>CM061541.1:53732621-55027621 GCA_030864215.1 Capsicum pubescens | reverse complement strand
GTCGTTGAAAATTTTAAAATTGGTATTGTCCGTTGTTTCCGGATTTAAGATTGTCGGAAATTTAATAATTGATATGGTCATTGTTTCCCACTTCAAGGTTGTCAAAATTTTTCAAATTCGATGTTGTTTATTATTTTTGACTTCAAGAAAAATTCAAATTCGGTATTGTTCATTATTTTTCACTTCAAGGTCGTCGAAAAATTATTTGCATAGAAGTAGGAATAATAAAGTTTGATAAGAAAAATAGATGAAAAGTAATGGTGAAAAAAATAAAGGTAAAAAAATGATGAAAAATAATAAAAAGTGATAAAAATGAAAAAGAAAGTAAATAAAAATTAATTTTAAATAAAAAAATACGTGTCAAAATACTGTTGACGTGTGCATCACACCTTATCCAAAATGATTGGTTGTCAGGTTTTGGGGGGTAATAATTCCACTTTAAAATAGTTCAGGGGGGTCATAGGACCCCCCACAAAGTATAAGTGTGTAGTTGGGATTTGAGCTAAAGGTTGGGGGGCTTTTGACCATTTTCTCTTAGTATATATAATAAATGAGGATTATCTAGCCTAAATATAAGTCAAGTGGCATCTTGAGAACTACCTATTTGAATTCTTACGACAAAAGGCTATCATTTACAACAAAAAACTATTTTGTTGTCTATATATATAATAAAGGAGGATAGTCTAGCCTAAATATAAGTCAAGTGGCATCTTGAGAACTTACCGATTTGAATTCTTACAACAAAAAACTATCATTTTATAACAAAAAGCTATTTTGTTGATTATTTAAATATTTAATATTATTTCTTATTTCATATCTATATATATAATAAAGGATGATAGTGTAGCCAAAATATAAGCCAAGTAGCATCTTGAGAACTACCTATTTGAATTCTTACAATAAAAAATTACCAATTTACAACAAAAAAACTATTTTATTGATTATTTATTTATTTAATATTAGTTCATATTGTGGTATAAACAATTAAGATTCATTTCTATTTGATGAAAACTATTATGATTTCATATTATTTTATTTAATATTATTTAATATCTATATCTATAAGGGAAAAATTCAGAAATAGCATACTTATCTCCTTAATTATGAGTTTCATAGTAACGGTTTCATAATTTCATAATCTAACAAGTTGTATTTTGTATTTTTGCAAACTGTTGCTACAAAAATACAAATACATATGATTTTTATTGCCCTTATGGTCGATATGTATTTTATATTTTTGCAAACTGTTGCTACAAAAAAACAAATACATATGCTACAAAATGTAATTTGATAAAAGTGTTGTTATTTTTTGTAATTTAATACTTAAGTATGCTACTTTATGTATTTTTTCCTATCTATAATCTATATCTATAATCTATAATCTATAATATATAATATATTAAAAGTGTGAAGACCCTTAGAAATGTGATTTGAACTTTTTACCCTTCATTAAAAGTTTATGCTTTAAACAAAATCGTCTTTTCACCTTTTTCTTTAATTATTGTACCAAAAATAATTACGTATAAAACATTTACTGAAAGTTCTTTTTTGGATATGAGTTTTTTTCTAAAATTACTTGTCCTTTTTTAGTTATGATTGCTCTTAATTATGACTCTATATTTGGCAAAGTCGTCATAGTTCTTTTCTATATTTATACCAGAGGAATCCTAATACAAACCACATTGGAGTCCAAAATCAAATACTTTTTCTATTTTAAAATTCTTCTACGTACAAAAAGGGTTACAGCTTCAACGTTTCCTTCACCAACTTTATCGTAGCTGTCTTCAATCTTCAAGTTTGTTTGTTTCTAGGTCTCCTTCATCTAAATAATAAAATTTTGTGCTTGTTTGTTTCTAGATCTCCTTCAACGACTATCTTATGTTTTCTTTTTAAGCTTCTTGCAAATTTAACATCGTTGAACTACAGTTTTGTGATTGTTGAAATTGAAAATATATGCACTAATCATCTATGATGAAGAGTAGTACAATAATAAGAATCAACAATTGAGAACGAATTGTCTTGAAGAAGGCGAGAATGAGGAAGAAGGCATACCTGGAAAAAGTTAGTAGTCACAATCGCACAAGATTAGTAGAGTTTCACACACACGAGATCAGTAATTAGTCAAATTATTGTTGGTAAAGCAGCCAACACAAACACTCTTAATATTTGTACATTTAAAATTTTATTTATTTATTATCTTCTCTTTAATGTCACTAGGAACCAAAGAGAAGGTTAACAATATTATTTGAGATTATTATTGAATATTTCTTGACTGTGGATAGAAGAATGTGTCTACCAGAGGAAGTGATGTATAAATCAACCAAAAAAAAAGAAGTGTACAAGTGGTCTACCTCCGAACAGGTATATGCAAATCATTTTGTCTCCACATAGAAGTCATTCGTACATGTTTAATAATAAGGTCAATTGTGAAAAAAACTGAGATCGAAATGTAGAAAACTTAATATTGTTCTAACATAACATGCGTATTTCTCTGACAATTTGAAGGGTCAAACCAAGTATTTTTTACCAGATTGTGAAGCATCCTCTAGGTCTCAAATCTACCCAATATGTTTGGCAATTTTTAACATGTAATTGTGTGAATCTAAAATAAATATTATGCCAAGTATTAAGAGTTGTAAATTTGTACCTAAATTTGTTTGTTGATATTGCCGTGTAATTGCCCAAATTACTGACATATGTAAATATTGAATGGGATATATTGACACGATTAGAGCAGAAATTACCAAACTTTCTCAGGTATATGCTCTTTTCATTCAAAATTTAGTCCTTATTCCTATACTCATGTCACCCAATAGAATCAGTATAAACATATGAATATATAAGATATCAAATATTTATATAAAATTTTAAAATTATCACACTAAAAGTTTTCTTCAGAGAGCGAATCAAACCATCCCAATAAAATCATTATGGAGAGTATCCAAAGATTCGTATACACAATCAATATCATAAAAATTAGATTATATTTTCATCTATTTTTTACTGCACATTAAAGTAACTAGATGAGGTTGTCTATATCATCTACATCTATTTAACTTATTTCAGTCCAATATAGGCAAGTTGTCTTTGAAGGCACATTAAAATTTCTCTTATCATTTGAAGTTCTCAAAACTTCAAATGGACACTTTTAAGAATTCAAATTAACGATACTCAAAGTATGGGTATTGGTCTTTTTAGCACCAAATTTACTTACACTCTTATTAAGAGAGAATAGACATTGTCCAAACAACAACAATTTTCAGTTGGATGTAAAGATTGCATATTCCACCTAAGATCTTACACTTCATATGGTTGCTTTTCCATAAACAACTACCAACTGCAACATATCTCAATAGACTAGGAATAATTTAGTCTGACATCTATTTTTAATGTCCAAATATTTTGAAAAGCATTAGCTATTTTCGTTTACTGCCTAGATGCAACCCATCTATGGCTACAATTTCATCTAATAATTCAAATAAATAAGTTGTTCTTTCAATACCTGTTGAAAGTATCTTCAGTTAGGTGAATTTACTGTCTAATTCTTGCAGCTTTGCCTTCAATTATTGAAATGCCTATTAGATCGCTATCAGGATGCACTTTTTTTCACTGATAATAATCTTTAATTCTTTTCAATTTATTATATTTGAATTTTTTTATAATTATAGCATGGTTTACTGTTTGGTACTTCACTAGTGTAGGATAAGCAACAAAATAATATAATTTAAACAACTATCTCTTGGTTTTATCTCTTTTTTTGTTTGATAAATTAATAGAGTCCATTAATACTACTCCAAAATGATATTTTGTAACTTCTAACAATAACTAAGCCTCCCAAGGAGCTGTACCAAGCTATCTAGACAAGAAGGTGTTTTCTTTTTACACCAAAATGCTAAAGAAACAAAAAAAAGTTGCAATATTTGCCCACTTTCCTAAGCCTGGGTGAATAAAATTATCCTAATTTTTATTTTGACATTCAATGTCTCATACACCTTAGTTTCTAGTTCTACCTGCTTCAATTTCCAGTTACTCTTTTATATGCAATTTCTTGAATTAGTGATTAGGCTAAGGGGCCTTATAACAGTATAATTAGAAGGGAATGAATATTTTCTTTACCTGAGAAACATGCAGTCATGTAGATATGTGATGCTAATCTGTTGCCAAATTTTTTTACAACAGTCCCTGATATCTGCATAAAATCACGAAGACGAGTTTAGCTAAAAATAAAGAATAATATCACCTTGAGAAATCTTATATTTATCAAATAATAACTATAAATATGGTATAGTTTATAAGATGGCAAAAGAAGCTCTCTAATGAAATAAAGTTATTCCGGGCAAGGTTAAAATAAAGTTGCTTCGAGCAAGATTGAAATAAAATTGCTCAAAGCAGGGTGGACAACTAAACTTAAAAAGAGACAAAAATGACATACGAGAACACAATTAAACTAAAAAGAAGACAGAAACGACTAACAAGAACAACACTAAGTTGCATATGTGATAGAAACGACAAATGAGCACACAAATTTTTTATTTAAGAGACCTAAATAACAATTTTCTGCATTTCTCAATATTTAAAAATCGATATTAAGCTCTAACTTCAATATACTTAAAAACTATTAACAAAAATGAAGGACAAAACAAAGAACAACTAAGACAATAATTATTTATTTATTGCTTTTTAAGCTAAGACAATAATTATATGCATATATTAATGTATTGGGAATTGCCAATTGTGCAATGTCAAAAAAGAGGTTTACTTAGAGTTACACCTCCAAGGATTATCAATTTCGCTATGGATTAGGACAAGGCTTATTTGGGATAACTTTTCAGTAGAAGATTTAAGACTAGGAGGAAGAAAAATGGCATCGTCTTTCATAACAAAATTTAGCAAGTTCTCTAAGACGACACTAAATTCTGATTTTTTGCATGAAAATGACTTTTCTGCTTCTCGGCTAGGGGTAAGATTTGCGTACACAGTGATCTGGGGCTATTGGAACTACTACGTATGTAGCTTTTGTTGTTGTTGTACGACATCAGGGAGCAAACATGTGACCGTACTTTAGTGTTATGCACTTTGGAAATGTCCTCAGATATCTGAATAGTTGGCAACATGAAATTCATATCTGAATTTAACGATTATAACTACATATTAGATTACAACACTTGCTTTTATTTATCTATTTTTATTTTTCCAAATAATAGAAGTGCATCCAGTACCTAAAAGATTTCTCCGTTCATTATGGTTAAGCAGACTTTAAAGGAAGGCAAAGGGAGCAAAAATGAGTTAGGTACTTTCAAGTAGAATCTATTCCAGTAAGATATTTAAAGATATAACATTGTAACCTACCTAACAAGTAAGAACTGAAGAAGTAAAATCATGTTTATAGCTTAAATTTGTCAAGAAAAATGGATCTGAATTCACTGGTTAACACAAACAGAAACATACAAGTAAAACCAAAAAGAAAAACATCAAATAATGCTTTGAATCATACTAAGTTACAAGTTTTTAAATGTACACCAAAATACTAATTTTAACTATATTTTCTACCAAAACTCTAAGAAAGAGCCTCCATTGATGGTGAAAATGACAATCTATGGAAAGTTATTAGTCTTTCAATGTGTAGAGTTACCTTATCCCCTGGGAATAATCTGCAAGCACTACCTAAATAGTACTTTATTTTGCCACATTGTTTATCAGAATCTGATCATAAGTGTATAATAACCCGCTCACCTCTACATCAAGAAATAAGACCAGAAAAGCAAATAGAAACAAACGTGATGAACATCAATGGGAGAAATTAGTACCTTTTAGTTTATGATAAATAGCTGATTGAAATTTCACTGTACCTGCATTTAGTGCATAACTGCTATGACCTTCACGAATTGCATTTATCCCAGCCTGAATAAGTGAGACTAATTAAGTAAATATAGAAAATAGTAGAATGTTGATCTCATCAAATTAGGTGTAGATTAGGTTTCATGATTGTGAAATATTACCTCTGTTATTGGGGCTGGAGTACCAAAAATAGGTTCACCAGCTGCTAATCTAATAACAGGTGCACTTTATCAATTTCAAGTGACTAAGTCACCTACCAAGTCACCAAACTAAACCACATTCAAAACAAAAATTCACCTTTAAAGTACCTACATTTTATTAATTTCAAGTGACAAAGTCACCTACCAAGTCACCAAACTTAACTACATTCAAAACAAAAATTCACATTTCAAGTTCCTAAACTTAAACATTTTCAACTCACTAAGTCATCACCCAAGTCACCAAACTAAACCACGTTCAAAATTATCAAGCATACCAAAATACACAATAAAAGGTTCACATTTCAAATTCGTACGCTTCAACAAAATTAAAAATAAAAGTTCACCTTAAAGCTAAGTTACTACACTTATTCACTTTCAAGAAACATATTCATTTATAGTATAATAATTCAAACAATTGAACAAGTGTAACAAAGCAAATATAAGTAAAGGCATCGCATGTCCCTCTCACACCATATACTCATCACAAAATTACTATGGCTTTCAAAGCCTTCTACAGCGAACAATCTCAAACTAAACTACATTTAAAACTTCATTATAAGAAAATAGAGAGAAATCAACTTACCTTTGCTTGGCCTAAATTAAAGTGAAAGAGATAAGCGATCACCGAAAAATATAGCAAAGCAATCCTTTTACCGAATTCGAAATCTTTCAAATAGTAAAATTATTAGAAAGAATAATCTTTCGCTTAAATAATTACAACAATTTAGTAAAGTAATAGGAATAGGATTTCCCCAAAAAAATATATTTAAAAAGGAATAGTAAATACGACAATGAATTTGGTAAAATTGAGCTAAGGTCTTGCTCAATCTTTTCTTAAAGATTCAATCTTTTAACACAACTCGACCAAATAAGAGATCTCAACAATTACTAGTAGCATAAACAAGAAAACCCCAATTCATAAACAAGAAAAAAATGAAAATTTTTATCAATATATAAGCATTAGGTATGGTTATTGTCTTAATGATGATCAACAAAGTGTACCTAACAAGATCCAATCTCAACAACTACATAGGCAAGAAAAAAGGAAAATCCCAATTCATAAACCCAAACAGATAAAGAAAAATATATGTACATTAACCCAAACACATAAAGAGAATAACTCCCAAGTTGGATACGCCGGAGAAGATGGCCGAGCTCTGTCGCCGGATCCGTTCAAGTGTGTGTTTAATGTTAAAGTGTGAAATTGGTGGGTTTTGAAGTTGTTGCTGTTTTGGATGGAATATTTGGGTGTGTTTTGTATTTTATTATGCAGTACGGGTCGGGTCGGGTTAAAGAATTTTTTTTTAATTATTATGAAAATCGACCACAATAATTAAAAAAAAATATTTTTAAAATTAAAGTTTAATAAATTACAATTAATAAGTTAATAAATTACAAAAATAAGTTAATAAATTAAAATTAATTTTTAACAAATTAAAATTTTAATAAATTTTATAATATTTATAACAACATTCAATTAATTTAATACAATTCGTATATATATAAATACACATTAGATACACTGTGTATGGGACCCGGACAACATCCAATTAATTTAATATAATTCGTATATATATAAATCAGATAAGTAGTTATTTTATCATCACATTAACACGAGTAGTATATTTTCTCAATCGTATAATAATATCAATGAATTTTGAAAATTATGATAAATTTTTGGTTAATTAGCTTTTAAATACGATATTATATATATATATATACCTCGTAATACTAGTCTTACGTTATTACAACTTCAACAACATACACGTGTCTACATTGACCCAAAATAGTATATCTATTTCCTCAATAGTATCATATATATCAACATTTCATTCAAACTATTTTGATGTATAGATTCAGTTATCTAGCTTTCGATTGCTACATACGTCACTACACGAGATATACGTATATATACATATATTCAATTGTCTATCAGCTTTCAAATATGTACTATAAACATCACATACATGATTTTACTACCCCAGAATAATATACAACGTATTTTACATATACTCAGATACAAAACTTGTAAGTGAAAAAACTCAAATTCACCGCCAAAATTTGGCAATTTTGAAAGCAAATGGTAAGTATATGCCAGTTTCAGGATTCAATTTTCTGTCTCCCCCCTACTTTCTCCCCCCACCCCCCATATACCCCGTAATACTTGTCTTACGTTATTACAACTTCAACAACATACGTGTGTCTACATTGACCCAAAATAGTATATCTATTTCCTCAATAGTATGATATATATCAACGTATCATTCAAAATATTTTGATATAGAGATTTAGTTATCTAGCTTTCGATTGCTGCATACGTCACTACACGAGATATACGTATATATACATATATTTAATTGTCTATCAGCTTTCAAATACGTACTATAAACATCAAATACACGATTTTACTACCCCATAATAATATACAATGTATTTCACAAATACTCAGATGAATTATCGATTACATTATCTTATGTCATTAATATACCTTCACTATATAATATGTATATACTATATATATATACCTATACATACACACTATCGACTATATCAAGTTCTAAATATGTATTATATATATCACATACGTACACAAGTATATTATCCAATAATATAATGCGGCGTGTTTCATATACATACTCAGATGAGTGATCGATTAATTATATTTGATTAGCTTAATGTACTAGGTTTTGACTACATCGTTCATCAATCGATCACTACATGAGACACACACGCGCACACACACATATATAAAGATATTTATATATATGAACTCTTGAATACGTACTATATATATCACATCCACGAGTATATTACCTTATAATAGAACACGTTCATTATATTCTGATGAATTATCGGTTATATATTACATTATTATGACTGAAATAGTAACATAATATCATTATCTCAACGGTATGATATATATATACACATATTCATTATACAAAGATTATGCATGTTTAACGTTATCTTTGAGATTCATTATACACATATCATTATACAAATTTGGGTATTTTCTCATCTTTGAGAGCCTAAAACCCTAAATGGGTATGATAACTCAAAATTAAGTTGTGTGGGTGATTTAGAAGCTTGATTATCATCTATTATCGCGATTATCATTTGAATTAAGGTAAGATTTCATCACTTTATTGATGAATTTCTTAGTTCTTGACCCAAAATTCCAAATTCTCTTAGGGTTTGATTTTAACCAAAATTTATCTCTGTTTGCACCCATTTTGGGGGGGGGGGGGTTATGATTCGTTGATGATGTGTGAGTGTTGGGTTGGACTCGAAAATGCATTTTTCGTAAGTGGGACCCACTTGAAATTTTTAGTATCATTTTTGGATCCAAAGCATAATAGTACAATATGAGAATCGTTAGACTCATATTGATGAGTAGATTATCCTTTTGATAGCATGATAGCATTTTGGAGATTGTGAAGTGAAGATAAGCATGTGGTGAATGATGTAAGATTTTGCGGTTCGGCTTTGAGGTTGATTTTGCAGTTCGGCTTTGAGGTTGGCTTCTATCTATTCTTTTTTTAAGATGATGTGTGTTATGTATGGCATGTGAATATGAATGTTAGGCTTGATTGTGAATAAAATAACTTAGTATTGATTATTGATGTTTGGAGAATTAGATGATGGTTTTGCACCCATAAGGTAAAATATTTATGACCCTTTTAATACCCTATTGCCTTTTTTCTAGGTTAAGCTAATTTGTGGCATGAATATGATAGTATGCTAGGTTTGGGATGTGGTTTATGTGATGGAATTATGGTTAGTATGATTAACCTTAGTTGGGCTATTCTAGTGATCTTGAAATCGTAATTTGGGTAGTGTTGGCTTAAATGTCCATGTTTCTAGGCGAAGTTCATATTTTAGGATTGGTTATGGTTTACTTGATATCTAGAAGTTGAACTAGATATATTAGCCTAGTTTGGGGCATAGTTTGCCTAATTATAAAAATTAAGGATTAGACGTGGGATCTTGATCCACCTTAATCTTGGATTTATATAGTTCCATTGAAGACCTTAGACACTTGTTAAATGCTTAGAGAATGGAGCATGTTGGCTAACCGTGGTAAATGAGTTATGGTGATAGTATTTGAGGTGATGTATATGATTGTTGACTACATTATCGTTAATGTTATGTGTAGCTATGAATTCTGTTATTAATTAAGTCCATGACTATGTTATCATTTAAATCATTGACTAGACTATTATTTTGAGCTTTGTACTATGATATTACTGATGTTATACTTTGCCTAGTAACCAAACTAGTGATTAGACTAGAAAACCCGTTTGTTGCTAATATTATGAGTCATGATACTAAGGGCTCTAGAAGGCATATTTATTGACTACGTGAAAAGCTATGCTACTAATCATGTTGAATCCGATAATGCATTGTAATATTCATGTTATATGCATTCATATATCTATGGATAAATTATCCTTGACGACGTATGAAGGGTTATGAAGATATGTTCTTCCTCTCTTCTCTTTTACTTTAGCCCTCATGGGGCTTGTTACTTACTTTAGCCATCATGGGGCTTGTCGTTTACTTTATCCCTCGTGGGGCTCGCACTTTATTCTAGCCCTTGTAGGGCTTGTCTTTTATTATTGGGCCTAAGATCATAAGTACGATGTTTTGATTATTTCAAACATATTATTGGACTGAGACCGTGTTATGATATTGGTTGGATATTCGATAAGTATTTATCCTTGTAAAGGATACGGTTGTAGAAAATGGATACATATATATTTATGTTGCTTATGATTTCATTTACTAAATACTAGTGATGGAATGTATAGATTCGGTACATTCATAATTATTATATCAGTATTGATGTGATCCTAGCAGAAATACGATCTTAACACTGTTGTTCCTAAATAAGGGTTAAAACCCACTTTTCACCGTATCAATGAATTTTCTTACTATAATAATTGTCTACCAAATGAAATATTTATACATATAAAAGAGGTTAAAAATATTGTTTAATGATTTGATCGAGTCAGATTCTGGTCCATAACTTGACACTATTATTTACTCTGATCGTGAGATATTCTGAATCTTTCTACATTTTTATAATGATTTAGTTTCGAAGATTATTTTGGACAATAAACTTACGAATTTACACTCCTTTAGCCACGGCTTGAGTTTGTGCACCTATTATATATATCTATACACATATATTGATGATTATGATGATATTGATTCCCGACAAGGACGGAGGATGTTGTTAAAATGATATTGAATCCAACAAGGCCGGAGGATGTTGTTATGATGATATTGATACCCTACAAAATTAGAGGATGTTGTTATGATGGTATTGATACCCGACAAGGTCGGAGAATACTGCTATGATGATATTGATATCCGACAAGACTGGAGGATACTATGATGATGATATTGATACCCGACAAGGTCGGAGGATATTGTGATGATGATATATATACCCGGTTCGAGTCCGAAGGATGATTGTAATATTGATTGTGTACCTTCCATTCATTCTTGTATGTGCATCGCCAATCACCAGTATGTGTCTATGTCTATCAGCCGATATGAGATTTCCATAGATACGAGTGATGACTATGTCTTGTATTGTTGTGTGTTGATTGAGACTTCTAAGCCTAGGGCGGTAGGGGAAACGCATAAGTTCGTTTAGATAGTTGGTTGTCTGAAATAGTCGGTTACCCGCATTATTATTGATATTGTTATTATCATTGTTATGGTTATTATTATGACTAGTTTATGACAGATTGGTTATTGATTCGGTATCGAGATTTGAGGTATATTTTCGACCTCTTCTATCTTACGATTTCATTATTATGCATGATTAATTCAAGTCTAGCCATGTGGTTTAGAAACCCTGAGCATAATAGTATTAAATCTTGATAGGATTATAATGAGGCCTTAAAATAAAGATATGATGATCTAGGTTGTGCTTTGAGATAACCTTGTATCCACACACACACACACACACATTTATATATATATGTAGCTATGGTATTACCGTATATCTTTTTTTTATTTGTTTAAATTGTATATTCGTTCCTTGGCCTTGTATATTATTATATATTTTTTTCCGCTCTTTATTCATATATTGGCTAGAGATATACGGTACAGTGTTGAGACTCCAAAGTATGGCTGGAATAAGACAGTGCACCCTTATTACTTACTTAGGGCTCATCTGTTTGCACTTAATGGAGGTCTGAATCTGAATGGTTCAAACTTCAGACCATTAAGTGCATTTATTTTTTATTAAGATTTTAGCTCTTAATAGGTCTGAATAGGTCTTAATCATTCAACTATAGAATCAAGTCTTAATAGGTCTGAAGAGGTATCTTGGTGTTGCATACTATTCACTGCCACTCTATTCATAATCATCAGTCACCACCTTTGCCACCGCCATCATTGTCAACCACCACCCACCTCCACCAGCACAATCACAATCGACAACAAATATTGCTATCAATCACTATTGTCAACCGCTACCACACCTACTATCTCTATTGTTCTAATTATATTTAACGTCACCACCGTCGTCAACAGCACCACCATCATCAACCACTACCGGCCAATCCCTACTATCGACCAACTCATCTATCACAACTAGCACCACCGCTAACTACCACTAATACACCACAATTTTCACACATTTTTCGGCGGCCACCACTATTATCACTAGTAACGCCACCTCTACCATCACTTCAATCACTATCATCACTATAATTTATCTTTTCTAGTAACCATCTCCACCATCACAACTAACAATATCTCCAACTAGCACCAACACATCGTCAACCATCATTCATTCATTTTTCAGCCATCACAATCAACACCTCTAACTATTAACATCAAGCAACGTCACATCACAACCACCACCACCACTATCAACCATCACCACTATCAACCACCACCATTATAACAGTCACTACAATACCAATCATCACAACTATCACCACTAATATTACTAATCACTAACATCAATCATTGTCACCACAATCACCATTGTAAACCATCTCCACTATCACTAATAAACATAAATATTTTTTTTCAATCAAATAATAATTTTATTGTATTAAATTACATACTTTTTGAATATATAATTAGTTTTTTATTTGAATTGTATTTTTTATTTTATTATATATACAAATAATTTTTTCTTGTACATTCAGATATTGAAAAACAAACAGTCATAATCATTCAGTTTTTAGATCTAGAGACAACATCTTAATCATTCAGACGTGCATTCAGATTCAAACGTCTGAATCTTAAAAAAACAAATGCAGCCTTAGCCTTATTATGTTGGTCTATTGGATATGAACAGGATAGTTGTTCCTTATTATCTCATTGGTTTGTTATATGATTTATGGACTCGTAGGTGTAGTTTCCATTTTGTTTATATGTTGTATATATCTATTTTATCTTTGGAGCTCAGTTGGCAATTGCCCACTGAGTACCATTCGTTTGGTATTCATACTACACTTCTGTAGCCTACAGATCATACTACGGATTATCGTCGTTGATGTGTGCGTCGTGCAGAGCAACCATAGTTCGGAGATACAAAGTGAACTCCCGACGTTCAGAGTATTACTTTCCTCGCTCTTATGTATAGACTAGTCACTATATTATATTAGGAGATAAGTTATATCAGTGTACTTTATTTCATCTATTCCACGTTGTACTCTTATTATATTAGAAGCTCTTGTACTGATACCACCAGATTTTGAAATTTATTCATGTATTTGAACTTTTGTTATATTTATTCCACATTCTTCCTTATTCTATTTGATAGTCCGTTACTATCCGTTTTGGACTACGAATTTGGCTTGTCGACAAGTGGGTTAGAATAGGCGCCATCACGACCTAAGAAATTAGATCGTGACATTTATATTTTTCTTTCAAGCTTCATATTTGCCCTTTAAGTTAACATGATTATAGATTGTGAGGTAAGATCTAGTCTCTTTGCTTTTATCTTTTTCTTGAGCTTCATCTTTGCCCTTAGGTTATTGATACTATATGTTTAGTGGTATAAATTTGTTAAAAAATTATAAGTTACTCTCTCCATTTCAAACAACAAATTAGCATATTTTTTTAGTTATATTCGTATATTCCATCTTCTTAATAGTGTTCAATTTTCAATAGATATTTATTAAATAAGGATAGTTTAGTCGTAAACTACTCCTGTTATTTTAATTTATTTGATCCTTCTGACTTGATATACCTCATAAGATAATCTTAATAGGAGTGTATTTTATAAAATTAATCTTATTAATAATGTATTAGAGCTTTAAATTTGACTATTAATATTATTGAATTTCGTGAACATTTTATTAGTATTAAATTAAAATATTAAGTGCATAGGTTAGTAGTAAGTGCATAGATTTGTGAGTATAAGTTATGGTGGAATGTGGCCTTTAGCATTTAGTAACTCTTGAAACCTTCATCCATTATTCTACCTCATTATGCATGCCATGTAACTCATATGATCTCTATGTCATTCATCTATCCATGTTATTATCCCACACTTTTTCTATATATTGATTACAGAAAATAATTTCTCACCTATAAATAGCGATGGTCTTATATTAGTTTGGATATAAGAAAATATAGAGAAAAAAATATGAGAAATGGAGTATAAGAAATATATTGTGTTTATTTTTTAGATCAGTGTAGTGAAAGAGAGAGTTGAGATAGTTAAAAATATCTTAAGTCTATTGTTATGTTTACTATACAAAAGAGAGTTATTATACGTTGAAAGAAGGTGTTCTTTTGGTGGAACATTGAACTTTCGACTAATTCGAAATTCTTAAGTTATACTCCCTCCGTCCCATTTTACTCGTCCCAAATTTCATAATTTGTTGTCCCATTTTACTTGTCCCTTTTTACTTATCAAGACAAGACCGTTTTTTTTTTCATTATACCCTTAGTGTAATTGATTACTCCTTATTATTAGCATTCTTGAAAAATGTTGCAAAGAGAAGTACCATTAAGAGTACACCATTAAGAATACAAATGGTGCTTTGATATTAGTCATCCATCAATATTGGAACTAACAACAAGACACAATTAAGAGGGGCAAAATGATAAAGTTACATTACCAATCATTGTTTTCTTAATAGCTTTGTCATCCCAATTTGGGACGGGTAAAATGGAACGGAAGAAGTATGATGTTAATGGGTTGGATTGTTCGGTCCTGATTTGGTTCATCAGACCATGGAGAAGGTGAAGGTAAATAGTGGCAGGCTTAAGACCGCTAAAATTCGCCAAAAGTCTCGTATCCTGGATGGAACAAGTCAAGAGTTATACTACAACATAAGTGTAAATTATATTGTACTGACTTGAATCTCCTTAAAGAGGGTGAGATATCTGCGCCTCAACCAAAATTTTATTTATTCAATTTTGTACATTCTATTCTCAACTGTAATTATTGTAATTTGTTATATATTACATCAATAATTACTTCATGTAGGGTCAAATAACAAAATTATCTTAATTTTATAAATTAAATAAATAAATTAAAATGAAGGGGAGCCTTGGAGTAACTGATAAAGTTGTTGTCATGTGACCATGGGGTCACGGATTCAAGTCTTGAAAACAGCCTCTGACAGAAATGCAGGTAAGACTGCGTACAATACACCCTTGTGGTGAGGCCCTTTCCCGGACACCGCGCATAGCGATAACTTTAGTGCACCAAATTGTGTTTTTAAAAAAATAAAAAAATAACTACGTTTAGTATAGGATCAAAGTTAAACAAAATGGAGGAAATATACATTATATTGAACGATTACTTAACAAATTCATTTTTTAAATTAAGATAGCACTTATTTTAAGAGAGAGAGAGAGAGAGTAACCTCTTACTAGAAACTGAGCAAAGAAAACCTCAAACAATATAAGTGGGTTTAGCAATGAATACTCTAGTAGAATATTTTCCCTATTCGGATTTACGTAGCACTGTTTTTTTAATTTAATTTATTATTTTATTTATTATTTTTGAGAAATCAAGAATAAATAATTTTCTTTTTCATATTTTACTTTTAGATAATTATTTACTTTTTAAATTATTTTTCAATACTTATTATCAATTGTTATGGTTAATATAGTAAAATTATTATATCAATATGACAAGTAAATAAGAACATGACCAGATTAATGACAAAACAAAAACATAGAATGTGATTCATATAGGATGACCCATTTCAAATTGTCCCAAACTCTGCTTTCTCTCTTTCCCTTCTCTCCCTGTTTCTTTGTAAAACATCTTCTTTCTTTATAATTTAAAAACCCAAAATATTCCACATAATCTAAAACATGGAATTAGCTGAATTACGCTCCATGTTGAAGAATTCAAGTGTGGACTTATGGGGTTTAATCGACACAGCCATTTCTGTAGCCATTCTTGATCATGGAAACGAGCTTCGTAGCCGAAGAGATGCCATTGTTGAGAAACTCTACACTCCCGTGCTATGTAACAGTTGTAATTCTGATGGAAATTATGAAATTCCAAAAAGTTTGATATGTAACAGAAGCATTGACACCAATGTTGATGATGATGATCATCACAAGTTGAAAATAGAGGAAAAGAGTACAGAATATGAAGAAGATTTAGAGAACAAGCTACTCAGAATCAAGAATCATATTGAAATCCCGAATCAGGTTCTTTTGAAAAAGTTTCAGTTTTTATATTTTAATTTTTATCAAATTAGGCTTTGTATCTAACTCACGGCTCAAAGGAAAAAGGACTGTCCACGTCTTACAAGGAGTTAGAACTTAGAGAGTTAGTCGAAAACCTAGTTTGACAGGTTTCATTATTTTTTGCTAAGATTGAAGTCCTTTTGGAATTTTCAGTCTGAGAATTGCTTGGTTGATCTGCTTCAATATCTTGCTGAAATGGACATTAGTTTCAAGGTTCTTGAGGTATTCGAAAATGCTAATTTAATTGACTATCACTTTTTTGTTTTGTTTTTTGCTATGATTTTTTATATATTTTATTTATTTGCTTTTGAAGAAAACAGATATTGGGAGGCATGTAAATAGACTGAGAAAGCATTCATCTAATGAAGTAAGACGACTTGTTAAATTACTCATCAGGTAATTTCTTTCCTTCCTTCTTTAACACTTTTTTTTTTTCCTTCTGTATAATTAGTTAATGTATTAATATTTAAATTTAAGTGGAAATATTGAGCCATTTTTGGGTAATTTTACAGGAGATGGAAAGATATTGTTGATGAATGGGTGAGATTAAATACACCAGAGGAAGAAACAGGTATAACTTTGTTGAGTCTTTCACATTGGTTGGCGATGAAATTAATTAAGCGTATCCTTTTATATAGGATCTTACACGATTATTATTCTTTAAGCTAATTTTTAAAAATTAAGCAAGCTCAACTTTTTAAAAGAAAAATCATGATATGAGAATCAAATGACATTTCAATTTTCTATTTATCCTATGTTGGTTCTCGTCTCCTGCATTATATTATTTAATTGCGGATACTAAAAACTTAGTGCATCTGACTTATCCTTCGTAATTTTGAATAATCACTAATTTTTACTTAACTTTTGATAATGAATTAAATTTTATTATAATTGTTGAAATTGGGCAGGTGATGCAAACTCTCCTTTTCAACCCTACTTGAACAACTTTCAAGATATTTCAAATGCCTCATCATCTTATTGCGGTCATAAGGTATTTATAATTTCAAGATACTGTTTAAATTTGGAGAGTTAAATTTTTTGGCGTTGACGGCAAATGAAATCTCTAAGTTTTTTTTTATATTTGAAATTACTATTCGTCATAATGATTGTTAATTCAATTTTTTTTTTTTTATATATATATATATATATATATATATCATATGTATAAAACTCTCAATGGAAACCTTATTTAGTTCTCAAAATTCAAAATTTAAAAGATGATGCACAAATCAAGACGGTTGGTGTAGTACTCCCTCTGTTTCATAATAAATAAATAAATTATTAAATTTTAACATACAGATTAAGAAAAAAATAATAAAGACATAAATTTAACACAACTTTTCATTTTTACCCTCTGAAAAGCAAAAGTTGACCTTTAATATTTTTTCGAAAATTAATTGATTGTCAAATCATAAGGGTAACTTTGAAAAAAAAATTCAATGATTCACTTATTTTGAAACACCAATAAATACCCCAACAATTCACTTATTTCGAAACGGAGGGAGTATACGGTATTTTTTTTTAATGTTATTAACTTTCTTTTGAGTCAAAATAGCAGAATTTAGAGAATATCAAAATTAGTCCATCGTCAAAGCGCCTACGCGAAGATTACCTAGAAGAACATCATGGTAGGTTCTGTTTTCCAAACTTTTTTATATTATTTGATTATTGTTGCATTTTATTCATCTTTTTCAGTGGAAGAAAAAAAAGAAGTGAACACACAAAGCTAAATATAGCATATTTGGTCTAAACTAAAATAGTTGTTACTCCCATTTTGTTTTTTTTTTAATGGTAAAGCCAAAATACAAAGGACAAGAGAAGTGGACCTTCATCAAGAGCTAGGCAGACCAAAGAACTCAGTTGTTGCCAATGGATTTCAAGCAAAATACCGTTACCTAGACAATTAATCCGTACTACATAGACCAGGAAGTGGTAAGTACCATTTATTTCCTAAACGTAATTGTTGCATTTTGACTTTTAATAAAGAGTCGTGCTTATACAAAAATTCATTCATTTAAATTGGGGTATATTGCACTTAAAGGATGTGGTCCAGGGCGGACCGATATAGGATTCTGGGGTGCTCCGACACCCACTAAATTCGATGCGGAATAAGTATAATTACATAAAAAATATAGAAAAATAAGTATAAAATATTTAAAAGCACCCACTATGAGAAAAAGTTGGTTGAGTGCATTTGCATTTAGGTTGATCTTAAGGTCCTTCATTGGAAGGAGACCCCAGGTTCGAACAGTGATATTTTACTTTTTTTCAATTTTTAAATTTTTTTTAGCACCCACCATTTTTAAATTCTGGGTACGCCATTGATGTGGTCTAATGATCAATAAAGTGATTGAGAATCATGAGGTCTTAGGTTCAAATCTTAGTAGAGACATAAAGCTTAAATGGTGAAAAGCGGTGATAATTTTCACGTGAAATTAATCGAAGTATACGTAAACGAATTCGGACACGATGATTATAAAAAAAATTAGGGTAAATTTGTCATCGATGGTGCAGTCTTGTACATAAATCGGTTAATATTTTTTTAAAGTAATGACTAATGGAAAAAAGAATCGAAATATGCCATTGGAAAACTTTACCAAGACAAAACGAAACCAATTAATAACTTATTAATGATGTGATGATGATGAATTAACGGAGAAAGATTTAAAAAAAAAAAACACCGCTTATAGCCCGTTTGGATAACATTAAAAAAATATCTTTTTAACTTAAATGATTAAAAACTTAAAATAAGTGCTTATAAATTAAACAGGTAAGTGTTTGAATAGAAGTGCTGAAACTGAAAAAAAGTTATTGATGTGTTTGGTAAACAAGTGATGTTAAATACTTTTTTGTTGTTAAAATAACTTAAATGTCTTTAAAGTTATTAACACCATAAATAAGGTGAATTATTTATCATTTTTAATTTTAGAATAAAATTTCTGAACAAACCTCCGATTAATGATGGATTCGATGAAAACAAAGAAGAAAGATGAAAAGGAAATTGGAGGGAAGAGATGAAGCGAAACGACAAAGAGAAAAAGAAAAAAAAAATATATATTTATGGGCTACAAGTTTAGGATATTGTTGGAATTGAAGAAAAATATAAGGGATAAAAAGATAAATGTTTTGATCAAACCTAAAAGAATTTTAATCTAAAAAACAAAAAGCTGGTGATACCCAACTTCTCACTTTTTGATTCTTTTAATCAGTTTTTAGTTTTTTTAAAATACTTTTTAATTTTACCAAACACCTTTAAAAGCTAAAAAAAATATTAAAAAACTGATTTGATCAGATTTTAATTCTATCCAAACGGCTCGTATGAGCGGAGGGAGAGTATAAACTTCACTGATTAAGTTAATTGAAAATTGAGATCCAATTAAAAACGAATACAAACCATTTTCAGAGGAAGTACAATGTTTGCACTTATGCAAATTGATCATTTTCAAAAGATTATAACTGATCGACAATTTTTACCAGGAATAATAATATTATGTATTCTAATATATAGAAGAGTGAAGGAAGGGTCATCGTACCATATTAACTCTAATTAATTGTTATATGTTATTTATATATTAAAAATTTAATAATATTTAATAAAAAAATAAAATAGATATTTATAACATGTCTGCTTCAATCGTAATTTTATTATTTCATCTCTAATTAATTATTATAAGTCATCTAAGTATTATAAAATTAATAATATTAAATAAAAAATAAAATAATAATAAATTAACTATTGATGTTTTAAATTAACTTGACATCTTATATGAGACTCACTTAAATTATCTTCACACCTATTTTTTTTATAGTAATTTTGTTATATCACTCTAAATATAAAATAGACACAAAATAATATGTCAACATAAAAAATTTGAATGACTATCGAAATTATATTAATGTCACATAAATTGAGATGAATATAGAAAGCATAAAGAAATATATATTATTTGAAAATGAAATAAAATATAATATATATTATATGAAAATGAGATAATATATTGTAAATTACAATATTAAGAACTTAATATAAAAATATATATTAAAATAATTTAATTGACTGTCGAAATTTTATTAGTACCACATAAATTGAAATGGAGGGAGTCTTGTAGAAAAAATATTATAAATCACATAATTAATAATTTAAAAAATTTTAAATATAAAATATTTGGCAGACTCTTAAATTTCACTTAAATTAGAAATAAAAAAAATATCATAAATTATAATAATTAAAAATTTAAATAATTAATTATCTAAATTCTATTTCTATTACATAAATTAAAATAAAATATATTGAGTTCATACCAGCACACCAGTTGATAAACTTCTGGTAGTATTTATACACTTTGCAGGCTGGGAAGACACAAGGCATTGGGAGAAAGCAAAGAGGACATTAAAGATAACAAATTAACTGACACAGAGCGAATTGTTCTTTGAGGCTATAATTGGTGTTATGTAATTTGTCACGAGCCATGGACACCTGCAACGGACTGAGCTACGCCACATGACATCAATTACTGACACTCTGAGAAACACGAAGTTTGAAGACTAAGCTATGTGGAGAATAGTAGTAATAATTATTAGTAGTACAATTATATATGGTTAATTGGATAGGGCTAGAATTTACTATTCCCTCAGTCTCATTTTACTTGTCCCAAATTGAGATGACATAATAATAAAAAAAAATAAAATAAATAACATGATTAATTTACAAAAGTATCTCTACTAAATGTTGTTTATATTTTAATTTTTTAAAAAATAATTAATACAAAAGGTAAAACATGAAAAGAAAAGTTTATCTTATCTTGATAAGTAAAATGAGACATCAATTTAATTAATTTGAGACGAATAAAAAGGAATGGAGGGAATAGTAATTTAATTTGGACTCCAGCCATGTGATGCATTGGGTGAATAATGAAGTTAATTGATGTGTTTTCATGACTAGATGCAGTGCACTTCTTGATATGGACTAGCTAGAAGATATAGTTGTTTTTTAATTTGTAGGTATAGGCATATATTTCTTCCGTCCCATTTTATTCGTTCCAAATTTTTTAATTTAGTATTCCATTTTACTTGTTCTTTTTTACTTATCAAGATAAGACAATTTTTTTTTTCTTCATATTTTACCCTTTGCATTAATTAATTTTTCTTTAAATTAAAATGTAAACATTATTTAATAGGAATAAAATGATAAACTAATTATATTATTTATTATTTTTCTTAATAGCTGTTGAAACGAGTAAAATGAGACGGAGGGAGTACCATATAGGGAAATAGATGGATAATATGGAAGCCACTTCAATATGCAAGTGTACATATTTTATTAATTTATGGCCTTTATTACTTTCATGGAAACCTACCTTGTTCATCATTAGTAGTTGGGACTAGTTATTTCTATTTGATATGGTGGTACTTCTTTAACATCTACTGGATCTACTCTATGAAGTGTATGTTCTTATAATGAGTTCTCACAGTTTCAATTTTGTTAGGAGCTTGTTATATCATTCATTATCATTAGAGCAATTTTTTTTTTAAATGAAGTAAGCTTGCAAAAGCTCAGTATTAATGAGTGAAAATTGTTATCACATGAATATTTTAAAAATTGATTAAGACGAAAGTAAAAAACTTCATTTGCAAAATTTTCAATAGTAAAAAGATGGTGGTCAAAGCAAAAGTTGGATTCCAATTGCTCAATCTAGTACTGTTTGGCCTGGATAATATTAATTAGTGGAATCCTGCTTGTTTTATCTTTTGTCCTTTTCATAATTGCCCCTAAGAATTTTTTTTCCCTTTTTATTTCTGGACAGAAGACAGAAGTTGTACCCCTTTTATCTTAATTCATGTGAATTAATTTTATTTAACACCAAATTTAAGAAGAAAAGAAAGAAAGATTTTTGAAATTTATGATCTAAAATAGATATTTTAAAGTTAATTTGATACTAAATATAAAAATATATCAATCTTTTTCTGATCAATCAAAAGAAAATGTGAGTCATATAAATTGAGATAAAAAAAGTATTTGATTTCAATTTATAGTGAACGTTATAATTTCTATAAATCCTTTGATTTTTCTTTTTAAATATAGGGTTTTTCAAATTGATCTTAAATCTTAATGAATTTGATATTGACTTGTACTTGACTTCAAGGATTTTTGATATAGATCTTAAACATTCATCTTAATCTCTACTTGTATTTGAATTTGAGTGCTCGAATGTTTGAACTTGTAGTTTGTAAAGACATTGCGGTGTTTGATTCACAAGCTCTTTCTGACTTCTTGCTAGAATTATGGTGTCTTTTTTGAATTATTATGACCCATAGTTATAGTTATAGAATGAAAGAGTTGTGATATGGACAAACTCTTCTCGCCCGATCAATTTTAAGCGACATGATTATATTTGATTGATCAGAATATATCACTCCTACACATTGCGTATTTTCATTGACCTTTGATTTGATTATGAATTTTGTGTCATTTGATATGTGGAATAATCATATTGACTCTTTTCTTCGACTTAACATGCCATATTATTTGAAATGTGGCACCAACTGAGCCTCTATGACAAAATGACTTTTTAGACTTGACAAAATGGCTCATCATTTGTAACGGATTATCCCAATGCAAATAGACCTTAATTAAATTCATATTTATTAAATTTAAATAATTAATCAAATTATATTAATTCACAATATTTATTTGAACTAATATACATTGAATTTGATATAATTCAAATTTCTTACGACTTTATATTTAATAAAATTTTGTTGTTCATAGTTTTTTTTTGGTAAGATGAATATTCTATATATTAACAAAAACTAGATTAGTACAGCTTTGCTAGTAGCAGAGACCTTTTGTACATGGCCATTAGTTACCTTTTGTAGCGTCGGAGCTAGTACTAGGATTAGTAGCATCTAAACTAGATACATTGATTATGCTAAGGTTTCCTAAGGTTGCTAGCATAGTAGTAGTAGTTGCAGACACGAGTTTAGCAGTGGCTGCTCCGGATGCATCAGCTTCCAGTGTCTTCATATGATGTGCTAGTGGTGCATCCAAAATATGAAGTTAATTACTTGTAGAGATGTTTAGTTTGCAACCGTCATTCACCAAAACATCAGCTAACATATTCCCTTGCCTAAAATTATGCCGGACCAGCGGATTCCCCAATTCCTTCAATGTTGACCTGCACAAGTAGACAATATCAGTGTACAGAGGGAAAGGAAAAGGAAAGTGGAGTTGATGGAAGAAATCAGTAGAATCTGTTTCAATTTCCACCAAGTTGAGTTTTTTTCCTTAGCCAGCCGGAGGCCCTGCTCTAAAGCTTGTCGTTCAGCCATGGTTGGAGTAAGAGAGGTAGTTTTCACATAGAAACCAACCACCCATTGTCCAATTGAGTTTCGAATGATTCCTCTGAGGTCGGCAGTGAGAGTTGGAGATTGAAAAGCCCCATCAATATTAAGTTGAGGCTTGTTTTAGGAGAGGAGTCCACACAATACGAACATCAATTTTAGATGTTTAAGGGATCTCAGCCGCAGAGAAAATATATTCAGAAGTATGCATTAAGATATAGTTATAGGAAAGGGGCTATGGTTGATTTTGTGCTCCGGTAAAGAGCGTCTGGTTTATGTAAATTCATATATTCCATAACGCAAAGAGGTAAAACTCACGCCAAGAGATTTTGGTGTTGTGAAGAGGTATATTGAGACTATTTATATTCGAGAGCCAATGAGTTGGGGTATTTATGATATTTTTCATATTCAAGCTCATATCTAACCAAAATATTCTGATTCTAGGGCAATCAAAAAGTATATGGGTTAAGTTTTCCAATGTCAATGTCCCATTGCAGATCGCACAAGTGGCATCGGTAACTATGCCTAGGTGATAGAGATGGGACTTGGAAAGGATATTATGGGAGCATAACCAAAGAAAAGTTTTGATTTTGGGGAGGGTGTTGAGAGTCCATATCCAATAAAAAGCATAGACCTACGGGACCTGTTGCATGGGCAAGATTTGGCGGGCCAATTTGGCTGAGAATAAACCATTAGAGTTTAACGCTCAATAAGAAATGTCAGGACTAGACTGATTTAGTTTAACAATAGAAGCTTTGAGCTTAACATCCTCAGGGATTTGTATGGAAGCCTATTCCAATTTCTAGAGTCTTGATTTCAAAGTTCTTTCAGAGTTAAAGGGGCGTCATTGATATTTAGGGGTCCCCAAATGATGCTTCTAAAAGGGTGGGGGGTGTTTGTAATGATCATTCGTTACACATATTAGCCAGCACTACTAAACGACACCGTTAGGGCCTATTTAAATAAGGTTCAGCAGTTAGTAATCAAGGGTAGTGATTAAATTAGATCAAGTACCAGATCAAGGGATGAGATTCACTCAAAAGGGGGTATAAATATCAAATACAAACAGAAGAAAGGCATGTGAAATTGGTATGTTCTAAGCTCGTGTTCCTTCCAGAACTTTTTCTCTAAATCTCAATCCAAATTCTTATTCTTCCTCTTCCCAATTCTGTTCTTATCTTCCAAAATCCTTACCTTCCAGTGAAGTTATTTTCAATTAATTGGAAATGAGCTGATCTATAAATTGACTATTGATTCAGGTATGCAGTTGCTTCGAGCTGGGTTGTTCACCTTTGGAATCGAGTTGCTGAGCTAGCTTATCTAGGATTTTCCTCCAGTTTTAGTACTCTTTGCGATTTAATTGAATTTCAGTTAGTCATTTCCGAAATTCGGTTATTACTGTTTGAACATTGTTCAGCGTGAAGTTAGTGTAATTGTTGAGTTGTTGTCGATTTAATTTGTTTTGATTGTTGGAGTTCATTACAAATTGGTATCAGAGCCATCGGTTTTGATTATACCTGTGGATAATGACCGGAGCGGATGCTACAAGGGCTAAACAAGCCGAGGAACACTTGAGAAAAATTGAAGCTCACGTGCAGGGTAATAAAGTAGAGGTGGACTCTAAGCTCTCAGCTATAGAGTCACGGTTGACTGAGATGGGCTCTACTCAAGGAGATATGAAGCAAATGATGGAGGAAACTCATGAAGCTATGATGATATTATTGGGAAAAAGCATTGGTAAGAGTCCAGTTATTCCTGAAAGCAGCAATAGAGGTGAAAGATTGCTTCCTACGCCTAATAGAGTAGCCGAAGTGGGGGAAATAGACCCAATATGAGCCACGAGTTTCATCCCAAGCTCCAATTTCCCATATATGGAGGATCTGAGCCTCGATCTTGGTTGAGAAGGTGCAACAAGTACTTCAATATTTATAGAATCACTGATCCAGCTAGAAAACTTGAAATGGCTACGTTACACATGGAGGGAGATGCTGAGGCTTGGTATTTCTCTTATACGCTTACGAGAAGGTTGGTGAGGTGGGAGGAGTTTTGTGAGGAGTTGGTGATGAGGTTTGAAGATGATCACAGTGAAAGTGTGGTGGATGAATTCAAAATGCTCACTCAACAAGGTACAATAAATGATTATCTGTAAAAGTTTGAGGAACTTAGGGCTCAGGTATTGATGAGAAATCCTAGAGTTCCTGAGGATTTCATTTTGGAGTGTTTTATTGGAGGTTTGAAAGAAGAAATTAGGGAGACTGTTAAGATGTATGAGCCTGCAAACTTGGCCCAAGCTGTGTCATTTTCCAGGAAGCAAGAGCGAGTTATTAATGCCAGGGAAAAGAGGGCTAGATGGTTACACAAGGGGATGGTTGCACCAGTTAGCAAGGAGTTAATTAAAGGAAGCAGTACTGGGCCTAAGATCCAAGCAACACTGCCTAAACCTGAAGTCAAGGCAGAATTCAAGAGAATACCAGGTGCTTGTTGGAGGTGTGGAGAAAGATACTTTCCAGGACATGTATGCAAAGACAAACTGTTAAATGCCATCACAACAGAAGAAGAGAAAGGACAGGGAACTATACTAGAGAAGCAGGAGGAATCTCAAGAGAAAGAAGAAGGAATCGAGGTTATGGAAGAAGAGGCAGTGTGCTTGAATGCCATGTCAGGTACCACAGAACCAAATACTTTCAAAATCAAAGGGTGGATCAAAAAGAGGACAGTGGTATTACTGGTAGATTTCGGTAGTACACACAATTTTTTAGACACGTAAACTGCTAAGGAACTGGGGGTTGTTGCTCAGGTGGATACCCCAATGAGAGTGACGGTGGCCAATGGCCAACAGATATATAGCCATCACAGTGTGCCCAGGGTTAAGTGGAAGGCTAATGGGGTTGAGTTTGAAGACAAATTCAGGTTGCTGAATCTGGGTAGTGTGATACGGTTTTAGGAGGTAATTGGATGAGAGTGCATACACCTGTAACCTTTGACTATGAACTATATAAGCTTAAGATCAAGCAGGGTGGTAAGGTAGTGACACTGAAAAGAGACGTAGAACCGGTAGCTTTGCACCAAATCACAGCTAAATCAATGGGTAAAATACTCAAGAAGGGTCAAGCTTTATTAGCTCATCTTTTTACTATAGATGGAGATGATATGAGTAGTGAAGGGATGATACCAGGAGAAGTACAAGAAGTGTTAGATGACTTTGACCATATATTTGAGGAACCTACTGACTTACCACCAGCCAGAGCTCAAGATCATGCAATTCCCATCATACCAGGAGCTAGACCGGTATCCTTGAAACCTTATAGGTACAATCATTACCAGAAGAATGAGCTGGAAAAACAAGTAGCAGAGATATTGCAGCAAGCAATTATACAACCTAGTCACTCACCTTACTCTTCCCCAGTCCTCTTAGTCAAGAAAAATGATGGGAATTGGAGGTTCTGTATTGAATATAGGGAGCTCAACAAAATTACTGTAAAGGATAAGTTTCCCATTCCCGTTGTTGATGATCTCTTGGATGAGCTACAAGGATCATGTTTTTTTTTCTAAAATTGACCTGAGATTGGGTTACCATCAGATAAGGATGAGGGTGGAAGATATACCAAAGACTGGATTCAGGACTCATCATGGTCACTTTGAGTTTAAGGTGATGCCATTTGGGCTGACAAATGCACCAGCCACCTTTCAGTCATTAATGAACTCCTTGTTCCAGCAATATCTGAGGCGGTTTATATTAGTTTTCTTCGATGATATCCTAGTATATAGTAAGCATTTACAAGAGCATGTGGAGCATTTGACAGAAACTTTCAAAATTTTGTAGCACAACAAGTTGTTTGCTAAGAGATCGAAATACAGTTTTTCCAAGTCACAAGTGGAGTACTTAGGGCACATCATTATGAGTAAAGAGGTGGCTACAGAACCTTCCAAGGTATCAACAATGATGTCTTGGCCTGTTCCCAAAATCCTTAAGGGGTTGAGGGGATTCCTCGGTCTGACAGGGTATTACAGAAGATTTGTGAAGAATTATGGTTCCATCAGTAAGCCGCTGACTAATTTACTGAAAAAGAACTCATTTCAGTGGAGTATAGAGGCTGAGGAAGCTTTTGAGAGATTGAAACAAGCCATGAGCACTGTTCCAGTGCTAGCCATGCCTGACTACAACAAGACCTTCACTATTGAGACTGATGCTAGCAATCAAGGTATTGGTGTTGTTCTTACTCAAGACAACAGACCCTTGTCTTATTATAGAAAGGCTCTAGCACCCAAACATAAGGGGAAATCAGTGTATGAAAAAAAATATATGGATGTTCTAGCAGCCATAGACAAGTGGAGACACTATGTGCAAGGAAACCTTTTCATTATTAAGACTGATCATTTCAGTCTTAAGTATTTGATGGAGCAAAAAATCACTACTGCTATTCAATAGAAGGGACTTACTAAATTACTGGGTTTGGATTATGAGATTATATATAGGAAGAGAGATGAGAATAGGGTAGCTGATGCCCTCTCTAGAATTCCTGAGGAACAAGGTGAGTTTCAGGCACTGTCAGGAGCACAACCTAAATGGTTTTTGGAGGTATAAAAGAGTTACGAAGGAGATAACAGTGCTCAAGAATTGCTTACTGCCCTAACAATCAACCCCAATCATAAACAGGACTACAAGTTGACTTCAAGGGTGTTGAGATACAAGGGTAAGGTGTATATTGGCAAAAATACTTCTTTGAGACAACAACTACTACATATTATGCATGCATCAGCTTTGGGTGGACACTCTGGACAGCAGGGCACCTTGAAGAGGTTACAATTGTATTTCTTTTGGCCAACAATGAAGAAAGAGGTGCAAGAATTTGTATCTAGTTGTGATATCTGTCAAAGGTGTAACGATGAGAATGTAGCATCTCCTGGTATTTTACAACCATTAGCTATACCAACTCAAGCCTGGAATGACATTAGTCTTGATTTTATAGAAGGACTTCCTAAATCTCAAGGCAAAGAGGTGATCCTGGAAGTAGTGGATAGATTCACCAAGTATGCACATTTTGTAGCCTTACAACATCCTTATACAACAACTCAGGTGGCAGAAGTTTTCATTAGAGAAATCTATAAGTTGCATGGGTTCCCAAAGACAATGGTTTCTGATAGAGATAAGGTGTTCACTAGTTTATTCTGGTAACACTTGTTTAAAAAAATTGGTACCACACTATGTATGAGCACAACCTACCACCTCGAGTCTGATGGACAGACCGATAGGCTCAACAAGTGTCTAGAAGAATACCTTAGAGCTATGGTGATGAGTAACCCCAAACAGTGGGTAATCTGACTTTATTTGGCTGAGTGGTGGTACAACACCAACTACCACACAACCCTACAAACCACCCCCTTCTTTGCTTTATATGGGTATGATCCCCTACAACTTTCCCTTGGACCTTATAGTGACTCACCAGTGCAATCAGTGTAGGACTTGGTCCAACAAAAGGTGAAAATTCAGCAAGTATTGAGAGACAATTTAGTGCAGGCTCAGGCTAGCATAAAATGGTATGCTGATCAAAGGATAAGTGAGAGGGGACTGCAGGTAGGAGACTGGGTTTATCTGAATCTTCAACCATATGGACAAACATCAATTGCACTCAGGAAGCACCTCAAATTATGCCCAAAATTCTATGGCCCTTACAAGGTTCTGCAAAGATTGGGCAAGGTAGCTTACAAGCTTGAACTCCCAAAAAATTCTCTTATCCACCTAGTGTTTCATGTTTCCTTACTCAAAAAAAGAATTGGGCCAGATGTAACACCCCTGCAACAACTTCCATTGGTTGGAAATAATGGGAAGATCTTGGTTAAGCCCCTGGCTATCTTACAAAGAAGAATGGTAAAGGAGAACAATGTTGTAGCAGTGAAGGTCCTGATTCAATGGGAGAACTTATCTCCTAAAGAAGCTACCTGGTAAGATTGGACATTCATCAAGGCCCAATTCCCTAATTTCATTCAGGGGTTAGCATCACATTCTTGAGGACAAGAATGTCCTGATGGATGGTGGAATGTAATGATCATTCGTTACATATATTAGCCAGCACTACTAAACGACACCGTTAGAGCCTATTTAAATAGGGTTCAGCAGTTAGTAGTAATCAAGGGTGGTGATTAAATTAGATCAAGTACCAGATCAAGGGCTGAGATTCACTCAAAAGGGGGTATAAATATCAAATTCAAACAGAAGAAAGGCATGTGAAATTGGTATGTTCTAAGCTCGTGTTCCTTCTAGAACTTCTTCTCTAAATCTCAATCCAAATTCTTATTCTTCTTCTTCCCAATTCTGTTCTTATCTTCCAAAATCCTTACCTTTCAGTAAGGTTATTTTCAATTAATTGGAAATGAGCTGATCTACAAATTGACTATTGATTCAGGTATGCAGTTGCTTCGAGCTGGGTTGTTCACCTTTGGAATCGAGTTGCTGAGCTAGCTTATCTAAGATTTTCCTTCAGTTTTAGTACTCTTTGCGATTTAATTGAATTTCAGTTAGTCATTTTCGAAATTTGGTTATTACTGTTTGAACACTGTTCAACGTGAAGTTAGTGTAATTGTTTAGTTGTTGTCGATTTAATTTGTTGTGATTGTTGGAGTTCATTACAGTGTTGGGTATCCAGCTAAAATTCCAGACGTTAATTGTAGCTTCATTCCTAGGGACCCAGGATGTAGCTTTTGCTCAAATGGATTCGCCATGCAGGATGTTTTTCCAAATAAAAGAAAGTTTGGACTTAGAGGTAGTAGGGCCATATTTATTTAAAAGAGTAGCATCCCAAAAGGAACGGGTATTTGTAAACAGCCTACAAGATAAGTCCGCTACTAAGGTTTTTTGTTTCAACCTTAAGAATTCCCAAGCCCCCGTCCTTCTTGGACATGGTTATAGTGTTCCAATTTATATAGTGGAGCTTTCATTTTAGCTCATAGGAACCCCACGAAAAACCTCGCTGAATCTTGTTAATTTCTTTACAATTACGCTTCGGAAGAATAAAATATTGCATCAAGTGAGCGGGAATAACATTTAAAGTAGATTTTATAAGTGTGATACTTCCCGCTTGACTGATGATAGGCGAATTTACACGCCTATAGCACTATATTTTGCCCATATTTTAGCCTAGTTTTGAGAACAAATTATATATTTCATGCACTTTTAGTCCTTTTTCCTGTAAGTGAGCTAACGAACATGATTAACAAAGTTTCAGGTATAAATGATGCAGAATTCAGCATTTTATGGATAACTTGACGCCAAAGAAAGCTTCACGAAAGGAGAAAAGCCAATCTTGGACGCCAAGGACTAAAGATGGCACATGGAAATTCTATCCCGGGCTAAAACAATATTTTTGAAGACTTTGGGGACTAGCAGTAGCTTATTAGGTTTAGGATAATGATACATTAACCTAGTACAATTGGGTTAAGTATTTCATTAGCTTATTAGGATTAAGATAATGATACATTAACCTAATACAATTGGGTTAAGTATTTCATTAGCTTAGTAGGATTTGGTTAAGCATTTCATTAGCTTAGTAGGAATAGGATATGGGTATTATAAATACCCTATCTTGCTAGAGATTTTAGGACATCTTCTTACATTCAATTCTATTCTATTCTACTTCTAAGACATTCTAGTTCTAAACAATCATTCTTCCATTAATTCTATTTTTCTTCTTCTATTCATCTATTCTTAAATTCCACAATAAGAGAAACGTTACTTTGCTAAGGGATTCACGCCTAACGCCTACCACACCATTACAAACGTGAAATCTTTATTGTGGTATAACAACAATGTCAATTGTGATTTTCTTCGCACTCATGGGTAACTAAACTTCTCTGTTGGGGTTATGGAAGCCGAATGAGATACTATTTATTGCTGTGAGTTTGTGAGTTCGTGACACGTATGTTGCTTATATCATTATTCTCTTCATCTTAATCTAAATTCTTTGTGGTTGCAAACGCAAGAATACGCCAGTATAACATTTAACTTGTTCGAAAGAAAGGTTATCTGTCTGGAAAAGAGATAATGTCAAGGTAGTAGGGTCCCATCCCCTATTAAAAAGTTAGTGCCGTAACTGGATTAACCTCTTGGAGAATTCATACCGTTAGACACGCTTTAAGCTCGAAAGAGTTAAAGTGAAATAATCCTCGAATAGGTCGAAAGACGCCTGGATTTACCATCGAATACAATTCTCTATAAGCACATGCATGTCTGAATTCAACACACTCATAGTCAATAGAGACGTATAACTCAGAAGGTGGACATAGCCCCAACTCCTCAATTCTCATTGTTTCACAACCTACTAAACATTCGTTCTTTTTACTTTGCTATTTTCTGCTTTACTCTCTTATTTTGGTTACATTACTTTCACAATACAATTCCCCCCTTTTTACGAGACTTGCACTAAAAGTCTAGTAATCGTTGCTTACTTGTTGACCAAGCTATTCCCTGAGGGATCGATACCCAACCCAGGTTGGGTTCTATATTTGACAAACGACCGCTTTACACTCCTACGAGAGCTGTAGATTGAGCGTTATCATTGACTAAGGAAGTTGAGTTTCCATGTAGCAAGTTTTGTGTGTATGTTATCTAAAATAAAATGAAAATCCCTATCTTTTGTTTTTTTGTGAAGCACTGGGAAACCCAAATATTTTTCAAAATGGTCGGAGGATTTAATGTTTAAGAGAGTTGATACACCAGGTTGCGTGTGCAGACAGGAAAACTTGGTGAAAACAGGGCCTTAGACTTTTGAAGATTGATACTTTGTCCCGTCAGCCTACAAAAATTAGAAAGGACATGATGGATATTGTGAATAGTTTTTGAGTTTGCTTTAGATAACAGAGTCAAATCATCAGCAAAAAGATGGGACCGAGGAGGGCCTTTTTTATTAAGATAAATGGGATCCCATTTAAAGAGGTCTACCTGGTGATTAATATAATTAGAGAGTAATTCCATACGAAGAATAAAAAGATATGGTGACAAGGGGTCTCTTTGTCTAATACCCCGCGAGGGGGAAAAGAACTCGGTCCTATTACCATTTATTAATATGGAGACTCTTCTAGAAGTAACATAAGACATAATAAATTTCATAATTTTTGAAGGAAATTTAAAGAAAACAAGAGTTTGGTAAACAAAGGACCACTCAATACGATCAAATGCTCTTCGGAGGTCAATTTTTAACATAAGGCTACCTTTAGTACTTTTACTATTTAAAATAGTGTGAAGACATTCTTGAAATAAAATTGTGTTATCACTAGCCTTTTTGTCTTTAAGGAAACTACTTTGTTGAGGCTCAACTAAGGAGTTTAAGAAGGAATTGAGGGGATTCACAATTATTTTAGTAATGACCTTATAAATAGTGTTCAAATACTAATAGGGCAAAAATTCTTAAGGTAATTAGCATTCTTAAACTTAGGAATTAGACAAACTAGAGTATCATTAAAGGGAGCAAGAATGGAAAGAGATTCGAATACATCCTGACAATACTCTATTACAGACTTGCTAACAATATCCCGGTGAGTTTGATAAAAACTTGGATGGATACCATCGGGGCCGGGAGCCTTGAATAGTTTGAAGGAAAAGATAGTTTGAAGAATTTCTTAAGGGTTTAGAGGAGCATCTAAGGAGATTAAGTCTAGAGCGTGGAAGCTATGGGTAGTATTCTTGGTGTCTCTTAAGTGTGTACTAAGCTGACTAGTAGTGTAAGTTTGCACAAAGTAAGAGAGGGTATGAGTGAGAAGTTGATGTTGGTCGTCTATCCAATTATCCTGATCATATTTGAAAAAATTAATCTTATTCCTCCTTTTCCTATTTATAACTGATAGGTGGAAAAATTGTGTTAGCATCGCCATCACTTAACTAGTTTGTCCTAGACCTAATCTTCCAATAGTCTTCCTCAATACGGAGGATATAATTATAATCCGTAACAAGGTCATGCTCTAAGCTCGCTGACGAGATATTTGAAGTCAGGATGCTTTAACCAGTAGCTTTCAAGTTTGAAATGTTTCACTATAGGAGTATTAGTGGGAGAGGTAATACGAATAAGAATAGGATGATGGTCGGAGTGCGTTTTAGGGAGATGATTTATAGAGGCATTCGAGTAGTAATCTAGCCAATTTGAATTAGCGAAACACCGATCGAGTCTCCCTAAAATCAAGTTTTTACGATATTTCCTATGGTTAGATCAAGTAAAAAGACTTCACTTGTAACTTAAATCAATGAGTCTACAATGGTTTATACAAGATGAGAAGTTAGAGATTTTATGAACATTGATAGAATTACCCCTCCTCTTTATCTCTCCAACTTAGAATTTCGTTAAAATTGCCAGTTACAAACCAACGATCAGTATTGAAATTTGGAGTATTTATTGTAGAGTGTGTATTTTTAAGATTGTCCCATAGCACACGCTGGTGTATCAATTTAGTACTAGCATATATAACGCTTAAACACCAAAAGTTTGGGCTAAGGCATGTTGGGTTCGAAATCGAGACGGCGTCATGCAGAAGCTATTAGTTACAAACTATTGAGACGATAATTCAGACGAAAAGGAAAACAATATTAAAAAGCTATATTATTGATATGATTTGGACAAACGGCCTACATATAAAACATAAAATTCAAAACATAGAAGCTAATGAGAGAGAAAATCTCTCCCTAAACTTGACTCTTAAAAGACTACATTGTGGATGTTATTGTGTTATGGTATGAAAATGGGATCTTCTATTTATAGATGTCCAAAATCTTTCCTCCAAGAAAGAGGTTAGTCAAATATGAAAAAGAATTATATTTTTTCTTTCAGGAAAAGTAAAAGTAATTATGGTAATTTTTATTTTCCTTCTAAGAAAAAGTAAAACTTAAATATAGTAAGAAAATCAGGGCAAAAATCCTAACAAATCTCCCTTTTTTGGCTTAATTTTCTTCAAAATATTTTTGATCCTCCTTCTTCTTGTGCATGATCTTCGTTCTTCATATATATTCTTCATATATCACTGCTGCTTACCATGATTAAAAATTAATATGGGTTAAAATTGGAGCCCTATGCATTAAAAATAGAAGCACGAGTTGATAAGATTGAAAGTGAAGCCTTGTGCATTGAAAGTGAGCACAGGTTAAGAGTGAAGCTCATACGTTAAAAATAAATGCACGAGTTGAAAGGATCCCAAGCGTTTAAGCAAGTATGTGTTGAAAATTGAAGCCCATAAACATGAGTTAAAAATTGATTTTGATTTTAAAGATGGATAAGCAGCAGGATTGTTGAAATTTTGTTTGAAATTTTTTTCCCACATGTAGTTTGACAAAAATCTTCATTATCATCCAAATTGTTGCAGCTTGATTTTGAAACTACTTTGAACCTTCTTGATTTTGAAACCACTTTGAACCTGTTTAATCTCATCTCACCACACTATTGAACCATTGAACCGTAAGCTCTTATACCACTTGTTGGGTTCGAAATCGAGAGGGCGTCATGCGGAAGCTATTAGTTGCAAACTATTGAGACGATAATTCAGACGAAAAGAAAAACAATATCAAAAAGATATATTATTGATATGATTTGGCCAAACGGCCTACATATTAAACATAAAATTCAAAACATAGAAGCTAATAAGAGAGAAAACCTCCCCTAAACTTGACTCTTAAAAGACTACATTGTGGATGTTATTGTGTTATGGTATGAGAAGGTGGTCTTCTATTTATAGATGTCCAAAACCTTTCCTCCAAGAAAGAGGTTAGCCAAATATGAAAAAGAATTATATTTTTTCTTTCAGAAAAAGTAAAAGTAATTCTGGTAACTTTTATTTTCCTTCTAAGAAAAAGTAAAACTTAAATATAGTAAGAAAATTAGGACAAAAACCCTAACAACGCATACCTTAATCATTGCATGCAACTCCTGATTAGTGTGCCTAATGCGATTCACAGTGACATAGTTAGTATTCCACAGAAGAACAATACCACAAGAATGCCCTATAGTTGGGTCCTAAAAGTAATCATCAAAACCAAACTCATCCGTAAGCGCCAGGTGATAGGTCACGCGACTCTCCAACAGAGCAACCATGCAAGGGTTATGGGTGTTGAGAAGTTCTCTAAAATTGTGCTTAAAGTCAGGATTATTACCACCCCAAATATTCCATACAACAAAGCTTGAAAGAGTCATCATAAGAGAGTTGGGGAGGGGGGGTCAATTATAGATGGGCCATCCTTATCAAGGAATCGACTTTGGCATGGTGTTGGGGTCCTCACTACGACATACTTGTCTAGGTCCGCATTCACCGCTGGAGGAAGATTGAAGGAGAATTTAAGTAGAGCAATGGAGCATGGATGGACATATTTTTTATCCTCCCTCTCCGAAAATACCATTAGAGAAACATTCTCAATGTATGAAATTTTTGTGAAGGAACCTTTGAGCACACTTGATCATTTTGAGTTTCCTTGAGAGGTGGGGGAGAGGCATGGTGCTTGGGGGTTGTACTGGTATCTGGGTTAGATATGGTGGAGGTGGAGGTGGGACGTGCAGAGGATCTTGTGGCTCTAGTGCATGCACTGGAATTGGGATCCATGGGAAAAAGAGAGGGCTTTGGTCTATAGCTTCCTGGGGCGTGTAAAAAGAAAGATGGTTCCTGAGACATATGTGGAGTGGGAGCAGGGAGAATGGTCCATTGGGGTTGGATATTGCGTATCAATACTGGGGTCACTGCAGGGGCCAGTGGATTTTGCACATTTTTCATCCATTGGTGATGCATGGAGGAATCTATAGCTACTTTCATGCTCTCTATTATGAGTTAGGCTAGAAAGTTTGGGTTTTGTATTATGATCATGGAGTTCATCCCATTTATTTCTATTGTAAAGAATGCATCTTTGTCTTTTAGAGCATGTTCTATTCAAGCTAAGGCTGTGTTTCGTAAAGTGGATGGACTGTTTGTGTTGCAAACACCACTAGGTATTCGGCCACTTGTTGGGGAAGATTGTAAGGATTGTTGTTCATGGTAAAAGAAAGAGCGGGGATTTAGTGAGAGAGGAATTGTGGCTATCGTCGCTTGTTCAGGGGTATTAGAGGACGAAGCATGCTGAGAATTCCTGGGAAATATATGAGGGGGAGTGAAGGTTTGGTGATAATGATTGCAGATCTTTGGTAGAGGATTTATAGTGTTGATAATTGGTCGGGTTTGTAAAGGTATCAGATATGGTGTCAGTAAGTAAAGTGAATTTTGTCTCTACATGTCTACATGGGATTTTCTGTTGTCTACCTGTCTAGAGATGTTGCCAAGTATGAATGACAGCTGGTAGGGGTGAGTTGGTTGTGGGCCACAACAGGTATGTGGTAATCTAGCAGTAAAGGGACAGAAAATTTACTTGGAGAGGGGGAAAGATGAGACACGTTCCTCACACATGTCCTTTTCCTAGAGGTTGCATGAGGCCTCGTCTATAACGCCACAAGGGTGGTGTGTGGGAAGGTTTTTTTGGAGTTGGCAACTATTTGTGATTGGTACAGAGAGTGTGGAGGCGGCTCGATGTCAATATGTTCCACTTGCATCTTAGGGGTGAATTGATTAGTGTCAATAATCTTTTCAGTAGTGGGAGTAAACTCCTCTTGTCTATCACTATGTCTAGAAGAAGAAGTAGGATGAGAAGAGAAGGTAGTACTCTCTTTCAATGTGGTAGAAAGAGGTTGAGAGGAGGAACAGACAAATTTACTTGTTGTCGCTGAATAAACTTTGACGTTAATACATGGGCGAAGCTTCGTCTAAGGCAATTCGGTGCGATAGGGATTCTTAGAGTGACTTGCCTTGTTTTTCTTGGGAAAAACCATTGTCTGCCATTCTCCATTTGTCGAAGTGGTCATTGGCGTCAGCTGAGCAGCCTCTCTATTTTCTATTGAGTTTCGTATAGCCAAGATGACCACATGATGTACACAGAAATCCATCGCCTTTATATGCAATTTGTTGAATATGTGAGCCAATTTCAATAGAAGTATGTACTGATTTCTCTAAAGTAATTTCCACCCATAGCTAGCATATCGACCTTTCAATGCGGAGCTGGTGCAGGCATCCACTTTGAGTAAGGAACCAATTGCTCCTCCAATCTTTGTGAGTAATTGTCCATCATAAAATTCTGTTGGTAGATGTGGTAGTCGGACCCACACGGCGGAATGAGTTTGTGTAACTTGTTGTGGCTTGAAGTTAGACTCCCACCTTCTTATCGACAAGTAGTGGCCATATTTTTCTTATTTGCCAATTTAACAATGTAATAGTCTGATCCTAGGTCTATTAGGGGAACGTCCTCCGGGATTTTCCGTTGTGCTTGAATTTTGGATTTGAGATAATGATAGGCGATCTTTTTTCCAATAAGTTTGATAATAAGGGAGTATCGCCAAGGTGCGTATAACCGTTCCCTATCTGCGGCAAATAAGTGGGGCATTAAATTATTTTTAAAATATAATTGACTATCAATGCCACAAAAATTTGGACAAGAAAAGTAACGTATATTAATTTTAAGAATACATAAAAAATATTATAAATTACAATAGTTAACAACTTAAATTATCTAAATACATATTAAAATAACATATGTTGAACTCATGCTAGATTCCGAATGAATCCTAGAAAACATATGCAATCCTTTTATTAAATTTTTTTATTTAAATATATCAAGATTGAAAAAATAAATAAATATCTTAATGTTGGGCCTGTGCTGACACGGGCCATGCTTCTCTAGTATGTATATAATTGTTAATTGATTATTCATTTTCTATTTATATTTCTCAATCAACTTTGTCAGGCTTCCTTAATTGACCTATATTTAGTGAAATCATAAATATTTTTTGTCATATAAATATTCTTTTTATGGTAATACTTCAACTTCATACATTCTAATTTACTAGTAACTCACACCTACATTTCATCATATAAAAATTATTATAAATTTTTATTGATATTTTTATTATTAGAAAATATTTATCCTAATTCATTTTGAAAGCAAAGAAGTCATTATAATATATTTATTTATTAATGACAAGTTAGTTTGATTTATAATGTTATTTTCATATATAAAATATTAGTATAAAATAATTGTAAGATCTAAACGTTTATTTTCATATAAGTTGTTTGATTACTAATTGGTTATTCTCTTAATTGATATTTCTTGATAATTTCTTGATTTAGTCAATTGTAATCAAATCATAAATGTTCTTTTTTGTATAATATTGTTATTTAAATTAGTTATATACACATTTTGAGTGATGACATCTTTTTCATAATATTTTTAATTTTGGAATGACTCATTTCTCATAATAATCTTTTCCATATAAGTTACTTGATTATTAATTAGTTATTCTCTAATTGATTTTTGTAATACTTTCTTGATTTACTAAATTGTAGTGAAATCATAAATATTTTTTAAATAATATTATTATTTATATTATTTAAATTAATTGTGTATATTTTTTGAGGGATAACATTTTTTTTATAATATTTTTTTATTTTTAAATGATTCTTTGATTATTATAATCTTATTGATATAAGTTGATTGATTATTATTTAGTTTTTGATTTTTGTAATATTTTCTTGATTTACTCAATTGTAGTGAAATCATAAACATTTACTTTTTATAATATTATTATTTGTGTTGTTTAAATTAATTATCCACATATTTTAAGGAATGACATTTCTATTGAAATATCTATTTTGGAATGACTTTTTGGTCATAATAATTTTTCCATATAAGTTTCTTGATTACTAATTGATTATTAACCTACAAATTTTTCTTGAATTTTGATTTACTCAATTGTAATGAAATTATAAATATTTTTATATATAATATCATTATTTATATTGTTTACATATTTTGAGAGATGACATTTTTTCAATATCTTTTTAAATTTGGAATGACTATAATATTTTATATATAAATTGATTGATTATATTAATTGACTAATACATGATTGTGGCATCATAAATTTTAAAAATAATAATCTTCATAAATCTTTTGATAGAATTTAAAAATATATAATTCAAGAAGACAATTTTAAGAAAAAATTCAAGTTGTTTTCATCTAACAGAGGGTCGATCTTAATAGTATTTTCACCAATATGATTCAAAGTTAGTTATTTTTTTTACCACAATATAAATAAATATAGAATAAATATGAAATATAGAATAATATGACATAGTTAACTACTAATCTTAATATGAAATAATTGAAAAACCATAATAGTTTTCATCCAATAGAAATGAATTTTAATTATTTTTTACCACAATATGAAATAATATTAAATAAAATAATATAAAATCATAATAGTTTTCATAAAAAAGAAATAAATCTTAATTGTTTATACAACAATAAGAAATAATATTAAATAAATAATCATAATAGTTTTAATCAATAAAAATCAATCTTAATTTTTTTTACCACAATATGAAATAAGAAATAATATTAAATATTTAAATAATCAAAAAAATAATTTTTTGTTATAAAATAATAATTTTTGTTGTAAGAATTCAAATAGGTAGTACTCAAGATGTCACTTGGCTTATATTTAGGCTAGACTATCCTCCTATATTATATATACTAGTTTAATATACGTGTGTTGCACGTGTATCAAGTGTTAAATAAGAATAAATATATATAAAAAAATGAATTATTTCGTGTAAGGTATTTTATTAAGTACAAAAAAATTTAAAATATAATGAAAATTTTTGAAAATAAAAAAGTGTGGTAATTAAAGAAGCATCTAGTCATTATACTTATTTCCTAATTCTAAAAGCTCTTTGTTTTAACGAAAAGTTATTTATATCATCAGGATTCTACATTTTTAAAATTAAGGATATTTTGGATGATTATACATCTTTAACATGTTAGGGACAATTTGATCGCTGATAAGAGTAGAGTTATTCGTGTATTTAAATTATGTATACCTTATACAACGTTTGGTAGGCACACAATTCATAAAAAATAAGTAATTAATGTATTGACGGTTAATTTGATCATAAATAATGTTATCTTATTAATTTGATCATATTTATTTTTTAAAATTATTTTATCAATTGTGGTTTAAACCATTTGATTCATTACAGCCTATTTATTGTTATAACTAATTTGAAATTTTTTAACTTACATAAATAGTGGAGAATTAAATTTTTATTTAAGTTATTAAATAAAAATAAAAGGAAAAATATTTAATTATCGATAAATATAATATAGCTCAATGTATATACAGCGAAAGAAATTATATATTTTTTATATTTAAGGAATGAATAACTGAATAAAAAGATATAACCCAACTTTAACAATTATTGTAGATGTATTTTTAAAAAAGTAAAATTTGAAAGGTAATATTGTTTCCTTAATTTTCTTTGAAAAAATTGTTCGTGTATATTATTTTCATTAACTTCACTTCCGGTATTCTTTTAATAAAATTACACTTTGACCTATAGTGTTTTATTTCCTTTGTTTCAACGACACACTTTTTTTTACTAAATTTCAAAAAAATGACACATTTATCTATTTAGTAAAATTATCTAAAAAAATGTCAACTTTACTCCTAATGAGATGATTTATAATTCTACAAAATATATAATTTTATTTAGATCATATATAATAAAAAAAAATGTTCTGATATTTTTAAACTCTGTACCTATTTAAAATACTTCAAATAAATTGGGAAGAAGGAAATAAAAAATTATAGAAACTTTAAATTTCGTATATAAACATGGATTTAAAGAAAAAAAATTGTAACACTACTTAACTTACTGTATCAATATAAAATTGCAACTCTGTTAGTATTTAATTACATCACAATACATCACAAACGAATGTGATGTATTTATGTAAAATTAAGTGATGTGTTTGATATCCAGAGGAATGTGATATATCCGTAGAAAATTAAGTGATGTATTCAAAAGACTGTGATGTATTCATGTAAAATTAAGTAATGAATCAGAAAAAATATGATGCAGTTGTGTAGTATTAAGTGATGCATCTAAAAGAATGTGATATAACCGTGTGAACTTTAAATCAAATATTTTTATTAATATTGAGGAAAGTTGGAATAGGAAGTAATTAGCTAAAAAAAAAGGTGAAATTTATGTTGTTTTTACAAATTGGAAAATCCAACCCAAACCCGAAATAGGCCCAAAATTTGTAAGAAGAAAACTATTGTGTATCAATTTTTATTTGTATTTTTCAATTTTCTTTCTTCAGAGGTAGCGGTATGAACTGCGTACATTTTACATTTCCCAGACCCCACTGGTTGGTAATACACTAGGTTTGTTGTTGTTTATTTGTTTTTCAATTTTCTGTGAGCTTCTACATCTATTCTCCAATGCCTTGTCTCTCTTGATTGTCCAAATCCAAGGAAAGATCTTTCTTTCCTCATCCTTGATTTGCTTTTGCGATTTGGGGTTGATTTTTAGCTCTATGTATCATTTTTTTGAGTTTTATTTGTGTTGTTGTGTTCACCAATTTAAGGTACCTGTGGTGACCTTCTTTTCTTGATTAATGTAGAGTTGTACGATTTTTCTTAAGAAAAAGTGCGATTTATTCTATTATACCAAAGAATGAAAAATTGGTGTCTAAATAAGTATGTTGGATTGGGGCTTTTGGCTTGGAGAAAGGGTCAATAGGCAAGTTGGTTTAGAGTTTTTTGAAATAGGTTCTTAGGTGGTGTTGCATAATTACTATAGCTTCACATCTAATTTGTGCCTGATTCGACAATTGGTTTGATTCGATGATTGTAAAACTTTTTTTTATCGATCCAGATATGCTCAATCTTGTCAATTTTGAATGTGTTGATATTTGAATGTTTGCTAAGATGCATGAATTTGAGGTACTGAATAGAAGCAGACAGAAGGTTGTGATTGAAAAAACTGTTACCTTTTAGGGATCCTTTTCTTGCAATAATACATGTTCCATTTATCTCTTCTGTCTCAATTTCTCTTGATAGTTAAAACATAGAACTCAATATTTTCTAATGTGTTATCTAACTAAGCTCATGTTTATCACTTCATTAGTGTGTCAACGTGATGATCAAGCTGCATCAACATCACACACTGAGAAGACAATATTAAGAGACGGAGAGTAATAATGCATGCTGGAACTTCTGGGATTTATCCAAAACCAAGAGAAATTGCAACCTATGAAATCTCACAAGTGATTGAAGATTATCAATAGACTTTGTAGCTGAAACTTTTTTCACTTATTCTCTGAGAAATGGTTTCTACTAACTGAATACAATAGATCGAGGTTACGAGAATATTTCAAGGATAGTTGAGGGCTTCCTTGCTTTCATATTGGGGCGATTCGAGTGAGATCCAATATAGATCCAACTTTTGATTCACTCATGGAATCCGAGTGGGATAATAAAATCTGGAAATATTATTTCAGTAATAGAGTATTATTATGGAGATGAGATCAACAAAATATGCACACAATCAATTGACAATGAGATCTAAAAAATGTTGTTTCACCTACTAAATAATATTATAGAAAAACGATCAACAAAGAATACACACACAATAATTCAAAATATAAAGCAAAAGTTTGAGTGAAATAAATCAAATATTTATTTTCAGGTCTTTCTCAAAAGCTAACCAATAGAAGGACAAATCTCCAGTACAAATCTTTAATCTAAACCTTAGATATAGAAACTATAAAGAACATTGAGCATTTAAGAACTCGACAGCTCTCAAAACCACTCTAGCCAGTATGACTGTCTTTCTTAGGCTCTTCTTCCTTTTTCAATTTGTTTATGTGCGTCCCAAAATATCTTTAGTAAGAAACGCAATGTTAATAGGACTCAATAGGTGTATACTTTTTCAATATTAGTTTTTAATACGTAGGCTGTTTGACAAAATCATATTAATAATATATTTTTAGTATATTTTATTTGTCATCTAATTTATCATCTACATGATTTGCAACTAATAGCTTCTACATGACGCCTTGATTATTTTAAGTCTAACATCAACTAATAGTGATTATTTTCGAAAGTCATTCAATTTTATTCAGTGATTACCTTAATGTGAAACCATTTGAACATTCAATCAAGTTAGTGCCCAACAGAGACTATATCAAAATGGGTAGTTAACTTCTTAAAGGAAAGTCAAAATTTGTAATGATGCAAATACATTTTCTTCCTTCATGACAAAAGCCTCAGAAGATTTATACTAATAAAAGAGTTAATTTGATACTAGTTTTGTCTCATTTTACGAGGACCATTTGACTTCTCACGAGGTTTAAGAAATGTATTTGTAAAATATATCATGAAGGGTAAAAATAAATTTTAAAATTAATTATTTCTAATTTAGCAATGTGCTGATGATACAACTGCTCGTGTAAGCTAGTGTAGGTACTTTAAAGGTGAATTTTTTGTTTTGAATGTGGTTTAGTTTGGCGACTTGGGTGATGACTTAGTGAGTTGAAAATGTTGAAGTTTAGGTACTTGAAATGTGAATTTTTTATTTTGAATTAAGTTTGGTGACTTGGTAGGTGACTTAGTCACTTGAAATTAATTAAGTGTAGGTACTTTAAAGGTGATTTTTTTGTTTTGATAAAGTGTAGTCATCACTTGCTGAACTTTTTGTGAATTGATCTAGTTAGTTGAATCTGATTGATTGTGTAGATGGAACCTGATTATAGCTGGGTATATTAACGAAATAATGAAAATAGAATGGGTCTTAGGGAGGAATTTGTTGAAGGTGTCAGACGATTTGTTGAACATGCCAAGACACTTGACGTTTGGTCACGTTTTTGGGCTATTCGTTGTCCTTGTGTTAGATGTGATGGTATAAATCTTTTAAAAGAAGAAGTTGCAAAGGAACATCTTTATAGAAAGGGGTTTCACGAGGACTTTTTAAGATTGCATGCTATTGATGGAGATGTTGGGCAAAATAACTTTGTTGTTAGAGAAAGTAGTAGGTTTGCAGGGCATAATAAATATCAAGATACTAAAATGATAGAAATGGTGCACGATGATTTTGGGATGCAACACGGGGGCGACTTTAGGGAAAATATCGAAGATGTTCCTAATAGAGAAGCGGACAAATTCTATAAACAATTGCATGCTGCTAGTTATCCTTTGTTTGGCGGGTGTTCACATTATCGTCTGTCTGTTGCTGTTAGATTATTAAGTATTAAATCTGACTGGAATTTGCTGAAGAAGGAATGGACTCAATAATATAGCTTATTAAAGAGTTAGTTGACCCCGGCTTGGAGGTTCCCGATTCTTTCTATAAGGTAAAAACATTGGTGTCAAAGTTAGGTCTCTCCTCGGTTAGAATTGATTGTTGTGAAAATGGCTGTATGTTATACTTTAAGGAAGATGTTAATTTAGAGTCCTATAAGTTTTGTCAGCACCCTCGATATAAACGTGGTTGTAGTGGAAATAAAATTACTATTAAGGCAACGCATTATTTACCTCTAATACCAAGGTTGAAGAGGTTGGATGCTTCAAACAATTCAACTCCTCATATGAGATGGTACAGTGAAAATAGAATGTCAACTGGTGTTATGTGTCATCCATCTGATGGAGAGGCTTGGAAGCATTATGATGCAACTTATCCAGATTTTGCAGCTGAGCCATGAAATATTCATTTGGGATTATGTGTGGATGGCTTCTCTTCTTTTCCAGTTGGTGCTGCGCCATATTCATGTTGGCATGTATTTATCACACCGTATAATCTTCCTCCTGAAATATTGATGACTAGTCCCTATAAATTTCTGAATTATGTTATTCCTGGCCTGCGTAATCCAAAAAGCAGAATAGATGTCTACTTGCAACCTTTGATTGATGAACTTCAAATTTTATGGTATGAGGGGGTTGAAACTTGGGACATCTCACTTAAACAGAATTTCAATCTGTGTGCATATCTAATATGGATTGTTAATAATTTTCCTACTTATGGAATGTTGTCTGGGTGGATGACAGCTGGAAAGTTGGCTTGTCCATACTGCATGAAAAAACAAAATCTTTCACATTGAGACATGGCTGGAAAAAATCATGGTTTGATTGCCATCGTTGTATCTTTCCACCTGATCATGAATTTAGGAGACTCAAGAATGCATTCAGAAGGAATAGAAGGGAACATGATAGTCCACCTCCAAGGCTTTATGGTCATGACGTCTGGGAAATAGTTCAGGATTTGCCTAAAGCTAGCGAGGAGCGATTGTACAGGCTTGATGGATATGGCATTTCGCATAATTGGATTAAGCAAAGTATATTTTGGGAGTTAGAATATTGGCCAGATAATTTACTTAGAAATAATGTTGATGTCATGTATACTGAGAAGAACTACTTTTACAACGTGTTCAACACAGTTATGGATGTCACTGGCAAAACAAAAGATAATCCAGAGGCCAGACTTGACTTACAAGAATATTGCAACCGCAGAGAATTACACTTACAGAAGGGGACAACGGCAATGTTCTTAAGCCCAAGGCTAGTTTTACATTCAAGTTGGAAAAAAAAAAGTCAAATATGTGAGTGGGTCTGAAGTTTAAAGATGCCCGATGTATATGCCTTAAATTTGGGAAAGAGGGTTGATATGGCACAAAGAATCTTGCATGGAATGAAAAGCCATGATTGTCATGTTTTCATGGAACGATTTCTTCCAATTACTTTTATTGATTTACCTGAAAACATATGGAAACCAATAACAAGATTAGTTTATTTTTCAAAGACTTATGTGCCACCATATTAAAAGAAGAAAATCTGGTGCGAATGAAAAGTAATATTGTTGTTATCACCAACAAGCTGTAGAAGATTTTTTCGCCCGTGTTCTTCGATGTGATGGAACATCTTTCCATTTACCTTATGCACGAAGCTCGGCTAGGCATTCTAGTTCAAACTAGGTGGATGTATCCATTCAGACGGTAAACAATTACAATATATTTAAATTCATACATATCTTTTTTTAATATAGTAACCATGTAATCTTAAGATTGTGCAGGGCAATTGAAAAATTTAAAAGGGGCCCCAAAAATAAACATAGGGTGGAAGACTCTATAGTTGAGGCATATCTCGCCAGAGAAATGTCTCAATTTTGTTCATACTACTTTCGTGATGAAGTTGCTTGTTCAAGAAATCGATCGAATTGCCATCAGGACGATGTGAATAAGACTTATTTGCAACCAATATCATTTTTTCAATCAATTTGGTTGTAAGGCTAAAAAGACTATATTTTGCCGGCTCACTCCCACAGAGCGCAAATCAGCAACTTTGTATGTCTTGCTGAATTGTCCAGAAGTTGAGCCCTTTCTAAAGTAAGGAGATTAAAATTTTAACATATCTTATTTGTTTACCCATTCCCTTACAGAAACTAATTGTGTTTCACATTTTGGATCTTCAGTTCATTTAAGACTCAATTCAACAAAAATCAAGTGTATGCATTCTTTGCAACATGGTTTACAACTGAGTTGGGGTCCAACCTGTGACCCCAGTTGGAAGGGTGTTAGCACCGTGCCACTGGTACTAACGATGGATATGTGGATCCACAAGAGAATCACCCTCATATGGAAGGTGAGATATGTGTTACCCTCAACTGGCAGGTGAACACTTTACCAACCTTCAACTGACAGGTTGATATATTTTAATCTATACTTGCTACGTAGTTCTGGAACTAAGGGACTGCTACTAAAGATCACACCCTTAACTGGCAGGTGAGCCCCTATTCCTAGGTTCCCTCAGTGCTGAATCCTACTCCCAACTGAATAGACACTGAGCTGATCACTAGAATGTACTAGGCTTCACTTAACTGTTACTGGTCGTGTTGACTGACTGAACTGGACTGAGTTCACTGAGTTCTGTAACTGACTGAGTACTATTGTTCGTGAAGTTACTAAGATTATTCTATGGCTACTATAATTCTAGGTAAATAGCTAGATTGTCGAGTATTGAATACCCCTAGGACTCGATATCATCAATAGTAAAACTTGACAAAATCTTGAAGGCAATACATTAATTACTATTCACCATGCATTCATTAAGATATTTTGTCAAATACTTGAGAGACATGAACTTGTACATGAATGGGACCACATGATAACATGTTATGAATTCACTACTCAATTTACATAGCCATTCTATTAAACACTTGGGGAGCGTATTTAATGCACATTGAATTCATCAAGATATAAACGTCATGGCTACAACATTCAACTTGTAATTCAAGGGTTCACCATAAGGATCACGTAATTCTATATACTTACTAATTAATTCACTTGAAACTTGTATAAATCTTGATTTAAAAACCATACAACAATACATACGTGAACACAATCCAATTCAAACATGTAAATCATGAAATCAATAAACTTATAGTTTTAAAAAGGGTTCTTAAACTCCAAGAGTGGAAGGAAACCCAAGGATGAACACCTAACATACCTTGATTATTAATTTCGTGAATATTGTTGGTGAATTCTTAAAATTTAAACTTGAATGCTAAAGGGGCTAGGGTTTGTTCTTGAAGGGGAATGCCTTTGATTTTGAGTGAATTATGATAAATGAGGCAAAAATGTTGTTTTGGGACCTAAATCCCATGTTAGAGTGAGGGAAAAAGACTGAAATACCCCTTTGAACTCGGGGTTAAGTGGGCTGTAAATTCCCAGTGATGCGATAGGCGATGCGTCGTTTCGATAGGGTCGACTAGATCAGCGATGTGTCGCGTCAATGGGTACGACGCTATAGCCAACGCGACGCATCAAGATCACGTTGGCTTACTGTTTTGCCCATCCAGACATGACCCAAACGAAGTTCAAAAATTTTGAAACTCACCCAATATGACCTATTGACATATTTGATCATAAATTAACTTAAAAATTGACATTTTAAGGTCGTAAGGATCAGAAATAAGATCATCCAATTTTGAAGGCTAAAATGCTTCTAAGTCTTATCACTTAGCTGAATTTTTCTAAGCCTGGGACCCCTTATTACAAGCTATATGGGACTAAATTAAACTAGAACTTGTATGAGGTCTTACAATATCTCCCCCTTGGGAACATTCATCCTCGAATAAGACTGACTGAACTAAGAATACTGATAAATTAAGTTTACATACTGAACATGCACAACTGAAGCATGATTACATGACTGAAACTGTTGATAAACTGAGTTTCCATACTGAATATGCATAACTGAAGCATAATTACACGGTTGAAATGATTTATGAATGCATGACTGTCAAGAGGATGATATGCAACAGTAATTTATACCAAGTTTGTAAAGGTAATCTGAGCATGGATTTGAGTAAATCTATGGAAGTTTGTTACCTCAAGCTGAGTCTGAGTTTGCGGAGAAGAGGTAAGGATAATTGGTTCACATGTCTGCCTTTGCTTCCTAAGTAGCTCCCTCAACAGACTGATTTCGCTAAAGAACTTCGACCAAAGGAACTTCTTTGTTCCTCAGTCTGCGTGATGAGCAAGGATTTCGACTAGGACTTTCTCATAAGAGAGGTGTTCTGAACATCTATACTCTCTATAGGGACTATGACTGTTGGGTCACCTATGCACTTCTTTAACAAGGAGACGTGAAACACTAGGTGTACTGAAGCTATGTCTAAAGGCAACTCAAGCTCGTAAGCTAAGTTTCTGAATCGACTGAGAATTCTGTAAGGACCGACATATTGGGCACTAAGCTTCCCCTTCATGCCAAATCTCTTCACTCCCTTCATAAGAGAGATTTTCATATACACATAATCACCAATATCAAAATTGAGATCTTTTCTTCTCACATCAGTATATAATTTTTATCGGTCGGCTCTGATCTGTCTTAAGCCTCTCCCTGATTAATTGAACCATCTCTAAGGCATCAAATACTAAGCCAGGCCCTGCCAACGCAGTCTCTCCTACCTCAAACCAACCATTGGAAGACCTATATCTCCTCTTATAAAATGCCTCAAATGGAGCCATCTGAATACTGAAATAATAGTTGTTATTATACACGAACAGTAGTCATCCCAACTACTCTTAAATTCAATGACACACTTTCTTAACATATCTTCTAGAGTCCGAATGGTCCTTTTTACTTGACCATCTATTTGAGGGTGAAAGGCTGTACTGAGGTGAACTTGGGTACCAAGACCCTTTTGGAAGGCTTTCCAAAAGTGAGAGGTGAACTGCGTACCTCTATCTGATATGATGGATAATGAAACACTATGCAACTTGACCAACTCTCTAATATAAAGTCGGGCATAGTCCTCAGCTGAATAAGAGGTATGAACTGGCAAGAAATGAGCGGATTTGGCCATCCTTCCTACAATGACCCAAATTAAATCATGCTGATGACGAGTGCAAGGCAAACCTGTCACAAAGTCCATGTTCACTTTCTCCCAATTCCATGTGGGAATACTTAACTCTTGCATAGACCCACTAGGCTTTTGATGCTCAATCTTAACTGACTGACATGTGGAGCACTTAGCTACAAACTCTACATTATCTCTCTTCATCCCACTCACCAATAAAATTCCCGAAAGTCACGGTACATCTTTGTGGCCTCTGGATGAATCGAGTAACGTACACCATGCGTTTCTGCAAGAATCCACTGTCTCACGCCATCCACACATGGCATACATAATCTACCCTGACAACGCAATACATCATCTCCTTTGGTTCCTGATTAACTCTTTCAACTTAACTAAACTGGGATCTCTGTCCTGCTTTTCTTTCACCTCAGAAGCCAAGGAAGATTCCAAACTATTCTGCACCCATACACTACCCTTAGATGAATCAAACAAATGAACACCTTACCTAACAAGCTGATGATTTTCCTGAAATAACTTCTTATACCATCCTCAATGTGAGATACACTACCCATGGACAACCTGCCGAGAGCATAATCCACTACATTGGCCTTACCCGTATGATATAGGAAACTCATGGCATAGTTTTTCAACAACTCTAACCACCTTCTCTGACGCAAGTTCAATTCTTTCTGAGAAAATACATACTGCAAACTTTTATGGTCTATGAACACATCAACATGTACCCCATACAAATAGTGCCATTAAATCTTTAAGGCAAACACTACAACTGCTAACTCAAAAACATGGATGAGATAATTCTTTTCATGGGGCTTAAGCTGTCTAGAGGCATAGACTATGACCTTACCTCTCTGTATCAAAACACACCCCAAACTAACTCTTAAAGCATCACAATACACAACAAACTCATCTGAACCATCTGGTAAAGTCAAAACTGGAGTTGCAATGAGTCGAGTCTTCAACTCCTGAAAACTCTTCTCACAAGAATCTGACCACTAGAATTTGACTTTCTTCTGAGTCAATCTGGACATGGGGGATGCAAAAGATGAAAATTCTTAGATAAACCATTGGTAATAGCAAGTCAAACCCAAGAAACTCATGATATCTGACGGAGAGATGGGTCTGGTCTAGTTTCTCACTGCTTTGGTCTTTTGAGGATCAACTCTAATGCCATCACCGGAAACTATATGACCAAGGAAAGCTACTGACCTTAGCCAAAATTTGCATTTACTAAATTTGGTGAACAACTGATGATCTCTAAAGGTCTGTAATACTATTCTGAGATGGTCTGCATGATCATGTTCACTGCGGAAGTAGATGTAATATCCCGTACTTTTCCTAGCTCAATTGGGCTTCTAGAAAATCAAGGGATTAGCTTAAAAAATGAATAACCTTTGTTACATGTAAAATTTTCTAGTTCTAGACCCTCCAATATGTAGAAAATTTTCTTAGCTTGCCAACGATACCAATTTTGCCTCAATCTGATACTCGGTTGAGAAGTTATAATGTTCTTAGTAAAGCAGTGTGGCATTTAGACAGCACCGCATCGCGGTGGATGCCAAATTGGCAATTGTCATCCGCGATAAGCTCGCATCGCGTTGAAGCCTCATTTTCTAATTGTCAATTTCCAGTGGCTCTCCACGATGGTGGCACATCGCGGTGGTGGCCAAATTGGCATTTTAGTAGCGCACCGCGATAGCTCCGCGTCGCGTTGATTTTCCACTTCCCACTCATCCCATTTTTAGTGACCCACCGCGATAGTGACACGTCGTGGTCGGTGGTCAAATTGGAAATTTCATCTTTTTCCAATTTTGATTAAAAATTTAAAAGGAGTAGTTTGGTCAATTCCCAAACCCTCAATTCATCATAAACAAGGAATTAAGCTTATTCTAAGCACTTTATACATATTATTCATAAATTTTTTCTCAAAGAAAACCCTAAAGCTCAAAACTTACTCTCTAAGAAATCAAATTTCCTCCATTATTTTTTCAAGATAGTTCAAGATTAAGGATTCCCAATTCAAGAACTTCAAGAACTCATCTTCAAAAGCACAAATAGGAATCCAAAGTTAAAGTTTCTTTATCTAATCATCAATTAAGGTATTTGGGGTTTATGAACACATATACTCTTTCATCCTTGTGCCCAAAACTAGTTTTAATTATAAATCTACATGATTTTGTATGAATATACATGAGTTTCAAATTAGGGCTCATACCCATTATTGTTATTTGTAAGATTATGAGATTTTAAGTGATTTAGAAGTTGAATTGCATGTCTATTTTTCGTATTTTCATACATATTGTAGTAAATTACAGATTTTGAGTTGAATTATAATAATTACAGTATCAAGCATGAAGATTATGATGTTTTAACATGAAGTTGATGCATGGGTCATTAAACCCTAATTGGATATTGCTATTTCAAGATTAATTGATATGAGAATAATCACAGATATGGACTTAGGAGAGTGTGTGTTGGACCCGAGCCTTGGCATGTGAAATTAAAGTGTAAAAGAGTCCCAAAATGCACCTAAATCAGTCCATAAATTACATTAGATAAGCGTCCACTCTTTGAAGGGCCTTTTGGTCATTTTAAACTTATTTTTTGTAATAGCTATATAAGAAACATTGTTGGTTTTAGACTTAGTTTTTGGATATTATTGTAAGTCATAAGACACAAGGAACATCAAATCCTCTCTCTAAAGAGGCTTGGACGAAACTAGGGCAAGATCTAGTGTGGAATCACTTGTCTTGAATTTGCTTAGAAACGTAGATGCTAAAGAGGTGAAATCCGATCTTGTGTCACGTAAGATATAGGTGAATCCTTGTGTGTGATGTTAACAGTCCATGAGTCGAATAGACTCTTGGTTTCTTAAGATTATACCTTTGTGTAGTCTATCTATCTATCCCTTTGTTTAGTGTAGTCTTTGTTGTTGTTTCTTGTGTTGTTGTAACCGTTATTTATCATTAATGTAATCCTGTTGTTATTCACGTGTTGATGCTGTTTTGGGTATTATATACACCATTGTATCTTGTATTTTTCTTGTTTGTAGCGAATCCGAGAGTGGTCTCCAAAAAGGTCCTCGGATCCTTAAGATTAGTGGACTGATTTGGATTGTATTTCATGTTCCCTTGTCTCTATTGTATCATTTGGCATCAAAGCATGGCTTGATCTTATTCCTACAAGATCAATCTTGGGTTGCTTATTAGGAAATAAAAAAACAGATTTAGTGTTCTTGTTGTTCTTGGCCGAGAAAGTTGTTCTTGTTGTTCATCTTGGACGATATTGTTTGTAAGTCTAGATCTTGGTGTGTTTTGTTTTATTCAGTTGTTTCTAAGTGTTGGTTTTTTGTTCACTAGCAGTTTGAGTCTAAATCTAAACTTGAGCTTAAACTTGTTGAAGTGTTGTTGTGAACAATGTGTGGTCCGTGTGATGATGTTGTTGTTATAACTTGGCCGAATGTTGAACTTGTAGTTGGACGTTGGTGTTGGTATTGTATATCTTGATAGATTGTTGTGTTATTGTTGTTCATCACAACCTCCATCTCTTGCAAAATCGAAATATAACACCAAAGAAACTTGGCCATTGTGGGTGGTCTTATTGTTGGACGAATTATTGTGAACTTGTTATTGTCTTGGGAGGTTGTTGTTAAATTTTCTTGGTGATTGTTGAAATGTTCTTGATGTTCTTCCCAACTTTCATACCTTGTTAAAATAAAGTGAAAGTTAGATCCAAAAAGGTGAAGGAAAAGGTGTGAGAAATTTGTTAGTCTTGAAAGACTTACCATCACTCACCAACTAGTCAATCACATCTCAACCACTTTCCATAAAACAAGGGTCCATGTTTTAAGGAGGAGTACAAGTCTAGTCCAAGACTTTGAGTCTTGAATTTTAAATTGAAAAAGAAGATCCAAAGACTAGTTTGTGTTTCCCTCCATTGAACAAGTTCCACCAAAGTCCAAACTATAAAATTGATCAAGACTTCCAAATTTGGAACATTAAATTGTTGAGAACCGCGGCTAATCACAAACTTCCACATCACCAATTACTGTTCACCGATAAATTTTAAGCTCAAATTTTGATCTTTTAGTTTCATTTTGTGTCTTTAGTTTCATTTGTTGATTCCAAATCTAACTTACAAGCTAGTACTAGATCGTGAGTTAGTTTTGAAACCGTTCTTCGTGTTAACTTTTCTTTGTGTGTTTTAATTCTTTGTGTCATTGTAATACATCCTTGTGTTTTCCTTACTCTTTGTAGTTATTGTCAACGTTGGATTCACCTCTCGACAACAATCGGAGTACAAACAAGCTTACAACACTTGTGAGATTGAGAGTGAGGGATCCGAGAGACATGAAATAAAAAGAGAGTAAGGATGTTTTTGTACAACTAACGGTTTTTTTTTGTTTTATAGGTAACTTCTTAGCCATAATGGCAACCATTTTGGCCCACCTTGATGATATTGCCCGAGAACTAGCTAAGGCGAATGCGGGTCTTGAAAAATTGGGCTCGGATATGTCTACTACACTTGAGAGGTTGGATCGAGTGGAGAGTCGTAGGAATTCTCGTGTTTCGACTTCCAAAACTTTACCTCAAACAATCAATACTCCAAGACCACCACCAAATGACATAGACATAAGCTAAGCCACCAAATGTCCTCTAACCTGAGATCTAAGTAGGTCACTTCTCCCTCAATTTGATCAAGTCTAACAAGAAGGACTTGGAAGCCAATCTCCTCCCATCCAAGCTCCATAACTAAAGCTCCATATTACCAAATCAATTCTTTTATCTGAAACTCTACTTCACCTAAACCGATATGTCCATATAGAGGAGTGTGGTAGAAAGGAACATGAGGAACATGGAGTCTACAATGATGCATATATGATGGAAGAGAAGTTGAGGAAAGACGTACCCGCAACCAAGAAAGGAGGTGGGATGTGTTTAGTGTTTTCTTTGTCATTCACAATATGTTTCGGATGAGTATGAAGACAAGACTCAAGATGGAGAGGAATCTGAGGTTCAAAATAAAGATGTTGGCCGAGACTTGTTGTTATTGAGCCCTCGGATTCTTCATATTTTTGTGGACTATTTTTGGCTTGTTTTTGTGACTTGTTTATAGACTGTTTTGAGTAGGTTTCCTTTGAAGTGACCAATTGAACGAGGTAAAGCCGTGAATTTGTGGACAAATTCCTCTCAAGATGGAGAGAATGATATGAGAATAATCACAAATATTGACTTAGGAGAGTGCGTGTTGGACCCGAGCCTTGGCATGTGTAATTGAAGTACAAAAGAGGCCCAAAATGCACCCAAATCAGTCCATAAATTACATTAGATGGGCACCCACTCTTTGAAGGGACTTTTGGTCATTTTAAACTTATATTTTGTAATAGCTATATAAGGAACATTGTAGGGTTTTAGACATAGTTTTTGGATATTATTGTACGTCATAAGACACAAGGAACTTCAAGTCCTCTCTCTAAAGAGGCTTGGATAAAACTAGGGCAAGATATAGTATGGAATTACTTGTCTTGCATTTACTTGGAAACGTAGATGCTAGAGAGGTGGAATCCAATCTCGTTTCACGTAATAGATAGGTGAATCATTGTGTGTGATGTTAAGGGTCAAAGAGCGGAATAGACTCTTGGGTTCTTAAGATTATACCTTTGTGTAGTCTATCTATCTATCCCTTTGTTTAGTGTAATCTTTGTTGTTGTTTCTTGTGTTGTTGTAACTGTTATTTATCGTTAATGTAATCCTCTTGTTCTTCACGTGTTGATGTTGTTTTGGGTGTTATATACACCATTGTATCTTGTATTCTTCTTGTTGGTAGCGAATTCGAGAGTGGTCTCCAAAAAGTTCCTCGGATCCTTAAGATTAATGGACTGATTTGGAGTGTGTTTCGTGTTCCCTTGTCTCTTTTGTATCATTGATTATGCTATGAGCACGCTTCGACTAGATTATTTATAGATTTTTGATAAAGATTTGATCTTTGATCTCATTTTAGACATTGAATCCACTTTACAGTTTCAGATTTAAGTTTAACTTAGCAATAATACAGTTGGTTTTCGTAATGATCCATTATACTAGATTTTTAAAGTGGATTTCCAATAGAATGAGCATACAGATTAAAGAGAGTAGTATTTAGCATCGAGTTGGGTATTTCATATGCCCCAGAATGATGATCCAACATAGGTTCAAATTGTCAGATTATTCCCAATTCTATATGAATGATAGTAAAAAGATGTGATCACTAAGATTAGGTTATACTCCTTGGCAAGAGTATGACACCTCTACCCATCGTGAGGTTTTCCCCATAGGAGAACAAGACGTTGGAATCCATGATAGCTAACATGGTTTATGTCGGTTAGAAGAACCTCCCTACAGAAAGAGTAATCCTAATAGAAAAGAATAGCAGAAAAACTTTTAGAAACTAAGTGTAAAGGCTTACAACTTTACTAAGATATTGTTTATAGAAAGACTTTAGCTACAGGCTTCAGCTTTCAGACTTCAGATATAAAACTGAGTCCTTTCTACACTTAGACAACATGATTTACAGACAGAACACTAGTACAAATTTTAGAATTAAATGTTATTGACTCACTAGATTTATAAAGTATGATTTACTACTCATGATTATGATTCTCAGATTTCAGATATTCCAACTTATGTGAGTTATTTACATTTAGCATGCATTATTTTACAAATTATGATGATGTTGAGACATTGCTTTACTTATGTATTTACTCCAATATATACGTCTATGTGTTACATTGTCTCATAATGTAGGTTCAGGTGCTCAGTTCCAGCAGCGTGAGTGATTTCGAGCATCTCCATCTACATCCCGACAGTTAGTGAGTCATTATAGTTCGGGGACTTAGTCTTTCAGTTTTTCAGCTTATTAGTAAGATGATTCAGACAGTTCGAGTCAGCTGGGGGTTTGTCCCAGTGACTCTCTAGTTATTAGTAGTAGCGACTTGTCAGACTGCTAGGTATGATTCAGATTATTCATTATTGGTAGTTCAGACTCTTAAGTCTATTATTTTAGATATATGATTCAGATAATCTAAGCTTATCTCAGATAGAATTCCGTATTTTAGCTTTGATTATATCTCTGTATTTCCTTATTATGAGATTCAAACTTAGTAGAAGGCAGACAAGGTTAGCTTAAGGCTGCTCCTAGTCTTGAACACCGAGTGACGTCTCGGGACCTATTTTTGGGGAGTTAAGTAGAAAAAAATGTCATATATGAAGACTATGATGAACATGTCTAAGTACTTCTTGAATACACGATTTATCAAGTCCATAAAAGCTGCTGGTGCATTGGTAAGACCAAATGACATGACTAGAAATTCAAAGTGACCATACCGAGTTCTAAAAGTTGTTTCCAAAATATCACATTCTTTGACTCTTAGCTGATGATATCCTGAACTGAGGTCTATCTTAGAAAAGTAACTGGCTCCCTGAAGTTGGTCAAATAAGTCATTGATTGTGGGGAGTGGATACTTGTTATTGACTGTGACTTTGTTCAACTAATGGTAGTCAATACATATTTTAAGATAACCGGCTTTCTTACGCACGAATAGAACTGGTGCGCCCCACGAGGAAACACTGGGCCTGATGAACCCCTTGTCTAGGAGATCCTTCAACTATTCTTTCAATTTTTTGAGTTCTGATGGAGCCATTCTATATGGCGGAATAAAGATAGACTGAGTATATGGAAGAAGGTATATTCCGAAGTCAATTTCCCTCTCAACAGAAACTCCGAGAAGAACATTGGGAAACACATCTAGAAATTAACATGCTACTAAAACTGACTCAAGATTAGGGGTATCAGAACTAGAGTCTTTAACTCGAACGAGATGATAGAAACACCCCTTGGATATCATTTTTCTCGCTCTAAGGTAGGAACCAAGTCGACCCCTAAGTGCAGGTTCATTTGGGAACTAAAAATAGACAACTCTATTTCTACAGTCAACTGAAGCACAACATGAATGAAGCCAATCCATGCCGAGAATGACGTCAAAATCTGTCATCTCTAAATCTACTAAGTCTGCTGAAGTAACTTTCTCATATACCGTAATCGGACAGTTCCTGTATACCCGTCGGGCAATGTTAGACTTACCAACTGGGGTAGAGACTAACAAGGGCTCTTCTAGGATTTCTGGACTAACTACAAAGTCAACAACTATATAATGAGTTACAAAGGATAAAGAAGCTCTTGGATCTAGCAAAGCATAAACCTATAAATGATAAACTTGTAACATACCAGTAACCACATCAGGAGAACTTTCCTGATCCTGTCGAGATTGAAGTGCATAGAGTCTGTTTAGGCGCTGCCCACTAGTAGCACTAGAAGTGGCACCCTGCTGAGACGGGTGATTGGATTGAGCTGGGAGACAATTGTACTGACCCTGTGAACCTGGCTGAGGACAGTCTCTAATTCTATGACCTACCTTGCCGCACCCAAAACACATATCACTGTCAGCTCTGCAGACACCCTGATGGTTTCTGCCACATTTCTGGCAAACAGGATTTGTTCGAGCACTGCTGACCCTACCCTGAGATTTAGAGCCTGGTGCCCTATCCTTATTACCATTTCTGAACTTAGGCACTGAAGCACTGGCTGAGGACGGAGCTGGAACTAAAGATTTTAGGTGGAATAGAGGATGATTACCACCCTCTAACTTAGGCTGAGTAAAGTTGAAGCTACCTGTTCTAGCCCTCTTGTTTTCCCTCTCCTTCTCCTTAGTCTCTTGATCTTCTATCTGTTGAGCATGGACCATCAACCTAGCCAAGTCCATCTCTTTAATCAACATTGTGGTCCTACACTCATTAACCACTCTTTCAAACACACCAAACATGAACTTACTCATCTTAGATCTGGTATCATCTACCACATGAGGAGCATATCTGGCTAACTGAGTAAACTTGAGAGAATACTCCTTCATTGTCATGCTGCCCTACTTCAAGTTAATGAATTCTAACACCTTAGCTTCCCTCAACTCCAATGGGAAGAACCTATCTAGAAAGGCAGTAGCAAACTCCTCCTATTCTATAGGCCCTATATCTGCGGCCATATCTGCCTTCCATTACTTAAACCATGTATGAGCCACATCCTACAAATGATATGCAGATAACTCAGTACTCTCACCGGAAGTCACCCCCATGATATCTGTGACTTTTTGCACCATGTCGAGGAATTCCTGGGGGTCCTCCTCAGACTTAGACAGATACAGGACCTATAGAATGAGAGGAGTTTGCTACTGCCTTTCTAGATAGGTTCTTCCCATTGGAGTTGAGGGAAGCTAAGGTGTTAGAATTCATTAACTTGAAGCAGGGCAGCACGAAAGTGAAAGAGTATTCTCTCAAGTTTACTCAGCCATTACTAGAAAAAAATAAAAAACCGACCACAGAACGTGGTCGGAAAATACCGACCACACATGGTCGGATTTTTTTTAAAAGCGACCACATGTGGTCGCTTTTATATTTTAAAAAGTCAAAATAATTATTTCAATAATTTTTATATTAATTATAATTTATTTTACAAATAAAAATTTAAAAAAATAACAAAACCGACCATATGTGGTCGTTTTTTTTAAAAAAATTAAAATATATTTTAAAAAACCGACCACAAGTGGTCGATTTTTAAAAATTCCTTTTTTATTTATTTTTAATAAAACCGACCACTTGTGATTGATTTTTAATTTTTAAAAAAATACTTTTAAGCATAATCTTTATATGTAATCAATAACTATATATATGTAACCAAATATATATTAGTTTCATAAAAAAAAATTATTCTTAATCAATATAATAATTTTTTGAAATTACATTAATCACATGTAGTCGATAATCAGTATAATAATAATAAAAATCAATCATTCTTTAAAGTTTTGAAAAAATTACACTTAAAAATATATCAAATAGAATAAATAAATTACGTTAAACATAGTCTTTATCTTTTACTTATGTTTCAATATATAAAATAAATATTTTCCTTCGTATATACGTTAAGTGATGTTAAACATGCATAATTTGTATAACGAATATGTGTGTGTATGTATATATATATATATCATATCGTTCAAATAATGATATTATGTTACTATTTTAGTCATAATAATGTAATATATAACCGATAATTCATCAGAATATAATGAACGTGTTCTGTTATAAGGTAATATACTTGTGGATGTGATATATATATATATATATATATATAATATTGTAATTAAATGCATATAACCAAAAATTTATCGTAAATTGCAAAATTCATTGATTTATATATATACCTCATAATATAATATGTTAATCAAATACATTATTGATTTCTTGTCTTACGTTATTACAACTTCAACAATATACGCATATCTACATATTCACACTAAATAGTATATCTATTTCCTCAATAGTATGATATCAATGTATTATTTAAAATATTTTGACATATAAATTCAGTTATCGAGCTTTTGATTACTGCATACGTCACTACACGAGATATACATATATAAAATATCCAGAAAACCGACCACAAGTTATCGATTTCAACAAAATAATATAAAAAAATATTTTAATTATATAACTCCTACCCGACCCCACCCCCACATAATCCGACCCGACCTAAAATACTAATTAGTCGACTGCCCTAAACACACACACACACAAAAATCACACACAAACACACAAAAATACCCTAAACACACCCAAAAATTTTCTTCCAATCGCAAGCTCCGATGACTGCTCCGGCAAGCTCAACTCAAGCAAGATCACCCTAAACACATGTTGTATTTTGTGAAATTTGTGCTTTTTGAGGTTGATTTATAGGTGTACTAGTTTATATAATTGTGAAATTTATAACGGTGAAGATTAGGCTAGTTTGAACAAGTTTTTTTAAGCTCGTTTGAAGCTCGAATTTTATTTAGTTATTTGCGGAATTTTTGAGCTACACACATAATTGTTTGAACTAGTTTTGCTTGTTTAGCTTATTGTTTTTGATTCTTGAATGAATTTTATGGTTTAGCTTGTTGTTTTTGACGAGGGTTTAGGTTGTTGTCTTTAAAGTGTATGGATTTACTTTTATGGTTTAGCACTTTAGCTTGTTGTTTTTTATATGAGTTTTGCTAAATCACTCAAAGTTGGAATATTTTGTCTTAATTTTTTTAGGTTCTTGATTCGGTGATTGGTTATCTCTTTCACTTTAATTTAGGCCAAGCAAAGGTAAGTTAATTTCTCTTGATTCACTATTGTTATTATCTTTTTGTTATTGTTCATATTGAAGTCTGGTGAAACCGTGAGTGGCCTTGTTCGATTCACTAGCATTGTTGTTATGTTCTTGTTATTGTTTATATTGAAGTCTAGTGAAGCCGTGTGTGGCCTTGATCGTTCACTAGCATTGTTTTTGACATCTTGTAGGCCTTGTTGTTGCTTGTTTCTTGAATGTGGTTTTGATAGGTGACTTAGTTGCTTGAAAATGTTTAAGTCTAGGACTTTAAAGGGAATTTTTTTATTTTGAATGTGGTTTGATAGATGACTTAGTTGCTTGAAAATGGTTAAGTGTAGGGACTTTAAAAGAGATTTTTTTATTTTGAATGTGGTTTGCTAGGTGACTTAGTTGCTTGAAAATGGTTAAGTCTAGGAACTTTAAAGGGGATTTTTTTGTTTTGAATGTGGTTTGGTAGGTGACTTAGTTGCTTGAAAATGGTTAAGTCTAGGGACTTTAAAGGGGATTTTTTTGTTTTGAATGTGGTTTGGTAGGTGACTTAGTTGCTTGAAAATGGTTAAGTCTAAGGACTTTAAAAGAGATTTTTTTTGTTTTGAATGTGGTTTGTTTGGTGACTTAGTTGGTTCAAAATGGTTAAGTCTAGGAACTTTGAAGGGGATTTTGTGTTTTGAATGTGATTTTGTTTTGATACTTAGTTGATTGAAAATGATTAAGTGTAGGAACTTTAAAGGGGATTTTTTTTATTTCGAATGTGGTTTGTTTGGTGACTTAGTTGGTTCAAAATGGTTGAGTCTAGGGGCTTTGAATGGGATTTTGTGTTTTGAATGTGGTTTTGTTTTGATACTTAGTTGTTTGAAAATGGTTAAGTGTAGGGACTTTAAAGGGGATTTTTTTGTTTTGAATGTGATTTGGTAGGTGACTTAGTTGCTTTAAAATGGTTAAGTCTAGGGACTTTAAAGGGGATTTTTTTATTTTGAATGTGATTTGGTAGGTGATTTAGTTGGTTGAAAATGGTTAAGTGTAGGGACTTTAAAAGGATTTTTTTTGTTTTGAATGTGGTTTGGTAGGTGACTTAGTTGCTTGAAAATGGTTAAGTCTAGGGACTTTAAAGGGTTTTTTTTTTTGTTTAGAATGTGGTTTGGTGACTTAGTTGCTTGAAAATGGTTAATTCTAGGGACTTTAAAGAGAATTTTTTTGTTTTGAATATGGTTTGGTAGGTGATTTAGTTGCTTGAAAATGGTTAAGTCTAGGGACTTTAAAAGGGATTTTTTGTTTGTTTTGAATGTGGTTTGTTAGGTGACTTAGTTGCTTGAAAATGGTTAAATTCTTGTGACTAGATCTAATTAGTTGAATCTGATTGATTGCGTAGATGAAACCTGATTATAGCTGGATATATCAATGGAACAATGATAATAGAATGGGTATTAGGGAGGAATTTGTTGAAGGTGTCAAAAGATTTGTTGAACATGCTAAGACACTTGATATTTGGACACGTTATCGGGTTATTTGTTGTCCCTATGTTAGATGTGATAGTATAAATCTTTTAAGTGAAGAAGATGTAAAGGAACATCTTTATAGAAAGGGGTTTCACGAGAACTTTTTAAGATTGCGTGGTATTCATAGGGATGTTGAGCAGAATAACTTTGTTGTTGGAGAAAGTAGTAGGTCTGCAGGGCATAATGAATATCAATATACTAGGATGCAAGAAATGGTGCACGATGCTTTTTGGATTCAACACGGGGTTGACTTTAGGGAAAATGTTGAAGATGTTCCTAATAGTGAAGCGGGCAATTTCTACAAAGAATTGCATGCTGCTAGTCATCCTTTGTTTGACGGGTGTTCGAACTCTCATTTGTCTGTTGTTGTTAGATTATTAAGTATTAAATCTGACTGGAATACTGCTGAAGGAGGAATGGACTCAATGATAGACCTTATTAAAGAGTTAGTTGACCCCGGCTTGGAGGTTCCTGATTCTTTCTATAAGGCAAAAAGATTGGTATCAAAGTTAAGTCTCTCCTCGATTAGAATTGATTGTTGTGAAAATGGCTGCATGTTATACTTTAAGGAAGATGCTAACCTAGAGTTCTTTAAGTTTTGTCAGAACTCTCGATATAAGCATGGTTCTATTAAAAATCAAATTGTTATTAAGGCGATGCATTATTTACCTCTTATACCAAGGTTGAAGAGGTTGTATGCTTCAAACAGCTCAACTCCTCATATGAGATGGCATAGTGAAAATAGAAAGCCCACTGGTGTTATGTGTTATACATTTAATGGAGAGGCTTGGAAGCATTTTGATGCAACTTATCCAAATTTTGCAACTGATCCACGAAACATTCGATTGGAATTATGTGCGGATGAGTTCTCTCTTTTTCAGTTGGTGGTGCGCCATATTCATATTGGCCTGTATTTATCACTCCTTATAATCTTTCTCCTAAAATATTGATGACTAGTCACTATATATTTCTAAATTATGTTATTCCTAACCCGCGTAATCCAAAAAGCGGAATAGGTGTCTACTTGCAACCTTTGATTGATGAACTTCAAATTTTATGGCATGGGGGGGTTGAAACTTGGGACATCTCTCTTAAATAGAATTTCAATCTGTGTGCATATCTAATGTGGACTGTTAATGATTTTCCTACTCATAGAATGTTTTCTGGCTGGATGATGGCTGGAAAGCTGGCTAGTCCATACTGCATGGAAAAAACAAAATCTTTCACATTGAGACATGGCAGGAAAAATTCATGGTCTTATTGTCATCGTTGTTTCTTGCTACCTGATCATGAATTTAGGAAACTCAAGAATGCATTCAGAAGGAATAGGAGGGAACATGATAGTCCACTTCCAAGGATGTCTGGTCATGCCGTCTGGGAAATAGTTCAGGATTTGCCTAAAGCCAGCGAGAAATGATTGTACAGGCTTGATGGATATGACATTTTGCATAACTGGACTAAGAAAAGTATATTTTGGGAGTTAGAATATTGGCCAGATAATTTAGTTAGAAATAATGTTGATGTCATGCATATTGAGAAGAACTATTTTGACAACTTGTTCAACACAGATATGGATGTCACCGGTAAAACAAAGGATAATCCTAAGGCCATACTTGACTTACTAGAATATTACAACCGTAGAGAATTACTCTTACAGCAGGGCCCCAAGAACAATGTTCTTAAGCCCAAGGCTAGGTTTACATTCAAGTTGGACCAAAAACGTCAAATATGTGAGTGGTTTCAAAGTTTAAAGATGCCCGATGGATATGCCTCAAATTTGGGAAAGAGGGTTGATATGACACAAGGAATCTTGCATGGAATGAAAATCCATGATTGTCATGTTTTCATGGAACAATTACTTCCAATTACTTTTATTTGTTTACCTGAAAACATATAGAAACCAATAGCAGAGATCAGTTTGTTCTTCAAAGACTTATGTGCCACCACATTAAAAGAAGAAAATCTGGCGCGAATGGATAGTAATATTGTTGTTATCACCAACAAGCTGGAGAAGATTTCCCCGCATGCGTTCTTCGATGTGATGGACCATATTCCCATTCACCTTGTGCACGAAACTCGGCTAGGCTATTCAGTTCAAACTAGGTGGATGTATCCATTCGAACGGTAAGCATTTGCAACATATTTAAATTCATACATATCTTTTTAAAATATAGTAAACATCTAACCTTAAGATTGTACAGGGCAATTGGAAAATTTAAAAGGGGTTCCAAAAACAAACATAGGGTGGAAGGCTCTAAAGTTGAGGCTTATCTTGCAAGAGAAACTTCTTAATTTTATTTATACTACTTTCGTGATGAAGTTGCTTGTTCAAGAAACTGACCGAATCGTCATCAGGATGATGTGAATGAGCCTCATTTGCAACCGATATCAATCTTCAATCAATATGGTTGTAAGGCTAAAAGACCATACCTCGCCGGCTTACTCCCACGGAGCGTAAATCAGCAACTTTGTATTTCATGCTAAATTGCCCAAAAATTGAGCCTTTTCTGAAGTAAGGAGATTAAAATTTTAACATATCTTATTTTTTTTACTCATTCCCTTAAAGAAACTAATTGTGTTTCCCATGTTGGATGTTCAGTTCATTTAAGACTCTATTCCATGAAAATTAAGTGTATGCATCATTTGCAACATGGTTTAAAAATGAGGTTCGTAAGTGTATTAATATTTCAACAAAGTTTAAGCATTTACACATTCCTCAACTAAAATATATATATGTATAATATTTTTAGGTACACCATTCACCAAATGCATCCGCATACGATTAGCTCTTAAGAGATATTTCTTTGGGTCCAGTTGAAGCTAATGCAATGTCCCAATACAAAGTAAATGGGTTTAAATTTTCCACCGAACAACACTCCAGAACAAGAAAAATAAATAATAGTGGTGTTTGGGTTAAGGATGATGATGATGTTGATTACTTTGGCATCATACACGAGATCTTAGAACTGGAGTATGCTGATTTTCCAATAAAAAAAATTATCCTCTTTCGATGTAAGTGGTTTGATCCAAGCACAAGAGGCACAAGAGTACATAGAGAGCATAACATCATTGAAGTAAAGCACAATAGGTCGTATCCTATTTACGATCCATTAGTTCTAGCGCAAAATACTAAACAAGTGTATTATGCTCCTTATCCATTGTGCAATGACAGGTCTGATTGGTGGGCTGTAATCAAAACAAAGCCTATAGTCCGGGTGGAAGTTGAGAATGTGCTGGAGATTGCGTATAAAAATAAAATGCAGATTGATCACCAGCTAGTGGACGTTGAATTAGTGGATGGTTTGAATTACCCGAAAAATATATTTGAAGAACTTAATATTGCGGAAGAAGAGGCTGAGTGGGTAGGAGATGAGGAAACCTCTGAAGAGGGTGAATGGTTTAATGGAGAGTCTTCAGAAGAGGAGGATTAGTTGTGTAGGTTGTATTTATTATGTATTGATGTCTTTATGCTTTGTACTATATATTTACCTTTATATTTGTTGTTTAAGATTGATATGTAATATACTGTTTAAGTTTGTTGTTTCCACTTTTCCATAATTTATATAGTAATAAAAATATTCTTGTCTATATCTCGTATTGTATTAGAGCGATTTGAAATATGAATTAGTAACTTGAAATTAGTTACTTGGAATGTTTTCTTATATATTCATTTTGTAGGAACTAAGTTCTTGTTAACTTAACATAATTTAGATGTCAGACAGAGGTGACAAGGGTAAGGGAAAAGTTGATACTACGAAACCAAAAAAGAATAGACAACCTCCGCCTTATAGACGACCGACAGGTATTTATATATCTGAGGGTCGGTTTGCTGATGCGATAGCACGACCCTAATATTATAGGTCGTCCGAGGATTTGATACCTACTCTTATGCATGTGGGGCTACTACATGGGTCTACACCAACTCATTCTGCTCCTATGATCGTGCCACCGCCAGCACAGTACTATCGGACGACCGTTGTCCCCTCCAGATATCTACCATCATCGATACCCTCCTGCGGCAGTAACGCAACTTCGTACAGTGACTCTGCTAGATCTATTGGGTAGTCGGATCTTCAGCTTAGAGGTGATAACGCTCAAACTACAGCTCTCGTAAGAGTGTAAGCGGTCGTTGTCAAATATATAACCCAACTGGGTTGGGTATCGATCCCACAGAGAATAGCCGGTCACTAAGTAAGCAAAGATTATTAGACTTTTGGTGCAAGTCTCGTAAAAGGGGGGATTTTGTAGCATGCAATAATGTAACAAAATAGTTAAGTAAAAACGGAAAATAGCAAAGTAAAAAGGAAAGAATGTTCAGCAAGATGTTTAACCAATGATAATTGAGAGTTGGGGTTATGTCCACCTTATGAGTTATACGTCTCTATTGGCTATGAGTTATGCGGAATTCAGGCATGCATGTGCTTATAGAGAATTGTATTCTATGGTAAATCCAGGCGTCTTTCGACCATCAAGGATTATTTCACTTTAACTCTTTCGAGCTTAAAGCGTGTCTAACGGTACAAATTCTCCAAGAGGTTAATCCAGTTACGACACTAACTTTTTAACAGGGGTTGGTGCCCTATTACCTTGACATTATCTCTTTTCCAGAAATATAACTTTTCTTTCGAACAAGTTAATGTTATACTGGCGTATTCTATGCGTTTGCAACCACAAGAATTTGCATTAAGATGAAGAGAATAATGATATAAGCATCATACGTGTCACGAATTCACAAACTCATAGAAATAGATAGTATCTCATAAGGCTTCCATAACCCCAACAGAGAAGTTTAGCTATTCATGAGTGCAACGAAAATCACAATAGACTTTATCATTATACCAAAATAAAGATCTCACGTGTATTAGGGTTTGGTATGGCGTTAGGCGTGAATTCCCTTTTAGAATAGCGGTTCTCTTGTTGTGGAAATTAAGAATTGAATAGATGAAGAGAAAGTAATTAATTGAAAGAGAATTGTTTTCGGAACTCCAGAATTAATGAAAATCTCTAGCAAAATAGGGTATTTATAACACCCATATCCTATTCCTACTAGGCTACTGCATTACTTAACCTAATCCTACTAGGTTAATGCATCATTATCCTAATCCTAATAAGTTACTGCTGATCCCCAAAGTCTTTGGAAATGTTGTTTTTGCCCGGGAAAGATATTCCATGCGTCACTTTTGGTCCTTGGCGTCCAAGCTTTCCCTTCCTTCTTTCGTGAAGCTTCCTTGGGCGTCAAGTTATCCATAAAATGCTGAAATCCGCATCATTTATACCTGAAAGCTTTCTAATCACATTTGTTAGCTCACTTACAGGAAAAAGAACTAAAAGTGCATGAATTATATATTTTGTCCTCAAAACTTAGCTAAAATATGGGTCAATTATAGTACTTTAGGCGTGTAAATACGCCTATCATCAACACCCCACACTTAAAGCTTTGTTCGTCCTCGAACAAAATATCATGTCCATCTAAACATCTACTTAGGGTTTCACAGCAACAACACAAAATATTCGTCAAGACAGGCACGACAATCATTAACAAATAGTAGTTTTCTAATCACTTCTAGAAACAATTCAGCCTCCAACATAGACTCGTGATGATGGTTAATTCGTATCCAAAAGTTAAGGCGCAAAGAATCATATACGACTTACCCAAAACTCATCAACCATGTGTGTCTCACAATATGTCACCCATAATTACTCACAAGTATTTCATTTTTCAAAATATGGGTATAATATTATCCTTGCTCTCACTCTCACAAAGAATTCATATGTTTGCAACTGATGACCATAGGCTTGCTCTTAATGTAATGCTCCACTAAATATCAGAATGCTAAGCTTAGGATCAAATAGGTCTTTACAGGTTGTAATGTAGGCTAAGGGACGGGTAGGACTATTTTGGCCAGAAATAGTGACTAAGTTCCTAAGCGCTTTAATACATCACATTATGCCATTAACACTCTCTTTTAATCAACCCTGCTATCTTTCTTTCATCTATCACCCCTTTTCACCTATTTTGCCATTCAAGCATAATTATCTTTTTATTTAATCATAAACACAATTTATCTTTTTGTTTTTCTATTTCTTTTTCTTTTCTCTTTTTTTTTATAACACACCTCCATGATAACCACTCTTTTTCATAACAAATTCAAGTACCAATACACTCTAAGGCATCACTCTCACCCAATTTCCTCTTATTTTGTCACATGACTTCACAATTTAAAGCACTTAGGAATTTGGATCAAATTATGGTCTTGAAAAAAATGGATTAGGCTTACATATGAGGTTGTCAAAGAAAATGGCTTAAAGGCTCAAAAGGGTTGACTAGGATAATGTCCACGGGTAGGTAAACAAAAGGTAAACAATCACAGGCTGCCAAAGAAATACCTAAATCATCTCCTAAACTCACACTCTTTATTTTGCTTCTCACACACACTAGGCAAGTTCTAGCATCAGCCACAAACACAGAATATACTATATCCTCACACACACAAGGCACATGGTCGACTTTATTGTGAGTAGTATAGACTCTTGACCCAACAGATGAAGGAACTGAACCACACAATTATCACATAGTGAGTCACAATTAGAGCCTAAACATCTCAATAGTAATGATTTTAGCACAAACACTTGTTATAATACCATGCTGCCCCTCAGAACAATTTCATGCAAAGTTAAATTTTTTTAAAAAAATTTAACTACTAACAAACAAAACAAACAAACATAGATAGATGCAAATGCAGATAAAGAAGTAAAGCATACAAATACCAGCACCCCACACTTAGACGGGACACACTGCCCTCAGTGGAAAATAAATAAGAAGAACCTGGTTAGTCGGACTCCTCCTCTATGTCTGGGGTCATACCCCCTGCGTCGGAATCATCATCAGAGTCGTCATCCTCAGAAGTTCCTCATAAGTACCCCACTTGATTCCAAGAGTGCATCGAGGTATTTGCATCACAGAGGATTCACCTTGCTCTTTTTGTCCCCTTTTCTGGCCTTTTTGTGAAGTGGTTGCTTTTTCTTTTCCTTGTCGTCCTTTTGTGCCATTCTACCTGAGATCTCAATAAAGTCATGTTAGCTTTATCTCGGAAGATTCAATCAACAAACAGACAATAGTGGCACCACCCCACACTTAATTTGTTGACACAAACTAATTAAGTGAATGATGTCGATTACTCAGACTTCATCGACATATATTTAGGTGATATGTTCCAACAATATGTTCAGCACAGTCATACTTTCATATCTTCTTAACGTTATGCAATCTTGACAATGCTTTCGAGTTTGGACTAATGCATCTTTTGAACAAAACTACTACATAGATATCGTATCAATTTATGGCATAGAAATAATCACAACATCGCATGTTTGTAGTCACCCATGATTTTCATCTCAATGAACAAGTCATTTCAACATGTAAGCTTTCAAGTTACAAGATTATGCAATTATCTTGACCATGTCGATTTCGCAAAAGTATGACAGTGTATCAAAATCAAATACAAGTTGGAAATAAGTCAAGAGCATCCATACATTTTCTTTCACTCACTTAGTTGTATCAACCACATTCAAATCACCAACACTACTTCACGATTTAACAACTTATTATAGGCGTAGTATTGTAATACTTACGTAATATAAAAGAAGAGCAAAGAAGTACTTACTTGGTTGATGGCCTCGGAATATGTTCTTGCAAAGTTAAAAGAGAAAAAATAAAAGTTTTGAGAGTTTTGGGAGGCAAAGGCGGCGCCTTTAGCTTTGCCTAGTTGAGCAGAAGGACATAGCATAGGCCATGCCTAATGCTTTGCCTAATTGAGCAGAAGGCTTTTGCATAGGCGGCGCCTATGCTATGGCATTGTTGAGAATAGGCGACGCCTATGCTATGGCATTGTTGAGCATAGGCGGCGCCTATACTATGGCACTCTAGAATCTGAGAGATTATGCCATAGCATAGGCCTTGCCTTGTTCGTGGCCTAGATTTACATAGGCCTTGCCTTGTTCTTTGCCTATATTTTCATAAGCAATGCCTAACCCATATCCTTTTGCTTCTTCATTCCTAACTTACCACCTTAAACATGCAATACTTCCAAATCAAAATTTGAAACCAATCTCCTCATTTACACCTCTTGCACCTAAATTTACTCAAAAACATCAAAAATGATTAGAACGATGGGTTGCCTCCCATCAAGCGCCTTGGTTTTGGTCGTGGCTCGACAAAATCCTAAGAAAACAAAAACAACAAAAACAATTAAAAACGATGGGTTGCCTCCCACCAAGCGTTTGATTTATTGTCGCAGCACGACATAGTTATCTCGATTACTTAGACTTCACCGAGATATTTGGTGCATCATTTTCTGAATGGATTCAGACGATGCTGATGCTTCATTGTGGGCACGCAATCTTCTTTGAGATGCATCTTGTGCATACATATCCCAGGTGGGATAGCAATTATATCATCAATAGACCAACCAATGGCTCTCTTGTACCTCTTTAGAGCAAAGATGAGAGCCTCTACGTGATGTTCACTTAAATCATCCGTCACACTCACCGGAAGTGTATTTCTACTTCCCAAGCATGCATACCTTAGATAATTGGGGAGCTCTTTCGATTCTAGCACTGGGGGATCTTCAATGGAAGTCTTCGCTGTTGGTGACGGTTGATTCTTAAGTTCAAGGTCCGGCTGCTTAGGAGTATGAGAATAGGACCCTATTTCTGTTAGAGCACACATAGTTTCTTCATAATCTTCATCATCCTCATGCTCAACATTCAGCAACGCAGTAGACAATGGCTCAACAGTAAGTTGTTTCTCTACAGATAATGCTTTCTTATCCTCATAATGAACATCAGCTACAGAGAACACATTCATATCGCTGGGCTGCTTTATTGCTTTGCATATATCAAAGCGGACCACTTCGTCATTCAACCGAAATAAAAGCTCATTAGCTCTCATGTCAATAAGCACACTTCCTGTTGTAAGGAAAGGACGTCCCAAGATTATGGGAACTTCAGAATCCACCTCGCAATCCAAAATCACAAAGTCTGCAGGAAAGATGAAGGTGGAAACCTTCACCAATACATCATGTAGGATACCAACAGGTCATTTTACCGACCTATCTGCCATTACAAGCCGCATATTGGTTGGTGTAGGGTCTCCCAACCCCAACTTTCTATAAATAGATAGTTGCATCAAATTGATGCTAGCTCCCAAATCGCATAATGCCTTAGCAAAATCCAATGACCCAATTGTGCAAGGAATAGTGAAAGCACCAGGGTATGCCTTCTTTTAAACTAACGATCTCGTGGCAATCGCACTGCAATGATGAACCTCATCTGCTAAGTCATAACTTACTGCCCGCTTCTTTGTCAAAAGGTCCTTCATGAATTTAGCGTATCCGGGCATTTTCTCTAGCGCTTCCACCAAAGGAACATTAATGGTCAACTGCTTCAACATCGTCATGAATTTGCTGAACCTAGTGTCATCATCTTTCTTCTTCAGTCTCTGCGAAAAAGGTGGTGGTGGAAGGGGAATCGTTTTCTCCACCACTTTCTCTTTATCTTGCTTCTGATTATCAACCTTTTTAGGAGTGTCATCAGCCTTCTTCTTCAGTCTCTGAGGAAAAGGTGGTGGTGGAAGGGGAATAGTTTTCTCCACCACTTTCTTTTTACCTTTCTTTCAACTATCAATCTTTTCAAGCTGCAAACGTCTAGGGGTGAAGTCATGAACACACTCTTCAGCTTCTTCGCCCTTTTCACATTCTGCATCAATAACATTATTCGTTATATCATCAACCACCTGTTTGTCCTTGGATGGATTTTCCAACACTTTACCACTCCGGGTAGTAATAGCCATGCATGATCTGTCGTTCCTTGGGTTTTGCACCGTATCGCTGGGTAGTGTTCCAGCCTTTCTTTGGTTGAATGCCGCAGATAATTGACTCAATTGTTGCTCCAGCTATTTTATTGAAGTGGAATGCGAGTCAACTAATTGCTTCATTGAGGACAGATCATTTATTACCTCAGTTACTCCTGTGCTGGTTGCCTCTACTCCTTTCAGCAGCTTAGCCATCATATCTTTCATAGACATTTCCAGAACCAGATGCAGCGGCGTCATGTCTTCCAGGAGGAACATACAAACCACTCCTGTCGGTATTGTTTTTCCAACTACCTTGATCGCGGTCCTTGTATCCAGATTTATCATAATAGATTCGACCTTGGTTTCCTTGGGCATTGCCTCGGAAACCCCCCTGATTATTCAAGTAGTTGGCTTCTTCCTCTGAATCGGATTCGTCTCTTCCTTTTGACGCAACGGACTTAACCTTTTCAGTCTTCCCTGATAATAAGTGCTTGGTAAGAAGATCCATCTGCGTTTTCATGTGGGTCATATCTTGGCCACGTTCCTCTTGTCTTTGTCTCTGCTCTGCAGTCATGTCAATAGATATAGTAGAGCTTGCTACCTCAGAATCCCTGGTATGCCAAGCTCTGCTCTGCCTTGTCATACGATCTAGCATATCACTTGCCTCAATAAAAGTGAGGTCCATGAATGACCCACCTGCTGCATTATCAACCATTGGCTTAGTCATCGAATTCAAAGATCTGTATAATATCTCCATCAAGTGGACATAGGTCATGTGATGGTTTGGGCACCGCATAAGCTTCGTCTTGAACCTCTCCCATGTTTCGTGGAGAGATTCAGTTGGAAGATGTCGAAAATTGCTTATCTCATCTCTTAATTGGGCTCTTTTGGATGACAGAAAGAATCTCTCTAGGAAAGCGTCTTTCAATTGCCTCCAATTTGTAATAGAATGAGGAGTTAGCCCATTCAGCCATAGAGTTGCCTCCCCAGACAGAGATAATGGAAATAAGCGTAGCCGAATTGCATTCTGCCCAACTCCTGGATTGTCAAATGACTTGCATGTAGAGATGAAGTTGATCAGGTGCATATTCGAATCATTGCCTGCGAGTCCACCAAATAAACCTTTGATCTGCAATAGATGAATTATGGTGCCAGTGATATTGAACTTTGATCCAGGTGCCAAGGCAGAGGAATAATAGCTCCTGTAGCACCAGCTCCATCCAGATCGTCATCATCATCATCAAAAGGAGCCTGCACAGCTCGGCGGTCAGGTCTCATTCTAGCTTGACGATCTCTCCTATGCATAGGTGCCGCCACCTCATCAGTACGCCTAGGATTTAGTAGCTCCTCATCACCCAGGTCCTCATCATCAGGATTTGTTGCCCGACCTGGGTTATCAATATTCTGTTGATGCACTTGAGCAGCTGCCAGTGCAGCTAGTCTAGCCTGCTCCTGTTGAGCCGCCCTTCTGTCAATGTCACGTTGTGCATCCATTCTGCCAATAGAACCTGAATAGAACAAAAACAACGGCTAAAAGTAAAATCTGAGAACTTTTGACCAAAGGGTCTAGTAACTATCACAAACTTAGTTGACAACTGTATTCCCCGGCAACGGCGCTAATTTTTGATAACGCTCAAACTACAACTCTCGTAAGAGTGTAAGCGGTCGTTGTCAAATATATAACCCAACTGGGTTGGGTATCGATCCCACAGAGAATAGCCGGTCACTAAGTAAATAAAGATTATTAGACTTTTGGTGCAAGTCTCGTAAAAGGGGGGATTTTGTTGCGTGCAATAATGTAACAAAATAGTAGAGTAAAAACAGAAAATAGCAAAGTAAAAAGGAAAGAATGTTCAGTAAGATGTTTAACCAATAAGAATTGAGAGTTGGGGTTATGTCCACCTTATGAGTTATACGTCTCTATTGGCTATGAGTTATGCAGAATTCAGGCATGCATGTGCTTATAGAGAATTGTATTCTATGGTAAATCCAGGCGTCTTTCGACCATCAAGGATTATTTCACTTTAACTCTTTCGAGCTTAAAGCGTGTCTAGCGGTACAAATTCTCTAAGAGGTTAATCCAGTTACGGCACTAACTTTTTAACAGGGGTTGGTGCCCTATTACCTTGACATTATCTCTTTTCCAGACATATAACTTTTCTTTCGAACAAGTTAATGCTATACTGGCGTATTCTATGCATTTGCAACCACAAGAATTTGCATTAAGATGAAGAGAATAATGATATAAGCAGCATACGTGTCACAAATTCACAAACTCATAGTAATAGATAGTATCTCATAAGGCTTCCATAACCCCAACAGAGAAGTTTAGCTATTCATGAGTGCAACGAAAATCACAATAGACTTTATCATTATACCAAACTATAGATCTCACGTGTAGTAGGGTTTGGTATGGCGTTAGGCGTGAATTCCCTTTTAGAATAGCGGTTCTCTTATTGTGGAAATTAAGAATTGAATAGATGAAGAGAAAGTAATTAATTGAAAGAGAATTGTTTTCGGAACTCCAGAATTAATGAAAATCTCTAGCAAAATAGGGTATTTATAACACCCATATCCTATTCCTACTAGGCTACTGCATTACTTAACCTAATCCTACTAGGTTAATGCATCATTATCCTAATCCTAATAAGTTACTGCTGATCCCCAAAGTCTTTGGAAATGCTGTTTTTGCCCGGGACAGATATTCCATGCGTCACTTTTGGTCCTTGGCGTCCAAGCTTTCCCTTTCTTCTTTCGTGAAGCTTCCTTGGGTGTCAAGTTATCCATAAAATGCTGAAATCTACATCATTTATACCTGAAAGCTTTCTAATCACATTTGTTAGCTCACTTACAGGAAAAAGGACTAAAAGTGCATGAATTATATATTTTGTCCTCAAAACTTAGCTAAAATATGGGTCAATTATAGTACTTTAGGTGTGTAAATACGCCTATCATCAGGAGGCACTCCATCTGGTGCTTCAGATCCGCCCACGCTAGTGCATCCACCATCACTTACTAGGCAGCCAGGAGACAGAGATGATTCTGGGAGGATTTATCTTGTTCCAGTTGCGAGAGGGTAATATTTCTAAATATAATAACGTTACTCATTTTTTCATTACTATATTATTATGCTCTATGAAATTTCTGTTTGATCTTGTGTTGTAGGTTTAGGCCGGATTCTGGATTTGAACAAAGACGTGAATATGAATTATTCGGCACTTTAACGGCTACTGGACCAGCTGGTAAAAGGTTCCATATCTTGACAGGGATAGAATGTTTAAAGAATTTAAGGTAAGGATTTAACTTATCGACTACTTATTAACACTTTGTTAGAACAAAAGATTGAATATTATATTTTTATTGTAGAAATTTTACTGGTGGGATGCTGCAAATGCATTTCTTATAAAGAAGAACTTTTTCATAAGATGTAGAGCCAGATTTAACGATCTTTTGGATTATGCCCAAAAGAAATTGGTAAAACCTAAGTGGATTCCTGAACCCGCATGGAAACTGTATTTTCGCCATTGGATTAGCGCCGAATACCAATTGTTGAGGGAAAAAGGAAAGAAAGCTCGGGTATCATCCAAGGGTGGCTCCCTACAGACTGCGGGTGCCAGAAGTACTCTTGTTGTGCTGGAAAAAATGGTATGTAACTTTTACAGTTTTAATTGTTTGTTTCTATTTAATTTTTTTTATTATTTGAACATTGATAATTTTTTCATATGCAGGAAAAAGAAAAGGGTAGGCAAATACCAGTTGATGAGCTATTCGAGGAGACTCATCTGAAAAAAGAAAAAGAACCCAACTGATGAAGATGTCTGGGTTGAAGCTCGTGCAAAAGCTGTCCACATAAGAAACAAATTTTGAATTTATGAATGTTTTTCTCAAAGTTGATATTATTCAATTATAACTACGGTAATATTTTTTGACTTTTAGTATTAACTTTACTTTGAATATAGGACGAATATACGCGTCTTGTTGGTGAGTATCGTAGTAGTCAGCCTCCTGAAAGTCAGGGTGACCCAATACCCCAACATTTAGAGGAGGAGTTATGGACAAAAGTTGTGGGTCCTGCAAATATAGGTCATTTCTTCGGATACCACACAAAATTTTTTGGCGATAATATTAGGTGTTCGTCCGGCGCTGCATACTCTAGCTTTTCAGTTGATAGAGAAACCATTGAAAGACTACAAAATACAATTTCTCAACTCACTGAAGAGCTTGCTAAACAGAGAGAGAGGTTTACTGAACAGAAAGAGAGACAGAAGAAGACGGAGAATGCAACAACATCACAAATCAAGATGCTGCGGCAACAGTTCAACTCTTTCATTCAGACTGCAGGGGTTATTCCTCCGTGTCCTGGTGATGCAGTTCGGGCTGCAAAAGGTCTAGGCCCCCTGGATGATTTCAGCACGGATGATGATATGGAAGACGAGGACGAATTCGATGATGATGACTTTTAGTTTTTATATTTTTGTATGTGTTGTACTTTGAATTTAAACATTTTGTTGTTTGAAACTATTGTTGTTTTTTTCATACTCACTTTTGTTGGACATTTTGTATGTGTTGTACACTTTTGAAAGTATTTACATTTGGTTTTTGGTTGTTGTTGCTGCTGTATTTGATTTGGTTACGGCTGTATTGCATTGTTGTTGTTGCATGTTGTACTTGGGTTTTGATTCTTTTCTTTTTAATTCCCAGAAAAACCAACCACAAGTGGTCGATTTTTGATTTTTTTTTGCAAAAAACCGACCACAAATGGTCGGTTTTATATTAAATTTGATTAATTAATTTAATAAAAACCGACTACTTGTGGTCGATTTTTTAATAAATTAATAGATTAATTTAATAGAAAACCGACCACAAGTGGTCAGTTTGCTAATTAATTAATTTATTTATTAAAAAATCGACCACAAACAGTTGTTTTTTATTAAATTAATCAATTAAATTTAATATAAAGCCGACCACTGGTGGTCGTTTTTTTTTTCCTAAAATTATTTTTTCCAATTTCAATAAAATAATAATGAATTTTAAAAATATATATATATATTTAAAAAAACCGACCACTTGTGGTCGGTTTTCAAGTGGTCGGTTTTTAAAAAACTACCACTACTTTACCGACCATACATTTTGGTCGAGTTTATGGTCAGAAATTGGGGAAAACCGACCACATGTGATCGGTTTTTGTGGTTGGTTTTCACCTTTTTTTTGGTAGTGAGTTAGCCAGATTTCCCCCTCATGTGGTAGCAGATAGCATATCTAAGATGAGTAAGTTCGTGTCTGGTGTGTCTAACAGTGTGGTCAAGGAGTGTAGGACCGCAATGCTGATTAAAGAGATGGATATATCAAGGCTCATGGTCCATGCTTAGAAGATAGAAGAGGCTAAGAATAAAGAGAAGGAGAGGGAAAATAAGAGAGCTAGAACAGGTAGCTTCAACTTCACTCAGCCTAAGTCAGAGTGTGGTAATCGTTCTCAGTTTTGCTTGAAATCTTCAGTCCCAACTCTGTCCTCAGCCAGTGCTCCAGTGCCAAAATTTAAAAATAGCAATAAATATAGGGCACCGGGCCCTAAACCCCAGGGTAGTGTTAGCAGTGCCCGAACAAATCCTTTTTGCTAGAAGTGTGGCAGAAAACATCAGGGTATCTGTTGAGATGGCAGTGATGTATGCTTTGAATATAGAAAGCTAGGCCATAGGGTTAGAGAGTGTCCTCGGGTGGGTTCACAGAGTCAGCATAATCGTCCCCCAACTCAGTTCGAACGCCTGATTCGGCAGGGGGCCACTTCCAGTGCCACCAGTGGGAAGCCCAAACAGACTCTATGCACTTCAGTCCCGATAGGATCAGGAAAGTTCTCCTGATGTGGTAACTGGTACATTACAAGTTTATCATTTACATGTTTATGCTTTGCTAGATCCAGGAGCTTCTTTGTCCTTTGTAACACTTTATATAGATGTTGACTTCGGAGTCAGTCCCAAAGTCCTAGCAGAGCCCTTCTCAGTTTCTACCTTAGTGGGTAAGTCTATCATAGCCCGACGGGTATACAAGAACTGCCTATTTATGGTATCTCAGAAGGTTACTTCAGCAGACTTAGTAGAGTTAGAGATGACAGATTTTGACATCATTCTCGGCATGGATTGGCTTCATTCATGCTATGCTTCAGTTGACTGTAGAAACAAAATTGTCTATTTTCAATTCCCGAATGAACCTATCCTAGAATGGAGGGGTAGTACTTCAACACTTAGGGGTCAACATGTTTCATACCTAAGGGTGAGAAAAATGATATCTAAGGGGTGTGCCTATTATTTTTTTCAAGTTAAGGATTCTAGTTCCGAGACTCCCAGTCTTGAGTCAGTTCCAGTAGTATGTGAATTTCCAGATGTGTTTCCCGAAGATCTTCCTAGAGTCCCTCTCGAGCGAAAAATTAATTTTGAAATAGACCTTCTTCCTGATACTTAGCCTATCTCTATCTCTCCATATAGAATGGTTCCAGCAGAACTCAAAGAATTAAAAGAACAGTTGAAGGATCTCCTAGATAAGAGATTCATCAGACCCAGTGTATCCCTTTGGGGTGTACCTAGTCTATTCATGCGTAAGAAAGACGGTTCTCTCAGAATGTGTATTGACTACCATCAGTTAAACAAAGTCACGATAAAAAACAAGTATCCACTTCCCAGAATCGATGACTTATTTGACCAACTTCAGGGTGCCAGTTACTTTTCTAAGATAGACCTTAGATCAGGTTATCATTAGCTCAGAGTCAGAGAATATGACATTCCAAAAATAGCTTTCAGAACTTGGTATGGTCACTTTGAATTCCTAGTCATGTAATTTGGTCTTACCAATTCCCCAGCAGCTTTCATGGACTTGATGAACTATGTGTTCAAGAAGTATTTGGACATATTTGTCATAATCTTCATTGATGACATTCTTGTCTACTCCCGCAGTGAACATGATCATGCAGACCATCTCAGAATAGTGTTACAGACCCTCAGAGCTCATCAGTTGTTCGCCAAATTCAGTAAATGCAAATTTTAGCTAAGGTCGGTAGCTTTTCTTGGTTATATCATTTCCGTTGATGGCATTAGAGTTGACCCTCAAAAGACCAAAGCAGTGAGAAACTGTCCCAGACCCATCTCTCTATCACATATATCAGGAGTTTCTTAGGTTTGGCTACCTATTACCGACGGTTTATAGAAGGGTTTTTATCTATTGCATTCCCCATGTCCAGTTTGACTCAGAAAAAATTCAAGTTTCAGTGGTCATATTCTTGTGAGAAGAGTTTTCAGGAGTTGAAGACTCGACTCACTACAGCCTCAGTTTTGACTTTACCAGATGGTTCAGACGGGTTTGTGGTATATTATGATGCTTCCAGAGTTGGTTTTGGGTATGTTTTGATGTAGAGAGGTAAGGTTATAGCCTATACTTATAGATAGATTAAGCCCATGAAAAAAAATACCCTACCCATGATCTTGAGTTAGCAGCTGCAGTGTTTGCCTTAAAGATTTGGAGACACTATTTGTATGGGGTGCATGTTGATGTGTTCACAGATCACAAAAGCTTGCAGTACGTGTTCTCTCTGAAAGATTTGAATTTACGTCAGCGAAGGTTGTTAGAGTTATTAAAATACTACGACATGAGTATTCTGTATCATTCGAGCAAGGCCAATATAGTGGTTGATGCTCTCAAAAGGATGTCTATAGATAGTGTAGCTCACGTGGAGGATGGTAAGATAAAGTTAGTACAGGAAGTTCATCAACTTACTCGACTAAGTGTACACTTATTCAATTCAGAAGAGGGTAACGTATGGGTGCAAAATAGTTTGGAATCATCTTTGGTGTCTGAAGTAAAAGAAAAGCAGGACAAGGATCCCAGTTTAGTTAAACTAAAAAGTCAGTCAGAGATAAAAAAGTAGAGGTTTTCTCCCAAGGAGGAGATGGTGCGTTGAGTTTCCAGGATAGACTATGTGTGCCATGTATGGATGGCGTAAGATAGTTGTTTCTTACAGAAGCGCATGGTGCACGCTACTCGATTCACCTAGGGGACACCAATATGTACCGCGACTTGCGGGAAGTCTATTGGTGGAGTGGGATAAAAAGAGATGTTGAAAAGTTTGTGGCTAAGTTCTAAACATATCAGTAGGTTAAGATTGAGCATTAAAATCCTAGTGGGTCTATGCAGGAGTTCAATATTACCACTAGGAAGTGGGAGGAGGTGAACATAGATTTTGTGATGGATTTGCCCCGTACTCGTCGCCGGTATGATTCGATTTGGGTCATTGTGGATAGGATGACCAAATCAGCTTATTTCTTACTAGTTCATACCTCTTATTCAGTGGAGGATTAAGCCAAGCTCTATGTCAGAGAGTTGGTCAGATTGTACGGAATTTCATTGTCCATGATTTTAGATAGAGGTATGCAGTTCACCTCTCACTTTTGGAAAGCCTTCCAAAAGGTTCTTGGTACCCAAGTCCACCTCAGTACAATCTTTCACCCTCAGACAGATGGTCAAGCAGAAAGGACCATTCAGACTTTAGAAGATATGTTAAGATTGTGTGCCATTGATTTTAAGGGTAGTTGGGATGGCCACTTGTCCTTGATTGATTTCACGTATAATAATAGCTATCATTCCAGTATTCAGATGGCTCCATTTGAGGCCCTTTATGGGAGCAGATGTAGATCTCCCATTGGTGGGTTTGAAGTGGGTGAGGCCGGGGTGGTAGGGCCTAACTTGGTATTTGATACCTTAGAAAAATTTCTGTTGATTAGAGAAAGGCTTAAGTCAGCTCATAGCCCACAGGAATCGTATGCAGATGTGCGAAGAAAATATATCGAGTTTGAGATTATTGATTATGTGTACTTTAAAATATCGCCTATGAAGGAAGTGAAAAGGTTCAGCAAGAAGGGAAAGCTTAGTCCTCGATATGTCGGTCCTTACAGAATTCTCCATCATCTCGGAAAGATAGCTTACGAGCTTGAGTTGCCTTCCGACCTAGCATCAGTACACCCAGTATTCCACGTCTCCTTGCTAAAGAAATGCATTGGTGACCCAGAAGTCGTAGTCCCCTTAGAGGACGTAAATATTCATAATGATCTCTCTTTCAAAGAGGTTCTAGTCCAAATCCTTGATCTTCAGATTCATAGACTGAGGAACAAAGAAGTTCCCTTGGTCAAAGTTCTTTGGCGAAATCAGTCCGTTGAGGGAGCTACTTGGAAAGCAGAAGCAGATATGCAAACTAAGTATCCTCACCTCTTCTCCGCAAACTCAGACTCATAACAGTCTTTCTTAGATTTTACTCTACTCCATGCTCAGTCACAACCGCATAACATTCTCATATCATTCATGCATTCATGAAATTGTTCATTCATATGTCATGTCTCCAGAATTTAGTCATGCTTCAGTTATGCATGTCAGTGTAAGTACAGTTCAGTGGTTTCTCTCAGTTTCGTCAGTCCCATTCGAGGACGAATATTCCCAAGGGGGAGATATTGTAAGACCCCGTAGAATCCTAGACATTTGAGTCTTTCAAAGCATGCCCAAATGAGGTCCCAGACTTAGATAATTTCAGCTAAGTGTTAGGACTTAGTCATTTCTAAAGCCGTCAAACTTTGAGGAATTTATTTAGGACCTTCCCGACCTCAGAAAGTTAGTTTTTAAGTTGATTCATGATCGAGGAAGTCAATAGTACATCTCGGGTGAGTTTCAAAATTTTTGGACAAGTGTAAAGGAGTGTTTGAAACTCTAAAACAGGGGCTCAGGGAAATTAGCCCGCGCCGCCCTGCCTAGTCTGGTGTTGGGGGGAGCCCGAGATGCAAACTGTGGCGTCCTGCCTAGAGAGGCGCTCCAGAGTCCGCGGCGCCCTGGCTAGTCCGGTCCGGGTAATTTCTGCAGTTTTGGTCCACATTTTTAAGGGCAAATGGGTCATTTTCCCTTCACCCAATAGGTCTATAACACGAGATTAAATCCCTAAATAGCATAATTTCTCATTCTTTTCACAAAATCCTCGGAAGAATAAGCCTTAGTTTCATCAAGCTCAAGAATCAAGTCTCAAGAACTCACCATAATCTCCACGAAATTAACAATCAAGGTATGTTAGGTGTTTATTCAAGGGTTTCCTTCCACCCTTGGAGTTCAAGAACCTCTTTTAAAACTGCAAGTTGATTGCTTTCATGAATTTTATGTTGAATTTGATTATATTCATGATTATGATATTAATTGGGTTTCTAATTCATGATTTATTACAAGTTTCATGTGAAGTAATTAATATGTGTGTAGTGTTATGTGGATGTATGTTAAAAACCCCTTGAATTTGTGAGTTGGGATTGAGATCATGATGTTTGCATGTTGATTATTATTATATGCATAAAGTATGCTCCCCAAGTGTTTGATTAAGTGTTCATGTGATATGAAGGGTGAAATCATGACATAATAGTATGTGCACAAACTCATGCCTCTCAAGTGTTTGACAAAATGTCTAAATGAAAGCATTGTTAACAAGTTACTATTGTTATGCTATTATGATCATGCCATGTTTTACTTTCAATGCTATCTAGCTATTTTCTTAGAATTTCAGTAGCTACATAAAAGTCTTAGAAATGTCACGAACAGTAATACTCAGTCAGTTACGGAACTTAGTGAACTCAGTCCCGTTCAGTTAGATATCATGATCAATAATAGTTCAGTCAAGCCTAGAGCAGTCTAGAAAACAGTTTAGTGTCTATTCAGTTGGGAGTAGAAATTAGTACCGAGCGAACCCAGGGATGGGGGCATTTCTGCTAGTAGAGGGTTTGACCCTTAGTAGAAATCCCCAGATTACAGAACTACGTAGCCAGCGTAGGTTGAGATATCTTCCTTCTAGACAAGGGTTGATGCATCTCGTACGAGTTTTCCTACCAGTGAGGGTTGACCAAATGTCTTCCTGCCAGATAGGGTTAACTCATAGCCATTGTTAGTATCCCTTGGTAAGGTGCTAACACCCTTCCAACTGGAGTCACAGGTTAGACCCTAACTCAGTTTATAATCGGGGTATGTCGGTTAGATGAACACTCCCACAGTTACAGTTTTAGTTTCAGATTCAGCATAAAACCTCAGTTCAATTTTTAGAATTAGGACTGTCAAACCCAATTACCCAGCTCAGTACAAAACTAAGTTAAGTTCTATAGAATCAGGACTGTCAAAAATAGTCATTCAGTTATCAGTGATCTCAGTTACAGTAAAGTAGATTTACATGCAACATTGCATACTCAGTATTTATAGTAGTTTCAGATATACATGTACTCTCATTCAGTTATATTTATGTTACTCAGCCAGTTATTCTTCATGCATATGAATCCTTGCATATCAGCCTACCTCACTTAGCATACCAGTACATTTAAAGTACTAACACATACTTTTTCTTTTACGTTGTGATGTCTTATATCATAGGTTCAGACGCACGGGCTCCTGGCCGTACTTAGCAACCTAGAATTTCAATAGTAGGTTTGGTGGTGAGTCCTTATAGTCTGAGGACAGGGTTATCATTTCATTATTTCAGTATTCAGTATATTCAGTAGTCAGAGTTAGTTGGGGACTTGTCCCATCAACTCCATATTCAGACAGTTAGAGGCTTTCACACTAGACTATTTCAGACAGATAATCAGTTTTCAGTATTTATTTATCAGTATTTGATTTGAGTTTTAACCTTATGGCAGATTCAACCTAATTTATGCATTATTACAGTATTATTATTTAGTGATTTCAATAGGTACTAGTCATGGGTTAGCTTGTAGTCCTTCAAGATCGTAAGCACCGTATGGTGTTTGGGGTACAGAATTGGGGCGTTACAACTAAAATGATATCCCAAAGGACCAGGGTTTCAAGCCTAAACTGACGGGTGACCCTTGAGAGGAAGTCAAGCCTAAACTGATGGGTGACTCCTTATATCCTACGCTGAATACGTAGTTCTAGTATACAGGGACTGCTACTAACAACTCTGCCTGACTGACGGGGAAGACATCATCCCTGCATTCGCTCGATACTAAATCTTACTCCCAACTGAACTTACATAGAATACTGAATTGATCTAAGTTTAACTGATTATGATAACTGACTGAACTGATAATGCTCATAACATATCTAAAACCATTCTGAAGATACTGAGACTAAGTAAACAACTAAGTTTTTGGGTATTCATAACCCCCAGAAGTCGATAGCAATAAAAATAGAATCATAATACAAATTTGAGGACATCATAAGTAGTCATTGTTCAAAACCCATTCATTTAGGCATTTCATCAAACACATAAGGGTCATGAGTTAAAGCATGAGAATAGTTAAATTATGTAATAATAATATAATTTCAATATTAAAAACATGGGTTAAGGATTTAATATGTGAATAACACCATTCAAATGTATCAAGGGCAATTTCAACCAAAATAAATTGTAAACATGATACATAATCAAAATTCATGAAATTTCATGGATATAATTCATATTAACACGTAAAAATCATAACTCTGAACTTGAAAATAGGTTCTTGTACTCCATGGGTGAAAAGTATCCATGTATGAACATCTAACATACCTTAAAGCTTTAATCTTGAAAGAGAATTAACTTTTCTTGAACGTTCTTGGATTGGGAAGCACAATTTCTTAGTTTTCTTAAAGAAGGGCTTGAAGCTTGTTCTTGGGGAATGATCTTGAAATAAAACCTTAATTTGATTTTGAGAGTGTATGAGGAGTTTATGTTGATGGAAATAGGGGTTAAATTGGTGGAAAAGGACCAAAACCCCCTATTTAAGACGTCATTTAATCACTGAATGGCCCCGGTAGACGGTCTGGGTGAAGGACCGTCACTCTGGTGACTGACCATTACTCCAACCGTTAATATTTGGCCATAATTTGACCTTTATTCATAAGGTTAATGGTCTAATTTGACAGGCCATCACAGGCTTGACGGTCTGTCACCTTGGTCATCGCACCTCGACAAACAGACACCTTTATGGTAAAATGAGCGTAACTTTTTACCCCGATATCGGATTAAGGAGAAATTAGTATTGTTGGAAAGCTAATTCAATTATCTATCTGTTGGAGGGTAAGATCAAAAAACTTAGTAGTACAAAAGTTATTCTCATTTAAAGTTGACTACAACAACATTCTTTGATTTATCTAAAAACTAGGAGTCTTTTGAGGCCTTAATATGCATCAAAGGCCATAATATGCATCAAATTCACTCATAAAACTACCAAAGAACTATAATTTATTTTACATGATATTGAAGAATGGTTCTAATATTGGTATGGATTTTTGGGGTATTAAAGTTAGCTAAGTATTAACATGTATCAATATGTTCCAACACTTCCCCTCAAGATGAAGGATGAAAAATGTTGATCACACCAAGCTTTATTAAGAGATTTGAATGTTGATCATGTATCGAACTCTTAGTTAGGATGTATGCTACTTGGAGTTGTGTTGGAATGTACAAAGTTTTCACCAGACCACTCTTGATCTTATCCTTGATGAAGTGACAGTCAATATCTATATGTTTAGTTCTCTAATGAAAGATGGGATTGGCTGCCAACTGAATGGATGAATTCCTGTCACTAAACAGGCTGATAGGCTTAGAAATAGGAACATTCAACTCTTGAAACAATTCTTCTAGCCATGTTAGATCTGCAACAACTGAGGCCATGCTTCTATACTCAGCCTCAACTGAGCTTCTAGATATTGTATGTTGATTTTTTGACTTCCAAAATATTAAAGATCCACCAAATTGCACAATATAACCAGTAATAGACCTCCTTGTGTTGGGACATGCTGCCTCATCAAAGTCACACTAACAAACAAGGTTTGCATCAGTGTGAGCCTTCAGCCAAATTTCTTGACCAACTGAATTTTTCAAATATCTGATCACCCTATATGAATCTTCCAAATGAGATATTTTAGGCATTTTCATAAACTAACTTAGAGTATGAACAACATAACAAATATCTGGTCTTGTAATAGTAGCATACATAAGCTTTCACACAATCTCTGATATAAGGTTGCATCTATCAAGACCACATCCCTAGTTCAACCTGTAATTTTATCATGTTCTACTGATGTCAACTTGGCATTGGACTCCATAGATGTGAACACTGGTTTTGCACCAGCAAGACTAGTTTCAGATATTAATTCCAATATGTACTTCCTTTGATTTAGAATAACACCTTGTTTAGATCTTAAGATCTCAATCCCCAAAAAAATAATTTGAGCTCTCCCAAGTCCTTAAGCTTGAATTACCTATGTAGTGCCTCTTTTTCCTCAGAAACCATAGATTCATTTTCATCAGTGATGATAAAATCATCGATATAAACTAGCACTATCACCATTCCCTCTAATTTTTCTAAGGTAATCAAGGAGTAGTCATGAACACTTTGAGTAAATCCTGTAGTTATAAGTGTTGTAGTAAGCTTAATATTCCATTGTCTAGAGGATTGATTAAGTCCATATAAAGACTTATGGCAGCCTACAGACTTTATGAGTTCCTTTCCGCTGAAATCCTTCAGGCATCTTCATGTATACTTCTTTTAAATCACCTTGTAGAAAAGTATTATAGACATTCATTTGGTACAGACACCAACCCTTTGAGACGACAAGAGCAATTACATATTTCATTGTAACTATTTTTGCTACAGGTGAGAAAGTACGGTAATCTAGTCCCTCTTGTTGACTGTACTCTTTTGCTACTAAACCTTACTTTGAACCTCTCAACCCCTCTATTGCCTTGTACTTGATATTATACACCTATTTTTAGCCAATGACATTCTTGCCAGGAGGTAAATCAACTATCTCTCAGGTGTTGTTATCCTCCGAGACTTGAATCTTCATCTTCATAGCTTGGATCTATCTATCATCTTTGGTTGTTTGGCTGAAAACTGTGATTCTATAAAAGTGGAAAAACTACTTACATAGCTTTGATAAATGGGAGTGGTGTTCTTGTAAGATAGATAGCTGGCAATAGGATATCTGGTGTCTTTTCTGTTTCCTGGTACTGCATAATCCTTTATCCAAATAGGTTGATTTGCTACTTTAGGTATTCTCCTAGGTAGACAAGGTATTTTCTCTGTATTGTCTGGATGTGAAAATAGTAGTTCATTTATTTGATCAATATCAGTTGGTGGAGCAAGTGTTGATGTATCTTGAGAGGATTCTTCACTCATGGTATTGTCATCATTATGATCTTCTAATACTAGAGAATCTGCATCACCTCAATTATCTGTATGTGGTTGAATCAAATCATTTGAATGACTCTGACTATTTCTCATCTTGGCAAATGGAAACACATCTTCTTAGAATATAACATCTCTACTAACTTATAGCTTATTGGTACTCAAATCCAGTAGCAAATACCCCTTTTGAGTAGTGGAGTACCCAATTAATACTACAGGTTTAGCTCTTTCAAAAAACTTATCAGACTTAGACAGTGTTAAAGCATGACACAAGTAACCCAACACTCTTAGATGTGATAATTAGGGAGCCTTGGAGAACAACACTTCATATGGACTTTTACCATCTATAGTAGATGATGGCAGTCTATTCATCGGGTACATAATAGCCTGAATAGCTAGACCTCAAAATCTAATAGGCATATGTAATTAAAACCTAATAGCTCTAGATATATTCAAAATTTGCCTGTGTTTTTGCTCTCTACTATACCATTTTACTGTGGCGTATAAAGACAGGTGCTTTGATGCATAATACCTAAAGACTTGAATAAAGCATTACATTGATTGTTGAAGAACTCAGTTCCATTATCTGTTCTTACAACCTTCACACTAGTTCTAAATTGATTCTTAATCATCAACATGAAATCTTTGAGTGCTACAATACATTCTGATTTAAGATGCAATAGGTGAATCCAAGTATATCTACTAAATCATCCACAATTGTCAAGAAGTAGAATTTTTTATAAAAAGTTGGAGTTTTATAAGGGCCCCACATATCCATATACACCACATTAAAACATACACTGGCCTTAGATTCACTAATAGGAAATGGTAATCTGATCAGTTTAGCTAGTGGACAGACATGACACTTATTTAGAAGTTCAGCATCCTTACTATGACTTAGCAATACATGTGCAGATGGATGGCTAAGTCTGTTGTACCATAGATTGCTATCATGCATAGTAAGTCCTTCTACTAGCTTCTTCTGACCTTCAAGTACATTCTTCACTCCCAATTTACTCTTGAGAATATATAAGCCTTCTCTTTCTCTACCAATCCCGTTCACCCTATCATTCTAGAAATCTTGAAATACACAAAAGTCAGGATAGAATGATACAAAGCAAGACATTTGTCTAGTAACCTTGGAAACTGATAGCACACTCAGTTTAAAATCTGGTACAAATAATACATTTTTCATAGTTTCATTCTGTAACACCATTGCTTCTTCAATATGTGATGTGACAGCCTTTGCTCTATTTAGAAGATTCACCATGTCCATTCATGCTTTGACTACTTCTTTCCTTATAAATATATCTTTGTTTGTTGTAATATAGTGAGTAGCACCAGAATCCACTATCCATTCTTATGGTTCAACATTAGAAAATAAACAGGTGGCTAAACCTGACATATTAACCTGCTTCCTGTCTAGTTGATCTTTATTCAAAAGATCCATGATTTGCTCGTATTCTTTATCAGTGAACCCTTGTACTTTGGCAACCATTGAACTATTAATGTTTTTATGACCTCCATAGCTAGCTGAAACATATTGTCCTATATCTCTAACAACAAATTGATTGTTAAGATTGTTGGATAAAATTTAGCATTAATTTGACCTGCAAATTGACTTTCATGATACCCTTGAGTGTTGAATCTCCCAAGATCTTGATGACTTCCACCAGTATGATTTTGATACATGAAACCCTTGGGACCTCCACTGTTATTATTGGATTTCCTTCTTTGTTTTCAGTCATTAGGATAACCTATTAGCTTGTAATAGTTCTCTCTAGTGTGTCATTGAAATGACAATAATCACATTTCTTCCCTTTGTAATTCTTGTTCCTGTAACTTATGTCTGAGCCTTTGTTGACCTACATTTCTATAGGATCTAGCTTTTCACTTATGACAGATGCAAAATTATGTTATTGAAATTCATCTTCTGCTATCATAGCATATACTTGGTTAAGAGTAGGTGTGATTTCCTTAAATAAAATCTGTCTTCTAGCTTGATCATAGGAATCATTTAAACCACCTAAAAACTGCATCAATCTCAATTGAGATAGATGATCAACATACTTTTTTGACTTTGGACAATCACATGATGGAGCAGAAAGCATTGCATCATACTCATTCCATAAGCTCTTTAATTTGGTGAAATAGGTGGCCACTAAATTAGTTCCCTGAGACAGTGTATTGATCTCCCTGTGCAATTGGTATAACCTCATACAATGGACTTTATAAAATCTCTCCTTTAGGTCTTCTCGCATTTCATGAGCGTTTGTGGCATAAATAATTTTATTCAATAATTCTGTGCTAACTGTGCTCATCAACCAAGATAAAAATATTACATTATAAGTTTTCCATTACTTATGTAACTCTTCTCGATATATCACTTTACTACATGCTCTAGTCACTAAACCAAACTTTCTTTTCACCAATAAAGCAATTCTCATTGATCGACTTCATACACTATAATTGTCCGATCCAATTAACTTAATTGGAATCAAGGTTGCACCAGGCATATATATGATGTTTCTATAAATAAAGGATCACTAGAATCGATTTTAGGTGCCATTTTGGGCTTCTCTGTGTCGATTTCAGACAAAAAAATTAAATTCAATCTAGCCAAAAACTACAATTCAAACTCCAATTACTTTCTAATATAATAGAGATCTAAACTCCACTGCTCTTTCCCAACAATCGTGCTCTGATACAATGTCAAACTTATCAAGTTTAGAGGATACTGAACTTAATAGCATGAACTTCTATGAACAGAGTAAAAGAAGAGAGAAACTGTATATTGAAAATGTTATGTTACAACTGATTTCAGCTAAGCTCTATGCACCTATATATAGAGATGAGATCACTCACTTCTAGAAGCTTCCTAAGCTCAATTAGTTGCCAGCTCATCAAGCCAACTAACTAACTAATTTTCAATGGAATAGTAACTAACTGATTGCTGCTAATTACTAACTGACTTAGTTACTGACTAACTAAGCTAGTCGAGTATCAACATATATCAATATGTTCCAACAAGAATTGAAGAACATACATACCTGATAATTCTTAAAGAATTAATGTTAAGGAATCGATAATTCTAAAAATATGTTTGCATTTCGAAATGAAAGAGCATCAGAGTTGCTTTTATGACAGAGCAAAAAGACAATTGTCGTCCTTGCTACACTGCAAGAGCACCCAGAGAACTTGAAAGGAGGAAGGGAATCCATTTTTGCTGGTAAACAAGAGAATGTTTCAAAATTATGTTGAACGTTTATGTAGGAAACATAAACTTGGAGGTGCAGGCAATAGATATTTTTATTACTCCAAATTAAACACTACATAAGAAAAGTGTCAGTATAACTAAAATAAATATTATTAATTCATTATATTTTACATTATTCTTATACACCCTATCAAATGACCCTTTATGATTATGAAATATTGTTAATGACTTAGGCTATGTCCTTACTTACTTCCCCGCTATTATAGGTTAAACTAGATTAAATAAATTCTATTATTTGCTTATGGAAATTGTGTAAGTGTCATTACAGCTTAGAGTTTTTGGGCGATAATAATTAAGTCTTTTTTTAATGTTCCAATCACTTAAATGAAGTAGATAGATCTGAATGATTAAGGTCTCTAATAAAATTTTAATATCATTAAAATGTCTATTTAGAGATTTTTATAAAAATGATAGTTCAATAGCTAATTCAATCCATTCACTGTTACTGCCATCATTCACCATTATCAACTACTGTCAGTATACCAATAACGGTCAGTCACTAGCGCTAGTCACCATTTATAGCAATTACCAATAACCATAATTATCACAACAATCATGAATCGCCACCTACAGTCATCATGTTATATATCGACAACCATCGTCATTATTTACCATAACCATAAGCTATCACTATCCCCTATCACAACTATCAACTGCCACTAGCAGGAACTACCATCAACCTATACAGTCAATCGTCATCATTACTAGCTTGCTAATATCATACCCAACATTTGCCAACATTATCCCCAATCGACATTCACAGCTACCACTGCTAACCATCACCACTATGTAATTTGTAAAATAATATTATATATATATATTTATGTAGGTATGTATGTATGTATGTATATTAGATCAATTTAGTACTTTACTGAATTTTATATTTTTAAAATAAAGATAAATTTTATACATTAAATGTGTTAGAAAAAACTATCTTTAAGCATTAACATTCAGATCATAATACACCTTAACAATTTAGATGTGTATTATATTCAAACATTTAATATCTTTATTCTCATCTGAATATCTAAATTTAGCCCTCTTAATATTATAATATTAATGAAAATAAGTGAAACCTAAATCTTGAAAGAGAAACTGAAAATTTGTTTCACTAAACATGATATTACTTTATATGTGAGGCCTAAATCTTGATTCAGAAATTGAAAATTTGTTTCACTAAACATCATATTAATTTAGTATGTGATTTAGAAATTGTTTTTGGTTTCTTTTTAGGGATTCGTCTAACGGATCAATCATCAGATTTATGCAGAAAAAAATCCACATCTTGGGTAGGCTGCTGACATGGATGCCATGTAGGCAAAAAAAGGAATAACTAAGCACAAATCTGAATTAAAGAAAGATGACGTGTGAAAAGAAAGGCTGAAAAAATATTTATTCAGATAAACACTTATAACCACATATAAACACTTATAACCACATCAGCATTCAGCAATGACCACCAAATTGAACCCTCCACACAACTCCCACTATTAATTAGTGTAGTTCTTTTTAATTGGAAAAAACATGTAGAATTATTATCCTACTTGTCTTTATATGAGCAAGCCACGTGTATTATATATTCTTAGCGTAGAGGAAGACTTATATACTGCTATAAGAACGCCCTTTTTCCTTTTTTGGACAAGTACTCTTAGATTTCAACTTTTTATATAACATGTTTAGACCACAAGATTAAACACATTTTCGTAGATTATACATATTTTTAGTATTGAAGTAAAAAAAAAAATTAAAAAGCAATCTTTATTTTATTAAATTCGGTACCAAATCGAAACAAAATAATTAAATTAAAATGGAGGGAGTAGATTGATATGCATGGAATGTAAGCAAGTAAAGTTGCTTAACCAAAGTTACGTTAGGGGAGTATCCTTGAAGCTACGTAACTGTTTTCCTAACCATAACAATATTTCCTTAAATTTCTCTAACCTAATGTCGTATGTTTCGTGGTTATGTTGGTTTGGTGCATTCTTTATTTATATTTGACTAGATGCATTTAATGTGTTATGTGTGCTCCTCTTTCAAAGAAAAGAATTTTAAGTTATATGCATTGTAGGCAATATATTAGAGACTGTATACTATCAACTTTTATTTGTAGTAGCAGGTAATATGTTACTTGTTACTTGTCTTACCTCCAAATAAATTTCAGACTTACCTATAGTCTGTAATCAGTAGATATCTTCTCAATACTTGGTAATATAGAAAACTATTTATACTGCCTATGTATATGTCACTTAATTTTTTCTTAAAAAGCATAAATTAGAATAATGAGCAAAAAGGAGCAGGTCATAATACCATATATGAACTAAGAGCCAACAGTGACAAGTATTGAAGTGAAGTAAGAAACGTGATTAAATTTTTCAACCATGAATTTTTAGATTAAGAAAAAATTAAACGTAAATAATAACTCCAGAAAATAAGAGTCTAATGAAAAATAATTACGGGGGAAGGGGAGGGAGGAGGGAATCGGCAGGAAATGAACTACATAAACATAAACATAGGACTTGTCATTGTCACAATTTCATAATCTCCAATCCTTAAATACAAACAAACAATTTGTTCCTGAAATTATAAACATAGGACTTGTCATTATACACGACTTAGTGATTTTCTACAACCTACACATAAGGGTGTCAAACGGGCCGGGCTGACCCGGCCCGACCCGGCCCTATTAGCTAACCCGGCCCGGTTTGACCCGGCCCGGTAAGCCCTAGGGCTTAAGGGTTTCGGGTCCCGGGCCGATTTTTTTTTTAAATGGGCCCGGTTAACCCGGCCCGGACCAAGCCCGGTCCAGGCCCGCCGGTTAACCGGCCCGGCCCGGAATATTAAAAAAAAAAAAAAAAAATTTGGGCCAACTAGCCGTTGGCCCAACGGCTATATAGCCGTTTTTGGATCCAAACGGCTAGTTTGGGCCCATTTAATTAAAAAAAAAAAAAAAACTTTAAAAAATATTTTTTAATCCCCAAAAAAAATCTATAAATACCCTACAACTTCAAATCATTTTTCACACAATTTTTCACTCTCTCAAATCTCATTCTCTCTCAAATCTCAATTCTCAATTCTCTAATATTCAATATATTTAATTTCTTAAAGTGTTCACTTTAATTTTTTAATTTTCGTTTACAAAGTACGAGCGGAAGTTTCCAAAGTCGCAATCTTCGGATACTTCCAAAATTTGGTATTGTCGTTCCATCTCTTACGTTTAATTTTTATTTATTGTATTAATTGTTTATTAGTTAATTTTATTATATTTGTGTATTTTGAATATTTTTAGTTTAATTTAATTTATATTATGGATAAATTAAAAAACCTCGCTGCTAAAGGTGTTAAAATTTTTTGTCCCGGAAGCGGTAGTGGTAGTAAAAAGCGAATTACTAATGGTAGAGGTAGTTCAAGTAATAGATATACCCGTGTGTCTTCGCCTCCGGTACCGCTTGGTACACCTTTTGAGGAAGAAATAGGTGTAGGTGCTCACGATATGGATTATGTAGAAGCTCAGGAAAATTATGGTATAGAAGAAGAAAATGAAGTAGATGCAGTTAATTTAGACGAAGATAATGAAAATATTGCTGAAACACCCGCAGTAGGAGATGCTAACGTTAGATCTGAATCAGTTAATCTCCCTTCCCGTCCTCCCAGTGCCCCAAAACCTCGTAAAAGAACTAGTATTGCATGGCAATTTTTTGAACGTATATCAGATATTGAGGTGCAGTGCAATATTTGTCAACAAATATATAAGCAAAGAAGTGGAGGCAAGCAAGGGGGTACGGGTACGTTAATGAGACATATAGATGAAGATCACAAAAGAGAGTTAAATATTGCAAAAGGTGGTGGGGATGTTGGTGGGTCAACGCAAACTAGAATGGACCCAACAACCGGTCAAGTAGCGAAAAAGTATAATAAATTGAGGGACAGGGAAGAAATAGCTAAAATGGTAGCTGTGGGTTGTTTGCCTTTTAGTTTTCCTTCTTCTGATGCTTTTATTCGTTATATACAAGCAATTTATAATCCTATGTTTAATGGTATTCCTAGAACTACTTGTCGGTCTGATATTTTTAGACTCCATTCACAATATTGTTTTTATTTATCAACATTGTTAAAAAACATTCAATGTAGATTGTCCCTAACTTCTGATCTTGGTCGTGCTGTAAATAAAAATGATTATTTAACCGTTACTTGTCATTGGATGGATAGTAATTTCGTGATGCAAAAACGTATTCTTGCTTTTTTATATGATGAAGATCGTAAACATACTGGACAATTTATTGCTGATTCTATTGTTAAAATTGCCGGATACTATGGTATAGAAAATAAAATTTTATGTATTGCTTTTGATAATGCTTCTAACAACAAGACTGCTATAACAAAAATAAAATCTACGCTATCTCCGTCCTTGCCTGAAATTTTTCATATTAAGTGTGCATGTCATATATATAATTTAATTGTAAAAGATGGTCTTGAGTTTTTTGAGCTTTATATTGAAAAAATTCGTCTTGCCGTTGGTTTTATTCAAGGAAATAATCGTAGATCGAGAATTAGAGAATTTAAAGTTAAATGTCAAGAAAATGGACTTACACCGATTTTGATGCCTGAGGAAATTGATACTAGATGGAATTCTACGTATGAGTTTTTAAAAACTTGTTATAAATATAGAATTCCTATTACACTAGCTTTTAACCAACATTGCGGTTCATTTGCTGATTCTGCTGATTGCATGCTACATAATTCTGATTGGGTTGTAATTAATGATCTTGTTATGTTTTTAGAAAAATTTTATGTAGCTACGGTTGAATTTTCCGGTGCTTACTATCCTACTGTTTGTAATATTTTGGCATATATAGCCGATATTTCTGGTTTGCTCCAACAATATAAAAATAAAGAAGGTTATAAAGAAGCTGTTGGCGCCATGTTTACAAAATTTAAAAAATATTTTTTCCCGATTCCCCCTATTTACTTGGTTGGTGCTATGCTAAATCCGTGCATGAAATATAATAATATGTGTCACTTTAGTACTCTTATTTATACTAACTTAGAAATAAATACTAACCATGATTCTGAACAACTACAGCCTGATTTGTGGACGGCTACAGCTGATGCAAAAGATTATATAGAAAAATTATATAATCACTATGCTGATTTATTTGATTCAGTCGTACCTACAAATATCACTCAAACTGTCGCTCCTCATCCTCCCGAGGAGCCATCATCTTCTAAAAGGCCGGCACATAGTGGTTTTTCTGATTCGTTTTATGATTTAAATTGTTGGAACAGTGTTGATGAGAGAACTTACACATCAACTTATCGGAAAGAGCTGAAATATTATCTTCGGACGGCACCAGAGGATCGCAGACGACGGATCAACACGCTGGATTGGTGGAGGAATAATGAATCACAATATCCTGTGCTTTCAAGATTAGCTAGAGATATCTTGAATGTTCCAATGTCAACCGTTGCATCAGAGAGCGCCTTCAGTCAGGGACGACATCAGCTTGGAGACAACCGACACTCATTGGGAAGCAATGCAATGAATGTTCTAGTTTGCCTCAGAGATTGGATTAGAGCGGAAAGAAGAAACCAAGGAATGGAACCGGAGCCGAGCGACGAGCTGAAACTAGAAGAAATTATGACTTCACGGGAGAACTCAGCAGAATCAAGTCCAATGAATGGTTTTGCCCCCGTTGACTTTGATTATCCTATGCAAGTTCCCATTAATATTAACATGAATGAGTTGGAAAAAATGATGCATAATTTATAGATTTTTCATTCATGTAAATTATAAATTTTGGATCATTTTGCAATCAATAAAATTCCCCAAATTCATTCAGTCCTTAGTCGTTCTTTTTTATTTTTTTTTGAATAAATTTTGAATATTTGTGCATATATCTTCTATAGAAGTGTATATTTAACGTATACATGTGTATATGTTTTATAAATTAGTATATAAGTATATCTATACATATTGTAATGTATATATAATGTAGTATATTTTATAAGTAGTAGTATATATACATTTAATGGTGCGTATACACGTGTATATATCTTCTATAGAAGTGTATATTTAATGTATACATGCGTATATGTTTTATAAATTAGTATATAACTATACAAATATATATTGTAATGTATATACATTATAGTATATTTCATTTAAAGTATTACATATACATAGAATAGAGTGTATATATGTGAATGGATCTTCTATAGACGTGTATATTTAACGTATACATGTGTATATATTTTATAAATTAGTATATAACTATACAAATATATATTGTAATGTATATATATTGCATATATCTCATTTAAAGTATTACATATACATAGAATAGAGTGTATATATGTGAATAGATCTTCTATAGACGTGTATATTTAACGTATACATTACTTTATGTTTTATAAATTAGTATATATATTGTAGTATATACTTTTTTTAAAGTAGTACATATCTTTTGAATGGTGCGTATATATGTGTATATATCTTCTATAGACGTATATCTTTAAAGTATACAAGTGTATATGTTTTATAAATTAGTATGTAACTATATATATATACATATTATTGTATATATATATATGTATATCACTATATTGTTGTATATATTTTATTTAAAGTAGTACATATATATTGAATGGTGCATATATATGTGTATATATCTTCTAAATTAGTATATATTTAACGTATACATGTGTATATGTTTTATAAATTAGTATATATATATATTGTAGTGTATATATATATATATTATACTATTATAGCAAATGTTTTATTTAAAGTAGTACGTATAGTCATATATAATTATATATTGAATGGTACGTATATATGTGTAATTGTTTATACTTTATATATTTTTTTAAAAATATATGTTGTATATTGGAGTGTATATAGTGTATATTGGATTTTTTATTTATTTTTTAAACGGGTTTGACCGGTTTTTAACCGGGTTTGACCGGGTCTTGGTGGGTTTGACCGGATTGGGTTTAGTGGGCCGGGTCCGGGTGGGTTTTAATTTTTTTACTGTTTGACCCGGCCCGGCCTGGTTAACGCCAAACCTGGCCCGGAACCCGGGTAAAATGGGAGGGCCGGTTCCGGGTTGGCCCGGCCCGGCCCGTTAGACACCCCTACGGCTACACATGTGAAAAAGGTATCGACAAGACATAAACTAAGAAAAAAAAAACAGATCACGACACATAGGGGAGATAAGACATAAAGAATGGAGGGCACAATAAAAGAACATAAGTCATTCCACTGAAGGTGGATATTAGTTAATCTCAAAGAACATATACATACATATATATATATATACATACATATATATATATATACATACATATATATATATATACATACATATATATATATATACATACATATATATATATATACATACATATATATATACATATATACATATATATATTCACATGTATGTATGTAGTAATGTAGGTAGGTATATACATTATACATAATGGTTCCAACAAATCATAAGTTGCTCAATAAACTCAATTTTGTTATGCATGCACCGAATACACAGTTTTAAAGTTGTCCCGTTTAAAAAAGAATGACCTAGTTTGACTTGGCACGGAGTTTAAGAAAATAAAGAAAACTTTTAAATCTTGTGGTCTTAAATAAAAGATATGACAAATGTACCAAAATGCCCTTCAATCTTGTGGTCTTAAGCATGCCACGTGGAAAGTTAAAAGTAAAAAGTTGCTAAAAAGGGAAATAGGTCATTCTTTTTTAAACGGATTAAAAAAGAAAGTAGGTCATTACTTTTTAAAGTATAATATATGTGAAGGAAAAATCATACTTTTGTTACATAATCATGCCAATAAATTAGAAAAGCCATATAACAACCACCAGATGGATCGATCTTATCATATCATCATCTAGAAAAATAAAAGGTGTTTCAAAGAAGTCATGTACGTACGTCCATATATAGTTAGCCTTAAAGTTAGTAATTAAACATATTGCACAAGTTTCTTCTTTCATTCAGACGAACTTTGCATGTCATAAAAGGGGATAACGTAAGATATGTATCATTCTTAAAACTGTCTTAGTTTATTGCAAGTGGCCTTTAAAAAGAAGAGCAACACCTAAGACAACCTCGGACTTGGCTATTTGTGCTTATGAGGTTTAATAATTAGGAAAGAAACACTTGCTTGTGTCTCGTAATTTCTTCATATTTTCATTATTTCCAAGCATGCAAGCAACTTGACGGATTGAAGATGATGGCCGGAGACACAACTTGTGAAACTACTAAAGGTAATTTTACATTGAAAAAAATAAAACAAACAACTTGTTATAACAAATGAAATTATGTTATTCAAATACTACGTGTAAATATTCTTTCTTTGTATAGTGTATATGAGTTAAATCCTCACCAAAAATTAAATAAGATATGCATCTACGTGGAAATAACGGACTGTTTTATATTCTTTGTATTTCTCTTCTTAAATCTTGATCTTCAATGAAGTAGAGCTTTTTTTTTTTTTGTTACAGATAAGAAGAAAATGACGAAAAGCACCCAAAGAAGCCTAAATGTGAACGAGGAGTACCTTGGTGCATTAAGAACAAAATCTTATGGTGATTTCTTTACAAAAGCTCAATTATTAGTAAATGAACCATCATCTCCTAATTCTCATGAATTATGCCACAATACTTTCTCAGAAATTCTCCTTGATCCAGGCCAAGACAAAATTACATCAATTCTTGAATCAACTATTTTTCCAGCCAAAAAGTATGATCTCAAATCCCTTCTTACAAATTACTTCAACATAAGTGCAGAAGCATCAAAATTCTGTAGCCACATTCTTAAACGCATTAGCCAAGTCCAATCTCACTATGATTTTGTCGAACAAGTCCTTGACTCGATCGATAATTGTTCCAATTTTGACCAATTTGGTTACCTAGTACTCGAGCTACGATCTTTTATCATCCACAATAACCCCTTCTCAGACCTTAAGAAACAAGATTTCACGGGAATTACTGATGAATATTCATCGGTGTTGCAACGTCTAAAGTACAAGAAGAAAAGGGTTGCTAGGAAAATCAAATTGATCAAATGTGTCAATAAGACTTCCGGGGTATGTGTGACAGCGGCTTGTGGACTAGTTGCTGTGGCGGCATTAGTACTAGCAGCACATACATTTGCTGCAATTGTCATGGGACCAGCGATTTTAAGCCTACCTTTAAAGCCATTAAGGGGAAAAATTATGAGTTTTCGATACTTGAAATGTGGATTTCTAAGGAAAGTTGGAGATCAACTTGACGTCGCAACAAAAGGTACTTATATTTTGAATAGGGATTTCGACACGATTTCTAGGCTTGTTTCTCGACTTCATGATGAAATTGATCACAATAAGACAATGATTCAATTGTGTTTGGATAAAAGGGAAGATAAGTTTTCATTGGAAGTGTTGAAGGAGTTGAAGAAGAGTAACATTGGGTTCAAGAAACAAGTAGAGGAGCTTGAAGAACATGTTTATTTATGTCTTTTGACCATTAATCGTGCTAGAGCTTTGGTCATTAAGGAAATTGCAAAATCATGTGGGAATTGAAAAAGGCCTGTGTATTTAATAGTTTAATTCTTTGATTTGATTTGTAAATATGAGTTATTCATGTAAATGACTTCTTGAATATTGAAAAATTGAGACCTTTCTAATTTCTTTCCTTTTTTTTTCTTTATTTCTAATCTATTTGTAGTTTAGGGTTTCAGCTATATCCTTTTGTTGGCTCACCGCTTCTTCATAATTGTATGACCTTCCAGTCCATTACAACAATTGTTGCTACTGTCTTAGGCTTCAAGGATATAAGCCTTCCCCCTTCTAGAAAATTATATATAATAATTCAATGAAATCGTACTTATAGGAAAGCCTTGAAGTAATTGATAAATCAACAGAAATATAGGATAAGATTGCGTACAATAGACCTTTGTGGTTTAGCTCTCGTTGAAAATTGAAATGCAGGGATCCACCACCACTAAGGGACCAATCCCGGAGAGGCAATCTATGACAAACACACAGAAACACAAAAGAAAAAAGTAAAGAATATTAGGATCGATTTGCGTGCACACACTAAATCTATGGAGAGGATGAAGAAAACTAGAGAGAGTTCTTGAGGAGAAAGAGAGAATTAATTTCGTGGTAACCTCCACGGTGGACGGACTATTTATATTAATTGAACTGCGTGAACATTAATATATAACAATACGTCACATATTAATCAGGCTCCACAACCTAACAAAGAACACAATCAATTTTTACGTGAAAACCTCCTTCCTGAAGAGAAGAAAACCACGACCTGTACTCACAGACTCTCAAACTCCACTATAATCAGAATGAATCATGATTATAGATTCCATTTGAACTTAGCTCTAAGTTTCACTAGATTGCAATAACTCTATCACAATTCACACTCAACAACTCTGTCAAAAGCTCTCTTAAAATTGACTAACTCTAGCTAATTACAACTTGGGCAACTCTACTTAAAGAATCTCAAAATCAAAATGAAAAGCTTTCACTCACAAGACTGGAGTGAATCAGTTTGAGACCTAACTCAAGAGCATAAAAAATAAACAGCAAAGCGATTATCAGATCTTGAGCTTTGAGGGTTTTTGCCGCCACTTTGAAGACTTGGATTTGCAAAATCTGTTGTGCCACAATCATCTCTTTGTATTTATAGGAGTGTAGGACCTTTTGTTTGAAATTTGATTGGAGCAGGTGTCCGTTCCGGTACACTGTGCATCTGCAGAATTGTTGCACTACAAGATAAAATTGTGCAGAGTGAGATAGTTACATTGGCAGAGCAGGCAGCAGACCTGATCCCAAAGTATCGTGTAGTCATCATTAAAACATGGAATAATAGCCTTTTCTCGAACCGTACACATAGTGGACACTTTGCACCGAGCTGCCCTCTTCTGTGCAAATAGGTAGGTAACATTTTTGAAGATTATATTGCAACTGTTCTTAATATTTGGATGCTGAGACTGCCTCAGAGTGGAGATTATATTTCAAGTGCTGCTATTTGATGTGGTAGGATGACAATTTTTCCTTTCTGTGAAAATTCCCTAAGTCTTAAAAACAAAAACTAAGTATAATAATATGTACGAATCGCGGCATTCAAATTGATCATATATATTATTACTATCCAAGTGTTCATAATGGAGCAAAACATCGGGCGAATGGTCAAATTATTCGATAATTTCTTATAAGAGGATAACTCGAAATAAATTTGAATGAAAGAGTCGAAACTTGTCTGTATTGAAAAATTATTTTTTTTAAAAAAAACTCTGTCAGAAGTAAGAAAGAATTGGCCATATGGTGATTTCTTTTTTTAAAAAAAAAAAATAAATTTTTTTTTATTAGTGTGTCACTTTTACCATCATAAAATCCAAACATTCCGTCAAAATAATTGCTTTTAGTTGTCTATACAAAGCAGGAGGAGTTTAATAGAAGGGTCCCAGAGGATATATAATAATTAATAAGTACTACTATATGATAGAGAATGAATTAGCGGTGAGATTGAGAGCTTATACTTTGATTTGTTCATCTCACTAATATATATATATATATACATGCAAGTCAAATATATATACGTGTGCTTCATGTCAAGCCATATATAAAGTATTAATATCTTGATCATTTCCTACGTTGTGCATTATCACATCACGAATAATAAAAAAAATAATAGATAGTAAAAAATCAGAAATTATAATAACACAAATTGATTAAACCTAACCTTTACACAAAAATTTCTCAAAGCCTGACCGAATATTCATCTATCACCATAAATTCAACAAAACAATACGATAATCGAGATATCATAACAATGCGATTAAACCTTAAAAAAATCTTTAAAGCCTGACTAAACGTTAATCTATCACTTGAAAACAACAACAAATAGTAACAAAACATAAATTAAAGTATTCGAGAATATTACAACAATATCATCAAACCTAATCATAATGCAAATTTCTCAAAGTCCAACGAGACATTCATCTACAACATAGACTCGAACATAACAGAAACTACAACAAAATAATACGATAATTGAGATATTAGAATATTACTATTAAACCTAATCTTTTGTGATTATAGATGACAACTTTAGATCTCATATAAAAAAGCAGTTATTAGAATATTTCTATTAATAAATTTTACATTATGATGTTATTATATTATTGTAGAAAAAAAATTCTCCAATACCTTTTCCTACAAAAAAAAAAAGGATTATCTTAATATAGAAGATTTTTTTTATTTTTTTTTATGTTGTGAAAGGGGGAAAATTAATACTACAACACAACTTTAGGAAGTTGAATTTTTTTCCTCAAAAATTTAAAGTGACGTGTTTTTTTTCCTTACAAAATTAAAATAACTTGTTTTTTTATTGAAAGTCTCGGGTAATTTTTTGGCTTGGTGTTTTGTAAAGAAAAAATTTTCAAAAGATATTTTTTACCATATATTATAGGAATTTTTAATTTTAAATATTATAATATTAAGATATAATAATTGAAAAATTAGTAAAAAGATGGTTTTGTCTAAAGCACAAAGTTTTAATGAATGATAAAAAATTCAAATCATTTTTCTAAGGTCTTCACACTTTTAATATATTATCTATCTATATCTATAATCTATAATCTATATCTATAATATATTAAAAGTGTGAAGATCCTTAGAAAAGTGATTTGAACTTTTTGTCCTTCATTAAAAGACTCTTCTTTAGACAAAAATGTTTTTTCACTATTTTCATCAATTTATTATTTAATTATTTTTTATTATATTAACTAAACCTCCTAAAATATATAGGACTCCTAAAGTATATGGAAGGAGAATTAATTAATATTTTCCTTTTTGCTGTTCAAATAAGAAAATACTCCTACAATAGGACTCTATTAAGGAAATACTTCTATAAATAATGAGATGCATGTTAAATTAGACAACAAATCGATTTGCCTATTGGGAGAATATGATTGATATTCATCTAACTTGATTCGGTTGTAGGTCTAGATTGATGGATGTTTGATTTTAACCCTCAACTTCTTCACTGTTCTTGTTAACATAATAGAATTTAATGTGCGTGTATCTATGTATTTTCTTTGTTTTTATTCAAATCATTCTTTTGGGTCAAAGTTTTCGCTTAGAAGAGAATTATTTTCATCAAAATCGAAGTTTTGTGATCACTATTGTACTGTTTTGTTTTAGTTTACAGGTCATAAATGAATGTCGGGTGGCTTTGAAGAATTTCTTGTGTAAAGGTTAGGTTTAATTATATTGTTTGGATATCTTTATTATCTTATTATTTTATTTTAATTTACAGATGGCAGATGAATGTAGATGAATGTCGGTCGACTTTGAGGAATTTTTTAGGTAAATGTTAAGTTTAATTGTATTGTCTTAGTAGCTCTATTAGTTTATTATTTTGTGGTATTTTACAGTTTGTAGATGAATGACGATCGACTTTGAAGAATTTTTGTGTGTAAATTTTAAGTTTAATTGTATTATTTTGGTATCTCTTTTATTATATTATTTTGTTGTAATTTATAAGTGGTAGATAAATTGGTCATCTTTGAGAATCTTTTTTTAGGTAAAAGTTAAATTTAATTGTATTGTTTTAATATTTCTACCACTACTAGAAAAGTACAAATTACATGGGGATTTTTCTACCGATTATAAATGAAAATTCGCAGGTAACATAGTTTCCTACAAATTTTTCTACTAAAAAAGTTCGAAAAAACCTTCGTAGATAATTACTACCTGTGAATTTTAAAATTCCCAAGTACATTACATGGGAATTTTTAAATCGCATATAAATTAGCTACGAAATTTCTTTGCAAAAAAATTGATACAAATTGATGAAAGAACGTGTATTTCTTACAAATTTCGTAAATAAATTAAATTCCAAAGGGTTTAATTATATTATTTTTTAACTCATTCTTTGAGTTCGAATTACCTAAGACATACACCAATCATACCACTTTTCTCAAAAGCTCACTTACCAGCAAATCTCACATGTACCATCAGCGCTTCACTAGTTAGTATAAAGCAGACAATGTTGCTTTCTGTATCCGATGTGGTACAAAGGATTACATTTGTGCAATTTCTTCTAATTTTCCTATCCAACAAATTGTGATGTAAAATTATTTTTTCATTTCTTTTTTTGTTTGAAAAAAATATGTAAGTATGAGACTAAATTTTAACCACAATTAATATTTGAGTAAATTGATCGGTATTTATATCATTGTGGTAGGAGGAGTTGCTCGGATGGTAAGCACACCTCACTTTCAATTATGAGGTTGTGAATTCGAATCAGCCAGAGAGCAAAAGATAATTTTGTCATTGTTATCAATAAATAACAATGTGAAAATCATTTATTTTTTCAACTTGCCTTTAAAAATCAAATTACCCTTTATTTTTTTAAGAACATAGATTATACTCCCTTATACGAAGCAATATCTATTTTACCCTTGATATTTTCAATCGTCCATCTGTATATATAATACCTTTTCATATTATATAAATATTTTATTTAGTAACATAGGTATTAATTTACCTATAGTTAAATAAGTTTATATATTATTATGGATATTATTTAGCCATTAATAAACATTACAAAACAAAATAATTCTTTAATGAAGCTATTACAAAATACTCTATTTATATGATTGTTTTTTTAATATTGCATGCATTATATTTTTATTTATATCTAGTCATTTCACTTATTTCTTATTTCCTATGGTTTAGTGTATAGGTAAATTAGTTTTGATTATTAAAAATGAATTATTTCTTAAATTGCAATAAAAATTCATTTACAATATAATAATATAAATAGAAGTAATATTGTAGGAATTTATTAGAAAGTTTACCTTTATTTTTACTAATTATTTTTTTGCACTGAATTAAAATATGTTTATAAACTTATCACTCTTTATTACTTTCGACTATCAAAAATTGATATTACTATTTTAATTTTATTAATAAAATCCTATTGTTGGTGAAATTACAATAAAAAAAATACAACTGAAATTTACAAGTGAAGAAAATCAAAAAGACTATCTTCTTTTCTTCTTCGGTTGAGGCGCGGATATCTCGCTCTCTTTAAGAAAATTCAAGCCCACTGCAGCAAATGTTTCACCGGTCCAACAGTAATCTTCTTGACTTGTCCTCTTCAGGATACAACAACCTTCTCACAATAACTCAACAACTCTGGACAAGAGTTGAGTTCAAAGCTCCACAAAAAGAACACCTCCCTTCAACTAATGAACTCTCTTTTTTACTATTTTTTGTGAACTCTATATTATCTTATGTATGTATCAAAAATCATGCAAGACCACCTCTATTTATAGGTGAATAACTCTTCCATGCAATGAATAGGAAGAATGAATGATGGTAGTAAAGAGGGAATTTCAATGACTTAGAGGTTACAAGAGTTACATGAGTTACACCACATAAAGAATAAAGTAGTGGTGGAATTAAGAATAAAAGTTACAAGAGTTACATGGAACTTATTATCCATATTCTACCACCACTAAATATTGAGATAAAAGGCTCATAAACCACAATAAAATGGGAGTTAGGAAGATGAAATAATGTAGTCATGCAACGTAGGTTGTTTACTGCCAATTGATGGCATTAAGGTTGAAAGGTTAATGTTGCATGTATTAACCAAAGAAACGGACCATAATGAAAGCAAAAATAAAACTTCCACTTTGTACCCTTGATAAAAAGTCATTAAGATCACTAATTGTAGACAAACACAATAACATTTAACAATATTAAAATGTCTATCCATCAATCCCCCACTCATTTTAATATTAATATAAGAGAGTTCACTAGTCAAAGGAAGACTACCATGCATAATGAATGTGTGCTCTACATTGAACCTTCACTTAGTAAAACAGTAATTTTTACTCCAGAGTTGTAGTGGTCTCAGACTTGAACTATGACTGCTTAAGGGAAATAAAAAAGTTACTGCTTACACATAATAGTCAAGGTATTGACATGAACTTTATAGCCAGCACGTTACGACCTTGTGCTATCCCGATTTCATGAGTGTCTTTTGAGAATAAGCCTAATTCTCATAGGAAGCGGCCTACTTCCACACTCACATTGGTGAAATCTGTCGAGAGTGCTCCTGTAATTTAGCACCCCACTCATACGAGCTACAGATTTTCATTAAGAGTTTTATAAACTCAATCTCACAATCATTACAGGCAAATGCACTCACACCATAGGGAGGAATAAAAAAGATAGTGCATTTTTCACAACAAGTCATCATGTGATTCGTTTTTCCCATTGAACCTGGTTATAGGATCTCTAGTCCCTAGGTTGGGTTTCCTTACATATGACTTAAGATTCAATAGGCTTCAATCTCATCCCCTTCGATGTGCTCCAGACCTTTTTTCTTGCTAAGGCCTTAGTCAACGAATCTACAAGATTATCACAAGATTTGACATGATCAATATTAATTATACCATTTGTCAAATATGATCTCACATTACTGTGTTTTCTCCTTATAGGTCTGGATTTATCGTTGTAATAACGATTTTAAACTTTACCAATTGCAGCGGTGCTATCACAATGAATTAAAATAAGAGGAATTGATTTTTTAAAATAAGGTATTTGAAATAATAAATCTCTCAACCAATTCGCTTCCTCACTAGCTGAAGCTAAAACAATTAGTTCAGCTTCCATGGTAGAGTTAGCAATAATTATTTATTTTTTAGACTTCCAACAAATAGAACCACCACTCAAAGTAAAAACATAACCAGTAGTGGATAAGGAATCACCTGATAAAGTGTTTCAATCCGCATCATAAAAGCCTTTAAGTACAACAGGATATTTTTTATAGAACAATCCAAAGTTTTTCATTCCAATTAAGTATTTCATTACTCTTGTTATAGCATGCCAATGTTCATTACCTAGCTTGCTAGTAAACCTGCTAAGTACTCTTACTGGATATGCAATATCAGGCCTAGTGCAATCAGTCATATATCTCAAACTTCCAATTATGCTAGCATATTTCTTTTGATTTATTACATCATTTTCACTTTCAACAGGAAACAAGTGAACACTAGAATTAAATGGAGTTACAACATGCTTGCAATCAAGGAAATTATATTTTTTTAATATTTTCTCAACATAATGTGACTGGTCAAGAAAAATTCCATCACATGTTCTAGTAATTTTTATTTCTGGAATAAAATTTGCCTCACCAAGATCTTTCATATCAAAATAGCTTCTAAGAATATTTTTAGTTTCACCAATAATATTCATGTTAGAGTCAAAGATCAATAAATCATCAACATATAGGCAAATAATAACATGTGAATTATTCCAAGACTTATGATATATGCACTTATCGCACTCATTTGTTTTAAACCCATTATCAATCATGTAGGAATCAAACTTTTCATGCCATTGCTTTGGTGCCTGTTTTAATCCATATAGGGATTTATTAAGTTTACGCACTTTGCTTTCTTGGTCAGCCTCAACAAAACACTCGGGTTGTCCATATAAATCTCCTTATTTAGGTCTCCATTTAAAAAAACAGTTTTTACATTCATTTGATGAATTTGTAAATCAAAAATTGCCAAAATAGCAACTAAAAGTCTAATGAATGTAATTCTAGTTACCAGAGAAAAAGTATCAAAAAATTCTAAGTCTTCTAGTTGTTTAAAACCTTTAGCCACTAGCCCAGCTTTGTATTTATCAACAGATCTATCCGATTTTAATTTTTTATGTAAGATCGATTTACATCCAATTGTTTTACAACCCGGTGGTAAATCAACTAGCTTCCAAGTTTTATTAGAAATTAGTGATTCCATTTCATCATTTACAGCCTCTTTCTAGAAAATAGCATCATGTGAAGACAAAGCTTTTTTAAAAGTGATAGGGTTATCTCCAATGTTAAAGACATAATAATTAGGACCAAAATCTTTTTCTACTCTAGCTTGTTTACTTCTTCTTAACTCAAAATCATCATTTTCTTTATTTTTTAAAGTAGAAGTAGAAGAACTAGGTAGTGACAAAATATTTTCTTTAGTCCTATGACCCCACTATTTTTAGAATCAAAAGAGAATTTATTTTCATAAAAAATAGCATCACCTGATTCTATTATCACACTATCTTCAAGATTAAAAAATCTATAGGTTGTACTGTTAGAAGCATAACCAGGAAAAGCACAAGTAGTAACCTTTTTACCCAACTTAGAGATTTTAGGGTCTATTAACCTTACATAGGCTAAGCAACCCCAACCTCTTAGATATCCCAAATTTGGCTTATGATCTTTCCAGAACTCAAAAGGTGTTAATTTGGTATTTTTATGAGTCACACAATTCAATACATAACAAGCAGTCAAAAGAGCTTCACCCCAAAAATATAAAGGTGCACAAGACTCAATTAACATGGCATTAGTCAACTCAACCAAAGTTCTATTCTTTCTTTCCGCTACACCGTTAGATGCAGGAGAATAAGGAGGAGGAGTTTCATGATTTATACCCAATTATCTAACAAAAGAATTGAATTCATGTGACTCATATTCATGACCTCTATCACTTCTTATTCTTTTTATTTTTCTATTAAACTGATTTTCAACTTCATGGAGAAAAGTTTTAAAATTCTCAAATGCATCACTTTTATTTTTCATTAAGTAAACATATGTAAACTTAAAAAAATCATCAATGAAAGTGATAAAATATCTATTTCCTCCACGAGTTAAAATTCCACCAAGTTCACAAATATCACTATGAACTAATTCTAACAATTCAATTTTTCTTTCAACTTGAAAATGAGGTCTTTTTATGATTTTGGCTTTACTAAAAGCCCCACATTTTTCAAAGTTCTTTTTTATCACTGGAATTAATCCTAAACTACTCATGATTCCCACATAACGATCATTTATATGACATAAACGAGCATGCCAAAAATTAGTAAAAGAAAGCATATAAACAGAAGTAGATGTTTTATTCATTTCAACATTCAACTTGAACATACCATTACATGCATACCCCTTTCCCACAAAAATATTATTCTTAACAATTACATACTGATCAGATTCAATAATCTGTTTGAAGCCTGCTTTATTAAGAAGAAAACTAGACATCAATTTTTTTCTCATAGAAGGAGTATAAAGTACATATTTTAATATCAATACCCTTACAGAAGTAAAACTCAATTCGACATCACCCATTCCAATTACTTGAGTTGTGTGTGAATCTCCAAGCATGATGGTTTTGGGCTCCTCAAAATTTGTATATTTTTTAAATTAGTTTTTATCATAACAGACATGACAGTTTGCACCAGAGTCAGCCCACCATCCATCAACATTATCCACCATGTTTATATCTGTTATCATCGTCACAAATGGGTCTTCGGTAATGTTTACCTGAGGTTTAGGCTCACATCTTTAAAATCTGCAAAATTGAGTAGTATGCCCACTCTTGCCACAGATAAAGCATAGTCTTTTTTGTTGTACATATTGATTTTTTTCTTGGTTTTTTTCACCATTATTGTTCTTGAAATGTCTACCATTATTTTTCTTGAATTTTTTCTTCTTAGGCTTCAAACTAGTATTTTTGTTAGTTTCAGGGGTAGCATTATTTGAAGAAGTTAAATTTACCTTTGGTGTGATGTTGTTCTCTTCTGTTTGCAAAAGTGCATCTTAGCCCCTTGCTTCTTCTTCCATACAAATTCTCATTATCAAAGTCTCAAGAGAAGTTTTCTTTTGCTTGTGGCGCATAGTATTTTGAAATTCTTTCCACGAAGGTGGAAGTTTATCAATTATGCCACAAACAATAAGGTTATCTCCAATTTTAACTTGCTTGGACCTGAGCTCGCCAACAATCATTATGAAATCCTGAGCTTGGTCTACCACTGATTTGTTGTCCACCATTTGGAAACGGAAAAATCTGCTAGCCTCATATTTTTTTGTTCCTGCCTTCTCAGTGTCATATTTACACTGCAAGGCTTTCCAAATTTTCTTTGCACTAGAGTAAGTTCTATCTTAATAATCATAAAAATTATCAGACACACAATTAAGTAAAAAATATCAACACTTGTAGGAGTCACCATTATATTTTTTAACTTTCTCTTGAAGAGAGATAAGTTCATCGTCGGTCATGGAAGAGATATCTACTTTGTTTGGGTTCTTCTCAGTTAACACATAAGAAACGTTGAGAAGACTTAAGTAGAAAAGCACTTTACCCTTTCATCTTTTGAAATGAGTACCGTTGAACCGAAATGGCTTGTTAAGATCTCCCGTCTTGACATCTGTGAATTTTTCAATTGTTACCATTGAATTCTCCTTAAATTTTTGGTGAAATTACAATAGAAAAAATACAACTGAAAATTACAAGTGAAGAAAGACAAAAAGACTATCTTCTTCTTCTTCGGCTGAGGCGCGAATATCTTGCTCTCTTTAAAGAGATTCAAGCCCACTGCAGCAAATATTTCACCGGTCCAACAGTAATCTTCCTGACTTATCCCCTCCAGGATACAACAACCTTTTCACAATAACTCAACAATTCTGGACAAGAGTTGAGTTAAAGGCTCCACAAAAAGAACACCTCCCTTCAACTAATGAACTCTCTTTTTTACTATCTTTTGTGAACTCTATATTATTTTATGTATGTATCAAAAACCATGCAAGACCACCTCTATTTATAGGTGAAGAACTCTTCCATGCAATGAATAGGAAGAATGAATGATGGTAGTAAAGAGGGAATTTCAATGACTTAGAGGTTACACGAGTTACATGAGTTACACCACATAAAGAATAGAGTAATGGTTGAATTAAGAATGAAAATTACAAGAGCTACATGAAACTTACTATCCACATTCTACCACCACTAAATATTAAAATTAAAGGCTGATAAACCACAATAAAATGAGAGTTAGGAAGATGAAACAATGCAGCCATGCAACATAGGCTGTTTACTGCCAATTGATGGCATTAAGGTTGAAAGGTTAATGCTGCATGTATTAATCAAAGAAACGGACCATAATGAAAGCAAAAATAAAACTCCCACTTTGTACCCTTGATAAAAAGTCATTAAGATCACTAATTGTAGACAAACACAATAACACTTAACAATATTAAAATGTCTGTCCATCACCTATTTACTTATTCTAATAATTTGCTTCATATAAAGCATCATTAGTTTATACTTCACTATTCTTTAAATTCTTTTAATGCTTATTCATTTAAAAAATATAAAGAAGTTAAAGGATAAAAAACAAAGGTTGATAATTAATATAAAATTGGAATAAGCATTAAAAGAATTTAATTGATATATAGGGAGGAAAATATGATAAAAAGTGAATGAGAGTTTGATTTCTAAAACAAAGTTGGAAGTGTAAATAGATTTTACCTGAAATAACTTAGCTAAATACAATGATATTATTATTAATTATGTCAAAATTATTGTCTTAAACCTTTTCTTTTAAGACCTTATTAGAATGAGAATATTGGAATACTTTCTCATATTTTAAAAACCTAGTTATTAAGTGAATTATTAATATTTCCTAAAACTATTTTAAATCCCCACACAAAAAAATTCAAATAATTTTCTAGTAAGAAAGTCCACAAATAAATTTCCTAAAATTAAACACTTAGTTAAATTATGTACCCAAAATATTCAAAAAAATTTATGGAAAATAAAATTTTCATGTAAATTCTTAAACCATATTATTAGTTAAAGTCACAACAAAAAGATCCTCAATTAACTACCTAGTTAATAAAATTTTCATGTAAATCCCCACAAAAAAGATTTTCATCTGAATTCACAATAAATGATTTTCAAGTTATTCCTCGGGTAATAAAATCCGCAGGTTAATCTCCAAGAAAAGATTTATAGTTAAATTTGCACAACCAAAATATTCAGTTAATTTTTCATGTAAGGAAATCCCCAGATAAATTCCTAGATAACTATCCCAAACTAAATCCGCAAGTAGGTTACATGGGGTTTGAGCCACAGGTGACAAAAGAGTTTTAAAATGAGCTATAGGTGACACAAGTCTTAATTATTAGTTGGAGGTGACAATTACTTTATTATGTATTAAGAAAGTTGGGAAAGTTTTAAAATAACCCACAAGTTTTTAAATTTACACTTTGATCCCAATGTATACCTAAAATAACGGGAAACGGAGGAAAAAAAAGCCGTCTTTCTCTCTCTTCTCATCCATTGTTGTTTTCTCTCTCTTAGCGATTTTTGTTGTTAATTGTTTCTGTTTCTGCTGCTTTATTCATCATCTTCTGCTTCATCTTCTTCTTGTCGACCATTTGTTGTTGTTGTTGTTGGTACAATGCTACTGCTGCGATCTGACCAAATTTTTAGGTCAAATTTTATTTACTACATCACTTTCCACTTTGGCATTACTTCATAGGTTACTTTGGTAAGTAAAATTATGATTTTATCCGTATTTGTCATCTGGGTACACTTCTGTTTTTCCAACAATGGATAAAACTCCGATTATGAATCCAGCACAAGTACCCACAATTTAAACAGATCAATCATCTGGTGCATCAGATGAGTAATCTGTTGCATCAGACTATTTATCTGTTGCATCATCGTATTATCTGTTGCATCAGACGTATTATCTGTTGTGTCAGAATGTTTATCTGTTACACCAGACTAATTATCTGTTGCATCAGAATATTTATCTGTTGCACCAGACTAATTATCTGTTGCAACGAATGATTAATCTATTTGAAACAACACAAATCAATCCCTGCCATAAACCCAACAGATAAATCTTGCTATTGCTACTGGATTCTAAATTATTCCTTTTTACGTCGAATCGTCGAAATATTTGTTGAGAAGATAATAGACAGAATGAAAATTAAATATGGATTAAAACGTCAAAGATCAAACATAATTTATTTATTAAAAAAATAAAAATACATATAATAGACTAAAAGAAAAATAATAGTCTAATTATTATTATTATTATCAGCATCATCATTGCCATCCGGCTAATCTTCAATCGAAAGTAGCAAGGCCCTCCTCAGCCTGCATATCTCGCGGAGCATTCTTGATCTAACTCCTCCCAATTCCCATTGCAGATCACGAAGTTGATTCCGAAGTTCATTCACGGCGTCTTGCAGGAAAGCAACGTCCCACACTGGGTCAGCCATAATCTTATCTTCTAGAGTGTAATATGAAAGACGAGATGCAATAAATAAATAGAGTGTGTATTTGAATGAACGATTGAGTAAGGACGGACCTATTTATAGAGGATTGAATTTGAATGAGAGGCAAAAAGGCGCGACTATTCACATCCATACATTAATTAAATTTTTGATTAAATTAAGAAAATAAATATTGTGATATAAGTCATGACTTTTCAGATTATTATTATTAATTAGTCTTTCGAAGAACCATTTTTATTGAGTTGTGGCAACAGATTCTATATCCGTTAGATCAGATAACACATCAGTGACAACAGATATATTATCTGTTGCAACAAATATAAAATATGTTGCATCAGATAACATATCTGTTGCAATATATAATCTAACTGTTCATCTTAATTTATTAATTATATTTTTTTATCAATGTGAAAAGTAATGAATTAATTAAATTAAGAAATATTGTGATAAGTCATGACTTTTCAGATTATTATAATTAATTAGTTCTTTCCAAGAACTGCTTTTATTGAGTTGTGACTCGATATAGGTTGCATCAGATAAATCATCTGTGACAACAAATATATCATCTGTTGCAACCATAGTGAATCTATTGCATCAGATAATTTAATTGTTGCAACATATAATCTACTTTTTTTTAAAAAAAAATAACTATATCATCATATCATTAATCCAAATTTGCTTACTTTTTTATTTTATAAATAAATAAAAAATACCTTTTCAAATTTCTTAATAAAATAATAATCATTTTATTAAATAATAAGTAATTTAAAAAAACAAAAATGGTGAAAAGTCACGATCAGTTATTAAAATTATGGTTATAAATTGTGTTTATTATTTATTTTCTTATTATTTATTTACGAAATATTTTTCATATTGAATAATCGGAACTCTGAGTCATGTCTTTCTTTTCACCCTCTTAATAACAACAATAGTCCTTTTTTATTAATAACTGTCAGGTGCAACATATGATCGATCTGTCGTAGCAGATTAACCTCTAACTGTTGACACAAATTGCTGCTCAATCCCTACCACCAACCGTCGACATGTTGAGAACAAGGAATAAACAGAATGATTATTATTAAATACTAAATAAGAATTAAAAATTCAAAGTCGACAACAAAATGAAATGAATGTTCATAGATTTTTGAATCCCTTGGGTAGATTTGATATACAAAAGGAGAAAAATAATCGCTAAAATAAAAAATATTACCTAATTATTATTACTACTATTATTATTGTCAATCAGACATCTTTCATTCATTCGGCAGCCTTGCTTTGAAGTCAGCCAAATATCTCTCTGGAGTTCATCAATCAAACTGCCTTTGAAGTTCACATAAGGACTCGATATGAATATTCTTGTACGAATTTGGATCATCCATATTTGTAAGGAGGGACCTATTTATAAATTATTGTATCTCGGAAAGAAAAGAAAATTGTTTTAAAATAAATCTAATAGATGGGTAATCTGTTACAAAATATATTCTTTCTGTTAGATAACTTACAACATACTAGCAATCTTTTTGCAACAGATGTATATATCTGTTTGATTTCTGCAACAGGTTGATCACTGTCGTAGTAGATGTCTTCAATTGATTGACAATATAAACAGATGTGTCATCTGTTGTAACAAGCTAGTCATCTATTTATTCAATTTAAGCCATAGATGGGATAGGAAGATTAAGGTGCGTGCAGATGGATTTGGGCTAGGAAGATTAAGGTGCGTGCAGATGGATCCACTATCATATGTGTGGGAGTTAAGTAAGTATTACTGATAAGGTTACCGGGACAACACACACAAAGTACAATATTTTTGTGAATGCAGTTTTTAATCGATTAGGCATTGATCATTCAAACAAGATCCTGCATTGTACCGTTAAGTTTGATGGGTTCAAAATTGATAAGGCTGAGGACCTCATGAAGATGGTGCAGATACCCTGTTACGAATTACTGACGGTTGGTGCTCGTGTTTATGCGTGTTAAGTTTTGAGAAGGGATCAATATTTGTCGTCACTGCAGAGAACCAATAGCGATTGGACTTAATTTTAAGTGTGCATTGGACCCTTAGAGGGCCCTCGAAGCCTCGTACTGCATCAAACAAGAATGGAAAACCAATATAGTTATTGCCTTGGCCAAAATTTATATGGTTGGGTTGCTCGCTTGGGTTGATGATTATATGCCAGAAGGTGCAGTAGGAGAATGCTTTCGAGGGAAAATGGGTTGTTGATGGAAGACTATATCATCTGAGATCTAATTAAAGAAGAGACACAGGGTAGAAAGTAACTTCTAACGAATCTGACCGATGGAATTATCTTAACAGATGCAAAATCTAAATCAAGTACAAATATGAAAGTGTATCCGGTAATGTAATTTCGTCTGTTGTGTCTCTGAAAGAAAAACAATGAAGATGGACACTTTTCTAGGGAGCTGCATAGTCGGGATTATCACCTAGGTAGAAAATAGAAGACCAACAAAGTATCCTCACGGGCATCGAGGGTAGAAATTATGTTCAGCAAGTCTAGAAAACTTATGCCAACAACAACTGCAGTGAAAATAAGAAAACTAAGCAAAGGCGGAAATTTTTGAATTTTAAATTTCATCCCATCTTCTTGTTTGTGTTTCCGATCAGGTCCACTACCGTTGACCTGATCGGAACCACAAACGAGATTGAAAGGAAAATAGAGTATCATTGCTTCCTTAGCAATATGGTTATAATTGATTGTGTTTTCTTGCCTTGACATGCTTTCAACATTCCTTGGAGAAGATCAGATGCTTGCTGTAGTATGTAAATCCCGATAATTTTCAAGCTTGCCTCCAGCTTGTTGATTCTGTATTCAAGCTGGTCGTTACCGTCTTCAAAGTTGGTAAGGAGTTCCTCGTCTCTTGTGAGCTCGATCAGGAACACTACCTTTAAAGTTGTGGCATTCTAGAAGCCCTTCAGAAAACTTTTTCTTCAGAAGCTTTAAAGGATACATGGAGGGTCACTGTGTTTGTTTTAGGTCAAAATGTGTTGATGCACGTTGAAGATGTGGTCCCAACAGTTGAACAACACACTTTTATCGAGCGTTGGTCCAGACATTTTGCTCAACCAATTTGATAAATTAGTAAGCATGTAGTTACGTAGCATGTGATTTAAACTGGCTCTACCAATCCTATCAAACATTATGTAACTCCAAGCTCATTACCCATCAAAACAATATGCTCGAGTTAGTGCACATAGAAAAAAATCCCAATCTGTCATCCTTTCTGCTGATCACTCTTCTCCAATATAGATGACAAGATATCTTCTATGCAAAAGTCTACACCATCGCCAGACATGATTGCCTGGGAACATATCTGGCGACGGTGTAGACTTTTGCATAACAGATATCTTGTCATCTATATTGGAGAAGAGCAATCAACAGAAAGGCTGAGAGATTGAGCTCGTTTGATTTGTGCACTAACTCGGTCATATTTTTTTGATAGAGTAATGAGCTTAGAGTTATGTAACGTTTGATAGGCTTGGTAGAGCCGGTTTAGATCACACACTACGTAACTCCATGCTTACTAATTTATCAAATTAGTTGAGCAAGATGCATGGAGCAACGCTAGATAAAAGTGTGTTGTTCAACTTTTGGGACCACATCTTCAACGTGCATCAACACATTTTGATCTAAAACAAACACAGAGACCTTCCATGTATCCTTTAAGGCTTCTGAAGAAAGTTTTTTGAAGGGCTTCTAGAATGCATACAGAATCAACAAGCTAGAGGCAAGCTTGAAAATTATTGGGATTCACATACTACAACAAGCATCTGATCTTCTCCAAGGAATGTTGAAAGCATGTCAAGGCAAGAAAACACAATCAATTATAACCATATTTCTAAGGAAGCAATGATACTCTATTTGCCTTTCAATCTCGTTTGTGGTTCCGATCAGGTCAACGACAGTAGACCTGATCGAAAACACAAACAAGAAGGCATGGGATGAAATTTAAAATTCAAAAATTTATCACCTTCGCTTAGATTCCTTATTTTAACTGCAGTTGCTGTTGGCATAAGTTTTCTAGACTTGTTGTACATCATTTCTACCCTTGATGCCCGTGAGGCTTCTTTGTTGGTCTTCTCCAATTTTCTATCTAAGTGATAATCCCGACCACGCAGCTCCCTAGCAGAGTGTCCATCTGCATTGTTTTTCTTTCAGAGACACAACTGATGAAATTACTTTATCGGATACACTTTCATATTTGCACTTAATTCAGATCTCGCATCTGTTAAGATAATTCCACCTGCCAGATTCATTAGAAGTTACTTTCTACCCTATGTCTCTTCTTCAATTAGCTCTTAGATGATATAGTCTTCCATTAACCACCCATTTTTCTTCGAAACCATTCTTCTACCGCACATTCTGGCATAAAATCATCACCCCAAGCGAGCAACCCAGCCATATAAATTTTGGCCAGGGCAATAAATATATTGGTTTTTCGTTCTTATTAGATGAAGTGCTAAGATTCGAAGGCCCTCTAAGGGTCCAATACACCCTAAAAGTTAGTCCAATCGCTATTGAATCTTTTTACAATGACACAAAAATTAGATCTCTTCACAATGCTTGACAAATAAACATGAGCAACAATCAACATTAAATTTTAACAGGCTATCAGAACCATATTCATGGTCCCTCAGTCTTATCAGTTTGGACCTACCAAACTTAACTGTAAAATTGCAAATATCTTGTTTGAACGATCTATGACTAATCAGTAAAAACATCATTCACAAAATCAGTGCACTCTGTGTGTTTTTCCATGATAACATTATCAGTAATACATACCTCCCACATATGAAGTGGTTCCATCTACAAGCAGTTTATTCCTCCGATCCCATCTTTACTGCAGCCTCTTGAGATAGTCCGTCAAAAGTTGATCAACTGTCAGTTTCTTATATCTATAAAGAAGAGAAAAAAATTATTATCACAAAAAGAACATTGTCCATCTGTTGCATCAGATGTGGAGTCTGTTGCAACAGATGTGGAGTTTTTTGCAACAGATATGGATCTGTTGCAACAGATGTGGAGTCTGTTGCAACAAATATGGAGTCTGATGGAATACATCAAACCAGCCTTCCTGGTGGTTTTATTTGTTCCAACAGTTTCTCCATCTGTTGCAACATCAAATACAGCATAAACATCAATAAAAAAGAAACAATGTTTGTTCCAATAACATCATCAACAGTAAAGAAACAACATCCTTTGTGCCAGAACCATCAACAACACCACAAGTTCCAATAACGCTAACCCCACCACCAACATCAATAACTGCATCAACAATAATGAAACAAACAAAATACATACAAAAAAATGATACATCCAACAAGGATTTTAAACTTCTCCTAACAAATTACTTTTTTCTCATATTGTAATAAAAATTCTCGGATTGTTTATTCAACACTTACAAGTTCCTTAATTTTTTTTTAATAAATATGATATGGGTAAATAGTAATTAAATAAAAAAACAGATGTAAATAACATGCAAAGAAAAAGACGAGAATGAAAGACCAATAATGAACCATACCTTAATATTAAAAAGGAGATCAAAACAGAAATTTAAGTTGAGGAAAGATATGGATGGGTTTAGATCCAAAAATATCTTTATGAGAAGAGAAGAGAAAAGAGAGAAAAAAGGTTGTGACCCTAAAGAGGAGAGAGAAAAAATGAGAGTTGAATAAAATAAACTACAACTGAAGAAAGAGATGAGATAATTTCTATAGATGTATTGTGTAAGTAGACGTGGTGGTTTTCAATAATCATTAATTTCATTAATAATTTGAGGGGCACGAGGAAGACTAAGACTACTGACATTGAAAAGAAAAGACAAGACTGCTCAATGAACTTACTTTTGAGATATCCAAGAAATATCTTTTACCGCCTTTAGTAGTAAGTACTACTACTTGATATTATCTACTCGGACCAGAAGCTTCTTTCTTTAAAATTAAAAGAGATAAAAAGATTTTCAAACAGATATGTCATCTGTTGCAACATATATAAATATCTATTTAGAAATTCGAATAGCTCAGTCATCTGTTACAACAGATATAAATATCTGTTTAAAAATCCCAAAAGCTCAGTCATCTGTGACAACAGATGAAAATATTCATTTGATAATTAATAAAATCAGATATGTCATCTGTTACAATAGATATAAATATTTTTTTGAAAATTTCAAATAGCTCAGTCATCTGTCACAACAGATGCAAATATCTATTTGATAATTAAATTAGATATGTCATCTGTTGCAACATATATGTACCTGTTTGAAAATTTTCAACATCTTAGTCATTTGTTGCAACATATTTCATAGCAATTGATTTAGGTGGAACTAGGAATGAATGAATGAGCTCGCTGGGTCAACTACAAATCCAGTCGAGTCTTTGCAATTGCATGGCATTGGTATTGCATTAATGCCGACCCGAGTCGTCGATCAATCACTCTGAATTGAAATGAGTTCTCATCAACTCAATGTTAGGATAGTGATAGTACCTAAGTTGATTTAGGTAGAACTAGGGATGAATAAGTGAGCTCGCAGGGTCAACTACAAATCCAATTGAGTCTTTGCAATTGTATGACATTGGTATTACGTTCATCCCGACCCGAGTCGTCGATCGATCACTTTGAGTTGAAATGAGTTCTCATCAACTCAATGTTAGGATAGTGATAGTACCTAAATTGATTTAGGTAGAACTAGGGATGAATGAGTGAGCTCGTAGGGTCAACTACAAATCCAATTGAGTCTTTGCAATTGCATGACATTGGTATTGCGTTCATCCCGACCTGAGTCATCGATCGATCACTCTGAGTTGAAATGAGTTCTCATCAACTTAATGTTAAGATAGTGATAGTACCTAAGTTGATTTAGGTGGAACTAGGGATTAATGAGTGATCTCGCAGGGTCAACTACAAATCCAATCGAGTCTTTGCAATTGCATGGCTTTGATATTGCATTCATCCTGACCTGAGTCGTCGATCGATCACTCTGAGTTGAAATGAGTTTTCATCAACTCAATGTTAGGATAGTGATAGTACCTAAGTTGATTTAGGTAGAACTAGGGATGAATGAGTGAGCTCGCAGGGTCAACTACAAATCCAATCGAGTCTTTGTAATTGCATGGCATTGGTATTGCGTTCATCCCGACCCAAGTCGTCGATCGATCACTCTGAGTTGAAATGAGTTCTCATCAACTCAATTTTAGGATAATGATAGTACCTAAGTTGATTTAGGTGGAACTAGGGATGAATGAGTGAGATCACAGGGTCAACTACAAATCCAATTGAGTCTTTGCAATTGCATGGCATTGGTACTGCGTTCATCCAGACCCGAGTTGTCGATCAATCACTCTGAGTTGAAATAAGTTCTCATCAACTCAATGTTAGGATAGTGATAGTACCTAATTAGATTTAGGTGAAATTAGGTATGAATGAATGAGCTCGCAGGATCAACTATAAATCCAATTGAATCTTTGCAATTGCATGGCGTCAGTATTGCGTTCATCCCGACCCGAGTCATCGATCGATTACTCTGAGTTGAAATGAGTTCTCATCAACTCAATGTTAAGATAGTGATAGTATCTAAGTTGATTTAGGTGGAACTAGGGATGAATGGGTGATCTCGCAGGGTCAACTACAAATCCAATTGAGTCTTTGCAATTGCATGGCTTTGGTATTGCATTTATCCCGGCCTGAGTCATCGATCGATCACTCTGAGTTGAAATGAGTTCTCATCAACTCAATGTTAGGATAGTGATAGTACCTAAGTTGATTTAGGTAGAACTAGGGATGAATGAGTGAGCTCGCAGGGTCAACTACAAATCCAATCGTGTCTTTGCAATTGCATGGCATTGGTATTGCGTTCATCCTGACCCGAGCCGTCGATCGATCACTCTGAGTTGAAATGAGTTCTCATCAACTCAATTTTAGGATAATGATAGTACCTAAGTTGATTTAGGTGGAACTAGGGATGAATGAGTGAGCTCGCAGGGTTAACTACAAATCCAATCAAGTCTTTGCAATTGCATGGCATTGGTATTGCGTTCATCTAGACCCGAGTTGTCGATCAATCACTCTGAGTTGAAATAAGTTCTCATCAACTCAATGTTAATATAGTGATAGTACCTAATTATATTTAGGTGGAACTAGGTATGAATGAATGAGCTCGCAGGATCAACTATAAATCCAATTGAGTCTTTGCAATTCCATGGCTTAGTATTGCGTTCATCCCGACCCGAGTCATCGATCGATTACTCTGAGTTAGAATGAGTTCTCATTAACTCAATGTTAAGATATTGATATTACCTAAGTTGATTTAGGTGGAACTAGGGATGAATGAGTGATCTCGCAGGGTCAACTACAAATCCAATCGAGTCTTTGCAATTGCATGACGTTGGTATTGCGTTCATCCCGACCCGAGTCATCGATGTTGAAGTGAGTTCTCATCAACTCAATGTTAGGATAGTTATAGTACCTAAGTTGATTTAGGTGGAACTAAGGATAAATGAATGAGCTCACAGGGTCAACTATAAATCCAATCGAGTCTTTGCAATTGCATGGTGCTGGTATTGCGTTCATCTCGACCCGAGTCGTTGATCGATTACTCTGAGTAGAAATGAGTTCTCATCAACTCAATGTTTTAAAAACTATATCTTTTAAATTTTTTAAAATTAATTAAGATCAATTCGGACCAAATTAGCAATTTCAAAACTTGTCATTCTTTTCCAACATTACAAATCAACCCATACAAATCATCTATTTGCGCGAAAAACTTTTCATTTCAAATCTTAGGTTTTCTCTCTTCTCTCTTTCTCTCTCTCTCTCTCGGGGTGTCCTCTCCCTCTCAACAATACAAATAATACAAACAATAACTACTCAACATATTGCTCAACCCTTCAAGACAGGTCAATTTTCTTCCCATCTACTTCTACATATAGTTGTTTTTTTCGACTACATTCCCGCTTGTATCCGTTGTTTTCTCTATCTTCGCATGTAACAGAGTTCGAGAAGAGTTCTACATTTGTTCTTTATTCTAAAAAATAGGGCCTTTTAGTTAATGATAAAAAAAGTAGACTTTTAGTTGTATTATCTTCGAGAATGGGTTAACAATTTTGAGTTTTGATGCTAAAAGAGTAGGAAGCACCCGAGAAAACCCTAGTTTTTCTCTCAGTATTTTGTTGACTGTCGTGGTATTATTGGATGGTGTTTGTGGTGTTATTGGTGGCTGTTGTTGGTGGTGTTGGTATTTGTGTTTTTTGGTGGTGGTGTCGGTAGTCTTGGTATTGATATTGGTCGCATTGGTGGTGGTCTTGGTGGCATTGGTCGTGGCATTGGTTGTGGTGGTGGTGGTCCATCTGTTTCAACGGGTGGAAGATTTGTTAGGAGATATTAAATAGGTCTTCAAACAGATTCCCCATCTGTTCCAACTGATGGGTTATCCGTTGGAGTATTTTCTTGTAATGTGGCAGAGAATAATTTATTAAAATTTCTCCACCTGTTGCAACAGGTGGAATATCTATGGGGAGATATTAAATAGGTCTTCAAACAGATTCGGGTTCCCCATCTGTTCCAACTGATGGGTTGTCCGTTGTAGTATTTTTTTTTGGTTATGTGGTAAGAATAATTTATTAAAATTTGTCTCACCTTTTTAAAAAAAATTATGCAGACATCAAATGCAATGTATTTTTTATTTTTCTGTTGTTTGTAGTTAAAAGATGTCTCCCAAAGAAAAGAAACAGAAAGTGGAGAAAGTTGATCAACTTCCGATCACCAAACAAAAAAGGCTAGAGTACAGATAGATTTGGAGGAACTTCCAGAACAATCTCAGTCAGGGCAAAATGAAGCCGAGGAAAGTGATAACTCCTCCTCACCAATGGGGCGTGAAATAATATCGAAATTCCAGCATGATTCTGTCAAAACCATTAGTATTGACAAGTTTTGAGTTGCGATGCCGATGAATAACCTAATGCAGTATTTGGTGATCTTGTACTTAAATGTCAGTTGGGGAAACCTTTTGACGAACTTAGGAGTATTATGAAGAAGGAAAACATAGATGGACTTTTTAAGAAGAGCTGCTTTACACACATTCTTGAGTTGTCTGGGTCCCGCCCTCTTCGTTTCCCAATGATCATGGTATATGGCCTTTTCAAGCGTAGGATCATGTATGCGGGGGATGATGGAGGTCCGAAGAAGGGCAGAAATAAGATGGATGAAGTCTGGATCAACTACTGTGGAATACCGGTTTGTTTTGGATGTAAAGAGTTTTCCATTATTACGGGCTTGGGATGCGATCGTCCAGAAGAACCTGCCATCAAGAAAACACCCAACAAAGGGTCCAACAAACACAATGTAAAAAAAGATGGGTTGTTGGGCATTGTTGGACCTAGCTACAAAGTAAAGGATTTGATAGTGGATCTCAAGAATAAAGACATACCAAAGCACTACAGGGAGAAATTGTGCTTAGTTTAGTTTGTCCATTCCGTTTTATTGGCAAGAGACGTCAAGAAAGTCATATAATGTGATTTGTTGGCGCTTGCTGATGATTTTGGGAGATTCAACGATTATCCCTGAGGCTACGACAACTACTACTTGACTGTCAAATATTTACTGAAAGAGATAAAGCCAAAGACGACCATATTATACGGCTTTCCTTGGGCTTTCATGGTAAAATTGATCACTAGTTTTACTCATTCATTAATTTATATTGAATATACTTGTGACTTTTTTTTTGCTTGCTTCCTGTTTACAATTTTTAGGCTTGGGCATGTGAATCCATTCCTCCTCTCCGAAAGCATTTCATGGATTAACTGGATAAGGTTTCTCATCCAAGGATCCTTAGGTGGTTGGCTGCAGTAGAGAGCAGCAAGAAAAAAATTAACGAGGCTGATCTTTTTAACCCTCCGGATGATGCAGTACGTCTTCTTTCAACTAAAATAATTTACCTCAAAGAAAGATATTGAAACAAATGTTCCATCTATTGCAAGAGATTACCCGTCAACTACAACTGGTGCAATGGGCAATCTGTTGCAACAGACGATCCATATTTTGCAACAGATTAACCATATGTTGCTCTGTTCTCTGAACCCTACTCAACAGATTACCCATCTACTGTAAATTATGCAATAGATGGGTATTCTGATGCAACATATTATCAATCTGTTTCAACATACAGATCAGCTGTTGCGGTAGCTAGATCGTCTGTTGCATAAGTTGGTTGTGTTAACATAACCCGAGCCCCATATAACCCAACTGACTGCAAATTATTATTATATGATTTAAATTTATCCTGTCATTTTTTATAAGTTGTGCATCCTTGGATCGTGCCTACCATTGATGAGCTGGGGATGACTTTTTTTCTTACTCTGGGTCTTATTGATACAAAAGAAGACCCAACGGTGGAGTTAATAAAGAAGGAATTGGATGGAGCAACATCCATAAGAAGAGCAGTTAGGCAAGGTCAGTCTAATGTTGAAGCTCTTCACGACCTAACTCAAACTGCAACAGATCCGGGTTCTTCTTCTGGGGGTATTGCTGGTGGAGTTGTTTGTGATGGTGGCAGCCATCCTGCTTCTGCTTCTGCTGCCAGTCGTGATTATGAGCATATTGGTGCTCAGCAAAAAATAAATATGTTTGAAAACACCCCTTGCATAGGTCCTCCCTCTCACTCCTACACCGGTCCCTCCCACCCTTACAGTGGTCCTGCTCACCCCTCTTCGCCCTCATATTCTTATTGTAAATACAAAGTGTGCAAGGACAGAGAGGATAAACTCCTCAACAAGCTAGAGGCTATTGCTTAAGCTACCGAGGAGTTGAAATCCAGGAGGGGTATCATACAATCCCACGAGGTGAGAGAGCCATGCACTCCTACAGTGGAGGTTAGGAGAAAGAGAATAAAAATTAGACAAATTCTCTCCATTCTAAAATCAGCAAAAAATGCAACTCCCCTCGCTCCAATAGTTGTTGAAGTTTAGGGGCCGCCGAAGAAGGTGGACATATTTGCGGTGCTTGGCAAGGAGAAGAAGAAAGAACTGGAAGAATTCATCGAGATAAAGGTTCAAAAAGAATACACCATGCATTCATTTGCCGCCAAAGACTTCTTGAATATGACAAATATATGTGTGTGGTACGAGGACAAGGTAAGTTTACTTTTGCTAACCTACCCTTCCAATCTACTCCATGAAGAAGAATCTACGCAGCAGATGTGTAATCTATTGCAACAGCTTGGTATTCTGTTGCAACATAATACACATATGTTGCATAAGTTGCGTTGGCTGGGTAATCTGTGAACTGATTCAGAGAACCCTCTGCATCGGATTCTTTCCACTGTGTTTTTATTCTTTACAATTACTAACCTATTTAAAAATTATCTTCTTATACCACAGTATATTGATGAAATTCTCTGCCTCATAAGGGGCAGACAAGTAGTGTACCCAGATGCTTATGATGCTGCTGATAGGATAATGGACCTCAACTTCTACAATAATTTCAAAGATAGGTTTGCTGATCTTCGTAATCTAGCTGATTCCGATGGCCTGGGATTTGATCAGTTAGTTTCTACGTTCCAATAGGATGAAGAAGCGATTAAATATGTTAGAGGGAAGAAGCCATATCCACACGGCAAGAGCTGGACCAAGGCAAAGAGAATCCTTGCAGTCATGAACGTGGATGTCACCCATTTTCTCACTGTTGAGATAATACTATACGAGCGAAATATTAAGGTTTATGACTTCAACTTACCTGTGTTCAGCGAGAAGACATTTTTAACACACATGCAGTCACTCTTGAAGTTGTTGCCCAAGTTGTTGATGCAGAGTAAGCTGATGGATCATTTGCTGGTTGAAGTCTAGGCGAAGGAATCATGGGTTTTTGAAGGTCAAAATAATAACATCCATCTCCCCAAAAATACAACCGGTGCAGTGTGTGGGCCATACTCGCTTGCATTCATAGAGTGTTTGCTGATCGACACATAAATAATCGGTGTGTGCGACACCATTGTGGGAAAGATGCAATGTGTCTGGGCATATAGGGTACTAACTAAATAGTTGGAGCCCGTGTATAAAAAAGAACATGTACAAAGACAGAGACGAACACGATAACAAATTTTCATTTCAAGTCAATTCACTATACATATAGGGGCAATAATTTTTATGTCTGGCAAAGTTGAATTTTTATAATACAACAGATTTTATATCTGTCGTAACAGATATAGTACCTGTTGTGATAGATTGATTATCTGTTGGAATAGGTTGGTCATATGATGCGTTATGCAGATGTTCCCCATCTGTCTGTCGCAATAGATTTATGATCTGTTGCAACATATAATTTATTTGTTACAACTGATCGGTAATCTGTTGGAGAAAATTAAAAAAGTAGGAAGACCTGTTATATAATTTCCAGGAGATGACCTACGTATTGCATCTCATGTTGCAACATATGTCTAAATCTTTCTGATAAGATATGTCGTCTGTTGCAGCAGATATATTATCTGTTGCGATATTTGAATCTAGTACTCCATTTCAATTAACATGTTCAAAACTCAGAATTAATTATATTCATAGACAGAATAAAATAAATCGAAGCCTTCAAAAATTACATGAAATAAAATAACTCAACAAATAAATAAAATGTAAAAAAAATCATTATGAGTACAAACGATCTACTCTACAAATAAATCAACAAGTTAAACCAAGGAGGATAGGTTATTACATTGACGGACTCGATCTATAAAGATCTAATCAATATGGACAAGTTGTTCTTCATCACGTTCTATGGAATTCGGCTTTGGTCGTCGTGGATCTTTAACGTCGGTTACGTACGGCTTCTGAGCTTTCGCTTCTCCATATTTCCATAAAAGAGCAGCATATCTTTTGCAGAGTAATCCGACATCAAGTCCATCATTTGGTACTTGTAATCCATCGCTCAAATACTCGGTATAGGCGGCAACAAAAGGACCGCAATCCCTGCGTTATAAAAAACAGATAATCCATATCTTACAGTTCATGCAAGCTTTGTGAAATTTGTGAAATGAAACTAAATCATGACACTTAAACTTACAAGCTACCAATGGTTTGTTGAGAAATTCCGTCAACATATTGTACATCAAATGGATTAGCCATTTTATCCCGGTAGGCTTTAATTGTCGACCAATCAGTACGAACCTTTTGATCCAAAAAGTCACTCATATCAAAGTAAGTAGGCAATATTTTGGCCAGCTTTTGTATCTCAGATGATGGCCCGAAACTTCTCCTTCGCGACATCGAGTCATAATTTCGGATGCGCCTATCTTTTAGAACGACGACAAACAACACCCAATGGAATTCATCACCACAATTGATTGGGATGTACACTTCGTCGACCAAATGCCAAGGTAAGCCAGCTGGAATGCTAAAACCTTTGATGATGTTGATTAAGCATTCCTCATTTCGGTAAACTTTCAGCTGCTGTTGACAATACCTATCATAGGCATTATTGATGTAAACTTTGTACAAACAATTGCCTGTTGTATATCTGTATTGTTCTTTTGTTTGCAACTTAGCCTTCTTTCGGAGGTAGTAAAAAATGACATTGATGTGCTACACATATTATCAAATATTTCGGATTACGTGATGAAAAAATCAATACATAGATGCAATTAAATAAAGTATTAATTAATAGTAATATGTATTACCTTTAAACCTTATCATTCCAGCAAGTTTGGGGTTGTGACATCAAATAGAACCAATTCTTCGTTTCGAGATGTGCAACAACAAAGTCGAACATATAAAAACCAAGACTCAATTCATTCACTTTATAGTGTACGTCATTTTATTTTCTACATGATGATTTATATGTGTTAATGTCAGGTTCTTACAACAAGAATTGTATAAACCAATATCCATAAAATTGATTTATGTACCTGTCGGCATGATACTTTAACAGCCCATCGGCAATCCATTCTGAATAGTCGTTGATCAACTGTATTATTTTTTTTAGAGCCTCATCCGAGATGTTGAACCCTTTAAATAGATAATTCTTTCGTTCTCCCAAACTGACAGGCTCCACTTTTTCTTCATCTTTGGAAGAAGTTGATGGATTATCAAATGTCATATTATGCTCTTCGGCAGTAGCTGTGACATCCACCTGGAAATCCAGAATTGTCAATGCTAAGTAGAGATATACAACAGATTTTCCATCTGTTGCAACAGATGATTCTTATGTTACATCAGATAGATTATCTGTTGGGACAAATTCAAACAGGTAAATCAGAGCAGTTCGATAATTTCGAACATATGACCCATCTGTTGCAACATAAGACTCATCTGTTGAAACAACTAATGAATCTGATGCAACAAGTTAGACAACAGTTGCAACAGATGTATACATTTGTTTGATAATTTTCAGTAGATGTATCATCTGTTGAAACAGATATGTGCTTGTTTTTTTTGGAACATATGATGTACATTCACCTTCTTCAGCTCATGCTGCTCTTTTGTAGCCCTTGCACACTGAACATCGGTGTAAGACAAAGACATAGGCATTGCAATCTTGCCTTTTTTTATGATTGATGATGTCTTGGAAGTGTCTTTCCTTCTTCTCTTAGCCGCCTTGATCTCTAGTGGAGTGTCTGGATATGAAATCCTCTTTGATGGAATGACACCCCTCTTAGATGTCATTTCCTTTACAGAAGCAATTAGTGCATTAATAGCATTAATCACTCCATCGTGTTTTGCCTTGCAGTCTTGACATTTGCATGAAGAACATTCGCTAGATGTGGTAAAATCTGGAGAAAAATCTGTACAACCATTATGATCATAATCATAATGGCTTGTTGTTTCAAAAACTGTAAGAGCAACATCATTAGCCCCACCCTCCAAAATTGTTTTTCTTGTGATGGTTGTTGCTCCAAACAAATGCATTTTTATTCCATCAACGACCTTAGGGTCCGATAAAGTTTGCACAGCCCGTAAAGTAAGAAAAAATGGCATCTTCAACTCTCGATTGGTTGGAACAAGCCACGAATGGACAATCTAAAATAAATCGATACATATATTAAGAATGATGATGAAATCATTTAATCATTAATTAAAATAAAAACTTGATTAGAATTGGACTTACTTCTCCCTTGGGGGGGATTGAAAAGATCAAGAAATTTTGCATTTTTATTGGTTTTGGCCGACAACCATCTCAAAATTCTTGGACAGGAAACTTCTTCCTGGTAGTTCACTTGTTGTCTTAAATAAGGAATGGCTTCAAATGCCCAAGCCTATAACATAACGCCAATAAATTAAAAGCATTATTGAATAAAAAAATGATGAATCATATCATGATAAAAGAAATATTTACCATGAAGGCCCATGGAAAACCATATAAGTTGACTATTTTTGGCGTTAACGGAGTCAACAAATATTCGACAGTTATTTTGAAGCTTTCATAACCCCAAGGATAGCTATTAAATACCTCAAGATCCTCGGAGAGATTTATTAAATCAACGCTTATGTTGTTGTTAACGTCTCTCGCCCTAAGAACATTATGTACAAACCAAACCAAGCACAATGATTGCTTTTGCTTCCTTGAAAGTCTTTTACCTTTCAACGCTTCAATCAAATTTTTGTTTTTGAAGCTTGGACCAACAATGGACACCAGGTCATCACGATCACTTGACTTGCCTTGTCCTTTTTTGGGTGTGTGGGGTGTTTTTTTGGGTCAGAGTAGGTATAACTTGAGAAGGAGAAGGAGGATAACATTTTAGTCCGGTAACTATAGCAAACTCCTTCCAACCAAAACAAACAAGCATGCCACAGTAATTTATCCACACCTCATCCATCTTATCTTTGTTTTCATACATAAACCTGCGCTTGAGAAGATCATATACCATTTTCATCTAAAAACGAGCATTGTTGTCCTCCGGCAACTCAAGATATTTCCCAAAGCAGTTTTCCCTGAAATAAGAATCCAATTTTTGTTCTCGAAGTATTTTTCTGAAGGCGTCAAAAGATTTTCCCATGACTGACTTAACCACCAGATCACCCGTTAAATCTGTGGCACCATCGCACTGCATTCTCACAGGGTAACGATCAATGCTGAAGGTTTTGACCAACTCTTCGACAGAAGGGCTATTAGTATTTGGATCATTTCTTTTGAAAGATTCCTCCTCCCCGTGTTTATTATCTTCTGCTCCCGATTAAGATAACGCTTGTAAAGCAAGCTCATAGAGTGGTGGATGTAGCTGAGCTGCTGCACTTGTTCCTTTACTTGGACTTGATTTGATTTTTTTTATTTTGGGAGCCATGTTATCTTAAATTAACAGAAACATAACATTGATTATAATTGATTAATGCATAACAGTAATATAACAGTTCCAACAGACAACTAATTTGTTACACCAGGTATGTTATCTGTTACAATATATAACCGACCTGTTGCAACGGATGAGTAATACGTGGAAACCATAAAAATAGCACTATCTGTTGCACCTGGTATTTTATCTGATGCAACACATAACTGACCCATTGCAATGGATGAGTAATCCGTTGGAATCAATAAAAATAGATCACTAATCTGTTGCACCAGGTATTTTATCTGTTGCAACATATAACTGACCTGTTGCAACGAATGAGTAAGCCGTTGGAAAGAATAAAAATAAATCACTAATCTGTTGCACTAGGTATGTTATATATTGCAATAGATAACCGACCTGTATGAGTAAATCATTGAAAATAATTAAAATAGTCCTAATCTATTGTAAAATGAAGAGTAAACCGTTGGAAAGAATAAAAATAGATCACTAATCAGTTATCTTTTGGATTAATATTGTTTAGATTTCATCCAAACAGAAGAGTCGTATGTCACAACAGATGAATGATTTGTTGGATTATTCACCTGTTGCATCAGATTTTCATAGTTGCATTAGATTTTTAATCTATTGCATCAGATTTTAAAATGAAGAGTAAACCATTGGAAAGAATAAAAACAGATCACTAATCAGTTATCTGTTGGATCAATATTGTTTAGATTTCTTCCAAACAGAAGAGTCGTCTGTCACAACATATGAATGATCTGTTAGATTGTTCACCTGTTGCATTAGATTTTCATAGTTGCATCAGATTTTTCATTTGTTGCATCATATGTTTCATCTATTAGATCAGATGTTTCAATTGTTGCAATACCATTTCTATCAAGACAAATAACAAATCAACCCAGCAATACCAACATATCACACACATACACACATACACACTAAGAACATCAACTGTGACAAAAAATCACCAATAAATTTGAATCAACAGTACGACAACGAGAAGAAGAAATACAAAAATGCCAAAAATTAGGGTTTTATTCAGTCCACATTTCAATACCAGAAGAGTAGTTGGCTCAAGTTCCTCTGTTTCTTCATAATTTTTTACCTGTGAAAAAGGAAATGGGAGGATGAAGAACTCAAAGTTGTTTTTGCCAGAGAAGTATTCACGTTGATTGATGGTTGAAAGTCAAAAAGGAACTCGTCCGACTATTTTTCGCCGGAGGTTGAAGGGAGAAATTTTACAGAACTGTTGGTTGGGAGAAGCTGGAGAGAAAGAGTGGTTGGTTAGAATTGAAGAGGGGTGTGAGTTGGGTTGATTTGTATTTTTGAAAAGATTAGAAAGTTTTGAAAATATTAATCAAGTCCATAATTAACTTAATCAAGTTTTCTAATGATGTTTGACCCTATCTATTGGTCAATGTCATCAATCCTTCATTCAAGACTTAAAAGACACCTTTCCTTCAATTTTCTGAGGTTACATGGGGATTTTTCTGCAAATCAATAAAAGAATTTATTTTTGTTGCTTACTACTGAATTTACCCATGAAAAAAAATCCTTGTAGATTAATTTCCCACATAATTTTGCAGGTAATATTTTGCGGAAAGTTGCGCCAAATTTACCTGCGGATTTTCTTGAGAAAATATTTTTTGCAAGTAAAAAATACTAAAATTTAGATATTTTAGACTTTAGCATGAAAATTCCCAGGCAATATCTGCAGACGAAATCCCCAAGTAATATTCCCAGGTAATTTGCCTTTTTCTGGTAGTGTACTTTGAGAAGTTTTTTATGTAAAGGTTAGGTTTAGTTGTATTATTTTGATATCGCTATTATCATTTTATTTTGTTATAGTTTATAGGTGTTAGATGAGCGTCGGACGACTTTGAGGAAATTTTTGTGTGTAAAGATTAGATTTAATTGCATTTTTTATGTCTCTATCATTGTATTATTTTATTACAGTTTACAGGTGGTAGATGAATGCCGATCGGCTTTTAAAAATAGTTTTGGTAAAGGTTAGGTTTAATAAATAAATTCTTCATCTTTACATACTCAAAACATATTGAATTTAATTATTGTATTCATATTTATTATTTAAACAAATATCCTATTTAGTGTAACGTCAGAACTCACAAAGGAGAGAGATTTTTGTGGAAAAATCTTGAGAGAATTTTTTTAAAAAATGGCTTTTACTAATTTGGACAAAAAATATTAGACAGTAGAACACAAATTCAAATTTGAACAAAAAATTAAGAAATTTGGAAAAATACATTGTGAAAAAACTAGAACACAATTTTGATAAAATACAGAATAAAACCGAGAACACAAATTCAAATTCGGAAAAAAACAAATTTGAAATGTGAAAAACCTTGAGAGAATTTTGGAAAAAATCAAATTCAAATTTACAAAAACAAATTTGGAAAAATACATTTGTGAAAAACCTAGACCACAAATTTAAATTTGGACAAAGGCAAATTTGAAAAAATACAGTTGTGAAAAAACTTGAGAGAATTTTGAAAAAAATCAAATTCAAATTTGGACAATTTTTTGGTATAATTGGAAAATAAAGATTAAATGGGCATAAAGAGATCAATGTTCTTAATGTGCTCAACTAGAACTTTAGGGGTCAATGGAATAGCTTATTATCCTTTCAAGACTATTGAATGATAGTATCACTATTATAATACTCGAAATTAGCTATGAATTTCGTAGATGATTCATAACTAATAGTTGAATTTTGTAATAATATGTAATATGAGATATTTTAAGGAGCGAAATTTTTTTGCCGAATTGGATTTTTATTATCGTCTTGGAATAAGACTTTGATCCCAAAGTGTAAAGCTCTTGTGTCAAAATATGTCACATGATTTTTCCACCATGATTTAACACCCTTCAACTTTTCCCATTTATATTACAGATTTAGTGTATATCATAATTAGGGGTGTATAGACCAAACCGTCAAGTCAAATCAAATCGAAGAATCAAACTGATACGATAAAAACTTGGATCGTATAAAAAAGAAGTCAAAACAATCCACAAATAAAGGGAAACCCGAGAGCAACACAAACACAATTCTCGGCTCTAACAACAACAAGAAACAAGGTGTAAATGACTAACAATAAGGGATAAACAACATTATAATAAGAAGAACCACAATAGGATAACAACAATCCAATGATTACAAGATTACAAGAACAACAAGAACTAACGGTTTCCCTAGATAACACTAACTAAGACATGAAATGTAGAGATAGCTAATGAGACGTACACTACAATAAGACCCAAGAACCCAAAGATATATTAAATATAAGGACCCCTAAGACTTAAAATAGCAATACCATACTCTTACGAAGATACGAGAGGGATTCCACCACTCAAGCACCATCGTTTCCAAGCAATACACATTCACAAGTGAGTCCACACCTTCTCATGTCCTAGTTTCGGCCTAGGGAGGCTCTCTCTCAAGAGAAGTGTTCTTTCATCAATATTCAATAACTAATGAACTAAAACCCTATCATGTTCTATTTATAGACTTATTACAATAAGAGGTAAAAAGACAAAAGAGCCCTTTAATGAAAAGGGCAAAAAATAGGCGCCCATGGAGTGTGTTTTGGGGTGGTTTTGTGCACACCAAGGCCCTTCTTCACACTTAAATTTGCACACTCCCTCAGTTGCATTCAAAATACTCAAAAATGTCCATCGTCATGATCGTGCCCATATCATCCTCTCCATCTTGAGAGGAATTTTACCTCAAATTCACGGCACAACTAAACCAAATCAGTCCACAAAATAAGAAAAATCCGAGAACACAACAATTTCAAGTCTCGACCAATGCCTTCATTTTGCATCTTGGCTTCCTCTCCATCTTGAGATTTTCCTTCAATCTAATCCAGCTCAATTGAGTTTAGGCAAGAAGTTTCAGTACAAAACAACAAATGAGTTAGTTGTGAAAGAGATGTCCTCACACTCTTCCTTTATTTCTTTGTTCTCGGATTCCTCACACTTAATTCCACAAGTGTTGTATGCTTGCTTGTACTACGTGAGGTGTTGAGAGGTGAACCAAATGTTTACAATGACTCCAAAGAATAAGATAAACACACAAGGACATAAATACGAAGAACGGTTTCAAAACCAACTCACAATCTAGTAAATGGTCACTAACTTGTAAGTTATTATTGGAATCAACAAACGAAACTAAAGACACCACAAAATGAAACTAAGAGATCAAAATTTGAGCTTAAAATATGTTATGTGAACAGTAAAAGTGATGACGTGGCATCACACTATTGGTCACGGTTTTGGCACCATTTTATTCACCAATTTTGAAGTCTTGATCACTTTACAATTTGAAATTAGTGGAAATTGGTTAAGAAGGGAAATATAAGTCTTGAAATCCCTTTTCAAAATTCAAAAAGGAAGACTTGGCTTTCTTTGTACTTTTTCTTAAAACAAGGGTCCTTAAATCATGGAAAAGTGGTTGAAAAGTTGTTGTCAAGTCAAGAGTGATGTGACTCTAGACCTTTCACCAACAAATACTACAACTTGTCTTTCATCTTTTGTAGATCTAAAGTTAACTTTTCTTGTTTTAACAAAATATGAATGGGTGAAAAATCAACAAGAACACAACAACTTCCAAGAACACCAACAACACAACCAACGTCCAACTCCATATTCCACAACAACAAAGTTAACCATACGGAAAAGGTTTCAACAACTTCAACAAAAGGTTCTTAAGCCACCAATCCTTAACAACAACACAAGGCCAAGGTAAAAACCACAACACAATGTTCAACAATAATTCGGTCAAGGCTCAAGTTCACGTCAACAACATCAACAAATATAAGCTCAAATCAAGATCGACTCACTGTATTAGTGAAGAACAAAACTAACTCTACAAACACACAAGACAAATAAAGGCTCTTAGACCTATACTCAAGAACAAATCTCAGCCAAGAACAACACAAGAACACAATTTCGGCCAAGACAACAACAATGGATAGATTACTATTTACTGGAATTTTCATTTTTTTAAAACATTTTTTTTATTTTCTAACAAGCAAGCCCCAGATTGATCTTGTAAGAACAATATCAAGCCATGATTTGATACCAAATAATACGATAAAAACTTGGATCGTATAAAAAAGAAGTCAAAATAGTCCACAAATAAAGGAAACCCCGAGAGCAACACAAACACAATTCTCGGCTCCAACAACAATAAGAAACAAGGTGTAAATAACTAACAATAACAAGGGATAAACAACATTATAATAAGAAGAACCACAATAGGATAACAACAATCCAATGATTACAAGATTACAAGAACAACAAGAACTAACGGTTTCCCTAGATAACACTAACTAAGACATGAAATGTAGATATAATTAGTGAGACATACACTACAATAAGACCCAAGAACCCAGATATATATTAAATCTAAGGACCCCTAAGACTTACAATAGAAACACCACACTCTTACGAAGATACGAGAGGGATTCCACCACTCAAGCACCATCGTTTCCAAGCAATACACATTCACAAGTGAGTCCACACTTGCTCATGTCCTAGTTTCGGCCTAGGGAGGCTCTCTCTCAAGAGAAGTGTTCATTCATCAATATTCAATAACTAATAAAATAAAACCCTATCATGTTCTATTTATAAACTTATTACAATAAGAGGTAAAACGACAAAAGAGACCTTTAATGAAAAGGGCACAAAATAGGCGCCCATGGAGTGTGTTTTGGGGTGGTTTTGTGCACACCAAGGCCCTTCTTCACACTTCAATTTGCACACTCCCTCAGTTGCATTCAAAATACTCAAAAATGTCCATCTTCATGATTGTGCCCGTATCACAAACCAAACTGAGAAAAAAAAATCGACTTATGATTTAGTTTTGCTGGTTTGGTGTTTGAAAAACAAATTGTCCATTCGTGGTTTGGTTTGGTGCTAACAAAAAAAAATCAAATCGAACCCAAATCAAATCGACATAATATATATATATATATGTTTATATATATAATCTAACTTTTTATACATAAAATATTAATTATAATTAGGGGTGGACATAAAATACCAAAAATTGAATTACTGAACCGAATAAAAAAATTTGGTAATTGGTATTTGGTAATTCGATATTTGGGAGTTAAATTTTAAAATTACAGTATTTGGGTTCGGGATTGGTAAAAAATATTACTATCATTTGGTATTTGTTATTTTCCGAATATCCAATTATAGTTAAGTAATCCATAGGCCACATACCTAGTCGAAACTCCAAATGTCACATACTTGTGTGAATATATCTCAAACAAACTTTGAACTGTTAAACATAGTCATAAAGAAGACTCTTAACTTTATAAACAAACTTCCTTGCAACCAACATATGAAAACTTGTGACGAAAATATCACGCTAAGATTGAAAATTAGGGCGTGGAAGTGAACAACAAAAAAGAAGTCTTCATGACATGATACATAACACTATTGTTAGCTGCACTTGCCCAACTCTAATGTTGATACGAGTGTGATTACGTAGATGGACTCATGTGGGTGTGTATTGAAGTTGTCCAAGTGTGTGTGAAAGAGAAGTGTAATTAAGGGCCCAAATACACACCAAAAAAGACCGTTACATACACTAGAGGGGAGGCCCATTCTTGAAGGGCCCTCCCATTCTTGAAGGGCCCTTTTGGTCATTTTAACTTCTAATTCTATTGTAATATATAAGAAATATTTATAGGGTTTCATTGGCAGATTTTGTATGTTGTAAGTCTTGTAAGACACAAGGAACATCAAGTCCTCTCTCCTTTGAGGCACCCAAACCCAAAATTGTAACTAGGTACATCAAAAGGGTGGATTCTCTTTTGTTGTTTGCTTTACTTGGAAACATTGATTCTTGGGAGGTGGAATCCGAACTTGTATCATTGTAAGAGATCGGTTTATTATTGTGTGTAGTTTTAAGGATCCAAGATTGTCCATCCTTGGGTTCTTAAGATTATACCTTCATGTGGTCTATCTATCTATCCTTTTACTTTTCTTGTAATTGTGTTTGGTGTTTGTGTTGTAACCTTGTGTTCTTGTTGGTATTGTTAACTCCGAATCTTGTTCCTTTGTGTTCATCTTGTTCTTCACATATTGTTTCTATTTTGGTGTATAAATACACCATTATATCTTGTATTTTTGTGTTTTTGTTGTTGGCCGAAACTAGTTCCAAAAGGGCTCATGGATTTCTTCAAATTTGTGGACTATTTTTGGACTAATTTTGGTGTTCCGTTGTTTGTCTGGTATCATTTGGTATTAGAGTGAAGTCTGGTCGTTTTATCACACTACCAATCTTAGGCTCTCTTATTTGAAAATTAAAAAAAAATGAAAACTAAAATTTCCAGAAAATAGCAATCTGTCCACTTGTGTGTTCTTGGCCGAAAATTGTGTCTTGTTGTGTCTTGGCCGAGATTTGTGTCTTGTAAACTTAGATCTAAGAGTCCGTTTTGTGTGTTATATTGTTAGTAGTGTTAGATTCTTCATCCTTAACACTAAAGGAGTCAAAATCTAAGTTTGAGCTTTAAAAGTTGATGTTGTTGTTGTGAATCCAAAGTGTGGCTGATTGTTGTTGGGATTGTTGTTGTTGGTTCAAGTTTTGAACGTGTATTGTGGGAATTATGTTGTGGATTTTAAGCTTGAAAAGGTGGTGTGTTTTTTTGGGAGGGTCCAACTTGAACCTTAGAACTTCAAGACTCAAAGTTTGTGTTCTTAGTGTTCTTCACCATCTCTATATGTTGTTGAAGAAAAGGTGGTTGTTGATCTTATAAGTTGAAGGAAAAAGGTGAAGAATTGTTAGTCTTGAAACACCCCCAACCACCAAAGACTTTATCAACCCTTTTCCAATAACTTTCCATGATACAAGGGTCCATGTTTTAAGGAGGAGTACAAGAAAGTCAAAGTCTTGAAACTTGAATTAAAAAAGAGCTCCAAAGACTTTTATTTCCCTCCCTAACCAATTCCAAATTACAATGGGACCAAGACTTGAAATTGAAATATAAAATTGAGAAACTGCATCCAATACGTGACTTCCACATCATCATTTTTACTATTCACATAACATTTTTGTCTCAAATTTTAGATTTCTTAGTTTTATTTTATTGTTTCTTTAGTTTTTTTTGTTGATTCCATTACTAAATTACAAGCTAGTACTATATTGTAAGTTAGTTTTGAAACCGTTCTTCGTGTATATGTTCCTTTGTGTGTCTTATTCTTTTGACTCGTTGTGATACTTGATCCACCTCTTAATGCCTCACAGAGTACAAGCGAGGTTACGACACTTGTGAGATCAAAGTGTGAAAAATCTGAGAGACAAAATAATAGAGAGGGAGTGTGAGGACCATTCTTGTACAACTAACTTGTTTGTTGTTTTGTAGGTAACTTTTGGCCCTAATAGAAACCATTTTGGCCCTTCTTGATGCTTTGTCCCAAGACCTTGCTAGGGCAAATGTGGGTCTTGAAAACATTTACTCGGATGTGGTAACTATGAGTGAGAGGTTGGATCGAATGGAGAGACGAAGGAACTCTTTTGCTTTTACTCCCGAAACTTTACATACAAAACCAATCCTCCAAGTTCACCACAAAATGCCATAAGCCAAGCTACAAATTACCCATAAAACAGAGAATAAGGTAGACCCCTTCCCCCACTAGTTGATCAAGTCTAACAAGAAGGACTTTTAAAACAATTTTCTCCCATCCAAGCTCCACAACCGAAGCTCCACATTACCAAAACAGTCCACTTTACCAAATTAATCCTCTCAATCGAAACTCCGCTTTACCAAAGCCTACACATACAAGAAGAGAAACATAGTAGAGAGGGACATGAAGGATATAGAGTCTACGATAATGCTTATATGATGGAGTGAGACTTGATTCGGATAATATTGAAGCCAAAACTCAAGACGGAGAAGAAACCGAGGTTCAAGATGAAGATGTTAGGCTCGAATTGTGTTTTTGTTGCTCTCGGGTCCATCTTGTTGGTGGACTGTTTTTAGAGTCATTTGTATATGTTCCAAGTTTTATTGAACTCTAGGGTTCTTCATGTTTTGCGGACTGTTGTGAGTGATCGCTTATGAAGTGGCCAATTGAACGAGGTGAAATCATGAATTTGTGGGAAAATTTCTCTCAAGATGAAGAGGATGATACGAGTGTGATCACGTAGATGGACTCATCTTGAAGGGCCCTTTTGGTCATTTTAACTTCTAATTCTATTGTAATATATAAGAAACATTTCTAGGGTTTCATTAGCAGATTTTGTATGTTGTAAGTCTTGTAAGACACAAGGAACATTAAGTCCTCTCTCCTTTGAGGCACCCAAACCCGAAATTGTAACTAGGTACATCAAAAGGGTGGATTCTCTTTTGTTGTTTGCTTTGCTTGGAAACATTGATGCTTGGGAGGTAGAATCCGAACTTGTATCATTGTAAGAGATCGGTTTATTGTTGTGTGTAGTGTTAAGGGTCCAAGATTGTCCATTCTTGGGTTCTTAAGATTATACCTTCATGTTGTCTATCTATCTATCCTTTTACTTTTCTTGTAATTGTGTTTGGTGTTTGTGTTGTAACCTTGTGTTCTTGTTGGTATTGTTAACTCCGAATCTTGTGCCTTTGTGTTCATCTTATTCTTCACATATTGTTTCTATTTTGGTGTATAAATACACCATTATATCTTATATTTTTGTATTTTGGTTGTTGGCCGAAACTAGTTCCAAAAGGGCTCATGGATTTCTTCTAATTCGTGGACTATTTTTGGACTGATTTTGGTGTTCCGTTGTTTTTCTGGTATCAAATGTTCCTAATATAGGTCGTAATATGGATTTAACCAAGGGTACTTGGTCAATCCTTCTTAATCCTTGTGTTCACATGTCAACAACAGATTGAAGCAAAACTCAGCACTTGGCAGAGAACATAACATATATTGCTCTCCATCACATTTATAAGAAGTAATATTATGACTTTACATCACATTTACATCCAGTTTGTTACATCTAGTTTGTGTTACATCCAGTTTGATGTAAATGTTTTTCGTGTTACATCTAGTTCTCCCTTCTTGGAGCTGGATCAAACTACAATAACATTGGTTTTAAGGTGTTTCATTAATTGAGCCACACATATCAACGTGTAACAAGACCAAACAAAATTAATTTTTTCTGATGTAAAACTGTGTATTCAGGGGTGTAAAACTACCAAATAAAATTAAATTTTCTCAAAATGTTGGTTGAAAATCACCACTATTATCACCAAATAGGATCACTACAAGCATGTCCAACTTTAATATGGTAATATCGAATTCCATACTAAACCAAAATTTAATTTACCGATTACTGAATTACCGAATCGAAGTTTAATGGTATGGTATTTGGTATCTACTTTCAATTACCGATTATCGAATTATAAATCTACCGAACCGAATACCGAATGTCCACCCCTAATTCTAATCTACTTTTTAAATACTTTTTAATTAGTTTTATATATATATATATATATATTCATATTTGGGCCTTTAAGTTGTAATATTTGTCCATTAATTGCTAAAAAAATTATTCCAAATCCAATATAAACTTAAAACCTAAACTTTTCATTCTTCATCTTACTTTTTTGTTTCAAGAGTGTTTTTCGCTCCTCAATTTTTCATAATTGTGGTTTTTCATTAGCACATGGGTGAAAACATACTTGATCTAGTCTTCAATCACAGTATAATTGTAAAAAATAAAGATTATAAAAAAAATCGAGAAAACCCAAAAAAATAAAAAAACCGACTAAAACCTAAACCGAGAAAAACGATTTTATGTTGGTTTGATTTGGTTTATAATTTTAATAAACTGACATAATTGATTTATTTTTTTCAATAAAAAAATAAAACAATCCGACCTATGTACACCCCCAATCATAATCATAGTGTTTCGTCATAAAAAAATTTCGTAACGAAAGTTTGATCAAAAGGAAATTATTAATGACAAAAAAAAAATTAAAAAGACAAAATAAGAGGGCATGCTTCAAGTGGATTTGTTGTGGGCATGGGTGACTTTTTGAAGACTCAAATATTATTTTTTTCAATAATTATTTAAGCCTAAATACCATATGTCTTTATTTAATTTGTTAGTTTTTCACATCATCTGTTTATTACACATTTTACTTAGACTGATCGTGAGAATATTTTATAGGTACACATTTATTAATACTGAAGTGTTTAATAGGTATAAGACCGAATTCAGATGGTTAAGGACATTTTGTAGACAAAATTGCATTAGTAGATGTTTTCAATTTATTTCTGAAAGAAAAAAAGATACAACACTATGGAGAATTGTATAGCATGATGAAAATCATAATATCTTTTACAATCTCATCCCTCATCTCCCATCCCCCATCCCACCTCTCTCTCTAATAAGTTATAAGGAAAATGCATAAGTATTCCCTCATTCCATGACCAGAGTTCCAACTATATGCATTTCCTCTGCGAAAGTCCTTTACCTTGATAATTTTTTTAAAAGTAGAATTAATTCCTTCCAAAGTAAAGAGGTGACAAAAAGAATGTGTTTCACTTTCTTTGAGAGAGTGCGCAATCACTAGCTTTTTTTTCTTTTCATTTATTTATATCTTCTCTTATGCTCTATCACATTTTCATAGCCACCGGCATTCTCCTCCGCCCGCCATCACCATTTCCCTCTTGTCATTCCACAACTCTTGCTTACCATTTTCAAATAATTTTTATTCTTATCTAAAATAAACAAAATCTATCGTAATACAATAACGACATGATAATTTAATTAATTAGAATTCGACAACGATCATCATCTTCCTTCTCAACTCTAACAATTCTTAATTTTTTCGAATTTCATCTCCTCTCTCCTATCTAAGTCAGAAAAATATCTTGTAACAAAAAACAAAAGTGTGATTTAGTAATGTAAAAAATGTTGGATTATAGGTCTTTTTCCCTTTCTATATAGATAAATAAAGCCCAATTTGGTTCAATCCCCTTTTGTCCATAGATCCATTACTATGAGACATATATATACACCTCTTTAGGTCTTATTTCACTATCTATATTTGCGGAGCCAGACTTTTGGTTAAGGGTGTTCATATTTTTCCTTGGGCAAAGAACTGTTTAAAAAAAAAATATAAAGCACTGTTGCACCTGCCAAGGTTCGAACTTGGGTTTTTGATGTGAAAATGCACACTCTTGACCACTGGACTATGCTTCTCTAGCTTGTCAAGAGTGTGCAACAACATGTATATAACCATAAATATCTATATTTAACCTATATACTCGAAAAAAGTTTCCGACGAAGGGTGTTCATCTGACCACCCTTCGTCGGCTGTGGCTCCGCCACTGACTATCTAGAAAAGAGTTTTCAGCAGCCAAATGTAGAGATAGAGTGCAGATTTTCACACTAAAATTTTAGCCACGATCGTCAATTTCAAATTGTGATTTCCGCTTCGTTTCTTATCCGATTGAGATGATTTTTGGATAGCTTATTCCTCTCATGTCAATCTTTGATTAGGAACTAACGGGGTTGAATTTGGTGGTCTGTAGCTCCTATTTTTTTATCCATGAACAGTAGTTGTATTTTTGTGCTTTTGTCCTTTTTCCTCTCTAGTTTTGGTGCAATCTTATTGTATTGTTGCTTGTTGTTTGGCACTTGTTTGGTGGCCAATTTTGGAGAAAAATATTGTAGCTCTTGGTGATTATAGTGGAGGTTTTGGTCCCTTGATTTTTTACTCTTCACATCGAAAGATTTTCACGTAAATTTAGTGTCTCCTATGATTGATTATACTCTTGTCTTGTCGTATTTGTGTGGTTGATATATTTGCTGTCTATTTTTTATTTTTCTTGAGTTTGTTTATTTCCTCTTGGTTCAAATTGAAAGGAAAAATTTAGACTTGGGTATACTTCCGTTGTTATCCCCTCGTGCACTTTGATAGTGCCCTTGTCTTTCCCAACAAAGTGGTATCAAAACGTAGGTTGTTGTTAATTGTCGATATGAATGATGGAGGAAAATACAAACTAGATGGTGTGTTTGAATAATTGTAATTATCATACTTGGAAAGGAAATATGAAAGATCTTCTGTTTGTCAAGAAAATACATTTGCTTGTGTTTGCGTCTAGTAAACCTTAGTCTATGACAAATGAGGATTGAGAATTTGAGCACCTACATATTTGTGGCTATATCAGAGAATGGGTTGAAGATAATGTTAGAAACCATATTGTGAATGAGGCACATGCAAGAAGTTTGTGGGATAAGCTCAAGACACTTTATGCTTCAAAGACTGACAATAACAAGTTATTCCTGCTTAAGCAATTGATGAATATCAAGTATAAAGAGGACAATCATATTTCTAATCATATAAATAATTTTCAGGATATCCTTGATCAGCTGTCCGAAGTGCGTGTAAAGTTCGATGAAGAAATTCAGAGACTTTGACTTCTTAATACTCTGTCAGACTCTTGGAAAACTCTTCGAGTTTCTTTGACTAATTCTACTCCCAGTGGAATTGTAACTATGGAATATGCTAAGAGTGGTGTATTAAATGAAGATATGAGAAGAAGGTCTCAGGCCTCATCTTTTTTTTCTTCACACTCTGATGTTTTGGTTACTGAAAAGAGGGGGATAAATAAGTCCAGAGGGCCAAATGATAGAGATAAACGTAGAAGCAAGTCGAAGTCCAAATTCAAGAATATTACATATGACTATTGCAACAAAAGAGGGATATGACATGACAAATGTAGACCTTTTTAGGTCTTATTTCACCATCTAGAAAAAGTTTTTAGCAACCAAATGTAGAGATAGAGTGTAGATTTTTGCACTAAAATTTCAGCCACATAGTTAACTTTAAATTGTGATTTCTGATCCATTTCTTGTCCGATTAAGATGAATTTTGGATAAATTAATCATCTCATCTCAAACTTTAATTAGGAACTGACGGAGTTGAATTTGGTGGTCTGTAGATACTATTTTTCATTCGTGAAGAGTAGTTGTATTTTTGTGCTTTTGTCTTTTTTTTCCTCTCTAGTTTTGGTGCAATCTTTGTATTGTTGCTCGTTGTTTGGCACTTGTTCGGTGTCCATTTTTGGAAAATAATATCGTAACTCTTGGTGATTATAGTGGAGGTTTTGTTCCCATGGTTTTTTACTCTTCACATCAAAAGATTTTTCACATAAATTTAGTGTCTCGTGTGTTTGATTTTATTCTTGTCTTGTCGTATTTGTGTGGTTGATATATTTGATGCCTATTCTTTATTTTGATTGGGTTTGTTTGTTTTCTCTTGGTCCAAATTAAAAGAAAAAGTATAGACTTGGGTATTCTTCCGCCGCTACTCTCTTATGCACTTTGATAGTGCTTTTGTCATCCAACAAAGTGGTATCAAAGCGTACGTTGTTTTTTATTATCGGTATGAATGACGGAGGCAAATATTATCAAGATGGTGTGTTTGAATGATAGTAATTATCATACTTGAAAAGGAAAAATAAAAGATCTTTTATTTGTCTTTGCATCTACTAAACCTCAACCTATGACAAATGAGGATTGAGAATTTGAGCACCTATATATTATGGGTTGAAGATAATGTTAGAAACCATATTGTGAATGAGGCACATTCAAGCAGTTTGTGGGACAAGTTTGAGACACTTTATGCTTTAAAGACTGACAATAACAAGTTGTTCCTGCTTAAGCAATTGATGAATATTAAGTATAAAGAGGACAGTCCTATTTCTGATTATATAAATAATTATTAGGGTGTCCTTAATCAGCTGTTCAGAATGGGTGTAAAGTTTTATAAAGAAATTCAGGGACTTTGACTTCTTAATACTTTTCCATACTCTTGGAAAACTCTTCGAGTTTCTTTGACTATTCTGCTTCTAATGGTGTTGTAACTATGAAATATGCTAAGAGTAGTGTCTTAAATGAATAGATGAGAAAAATATCTCAGGTCTCATCTTCTTTATTTTCACACTCTGATGTTTTAATTACTGAAAAAAGGGGGAGAAATAAATGCAAAGGTCCAAAAGATAGAGATAAAAGTAGAAGAAAGTCGAAGTTCAAATTCAAGAATGTTACATATGACTATTGCAACAAAAGAGGAAATATTTTTACAAGCATAAGAGAGATATGAGACGACGAAAGAAAGAAAACGATAATGAAACTCGTGTTGCTGTTGTTGCTAATAATGATCTTCTTGTTGCTTGTGGTGAGAATGCCATTAATCTTATTTGTGATGAGTCTAGATGGTTTGCAAATTTTAGGCTACTTCTCATGTTACGCCAAAGAAGGAATTATTTTCTTTTTATACTCTAGGTAATTTTGAAATGTTGAAAATGGACAATAATAATGAAGTTGAAGTACTTTGCATTGGTATTTTTTATTTGAAAAGTAAAAATGGTTCGAGATTAGTTCTCAATAATGTCAAGCATGCTCCAGATGTTCGTTTGAATCTGATTTCTATAGGAACCTTGATGATTAGGGCCATGTTAACACCCTTAGTTCTGGACAATAGAATTTTACGAGAGTTTCAATAATTGTGGATCGAGGTGACAAGTTTTCTAACTTGTACGTATTTTAGAGCTCCACTTCCTAAGGCTCAATAAAATTGGTAGATAATGATATGTCATCAGAGTTATGCATAGAGGGTTGAGTCATATAAGTGAGAAAGAGATTGATAGTTTGGCTAAGAAAAAATTATTTCTGGAGTGATACAATCAAAGTTGAAGAAGTATGTTCATTGCTTAACGATAAACAAAAAAGAGTTTCTTTTCAGAGCATCCGCCTTCAAATAAGCTTAATTTTCTAGAGTTGGTATATTCTGATTTGTGTGGTCTTTTTAAAGTAAGGTCTCGTGTTGGTACACTTTACTTTGTGATTTTTATTGATGATCATTCTCACAAACTTTGAGTATTTTCTTTGAAGTCCAATAATCAAGTACTTGATGTGTTTAATGGTTTTTAGGCCTTGATTAAGAGGCAGACATGGAAGAAATTGAAATACATCCACTCAGATAATGGTAGTGAGTATTTATTACAGAGAGAAAGGTATTCACCATCAAAAAACTTCTTCAAAAACTCTTCAGTTGAATATTTTGGCAGAGAGGATGAATAAAACTCTAGTTGAGTGGGTTAAATGTATGCTTTCAGATGCTAAGCTGCCAGATTCCTTTTGAGCAAAAGCACTTAATACTGTTGCTTATGTTATTAATTTATCTCCTATTGTTTCTTTGGATGGTGATTTCCCTGATAGAGTTTGGTCTGGTAAGAATGTTTTTTATGATCATCTTAGAGTTTTTGGGTGTAAAGACTTTGTGCATGTTTCTAAGGATGAAAGGACAAAGTTGGATATTAAAACTAGGTAGAGTATCTTCATTAATTAACGTCAAGATGAATTTGGCTATCACTGCTATGATCTAGTTGGTAAGAAACTTATTAGAAGTCATGATGTTATATTCTTTAAAAACCAAATAATTGAAGATTCTGACAAAGTTGAAAAGGTTGATTCTCAGAGTAGTGAGAACCTAGTAGATGTTGATCCAGTTCATTTGACTGTTTCTCTTAAAGAAAATCTTCATGATGCTAAAAATCAAGTTGATTATGAAGATGATGATCATGTCCAGAATAACCAAAATGATGTTGTTGATGCTCCAGTGCAAGTTGATATAGTTGATCAACAATTCTTTTATTAATGCTCCATAGAGTTCTCTCAGATAATCTACTAGATAGAGAATACCTTTATCTTATTATTTTCCCATTAAGTATGTACTCTTGACTGACGGGAGAGAAACTAAGAGTCTTGATGAGGCTATGAAAAGTGAAGAAAAAGAAAAGTGATTTGATGCTATGGAAGATGAGATTAAATCTTTGCATGATAATCATACCTTTAATTTGATTAAGCTACCTAGAGATAGAAAAACTTTAAAAAGCAGGTGTATTTTTTAGGTGAAATATAAAGATGGGAACCTAGTTCCACAGTAGAAGGTTATATTGGTTGTGAAAAGATTTAACCAAAAAAAAATGATTTTGATGAGATATTCTCTCCAATTATGAAAATATCATTCATTCGTGTGGTTTTATGCTTAGCTACAAATCTAGATTTAGAAGTTGAGCAAATGAATGTTAAAACTATTTTTCTCCATGGTGACTTAGATGAAGAAATTTATATGAAGCAGCCGAAAGATTTTAAAGTTAAGGAAAAAGATAATTACATTTGCAAATTGAATAATAGTTTGTATGATTTAAAACAAGATCCTAAACAGTGGTACAGGAAGTTTGGTTCCTTTATGAGTCAGCAGGACTTCAAGAAGACTACTTCAAATCATTTTATTTTTGTGCAAAATTTCTCTGATGGTGACTTTATTATCGTGTTGCTTTTATGTTGATGACATGCTTATTGTTGGTCATAATGCTTGCAGAATTCAAAAGTTGATACAAGAGTTGAGTAAGTCTTTTCTATGAATGAATTAGGACTAACAAGACAAATTCTTGATATGCAAATTGTTCGTGACAGAAAGGCCAAGAAGTTGTGGTTATAACAAGCAAAGTACATCCATAAAGTACTTCGAAGGCTCAACATGAATAATGCTAAGGTTTTCAGTACACCTTGAGCTATGCACTTCAAATTGAACACGAAATAGTGTCCTTTCAGTGACGATGACAAGGAAGATATGAAGAAAGTTCATTATGCTTCAACCGTTGGTAGTTTGATATATACAATGATTTGTACAAGATAGGATATTGCTCATGTTGTTGGTATTGTTAATCATTTTTTAAATTCAAAAAGAGAACATCAAAATATTGTGAAGTGAATTATGAGATATCCTTCTGGCACTTCTAGTCTGAGTTTGTGTTTTAGTACAAGAAAGTCTATTCTTTGTGGTTTTATTGATTTAGACATGGCTGGTGATGTTGATACTCGTAAGTCTACTTCAGAGTATTTGGTTACTTTTGCAGGGGGAGTTGTGTCTTGGCAATCTAGGTTGTAAAGATGTATTGCTCTATCTCCTACAAAAGTTGAGCTTATTGTTGTCATTGAAGCTTTTAAAGAATTGCTTTAGATGAATAAATTTTTGGGGGAACTTGATTGTGATCAAGAGTGGTATGTATTTAATTGCGACAGTCAACATGCTATACATCTTGGCAAGAATTCTACATTTCATAGTCGGTCTAACCATATTGATGTAAGATACCATTGGATTTAAGATGTCTTAGATTCTAAGTTGCTTGAACTTGAGAAGATTAATAAGGATGATAATGATTTCTTCATGATGACTAAAGCTTTGCCAAGAAGAAAGTTTGAAGATTATTGCATGATCGCCGGATTGACGGTCTCCTCCACATAGTCGTGAGGGAGAAAATTGTTGGGTTATGGGTGTTTTTCCTTTCCTATGTAGATAATAAAGTCCAGTTTGGACAATCCACTTTTGCTAATAAGCCCATTACTATGGAGCGTATATATAGACCTTTTTAGGTCTTATTTCACCATTCACAAAAGCATTTTCTGTACCTAAATATAGAGATAGAGTGCAGATTTTTTACTAAAATTTTAGCCACAACAGTCAACTTCAAATTGTGATTTTCGCTCTATTTATTGTTCGATTGAACTGATTTTTGGACAGCAAGTTTCCTCATCTCAATCTTTGATTAGAAACCAAAGGAGTTGAATTTGGTGACCTGTAGATTCTATTTTTTATCCGTGGACAGTAGCTGCATTTTTGTGCTTTTGCCCTTTCTTCCTCTTTAGTTTTGGTTCATTCATGTTGTGTTGTTTCTCATTGTTTGGCACTTGTTTGATGGAAAATTTTGGAGAACAATATTGTAACTCTTGGTGATTATAGTAGAGGTTTTGGTCCCATGAATTTTTACTCTTCACATGAAAAGTTTTTTTAAAATAAATTTGGTGTCTCGTGTGATTGATTTTATTCTTATCTTATCATATTTATGTGGTTGATATATTTGCTGCCTATTTTTTATTTTTCTTGGATTTATTTGTTTTCTCTTGGTTCAAATTGAAAGAAAACAAATTAGACTTGGGTTTCTTCCGCTGCTACCCTGTCGTGCACTTTGATAGTGTCCTTGTCTTTTCAATAAAAAATTAAATAATTTAATTAATTAACACAAATAATTTAACTATTCAAGTTGTATTTTGCAGATCTATTGAAAGCTAACAACATTAAATTATTTTGATGAGTCTATTATGGAATGCATGAAACCAATATTACCTTCAATACTTTTATGCATAATGATATGGTGGGTTTTCATTGTAGAGATTGATTGAACCATGTAAATTATATTTAAGCAATAAACATGTGGAAGAAGTTCTAAAATTAGTTTAATGGTGGAAAAGTGATTGACGATGATGAGAAAAATAGACGAAAAAGGTATAAATATATAAATAAATAAAAATATGCGTGTCAGATTTGGATAGATGCGTGTATTTCATCACTTACACTAGATCTGAATAAAGAAGTTTAGGGTGGGCGCGCAAAGATAAAGAAACAACTAATGATGAGAAATGGACCATGTGTTTTATGGAAATTTTGACTTTTGAAAGAGAGTCGCCACTTAATTTTGAAAAGGAATTAAGAAACCTTTATAAATACTTTAAACGATTCAAAATAGAAAAATTATTTTAAGTCAAAGATTCTAGATAAGCGGTTCCTATTAACGTTTTAGGAAGGTGTTAGGCACCTAAAACATTCGCTAACTTGCGGTTATCCGGACTGTTTGAAAACGTCTTTTGACTAACTTTAGAAAATAGATTATTTTTTAAAAGAAAGCGATTTTAGAAATATTTTGGTGTTTATGCAAAACCAGTTTTTAGCGACTTAGTTAGGGATTTTAACTTGGTTCGCAAGAAAACACATAAAGCAAATTAGCAAAAGTAAAAGGGAAAGGGTAGAAGCATAAGGACTTGAGCCATTAGGCCCAAATCGACAACTCTGTCCTAATCTAGATATTGGGCTTTCAGCCCATCTTCCACCTGTCCTAATTCTATGTTTTCGAGCCCTTAGCTCGAGCTTGCTCCACCTGTATTAGTTACAACTTTGGCTTCGTGGTCCGAATAAATGAATAAAAATAAATAAAGACAACAATACTTGACTAAATAAAACAACAAATAAGACTTTTGAGTCTCTTAGCCGCTTCAACCGTGGAATTTTAATCCATTCTCCTTCTTTCGATTTTCTTATCCATGCACTATGAGATCGACTTCCAAAATCTTCCAGGAAGGATAAGCCTCAATGGCCCCTTAAGGAATGCAAAGAGTCCGTTTGGACTCCAACGAATATTCATGCAAAAAACAAGAAGGATAAAACACATAAGCACATGATTAACGAAAGGAAAGACAAAGATGTCTGCGAATTTAATTAAAAGTGGCAGCGTAATATGAATCTTTGAGTAATACATACTCGACCTAGGAAGAATATAAAGAGAATCACAATATGCTAACTAAGCGACTAAGATTCTAACAGATGGTCACAAATAGGTTGAATATACATAAAAAAATGTCATTCATTAAACAAAGAAGAGTATAGGCAAAGAGGTGGGTTTTACACTCCGGTATTCATTCTAAACAGATCATGAAGACCCAGAAAAAACGCGTACCATCCTCCTTAATTAAAATGGAATGACCCATAAATAAGTAGGAATGACACACTTTAAACTAATTAGAACATCGTGGAGACTTAATATGCATAAGCATTAGCATTTAAACATTTCAAACTAATAGGTAATAGTTTTAACAAAAAACAGATTAGAACAGATAGCCTGAGAGTAGTTACATATCTACTGCATTTAAACAGATCGAGGCGATTCCATTTAAATAAACTAGAATAAACTAGGTGAATAGAGCATTGTAAAATACCAGATTTTGGTCACTTGAAACCTATTCTAACCTTTCTCAACAAATCAGTAAATTGAAACATCTAAATACCCCTTTTTAGGTCGATTACTACAATTTGCTAACCAGAATCCAAGAATTCTTAGGAGACGATTGTTGTTGATTCGAAGAAAAACAAAGAAACTGCAATATCGATTAATCTTGAGGGAACTATTCTGAAATACAATAACAAAAATTAAGTTTGTCCCTGAACAAACAGAAAACAAAAGAAGTTCAAGCTAAAAAGAAGCAACCGAAATCCAAAGTCATAGCAAAACGGACTGAAGAGGGACGGGCATACATTTGATTGAAAGTATCATATTCATAGATGAAGATAATGCTAAACCGAATGAAAATAATGAACACAGTTATTATGCCAAAAGAATCATCATCCAGGGCAGAAAGGTGAACTTAAGAGACTATCCTAAAAATCGTCAAATCAAGAACAACAAGCACCTTATTTCAAACCATAATCGCGATTCTCTACGCGATACCCTGTGGCTCTCAAGGCCTCTACAGTAGTAAATCCAGCCTCATTCATGACAAACACATAATTACTTCTATGGAGAAAAGGTGGATGAAGCAGAAACAGTGAAATTAAGAGGGACGGGCATGTTTACCTCCTTCGGGGCAGAAAGAGGAACGACAAGCTATCAGCAGCAACCAACCACAAGAAATCAATCATCAACTTGACAATGTCGATGAACCGCTCTTTTAGGGTAGAAAACGGGATGAACGAGCTATCAGTGAAGTCATCGCTACTGGAATCTCGCGACGTCCACCACCAACGGAGCGTCCCTTTGGCCTTTACCTCTTAAATATTTTGAAACCCCTTAGAGAGAAGAGAGAAGATCCCCCCAAAACTTCTATGAAACAACCTAAATTTTGACTCCCAATTTCTAAACCTCTCCCCCAAAAAGCTAAAGAAAGAAAGAAAAAGGACCCCCAACTTAGAACCCTAGAATTTTCAACCTCCCTCCTCTTACCCCAAAAATTTTCTCATCTATTCTTTTCTCCAAAGTTTTGAAACCTACCAAATAGTGACTCCCCCGAAAAAGAATTCCCCCTTCTCAGCTCACTGTAAGCTCTTTATATAGAAGCCCAACGGGGTAAACTATGGTTTTTTTTTCAAAGGAATTTGAAATTTGAACTCCAGATAACGTTATTCACCAACAACTCCTATGGATTTTGGAACTTTTCTCAGATAAATCCAAATTATGGACCAATCAGAATTGGGGAGAAAAGGATATTACCTCAAACCACTGGAAATCAGCTGTGTACGTATGAAATCGTACCAATAATCCCTAAATTTACAAAGCTATATGTTGGGGGATGCCACCTAGCTTGTTTTCTAGAAGTCCCTCATCCCTCTTCATACCAAAACGTGTGGGGGAAGTGCGTGATGATGAAGAGGAGAAGAAAATGGGTTGGGGCTGGTCGGGTTGATTTGGTTGGGGATTTTTGAATTCTGGGTCGCGATGTTGCTGGAGTTGGTACGTATGTTTGTTGGTGAGAGTTGTACGTATGTTTGTTGGTGAGAGTTGTACATATGTTTGGCTTGAAGGAGGTAATGGATGAAGAATGGGTCGGGTTAAGGTATTTTGAAGGTGGGTTGGGGTGTTGGTCTGAAGTTGTTAAGGGGTTGGTTTGGTTAGATTTAGGAGGTAATTTTAAGGATTGGGCTGGAATTAGGATATGGGAATTGGGGATTTGACCAATTCATTTAAGTTTTGGCCAAATTAAAAATTAATTTGGCCAATTGCATTGCAATTGGGGCCAATTTAATTTCAATTATAGTCAAATATAATAGATGGACTAAATCAAATCAAAATTCGATACGAATTAACACATTGTTTAATACTGAGCTTCTTGATTGGATAAAATTAAACAAGTATTTCTCCAAATAGATTATTTGTAAGAATAAATTATATTTAAATCAAGATTTAATTATTTATATTTATTTTCCAAATAATCCTTAATTTAAAGTCCAATTTTGATGAAAATGTTCATTTAAATGACATCATTTATACAATCCCGTATATTCAAATACGAAAATATATAATTATCACATAAATGACAAATTTAACCCAAATGCATATTTTAAAATGCGTTTATTTGGAAAAAATAATTGTTGTGATTTTATTTAAAAATCGAAGAAACTCAAGATTAAACGTAGTTGTGGAGAGAAAAAAATAGGTGTCAACAACTTTCCCCTCCCTTTGGGTAGGATGGATGTAAGTAATCCTGGGCAAAGGGAGGTTGACGTTCCTAATTTTTGTCCAACCACAAATTCGTATCTAAGAGAGGTTGGTTTTCCGCACGAGTTTCATGGAGTTATGGACGAACCTCGGTATCAGGTTTCCTACATATCGCAGGTTTCATGAGAATTCAGGCCACTTATAGTTCATAAAGCTTGATTTTGAGCATGATTTTCAAAAAAATCACAAGTTATCTCGATTTTAGAGTTTTTAATAAAACCAAGAAACTGGAGGATAAAGGGATTAGGGGGGAGGTTGGTATACAGTCGAGTTTTCTACATAGATCCCTACCTACATATCCCCAAGACTCAGGGAATCAGACTGTTTGTAGTTTGACTCAATCGGTAGAAAAGATAGTCTTTTATTTCAGATGATCTTTGGCTCAAGATGGGTGACCAGTCAATCGAGTTGCAGAAAAGAGGCTTGTAATATCTTAACCATGAATGTGGAACTCTTTACATCCATAGGTGAGAACTTACCCGAACATAATTTCCAAAACTCTAAGTGTGTTGCCACCCGAATTTGAAAGGAAGAGAAAGTTCCCCTCGATATGAGTTAAGAAAACATCCTAGAGGTAAAGATGAGACCATAATATCCAAAAATACCCACATGCCTTCTAATAGGGGCGTGGTTGGATGGTGGTGGTGATCATTATTTAGCTCGTGTCTAGAGAGTTTGACATCCCTCTTTAGACTATGTCCCGTTTTGCTGCTGAGAAAGAGTTCCACATTATGCTGCATCCTTTTTGGAGTCGTCCGCACCTGTGGTTTTGATTTGAGATTTTCATCCTTTTGGATGCTCTCGACAATTTCTCACACAAAAATCATTAGTGATAAGCTCAATTAACGAAAGAAGTATATAGTATTTTACCATATCTCCGCGTGAGTTGTTGTCTAAAAAGTGAAGTCATCCTTTCTTGTACCTTCAGAGTGGGGTAGCCCTTTTGGACACCAGCGATACTTTTGCAGAACAGTCCCTACACCGTGTAATCTTATGTTGGTGTGGCAACCCTTTTTGTTACCTATATCACTTATTGTATGTGGAACGATAACCTCTCCGGTTATAGCCGATGATCGATTTATAAGTTTTCCTTAAATTGTAAATCTTTAGATAATCCTGCGTATTATTTGATCGTTGGATATGAGGTGACTTACATATATCCTTTGAATTACTAGCTTTTAGGTAATCTTGCACATTATCCGACTTTGGATAAGAGAGGGCTTACAGATATCCCTCCAATCTCCAGCCTTCAGGTATTCCTGCACACCATCCGACCTTGGATACAATATGACTTATAGCTGATCTCTCAAATTTATAGTCTTTGGGTAATCCTGCACAGAATTGATCTTGGATATGACGCGGCTTATAGAGAATCCTTGGACGTATCAATTTGACAATCTTGCATATTCTCCGGTAAGGATTTAGTTGCGACTTACGGATAACCTTTGAACTATTGACTTTTGGGCGATATTGCACACTATCCGGTTAGGATGTTGTTGTGGCTTACGGATGACCTACAGACTATCAACTCATAGGTGATCTTGCACACTATTCTATTTCAAATAATATGACTTATAGATGACCCTCAAATTGTCAATTTCTAGGAAACCTTATATATCATTCATCCTTAGATAGCGACTTAAAGGCGTCCCTTCAAATCGTGTGCTCTTAATGCATTTAGATACTGATTCATGCAATGATGAGATATCCTCGATGCCAGCATTTCTGTCTAGCACGTCAACAGATATTGAATGCCTTCTGGGGCGATGGTATGAGACGGCCTTTATGGAAATGATATGTAAATGCCCTTGGGGAAATGCCTTGTGACAATGATATATAATGGCCCTTGGGGAAACGCCTTGCAGTAATGATATGTAATAGCCCTTGGGGCAATGCCTTTCGGAAATGATATGTAAATTCCCTTGGGGCAACGCCTTGCGACAATGATATGTAAATGCCCTTGGAGCAACCCCTTATGGTAATGAGATGTAAATGCCCTTGGGGAAACGCCTTGCGGAAATGAGATGTAAATGCCCTTGGGGAAATGCCTTGCGACAAAGATATTTAAATGCACTTGGGGAAACACCTTACGGCAATGATATGTAAATGCCCTTGGGGAAATGATATGCAATAGCTCTTGAGGCAATGCCTAACGGCTATGATGTGTAAATGCCCTTGGGGAAATGATATGCAATAGCTCTTGAGGCAATGCCTTACGACTATGATATGTAATGGCCCTTGGGGCAATGATATGCAATAGCTCTTGAGGCAATGCCTTGTGGCTATGATGTGTAATGGCCCTTGGGGCAATGATATGCAATAGCTCTTGAGGCAATGACTCATGGCTATGATGTGTAATGGCCCTTGGGGCAATGATATGCAATAGCTCTTGAGGCAATGCCTTGCGGCTATGATGTGTAACGACCCTTGGGGCAATGATATACAATAACTCTTGAGGAAATGCCTTGCGGCTATAATGTGTAACAGCCCTTGGGGCAATGATATGCAATAGCTCTTGAGGCAATGCCTTGCGGCTATGATGTGTAATGGCCCTTGGGACAATGATATGCAATAGCTCTTGAGGCAATGCCTTGCGGCTATGATGTGTAATTTTACCTGACTTCATTTGTCATCGTCCTGCTTTCTACATGTACCTGTACTCAAGGTAGATGATTAGTAGACACAAAGTCGCTTTTACTAGCGACTATTTTTAGGAAACTTCTAAATACGATATGTGTAAAGAATATAAAGAGCTTTTGTTTGTCGCCTACGATCTCAAGAAATGAGATGGACAAATCAAAAGGTCCGCAATAAATGGGCATTAAACCTATTTTTAGGGCTGCCCTAAAATACCGTTCTTGGGTATTAATGCTCTATTGTGGCTCCCACTTTGCTCGGGGATTTTTGAAAGAGACCCTTATTTTTGTGTATCAATCCCTGCATCCACAAAAAATGATTAGTTTGAATAAAATTACTCCGTGTTGACCTTCTTCAATCCTCGATTTGCTCCTTTCTATCTCTTGGGCATTTCGCCATATTGGTACTTCCACCCTGACACTCCATCCCAATTGATGTCTAGGCAAGTACTAAATGAATGATTTTGAAAATAGTCTTAAATTTTTTAACATAATTTAAAAAACTTCTGTAAAACTTTAGAAAATATCTGGCAGTCATGTCATGTACTAGCTCAACGAACGTCTTCCTCGTGGTTTTAACTATATCCGACGGATGGTTTCCAAAACTCATGATCATTGTTGGAGGGTTTCTTCAAATAGTTCTATCATAGCCAAAAATTGAGTCTCCCCAGACTTTGTTACAGTTGGTGGCTTCCAAAGCTTGACTTTAACCTCTGGTGCTGGGGAATATGGAATATGTTCCGGCATTTGGTGGAAATTTTGAGTTCTTCCTCAAAATTTCTGCCCCAGTTTAAAGTTGTTTGAGATGATACCAATCCTAGTTGATCTGAAGTCTTTGCTGATCTTCATTCTCTTTGTTGGATGTCGATCTTTTCTTGTGAATTTTCAAGATTCCATCTAGAAAATTCTTCCCCATTTTCCATTTCCTAGGGTTATATGACCGAGCTATTCGGGAGCCTACGTATCCCGTTGAAGCAGGAATCAGGTCAAACGTAGTTCAGGACTATGCTAGAGATATATATAGAAAATCTAATGGGTTGACCGAAGCTGACATAGGCCGCCTACGTATCCTTTTTGTTGGAAATTCAGGTCATCACATAGTTCATACATAAGAGTAAAGGATAAATTATCCTAAGGGGTTGACCGAAGCCGACATAGGCCGTCTATGTATCCCTTTCTTAGGAATTTAGGTCAAACGTAGTTCATAGATAAACTCATAATGGCCCTAAAAATACTCTTATCCACCTTACTAGGATATAAATAAGTACTTCTATGGATGACATGACGTTTTTATTGCGTTTGTCTTGATAGAACAAAGGATCAAATGTCCAATGGAGTCATCGCCTTCCTACTTAACCACCTCGGTTTCCTCTAGATTAGGATTCTTTGATTCTCGAACTCTTTGACTCTTCTGTTAACTGTTCTAGGGCTATCATTATTTTGCTTCTTGACATGACATGATAATGACAGGTTTTAAGTTACTGTTATACGACGGGCGATGAGTCATAAGTGGAGTGGAGGTCCAATTCAACAATGTTTCCTCCAATTAATCTTCCATGATCCCAATTGTCTTGATAAATTCTTCCCTTATATTTTCCTTGTTCCATCCTCGAGACCATCGCTTACAGGGTTGAAAAATGATTGGTAGGGTCCAGTTTTACTACTAGTCATTTCTCTTTTCCTGTAACAAAGCGATAGTCAAGAAGAGGATCTCTTATTCATTTTGATCTGGTGAAGTAGGGCCATTTTGTGCCAACACAGAGTAGTTTCTATTACCTGCAAAGTAAAAACAACTCAAAGGAAAATGTGGTAGTTTCCGTATGTGATAAGTAATGCAAAATATTTGACAGGAAATAACCACACAAAGTTGTTCGAGTCATAGCCAAATTCATCCGTAGGACATAGTGGATAAACTTGCCTTTGATCTCAATAAACGCACATAAGCACATAAAATAGTTATATTACACAAAACATTATAATGTTGCGTATCCTATTTGGGGTGACACTTTTTGAGCCAAGGGTTCAGGCCTAACGATTTTTTTGAAGAAAATATGTGTTTCCTCAAAGTCAATCCATTAACCCCCAACTCATATAGACACAAAAAGGGCATAAATGCCTACAAAAGATAACGAAATAGGGATACAATCTTTAGGGAAAAAGGGAAATAACATGAAAGAAGATAAGTTCCCACACAGGGGAGAATAGAAAAACTAGCTACTGGAGGCTCCTTCATCTGCTTTTGCCTTCTTTGCCTTGTTTACCTCCTATTTCATTTGATACCTATTGATGATAAGATGACTCCCTCATAATTGTGTCTTGCAGTCGTAAGTCATTTTCCTTATACTATCGAGTTGGGAGGCCATGCTATCATCCAAATCGATTAGACATTGTCTGGCATCATCAGCGTCTTGCCTAGCTCTTTTCAACTCTTCCCTCAACATACGTATGGTTAAAGCATACTTCATGTGTATCTGCCGGTGCATGATTTTACTTTTTTGGAACTCATCTTGTATCCTGTGGAGCCGAATTTGATGCTCAGAGTCTATATCCACAACCTGAGTGGGCACATTTGGTCCCGGAATCAATGCTTTGGCAAGACTCTTTTTCAACCACTCCTTATAAGTGTCGCTGACTTCAGGGTCATGCTCTATAGTGAAAGTCACTTCCGTCCACCTTGTTCTTATCTATCCATTTATCATGCCGTCTTTGAGTGGAGACTCACTTTCATCGTATTCGGTTAAAAACCTAAGCATGGAATCTATTTGTGGTGCCTCCTGCTTGATCTCGAATTACCTAAGAACTCTGCCAGGATTGTAGGGCTGGGTCCCCCTGAGACCGGGAAGCACTAGGAAAGGCCACTTGCCCCCTCAAATGGTGTATTTCTGTAATACCCCAGGAAATTTTTTGTTGAAATTTTGTGTGTAAACGTGTTGGGTTCTATCTTCTAGAATGAATTATAAATTTTCCATGTGGAATGTCTTAGATTATGACCCACCATTTGGTAGAGTATCGAATAAGATTTCCAATGATATATGGATCATCCAAAACAGACACCCGAGCGACGAGTTATGAACATTCCGATCGAACCGTGAATAGTAGTGAACAGTAAAATGTGCAGGAAAAAAGTACAGAGGCCTGGCGTATTTTTGCTCCAACTTTAAATGATCATAACTCCTTGTATTTAATGATATGGGTTATATACTATATATCAACAGAAAGCTCTGCGAGTCCTCTTTCCAATGAAATTGGTTTCATCCAATTTGTCTATCGGAGTAAAAAGTTATATCGATCTACTTCAGCTTATCAAAAGCGAAATTTTGGGTCAACTTCAAACGATTATAACTCCTCATAAACAATAATCTTGGTGAGATACTATATATCAACGGAAATATATGAGAGTCCTCTTTCTAATAAAATTAGTTTCATCCAATTTGGATATTGGAGTAAAGCGTTATGGTTGATCTACTTCAGACTATCAAAACAGTCCACCAAAGGACAGATTCGAGAATTATTTAATTTTTAGGGGAATTTTGGTCATTCCACCTCACCCAAAATCTGTCCAAACCCTATATTAAAGCCTATTAGAAGCATTATATGTTATATTTCATCAAATTCCCTCAAAAAGAAAACCCTAAGCTCCTACATCCAACTTCAAGAACCTCCAAAGTTCACCATTAATTCTGCAAATTTATTCAAGATTCCAAGTTCCTAGTTCAAAAACTCCAAGAACCATCATTCAAAGGCATTATTAACATCTCAAAAATGAGTATCGATCTAAAGTTCATCATTCAAGGTATGTGGGGGTTTTCAACAAGAACTCTCTTTCGTTCTTGTGCCCAAAAGTACTTTTCTTTACAAAGGCATGATTTTTATTTGATTTTTTATGAATTTGAGGCATGAACCCATATCTTATGATGATTATTATGAAATCTTGATGTTTATGATTTTGAAAGATGAATTTACATGTGTGGAGATATAAAGCATGAATCTTGAACGATATTTATAATGATTTTGATATTTGGGTCGTGAATCCCCATTGGAAATTGTGTTTTTTTAGAAAGTGTGTGTTATAAGCACGTTGATGTTGAATATTTGAGATATTTTGAATGATTTTACCTTTTGGTCTTAATGGAGTTGTTTTGAACTCGAGTGTGAAAGAAATCCACAACGTGGTTGATTTTGATAGATGGGAAGCATGATGACTCTCGATGTATATTTATATATTATTGAAATTGTTTTGTTGTGGATTGTCTTTTAAATGATCTGAGCTAAGTCCAGGAGAAATCTTTAGCACCGAGTGGGAGGTATAAAGCGACCTTACTTCCCTAGAACTACGTGCCCCCGTAGGAGTGAGCCTGAGGCTGATTTATATAGTGATCACTAGTTTGTGTGGATTTGATATCGATGGTCCTACTCTGATGGCAAGGATAGGACGACTCTCCCCAACGTGGGTTGTACGTTGGACTCCATGTAGCTCACATGGTTTATGTCGGTTATAGGATCTCCCTGTGTGTATGTGTTTCCATGTGTCTATGGTGAATGGTGAAGTGATTTGAAAGTGAAATTGTGAAAGTTATTCTTTCGAAAGATTTAAATGATATTTACATTATGAGAATTGATATTCTTGACGAACTGAAAGTGATTGACAAATTATATGATGACTCACATGTGTTATTGTACTTATTTCATCCTCTCATGATTATGATGATTTTCTTCGGGCTATGTGAGTCTTTCATACATCCTGCATATTTCTTATAAATATTTATGATGATGATGTTTATACAACTGCATACACCCCCATATACTCGGTTCCTTTCCATGGTACTGACCCACATCTTCGGATATGGGCTGCATTTTCTCGGAATATAGGTTCAGGTGCTCAGTTCAAGGTTCGACAGTGATTCTTCGGGCACGTTGTTCTACATCCTCTGTTGTGGTGAGTCCTCATGTTCCAAGGACGTGATGTCTGATGTTGGTTTTACGGAATTATTTACATTTGATAACTGAGTATGAGTCAGTTGAGGCATGTCTCAATGGCTCGCTGGTTTTATTGATTTTCTTAGAGGCTTGTCAGACTAGTATAGATGTTGGGAGTTGACTAATAAGTCGTATTTTGTTATCTTTCTGAAATTCTTTTATTCTTGGATTATGATTACTCTGTTGATATTTGAGGGTTATTTATGGAAACCCCGTTGATTTGTGTTGAACTGAATGAAAATGGCTCAAAGGGTTAGCTTGGGGCTACTCGTAGCCTCAAGCACCGTGTGACGCTCCGGGACCCATTTTTCGGGGCGTTACAAACTTGATATCAGAGCCTAAGGTTTTAAGGTGTCCTAGGGAGTCTGACAAGCCGCGTTAAGTAGAGTCTTGATCATCGGTGTGTAGCGCGCCACATCTATGAGCAAGAGGCTACAAGACGTTTTAGGAAAAAGTGTGATTATTTCTTTCATAAGTCTATCGTTCTTAAAGTGTCTCTCTATGCTATTGATTCGTGTTCTCCTCGTTTAGAAATATGCCTCCATATCAAGCGAGAAGAAATAATGATGGTCAGCAACCTCAACCCGCTGACCCATTGAATGAAAACGTGTCTTATGCTGAATTTCGGGCAGCCTTTCAGGCGCTGGCCCAAGATGTTACTGCAAATGTTCAGGCCAACCCGGCCCCGACTCCACAGCAATAGGGAGGTGATTCAGCTGCTGCCAGGATCTGTGACTTCATGCGTATGAATCCGCCGGAATTCTATGGGTCCAAGTCTGATGAGGATCTACGGTTGTTTTTAGAGGAGGTGCGGAAGATTACTCAGGTGATGCATGTATCTGAGGAACATAGTGTAAAGTTGGCTGCGTATAGGTTGAAAGACCTTGCTTATGACTGGGTTGTTGCTTGGAGGAAAGGTAGAGGTGAGGGAGTTGTCCCTACAACTTGGCAAGAGTTCCAGGATGCATTCCTGGATAAGTTTTTCCCTTTGGAGATGAGGGAAGCGAAGGTGGAAGATTTTATGAACCTACGACAGGGATCTATGACTGTTATGGAGTACTGTCTAAAGTTTTATTAGTTGGCCAAGTATGCTCCTGACTTAGTGGCTGATAATCGGGCTAGTATGAGTAAATTTGTGATTGGAGTGTCTAGTTATGTGGTTAAGGAGTGTAGTTCTGCTATGCAAAATAGTGAGATGAATCTTTCTAGGCTGATAACTCATTCCAATAGATTGAGCCAGACAAGATTAAGGATATAGATAGAATGAGAGGGAATAAGAGAGCTAGGTCCGAGCAGCACAGACAGGGTCAGACTAAATCCCAGGAAGAGAGTCGCCCTCAGTATCAGGATCATTCGTCTATGCCAGCACCGTCATCTTCTAGTGCTCCCGTGCCTAGAGGTAGGCAGGAGAAAGGTAGCAGGTCATATGCATCTAGGTCCCAGTACAGTGCTGGCAGTAAGCCAAATCGTCCTTTGTGTCCTAAGTATGGTAGGGCTCATTCGGGTGAGTGTTGGGGTGAGAAGAGGGGTTATTTCCGGTGTGGTGAAATGGGTCACAGAGTTAGAGATTTTCCACAGGATGGACAAGGGCGTCGTGACTATCGCCCTCATACCCAGACTCAGACTGTTAGTTCTCCAGTTCCAGTGACTCGCCCAGCCCCAGCTCAGGGCGCCTCTTCTAGAAATGCTGGCGGGCAGCGCCAGAATAGATTCTATGCTTTACCGTCCCACCAGGAACAGAAGGAATCTCCCGATGTTATTACTGGTATGCTTCATATATTTCAGTTTGATGTGTATGCTTTGTTGGATCCTGGATCCAGTTTCTCATATGTTACACCTTTGATTGCTGTGAATTTTGAAATGAGTCTTGAGATTATTCCTGAGCCTATCCTAGTTTCTACCCCAGTGGGTGATTCGATTATTGCCCAGAAAGTGTATAAAAAGTGTCCTGTTACCGTTCTTCATAGAGTCTTGTTGGCTGATCTGATTGAGTTAGACATGGTAGATTTTGATGTGATTCTGGGTATGGACTGGTTGTATTTTTCTTATGACTCTATTGATTGTCGGACCCGAGTGGTCAAGTTTCAATTTCCAGGTGCATCCGTGTTTGAGTGGTCTGGGAATTCTGTGTCACCCAAGAGTCATTTTATCTCTTACCTTAAAGCTAGAAATCTTATTTCCAAGAGGTGTATTTACCATTTGGTTAGAGTCAAAGACACAAAGTCTGAGACTCCAACTCTCCAGTCTGTTAACTTCATCAATGAGTTTTCTGATGTCTTTCCGCATGATCTCCCAGGGATACCTCCTGATAGAGAGATAGAGTTCGGGATTGATCTTCTTCCCGATACTCAGCCCATTTCTATTCCTCCTTACCGTATGGCCCTGCAGAACTTAAGGAGTTGAAAAGAGCAACTCAAAGATCTACTAGATAAGGGTTTCATAAGGCCCAGTGTTTCTCCTTGGGGTGCTCCTGTGTTGTTTGTGAGAAAGAAAGATGTCCCTTTGCGTATGTGCATTGATTACCGCCAACTGAATAAAGTCACCGTAAAAAATAAGTACCCCCTTCCGAGAATAGATGATTTGTTTGACCAATTGCAAGGTACAAGTTATTTCTAAAAGATAGACCTTCGTTTCGTCTATCATCAACTCAAAGTTAGGGAGTGTGACATCCCAAAAAACACTTTCCAAACTCGTTATGGCCATTTTGAGAATCTTGTTATGTCTTTCGGGTTAACTAATGCCCCAGCAGCTTTCATGGACCTCATGAATCGAGTGTTCAGACCATATCTGGATATGTTTGTCATAGTGTTCATCGATGATATACTGGTGTACTCCCGTAGTGAGGATGAACGTTCTGATCATCTCCGAACTGTCTTGCAAACCCTTAGAGATCACAAGTTGTTTGCCAAGTTTAGTAAGTGTGAGTTTTGGCTAAGGTCAGTTGCTTTTCTGGGTCATATCATTTCTTTTGAGGGTATTAGAGTTGATCCCCAAAAGACCGAAGCTGTTAGAAATTGGCCTAGACCTATTTCTCCGACTGATATCCGAAGTTTCTTTGGTTTAGCTGGCTATTACCACCGTTTTGTTGAGGGTTTCTCCTCTATAGCGTCTCCTATGACTCGGTTGACCCAAAAGAAAGTGAAGTTCTTGTGGTCTGAATCTTGTGAGAAGAGTTTTCAGGAGTTGAAGACTCAACTCACTTCAGGCCCTGTTTTGACTTTGCCTGATGGTGTTGATGGTTTTGTGGTGTACTGTGATGCTTCGAGAGTTGGGTTGGGTTGTGTATTGATGCAGAAGGGTAAGGCGATAGCTTATGCTTCTAGACAGTTGAAACCCCATGAGAAAAATTACCCCACCCATGACCTTGAGTTGGCTGCTGTTGTGTTTGCTTTGAAAATCTGGAGACACTATTTGTATGGTGTCCTTGTTGATGTTTTCACTAATCATAAGAGTCTGCAGTGTGTGTTTACCCAGAGAGAATTGAATCTTAGGCAGAGACGATGGTTAGAATTGTTAAAGGACTATGATATGAGTGTGTTGTACCATCCGGTCAAGGCCAATGTTGTGGCGGATGACCTAAGTAGAGTGTCCATAGGTAGTGTTTTGCATGTGGTAGAAGGTAAGAAAGATTTGGCTCGTGATGTACATCATTTGGCTAGATTGGGGGTTAGGTTGTTTGACTCTGCTAAAGGTAGTATAGGGGTTCAGAGTAGTTTCGAATCCTCCTTGGTTTCGGAAGTGAAGGAAAAGCAATACTTAGATGCTAGTTTGGTCAGACTGAACGAGTCAGTCAAGGACCAAAAAATAAAGGTTTTCTCCCAAGGGGGAGATGGTGTGTTGAGATTGCAGGGTAGATTGTGTGTCCCGAATGTTGATGATCTGAGACAGAGGATTATGGCTGAAGCGCACGGGGCACGATATTCTATTCGTCCTGGTGCCACCAAGATGTACCGAGACTTGTGGGAAATCTATTGGTGGAGTGGCATGAAGAAAGATATAGCAGCGTTTGTAGCTAAGTGTGCAATATGCCAACAGTTTAATGTTGAACACCAAAGACTTGGTGGTATGATGCAAGAGTTTAGTATTCCCACTTGGAAGTGGGAAGAGATAAATATGGACTTTGTGATTGGTTTACCTCCTTCCCGACGCCATCATGATTCCATTTGGGTTGTGGTTGATAGGTTGACTAAGTCTACTCATTTCTTGCCTGTTCATACTTCATATGCTGCTGAGGATTATGCTAGATTGTATATCGAGAGCTAGTCAGACTGCATGGAGTTCCCTTGTCTATCATTTCGGATAGGGGTACTCAGTTCACTTCACAATTTTGGAAAGCTTTTCAGAAGGGTCTTGGTACCCAAGTGCTTTTGAGTTCTGTTTTTCATCTGCATACCGATGGTCAGGATGAGCGGACCATCCAGACCTTAGAGGATATGTTGAGATCTTGTGCACTTGACTTTAAGGGAAGTTGGGATGATCACTTACCGTTGATAGAGTTTGCTTGCAATAACAGTTTCCACTCTAGTTTTGGCATGGCTCCATTTGAAGCCTTATATGGGAGGAAGTGTAGATCACCCATAGGTTGGTTCGAGGTAGGTGAAGCGGTTGTGAGTGGTTCTGATTCGGTATTTGAGGCTATGGAAAAAGTTAAGTTGATTAGGGAAAGGTTGAAAATTGCGTAGAGTCGTCAGAAGTCATATGCGGATGTTAGAAGGAGAGACCTTAAGTTTGAAGTTGGTGACCTAGTGTATTTGAAAATTTCACCCATGAGGGGGGTGAAGAGATTCAGAAAGAAGGGAAAGCTTAGTCCCTGTTATGTTGGTCCTTACAAAATTCTTAGTCGTGTTGGTAAGGTAGCTTATGAGGTCGAGTTGCCTTCCGAGTTGTCCTCTGTTCATCCAATATTCCATGTCTCCATGCTTAGAAAGCATATTAGCGATTCCTCTGTGAGTGATGATATTCAAGAAAATCTTTCTTTTGATGAGATTCCTGTTGAGATTCTTGATTTCAGTGTCCGAAGACTAAGGAACAAAGAAGTTTCCTTGGTCAAGGTGTTGTGGCGAAACCAATCCGTTGAGGGTGCAACTTGGGAAGCTGAGGCGGATATGAGATCCAAGTACCCGCACCTATTTTCCGCAAACTTCGATCAAGCCGAAGGTACCGTTCTATCCTAAATCATGCACTTTTGATAAAAGTTGCAGCAGTTCAGCTGTCATTTATTATGTGTTCAGCTGTAGTTTCTTGAATTTATGCATTCTATGTTGCATTCGGAGTGAGAAATGATGTGGTGATGAGTCTACCAAATGGTTTCAGATGTATGCTCTATTCCCTACCTAATCTTGGCATGTCTAGCGTCATTCGAGGATGAATGTTTCCAAGGGGGATGATGTAAAACCCCGGGAAATTTTTCGTTGAAATTTTGTATGTAAACGTGTTGGGTTCTATCTTCTAGAATGAATTATAAATTTTTCGTGAGGAATATCTCAGATTATGACCCACCATTGTGTAGATTATCAAATAAGATTTCCAATGATATATGGATCATCCAAAACGGACACCCGAGCGACGAGTTATGAACATTCCGATCGAACCGTGAATAGTAGTGAACAGTAAAACGTGCAGGAAAAAAGTACTGAGGCCTGGCATATTTTTGCTCCAAATTTAAATGATCATAACTCCTTATACATAATGATCTGTATTATCTACTATATATCAACGGAAATCTCTGCGAGTCCTCTTTCCAATGAAATTGGTTTCATCCAATTTTTCTGTCGGATCAAAAAGTTATGGTCGATCTACTTTATCCTATCAAAAGTGAATTTTTGGGTCAACTTCAAACAATCATAATTCCTCGTACACAATGATCTGGGTGAGATACTATATATCAACGGAAAGATATGAGAGTTCTATTTCTAATGAAATTGGTTTCATCCAATTTGGATATCGGAGTAAAACGTTATGGTTGATCTACTTTAGACTATCAAAACAATCCATCAAAAGACAGATTCGAGAATTATTTTATTTTTAGGGGCGTTTTGGTCATTCTTCCTCACCCAAAATCCATCCACACCCTATATTAAAGCCTATTAGAAGCATTATATGTTATATTTCATCAAATTCCCTCAAAAAGAAAACCCTAAGCTCCTACATCCAACTTCAAGAACCTCCAAAGTTCACCATTAATTCTGCAAATTTATTCAAGATTCCAAGTTCCTAGTTCATGAACTCCAAGATCCATCATTCAAAGGCATGATTAACATCTCAAAAATGAGTATCGATCTAAAGTTCATCATTCAAGGTATGTGGGGGTTTTCAACAAGAACTCTCTTTCGTTCTTGTGCCCAAAAGTACTTTTCTTTACAAAGGCATGATTTTTATTTGATTTTTTACGAATTTGAAGCATGAACCCATATCTTATGATGATGATTATGAAATCTTGATGTTTATAATTTTGAAAGATGAATTTACATGTGTGGAGATATAAAGCATGAATCTTGAACGATATTTATCATGATTTTGATATTTGGGTCGTGAATCCCCATTGGAAATTATGTTTTTTTTAGAAAGTGTGTGTTATAAGCACGTTGATGTTGAATATTTGAGATATTTTGAATGATTTGACCTTTTGGTCTTAATGGAGTTGTTTTGAACTCGAGTCTGAAAGAAATCCACAACGTGGTTAATTTTGATAGATGGGAAGCATGATGGCTCCCGATGTATATTTATATATTTCTGAAATTGTTTTGTTGTTGATTGTCTTTGAAATGATTTGAGCTAAGTCTGGGAGAAATCTTTAGCACCGAGTGGGAGGTATAAAGCGGCCTTACTTCCCTAGAACTACGTACCCCCATAGGAGTGAGCCTGAGGCTGATTTATATAGTGATCACTAGTTTGTGTGGATTTGATATCGATAGTCCTACTCCGATGGAAAGGATAGGACGACTCTCCCCAACGTGGGTTGTACGTTGGACTCCATGTAGCTCACATGGTTTATGTCGGTTATAGGATCTCCCAGTGTGTGTGTGTTTTCTTGTGTCTATGGTGAATGGTGAAGTGATTTGAAAGTGGAATTGTGAAAGTTATTCTTTCGAAAGATTTAAATGATATTTACATTATGAGAATTGATATTCTTGATGAACTAAAAGTGATTGAAAAATTATATGATGACTCACATGTGTTATTGTACTTATTTCATCCTTTCATGATTATGATGATTTTCTTCAGGCTATGTGAGTCTTTCATACATCCTACATATTTCTTATAAATATTTATGATGATGATGTTTATGCAACTGCATACACCCCCATATACTAGGTTCCTTTCCATGGTACTGACCCACATCTTCGGATATGAGCTGCATTTTCTCGGAATGTAGGTTCAGGTGCTCAGTTCCAGGTTTGACAGTGTTTCTTCGAGCACGCTGTTCTACATTCTCTGTTGTGCTGAGTCCTCATGTTTCGAGGACGTGATGTCTGATGTTGGTTTCACGGAATTATTTACATTTGATAACTGAGTATGAGTCAGTTAGGGCATGTCTCAATGGCTCGCTGGTTTTATTGATTTTCCTAGAGGCTTGTCAGACTAGTATAGATGTTGGGAGTTGACTAATAGGTCGTATTTTGTTATCTTTCTGAAATTCATTTATTCTTGGATGATGATTACTCTGTTGATATTTTAGGGTTATTTATGGAAATCCCGTTGATTTGTGTTGAACTGAATAAAAATGGCTCAAAGGATTAACTTGGGTCTACTCGTAGCCTCAAGCACCGTGTGACGCTTCGGGACCCATTTTTTGGGGCATTACAATTTCCCTGAACGAAGAGAGTTAATGGACCATTTCACATCGTCATCTCTTAATTTCCCGAAAGTCTTAAACTAAAATTCCTGAGATGCTTCCCTTTTGAACCTGTGTAGAAACAACCATATGTCGTGCGAAGCTAGCATATCCACCCTTGTTTTATGATCAGGTTGTACCGTTCTTGAATCATTTACCACATGCTTCATCATCCACCATTATAATATTAGGTTGCAACCTTGAAAGAAACGATTTTCGACTTGACACCTTCCAAAGGCTCAATATATGTCGGCGACAATCATGGGAGCTAAATTTTGGAATACCTTGGTAGAATCGTAATCTACTCCAAAGAAAAGTGCATGGTCCACCGTAAAAACCCTTGGATGAATTGTACCATTTTCCCCCTGTGGGAACACCATGGTTCCGAGTTGACCTACCGCAAAAGCAAAGGCTCTCATCTCCTTCCATTTTTCTTCGGACTCAAATTTAGGTCCAAATTTGTGGAAGGCATTGAATCTTCCAAACCGATGATACAACTCCCGAAAAGTGATATTTTCTCTATCACGTTCCCCTAGCCAGGTGTCGTCGTCAGTTAAAAATGCCTCTTTGATTGTTTGAAGGTCCCACGGCAGGAACTAAAATGTTCCTATCAGGTTTTTCCTTTCTCTTGAAACACATTTCAATACTCTCATAGAAAATTAACACTTCTTCGATGGTAGGAGTCAATTCCACATCCCCGAAGTGAAACACCATATTCTGATCATCCTAAAAAGTCGTAAGCACGTGGATCATTTCAGGCCAAACGTCTATTTCGATCAACGAAGGCAAGTGCCCGATATGTGTCCTAACAATTTTTCTCTCATCTGGACCCATGTAATCCCACCACAATTTCAGGTAATCGTCAGGTTTGGTAACCATCTTGAACTTTTCACGGGAATGAGATTAAGCCATATCTACATAAAAGAAGACAAAGATAAGCCTTTCCCCGACCCCAAAGGGTAATGGATAGAATTTTGACAAGCATATATTTCTCTAACACATAAGTATGATCCGTCTGTGATTGACTCAGGGTCAATAGGCGTAGGGAAGGTTTTCTAATTGTCCCAATACCCCGCTCGAGTATTGGGTCGTCCTAGGCTCATGCCTAAAATAGGGTTTTGGTTTCGTTCTATCCTCGGTGTCTAGAGTGGTTTTGAACACTGGTTCTCAAGTGGACAACTTGAGTTTGAAAATACAAACAGCCATCAGACTACTCACGTGCTAATAAACTGTTTGTATTTCCAACACATTTTCGGAATTGATCAATAGGGGTCAGGATACCCACGAAACCCCAAAATAGTTTAAATAATGTAGGAATATGCTATGAGATGCGATAGTTAAACTTCACAGAATTAAAACATATAAACATATAAATAGTTAATCAAAAGACGAAATCAAATATTTGATTAAAACCTAGTTCAAAATTCCCCAACAGATTCGCCATTTCTGTTTTGCGGAAATTTTGACTTTTGAAAGAGAGTCGCCACTTAATTTTGAAAAGGAATTAAGAAACCTTTATAAATACTTTAAACGATGCAAAATAGAAAAATTGTTTTAAGTCAGAGATTCTAGATAAGCGGTTCCTATTAACGTTTTAGGAAGGTGTTAGGCACCTAAAACGTCCGCTAACTTGCAGTTATCCGAACTGTTTGAAAACGTCTTTTGACTAACTTTAGAAAATAGATTGTTTTTTAAAAGAAAGCGATTTTAGAAATATTTTGGTGCTTATGCAAAATCAGTTTTTAGTGACTTAGTTAGGAATTTTAACTAGGTTCGCAAGAAAACACATAAAGCAAATTAGCAAAAGTAAAAGGGAAAGGGTAGAAGCATAAGGACTTGAGCCATTAGGCCCAAATCGACAACCCTGTCCTAATCTAGATATTGGGCTTTCAGCCCGTCTTCCACCTGTCCTAATTCTATGTTTTCAAGCCCTTAGCTCGAGCTTGCTCCACCTGTATTAGTTACAACTTTGGCTTCGTGGTCCGAATAAATGAATAAAAATAAATAAAGACAAAGATACTTGACTAAATAAAACAACAAATAAGAGTTTTGAGTCTCTTAACCGCTTCAACCGTGGGATTTTAATCCATTCTCCTTCTTTCAATTTTCTTATCCATGCACTACGAGATTGACTTCCAAAATCTTCCAGGAAGGATAAGCCTCAATGACCCCTTAAGGAATGCAAAGAGTTCGTTTGGACTCCAACGAATATTCATGCAAAAAACAAGAAGAATAAAGCACATAAGCACATGATTAACGAAAGGAAAGACAAAGATGTCTGCGGATTTAATTAAAAGTGGCAGCATAATATGAATCTTTGAGTAATACATACTCGACCTAGGAAAAATATAAAGAGAATCACAATATGCTAACTAAGTGACTAAGATTCTAACAGATGGTCACAAATAGGTTGAATATACATAAAAGAAATGTCATTCATTAAACAAAGAAGAGTATAGGCAAAGAGATAGGTTTTACACTCCGGTATTCATTCTAAACAGATCATGAAGACCCAGAAAAAACGTGTACCATCCTCCTTAATTAAAATGGAATGACCCATAAATAAGTAGGAATGACACACTTTAAACTAATTAGAACATCGTGGAGACTTAATATGCATAAGCATTAGCATTAAAACATTTCAAACTAATAGGTAATAGTTCTAACAAAAAACATATTAGAACAGATAGCCTGAGAGCAGTTACATATCTACTGCATTTAAACAGATCGAGGCGATTCCATTTAAATTAACTAGAATAAACCAGGTGAATAGAGCATTGTAAAATACCAGATTTTGGTCACTTGAAACCTATTTTATCCTTTCTCAACAAATCAGTAAATTGAAACATCTAAATACCCCTTTTTAGGTCGATTACTACAATTTGCTAATCGGAATCCAAGAATTCTTAGGAGACGATTGTTGTTGATTCAAAGTAAAATAAAGAAACTGCAATGTCGATTAATCTTGAGGGAACTATTCTGAAATACAATAACAAAAATTAAGTCTGTCCCTGAACAAATAGAAAACAAAAGAAGTTCAAGCTAAAAAGAAGCAACCGAAATCCAAAGTCATAGCAAAACGGACTGAAGAGGGACGGGCATACATTTGATTGAAATTATCATATTTAGAGATGAAGATAATGCTAAACCGAAAGAAAATAATGAACACAGTTATTATGCCAAAAGAATCATCATCTAGAGCAGAAAGGTGAAATTAAGAGACTGTCCTAAAAATCGTCAAATCAAGAACAACAAGCACCTTATTTCAAACCATAATCGCGATTCTCTACGCCTCTATAGTAGAGAATAATTACTTCTACGAATAAAATTGCATCAGTTACAACAATCAAATCCCTATGGCTCTCAAGGCCTCTATAGTAGCAAATCCAGCCTCATTCATGACAAACAATAATTACTTCTACGAAGAAAAGGTGGATGAAGCAGAAATAGTGAAATTAAGAGGGATGAGCATGTTTACCTCCTTCGGGGCAGCAAGCGGGACGACGAGCTATCAGCAACATATCAACCACCAGAAATCAGTCCTCAACTCGACAATGTAGATGAACCGCTCTTTTAGGGCAGCAAACGGGATGAACGAGCTATCAATGAAGTCGTCGCTACTGGAATCTTGCGACGTCCACCACCAACGGAGCGTCCCTTTGGCCTTTACCTCTTAGAGATTTCGAAACCCCTTGGAGAGAAGAGAGAAATGCCCTCCAAAACTTCTATGAAAGAACCCTAATTTTGACTCCCAATTTCTAAACCTCTCCCCCGAAAATCTAAAGAAAGAAGAAAAAAGGACCCCCAACTTAGAACCCTAGAATTTTCAACCTCCCTCTTCTTACCCCGGAAATTTTCTCATCTATACTTTTCTTCAAAGTTTCGAAACCTACCAAATAGTGACTCTCCCGAAAAAGAATCCCCCCTTATCAGCTCACTATGAGCTCTTTATATAGAAGCCCAAAGGGGTAAACTATGGTTTTTTTATCAAAGGAATTTGAAATTTGAACTTCAGATAACGTTATTCACCAACAACTCCTATGGATTTTGGAACTTTTGTCGGATAAATCCAAATTGTGGACCAATCAGAATTGGGGAGAAAAGGATATTACCTCAAACCACTGGAAATCAGCCGCGTACGTACGAAATCGTACCAATAATCCCTAAATTTACGGAGGTAGCTATTAGGGGACGCAACCTAGCTTGTTTTCTAGAAGTCCCGCATCCCTCTTCGTACCAGAACGCGTGGGGGAAGCGCGTGATGATGAAGAAGAGAAGAAAATGAGTTGGGGCTGGTCGGATCGATTTGGTTGGGGATTTTCGGATTCTGGGTCGCGATGTTGCTGGAGTTGGTACGTATGTTTGTTGGTGAGAGTTGTACGTATGTTTGTTGGTGAGAGTTGTACGTATGTTTGGCTTGAAGGAGGTAATGGATGGAGAGTGGGCTGGGTCAAGGTATTTTGAAGGTGGGCTGGGGTGTTGGGCTGAAGTTGTTAAGGGGTTGGTTTGGTTAGATTTAGGAGGTAATTTTAAGGATTGGGCTGGAATTAGGATATGGGAATTGGGGATTTGACCAATTCATTTAAGTTTTGGCCTAATTGAAAATCAATTTGGCCAATTGCATTGCAATTGGGGCCAGTTTGATTTCAATTATAGTCAAATATAATAGATGGACCAAATCAAATCAAAATTCAGTACGAATTAACACACTGTTTAATCCTGAGCTTCTTGATTCAATAAAATTAAACATGTATTTCTCCAAATAGATTATTTGTAAGAATAAATTATATTTAAATCAAGATTTAATTATTTATATTTATTTTCCAAATAATCCTTAATTTAAAGTCCAATTTTGATGAAAATGTTCATTTAAATGACATCGTTTATACAATCCCGTATATTCAAATATGAAAATATATAATTATCACTTAAATGACAAATTTAACCCAAATGCATATTTTAAAATGCGTTTATTTGGAAAAATAATTGTTGTGATTTTATTTAAAAATCGAAGAAACTCGAGATTAAACGTAGTTGTGGAGAGCAAAAATTAGGTGTCAACACCATGGTAACACACAAACTAGGTGTGAACACCATTGTTGATACATCGATTTGTGATAATGAGATGAGCATTGCGACAAGATAAGGTGTCTAATCAAATTCCTTGAAGGACATTTTTGTCCTAACTCTTTTGGTTAGAGAGAAACAACAACCTAGTACGAATAGTCCTAAACTTCACAGTATTCATTCGGAATAAGCACACATGTTAATACAACAACATATTGCTAGTTTGGTTTGCTATATTCCCATTTTGAAGTCCTTAAGATACTTTAAACACTTCAAAGTATCATGAAGTGCCAACACAATCCGTATAGTCATTTGGTGAGATACATGATGGATCTGGAAAAAAAACTAATTTCCATTGAGAATGACCAAAATATGAATACAGTGGTGGTCTCAACTCTAGTGCACTTAACAATAACTTTGATGTTAAGATTGACCAAATAGGCAGGAATCTCAAATATTACCTTATTCACACTTAATGATGCTGACTCTCTATACATTATGCAGCAGGTATCAACTTATGGTTAAAGATCTCAGCCTAAGGATGCATTGAATTTTTTTATCTATGTGAATAAGATCTACAAAATTATTTTGTAAAACTTATCTCCTTGACAAATACTATCAAGTACCAAGTAAATTACATATTATGTATATTTATGTTTTATAACTTTAAATTTATATTGTTGGGCCCGTGCTGACATGGGCCATATCCCCCTAGTTAATTTTATGAGTAACTGAAGAAAATTGAAGGAAATGTATCTTTTAAGTCTTGAATGAAGGATTGGTGACATTAACAAACTTAAAAGGTCAAACATAATTAGGAAACTTGATTAAGTTAATTGTGGACTTGATTAATATTTTTAATACTTTCTAATCTCTTCAAAAATGCAAATCAACCTAACCCATACCTCTCTTCAATTCAAATCACCGACCATCTCTCTCCTCTCTCTCAACAGCTTCTTTCAACCAACAATTCTGTAAATTTCTCCTTTCAATCTCCGACGACTTCAACCTCTGACGACAAATAGTTGGGCTTTGAGTTCCTTTTTAACTTCAACCGTCAATCGACGTGACAACCTTGCTCTCTGGCCACAACAACTTTAAATTCTTCATCATTCCTTTTCTTCTTTCACGGGTAAAAAATTATGGCCTTTTTAGTTTTGAAGAAAATGAGAAACTTGAGCCAACTTCTCTTATAGTATTGGTTAATAATTTCAATATTTGTTGCTTTAATTTAAAATACGGTCTGAATAAAACTCTAATTTCTAGTATTTCTTCTCTTCTTTTTTTGAAGTGCATTATGATTTTTTGTTGTTTGTTAGGTTTTTTTGAAGTTTGATTTTTGTTGTTTGTGTTTATACAATCAAAATAATGGTTTTGGTATTTTTCGTGTTGTGGTCGTTGCTGGATTGATTTGTTCTTGTTCCTGATAAAAATAGTGATACTTCTGTTGTTCTGTTGAACAAAATTGCACTACTATTTTTTCTCCAACGTAATATATTAACCATCTGATGCAACTGATTTAACATATAATGCAACAGATCAACCATATGATGTAACAGAGAAACCATCAAATTAAAATTCTGATGCAACAAATTAACAATTTGATGCAACAAATTAACCATCTGATGCAACAGATTAATCAGCTGATGCAACAGAGGAACCATCGAATAAAAATTTTGATGCAATAAATTTAGGATATGATGCAACAGTTTAACCATCTGATACAACAGATTAACCATATATTGCAATAGATTAACCATCTGATGTAACAGATTTACTATCGGATGCAATAGAGGAACCATCGAATTAAAAATCTGACGCAACAGATTAACCATCTAATGCAATGGAGGAACCATCAGATTAAAGATCTGATGCAATAGATGAACCTCTTATTGATAAAATCCTATCAACTCTTCCAATAGGACATATCCAAGACTTGATTTTTCCAACTGATCATTCAACTGTCGCGATAGAAAACCCTTATGTTAGATAAAATCTAAATAATATTGACCATTGATAACTGTTCTAACAGATCACTGATACGTTACAACAGATGTGTGACCTATTGCACAGACCATTCATCTTTCTCAACTGATGAGTGATATATTTTATATTGTCGTAACAGATAAGTGATATATTGTCCAACAAATCATTCATATGTTGTAACAAATGTGTGATCTGTTGCACAAACTATTTATCTTTCTTAACAGATAAGTGATATGTTTGTATTATCGCAACAAATTACTCAGCTATTACTAGTATGATCTGTTGCACAAACAATTTATCTTTCTTAACAGATAAGTGATATGTTTTGTATTATTGCAACAATTACTCAGCTATTACTACAGGTTATTTAACTGTTCCAACAGATCACTCATATGTTGCAACATATGTGTGATCTATTGCACAGACCGTTCATCTTTCTCAACAGATGAGTGATATGTTTTGTATTATTTCCATAGATTACTCATCTGTTGTAACAGATTATTTTACTAGTTTCAACAAATCACTCATATATTGCAACAGATGTGTGATCTGTTGCACACGTTATTCATCTGTCTTAAAAGATGAGTGATATGTTTTGTATTATTGCAACAGATTACTCATCTGTTGCAACAGGTTAGTTATTTGGTGCAACAGATAACCTACCTGGTACAATAGATGTGTGATTTATTGCAACTGTTATTTTACTATTTTGCATGTTAGATTTACTGTTATCCTTTTTTTAACGATGCATTAATAAACTATAATATTTTTTTTATAATACTATTAATTTTAGATAATATGTCTCCCAAAAGAATAGAAACTGAATCAAGCCAAGTAAACGAACAAGTGAAGCAGCTAGGCTACATCCACCACTCTATGAGCTTGCTTTACAAGTGTTATCTCAATCAGGAGCAGAATATGATGAAAACGATGAGGAGGAATGTTTCAAAAGATATAATCCAAATGATAATAGCCTTTCCACTGAAGAGTTGGTCAAAATCTTCAGCATTGAACGTTATCTTGTGAGAATGCAGTGCGATGGTGCCACAGATTTAATGGGTGATTTCGTGGTTAGGTCAACCATGGGAGAATCTTTCGACGCCTTTAGAAAAATACTTCAAGAATAAAAATTGGATGCTTATTTTAGGGACATCTGCTTTGGGAAATATCTTAATTTATCGGAGGATAACAATGCTCGTTTTCAAATAAAAATGGCATATGAACTTCTCAAGCATAGGTTTATGTATGAAAACAAAGATAAGATGGATGAGGTGTGGATAAATTACTATGGCATACCTGTTTGTTTTGGTTGGAAGGAGTTTTCCATAGTTAATGGACTAAAATATTATCCTCCTTCTCCTTCTCATACTATATCTATTCTAACCCAAAAAAAGCACACGGCACACCCAAAAAAGGCAAAGAAAAGTCGTGTGATCGTGATGACCTGGTGTCCATTATTTGTTCAATCTTCAAAAATAAAAATTTGATAGAAGTGTTGAAAGGTAAAAGAATTTTAAAGAAGCACAAGTAGTCATTGTGCTTGGTTCGGTTTGTACATAATATTCTTTGGGTAAGGAACGTTAACAACAACATAAGCGTTGGTTTAATAAATCTCTCCAAAGATCTTGAGGCATTTAACAGCTATCCTTGGGGTTATGAAAGCTTCAAAATGACTGTCAAATATTTGTTGACGCCATTAGCGCCAAAAACAGTCAACTTATTTGGCTTTTCATGGGCTTTCATGGTAAATGTTTCTTTCTTTTATTATGATATCATTCATTTTTTTTACTCAATAATGGTTTTGATTTATTGGCGTTATCTTATAGGCTTGGGTGTTTGATGTCATTCCTTATTTGAGACAACAAGTGAACTATCAGGAAGAAGTTTTCTGTCCAAGAATCTTGAGATGGTTGTCGGCCAAAACTGATAAAAATATAAAATTTCTTGATCTCTTCAAGCTCCCGAAAGATACAGTAAGTATAATTATAATTAATTTTTTATTTTAATTAATGATTTATTTGAATGATCTAATCATCATTCTAATATATGTAATGATTTATGTTAGATTGTGCACCTGTCGCTAGTTTTGAACAATCGAGAGTTGAAGATGCCATTTTTTCTTACTTTACGGTCTGTGTAAACTTTATCGAACCCTAAAGTCATTCACAATAAAAATAGAATTATTTGGAGCAATATCCATTACAAGAAAAATAATTTTGGAGGGTAGGCTTGTTGTTGTTGATGTTCTTAGTGGTGATGGAGCTGTTGGTGGTGGTAGTGGTGGTGGTGTTGGTGATAATGATGCTCCTCTTATAGTATTTAAAATAAATCATTATGAGTTTGATCATAGTGGTTATACATATTTTTCCTCTCCCAGTGAATATTCTGCATGTAAATGTCAAGACTGCAAGGCGAAACATGATGTAGTGATTAATGTTATTAATGCATCAACTGCTTCTGTAAAGGAATTGACATCTAAGAGGGGTGTCATTCCATCAAAGAGGATTTTATATCCATCCACTCTATTAGAGATTAAGTCTAAGAGGATAAGAAAAGTAATTTCCAAGGCATTATCAAGCATCTAAAAAAGTAAAATTGCAACTCCTCTGTCCATGTGTTGTATTGAGCAATGTAAAATAACCAAAAGAGAGCAGTACGAGCTAAAAAAGGTGAATATATATGTCTATTCCAACTAACAAACAGATACATATTTGTTTCAACAGATGACACATCAATTGAAAATTATCAAACAGATATATATGCATCTGTTGCAACAGTTGACTAACTTGTTGAATCAGATAAAGTATCTGTTGCAACATATGTCTCATCTATTTTAGAAAATCAAATAGCTCTTCGTACCGCTTTTATTTGTACCAACAGATGACCTATTTACTACAACAGATGAGTCATATATTGCAACAGATGGTTCATCCATTGGTAATTATCAACAGGTCTTCCTCATGTAGAAATTTGTCCCAACAGTTGACTCATTTATTGCAACAGAAATATAATTTGTTTAGGACAATTTAAAATAAGAGAAATACTTGTTTGATTTGCTAGAATAGATGAGTTATCTTTTTCCATTTTGTTGTATCTCCGTTATTAGCATTGACCAATTCTAGCTTTCCAGGTGGATATAGAATCTACTGCTGAACAACATTGATAATATGCTACTCTTTTTATGGAAATACGGAGAACAAAAAATGCAGAAACCGTACATAAGCGACAATAAAGATCCACGACGACCAAAGTCGAATTCCATAGCACCGGATGAAGAAAAACTTATCCATATTGAGTAGATCCTTATAGCTTGAGTCTGTCAAAGTAATGACCTCACCCCTCCTTAGGAATTCTTGGCATCAGTACTTAAATTGTTGATGTATTTATTGAGATCTGCACCCATAATAATTTTTTTACATTTCATTTATTTGTTGATTTATTTCAACTAATTTCTGAAGGCTTTGATTAATTTTATTTTGTTTATGAATTTTTTTTTTAGATTTGAACTTATTAATTGAAATGGAATACTAGATTCAAATATTGCAACAGATAATGTATCTGTTACAACAGACGACACATTTGTTGGAAAATATCAAACAGATTTAGACATATGTTGCAACAGGTAGGTAATCTGTTGGAAATTATCAAACATGTCTTCCCACTATTGAAATAGATAGACTTAGATAGAAACATCAACATAATACAACAAATGACCAACCTATTACAACAGATAAACTATATGTCAGAACAGGTAGAATATCTGTTACAACATATGGACAATCTGTTGCATTATAAAAATTCAACTTTCATTAGACATAAAAAATTGCTACTAAATATAAAAAAGTGAAAGTGACTTGAAATAAAAAAGGAGGAACCCATCGACAGTGTTCAGTTTAAACACCTAAAATGAATTAGGCATCAAGTAGATAGTGTTTATTTTAAACACGTAAAATAAAATAGGTATCAAATGTGTCAGTTTATCATTTTTTTTCCTGTTGGTTGCTCGTGTGTAATTCACACAATCAAGGCTCGTTGAACCCTCATTTTTGCTGATTTGGCCCCCAGCGGTTATTTTTCTTCCATTGTCTTATATATTCATCTTCTTCCTAAAATTTAATCCTAAATTCCCAAATCTTCTTTTTCTTCTTCATCCCTTTTTCTCTTTCCAAATTCTTTAAATTATTTGTATTTTTTTCTGTATATTTTTTTTTTATTTTTTTCAACTGAGTTTGACAATGTCGATCTCATCTTTCACTGTTTTTTATGACAAAGATTTTTGATATTATAAGTGTGGTCATGAAGCTCTATTAAAGACTTCTCAGACTCAACAAATTCCAGGTTGTAGGTTTTTTACATGTAAGATTTCAAAGGTAATAATTTTTTATTTAATTAGTTGATTAATTATTGACTTGTAATTATTTTGTAATTGTGGTCTTGTGTTTGTAGAAGTTGGGTGGATATGATTACTTTGATTGGTATGAAGAGCGAAAACCTTCACAAGCAAATCATGTAATCTGGGGTTTGTTGAAGAAAGTCAAGTCTTTTGAAGAGAAATAAAATTGAGCAAGAAGATACTACATTGTTGGCGTTATTGCTACTGGTTTGGTGGTGTTGGGCACATGGATATTCAAGCCTAATTGCTAAAAATTTTATGGTGGTGTATTTGTATTTGCTACTGGTTTGGTATTGTTGAGCACATGGATATTCAAGCATAATTATTGGAAAATTACAGATTTAGATATATGTTGCGACATATAGGTCAATTGTTGAAAATTATCAAATAGGTCTTCTCACTGTTTTAACAGCTAAGACTATATCAACATAATACAATAGAGGACCAACCTATTGCAACAGATAAACTATCTGTCAGAACAAATGGAATATATTTTACAATAGATGGATAATCTATTGCATTGTGAAAAATTCAACTATCATCAGACAAAAAAAATTTCCCCTACATGTATGTATGTATGTAATGTAATGTAAAGTATGTAAAGTGAAGTGACTTGAAATAAAAAAATTATTATTTCACAAGCTCTTCTTTATACACAGGCTCCAAGCGTCCAGTTAGTGCCCCATAAGCCCAGACCTCTTGCATGTTTACCACAGTATTGTCTCACAGAAAGGTTATTGGCACGGCCATTTTTGTGCCGATCAGCAAACATTCGATGTGTAAACATTGATCTTTCCCTCCTCGAGAAGTATCTGAATAGCCCGATAATGTACGTCGTCCACATTCATGACTCTAAGAATCCTCTTTGCCTTGGTCTAGCTCTGGCCGTGTGGATTTGGCCTCTCCCTTCTAACATATTTTATCATGTCTTCATCCCATTGGAACCCAAAAAGTAACGAATGAAATACCTCACCACCGTGAGTTGACTCTAAGGTAATAAGATAATCGTACCTATCCTTGAGATTCTTGTAGAAGTCGAGGTCCATTATTCTATCGGCAGCATCATAAGCTTTTGGATAGGCTAATTTCCTGCTCCTTATAAGAAGTCCCACTATGTGGGAATATACTGGGTTTGTTGTTGTTGTTGTTGTTGTTGTTGTTGTACTGTGATATAAGAAGTCAATTTTTAAATAGGTTAGTAATTGTAAAGAAGGAAAACATAGTGAAAAATACAACGGACGGTCCATATATTGCAGAGGATTTTCTAAATCTGTTCACAAATTACCTATCTAACGCAACTTATGCAAGAGATAGGTAATATGTTGCAATAAAACCACCACAAATTGCACCAAAATACACATATATTGCAACAGATGACAAGTAGATTAGAAGGCTAGGTTAGGAAAAGTAAAATTAACCTGTCCACGTACTACGTACGTATATCTCTCATACTTCTGAAGTCTTCAATGGAAAAGGTAAAGATGGGGTAATCTTTTGCGCCTTGCTTGGCCCGTCGCAGATCCCTCTTCTTTTTGGCGCCAAGTTCCGCGTATATGTCCACCTTCTTGAATGGCCCCTGAACATCAACAGTTTTTGGAGAGGGAGGAGTCATAATTTTTTTGGATTTCTGATTGAAGAGTACTTGGCTAATTGCTCTTTTCTTCCTCCTAACCATGGTTGTAGGAGTGTATGACTCTCTCACCTTCTTGGATGGTATGACACCCCTCTTGGATTTCAATTTCTCAACAGCTTTAGTGATAGCCTCTACTTTTTCAAAGAGTTTATCCTTGTTGTCCTTGCACTCTTTGCATTTACAATGAGAAGATGGGGGTGGAGAGGGGTGAGAGGCACTGGTGTAAGGGTGAGAGGGACCTGTGTAATAGGGAGAGAGACTTGTGAGAGGTTTGTTTTCAAACATATTTATTTTTTATCGATCATCAACATGCTCAACATCACAACTGGGAGTAGCATCAACATGTCTGCCACCAACATCAACTCCACTAGCAACACCCCCAGAAGAAGCACCCGGATCTATTGTAATAGTTTGGTCATAAAGAGCCTCAACACTAGGATGACCTTGCCTAACTGCTCTTCTTATGGCTATTGCTCCAGCCAATTCCTTCTTTATTAACTCCACTATTGGGTATGCTATAGTATCAACATGACATAGAGTAATAAAAGAAGTCATCCCCAACTCCTACTCAGTAGGCACGATCCATGGATATTTGTTTAAATCATATATTATAATAATTTTCATAATTGGGTTACATGTTAATACAGACAACTTATCCAACAGATGATCTATATGTCACAACGGATTACTAATATGTTGCATCATATTACCCATACATTACATAATTTGCAGTAGATGGTTAATCTGTTAAGATTCAGGTTCAGAGAACCAAAGCAATAGATGGGTAATCTGATGCAAAATATCAATCGTCTATTGTAATAGATTACTCATCTGTTGCACCAGTTGGCATAGGACGGGTAATTTGTCACTACAGATGTCCCATCGTGTGCATCAAATATAAAATTTGTTGCACCAGATATAACATCAGTTCAATATCTTTCATTGAGTCAGATTATTTTACTTGAAAGAAGACTTACTACATCATCCGGAGGGTTAAAGAGATAAACCTCCTTAATTCTTGTGTTGCTCTTTGCAGCCAACCACCTAAACATCCTTGGATGAGAAACCTTATTCGGGTAATCCATTACTTCTTTCGGGGGGGGAGAATGACTTCAAATGCCCAACCCGAAAAAATGTAAATAGGAGCAAGCAAGAAAAAAGTCATAATAACTATATTCATTATAAATTAATGGATGAGTAAAAATAGTGATTAATTTTACCATGAAAGCTCAAGGAAAGCCGTATAATGTGATCATCCCTGGGTATAGCTTTGTCAGTAAATATTCGGCAATCAAGTAAGTTGTCATATCCCCAGGGATAATTGTTGAATTTATCAAAATCCTCAGCACGCGCCAACAAATCATCTTTTATGACCTTATTGATGTCTCTTGCCAATATAACGGAATGGGCAAACCAAACTAAGCATAATTGCTCCCTGTACTACTTTGGTATGGTTTTATCCTTAAGATCTATCATCAAATCCGATGCTTTGTAGCCACATCCAGCAATGTCCAACAACCCATCTATTTTTTCCTTGCGTTTGTTGGTTTTGTTGGGTGGTCATTGGGACAATGTCTTCCCTCTATTTACTTGTGATGGTTTGGCTGTCCTGCTTGCTTTGGACCTTTTGTAGGGTGTTACCTTAGTGATAGGATCTTCTATACGATCGTATCTCAAGCCCATCACAGCAAACTCTTGCAAGCCAAAACAAACCGGCATGCCACAGTAGTTGATTCAGATTTCATCCATCTTTTCCCCCCTCCTCCGAATCTTTATCATCCCCCACATATTTGAGTACGTGCTTGAGAATATCATGTACCATCCTCATTTGGAAATGGGCAACGTAGTCCTCAAGCAGCTCAAGAAAGCATCCAAAGCAGCTCCTCTTAAAAAGTCTGTCTATATTTTCGTTCTTCATAATATTCCTAAAATAATTAAAAAAAATTCCCAAACTGGCATTTAAGTACAAGTTCACCAGTTAGTTCTGCAGGGTCATCTATCAGTATCGTAACTTGAAACCTGTCAATACTAATGTTTTGATAAGATCATGCTGGGGTGTCGATATTAATTCATGCCCTATTGGTGGTCCATTATCATCATGTTGATGATCATCCTCTTTCTCACTCTTTAATTCCTCCTCTTTATCACTTTTATTTTTTCATCACCATCCACAGACCCTTGTCCACCTCCCTCAATGTTGTTTTCATATCTCTCCTCAGCTTTATTTTTTCCTGATTGAGATTGTTCAAGAAACTCCTCTGAATCCCTTTGTACTGTAGCCTTTGTTTTTGGGTGGTCAGAAGTTGATCCACTTTTACTTTCTTTTCTTTTAAGAGATATGTTTTACCTACAAACAATGCAAAAACAAAAATTGCACTACAGTTTATGTATGCATAAATTTTAAAAAATACTGACACACAAACACCACCAATACTGACACACCAATAGCCACCACAAACACCACCTACCAATGCCACAAACACCACGAATACCGACACCACTAACAGTCGCCACAAACACCACGAATACCGACACCACTAACAGCAACCACAAACACTACCAATATCGACACCACCAACAACCACCATAAACACCACCAACCGATGCCACCAACAACACCACAAATAGCCACCAACACCACTAATGCCAACAACATCACCACCAAATCACCAATACTAACACCACCACCAACATCCACCAACAACACTATAAATACCTTCCAACAACACCACAAACACTATCCAATAATACCACCATAGTCAATAGAACACTGCGACAAAAACTAGAGTTTTATCGGGTTGTTCCTACGATTTTACCATCAAGACTCAAAATTGTTAACCTATTTTCGAAGACAATATAACTAAAAGTCTTTTTTTCCCCATTAACTAAAAAAATCTAATTTTTAAAAAAAATAACAAATATAGAACTTTTCTCGAACTTTGTTACCTACGAATACAGAGAAAAACAATGGATATAAGCAAGAATAAAGTCAAAAATAACACCTATGTGGTAGAAAATGGGAAAAAAATCATTCTGTTGTGAAGGGTTGAGAAATATGTTAAGTAGTTGTCGTCTATATTATTGAGAGAGAAATAAAAGAGCGAGAACTCAAGATTTGAAATGATGAAACTTTTTCCCGCAAAGAGATGATGGTTTGATTTGTATTTTAGAAAGGAATGACAAGTTTTGAAAATGTTAATATGGTCTGAATTGATCTTAATTATTTTTAGCTAAATCAATTTATGTGTTAGCTTATAATAATAATTTAATGAGAATCGTTTCATCTCGGAGTGATCGATCGATTGATTGACGACTCGGGTCGGGAGGAATGCAACACCAACACCATGCAATTACAAAAAAACTCAATTGAAGTTGTAGTTAATCCTATGTACTAATCCCTAGATCTAGCTAAATCAATTTAGGTATTAGCTTATAATAATAAGTTAATACAAATTGTTTCATATCGGAGTGATCGATCGATCGATGACTCAGGTCGGGAGGAACGCAACACCAATACCAATACCAACACCATGCAATTGAAAAAGATTCAATTGAAGTTACAGTTGACCCTATGTACTCATCCTTAGATCTAGCTAAATCAATTTAGGTGTTAGCTTATAATAATAAGTTAATGAGAATCGTTTCATCTCGGAGTGATCAATCAATCGACGACTCAGGTCGAGAGGATGCAACACTAATACCAACACCAGCACCAACACCATACAATTGCAAAAAACTCAATTGAAGTTGTAGTTGACCCTATGTACTCGTCCCTAGATCTAGTTAAATCAATTTAGGTATTAACTTATAATAATAAGTTAATGAGAATCGTTTCATCTTGGAGTGATCGATCGATTGACGACTCGGGTCGGGAGGAACGCAACACCAATACCAACACCAACACCATGCAATTGTAAAAAACTCATTTGAAGTGTTAGTTGACCCTATGTACTCATCCCTAGATCTAGCTAAATCAATTTAGGTATTAGCTTATAATAATAAGTTAATGTGAATTAGTTCATCTCGGAGTGATCGATCGATCGACGACTCAAGTCGGGAGGAACGCAACACCAACACCAATACCATGCAATTGCAAAAGACTCAATTGAAGTTATAGTTGACCCTATGTGCTCATCCCTAGATCTAGCTAAATCAATTTAGGTATTAGCTTATAATAATAAGTTAATGAGAATGATTTCATCTCAAAGTGATCAATCGATCGATGACTCGGGTAGGGAGGAATGCAACACCAACACCAATACCATACAATTGCAAAAAAACTCAATTGAAGTTGTAGTTAACCCTATGTACTCGTCCCTATATCTAGAAAACCCTAGTTATACCAAACACTAATTTATACCATGCAATTATATAAAAATATATGTTCAACCTGTTGCAACAGGTGGAGAATCTATTGGAATTTAACAAACAGATTACTGAATATGTTGCAACAGGTAAGTAATCTGTTGGAATTTATCAAATAGATTATTAAATATGTTGCAACCGATGACTGAGACACTGGAAATTTTAAAACAAAAATTGTCATTTGTTGCAACAGATTACTTATATGTTTTAAGATCTTTTTTTTATTTGAGAGCAATTTTACGTTCGAGATAAAAAAGATAAAATAAGGCGGTAAAAAATATTACTTGGATAAATAAAAAACTTCCTTCTTGAGTAGTCTTATCTTGTCTTGTCAATGTCACTGTCTCCCCGTGCCCCTCAAAGATATTAATGAATATTTAAAACCCATCTCTAGAATTCTCTCTCCTTCAGCCATAACTTAACTTAGCTCATCTCGCTCTTTCAGAATTCTCTTTCTCTCCTTTTTAGGGTAATCATAACCGTCTTCTTGTTTTATCTCTTTTCTCTCTTCTTTCGCAAGAGGATCCTTTTGGATCTCAATCGATCAATATCTTTTATCGACCGAAATAGGTGTTCTGATCCTGTTGTTTTTTTTACATTGCATGTAAGGTTTAATATTGATTTTTCCTTCTCCTCTTCTTCGTTGTATATTATTTAAATTAGATATTTGCATCTGTTGTTTGTTACTTTATTGGTGGCGCTATTGTTGGGGGTGTTGGTGTTGTTGAAATATGTGGTGTTAGTGTTGTTGATGGTGTTGGAACGTACGATGTTGTTTTTTTGTTGTTGATGCTATTGTTGATGCTGGTGGTGGTGTTGCAATAGTTGAGAAAACTGTTGCAACTTATGAATCAGCATCTGGAACAGATGGAGCAATTGATGAAAGAAATCAAACCAGTAGCAAGGTGTAATACCCGTGCTTTTTCTTAGCTTGAAAATCATCTCAAGGATGTTAGAACTTGCTTTGAAATAAGAATTCATTCTTATACACATGGTATTTCCATAATTTTCACTTTCTATCTCATGGTAAATTGAATAAGCTTTCCATCGATATATAATTCAACACCCGGATGAAGAGTTAGAGCCTTTTTAGTGAGACAGTGTTTGACCTGAGCCTTCAGTGCGTCGCGGAGATAACTCAAATGGCAATTGTCAAATTCCAGTGTTGCTCCATGATACTGAAACACACGCCAAACTTCCAGGTCATAGACAAGGTGGCAACGCAATAGCTCTGCGTCGCACCACCATGCAATTTCCCATTTGTCAATTTCCAGTGACACGGCACGATAACGCCGTGTCGCGCCAAGGGCCCAACTCGGGAAATTTAACTGAAAATTTAATGACGTGTCTAGGGTTAAAAGGGTCAACTTCCTACCCCTATATAATCTCTTTAACACGTGATTCAACCACTTTTCACCCAAAATATATTAGTTTCTCTCAAGTGTATCTCAAGAACAAACTAGGGTTTTTATTGGGGATTCAAATTCAGGAAGGTTTCACCATCAATCTATAAGAAATCACGATCTAAGGTATGCATAGTATTCATTCATGGACTCCTTTTGTGCAAGAAGTTCAAGAATCCATTTTCTAAACTCAAGTTATGGATTTTCTATATGTTTTCATGTTTTGGCTGCTCATGTTCATGTTTGATAAATGTGAAATTGGATTCTAATCCATGATTGTTGATAGTTTCTATGTGGGTTTAATTATTATAGCCATAGATTCATGCAACACTAAGATTTAAACCCTTGAATGATGAAATTAGAATTGAATAATGATGTTTATATGTACCATACCTGTCATATGTTTGATTAAATGCCTAGATGAAGGAATATTGTCTAACTAGCATGATATCATGAAATCCCCATGTATGCACAAGATCATGCCTATTACATGTTTGATGAAATGCTCCTATGAAGGTAGTATGTATTATGATGATAGTCAAGTCTTCAAGTAAATTATGTTATGTCAGTCTCCTTCTATCGAGTCCTGGGGTACTTCTACCCAAAATATTAGTTGTGTGCCTAGATCCATGTCATGTTTTCACGATACTCTCAGTCAAGCTATGAACTCTTAGACTTCAGATAGTCTTATGACTTAGGAAAAATCTCTATGATATCATGACTCAGTCAGTTTTCAGATATCAGTAGTATTCCGTCAGCCACAGAAATTCAGTAACTCAGTCCATGCTCAGTTCGGTTCAGTAAATCATGTTCAGTGTCCATTCAGATAGGAGTAGAAATTAGCACCGAGTGAACCCAAGGGTGGGGAATCACCTGTTATACGAGGGTGTGATTCCTAGAAGCAATCCTTGCGTTCCAGAACTATGTAGCCAACATAGGTTGAGATATCGTAGCCTGCTATATGAGGGTAGATGAGGTGGATTAACCTGATATGTGAGGGTTACCACCGTTCTCGCTAGAGTTACCTGTTATATGAGGGTTACTCACATATTGTCCTTACCAGTGGTGCGGTATTGACACCCTTCTAATCAGGGCATAGATTGGACCCCAGCTCAGCTATTATAGCATATTTGGGGCATGTCGGTTAGATACTACTTCCCATAATTTCATGTTACAGAATCAGGACTATCAGATACAGTTAATCAATCTTAGTAATAGAACTCAGATAGTTCTTCAGATTTTAGGACTGTCAGATACAGTTAACTCAGATACAGTACAGAACTCAGATAGTTCCATCAGATTCAGAACTGTCAGCTACAGTCACCCACATTATTAGTTATACTCAGATACAGTCACTCATGTTATCAGCATTATTTAGATATAGTTCTTCATGTTATCAGTCATATCAGTTACTAGCATGTCACGTTATCAGTATACAGACTCAGAAATCATGAAATCACGTTGTCAATTACAATTACGTATTTATGCATGTATTCTCACGTTCATGTTAGACAGTCAGTTAGCATTATTCATGTATCCAAACCCTTGCATATAGCCTACCTCACATGTATACTCGATACATATGTAGTGACACATTCGCGCTATGGTGCTTTCTTTTTATGTTACACCATAGGTTCAGAGACACAAGTTCCAGATCAGCAGTAGATTCTAGTTTCAGCAATCAGAGTAGATGTGAGTCCTCATCCTTTGAGGACAAAAATAATTTTCTAGTATCTCATTGATTAGCTTATTAGTTGGAGTTAGTTGGGGACATGTCCCATCAACTCCTTATTCAGATTCTTCAGACAGTAGAGGCTTTCAAAGTAGATGCAAACTAGATACAGACTATCATGTTCAGACTTCAGTATTTTCAGTTTTTTTTGGATATTCTATTACCCCACACAGATGTTACGTTATTCAGTTATGTTCATGATCGAACCTTATGGCCTTTCAGTGCATGTTTCCATATTATTATGTTATCTTATGTAGTATACAGGTACAGATATCAGTTATGGGTTATTTTGTGGTCCTTTGAGGTCATGAGCACCTGTAGAATTCTGGTTTAGCAAATTAGGTCATTACAAACTTGGTATCAGAGCCTAAGGTTCAATAGAGTCCTAGGAAGTCTGCAAGCCGCATCTAGTAGAGTCTTGTACATGGGTGTGTTGCGCGCCACATTTATGTGCAAGAGGCTATGAGATGTTTTAAGAATAGTTTCCCTTCTTTCAGTATTTATGTCGTGCCTGTGAGCATAATCACAAGTCAGTCTCTCAGTCTAATCTTCTTCTTCTCTTTATTTCAAAACATGCCTCCTAAGAGAAGAAATTAGTCAGCCCCTAATCCCGAAGAAACTTTGGGCGATTATGTTTCTCATGCGGAGTTCAGGACCGTATTTACCACTATTGCTCAATCAGTCGATGCTCATAATAAATGGCCAACAGTTGTTTCGGCCTACCCAGTGGCCAACTCAGCTGAAGCAAAAATTTGGGACTTCACCCGAATGAATCCTCTAACCTTCCTTGGGTCTAAGGTAGATGAAGACCCTTAGGAATTCTTAGATCAAATTCAGAAAGTGACAGACGCCATGGAGGTGACTACTGTTAAGAGTGTTGAGCTAGCTGCATACCAGTTGCAGGATGTGGCTCATGCTTGGTTTAAACAGTAGAAGTCTAAAAGATCAGATGAAGCAGGTCCTATAGAGTGGGAGAAGTTTGTCACTGCTTTCTTAGACAGATTTTTTCCCCAAGAGCTTAGAGAAGATAAGGTGTTAGAGTTCATCAACCTCAGGCAGGGCAATATGACGGTGAAAGAGTATTCTTTTAAGTTTACTCAATTAGCCAGGTATGCCCCTCATGTGGTTGCAGAAAGTAGATCCAAGATAAGTAAGTTCGCTTCAGGGGTGAACGACAGCATGGTTAATGAGTGTAAATCCACCATGCTGAACAGTGACATGACCTTAGCTAGACTTATGACCCATGCTCAGCAGATAGAAGAGAAAAAAATTAAGCAGAGGGAAAAGCAGAATAAGAGAGCGAAGACAGGTAGTTTCAACTTCGCTCAACCTAAATCAGAAGGAGGAAATCGTTCTCAGTTTCATCCTAAGTCATTAGTTCAAGCTCCCTATACAGCCAGTGCTCCAGTTCCTAAGTTCAGAGAGGATAACAAAGATAGAGCTCTAGGCTCTAAGACCCAGGGCAGTGTTAGTAGTGCCCGCACCTATCCTCTTTGCCAGACTTACGGTAAGCACCATCAGGGTGTGTGTAGAGCAGGTAGTGGCATTTTTTTTGGTTGTGGAAAGCCAGGCCATAGAATTAGACACTGTCTACATCCAGGTCCTTAGGGACAATAGAATTGCTCCTCAGCTCAGTCTGGTCGCCCAAATCAGCAGGATGCCACTTCTAGTAATACTAGCGAACAATGCCCAAATCATCTCTATGCTCTTTAAACTCGACAAGATCAGGAAAGTTCTCTTGATGTAGTTACTGGTATGTTACAGATCTTTCATATGCATGTTTACACTTTGCTAGATCCAGGAGCTTCCTCGTATTTTGTTACTCCTTATATAGTAGTTGATTTTGAAATCAGTCCCAAAATTCTAGACGAGCCTTTCTCAGTCTCTACCCCAGTGGGTAAAACCATCATAGCCCAGCGAGTATATAGGAACCGCCCGGTTATGATATTTTAAAAAGTCACTTCAGCAGGCTTAGTCGAATTAGAGATGACTGATTTTGATGTCATTCTCGGCATGGATTGGCTTAATTCCTGCTATGGCACAGTCAACTATAGAAATAGAATAGTTTAGTTTCAGTTCCCAAATAAACCCGTCCTAGAGTGGAAGGGTAGTGTATTCGCTTTCAGGGGTCAACTTGTTTCCTACCTTCGGGCAAGGAAATTGATATCTAAGGGATGTGTTTATCATCTAGTTCATGTTAGAGATTCCAGTTCTGAGGCTCCTAGTCTTGAATCAGTCCCAGTAGTAAATAAATATTCAGATATCTTTCCCAAATATCTTCCAAGAATTCCTCCCGAAAGGGAAATAGACTTCGGTATTGATCTTTTTTCAGACACTCATCCTATCTCTATTCTGTCATACAGAATGGCACCAGCAGAACTCAAGGAACTGAAAAAACAGTTGAAGGATCTATTAGATAATGGATTCATCAGACCCAGCATTTCCCCGTGGGGCGCACCAGTCTTATTCATGCGCAAGAAAGACGGTTCACTCAGAATGGGTATAGATTACCTTCAACTCAATAAAGTCACGATCAAGAACAAATATCCTCTTCCTAGAATTGATGACTTGTTTAACCAACTTCAGGGTGCCAGTTATTTCTCTAAGATAGACCTCAGATCTGGCTATCATCAGCTCAGAGTTAGAGAATGTGACATCCCGAAGACAGTTTTTTGTATGCGGTATGGTCACTTTAAATTTCTAATCATGTCATTTGGTCTTACCAATGCCTCAGCAGCTTTCATAGACTTGATGAATTGTGTGTTCAAGCAGTACTTGGACATGTTCATCATAGTCTTCATAGATGATATTCTGGTCTATTCCCGCACTGAGCGAGATCATGCTGACCATCTCAGAATAGTACTCCAGACTCTCAAAAATTATTAGTTATTCGCCAAATTCAGTAAATGCAAATTTTGGCTAAGATCAGTAGCATTTCTTGGCCATATTATTTTCGGTGATGGCATTAGAGTAGATCCTCAAACACCGAAGTAGTAAGAAACTAGCCTCGCCCTATTTCTCCATCAGATATCAGGAGTTTCTTGGGTTTCGCTGGCTATTACAGATGGTTTGTTGAAGGATTTTCTTATATTGCATCTCCTATGTCTAGATTGACTCATAAGAAGGTCAAGTTTCAGTGGTCAAATTCATGCGAGAAGAATTTTCAAGAATTAAAGACTCGACTTACCTCAGCTCCAGTTCAAGCATTACTAGATGGTTCAGAAGATTTCGTAGTATATTTTGATCCATCCAGAGTGGGTTTAGGTTGTGTCCTCATGCAGCATGGTAAGGTCATAGCCTACGCCTCCAGACAGCTTAAACCTCATGAGAAGAATTATCCTACTCATGATCTTGAATTAGCAGCCGTAGTCTTTTCCTTAAAGATTTGGAGGCATTATCTCTACGGAGTTCATGTAGACGTCTTCACAGATCATAAGAGCTTTCAGTATGTTTTTTCTCAAAAAGATCTCAATCTTCATCAGAGAAGGTGGTTAGAGCTCTTAAAAGTTTATGACATGAGTGTCCTCTATCATCCAGGCAAGGCCAACGTAATGGACGATGCTCTCAGTAGACTGTCCATGGGTAGTATTTCTCATGTTGATGATAATAAGAAGAAGTTAGTCCAGGAAGTCCACCGACTTGCCAGACTAGGCGTTCGCTTAGTTGACTCTTCAGAGGGCGGTGTATATGTTCAGAGTAGTTCAGAATCATCTCTAGTTTTTGAGGTGAAAGAAAAGCAAGATAAGGATCCTAGCCTTGTCAAGCTAAAAGAGTCAGTTCAGAATCAGAAAATAGAGGTTTTCTCCCAAGGGGGAGATAGTATTCTTCTTTGTAAGGGTCGTCTTTGTGTTCCAGACGTAGATGACATAAGGCAACGAATTCTTGCAGAAGTGCATGGTGCGCGCTACTTTATTCATCCAGGGGCCATAAAGATGTACCGTAACTTACGGGAAATCTATTGGTAGAGTGGGATGAAAAGAGATATTGCAGAGTTTGTGGCTAAGTGCTCTACATGTCAGCAAGTTAAGATAGAGCATCAGAAGCCTAGTGGTCCTATGCAGAAGTTATTCCTACTTGGAAGTGGGAAGTTGTGAACATGGACTTCGTAATGGGTTTGCCTCAAACTCGTCGTTAGCATGATTCAATCTGGTTCATTGTAGACAGAATGACCAAATCAGCTCTTTTCCTTCCAGTTCATACCTCTTATTCAGCCGAGGATTACGCCAAGCTCTACATCAAGGAGCTGGTCAGATTGAACGGTGTTCCATTATCAATTATCTCAGACAGAGGTACCCAGTTCACCTCTCGTTTTTGGAAAGCATTCCAAAAAGGTCTTGGTACCCAAGTTCATCTCAGTATTGCCTTTCATCCTCAGACAGATGGTCAAGCAGAAAGGATCATTCAGACTCTACAACATATGCTAAGGGCGTGTCCAATTGATTTCAAAGGTAGTTGGGATGACCACTTGCCTTTGATTGAGTTTGCATATAACAATAGCTATCATTCCAGTATTCAGATGGCTCCATTCGAAGCTCTCTATGGTAGGAGATGTAGATCTCTGATTGGTTAGTTCAAAGTTAGTGAGGCCTCAGTCATAGGTCCTGACTTAGTATTCGACGCCTTAGAGAAAGTTCAGTTAATTAGAGAAAAACTCCGGGCTGCTCAGAGCCGACAGAAGTCTTATGCAATTAGTTGCATCAGATTATTATAATGTGTTGTATTCATTCAATTTTGTGTTACCCTTTTGTAATATTATTTTTGTTCTTCTCTTGTTTGACATCAAATGTTTTTTTCTTGTTTGTAGATAAAAAGAACTAAAACTAGATCAACTTTTTCCCAATCAGCATTAAAGGCTAAAGTAAATATGGGTTCAAAGGAATAAGCTGTTTACAGATAGAACCACTTCATATGTGGGAGGTATGTATTACTGATCAACCTATCATGAAAACACAAGTACACTAATTTTGTGAATGTTGGTTCTTTACATATTATGCATTAATCCTTAAAACGAGATCCTGAGTTTTACAGTTAAGTTTGTTAAGTTCAAACTAGTAAGGCTCAGGGAACAAGTAGGTGGTGTCGATACCCTATTATGGTTTAATAAAGATTTTGCTAATGTTTATGTGTCAAGTTTGGGGAAGGGTTCAAGTTATTAGTGATAGTGTAAATATCTAATAGTGTTGGACCAATTTTAAGGGTTCAATTGACTTTTGAAAAGCCTTCAAAGCCTCACACTACTGTAAACAAGAATAGAAAACCAATAGAAATTCCCCTGGTCCAAATTTATATAGATGGCTTACATAAGGAGACAATTATAAAACATAAGGTGATTAGAAGAGTACCTGTGCGGGAAGGGGGTGGCGAAGACCATATATTAACTCAGACCTTATTAAATAAGAAACACAGGGTATGAAGAAAAGTGTAGCAAATTTGGCCAATGAAATTGACTTGAAAGTAGAAAAAATCGAATGAGCTTCAAATTTGGAAGTGCATCCAAATATTAAAATCCGCCAGTCGTTCTTGAAAAAGAAAAATAGTAAAGAGGACTAGAGATGGACACTTTGCTAGAGACTGCAACTAGAGAGCGTGGCCTGAATAAAGATCCACAAAGATGTAAGATGATAACTCTATGGAAGAAGCTTGGCGAACATAGAGAATTGGTAAGATTTTTAGTCAAGAATGAAACTTGAACCAATAATTCCTGAAGTAAAAATAAGGGATCAAGACAAGGTGGAAATTTCTCAAGTTAAACTTGCATCCCATGCCTCCTGTTTATGGCTCTGGTCTGGTGAAAGGCAGTGGAAACAACAAGGTATGGGATTTCTGCCCAATTTCAAACCTTTTTGTTTCTATTGCCATTGACCTGATCAAAACCACAAAGAGAAGGCATGGGATGCAAGTTAGACTTCAGAAATTGACTCCTTGACTTGATCCCTTATTTTTACTTCTGGAGTTATTGGTCCAGGTTTCATTCTTGCCTGAAAATCTTACAAATTCTCTATATTCTCCAAGCTTCTTCCTTAGAGTTATCATCCTGCATCTTTGTGGGTCTTCATTCAGGCCACGCTCGCTAGTTGCAGTCTCTGGCAAAGTATCCAGCTCTAGGCCTCTTTACCTTTTCTTTTCGGGAATGACTGATGGTTTTTAATATTTGGATGCACTTCCACATTTGAAGCTCATTCAGTTTTTCATCTTTCAAGTCAATTTCATTGGCCAGATTCTCTACACTTTCCTTTCTACCCTGTGTTTCTTCTTTAATAAGGTCTGAGTTGATATATGGTCTTCTCCACACACACGCACACCCTTTCCGCACAGGTATTCTTCCAATCACCTTCTGCTTTATAATAGACTCATTGTGCAACCCATCTATATAAATTTGGACTAAGGGAATTTCTATTGATTTTTCATTCTTGTTTGCAGTAGTGCGAGGCTTTGGAGGCCTTTCAAAAGTCCATTGAACCCTTAAAATCGGTCCAATCATTATTCGATATTTACACTTCTGCTAAAAACTTGAACCCTTCCCCAAACTTGACACATAAACATGAGTAAAATTGTCATTAAATTGTAACAGGGTACTGACCCCACCATCTTGGAACCCTTCAGCCTTATCAATTCGTACCTATCAAATTAAACTATAAAATATAGGATCTCATTTGAAGGATCAATGTCTAATTGATAAAAAACTGCAGTCACAAAATCATTGTACTTTATGTGTATCTGTCACGATAGCTTGATCGGTAATACATAATTCCCACGCATGAAAGTGGATCCATTCATCTGCACGCACCTTATTTTTCCTACCCTATCAATGTCGGATAGTGTTTATTCTTCGCATCGTTTAGTAGTGTACAAGACCATGGAGTCTCAAAGGGTAACCATCTTCAATGTCAGAGGACTACATGTCCGTCAAGAAAAAACAAGTGCTACAAGTCGTGACTTTTCACCTTTTTTTATTTTAAATCTATTTATATAATAAAATAGTCACCAATTTAGATTAATTCCCCATCTTTTGCAACTGATGAATCAGCTGTTAGAAGAAATTAAAACATCTCCTCCAAAATATGGTCCATCTGTCGCAATAGATAATCCATATATTGCAACAGACGTATCATCTATTGTACATACAGACTATCTGTTGCAACCGATAGTAAATTTGTTGCGATAGTGGGTTATCTGTTGTGACAGATGGATGATTTATTGCAGAAGCTCAATAATAATGGCTGTTATTAAGTATCAAGTCTCAAACCATTTCAAAAAAGGTGAGAAGTTTGAATATAAAAGAAAAAAATGCATCTTTCCACAGAAAATAAAAAGCCAACAGTTTGAATATAATTAATACAATGGACCTGAACAGTCGTGCCTTTTTTCCTAAATGATCTGTTGTAATAGCTCAATAATAACGGTTGTTATTAAGTCTCAAACCATTTTGAAAAGGTGAGAAGTTTGGATATAAAAGAAAAAGTCGCATCTTTTCACAGAAAATAAAAAGCCAGCAGTTTGAACGTAATTAATACAATGGACCTGAACAGTTGTGCCTTTTTTCCTAACATATTTAAATTCAATCCTCTATAAATAGATCCCTTCACTATTATTTATTTCTTGTATTTTTTATTTTTGGATTACATCTTCAACCACTTCTCTTCAAAGAGCATATTCTTTCCTCGTTGAGGTAAGTTTTTTTTGTGTGTAAATATACCAGTTCGTAGTATACGTTGTATTACATTCGGACTCTTTTCATTACTTTTGTGTTTACTTTTTTTGTCAATTTATGCGTGTTATAGATATGGCTGAAACAAATTGGGCCGTTGTAATTCTACAAGACACTGTCCGAGAACTTGAGTCGCAGGTTCACAAACTACTGTGGGAATTGTCCGCCATGAGAGCTCGGATGATCATGGAGATTCGCAAGATTAGAAGGGCCTTGCTGCCGCCGGTTGAAGATTGGTCGGCTGGCAATAATAATGTTGTTGTTGATAATAAGAATAATTAGAATATATTTTTTTTATTCTATATCGGATCTACACCTAATGTATTTTGTTTTTTATTTAATAGAAAATTTATTGTTGGTCGACTTTGACTTTTTAATTCTTATTTAATTTTCATTATGTTTATTCCTTCTTCTAAACATATTAACATGTCGACTGTTAGAGGTAAGGAGCAATTTTGAATCCAGTAGCAATAGCAATTTTGGCATTTAAGTTCTTTCAACAGATGGATCATCTATTAAAACAGATCGGTTGGGTTTTTGTCAGCAGATTATCCATCTGTTGGAGAAAAATATTCCAGTTTGATGGAACTGTGTTGTGTTCTTCCAACTAATGTCCATCTGTTGTCACAGATGGGTAATCTGTTGAAAATAATTGTAACACCCCGAGTCTGTACCCCGGATGCTACACGGTGCTCATAATCTCGAGAGACCACAAGCTAACCCATGACTGGTACCTGTTGCAATAACTGGATAATAACACTGAATAATATGCAGAATTAGGCGAAAACATGCCATAAGGTTCAATTTGTAAATAATACTGAATAATACTAAATGTGGTATTAAATACCAAAACTGAAAGACAATACTAAAATCTAAATAATTGTCTGAAATACTCTAGTCTGGGAAACCTCTAACTGTCTGAACTGTGCCCCAACTAACTCCGTCTACTAATATAAATTGAAATACTATAAATAGTAATCATGTCCTCGAACTAAGAGGACTCACCACTACTCTGAATGTTGAAAGTCTGGTCTACTGAGGGTGCTCTGGAGCTCATGCATCGAAACCTATGATATAAGACATCATAGCGCAAAAAGCATGCATCAGTACTTTGAATGTACTGGTATGCTCAGTGAGGTAGGCTGAAATGCATGGACTCATATGCATGAATAATAATAATTGTATAACATGAGTATGACTGGATAAAAGTACATGCATGAATACGTATACCGTAATTGAAATTGTGATAATATTGAACACTGAGTCTGAATACTAATCAACTGATTTACTGGATAACTGATATTGTATAACTAATGACTGGGTGACTATATATGATAATCCTGAATTCTGGGGAACTATACTGAGTTTCGTACTGAGCTGAGTGACTACGTCTGATAGTCCTGAATCTGTAGAACTGGACTGAGTTATATTCTAAGACTAAGACTGAAACTGAGACTGGGGGAGGTAATCATCTAAACAGCATGCCCCTTCTCTAACTAATTTGGGGTCCAACCTATAACCCCATTTGGAAGGGTGCCAATACCATGCCACGGGTAAGGATAAGTTATGAGTTAACCCTCTCTGACAGAAAGCTCTTTCGTCAACCCTCGCTGGTAGAATAACTCAAATAAAAAGTATTAGCCCTTATAATATCTGGCAGGAAGATACCTCAACCTATGCTGACTACATAGTTCTATAACGCGGGGATTAATACAAAGGGTCAAACCCTCTACTGACAGGAATGCCCTCATCCCTGGGTTAACTCGGAGCTGAAGCCTACTCCCAACTGAAAATAGACACTAAACTGATTTCTAGTTTGTACTAGGCTGGACTGAATGGTTACTGAGATTACTGCTTAGCTGAACTGAACTGAGTTCACTGAATTTCATTGACTGACGAAATGCTACTAAATTCTATTAACTTATAGAGTTTACTGAGGTCTGAACTGAATACTGAGTTAGACTGAACTACTACTGAATCTACTGAGTTTTCCTGAGCTCTATAACTGACTGAGAGTACTACTAATCATGACATGACTGATATTGTTTTATGTCTGACTATGGATCTAGATAATCAGATAAATTATGGGATACAAGTACCTCCAGGACTCGATAGCAAAAATTAAGAGACATGGCATAAACATGAAACATGTAAACTATAAACTTGATCATCATTTATTCATTGCGGCACAAATACTTGCATGATTTCATTCTCTTAATAGTTCACATGAACAATTTATCAAACACTTGAAAGGCATAGAACATGCGCATAACACTAATCAATATGTGAGCACACAATTCAATCATCAAATTCACAATTTGAAGGCTTTAACATGATCTCACATGGTATGACATATAAATCAATAAACTCCACATGAAACTTAGCATAACACATGGATTTGAAACTCAAATAATCATTATAAACATGAATATTATCAATCCCATCAAGGTATTCATGAAATTCATATACTTGAAGTTTAAAAACTGATTCTTGGACTCCAAGGGTGGAAGAGACCCTTGGATGAACACCTCACATACCTTTATTGAAGAATTTATGAATGTTTATGGTTGAATCTTGAGTTCTTGATTTGAAACTTGAGCACCTAGGGTTTTGTTCTTGAGCTAATTGGAGAATGAATGAGTATATTTGCTCTCCAAAGGGCTTAATTTCGTGTTTGGGGGCCTGAAGGACGTGGGGAAAAGACCTAAATACCCCCAAGAATGTGTTCTTTTAATGAATGAAAACTGGGCTACCGACGCGCAGGTCGACGCAGTGCGTCAATGGCATTGACGTGATAGCCAATGTGTCGTTCCATGTTCACGTCGATTCACTAGAATTGGACGTTGGTAGCTGGGAAAAATATTAATCAACGCGATAGTTGATGCGGCGCGCCAAGATCGCGTTGATCCACTGTTTTAAGGTTCCAAAGGGGCTTCAAACGAAGTCCAAAAAATCTAAAACTTGTCTAGAAACACCTACGAACATTCTCGATCATGAATCAACCTAAACATCAATATTTAATGGACGTAAAGGCCGCGAAATAAGATTACCAACCTTCGTAGGCTAAAATAACACTAAGTCTGAGTACTTAGCTAAAAATTATTCTAATTCTGGGACCCATTGACAAGCCTAAAGGACTGAATTAAGCTTAGAATTTTGCGGGGTCTTACATTAATTGTGGTCTGTTGTATTATTTAGTTCATGTTTCGCCTCTTTTTATTGATGCACAAGTTATTAAAAAAGATATTTTATATATAATAAATAATAACATTACGTTCACAACAATGAGTTAAATATATAAAAGTCCACAACAAACAACTACACAAGTTTTTACAATTACAACGATCATAGTGGGTTACGATCCGGGCATATAGTTATTTTATGGCCAGCGCACTTACATATGGAGCACTTGTTTCTTCTTGATGAAAATGATTGTCCGACTCCATGCCTCTTTTTATATGGCTTTCTTCCCGGTTTGATAGTGCTTGGGTCAATATATGGAGGAGTTATTAATCTCCCTAAAAGCTCTGCAGGAACAACCCAAGATTCTTCGGGAGGCACCGAAGTAATATGCCCACTATATACCATTTTATATTTTTCCACTGAATAATATGGAGAGGAGTGCTCATAAATTTTAGGTCCATATTTTGCACTGTATTGAGCTCGAAGTGCTGCCATAGCATGTGAACAAGATATTTTGTCCAAGTTAAAAACTCTACACATACAAGATCTTATTTAAAGATCGACCGTGGCAACATCACCATGATCAGTGATACTGAATTTATAATCTGCTATTTGATGAGATAATAACCTATTCCCCAAATTGATATTCGTTGATATTATTTCTTTGATTTCTAGAACAAATGGGGTTCTTCTTGGGCCCTCGAACTGCACACGTCTTTCGTTACAAAATTGGACATACTTCTTGTTTATTATTTCAAACAGAGCCTTGATGGAAAATTCTCTTTCATCGCCAAATAATGAATTCACCGATTCATCTATGTTTGATGTCATAATATTGTACCTATACAAAATAATTACTTAGTACGACAGCATACTAAACTTGTAATTCAAACAAGACATTAAATTCATAAGAATGTACCTATCTGTCGGACAGAATGCCTGGCTCTATCTCTCGAAACCGACATGAACGAGATGTTTTGCTGCCTTAGGATGCACATCCGCTATTTGATTGAAATGGTCTAAAAAATCCTCTCTACTATATGCTTTAGCTTCTCTATAAAAAAGGATTACGACCCTTTCGTTGTGATAGTTGGTTCGAATGTTCTCTCCAAGATGCCTGATGCAACAACCAAAGTAAGCTTAAGTGAAGAAAATTGAACCCATCTTTGGAATACTTGGATGCCTATTCGAAACAAAACACAACTCTTTGGTATCTTCGACGCAGCTTCGCAGTTATTTAAAAAAAATCCATAAGAGGCATCACATTCCTTGTCCGCTACATAAAAAGCGACAGGAAAGATGTGATTCTCCGTATCCTGTGCCACCACCTCTAGCAGAACTCCATTATACCTGTTCCTCAAGAAGGTATCGTCGACGGCTATGTCTTTTCTCAAATATCAAAAACCTTGAATCCAAGCATCATAGGATATAAAAAAGTACTTGAACCTTCTGTTTTCATCAACATGCAATGCCGTATTACTTCCGGGATTTGTGGACTTAATCATGTAATGGTAGGCCTCCAGGACTGCATACCCATGCTTGTGTGTCCCCCTAACCAAGTCCTTGGCAATCCCCATGGCCGTATATATCTTCCAATAACTGACCATGACACCCAATTTTGTAAGGAGTTAATTGTCCATAACCCTTGTAGAAGGGCCTTTTCCATCGAGGAAACTATTCTTGAAATATTCACCGAGGACCTTTGCCGTGGTGTGAGGATTTTAGTTCGAGATATGATCCGAACCACATGTGTGATACTTTTCATGTTTATGAATGACGAATTTGTTAAAACTTACGTACTTCACCGCTCTCAACCACCACTTACAGTTTGAAATAACACATTTGTAGCAAAAGACATTGCTTGAATTAATCACCTTCTTTATTCTGGAATCTTTTCTCAAGAAAGAAATAAACAAAGTGGTAGATAGTTCTTTCTTGTCCTTGAATGATATTCCATTGAAAAAGTCGGTCACATCGTCTTAAAGATTACCAGACTGTGTCAATCGAGAAGAATTGTCCACCATATTAGTCGCATAAACAGGCGTAGGTGTTTGATCATCATCTGGAATATTTATGTCTAGATTATCCAACCTATCATCAAAGATGTCTTGTTGTTGTTCTTCTTCTACATTCTGGTTCTCATTCTTTCTCGTCTTTTCAACCATGTACACCCTTAACACCAGACTGGATGAATCACTAAGATAAGCACACAACCGAACCTGATCGATTATCTTGAAAGGTAGCACCCTCTGATTTTCAAAGGAGTTGTGCATGTAACTGATGGCAAGTTCTTCCGATGGACAATTCATTCCACAATAGCTGATGATTAAGTTCACAAAATCATCATACAAAACATCTCTTTGGACTGTCATAGCTATCGTCTCTAGCATTTCACCCTCCTTCCAACGCCATACATATCGATTGCTCTTCTCGATCCATTGACCATGACAATCCACCCCTATTGTTATTGATCCCTCCATTAGTGGTACCTAAATAAAGTCATTTATTAAAAAAAGCTTATAGTGATTTCATAGTGTCGTACATGAATCCCAACAAATGTATAATCTGTTGCAACAGGTAAGTGATCAGTCGCAACAGATTACTTACCTATTGGGATTCATGTTACGCTCCTGAAGCTGATTTCAACGGACGAGTCATTTGTTGTAATAGGTGAATCATATGTTGTAACAGACTATATATTTGTTGCAATAGATGAAGCGCTTGTTGTGATAGATGTTACAGTACTAAGGCACCTTTGAAGTTGATTCCAACAGATGAGTGATATGTTGCAACAGATAATTAATCTGTTGCGACAGATGACTTACCTGTTGCAACAGACGACGCGTTTGTTGGAATCGAGGTCAGGTTTTATCGTAACAGGTTACTAATATGTTGCAACAGATATTTACCATCTATTGGAATCGAGTTCAGGTTCTGTTGCAACAGGTTACTAATCTGTTGCAATAGATATTTATTCTGTTGCAACAGACAACACGTCTGTTAGAATCGAGTTCAGGTTCTGTTTCAACAGGTTACTAATTTATTGCAATAAATATTTATCATGTTGAACCAGATAACTAATATGTTGCAATAGATGACCTATCTGTTCGATTCATATTAAAGTACTGTAGAACCATAAACATGAATCCAACATATGAGTCTTCCATTGAAACAGATGTCTCATCTGTCGCAACAGATGATTGATCTGTTTAAACAAATGGCTCTTATGTTGCATTCATGTTCGCGTGTTATCTATTGTTGAAAAAGCAACACAATAGCAGTTATCCAGATGACAAATTCAACTAAAAATCATAATTTGACTTACCAAAGTCTCTCCTATGAAGTAATGCCAAAGTGGAAAGTGATTTACGAAACAAAATTTGACCTCAAAAATTGGTCAAATAGCAGCAGTAGCGGTAACAACAACAACAACAATGGTCAACAACAAGAAGATGAAGATGATAATGAAGTAGAAGATGATGAATAAAGCAATAGCAACAATGAACAACAAAAATCGCTAAGAGAGAGAAAACAACAATGGATGAGAAAAAGAGAGAGAGAGAAACGCACCTTTTTTTTCCTCCGTTTCCCATTATATTAGATAAACATTTTGATCAAAGTGTAAATTTAAGAACTTGTGGGCTATTCTCAAACTTATCTAACTTTCATAATTCTAATTATCACCTACACTTAATTATTAAGACTTGTGTCAACGACACCTCATTTTCAAACTTTTTTGTCACCTACAGCTCAAAGCCCCGAGTAACTGTTTATTTTCTAATTTCATTTCAATTAAATTTAATATCTCCTTTAAAAGGATTATACCCTGTCCATTTTTACTTATCTACTATATTAAAAATAGATTTACAACACTAGTTGTCAAATTTAAAAAATTAATAGATAATTTATTAATTTCTACCCATACTTATTAATTACAATGATTATCAATACATTTATTAAAGATATAACAAAATTATTTATATTATTTATTACTTTTATTTTTAAATTTATGTGTCAAATCACCCGTGAGCAACTATTGATGGATGTAGTAATACCACTGTGCATATCATATCGAAAACACAAGAAAATATTGAATACTTCCTCCGTCTCAAATTATTCATCTCAAATTCTCTAATTTAATTTTCTATTTTATTTCTTTTTTCGTTAATCAAAAAGAAATAATATTTTATTCTTTATATTAATTATTTTTCTTTAAATTAAAATATAAATATAATTTAATAAAATATTATGATAAATTAATTATGTTATTAATTATTTTTTTTAATGAATATATCATTTTATTTTGGGACGGGGAGTAGAAAAGAAAAACAACAACAAAGTCAAGCGCACCCAACTGTCAAAGAAATCCAAAATACTGAGAAGTTTGGAAATATTAACATTCCTATCGTTAATGTCAATGTCAAATCAGAGTATCAAACTATAAATAGATCTATATAATTTGCTCCTTGCACCCCCAATTCCCCTTCAATTAATAGTCATATTATAGTACATCTCTTTGAACCTTTTGAGCTTGTTGATCCCCAGACTTCTGACTTTAATTGTCCTGAAAGTATACACAAGAAAAGGAAAGAAAAAAAAAAAAAAAAAAAAACAGCCCCTCCCCCGAGGCCCCATATCATAGTACTCTAATGGAAGGCAGTTGAGCGGGCTCTGGAATTCAAATGGATGGTGAGTTTCTTCAGGAAGTTGGCGCTTTTCAAAAAGCTTCAGATGTGAGTGACCTAATGCCTTGTGAACTGGAGTGGAAGATAAAAACTTGTTTTATCGATTTTGTATGTATATTTTGGAGCAGAAGACCCAACGAACACGATTTTCCCTATGATGGGTGAGTCACTGAATATCAACTGTGGATCGATACTACTTACTCTTTTGGCCATGTCAATTCACTTATGCGTTTTTGTTTAGTAAATTTAAATATTCTCTTCCTGATTTTGATTCAGCTGCTGCTGTTTTTGATCAAAGCTACCAAGAGATAGTGAAAGATAAGTTCGATTCTATTCTTCACAAAAAATTGAGTAAATATTGTTCTTATTTAATTCAATTCTGGGGACCCATTAAGGTCAACGGGTCGACTTTCCTATCGAGTGCGGATCAACCATTTCTTCTCCGTAGGAAACTAGATAAGGGGTTGTGTTCATATAGGAGGTCTGTCTAGATACTTTGATTCCTACTGACGTTAACAATGATAAAGTTGGTCCCAGTTTTCAAAAGTGGATTGCCAGAAATCAACTTCGGCATCTGCAGTTACGCAGTCATACAGTTTCCAATGCTTAAAAATGCAATTCGGTTGGGCATCCGTCAATATTTTGCAATTCCGGTGTTGAAGCTCCACGACAAGCATTGCGTTGGTGTACTTGAATTTGGATCTGCGGAACCATATGTTTCTTATTTTATTCCCGGCCTTATTGAGGTATTTGCAAATAGTTTTTTGCTTGCATGCCCAAATGCTGAATAGCAGCCGTTTTAATTTAAATTTTTAGTTGAAGTATTTCAATTGAATATCGGTGGCTTAGTTTTGTATTACCGTAATTCTTTAAACTATAAGAACCACATAAATTCTGGGTAGGATTGATGACTCTGTTTTCGTCATGATATTCTTTGGGCTGTTTATGATTTGCTTGCGTTGTTATATTTATTTGAAATGTGGTGAGATATATGCATAGCATATCGACTTGAAATCTCTTTAGAAAACCTTTCTCGGCGGTGGGGATGCTCGACTTTCAGACACAAACAATTATCTATTTCAACCAAAGGACGGCCGTTTAGTCACTTTTGTTTATATTTGATATTTACTATTCAGAAATTCAATAATCCTTGTTTAATTTCACATCATAAGGGTTGGGAGTTGAGATCTTCTGAGTTAATATACCCTTTGTAACACAGAATTTTACAACCTTCAGCGGTATGGTGCTGATATCTTTTTGATTCGGAGAATGTAACCCCCCTCCACCACCAAATAAAAAAAGATGATCATGGCTGTTTTCATTTTTATTTTTGTTACTCTACTAATTCTGTCCCACTAATTTCATGGCTTATTTTATCATTTTTATAGTTGTATGATAATGCTGGACTTGGCCAAATGGAGACAGCGTTAGATGTGATCTGCACAATACACAGTTTATTGTTTGCTCAAATTTGGACTCTAGATCCCAATCATGCTACCTCCATAAATGCCCTGATTTCTGCTGGTACAAAAAGTTATGACAGTTCGAGTACAGTGTATGGTGATTTTGCAGATGCTTCTAGCTTCTCTTATATTCAGACGGGTAAGGGAGTGGTGGGGAGGGCATTTTCATCCCAAGGTTCGTGTTTTTGCAAAGATGTTACTCTGTTAAGCCTGACAGAGTACCCTTTGGTGCCTACTGCACGTAAAGCTAGATTAACTCAGTGTTTTGCAATTTGCTTGAAAAATACTCGCGCTGACAAGTTAGTTTACGTAGTTGAGTACTTTCTTCCACCCAGAGGAGGAATGTTGATAGAGATGTGGAAATTTTCTTAAATATGATTTTATCCACAATGAGAGAGCCACTTCCAGGTGTCACAGTTGCTTCTGGAAAAGAACTAGGGCAGAGGATGCTCGTTGAAGTTCTTAATGTTTCTCCATGTGATGAACTTGATTCATTTGAAATTGGCCAACCTCTCCCAATTTTTCAATCACTTCAGGAGAGAGGAGAAACAACAGAGATATATTCTTTGTGTCAGCGGTCAAATATACATGATTGGGAGGACAATTTATCCACTGGACTACTTGTTCCGTCTTGTTCTTCACGTAGGCTTGACTAATTCAATGACGAAGAGCTAGTGCAAGTTGATTTATTACTTGAGCGTCCAACAGAGGCAGCTATAAGGAACGGAGGAAGGGTTGATGTGGATGAAGCACATGATCACATTGAAATTGAAAAGGACACCAGTGAAATTATGCAACTTGAGTCTCATTTTGAGCAAGAAAATGTAGAAACTGATTCTACATGCAGCGCAAGGAGTAATGACAAAGTGGAGCATAGTGATATTGCTAGGTGTGGAAGACAGTCGGTTGAAGCCGAAAGTATAAATGGAGAAAGCAACTGGGTCAGTAGAGAAACGACAAACATCCAGAGAATTGATTCACAGAAGAACAGCTCAAAACAGAGGATACTAAAAGATTATGGGATTACTCGCGAGATACTGGAGGAGCATTTTGGCATGTGTCCTCAAGATGCTGCCAAAAGTCTGCGTGGTAAGCTCACGCTCTTAGCTTTTTCGAGGTTTGTATCCCCCTTCATCGGTGGATATATTCACTAAAGCCCCCTTTTTGGAATTCTTTTCATGCAGTTTCTGTACCAACATTCAAACGAATATGCAGAGAATATAATATCTCCAGATGACCACATCATAAGACTAGAAAGGTTTATCCCCATGTTAGCCAAGGCGTATCTTTACATGGTGTTGAACCATATGAGGGAGATCAACAATGTCCTAATCTTTCCCAAGAAAAGGGCACAGATAGATCTTGTGGTAGTTTGATGACTGTAAAAGTTACGTATAGAGATGATATCTTTAAGTTCAAGCTCACCCCTTCATCGAGCAAGGTAAAACTTGAGGGTATCGTGGAGAAGCAGCTTAACATATCACTTCAAAAGTTTTCAATGAAGTATCAGGATGAAGATGATGATTGGGTTACGATAACTGAAGATGCAGATCTGAGGGAGGGTATGCATGAATTAAGATTGTTGGGAAGGACTACTATGAAATTATTAGTTACCCCAAAATCTGACACATGAAGGATTTTCCCTAGAGTAATTCAGCAGCATGAGTATATTTAAGAACTTGTACTTGCTGAACTCAAAAGTAAAAAAACAAAACAAAGTAATAAATAAATAAGTCTCTTCCTGTTTTTCACCTCTTATTTCTGTTTTTCAATGTAGTGTTAAAAAAATTTAAGAGAAAAAGAACCAAATGAGGTGCTACTTGTTCATCTTTTTATCAACTAAGGAGTGAACCATTTTCAGCATGAATAAATCCTTTCATATTTTTAAAGGTTGAGTCCATATTAAACTTCATTTGAGTGGGTGGTTTAAGCATGGATCCTATTATCATGAGACCTTATTTATCTCCTCTCTCTTTCTATACTATCAAAGTAAAATTGGTCTCTTACAGTGGTTTAGGTGAATGTTTTGTGTATTCGGAAAAAATGACTAGCCGATGTCAGTGACGGATCTACATAGGGTCCAGGGGTTCATCCGAACCCTGTTCGTCGGAAAATTATACTATTTTTACATGGTAATAAAAAATTTTATGAATAAATAGTAGAGGTTAAACCCCTTTGACTAGTCCGTATATGTACTAATGAAAATCCTGGATCCGCCCCTGCCGATGTGGCGGTACTTGAGGCTTACAATTGGCACATGTGATAGAGTATCCATAAAGATTTCTTTGATAGAGTGCTCGGTTCATAGATAATATGTTCGATGAGCTTGACCTCACCTCATTACTGGGGGGGCACAAGGTGATCGCCATCAGGAAAAAGGCGGGAACCCCTTCTCCGACCTTAAAAAACAAGATTTTACGTGAATTAATGATGAGTATTCATCGGTGGTGCAACGTTTGAAGTACAAAAAGAAAAGGGTCGCTAGGAAAATCAAATTGATCAAATGTGCCAATTAGACTTCCGGGGTATATGTGTGACAACGGCTTGTGGACTAGTTGCTGTGGCAGCATTGGTACGAGCAGCACATACATTTGCTATTATTATCGTCGGATCGGCGATTTTAAGGCCATTTTTTTATATAAAATTTATATTTTAAATCCTAAGATGCAAAGTTGTAAATATTATAGTCGATTTCTTCTAGTATTTTTTTCATTAATATAACTAATGCATTTAATCTTTCTTTTAGACATACTTTAAATACATCCAAATTCTTTACTTTTATATAAGAACTTTATTTTTTGTAAAAATAATATTTAATAATTTTTTAATAAAAATCTATAATCTATTATTGTTAAAAAAAATGAGGCCCTCAAATTAGGGTGCCTTAGGCGGTTGCCCTTTTTTTAAAAGGGTTGAGCCGGCACTATTTTAAGCCTACCTTTAAAGCCATTAAGGAAAAAAATTTAGGAGTTTGCGATGTGGCTTTTTAAGGAAAGTTGAAGATCAACTTGACTGCGCAACAACAGGTACTTATATTTTGAACAGGAATTTTGACACGATTTGTAGGCTTGTGTCTCGACTTCATGATGAAATAGATCATAACAAAACAATAATTCAATTATGTTTGGATAAAAGAGAAGATAGATTTTCATTGGAAGTGTTAAAGGTAAACCTGTCAACTGGGCCTGGATGGCTCGTTTCATCTCGATAAGTTCGACCCGGTTTGACCCAACCCGATGGGCCTCGGGCTATAGAATTGCCGGTCTCGGGCTGGACCGTCTACGTTGACAGGCTCGATGTACCGGCCCATTTAGAGGTCCGAACCAAGTCCATCAGTTACCTGACCTGGTATCAAAAAAAAAAATTCATTTAATTATTGGCAAATAGCCATTGCAGCCCACAAATGCCAATTGGACCGTTGAGGCCCAACGGCATTATAGTCGTTTGGAGCCCCCGACGACCAATTGGCCATTTTTTCTTATTTTATTAAAAAATAAATTAAATTAAAAAAATTCCTCTGAATATCCTACAATTTCAAATCATTTTCAACACAAATTTCATTCTCTCAAATCTCAACTCTCTCAAATATTCTAATTATCTTCTAAAGTGTTCAATTTTATTTTTAAATTTTGTGTTTACAAATATCAAGTGAAAGTTTTCTAAAGTCGCAACTTTCGGATGCTTCGAAAAATTGGTATTATCATTTCATCTCTTACCTTTAATTTTTAATTAGTGTATTAATTGTTGAATATTTATTTTTATTATTTTTGTGTATTTTGAATATTTTTTAGTTTGATTTATAATATGGATAAATTAAGAAACATCGGTAAAAGTGTCAAAAATTTATCTCCCGAAAATGATAATGGTAGTAAAAAATGAATTGATGACGGTTACGGTAGAGGTAGTTCAAATACTAGATATACCCGTATGCCTCCGGTACCGGTTAGTCAACCTTTTGAGGAAGAAATAGGTGTAGGTGCTCACGGTATAAATTATGTTGAAACTCAGAAAAATTATGGTATAGAAGAAGAAAATGAAGTAGAAGTTGTTAATTTAGAAGAAGATGATGAAAATATTGGGTGAGACACCCGCAATAGAAAATGTTAATGTTAGATTTGAATCGGTTAATCTTCCTCCCCGTTCTCCTCGTGCCCAAGAGCTCGTAGAAGAACTAATATTACATGAAATTTTTTTACGAAAATAGAAGGAGAAAGTAAGGTGCAATGTAATATTTGTGAAATTGTATATGAGCATAAAATTGGAGGCAATAAAGGGGTACTAGTTCGTTGATGAGACATTTAAGAGATAGACACGCTAGAGAGTTAATTATTGCACAAGGTGGTGAGGTTGTTGGTGGGCCAGCACAAACTAGATTGAATCCAATAACTGGTCAATTAATTAAGAATTATAATAAAATTAAGGACCGAAAAAAAATAGCGAAAATAGTAGTTGTGGGTTGTTTACCTTTCACTTTTGCTTCTTCGAATGTTTTTATTCATTATATTCAAACAATTTATAATTCTATATTTAATGATATTCTTAGAAGTATTTGTCGGGCCGATATTTTTAGACTCCATGTATAATATGTTTATTATTTATCTACATTATTAAAAAGTAATCAAAGTAGAATTACTCTAACTTCTGATCTTAGTCGTGCTGTTAATAAAAATGATTATTTAATAATTACTTGTCACTGCAACAACAACAACAACATACCCAGTGTATTTCCATCTAATGGAAACAATTACTTGTCACTGGATAGATAATAATTTTGATATGCAAAAACGTATTCTACCTTTTTTGTATGATGAAGATCGTAGACATACTGAAAATTTTATTTTTGAATCTATTACTGAAGTTGAAGAATATTATGGTATTGAAAGAAAAATTTTATGTATTGCTTTTGATAATGCATCTTACAACAAGACTGCTATTGACAAGTTAAAAGTTGACCTTTCTCCGCCGTTATCTAAAATATTTCATGTTAAGTGTTCTTGAAAAGGTCCGACTTGTTGTTGACTTTATTCAAGGAGATAATCGGAAAAAAAGAGTGAGAGAATTTAAAGTTAAATATGAATAAAATTGACTTAGACCGATATTAATGCCTGAAGAATGTGATACTAGATGGAATGATACCTATACTTATTTAAAAACTTGTCTTGATCATAAAGTTTCTATTACAATAATTTTTAATCAATATTCTGGTTCTTTTCCTAAGTGTATGGTACATGATTCTGATTGGGCTGCAATTAATGATCTTGTATAATTTTTGGAAAAATTTTATATAACTATGGTTGAATTTTCTGGTGCTTATTATCATACTGTTTGTAATATTTTAGCTTATTTAGCCGACATTTCTTGTTTGCTTAAAAAATTTAAGAATAAAAGGTTACAAAGAAGTTGTTTGTGCTATGTTTGCTAAATTTAAAAAATATTTTTATCTACTTCCCTCAATTTACTTGGTTGGTGCTATACTAAATCCATGTATGAAATATAATACTATATCCGAATTTAGTTCTATTATTTATACTACCTTAGAGATAGAGCCTGAAGAAAAACATTCTTTGTTTACGGCTATGAGTGATGCGAATAGTTACATAGAAACATTATATAACCATTATACCGAATTACTTGATGTAGCTGTACAACACATATCACTCCAACTGCCGTTCCTCAAGCTCCGGAGGAGCCATCATCTTCTAAAAGGCCGGCACATAATAGTTTTCCTGATTATTTTTATGATTTAAATGTTTGGGACAAGGTTGCGACTTCAACATGCAGAACAAGTTCTCGGGAAAAGCTTAAGTATTATCTTCGACAACTGATAGAGGATCGTAGAGTAAGAATCAACGCGTTGGATTGGCGGAAGAATAATGAAAGAAAATATCCTGTACTTTTAAGATTAACTAGAGATATATTGAATGTTCAATGTCAATCGTTACATCGGAGAACGCTTTTAGTCAGGGACGACAATAGCTTGGAGACAACCGACACTCATTGGGAAGCAATGCTATAAATGTTCTAGTTTGCCTTAGAGATTGGATTAGAGCAGGACGAAGAAATCAAGGAATGGAGGTGGAGCTGAAAGACGAACAGAATCTTGAAGACATTATGACTTCAAGGGAGAACTCAACACAATTAAGTCCAATGCATGATTTTCCCCCCATTGATTTTGACTTCTCTATGACAGTTCCCATTAATATTAACATGCATGAGTGGAAAAAAATGATGCAAAATTTATAGATTTTTCATTCATATAAATTATAAGTTTTGGATCATTTTGCAATCAATAAAATACAATATTCATTCACTCCTTACTTTTATAATTTTTTCATTTAAATTGAATTTCTAATTTGAATTAAATACTTTTAATATATTACTATCAAACTTTACACTAAGTAATAAACATAACAAACATATATACACATAATGAAAAAATAAATATCTTTTAAGTTCAAATATAATAACATATAATGAATATATATTCAAAACATTAAGTATTATTATATTAAGTAGCATACATTATAATCTTGTATATAAGCTTTTTCTAAAGTACTATAACATGTAATGTATATATCTTTCAACTTTCAAATGGTATTTAAAGTAGTATATATTCTACATATATGTGTATATATTTTCTATAGATTCTAAAGTAGTATATATTTAATGTATACATGTCTATATATTTTCTAAAGTAGTATATATATAGTGTATATATGTTGTATGTATATTATTTCAAGTGGTATTTAAAGTAGTATATATTCTACATATATGTGTATATATTTTTTATAAACTAAAATAGTATATATTTAATGTATACATGTGTATATATTTCTAAAGTAGTATTATATTTAATGTATATATTGTACGTATATATGTGCATATATTTTCTATAGAATATAAACTAGTAAGTATATATTTAAAGTATACAAGTATATGTTTTCTAAAGTAGTACTCTATATATTTAGTGTATATATGTTGTATGTATAATTTTTAAAGTAGTATTTGAAGTAGTATATATATTATATTGTACGTATATATGTGCATATATTTTCTATAGAATCTAAACTAGTATCTATTTAAAGTATACATGTGTATATGTTTTCTATAGTAGCATATATTTAGTGTATATATGTTGTATGTATATTATTTAAAGTAGTATATATATTATATTGTATGTATATATGTTTATGTATTTTCTTTAGACTCTAAAAAAGTATATATTTAATGTATACATGTGTATATGTTTTCTAAATTAGTATATATTTAGTGTATATATATTGTATGTATATTGTTTAACGTATTTATAATGTATACAGGTGTGTATATATTGGAAAAAAATATGTAAATTTGAATTTTTTATTTTTTTTTAATTTTTGATTGATTTTGACTTGTCAAAACCGGATACACGCTAAGTAGATTGGTTTCGGTCTATTTCAACAAATTTCATTGTTTGGGCCTGAGCCAGAACGGAATGGACCATTAAGAGTGACCCGATACCGGACCGTTCAGAACCCGGTAAAATTACGTGGGTCGATGCCGGTTTGAACCGGCCCGGCCCGGTTAACAGTCTTAGTTGAAGGAGTTGAAGAAAAATAATATTGGGTTCAATAAACAAGTGGACGAGCTTGAAGAACATGTTTGTTTATGTCTTTTAAGATTAATCGTGCTAGAGCTTTGGTCATTTAGGAAATTGCAAAATTATGTGGAAATTAAAGTGAAGGGAGTAGCTAGAAAAAGGATTGCGTATAGGATAATTTAATTATTTAGTTTAATTTGTAAATATGAGTTATTCACGTAAACGATCTTGAATATTTAAAAATTGAGACCTTTCTAACTTTTTTTCTTTTTCCCCCCTTTATTTCTAATGAGTGAATCCATCCTCGCTTTGCAGATTAGATTTTCGAGTGCTCAAATTTTCTGAAGAGATCTTGTTAGTTATCAATTATTTCATGCATTAACCAATAATATTACTCACTCTTAAATATATACATGTATCTTTTATGAATTTTATCGCTTATGTGTTTTCAGTCTTCTAAAATATTTGATTTATATATAATATATTGTATGTAAAATAACAATAATTTCATTTTTCTTAAAAAGAATGAAGCAAAAGAAAAAAACTCCATAAAACTTAATTTATTTCCATGCATATTTTTAACAAATTTTACAACTTGTTAATTATTTTTATATAGATTTATGAATCTTAAGTTCTCTTCGTAAAATAATTATTTATCATTAATGTTTTTTTTGTTGGCGCCTTTCCGTTTCTACTTCCCATATCCCTACCTGTTTATTTAAAAGAAGATATCAAATCTCACTTTTTTTCTCCTTCTAACTCTCTAAAAAGATATAATTAGCCAAAAATAAATATTTTTCAAATCGTAATTAAAATTTAACAAAATATAAAATATCACACATGGACATGTTATCGAATATGAAGAGGTATAGATAATATTATGCATTAATTACTTAATTTGATTAAAGAATATGAAAAGAACCTCAGTTGAAATATGAAAAATCAAACAAATTTACTAGAGAATAACTCATTTGCAATATGAAATTGAAAAACAAACACAATATTTTTCATCATCAAACTTAACAAAAATCTTTAGATTAATCAAATGCCTATATCTTTGTGTTGGTAATCATCTTCTTCTTTTATTTTTTGTTTTATTATATGTTTTGGTTCTTTTCATTAGTATACATATAATATGAATATATTTTCCAAAGCAATTACGAAGTGATATATTTTTTGAATAGATGCATAACTTGATTAACGTTAGATTTAAACCTTTCTAAATAATAATAAATAGAAAGGAGAAATATGTTAACAAATAATTTATATACATTTTTACATATTACTTTTTTTTTTTTAGACATCTACTTGTATACCGTAGCTTATGAGTCAAGGTTGTTATTGTACAATATAGGTATCCGATAATAAGGAGAATGTTCGAAATTAGTTAATACTTCATACCAAATATGAAATAAAGCTAATTTAAATTTTATTTCGTGATTATTTTTTGTATCGCGTGAATCAAACGACCATTAAAGAGGGAGCAACATGTGTATATGTTTTCTATAGTAGTATATATTTAGTGTATATATGTTGTATGTATATTATTTAAAGTAGTATATGTATTATATTGTATGCATATACGTTTATGTATTTTCTTTAGACTCTAAACTAGTATATATTTAATGTATACAAGTGTATATGTTTTCTAAAGTAGTATATATTTAGTGTAAATATATTGTATGTATATTGTTTAACGTATTTAAAATGTATACAGGTGTGTATATATTGGAAAAAAAATATGTAAATTTGAATTTAATTTTTTTTTAAAAAAAAAAATTGACCGATTTTGACCGGTCAAAACCGGATACACGCTAAGTAGATCGGCTCCGGTCTATTTCAACAAATTTCAGTGATTGGGCCTGGACCAGACCGGACCGGACCATTAAGAGTGGCCTGATACCAGACCGTCTAGAACTCGGTAAAATTATGTGGGTCGATGCCGGTTTGAACCGGCTCGGCCTGGTTAACAATCTTAGTTGAAGGAGTTGAAGAAAAGTAATATTGGGTTCAATAAACAAGTGGACGAGCTTGAAGAACATGTTTGTTTATGTCTTTTAAGATTAATCGTGCTAGAGCTTTGGTCATTTAGGAAATTGCAAAATCATGTGGAAATTAAAGTGAAGGGAGTAGCTAGAAAAAGGATTGCGTATAGGATAATTTAATTATTTAATTTAATTTGTAAATTTGAGTTATTCATGTAAACCACCTTGAATATTTAAAAATTGAGACCTTTCTAACCTTTTTTTCCCCTTTATTTCTAATGAGAGGCGGATTCAGAATTTCAAACTTGTGGGTTCTAAGGGCTCCTTTCCCACCACTAAGCTATCCCTTGGTTTAGTTATGGGTTCCCACCTATTAATATTTATAACTTTTGACGATTTTTCTATGTAATTTTAAGCCTTACGGTAGCGGGTGTGGGTTCCCGGGAACCCACACCTTCTACTCTATATCCGCCACTGTTTCTAATGAGTGAATCCATCCGCGCTTTGCGGAGATTAGTTAGATTTTCGAGTGCTCAAATTTTCTGAAGAGATCTTATTAGTTATCAATTATTTCATGCATTAACCAATAATATTATTCACTCTTAAATATATACATGTATCTTTTATGAATTTTATCGCTCATGTGTTTTCAATCTTCTAAAATACTTTGATTTCTATATAATATATTGTATGTGAAATAATAATAATTTTATTTTTCTTAAAAAGAATGAAGCGAAAGAAAAAAACTCCATAAAACTTAATTTATTTCCATGCATATTTTTAACAAATTTTACAACTTGTTAATTATTTTTATATAAATTTATGAATCTTGAGTTCTCACTTTTTTTCTTCTTCTAACTCTTTAAAAAGATATAATTAGCCAAAAATAAATATTTTCCAAATCGTAATTAAAATTTAATAAAATATTAAATATCACACATGGACATGTTATCGAATATGAAGAGGTATAGATAATATTATGCATTAATTACTTAATTTGATTAAAGAATATGAAAAGAACCTCAGTTGAAATATGAAAAATCAAACAAATTTATTAGAGAATAACTCATTTGCAATATGAAATTGAAAAACAAACACAATATTTTTCATCATCAAACTTAACAAAAATCTTTAGATTAATCAAATGCCTATATCTTTGTGTTGGTAATCATCTTCTTCTTTTTTATTTTGTTTTATTATATGTTTTGGTTCTTTTCATTAGTATACATATAATATGAATATATTTTCCAAAGCAATTATGAAGTGATATATTTTTTGAATAGATGCATAACTTGATTAACGTTAGAATTAAACCTTTCTAAATAATAATAAATAGAAAGGAGAAATATGTTAACAAATAATTTATATACATTTTTACATCTTACTTTTTCTTTTTAGACATCTACTTGTATACCGTAGCTTATGAGTCAAGGTTGTTATTGTACAATATAGGTATCTGATAATAAGGAGAATGTTCGAAATTAGTTAATACTTCATACCAAATATGGAATAAAGCTAATTTAAAATTTTATTTCGTGATTATTTTTTGTATTGCGTGAATCAAACGGCCATTAAAGAGGGAGCAATATCCAATTAATTAGTTCATTCCAAAGATGTAACACATAAAATCGTAGAAGAAAATAAAGTAAAGCCAATTGATTAACGTAAGAAAATAAGAAAAAAATACTTCATATAAGAGGAGCTATCAAATGTTATTCAATTAACATAATAATAATAATAATAGTAATAAACTTTATGAAAAGAGATATCTGAGCAAAAAATTGTTATTCAAGTAGCATACTAAATTACATATAATGAACATTACAAAACCAACCTAACTCAATTATTTTGACACATGATGGCAACGAAGCTAATTTAATGGGGTGTAATCTACGAATTAGTGGCCATGTTACATTTTCTGAAGTAGAAATCAATTTCTCCTCTTCTTTGATTTTGCTCATGCTCTCTCATGAATTTGTAGAAAAAAATTAATAATTTTTTAATGAAATGAGAAAAGAAAAATAGAAAGATCCAAAAGCAGAAAGTCAAACTTATACATAGATACTCTTATGAATGAAATTAGCCAAATGAAAAGGTAAGATGTGTGTGCAATGTACTCCCTCCATTTAGTTTTATTTGATACTTATTAACTTGTCACATCTTTTAAAAAATTATTTAATAGACTTATTTTACTAAAATAATTCTATTAATTATGCATTAAAAATATGAATTTAAATAAAGATGCTTTGTTTAATCATATAATTCTCTTGATTTTATTAAAAGGACAACTAAATTGAAATAAATATTTTTAAAAAGAAGATCAACTAAAATGAAACGGAAGGAGTATGAAAGGACATCAAGGCTCAAGCTTCTTTTATATATATAGAGGAAAATTATAAGACTGAGGCAAATAATTATTTTTCTCATTATTACTGCATTGAAGTATACGTTATGAACATTAATTGGCTTTAGGCTTTAGGTCTTTCTCTAATAATAAGTTTGTTATTCATTCTAAAATTAATCAACAGTGTTTCATCTTCATCCGTTATTTGATAAAAAAGGAAAAGGAGAAAACAAATAAGTATGAATCATTGGCTAAAGAATATGTCATTTCACCTCTTATAGCCAGCCTTTAATATATTTATAAAGTGACAAAATGGATATCAAAAGACCATACATAAATCATATATATATATATATATATATATATATATATATATATATATTCTTTCATTTAGATCGTGAGATATGTATTTATAGTATCGATCATGATATAGATATGATGAATAATTTAAGCGTTTCAAATAAATAAATCAGACAACTAATAGAAAGATTAATACATGAAAGGCAATATGACATCAAGAACTATGAAGGCATCCACAATATTTAAACTAGAAGACAAATATCATAAAGAATAACAAAGGGCCAAATATCCTAATGTCCATATCCAATTTCTCTTCTTTAGCAATCTCGACCACTTTCCCACCCTCTTAGAATTGAATCATCTCTCAATTCTGTTCGAACACTGCTTTCCTCCTATACAGCATCATCATCTCAATTATTTGACATTTTAGAAGGCGTATAAATGATTTTTTTTTAAGAAAGAATAAATGAAAATTCAAACAATGTAAATTCTAATTCTAAACAATATATAATGAAATATTTAGCAATAATTTTGACGATGGAGGAGAGAAGGTTAGAATGCCTCAATTTATTAGACAATAATATGAAATATCAAGTGATTTCAAGAACATGATTATTAATATAATTTAGGAGTTATGATTATCAAAAGTCATGGGAGTGTCATGACCCAAAAACCAATGGTCATGATGACACTTGTCGCGGCGTACCTTGACAAGTAAGTCTATCACCCAAATTGATACACAAAGGGGAAAAGACAAAAATACCCCAAGGTAAGGCTTCTGGAACGAAGCCGAACCACACAAGTATGATAAATGCAAAAAGAATATAATCAAGAATGCAACCATAACTCCCAAAACTTGGTGTCAATAGTATAAGAACTACTAATACAACCATGAGTCAATACATCAGAAATACCCATACAGGGTCAACATTTGTCTTTGAATACAAATAAAGACATAACTACTATAGAAAGATAGAGGTGAACTCCGGACACATGAATGTCCAACCGCTATCTTAAGTAAATCTGAAGGCGCACTCGAGCTAGGACCTGCACCAAAAGGGTGGAATAGGTGTGAGTACGACCCAGTTGTACTCAGTAGATATCATAGGCCGATCAAACAAAGTAGTAAATAAAACATACAAAATATACACTAAGGGCACGTCACCTGCAATCAGAAAATGTTCCATAACGGTAGCCCACACTACTTGCACTAACAGTTCTACAATATCCACACATAATAATATAACAACACACCAAATAGGGATACAAATACACACAATATTACATACAAGTAGAATGAAAGGGGAGCATATGTAATCAAGATCATCGAGTACACTTAAAGGAAGATAGAACGATTAGACATTAACAAGTCAAGATATAGAATAAATAGATACATGATAATGATGATGATGATGATAAGAATGCATGAGATTGGCACACAGTCTTGGGTTTGGCATACAGCCTTGGGGTTAGCACACAACCTCCGTATCTCTAGTATTTCTAATGTTTTCAGTATTTCAATATTTTCAGTATTTTCAAAGCATATACATAACATAAGACACAAATCAAGTACACCACGTGAGCCAACATCCATTCATTATTTTCACTATTCATGAATTTTTCACATGATTCATATGCCCACAAATATATATATATATATATACATACACACACACACATATATCACAATAAGACAAAGGCACCAGAATAGGTATTTCTAACAACACAATATAATTATTCATATGTATTCAGTCTATCAACATCACATAAGACCCCGCACGGTCACACATATCACATCATATCTCAGATTCAACAATTACATCATATACGGGTACAACATATGGAGAGACATATTTCATGATTAGTTCCTACCCTTAATACATTTTGTACCAATATTTACTACTCAACCCAGTCTGAAAGAGTGAAGCCATAACCTACCTCGAATACCAGAACCGGTCTGCAGCACTTCAACCACAAAGCCCTACTTCTCACGAATGATCTTGAAATAAAATAAAATCAAGAAATATAGAATCTATGCGTCAAAACAAAGCTAACGATATCCATATTGGCTACTTTTGATTTGGGGTCAAAACGAACCCTCGAAATGAATTTTAAAAAAAGAAGGGCAAAATTATAACTTTACTTCAAAAACATGTTTTTCATATCTTTAGGAATCTACAACCGAAAATTTAAGTTAAATCGAGTCAAAACGAGGTTCACTCATTTTGAGCTTTATCGAGTAAATTTTTTAAAATCCGTGTTAAAATCAAGAATCAAAGATATTTTGAAGGTTAAATTGATGAAAAACTCGTAATTATAATATTAAAAACATTATTCAAATGAAAAAGGAGCGAAATTGGGGTTTAAAATTAAGCCCTAAGATTTTTGGATTTTAAAAAAATTAATCAAGGAATTAGAGTAAGAAAGAATGAAATCTCACTTTAAATCCATAATAGAATCAAGAAATAGATGTTAATCTAGCTTTCCAAGCTCTCACAAGCTTCACTTTTAAGCTCTCACACTATTTTAGGGTTTAACTCTCAAGAGGAAAGGTGAAAGAATGAGAAAAATGAGCCAAAAAGGGCTATTTTATAGTGCAGACACTACAAAAAATGCATCAAATTGCGGGGGTTAATTTTACATTTTGTGGGGTTTTTAAACCCCCCGCAAATTTTATTTCTGGGGGTTCCCAAAACCCCCACAATATGAGCCGTCACAATCAAGTTGCGGCAGCTTTTTTCTGACCGCCACAAATAATTTACGGCGGTTTTTATTTACAAGTTGCGGCGGTTTTAAACCTCCGCTATTTGTATTTTTTAAAAAAATTAATGTTACAAGTTGCGGTGGTTTAAAACCTCTGCTATTTTTTTCTTTTTAAAAAATAAATAAATTTAATGAGGCCAATTAATTTCAATTACTAATTATAGATTCTAATTTTAGCTCGATTTTAATTGTACCTTTAGAAATAATCTACAATCCAATATTTGGTCAATTCATATATCATTAACACAACATGAATAATTAAATATAGTAATTGAAAAATATGTCAAAAATACGTTAAACATTAAACTTTAAAATTAAATATTCAACATTAACATCTTCAAACTCCAATTTTTCAACATTAAGTAGTATCTTCAAAATCAAATTTAAACATTAAGTACATCCAAGACATAATTGAATATCCTAGACAATTTGCAATGAAATCAATGACCGTCATTAGGATCAGAATCATCACGTGGTCTCCTTGCATCCATGGGCGAAATGGGTCCACTAGACGCATCACTTGGCTACATAAAAACGCAAAGTATTAAAATCAATCAGATAAACTTTCAGTCCTTATTATAAAACATTTATATTTGCGTACAACTAAAAACAACTAAAAACATCATGATAAATGTAGAGTGAGGTTAATAAGGGCAACTGATAAACATAACGACTTCTTCCCTTATTTTTTAAACTCATGTCCAGTCAAATGGTGTCATATAATTGGGACGGAGGGAGAGTTATGGATCATTCAATCATTTAAAGCATGCAGTTTATGGAACATTCAATCATTTAAAACCTACGATTTATGTAGAGTGAGGTTGATTAGGAAAAATAATTTTGCATCAAAAGAGTTACCCTCAGATTGACCATTTGATTCCTAAATTACCCAATTAGTAAAGATGTTAATTCCGACCTCAGTTCCACATCAATTGTGAACTCTATATCAATCAGTTGTCATGGTTTTATGACAGTATATCTATCTTTTGGATGTTATTACTTGAGGACTTTGTGGATTGTTCTATATTTACTTTCAGAAAAGGAGAATTTGTATCTCTATGTGCTTCCTAATGAAACATCGGGAGGTGGCATTAGGAATAAATTTTGTACGTGATAGAATGCAATAGAAAAAACTGGTAATTATCACTCATTCACAACATTCTACTTTGCTGCATTCTACTTTGGTGTTTTTCTGTAGCATTCTACTTTTTTGTTCACAGTGATTCACGGCAAAGGCAACTCCTTTACTTATTATAATTTTATGAACATTCTGATGCCCAATACTAAAAAAAATCCAAAATACCCCAGGCTCAAGTGCCACAAATCCAAGTAAAAGCAGAAGAAAGCAGTGAAATTAATAAGGAAAACAGTCATAACCTACAAGAAAGGAACAATAACGACAACAAAATAGCGTGACAATTGAAACACAATAAACAACCGAAGATGATAGACATCAGAAACAAGAACGACAAGAATATGGCTAGTACGATGACAAACACCTACAACATTCGAAGAACAAGACTCCACTACCTACTAACGTTCTACTGTAACTAACCAAACCTAAGATTTGTAACTTCTTGGCGCTATGATAATGGAAAAACATCCCGTTAGTTTCTGTTAGTTCATTAATAAGCTTATAGTGCTCCCACAATGCTGAGAAGCCAATGCCATGTTATTGGAGGATTAACAGTAAAAACAAGTTGATGTTGATGTTTACTGGAAGTATAAATAAAATTGCAAGCTCAAACACAAAGAATATTTTAAATCTGAAGATGAATGAGTAGACTGAGATCAAACACCAAGATAAAAAAAAAGTAAAGAGAACTTTACTTACTGTTGTGGGAGAAACCATTGAAGGAGAATCAAAGAGCCCCACAAATTGTTCTGGTATCGTTCCTTCTTTCATTATCATATATGCCTTCAAAGCACTCAGTATTTGATTGTGAGAATTCATCATTTGATTGTAGTTTTCTCGACATTAGAACGAACAAGAACCTCCACTACTTGATGCACTTGTACCACCAAAACGAGGTCTAACTTATTGAAAAACTCTACTAGGAACAGCTCCTAATCCTAAACATCTTACCCTTCGAAAGTGTTCTTGCCCTAGCACCTTACCAACGGCATCATTTGGCGAAATTTGAGACTCATCTTTGGTGCTTTAGCTCAAAGCTGACTCAATTTTTTCTTACATATAGAAAATTTGTTGTCAAAATAAATTAATAATAGAAATTCATTTTACATACTGTGGTTGATTGCCCAATAAGAGTCTATGGAACATAAGTAAAACTCACACATATTTCCTTTGCCGCTTCATTGACATATGCTCCATCTTGATTCTTATGAGTAGTAATGTACATTTTTGCTCGTCCAGGCCAGTGTCCAGTCTCGATCATCTATAAATTAAAAAACATAATCAAAATAATTTACTATTTAGGAATATTACATTTGAGGTTAATTCACTCACCATTTCAACCCTTCTTGTAGCATTGGCTTTGGAGCCACCAGTGTGAGGAATTGTCTGTTTCTTCGATTTTCACGGTTCCTTTGACGCATTTTCTTATAAAAATATATTTTAATGTCAATTAGAAAAAAATAAATATATAACTATAAAGAAATACATTTACGTAAATACCTTTGTTGATTCTTTAAAATTATATTCAATAAAAGAAATCCACTGATCTGGTGGAATCCCGTCCAGCACCTTATCCATAAATTGAGCTTTACTTTTAAGTGGATCATCAACTTCATTCCACATGTTAAGCTTATTTGCAGTCCATTTTTTTCCAATAGATAAAGAAATATGTCGTCGAGCAACTATTTCTTGTACGTCAAATAAGAATTTGGGCTTCAAAATAAAAATCTTGGTTAGTTTTTCTATTACATGCAAATATAAAATTCAAAGACAAAAATAAAAAATAGTTGTCAGTCTCTAAAAATAATAAGCGGTGGTATAGTCGTCAAAATTTAGAGCTTATACCTTTATAATATGATCGAAGATGTGATTGAAGTATGTCACTGGTAAATTTGATCATTTTTCAAAGTTGATTGGAAATAAAGAGCAATCACATGCTAAAATTTCACAAAAGCGCGAAAGTAGGCTGCGTTCTTCACCAAATGGTTCATCATAAATATCAAACTTAACCACGATACGTTCTTCACCTGTTAAATTTAGCACTTCCTTAGCTTTTACTTTGATTTTTTTGACATTATTTCTTGAATCCGTAATAAGAAAAGAGATTAGTTGAAGTTATGAGAAACATTACATTGGATTAGAAAGGTTTGTTGAATATGTATTGATAGTCAGAAGTATTTACCTATTGCGTCTACGACCCAATGCGTATTTGATTCACGTGTAGGATTTTTTTGGGTGCAACCTGATATGTTGGAGCTGCTTGTGACGAGTCCTCATTTGTTGGATCCGAATATGATGTAGAATGAATTGATCGAGATGACTGTGATGAATCCTGATTTGCCAGACCCAGATGTGATGTAGAGTGAACTGATCGAGATGGTTGTGATGAGTCCCAACCAACCGGAGATGGATGTGATGTCAAGTGAGCTGACAGGGATGGTTGTGATTCAGGACAAACTATCGGACCCGGATGTGGCGTGTCCTGATCCATAGGATTTGGATGGGATGCTGAGTAAACTGGTCGTGATGGTTGAGGTGCATGCTGAATTGACGGAGACAGATTTGTTGGCAGACATGCTGATTCAGTACCTTGTGATGTGGATACCGGCAAATCTGATTTTTGTATGCTTCACTATCTCGAGGGTGCCTTAAGATCCCATCTTTGTTATCATCCTCTGCATGCCATCTCATATGCTCTGTAATTTTTTAGCACATAAACAATCTTTGTAATCTTGATTTTAATGGAAAGTAGCGCAAAACTTTGGCAGGCTTCTTTTGCTTCTTCTTTTGTTTCTTACTTGTACTAGGAACATAATTAAGATCGTTATCCTTCTCGGGCTTCCATCTAGAAGTGTGACAATGCTTACATGATTCTGCATTAATATCATCTTCCCAGTACAACATGCAATCATTTGGACAAACATCTATCTTGATATAATCAAGACATAACTTGTTAATGATTTTCTTAGCCTCATAAAAAGATATAGGGATCTTTGCAAATTTAAATGCATCCCTGAGTAGAGCTAGCACCATAGTCATTCCCTTATCACTTAACCCAGACAAGCACTTTATGTGATAAAGCTTTAATAAAAATTCCAACTTTGATTGCTTGGATCCTTCATACAAATCTTCACTTCTCTCTTTAAGCAATTCAAAATAATCTTTGTTATTTGAATCAGACAAATCATGCAAAGTTTCTTCTTCGCCCGCTACTTGTGATGGACCTGTATTTGCACCCTCATGCCTTAAAACCCCGAATGCTTCATTAATCAACAAGTCAATAGGATTTACAAAAGGTGGTGCATCTTGAATGACCTCTATGTTTCTGGAATTAGGCAAAACATTTAATTCCCCATGCATAACCCAAGTGACGTAATGTTCAGGAAAATCCTTGTCCATCAAATGGTGAAACACCATATTTCTTGTTTGCCACTTTTTAAAATCACATAAAGGACATGAACACTTTATTTTATCTCCCATAGCTCCACTGGTAAATGTAAAATGTAGAAACTGATTCAAACCAAGTAAATACTCTGGTGTGTTTCTTGGCATTCCAATCCAAGATCTATCCATTGAAGAATTTGATGAATATGTTAAATATCACCTATAAGATTTCATAAAGAAGAAAAGTGAACGTAATAGGAAATAAATAAATTATTGAACCCTAACAGAGAACATATATAACAGCATATCTTATGAAAAATCACTCTATCAGATAATTGTGATGTCTGGGTCAACTTTCGCACAACTCGACTAACTTTACATACATGAAAAAACAAATGTGCTACTACTCAACAGCATAACCAAAAAGTCATGGATTAAGTTTACAAGTAGGAAATAGGACAGTCATGCAACACCAAGTAAAAAGAACTCATTCAAGATCTTGTACAATGATAAGTTTTGAATCTTAACGCATATAGTGGAAAAATGATCTTCAATTATAACTAATGGGGTTTGAGTGAAGAAGATTAAGCAAAGTGTAGAAAATAAGGAACTTAGCATCACTAAAAAAACCTAGCTAAATAAGCAACTCAGCATCATTATAAAAAGAATGGCAAGAAAGCTATTTCATACACCAAGACTCTATTACTCCAGTTCATCGAGTTTTATATCCAATTGCTCACCTGTTGAAAGAGTCTTAACATTGACCATGCCCTTTTTCCATTTATCCTTTCTGACCAAAATCAATCTGCGTGCGTTTATATGTGTTGCCCGCTTGAACACCCTTGAAATAACGAAAAATTAAAAATATGAGCTTTAAAGTGAAACAACAAAGACATAACGAAGATGCAAGCAGCTACATCAACAAACAAATACTGAATCTATAAGATTGTAATGTACTACTTAAGTGGCTTGTTCTCCAAAACCAAATCAACACTTTGCCCTTTTTCCCTGAGAATGGTGGCAACTGCAGATACTGCTCCTTGAGGTTCCTTATCCAGTGAGCAGACAATGTTCTCTATTTGGAGGTTAAGTTCTGATAGAAATCCCTTATCCTTGAGCATATGAGTATTCCTCACAGAGAAAGCACAAACATATACCATTAGACCTAAATCTTACAACAAAAAACATATATATGAGACAAACAAGCTAGAAAATATTTGTTCCTGCAATATGATGGTTCTCAAATTGAAATTATACAATATAGGTATAAAATATTATTGCATCACTTTTATCCAAAATAAAAGGAAGAAGAAATTATGCATGCAATTAGAGACGATGGACAATCAAACTAAGAAATAGCAAGATATGTTCCCTCAATGCAATTACAATTTCATAAGATGAAATTGCTTCATCAGAAGATAGATTTCTTGAAATTCCCCAATTTTTATGAAGAATATTCAATTTCCCCTATAGATTTTCCCAATTTTTGTAACCCTAACTCAACCCCTTCAAATATAACACCGAATTTTCCAATTTCAGCAACCAATTTCTTGCAATTTCCCAATTTTTATGAAGAACATTCAATATGATTATTCATTAACTACCATAATTGTGGAAATGCAAAAAGCTTTGTAGCAAAAGAATAATAAATACCTTTCTAGTTGATTTTTTCACTTATTTACTTACAACTCCATTAATTTACTTTGATGACTACTTATGGTTTCAGGCAAATGGGTCGACTTAGAGGTAAATGGTGGTCGAGTTAGAGGGAAATGGTGGTCGACCTAGAGGGAAATGGTGTTCGAGTTCGAGGAAAATGATGGTCAACTGAGAGTGAGCGCTTCAATTTAAAAGCTGCCAAAACATTTGGTAAAGTGATTGAGAGGGAAAATAAATGGTTTAGCGCTATTTTTTTTTATAGCGGGGGTTTAAAACTCCCGAAAATTTATATATTTTTTATTTGAGTCTATGTGTTATTTTAGTAGGGGTTTAAAACCCCCACAATTAATAGCGGGGGTCGAAAACCTCCGCAACTTTATAAATTTTAGTGGAGGTTTTTTAACCCCCCGCATTTCATATAATTTTACGGAGGTTAAGATAACCCCCGTAAAAAAAAACACCGCAATTTGATGCATTTTTCGTAGTGAGATTGTTTTGCAACAGATTTTTTTAAATCCAAAGGAACTTCGACGGGGTGCCCGAGATTTGTTTGAAGTATAATATACACAAATGAACTATGTAATCACACTAAGTTCGACGCTCAAGACTCAACGACGATATCAAATTTTTGAGAAAATATCATTTTCATAGAGTTAACCCCCGAAATTCGAAATCATAATTTCCCAAATCAAGGGTCGAAATGAAATTTAAAAGACATAAAATCCAATCAAATATGTTACCACCCTAAAATCTATGTTTCAGACGTGTTGGTGAAGTCAGATTTTCCATCCGAGTTCGTTTTGACCAAATGTGGCTCCTACACCCTTTCCAATTTTCTAACCAACAGGTTGAAATAAGCTCAAGTGCATTGGGACCCAAACTAAAGGTCTAACTAGCCTAAAATTAATATTTTGGAGTTGCTGGCGCAGTCCGTTCATCCATCCATCGCACGAATCAAAAGATAACTACATAGGTCTATAATAAGGCTCTCGAAGCCACCAAAAATAATAATATAGCACAAATGGTATCAAAATGGATCGAAAAGAATGTCAATCACCACCACACCCCAGAAATACCACAATGTAACTACTTGTAGGGGTAAAATAGCTAAATCACACAAAATCACAAATTACACATATTTTATCAAAAAAATAATCGTTACAAGGTGTAACGGAAATAAAGTAAATAATTTTTTTTATTGAAGAATATGAATAAATGAAGAAGTGTAATTGACATATTCATTTTTGTAGAATGATTAAAAATATAAGAAAAATTGTTAAACAAAAATGAGATAAAAGGATAAATATATTTTTTTGACCAAAGATGGCATATTACTTTGTCTGTACTCTTTTTTTGTGCTATATTTATAGATAAATTAATAAAAAATAATGAATAAATGGAGAACTTAATGAAAAAATCTTAACTCTGTGATAACTGCAGCTCATGCTAATTGTCATTGCCCTTCATTTCTATCATTTATTAAAATATCCAATAAAGAAGATAATTATAATGGAAGGTGAAGAGTTGATTAATGAAATTAATTATTTATTAATAAATAAAAAAAAGGAAAATTCAAAAGAATAATAAAAAATATCAAAAAAAAGAGAAGCATGCACATCAACATTTTTATAACTCTCCGTTATATAAATTTTGATAGGGAGGAGATTGTATAAAAAAAAATTGGAAGTATTTTTCTAACCAGAATTTTGAGACTTCCTCTACTAACATCTATTTTTTATAGGGGCGAATCCATACACAGCTTTTTGGGTGCTCGAGCACTCAGTAACTTCATACCAAACTATATATATTAATATAGAAATAAACAGGAATGGTATAAATACAAATAATGTATACTCAGACAATAGATACTGTGGTTGGTGCAATAGTTTTAGATTGGTGCTTAAGGTTTTTTTTTTTTTTCTAATATGAGAGTTTGATTCCTACTTTGCATGATGTTTTATTTTAAAAATTAACCTATACTAACAGTGAGCCTCCAGACAATAGATACTATGGTTGGTGTAGTGGTTTAAGATTGGTTGTTTTTGTTTTGTACCAAAGTTTGATTCTACCTTGCACTTTTTTTTTAAAACAAACCTTATACAAACAATAAGCATCCAGACAATATATATTGTGGTTGGTGCAATAGTTTTAGCTTGGTGCTTAAAGTTGGTTGTTTTTGTTTAGTATCAGGATTAGATTGCTATTTAGCACGTCGTTGTATTTTAAAACAAACTTTCTCTACTTATTTATTATTCACTTACATTTTTTTCCGCATGCCGATTGTTCATTTTTGTCTCATTCTCCCTTTTGCTAACTTTTCCTAGAAAAAAGATTTTCAATTTCCGTTATCAAAGATAATAGTTATTGTTGTTTTGTTACATTCTTTTTTCTTGTTGTGTTCAAACACAATTGTCGTTTTTAGTATGAGTGTTAAATTTGTACTTATATTTTGTGATTGATAGCTAAAGGAGCACCCACGATTTTAAAATCCTGAATCCACCATTGAATTTTTAGCTTCTCTATTGAAAAGACGTTCTTTTGATACCTATTTCATATTTTTTTTCATATTTTTAATCGTATAGTATGAGGATGTTCTTGCATCGAGAAGAGCGTGACTTGTGTGTTTTGCTTTCCCAAAAGTACTATTATTGTATAAGTACAAATTTATGTTGTATTCTTTCACGTATACATATCTATTCAAAGTTTTATCTTCATAATATTATTGATCTTATTTTTACAAAATTATATATTATATCACTTGGTATACACGTGCAATGCACGTGTCGAAAAACTAGTATATAAAAGAATTGAAAATATCTTCTTCTTTTTTAAGATAAGAGGATACAAGATCTTAATTTTTGACGAATTTCAAAAGAAAGTTAAATTTTATTTTATTTAGCTGTAATAATTAATATTTCCAACTTGTCCTCAGTAAACCTAAGTAAGAAATTCTAACTTTGCATCATCAAAAGTTGTTGCTTGTGTTGGCGTGAATAAGAAAGTACAGTAAGAACTTGTAAGCGATGCACCCTGATCCGATGTAGAGTGGTGACGAGCGATCTGCCGCTCGACTAGGGGTGTAAACCAGCATGAATTAGGGGCGACCAAAGCTCGAGCTCTTGATATGCTCGTGGAGTTGATGAAGATGTCTTGATTGAATTGACTGGGGGTGACTTGGACAAATTGATAGTTAGGGATGATAGCTATCTATATCAGGTGAAGGGTATGTTATTGGACGAACCCATCAATTTTTGTTTTATTTAAGATAAGGTCATGTATTAGAAAAATCGATAATCAATTCCTCTTTCATGTCTATAAGGAATCTTAATAGGATATAGAATAACGAGAAAATGAGATATCTTATGCTCTTACAATTTGCACAGAAGAAAATGACTTTGTTCGATTTCCTATGTGTAAACATGAATAATCACAAAGATCGTAAAAATGAAATCTATTATGTATAAAAATTAAGATCTTTTCCATGTAAAAATGAAGCTATACAAATGAAGAAGTTTTCTTGTAAAAACAACATAAAAATTTCTTTAAAATAATTGTAAGAGGTTAGAAAATCATTTCTCCCCGTCGTAAAAATTTTTAGACAATTTTAGACTAGATATTTGATACATTTTCATTTTTAAGTTGACAGGGATTTAGATTTGACGGACACCCTTAGTTGTGTATGTGTTGTGATGTTTTTTCCATTTTGGTGTGTAAAAGATATATTGTGGTTTATTAAATGATTGAGAGTTTGACTTTTGTGATAATCAAGATTTATCCGTAACGTATCCATGCTCTCTCTCTATATATGCATCTTGTGTCCTGTGAGATGATCACCTATTGGTCTTCATTAGTGACTATTATTAACTGCATGGAATAGAAAGCCCTAGTATGGCTATCATGGAGGTAAATGCGAATCTCGAATATTTAGATACTACATTACTTTTGAAGTTGCCAACAATGGGAAGGAAGAAACATTTCAAGTATAGATCTATATAACCTCAATATAATCCTTGCTTAAAAAGTTTCGTCATTCCCTTTGTTGTCAATTGTAAAGATAATATAGTAACTAAAATATTCGAGATCCACTTGCATTTACCTCTATGATAGCCTTAATAGGGCATTCTATTTCCTGTAGTCAATAATAGTCACTAATGAAAATCAGTAGGTAATAAAGATGAAAGGCACAAGACACAAAGATACACACACATATATAGATCATATAAACGTCATGGCCAAAGTACTTCTTGGTTACCATATCCAAATCCTTCATCATTTGATTAAACATGACATCTTTTAGATACCTAAATGGGTAAAAAGTCGCTAAACATATAAAATTCAGGGTGTTCATCAAATTTAAATTCCTATCAACATAAAAATATGAATGCATCAGATATATAGTCTAAAATTGTCTAAAAATTTGACGTCAGGGAGAAATGGTTTTCTAGTCTTTTACAATTTGTTTTAAAAAATTATGTCTTTTTACAAGAGACCTATTTCATCTTAATTTTTTACAATATGTATCTTCATTTTTAACCAGAAGAGATCTTCATTTTAACTCATAAGAGGTCTCCATTAGAGATTCTATCTTTATGATCTTATTTTTATGATTATTCATTTCTATACATAGGAGGTCTAACAAGGTTATTTTTTTTCCGTTCATATTGTAAGAGTGCAAGAGATCGTATTTTCTCATAATTCTACATTTGATAAATATTCCTTGATATACACTATAGAGAATTCCTTACTGTAATACAAGACCTTATCTTATAGTATCAAAAAATATTAAAAAAAAGAGAAAAAGTATTAGGGATTTTTCCAACAACATATCTTTTTTCTAATAAATACAACTACTATCCTCAAATGAAAACGTGAATATGTGATGATGGCTCATGAAATAGTGCCTTGCTAAACCAAATAAGGAAGGTAATATTGCGATTAAATTAGACATGATCAAAGCTTAAGAAGGATTTTCTTAGACCTTTCTTTATGAGGTCTTAGATAAATTTTGTTTTAGCCATATTTTCTGTTACGACCTAAAAACTAAGGTCATGATGGTACTTATCGTGGGTAAGACTTGATAGGTAAGTCAATCTCCCAAAACTAATTAGTAAGAAGAAAACAATACAACAATTCCCAAGGCGAGACTTTTGGAGAGAACTTAGATCATAAATATGCAATAATAGCAAAAGTCTGAACAATAAAGATACGATAAACCATTTCAAAACTTGGTGTCAAAGTGTAAGAACAATCTAATACAACCCAGAAACTGGAAATGCAACTGAAACTAAAAAATACAAGTCTGTCTTTGGAATACAAAATAAAAATATCAACATGATAGAAGGAGGTCTGAGGTCGACTCTGAAGACATAGAGTGCCAGTGTTTTGTTTATTTCATCTTAAAATGAGTTATTATAAGTAGTAACAGGCTCAAAGGGTTAGATTGGGGATACTTGTAGCCTTAAGCACCGTGTGATATCCCGGGAGGTGATTTCGGGTCGTTACAGACATGTTCGTCATAGTCTTCATTGATGACATTCTTGTTTACTCTTGTAGCAAAAATGAGCATGCAGACCATCTCAGAGTAGTGATTCAGACTCATAGATCTCATCAACTGTTCGCTAAATTCAGTAAGTGTGAATTCTAGCTAAGATCAGTAGCTTTTCTTGGCCATATCATTTCCGATGATGGCATTAGAGTCGATCCTCAAAAGAGCAATACGAAGAAAAACTGGCCTAGACCCATCTCTCCATCAGATATTTACCATTGGTTTGTTGATGGGTTTTCTTTTATTGCATGCCCCATGTCCAGATTGACTAAGAAGAAAGTTAAGTTTCAGTGGTCAGATTCCTGCGAAAAGAGTTTTCAGGAGTTGAAGACTCAACTCACCTCACCTCAGTCTTAACTCTACCAGACAATTCAGATGGTTTTGTTATGTACTGTGATGCATCCAGAGTAGGTTTGGGTGGTGTCCTTATGTAGAGAGGTAAGGTCATAGCCTATGCCTCCAGACAACTTAAACCCCATGAGAAGAATTATCCGACTCATGATCTTGAGTTAGCAGTTGTAGTGTTTGCCTTAAATATTTGGAGGCATTACTTGTATGGGGTGCATGTAGATGTGTTCACTGATCACAAAAGCCTTCAGTATGTGTTCTCTCAGAAAGATTTGAATCTGCGTCAGAGAAGGTGGTTGGAGTTATTGAAGGATTATGACATGAGTTTTCTGTATCATCCGGGCAAGGACAATGTAGTGGTTGATGATCTCAATAGATTGTCTATATATAGTGTCGCTTATGTTGAGGATGGTAAGGAGAAGTTAGCTCAGAAAGTTCATCAGTTTACTCGACTAGGTGTCCGCTTAGTCGACTCAGCAAAGTGTAGTGTGTGGGTGCAGAGTAGCTCCGAATCATCTCTGGTTTCTGAGGTAAAGGAAAAGCAGGATAGAAATCCTAGTCTAGTTAAGTTAAAAGAATCAGTCAGAGATCAGAAGGTGGAGGTTTTCTCCTAAAGAGGAGATAGTGTTTTGCGTTGTTAGGGTAGATTGTGTGTTCCTGGTGTAGATGACTTGAGGCAATGAATTCTTGCAGAGGCGCATGGTGTGAGTCACTCTATTCATCCAGGGTCCACTAAGATGTACAATAATTTGTGGGAGATCTATTGGTGGAGTGGGATGAGGAGGGATATTGTAGATTTTTTGGCTAAGTGCTCTACATGCCAGCAAGTTAAGATTGAACACCAGAAGCCTAGTGGGTCCATGCGGGAGTTCAATATTCCTATGTGGAAATGGGAGGAAGTGAACATAGACTTTGTGAAAGGTCTGCCTTGTACCCGTCATCAGCATGATTCTATTTGGGTTATCATAGACAGGATGACCAAATTAGCTCATTTCTTGCTAGTCCATACCTTTTATTCAGCCAAGGACTATGCCAAACTCTATTGAAGAGAGTGGATTAGGTTGCATGGTGTTCCCATAGCTATCATCTAAGACAGAGGTACCCAATTTATCTCTTATTTCTGGAAAACATTTCAACAGGGTCTTGGTACCTAAGTCCATCTCAGTACTGCCTTTCGCCCTCAGACAGACAGTTAAGCAGAAAGGACCATTCAAACTCTAAAAGATATACTGAGAGCATGTGCAGTTGATTTTAAAGGTAGTTGGGATAACCACTTGCCTTTGATTGAATTCGCATACAATAACAACTATTATTCCAGTATCCGTATAGCTTCATTTGAGGCTCTTTATGGTAGGAGATGTATATCTCCAATTAGTTGGTTAGAAGTAGGTGAGGCTACAGTAGTAGGGCCTGACTTGGTGTTTGATGCGTTAGATAAGGTTCAGTTGATTAGAGAAAGGCTTAGGGTTGCCCAGAGCAGACAGAAATCATATGCAGACATGAGGAGAAAGGATCTCGAGTTTGAGGTCGATGACTTCAGGTACTTGAAAATCTCTCCTATGAAAGGAGTGAAGATATTCGACAAGAAAGGAAAATTCAGTCCCCGATATGTCGGTCCCTTCAGAATTCTCAGTCGTTTTGGAAAGGTAGCTTATGATCTTGAGTTGCCTTCAGATTTAGCCTCAGTACACCTAGTGTTCCATGTCTCATTGTTGAAAAAGTGTATTGGTGATCCAGCTGTAGTTGTTCCCTTAGAAAGTGTAGATATTCAGAACAGTCTTTCCTTTGAGGAAGGTCCAATCAAAATTCTTGATCATCAAGTTCATAGACTAAGGAACAAAGAAGTTTCACTAGTCAAAGTTCTTTGGAAAAATCAGTCCATTGAGGGAGCCACTTATGAAGCAGAGGCAGATATGCAACCAAGTAGCCTCATTTTTTCTATGCAAGTCCAAATTCTGTATAAGGTACCACATCTTCTTTAAGATTTCCCTCTATCATGCCCAGTTTTTAGTTTCACATCATGTTCATGTCAGTCGTGTATTCATGAATCAATTTAGTCATGCATTCCATCCATCAGATATGCATGTTCAGTGTGTAAGCTTAGTTCATTAGTTTTCCCTTAGATTAACCAGTCTCATTCGAGGATGAATGATCCCAAGGGGGAGATATTGTAATGCCCCGCATTTACTTAGCAAATTTTAAGTCCCAATATGAGTATTTGTATATAAAATTTGTGAAACACTAATTATTTTCCAGTTTAGAGCCTGCCATTGCGTAGGAAATTGAATTAGCTTTCCATCAATATAAAATTTGCCTAAATTCGATAAACGGGTAAGAAGTTATGGAAATTTTAAGTTTCAGTCATTTAACACCATCATTTTAAACCTTAGCGCATCGTGGATCCAAATAAATGACAATTGTCAATTTCCAGTGAAGCTCCACAAAACCACTGCGTCGCATCTTCATCCAAAATTACAATTGTCCTTTTCTAGTGTCCTGTCGCGATAATGGCGCATCGCGCCAAGGGTGAATTTTAGAATCAAAAGGGCACCGCGATTCCTCCACGTCACGCCAAGCCCTCAGTTCCCAATTGTCAGTTTCCAGTGACACGACGCGATAGCTCCACGGCGCGCCAGGTGCCCATTTCGGTAAAATTAGACGAAAAATTAATATTTTGTTCAGGGATGAAACAATCCTTTCCCCATTATTTTAGTCTGCCCAGGCGTGATATTTAAGCCTTAAAACGTTTTAAAAAGTATTCTTTAATTAATATCCCCCAAATCAAAAGGCATTCTCTCCCAATCAAGAACCCTAGCTCTCAAATTCAAGGTTAATCCACAAGACTTCACAAAGAACTTCAGGAAATCCATCAATTAAGGTATGTTAGATGTTCATCCATGGATCCCTTTCATCCATGGAGTCCAAACAACCCTTTAAAATTATAAAATTGTGATCTTTTCAAGTTATTGTGTTTTAAATTGTGATTTCACCCATGAATCTCCATGAACTATGATTATATACCATGTTACCATGAAATTATTGTTAGTATTTAATCCTCCATGTTTTAATGTTGTTATTTATTGAACAAGACCTCGTTTTAACTCTATTATGTCGGATTCATGCTATTTCTATATGTTTTAGGACATTTCTATGATTGTTTTAAACCACGAACTACAAGTGTTTGATAAAATGCCTACAAGAGTGATTGATTTATATAAAAGCCTTCATGTTTTGTCCTTCAAGCTTTAGTGTCATTTTACTATTATTATTTTTGTGTTGTGGGGGTACTGAATACCCGAAATACATAGCTACTTAGTCTAGTATCAGTACATTATAGAATAGTCTTCATATTATATTATGAGCATTATCAGAATAGTCAGATATTAGTCATTCAACTCAGAACAATCTAGTATCTCAGTGTCTTTCGGTTGGAAGTAGGATTTAGCACTGAGTGAGTGCAGGGATGGAAGCTTCCCTGTCAGATAGGTAGAGTCATTAGTAGCAGTCCCTATACTCCAAAACTACGTAGACAGCGTAGGATATGAGAAGTCACCCGTCAGATTAGGCTTGACTATCTCGCAGGGGTCACCCGTCAGTTCAGGCTTGACACAGTTAGTACTTTGGACATTATATCAGTTTAGTGGATCCACACAGCCAACGTTAGTACCCGTGGCACAATATCAATACTCTTCCAACTAGGGTTACAGGTTGGACCCCAATTAGCTCAAATTAGAGAATATCGATTAGATGATACCTCCCCAGTCTCAGATATAGTCTCAGTTACAGTCTCAGACCAGTTATACAGTCTTAGAGTTGTTTGGTCAAAGCATATAGATATCAGTATTTTGTCAGTATTTCAGTTTACAGATTTTACTCAGTCTGTGTTATATGCTTGGTCATGCATCCCCAATGTCCACAGATTTTCATGTATCTTCAGTAATTATAGACTGTCATGCATGCTCGGTATTTATAGTTTTCTCCATATTTTCAGTACTTACAGATCTTATGTTCTCTACTTAGTACTCTATGTTTTACATGTATAATCAGTTAGTTATTATTATTACTATTCCTATTCATGAAACTATGTATATCAGCCTACCTCATTTAGCATACCAGTACATTCAATTTACTGATCTCATACCTTTTTTTTTGTTATGATGTATCATATCATAGGTGCTAACGCTCAATTCCCGAATTGCACTTAGTCCCTTAGATCACCAGTAGTACAGTAGCAGTGGTGAGTCCTCATCATCCGAGGACAGATTATATTACTTCATGTCTTTATCTCAGTAGTTAGTAGAGTTAGTTGGGGGCCTGTGCCATCAACTCATCGTATTCAATTTAGAGGCTTTTCAGACACTACAATTAGCTATTCAGATTATTAAATTTTAGTATTATTCCAGATTCATAATTCAGTAGTCGTTTCATTATTAAAACTTTATGGCATTTCAGTTATTCTTCCACATTCATGATTATATTATTCAGTGCTCACAGCAGGTACCAGCTCATGGGTTAGCTTATGGTCCCTCAGGACCGTAAGAACCGTGTGATGACTAGGGCGTAGTCCAGGGTAGTTACATATGTTCAGACCATAAAAGCTTGCAGTATGTATTTTCTCAGAAAGATCTGAACCTGCATCAGAGGAGGTGGTTGGAGTTGTTGAAATGTTATAACATGAGTGTTTTGTATCATCCGAGCAAGGCCAATGTATTGGCTGATTCTCTCAGTAGATTGTCCATGGGTAGTGTGGCTCACGTTGATAAATATTTGTTGACTTGTCATAATTCTGATCTCGAATTTTGACTACTGAGACTCTCAATTCAAAACATATTTCTCTTGTATGATCTCTCTAGGTTTAACTTCCAATACACTTTTTATCTTTTCATGAGTCCAAAATTGTCAGATCACAATCTTTTTGAGTACTTTATTTTATTTTAAAACGTTGTCTTTGTGCATCGACCTTTTGTCTCGCTTTGTACCACTAAAGAAGTTGGTAGTAAGTGAAGTGGGTAGTAAGTTCAAAGTCCCTTCTCACTTGACTTAATGTGAATTTGACAAAAAAATTCATAAAAGATGATAATAATTTTCATTTGACGACAAGGACACAAAAAATCAAAAATCAAAATAAAACAAAAAGGAAAAGGAAAAGAAAGTAGGCATCTCTTTTTCAAAACAAAATGGAAAACTTATCTGAATGAGGAAGCCGATTCCGATGATTATAACATGCATTTTGAATTAAACAACCTGATCTAGTTACACCAATCATTAACAACCTTTGTCCACTTATTGAATCTGAAATGAAGCCGTTCTTGAACTTATTCCTTCTGGATCACAATCCTCCTTCGGCTAGTGGCACCTTAATGGGTTTTTGCTAACGAGCCTATTTCATTTTCATTTATTTCTCAACTCACCATTGCCTTATGATGCCTATAGGGGTTTTCACCAATAAAAATCTCTCATTTTATTATTCTCACAACGCATTGTCGCCTTGTGGTGCCCAAAAGGGTTTTTACCAATAAGACTCTAATTTTTATTTTTTCATTTTTTTATTTTTTATTTTTAAAGAAAAATAACACTCAAAATATGAAATATCATGCACCCATAATATGTTTAACCTTAACATTCTCAAAGATTGATCTGAAGGTCTTTCTTTGGTTGTAACTTGGCTTTTGGAAAGGGTTAGAAAGAAAGGGCGGCATGAGGCTCAAAAATTTACATAACATTGGGTGAAGCATACAACTTTTGGAATCGACTCTTTAAGAAAATAAACTTTTGCCCTAGTTTTATTTTATTCTGGGTAACTTAAATTTTCTTTTGGTTGGAGCGAACTCCAGAGTAGGGCTGCCTACGTATCTTTTCATAGCAAGAATTAGGTCAAACGTAGTTCATGAAGTCATTCTTTTTCTTGATTTTGATTATTATTATTTTTTTTCAACATCATTTTTTTTCTTTGTTGTTGTTGTAGTTGTTGAAACTTTTAACTTTAATTGATTCCAAAAGAGGGGTACAAAAGAAAGATAAAATCTCAACGGGGGTAAGCAAAGATTGATATATAATTTTGATAGCAGAACAAAATGTCTTCATTATTTCAATATTTTAAATTACAAGAACAAAACATTCATAACATAATTGTACATGAATATCATACATAATATCTCTTAACTGCGCCTGCATTGATCGACATTTCTTTTATTTTTCCTTCTACATCAGTCAAATATAATGCACCATTAGGTAACACTTTCTTCACCATAAACGGTCTTTGCCAATTAGGAGAAAACTTGACTTTGGCTTCAATTTGATAGGGAAGGATGCATCTTAGTACTAACTGACCGGCTTCAAATTATCTGGGATGCACCTTTCTGTTATAGGCTTGAGCCATTCTTTTTTGGCCATGACATACCGATGCCAGCCTTTTCTCATCAATCAAACTCAATTGCTCTAATTAGATTTTGACCCACTAATCATCATCATTTTAGCTTCTACAATAACTCGAAGAGATGGAATCTCAATTTTTGTAGGATAGCCATTTTGGTCCCATAGACAAGCGAGTACGGAGTTGCACCTATTGAAGTTCGAACTGTAGTATGATAACCCAATGAAGCAAAAGGCAACTTTTCATGCCATTGTTGGGAACCTTGTACCATTTTTCGGTATATTTTCTTTAGGTTCTTGTTGGTAGTTTCTGTAGCACCGTTCACCTTCGGGCGATAAGGAGTTAAATTCCGATGCATAATCTTAAATTGTTGGCACACTTCGTGCATTAAGTGACTATTGAGATTTGTAGCATTAGTCGTGACAATTATCTTTAGGATGCCAAACCGACAAATGATGTTGGAGTGGACAAAATCAACCACCGCTTTTTTGGCCACAGACTTGAAAGTAGTTACTTTCACCCACTTCGTGAAATAATCAATAGCTACCAAGATGAACCTATGTCCATTTGAGGCCTTCGGTTCAATTGATCCAATTACGTCCATTCCCCAAGCCATAAAAGGCCATGGAGCAGTCATTGTATGCAACTCAGATGGAGGGGAATGTATCAAGTCACTGTGTACCTGGCATTCGTGACATTTACAAACAAAACAGATGGAATCTAGCTCCATGGTGAGCCAATAATAACCTACTTGAAGCATTTTCTTTGACAAAACATACCCGCTCATGTGTGGTCCACAAATCCCAAAATGTACTTCAGTCATGATTTTTTAAGCTTCTTTAGCATCTATGCACCTTAAAAGTCCCAAATCAGGAGTCCTCTTATACAAGATTCCCCTATTTAGGAAAAATCTGCTAGCCAGTCGTTGAATGGCTCTCTTTTGGTTACTATCGATGTGTACGAGATATTTTCTAGTCTGAATATATTATTTGATATCATGGAACCATGGCTCTCCATCAAGTTCTTCCTTAACTACATTGTAATATGCATATTGATCACAAATCTGTATATGCAAGGGATCGATATGAGTCTTTTCGGGATGTTGGAGCATCGAATATAAGTCGCCAAAGCATCAACAATCTCATTATGAGCTCTGGGAATATTCTTGAACTTTACTGATACAAATCGTTGACAGAGATCTTGCAAACAACCTCGATATGGTAGGAGTTTTGAATCACGAGTCTCCCAATCTCCTTGGATTTGGTGGACTAACAAATCTGAGTCTCCTAACACCAACAGTTTTTGGATTCCCATGTCAATAGCTAGTCTCAAACCTAGAATACAAGCTTCATATTCTGTTATATTGTTGGTATAGTAGAATCAAAGTTAGACTGTTACAGGATAATATTATCCCGATTCAGAAATAAGAACTACCCCTATCCCTACTCTTTTTTACATTAGCAGCTCCATCAAAAAACAACTTCCAACCTGAATGGCAATCATCAGAAATAACCTTATCAACATACAATACCTCTTCATTTAGAAAATGAGTCTTCAACGACTCATATTCCTCATCACTAGGATTTTCAGCCAAATGATATGCTAAAGGTTGAGCTTTCATTGTAGTTCATGTCACATAGACAATATCAAATTCTGTGAGCAGTATCTGCCATTTTGCGAGTCTGCCTGTGGGCATAGGCTTGTGAAAAATATACTTTAAAGGATGCATACGAAAGATGAGGTAAGTAGTTTAAGATGACAAGTAATGCTTCAGCTTTTGTGCAACCTAAGTTAAGGCACAACAGGTTTTTTCAAGAAGAGTATACTTAGCCTCATAAGTGGTAAACTTTTTGCTAAGGTAGTAAATGTCTTGCTCTTTTCTGCCTGTGACATCATGTTGACCCAATACACAGCCAAAAGAATTGTCTAACACAGAAATATACAATATCAAGGGTATGCCTGGCTCTGGAGGAAACAAAATAGGCGGATTCGACAAGTACCTCTTAATTCTGTCAAATGCCTTCTGACATTCTTCAGTCCATTCAACTTTAGCATTCTTCTTCAACAACTTGAATATTGGCTCATAGGTCGTCGTGAGTTGGGCAATGAATATATTTATATAATTCAACCTTCCAAGTAAGCTCATCACCTCTGTTTTGTTCTTTAGAGCAGAAAATCTTGAATAGCTTTTATTTTTGAAAGATCTAACTCAATGCCACGTCGACTGACTATGAACCCCAGGAGTTTTCCCGACGGGACTTCAAATACATATTTCATTGGGTTAAGTTTGAGATCATACCTTTGAAGCTTTTCAAAGAATTTCCTCAGACCCCTAACATGGTCAGACTGCTCTCTTGATTTAATGATCACGTCATCTATATAAACTTCAATCTCTTTGTGCATCATGTCATGAAACATTGTGATCATTGCCCTCATGTAAGTTTCCCCAGCATTCTTTAGTCCGAATGGCATAACTCGATAACAATATGTCCCCCATGATGTGATAAATGATGTTTTTTCCGTATTTTCTGAATTCATAATGATCTGGTGGTACCCCACATAACAATACCCAAAAGATGCAAGATCATATTTGACACAATTGTCCAACAAAATATGAATATTGGGAATTGAAAAATCATCTTTTGAACTTGTTTTATTTAGATCACGATAATCAACACACATTCGAACTTTGCTATCCTTTTTGGAACAGGGACAATTTTGCCAACCAAGCAGGATATTGGGCCACTCGAATGACTTTAGCCTCAAGTTGCTTCATGATTTCGTCTTTGATTTTTACACTCAAGTCAGTTTTAAGCTTCCTTAACTTTTGCTTGACGGGAGAAAAATCAGGATCAATTGGCAACTTATGAACTACCAAATCAGTGCTCAAACCGGGCATATCATCATAAGACCACGCAAAGATGTCTTTGAACTCAAGCAAAGCTTAAATTATAGATTTATTTTATTGTGGTTGAGCATGTACCCTTATCTTAGTCTCCCTAATATTTTTATGATCTCATAAATTGATCGCCTCAGTTTCATCCAAATTGGGATTTTACTTATTCTCAAACTGTTTAAAATCTTTGCTTATATCCTCAAATGCTTCCTCCTCGTAGTATTCAACTTCTTTATTCATTATTTTATAATTAGATTGGTTTTTTAAATATGGTTGGCAATTCTGCATGCATGTCATATCATTAGAATCGGCATAGATAGAACTGTATGATACAAAATAAATAAGTTAATATTGGACACAAAATAAGACAAAGGGAAACTGCAATTTATTAAAAACAAATATAGAAAGAGTTTTAACTTAAAATACCAAGTTAAATATTTGAATTACAATCCTAGAACGATTTAAATTAAAGAAAAAAAAAACTACCAAGACTCTTTCATAGTAGGGAGAGGAGTGGCCTCTCAATTGTTAAGCTGGACATCAGGGTCGATAAATTATACATCTGCATTACTGGTACCTTCCCCAATTTCAACCATATTAGATTCAATGAACATATTCTGGAAGAGGCCAATCAACTTTGTATCATCATCATTCATTGACTCTGTAGCAGGTAACATGGAGAACCTAGCAGCACTGACTCTGATGAAAGACTCGTGAAGTATCGGTATCAACTTTGTAAGTGACCATGACTCTTTCTTATGTTTTTTAGCCTTCTTTATGTCCTCAAAAGTGGGCTCGTATCCCAAAACAAAGGTACCAAAGTTCTCATGGAGTTTTATTGGATGAACCCTGCCTTGCAAAAACATCCCTAGACCTTTCCCTGATTCAAAACCATGCTTCAATATTTCATTAACTACCATAATAGATGTTGAGGACAGTTGTGGTCTTGCGATGAGATTCCCCTCGAGGATATGCTCAACAGTCAGTACCTTAAAAGCTTGATGAATTAGCACTCTATCTGTAATATCTGCCTCAATGGAGGAAACAGAGTAGTCTTTATACATGGATAAGTCTCCTTCACCATGAACAACTATTTCTTGCCTATCCTATTCAAATTTGACCATTTGATGCAGTGTAGATGCAACTGCTCCAGCCCTATGAACCCATCGACTACCCAATAACATATTATATAAAGCATTAATGTTCAACACTTGAAAATCTAGGGTGAAATCTACAGGCCCGATTGTTAATATGAGCTCTATTTCACCAATGGCATCCATTTTTTCTTCGTCAAAACCTTTGACACATACATTATTAGGTCGGATCTTTTCCACGTTAACATTCAACTTTTGCAAAGTTGATATAGGACAAATATTGGCGCCTGATACTCCATCAATCAACACTTGAGTGACGTACGAATGCTCACATTTCACAGTAATGTAGAGACCTCTGTTATGTCTGGTACCTTTTACAGGCAATTCATTGTCTCAGAAAGTGGTCCTATTTACCTTAAGGATCCTTCCAACAACTTTTTCTAGCTGATTCACCTTAATCTCACTGGGAACATATGCCTCATTAAGAATCTTCATTATAGCCTTACAGTGATCCTCTGAATGTATCAATAAAGACCACAAAGAAATCTGGGTTGGCTTCTTCTTCAACTGTTCTACAACATAATATTCTGGCAATTTCATCTTCTACAAGAATTCTTCAGCCTCTTCTTCAATAACTGGTTTCTTGACTGTCATTCATTTCCCATTGCCTTGTTTATTCTTTCTTAACTTAACTGGGGCATAGCACCTCCCAAAATGAGTTAATCCCTCTACTTCATCCACCTCTTCAATTATTTCTTTCCCCTTGTGCATCACCACAATGCGATCATAGTTCCAGGGCACTGTTTCGGTATTAACCATAGGCAGCTGCGACACTGGTTTAATAATAATAAAAGTTATGGGAGCTCCTTTTATGATTAATAATGGCTTAGTGGATCTTCCAGGATAAATGAGCTTTGGTTTTACTTGACTTGACCCAACATTTCCTGAAATCTCTTTCCCCACCACCAAGGGAACATTCGATGATTTGGGTTTTGCTATCACCACCTCCATTTCTGCAGGTTTTCCTTTTGTCAAATCTACAACATTTGCTTATTTTTCCAAATCAGTTTTAATTTTAATGATCGGCTTGAAGGAAATGGCATGAATGAACCCAACTTTTAACGGAGCTCATAAATGAGTCATTTCTGATAGTTCAGTGGCATATTTGAGCGCAAGAATTGTTGCCTCATCAAATAGTTGAATTTTATTTTAACTTAATGCTGGCATAAAACATAAATAGATAAGAATAGAACAAAGTACTTATCCTAATAAAGATGGAGGGGAAGTCTTGGTTCCATGATCATAGATATCGGCCTCTTTGGATGTGTAGTCAATCCATAAATCTCCTCCATGCTTATATCTTCCAAATTTCCTGCTAATTTCCAATTGAATCCATGCAACAAGTTAGCCATTGTTGTTCGAACAACCTTAATTCCAAAGTTATACCCGGGACACCTCCTCCTTCCAGAACCAAATGGCAATAGTGAGAAGTTTTGTCCTTTCATGTTTATGTTATTTTCTATGAACCTTTCTGGAATGAACTCTTCTGGCCTATCCCAATACTTTGAATTTCTTCCTATAGACCATACGTTTATATAAGCAGCTGTCCCTTTTGGTATGTCATAACCAGCAACAGTACAATCCTCAGTAGAGTAATGGGGAGGAAGCAATGCACATAAAGGGTGCAATCTAAATGTCTCTTTGATTATGGCGTCTATATAAGGTAGCTGGGAGAAGTCCTTTTCTTCAACCCATCGTTCTTTTCCAATGGCTCTGTCAAGTTCTTGGTGTGCCTTCTCGATAATGTTTGGTATCCTCAGAAGTTCTTGGAATCCCCATTCTATTGTTGCTGCTGAAGTATCTGTTCCACCCGTTATGAAATTCTGTCATTAATACATAGCAAACAAACGCCAAATATTAACAACAAATTAAAAAAAAAAATGGTCTATCTTATTGTCATGTAATATTGTTCTAGTTTTTGAGAAAATAAGTGATCTTACATGCATTAATCCCATCAGGTTATCAGCCGTAAGCTTAATTTGAAGATTAGGGTTATCAGCAAGGTGCAACAGAACATCAATCATATCCTTTGGAATAAAATCCTTTTTTGTTTGCCTCTTTGACTTGTGATCTTCAATTACATATTTGTCCAATTCTTTCCTAACGCCTTCATTCGCTTTACGTACCCTTGCAAGTCGAACCAACTAAGCCAAGGTACCCAATCCCCAAGATTAATTGACCCACCAAAAAAAAAAACCACTCGTCCAACATCTGTTGCAATGTTTCAAATGTTACTATTGAGGCATCTGAGTTTGACTGATCATAAGGATCACTAAAGTACTTGTCACTCATAACCGACCTACTTATCATGGGAAGAGCAAATAGAGGTAAATTTGGTCTTTAAGAAAAATTGGTTTTCCTGAGAGAGGATCAAAATTCGTCTTTCCTCAATACGAATATACTCTAATGAGTCGAGGCTTTTGGGATTAAATACCTCCGTTAGGTAGATTTTTCTAGCGTGCCGCCAGTATGCTCCATAAGGTGCCCATGTTATGTCTGAGTAGTTAAAGCTAGTGTACTTACCCGCTGCCAATGCAGGACGAGAAGCAAAAAAGATAGCATCATGTGTTTTTAATATCTCTTTAGCCATTTCTGGAGATGATGCTATCAGAACAGGCTTGGAACCAAACTTTAGGGGCATTAAATCTCCATATTTTTGTGAAAGATGGTGCAAAGACTCATGTGGGAGTGAACCAAGCAGGTTCAAATTGCCAATAATTGGCCATGGCCTTGGACCTGGTGGTAGTTTCCTTTTTGGATGGTTGAACTTTTTTGTGAGAAAAGCTAATGCTATTAGCCATGCACCCAACGCTATGAAAACCCAAGATATCTCCAGCATTGATAATGAATGGTTGTACTTGAATAGGCAATAGTTCAAGAAAGCTCGAGAATATATTGGGAAACCTGCTAAAGTACTAGTAAGTGGTATTTTTACCTTTTTAGTTTTCTTCAAAGTAAGTGATGCTTCATATCATCGACAAGGTATTATTTGTTTTTCTCCATCTTCAGACTAACTCAATTCTGAGGTAAGAATTGTTCGAGTGCATATTAGGAGACCAATTATTTATTTCTTTTTTGATGTGTCACTCTTAACAATATTTTATGTAACTAAGAAATTATATAAATAGGATGTAGTACTCCCTCCGTTTCACAATAAGTGAATTGTTGGAGCAATTTAATGTTTCAAAATAAGTAAATGGTTCACAACTCAAGACAAATATTGGAATTTTTTTCCAAATTTACCCTCCATTAAATGTCTATTGGGAGTGATGTATCATGTGTCTTTGCTTTTTTAAGAGGGTAAAAATGGGAAAACATGATAAATTTATGTCTTTGCTTTTTTTTCTTAATATGTGTGTCAAACTCAAACAATTAACTTATTGTGGAACGAAGGGAGTATTTAATTACGGACACTTATTAAGAGATGTGCTGAAACTAAAAACATTACTCAATATGGACCGAAGGGGTAAATTTAAAACAAGAATGGTGGAATACCGATAAATAAGTTCAGCTCATTTAAACCACTTTTTAAAAAGTAATCATCCGTCTAAAAGCTATTAAATACTATTAAATTTAACTTTTATGCACCGATAATAGACAATTTATTCACTTAGTTAAGTTAATGTTACACAAAACATGCTGATGTCTATGATAATTTTGTTTTGATAACATGAAGAATACAATAAATAACTAAAAAAAATCACCAATAGTATGGAAAGTTTCTACACTTGGACGCATACAAATTACAAATAAAATAAAATTCTTAGAAATTGTGGGAAGTATATTTATTTCGCCATTTCAGGAATAATGATAATCCTAAATGGTAAATCTTTTTTTTTCTTTGTGATAGATAATTGTTGGACGATTATAAATTCAATCGTAAGATAGCACAACCACAGAATAATCCTATCTCTTTCTTTACATATTGTACTAGAATGATTCATTTCTAGTACCACAAATTTAGATTTCAAAGAAGCTGTCAAAGATGAAATATTGTACTAGCAAGATTTATTTGTAGGACCATCAAAGAGGGAGTCATAATTGTGTGTATCGTATTGCATTCGTCGTCTTCTATGTTCTAACTTAAGAAGGCGCTTTGGCGTAGGATTTGAGATTTTTCAATTTTAGATTTGAGATCTTTTTTAATGAAATTTGCATAAAATTGTGATTTTAATATATTTTAATGTAAAATGTGATTCAAAAGTTTATATCTTCTTAAAAAAAAAACATGTTTGAAGTGGATAGACTGTTCGTACATGTGGAAGGGTTATTTTTTAAATAATAACTTGTCACTATTATTGAATTTTAATTTGGATTAATGAATCTTTATAAGATTATGTGCATTTGAAAATTTGTAATCACAAATATTTATTTATAAAAAAACATAGAAATTTGTGATTTATTAATGCAGCGCCTTAGATTATTCTGATACCTTATTTATGAACTATAATTTATTCATTTAGGGTGCATTTGCTTTTTTTAAGATTAAGACGTCTGAATCTGAATGGATATCTGAATGATTAAGATTCTATACCTAGATCTGAATATTGAATGATTAAGATTGTTTATTTTTTAACATCTGAATGTACGAAATTTATTTATTTGTAATAAATATGCAATTAAATTTAAAAAGTAATAAAATATTATATTATATGAAAAAATATTACATAAAGAATTAACTTAAAAAATAAAATTATTATTTGAGTGATAATTAAAATATTTAAAGATAAATATATTATGTTAAATATAATTATTGAATTATTTAAATTATTAAAAAAAGATATATCGATTAAAATTATTGTGATATGATGTAATTATAAAAATTAAATTCAACATAAAGTAATCTGTCAATTAAACTGATCCAACAAACTAAATAATTAATCAGATATAATTTTGACTTAGATGCATAAATACTAAAGTATTTGAATAATTAATTTATACAAAAATGGACACATGTTTATTTGTTAATCATGAAATCTGATGGAAAATATCATTAGTAAGTTCAATGTTACGTTATGAACAGGCACAGATAAGATTCTATTATCCAAAGAACTACAAATTTTATAGTCAAAACAAAAAATTGCAAGCAGAAATTTAGAATTTAACAAGTAATGAATACACAAATTGATAACTAAAATATTTATAAAAAACTTTGGTGAATCATACCTAAAAGAGAAGGAAAGCAAGTGAAGAGGGAGAGAGAGAGGGAGATATAGCGTGAAAAGAGAGGGAGAGAGATAACTTGAAAAGAGAGAGGAAATAATGAAGTGAGAGAGTTAGGGATTATGTTTTTAAAAGAGTCTAAATGCTATTCAAACTTTTTTTTATATTTGATCCATTCATATGTTTTTAGATACATAGACTCTTTAAAAAAAAAAAATGCACTTAATGAACTGAAGTCTGAACCATTAAGATTCAGACCTCCATTAAGTACAAACAAATAGAGCCTTAGTAAGATACTATAAGAGTTGGGGAAGTATTTGTAATTTTTAACAATTATGAATTTTCATGATTATGGGAAAAAAAATTTCAAATTGCATATCTAACAAAATTTTAAGTTCAACTCAACTTAATGTTAAATTTTGATTTAATTTGAAGTCATGTTCAATCTTTGTTCAACTAGTAATTTTGTCCACGTTTCATAGTCATGAAAAAGAAAGTCATTATTAACCCATATTTTTTATGAGAACGCAGACATTTAGGGTCGTTTGGTACATTGAATGAGATAAGTAAGGATATTTCATGAAGTGCAATATCTCATGGGACTATTTTTATTCCTATCTTTTCATGAGATAGTAATCCCACCATTTTAGTACGAATGGTGAGATAAAATAATTTTGAAATTAATTAATACCTTATACCAAATATTTTTAGGATTTTTGTCCTGATTTTCTTACCAAAATTGAGTTTTAGTTTTCTATTGATGGAGAATAAGCGTAGAACCATAATTACTTTTATTTTTCCTTAAAGAAAAATAAAAAACTTTTTCATATTTGGCAAACCTCTTTCTTGGAGGAAAGGTTTAGGATATCTATAAATAAAAGACCCCTTTCTCATACCATAACACAGTAGTATCCACAATGTAGTCATTTACAAGTTTTGTTCAGGGGGAGATTTTCTCCCAATAGTTTTATGTTTTCTTTAATATTACGTTTTAGATATAGGTCAATTAGTCAAATAATATAATAATATTAAGTTTTTTAGTATTGTTTTATGTGTCTTCTGAATTGTCACCATAATAATTTACAATTAATAGCTTCTGCATGATGCCTTCTCAATGAAAATCAAATCATTACAGATTAAAAATTAAATCAGTAAAGTTAAGATTGGAAGGGCCTGGATAAGGTTACCTAAAGGAGGCTGGTTAGGTAGCCATCTGTCTTTCCATCATGGACCATCCATTGAGTGGAATTCTTACAAAAGTTCCAGGCTCTTTGGATGGCTTTCCAAGTTTTAGAACTATTGTTGTTGTGCATGTGGGTAGGTCTGTTGGGCCTACTAACCCCATATTTGGTGTTGAGAACATTTACCCATAGAGAGTCGGGATTTTGATTTGTCACAACCCAAAAATGAGGATCATGATAGCACTTCTCGCGGCGTACCTTGACAAGTAAGTCTATCACCCAAATTGAGACAAAAAGATAAAAATACAGAAATATTCCAAGCTAAGGCTTCTAAAATGAAACTGAATCATACAAGTAATCATAACAATGCGGAAAGGACTATCCAAAATATCGATCATGCCCAAAACTAGGCGTCAATAGTGTAAAAACTACTATTACAATTCAGGAGTCAAATACATCAGAAAAATAACCACACAAGAATAATACTTTGTCTCTGAATATTAATAAAGACATAACTACTATAGAAATATAGAGGTGAACTCCGGACGCATGAATGTTCAACCGCTTCCTTGGAAGCTCCAACAATCGCCCGAGGCTAGCAAGGTAAGGCACACTCGAGATAGGACCTACACCAAAAGGGTGCAGTAGGAATGAGTATGGTCCACTTGTACTCAATAGGTATCATAGGTTATCAGTTTACCCAATAACTCAATAAGAAAAAATCAAACCGAACCAATAACCTAATAATTTTTTTTATAAAACCATTAAAAAAACATTAACCCAATAACAATAAACCAATAATATTTTTATCGTTCGGTCTAATTTTTGCACACCCCTACCCTCAAGGAACTTTTGACAATATGCTATAATAATATTTATTACTGGATCATTACTATCAACAGAACGAAGAACACAAATTTCTTTAATTCCCTTCACGGCAATCAAATATTTTAAATCTAGATATAAGTTTAACAGTTGTGATAATTCCTTGTTTATTCATTTGTAGTAGGCGAAATTCAAAAGGGGGTGATTGAAAATTTCTGTGAGTCGACTATTGAGCCTTAATAGTCGACTTACACAACAGATTAGATTTAAATAAATAGACAAATAAATAATCAACTTGAAGTAAGGACACGGAGATTTATCCTAGTTCGAAATATCAATGTGGTACCTACTTCCAGTCCCCTTGAGTTTCAAAGTTTCCTTAGATCTTTCAAAGTCAAGGTCGAGTACAATAATGATGACCAAGTTTCGAAGACTTATTTTGTTCTTCAAATCTTGTGACACAACTTCAGTGTGTATTATAAAGTTTCTTAATCCTATTCTTTATGTAACTATTGTAAATTGATAAGTACAAAGCTTTGTAAGATTAAGATCAAGACACTTTGAAGTTCTTTCTTGAAGTTGTGTAGTGTCTTCTGTCCTTCGCTTTGACTTTTATAGTCTTCTGTTGCATTTGCTTCTTTTCTTTATAAGGAAACCAAGGAATTTCTTCTCAATCAAGGATTTGGGTTAATTCCTTGATTGAGGGAGTTTTCACCTTATGGTATGTACATATTAGATATGTTCATACTCGGTGCGATCTTCCTTTCTCACAGCCATACATGTCTATATCAGATATGTCCATGTAGAGGGTGTGATCTTCTTTTCTTTTGTCTTGTCGTGAGGTACTTTCAATCATCTTTTGATTGTCTTGTCCATCGAGATCTTTAGTTAATGTGGTTCTTGTTGCCTTGTCCAACGAAATCCTTAATTGATGTAGCTCCATATGTAGGATTGTCTTCTTGGAGGGGATATTCCTAGCCTTTGTGCGACATATCCTCTCATTAGAGATCTTTAATATCCTTTGTGCGAGATCTCTTTCCATCATTAGAGAATTTCAATATCCTGTAAATGTCCACTTATTAGTTTGTCATTATTAAAACCTAAAACGTAAATGTAGGAGGCTAACAATCTCTCCCTTTTTTATAATGACAAACAAGCATTAAACATAAGTTGACTTCCTTATCACAGTAGTCGACTTGATCCCCCTGACTTGTAAGTACTTTTGATGTTGTTTTGTTCCTTGAGCATTAGTCGACTCTTATCCATTAACAATTGACTTCATCCCCTTGACTTGTAAGTACTTTTAATGTTTCTGTCTTTCTCCTCTTTTTGTCATAATAAAAAAGAACCACATAGCAGCAAAAAATAGAGCAGTAGACATATAGCAGAGAAATAAGCTAATTAATTACCAAGGACTAGGCAAGAACAAAAAAGGTGTGGCATATAGTGTGTCAAAAATTCATCTTTCAACCCAACAAAAGTAAGGGGCAGGACACCCTTTTGAATAAAAGTCATCATTCACCGCTTAGCTAGAAAGTATGTTAGGGTATTGTGCTTGTTATGGCAGAACTTGTCATAGGATTTTTCAACATTTTTAAAGAATGGGGAGTAGGAGTTTTGAACGAAAATAGCAAGATCATCATTTAAGAAGTTGACTTGGAACTTGAGGGAGTCCATGCTAGTGAACACTCGAGTAAACAACTTTATACCCTCTTGTTTAAACCCTGCGAGGGCCAGCCAGACCACGTCTATGTCAGTGTTGGTGCTCTTCCCAAGGTCCAGTAATTTGAAAAATGACTCCTAAATCAGCATAACACCTTCCTCGATAGCTTTGAAGGGATCTTTGATTTCCTCCAGTTCCTTCAACACAGTAATCATGGGGTTATAAATAGATTTTCTTACCTTAGGGAGTTTAGATTTTTCTCACGCAGAATCTTTCTTGCATCATTCATTATCAATCAAAACATAGCCTATACTGACAAAAGTTTTAGAGTCATAAATAGCAATGAATTCCACCGGAGGGTAAGTAGACAGATCAATAGAGAAATACAAGAGAATTCGAGTAATTTGTAGACCATACGGTAAACTAGCGGAGGCATGAACATTTACTGCACTCTCAAGCATATATTCACGAATCCAGGTTGCCCAATTGATCTTGTGTTTATTAACCAGAAAATACTGGACAAATACATCACGACAGGTAATATTATTGATGGATCCCTTTCTTGGAATCAGAGTGGTAGCAATTATGTGGGCCATGATCCGATACTTGAAACAAGGGAACAAAGGACCAAAATTGGACGATGTTGTGTCCGAGTCAGACAGGATCCTTTTCGCTTCTTCATAACTTACCTCAAAATCTTTGGTCTAGGTATCATTCATGATATAAATCACACCAAATAACTTTGTATCAAATACATTTTCGAACAGCAAATCGTTCAGGATGAGTCTTTTGCCAAGCACAAGAGTCTCAAGTTCACCACTATCAGGAGAGAGACAGAGATTCGCATAAAACATACAGACTGGATCCTCATAAACCTCAAGTCCACGGAGAAAAAAAACTAGGGATAAATCTTGAAACTTAAAGAAGTGACTGACATTACAGAAAGTATCTTTAATTGACAAAGATTGATTATGCGACTGAATATAATGGAGCAATTTTTTAAGGTAGAGAACTTTTCTTTTTGAGAGCATGTTCAGAACTTGTGCATGTCCTTTGAAAGGGAGGAGTTTAAGGCAGTTTTACTAGGTTTATAGTCGGAGGGGATTAGGCTGGGAGCAGAACATCTTTTGATGAGAGTTGACTGTTGAGAATCTGACGAAGGTTTGTTACAGGACTCGAAGAGGAGAATAGGACTGTTGGAGAAAGTTTTAGGAAGGGGTTTGGAAACACTGGTCATGGAGCGAGTTATGGTCATGGGAGAAGAGTGGAATTGGATTTTAAAGGGGCATATAAGAAAAATAAAAGACAGATAGAAGAACTGAGAGAGAGAGGAGGGAATATACACAACTGTTCGAAAAGGGGGTGGTAGGAGAAGATGAAGAGGGTGAAGTAAAAAAAATAACTGATGGAAGTGAAAGGACGGCAGAAGGAGGGATGTTGGGATGGTAAAGAGGTGCAGAACCGGTAGAGGTGGCGTGAAAAATGGTGAAAATAATGATGACCCTTTTTGAAAACCAATTTTGGGGGTTAAAAATTTGAGGAAAAATTCGAAACAAGTAAAAAGATTTTTTTCCAAAAATAAAACTCGTAGGTCATTAATACTGAGAATTCCAAGTCTCTTTATAAGGTAACAAAATCTTTCTTCTAACAAGGATTTCGTAAAAATATCTGTCAATTGATTTTCAGAGTCAACAAACGTTAAAGAAAATCTCTATTTTCTACATAATTTCGAATATAACCATGCTTAATATCAATGTGTATAGCCCTAGAATAATTCACAATATATTTAGACAAATAATAGCACTGGTGTTATCACACATTATGGGAACAGATTCAAATGACAAATTAAAAATAAAGTAGTTGATGCATAATCCATAATATTTGAGTACCACAACTTTCAACGGCTATGTATTCGAATTCAGGGTTGAAAGAGAAACTGAAGTTTGTTTCTTGTTGTGCCATAAAATCAGGGCATCACCAGGAATTTAACTGTCACTATTATTTTTCTATCACTTTTATCACCTGTAAAGTCAGCGTCTGAATACCCAATTAAATTTAAATGAGAGGAGCAAGGGTACCATAGTCCAGTAGCTTGAGTTCCAATGAGATATCAGATAACTTTTTTGACGACAGTCAGATGAGACTCTTTGGGAGTCGACTAGAACCTAGCACACTTACATACGCTGAACATAATGATTGGTCGCCTAGCAGTCAAATAGAGTAGTGATCCAATCATTCCCCTGTAAATCTTTTCCAGATGAGTCTGAATCAAGACTCGTGGATGGACTCATCGAAGTTCCATAGGCCTTTCCTTTTTCCTTTAGTTTGTTTCTGTAGAACCATCTAGTTTTAATTACTAAGCAGTTCTTGGGGCTTTCAATTAAAGTCCAGACTTGACTTCGTTCGAATTGGGTCAATTCTTCCTTCATAGCCTCGACCCAAGATTCATCTTTGAGGGTCTCATCGGTCTTATTTGGTTCAATTTGAGATACAAGGGGAACAAACGCTTGCTTTCTCAATGAAGCTCTTGTCTGCATACCCTCATCTAGATTTTCAATGACGAAATCATTTGGATAGCTAGCATTGTGTTTCCATTCTCTTAGAACACTTGGTTTGACTATTACTACTATGGGAGTTGACTCTAGAGAGGATGTAGTCGACTAATCTTATGATGGTTCGAGAGTTGTGCTAGAATTGGCTCTGTCACACCCCTTTTACGCTCGAAGGTTGAATCGAAGGGTTTTTCCAATTAAAATGACGGTTTTGAATAGCAATTATTTTATTTAAAGAGTCACCACTTGAAATTGAGTTATGGTGTTCCAAGTCACCTATTGAATCTCTAATCAAAAGGAACTAACTCTTTGTTGGTTTACGAAAACAGAAGACCGAGTATGGAACTATATTGATTGTGGGGAAAGTGTGAGGAACCCCTCAAGTCCCGTGGTTCTAGCACGGTCGCTTTTTATTGACTTATACTTGACTTAAACTATTTTGATAAATTATGTTAAGACCTAAAATTCGCTCATTTTTAATTATACCGAAAATATCCATCAATATCTTTTAAAATAAATTGGTGAAATTAATTTTAAAAGCTATTTGTCAAGGTGCATTATTGCATCCTTAAATTTAAAATATCTCGTAAAGATGCGTATGCCACATTCTTAATTGAGACGAATATTTTCAAATATGCCTAAAATTCGCCTAAATGTTAAAATATTAATGTCTTTTTGTAAAAATTTATAACAATTTATCTGTTCAAAAGGCTATTTAACTTTAACAAAATTTTAAGAAAAATTCAATCTAGGTCATTAATTCGATAAATAATTATAGTTTTATTAATAAATAAATAAATAAAATTACCCCTTAATAAAAAAAAACCATTCCATTTATTATATATTCTTTTTCTAAAAAATAGATCTAACACAAATTACTGTATGCATACTTTTGAGTTTGTTAACAAAGAAAGGGGAATGACAGCCATGATTGGTCATCTCGTCGGTGACGGGGAAGGGATAATGGGTATGTCAATGCGGCAAAAAAATGAGAAGGGACAGCACGATGTTGATTCACCGTTAGTCGGAAATGAAGGAGGGGAGGCGCAATTTTAGGGGAAAGGGATCCGACGGCATGCAGTGAGGAGGCTGGCGGCTTCGCCGGTGGCTGTCAGTGGTGTTTTTTATGAAGGAAAAGAGAGAGAAAAGGAAAATCAACGTCGACGAAAAGGAGGGGAACGGCAGCGGCACGAGGCCGGTTGGTTCGCCGCTATAGCGGTTCCGTCCAGATCTGGTGTATAAACTGGCTGAGATCCAACGGAGTTCGCTGGTGGCAGCCATGATTGGCGACGGTAAAAGGAAAAAGGAAGAAGAAAGACACGGATTTCACGGTAGGGAGCCGGATTCGACTGGCTCCAACATTTTTTGATGGGTCAACGTCGGAATCACCATAGCAGTAATCGACTAAGTCAATTTTTGTGGTTGTTTCCAGCAAAAAATTGTCAAAAAATGTGTGTATTTTGGTGTATGATTTCAATGTGTATATGCCCATTCAGTGTATGTGAGTATGTGTAAACAGTGTATGTAAAGAGATGGAGTCTGTGACTGTGTTTATGTGATCTGTGTAAAAGAAAAATATACATATTTTCATCTACATACTTCTTTGTTTCTAGACTTAAATTTATTACTCATATACATTTTTGAATGTGAACCTGTAATAAATAAATCGAGTGATGAAACAAAATATTGTCAGTGGAAACTTCAACGGAACTCTAACTTCAACTCTTTCTTTTCTTTTCTTCTTCTTTATCTGATTTTTTTTGTTTGTTTGTTGTTGTTCTCTGATTTTCCAATACAATGTAGATGATAATCAATATACGTACCTTTTTTTTTAGAGTGGTAAAAATTTCTTAAATATAGGAAGAAGGGGGAACAGTTATTTTTTAGGGGAACAGTTAATAGGCAGGTAGAGATGGGATTTAAATTATATTTTTATTATTTATTTATTTATTATTTATTTTATTTTAGAAAATAAATAATAATAATAATAATAAATATAATAATAATTAATTAATTAATTTTATATTTAAGAAAATAAAATAAAAGTTTATAAATAACCAAAAATCGATATAATTAAGATAGTACTAAAATTACTAGCTTATTTATTTAAAATTTAAAAAGAAAAATATTTTTGAAATTTTTTTATATTATTTTTTTAAAATTAGAATAAAAATAAAATATAATATTCCAAAATTAACTTTAATATTTATTTATTTAACTAAAAATTTAAAAATAAAATAAGAATTAAAATAATATTGTATCATATATAAATATTTAATATAGAAAAATAAGATAAAATTCAAGGAGGATCAAAATTCACGTGTCTACATTTTTGTTTGTCTATGTGTGGAATATCAAAGAGTTTTCATACAAAGAAGTAGACAAGATATGATTTTTGAACCTCCGATTATTTGAAAGGTAAGGATAAAATAAAATTAAAATAAAAGAAAAAATTTGACCGAGTCCTGATTTTGGACTTCCTACATATCCCAGGTTATAAGGGAATCAGGTCACGAGTAGTTCAAAGGAAACATGGTGAGAGAATAAGTTAGATGTCAAGTGAGATTTCGTCGAGTTTTCGGTTAACGACTTCTGCCTTTTACATTCCAATGGCTAACAAAAATAAAAAATGACAAATACAAATGAAAAATGTAATTTCTCTGAAATTTTGATTCTAATCTTCATGACTTGAACTTGAAAATTCACCCTATTCTTCGAGCGGACTCCTGACTTTCTTTTTCTTCACCCTGTTCTTTAGGCGGGCTCCTGAACTTACTTTTCTTCACCCTGTTCTTCAGGCAAGCTCCTGAACTTCTTTTTTCTTTACCTTGTTCTTCAGACGGGCTCCTCGACTTTTTCTCTTCACCCTGTTCTTCAGGCGGGCTACTGGACTTACTTTTTCTTCACTCTGTTCTTCAGGCGGGCTCCTGGACTTCCTTTTTCTTCACTCTGTTCTTCAGATGGGCTCCTATACTTACTTTTTCTTCACCCTGTTCTTCAGGCGGGCTCCTGGACTTACTTTTTCTTCACCCTGTTCTTCAGGCAAGATCCTGGACTTACTTTTATTTCACTCTATTCTTCGGACGAGCTCCTGGACTTTCTTTTTCCTTCACCCTGTTCTTCAGGTAGGCTCTTGGACTTCCTTTTTTTTATTTTTCAAATATGTTCCTGAACTCAAAATAAAAGGTGAAACAGAAAAATAACATCTCATTCTTCAGGAGGGTCCTAAGCGAAAAATAAATTTCCATTCTTCAGGAGGGTCCTAAGCAAAAAATAAATTTTCATTCTTCAGGAAGGTCCTGTCCCATTTTCTAGGAGAGTCTTGAACATAAAATAAATTCTCATTCTTCAAGAGAGTCCTGAACAAAAAATAAATTCTCATTCTCCAGGAGAGTCCTGAGCAAAAAATAAATTTTCATTCTTCAGGAAGGTTCTGTCCCATTTTCTAGGAGGGTCTTGAACATAAAATAAATTCTCATTCTTCAGGAGAGTCCTGAACAAAAAATAAATTCTCATTCTCCAGGAGGGTCTTGAGCAAAAAATAAATTTTCATTCTTCAGGAGGGTCCTGGACAAAAATAAATTCCCATTCTTCAGGAGGGTCCTAGACAAAAATAAATTCCCATTCTTCAAGAGGGTCCTGAGCAAAAAATAAATTCTCATCATATTTTTAGTTCAAGACCACAAGATTAAAAAATATCCCTACCTTAAACGCCACGTCCAGTCACACTAAGACATGAATTGAAATGGAGGGAGGAAACTGTATCCCCACGTCATAGTAATTTCTATGAAAGGCTAAGAATCGACTCTTCATTGGTAAGTCGACCCACATAACTCAGCAATGTGTTATAGACTAACTAACTATCAAACAGTCAAAAATACATGTGAATTAAATCATTAACCAGATTGAAAGAAACACACTCAATTGTTAAGGTAGTCAAACTATTACATGATCCGTAACACTACAGAGAGAACTGAGACTCACCTGAAATCAACTAACTGGCGGATGTAATTTTGACCAAACTTGTAATAGTCAAAAGGTTCACGGATGGCCTTGTGATACGGAGAGAACTAAAAAGGATCCTGAAATAAGAGCATTGCTACATTTACAATGTTACATGTTGACAACTTGATAGAATTCTTTTCTTTCAACCCCTAATTTATATTTTGACCAAAAGCAAAACCTTTCTTTGAATTTTTAGTCATTCTATTTATTTAGGAAATAAGTGATGATCCGAGGATTCTTACTCAGAGAATCCTTGATTTGATTTAGGTTAGGTTTTTTTTATTGAATCATCGTGGTTCTAGTATGAATCTGAGGTTTTAATCGATTCATAGGGTCTTAACAAGAGAATTCCTATCAATAATAAAGAAAACAAAGAATAAAAGACACATTCCACAAAAACAAATTCTAGAAAGAAATAGGGAAAAAAGAGAATTCAAGAGGCACATAAGTATCAAAATAAAGATAAAGACGACTGCGCCAACTTGATATTTTGGTATTATCGCCACAAAGAAGAGCTTTCGGATTTTCCAGAGAAGATGGGATCAGAACTTAATAACTTTAAAACTTTCTATTCCATATCCGTTACAACTAGTATTTGGGTGTTTTTGCTTGAGCTGTACGAGATGAAAGTCTCATATACGGTTCTCATGGGGGGAGTTCCGCCTATCTCAATAAAGTATATGATTGGTTCGAAGAACGTCTCGAGATTCAAGCAATTGCGGATGATATAACTAGTAAATACGCCCCCCCCCCACGTCAATATATTTTATTGTTTAGGGGGAATTATGCTTACTTATTTTTTAGTACAAGTAGCTACTGAGTTTGCTATGACTTTTTACTACCGGACGACCGTTACTGAGGCTTTTGCTTCTGTTCAATACATAATGACTGAAGCCAACTTTGGTAGGTTAATCCGATCAGTTCATCGATGGTCGGCAAGTATGATGGTCCTAATGATGATCCTGCATGTATTTCGTGTGTATCTCACCGGCGGATTTAAAAAAACTCGCGAATTGACTTGGGTTACAGGTGTGGTTCTGGTTGTATTAACCGCATCTTTTGGCGTAACTGGTTATTCCTTACCTCGGGACCAAATTGGTTATTGGGCAGTGAAAATAGTAACAGGTGTCCCTGACGCTATTCCTGTAATAGGATCACCTTTGGTCGAATTATTGCGCGGAAGCGCTAGTGTGGGAAAATCTACTTTGACTCATTTTTATAGTTTACACACTTTTATATTGCCACTTCTTACTGGCGTATTTATGTTAATGCACTTTCCAATAATACGTAAACAAGGTATTTCTGGGCCTTTATAGATAGAGCAAAAAAATATATCCTAAATATTTGTAATCAATCATTTATCACTTGGTGGAGGAATAAATAGTATTTCATTGCTACAAGTATGGATTATTGAAAATAATAAGACATGGATTTGGACATTTCCCTTTAACTATTCATGTCAACTAAACGGGGGGATTGAAGGAAATTTTGTGAAGAGAAAATGGATTATGGGAGTGTGTGACTTGAATTATTGATTTGTCTGTGTAGATATATGCCTGCCACATGAGAATTCATAACCAAATGTGTCTTTGTTCCAATCGTCCTGTAAGCCCTATACAGAGGATAGGCTGGTTCTCTTAAAGGGAATCTTTTCTATGATCAGGTCCGAATCATGTTGTACATGAGCAGGCTCCGTAAGGTCCAGTATAAGTAAACTAGATAAAATGGAATCAAGATTTCATTTTATCTAGTTCACTTATAAGATTTAATAGTATGTAAATGTATTCATTTTCTCTGCATTGACACGATCAATATTACTATCGGAGTGAAACAAGGGATCTAAAGAAGAAGAGAAGCTAGACTATATTAGTAACAAGCAAACCTTGTATGTGTATCTCCAAGCATTTTGGAGATAAATACCAATTAGAAGGTCTGAGACGACCCAGAAAGAACTTGATCATATCATGATCTGATTTGTAAGCCTACTCGGGTCTTGAGTATTTACTTGTAAGAACGGAATTCTTTGTTTTGTAATGGATAGTTGCAATTCCATAAAAAAGAATTCAGTCAAATTTTTCTTACATTGAACCATTCATCTATCATATATGTGGATGTGTAAAAACAGGTACCATATATATATATATTTTATATGGATATATGAATTCATTTGGTTCTTTTTATTCTTGCACGAGCTGGATGATTAAAAATTATCATGTCCAGTTCCCTCGGGGGATGGATCTATAAGAATTCACCTATCCCAATAACAAAAAAAACTTACTTGAATGATCTTGTATTAAAAGCTAAAATGGCTAAAGGTATGGGTCATAATTATTATGGAGAGCCCTCATGGCTCAATGATCTTTTATATATTTTTCCAGTAGTAATTCTAGGTGCTATTGCATGTAATGTAGGCTTAGTCGTTTTAGAACCATCAATGATTGGTGAACCGGCAGATCCATTTGCAACCCCTTTGGAAATCTTACCTGAATGGTATTTCTTTCCTATATTTCAAATACTTCGTACAGTGCCCAATAAATTGTTGGGAGTTCTTTTAATGGTTTCAGTACCTGCGGGATTATTAACAGTACCTTTTTTAGAGAATGTTAATAAATTCCAAAATCCATTTCGCCGTCCAGTAGCGACGACTGTCTTTTTGATTGGTACCGCAGTCGCCCTTTCGTTAGGCATTGATGCAACATTACCTATTGATAAATCCCTAACTTTAGGTCTTTTTTAAATTTTTTTATTTTTAATTGATTCAATTGTGAAATAACACGACATGTGTATCTAGGGAATAGTTTCTTCAAAGCGAACTCTCCCTAGATACATCTAGTCAATTTAATTCTGAATTTATTTCTAATATATGATATATTAATTGTGCTAAAGATTTCAATCTATTTTGACTAAATAAGTCCAATAGATTTAAAACTTATTTTTTGCTAAATCAATTACGAAATATTTTTCTAAAGTGCCCAATATCTGTTTTATATCTTCGCTACGAAAATGTTCAATTTTCATAAGATCTTCTTGGTTGTTATTCAAAAGGTCCAATAATGTATATATATTGGACATTTTAAGGCAATTATAGATCCTGGAAGGCAATTCTGATTGGTCAATAAAAATCGATTTCAATGCTATTTTTTTTTGTTTTTTATGAGTTTAGCCAATTTATCATGAAAGGTAAAAGGGGATAAAGGAACCATGTGTTGATTGTCCTGTAAATATAAATTTTCTTCCTCCATGTGTAAAAAGGGAATAAATAAATCAATTAAATTTTGGGATGCTTCATGAAGTGCTTCTTTCGGAGTTAAACTTCCATTTGTCCATATTTCGATAAAAAGTATCTCTTATTTTTCATTTCCATTCCCATAAGAATGAATACTATGATTCGCGTTTCGAACAGGCATGAATACAACATCTATAGGATAACTTCCATCTTGAAAGTTATGTGGCATTTTTATAAGATATCCACGATTTCTCTTTATTTGTAATCCAATACAAAAATCAATTGGTTTTGTTAAACTGGCTATATGTTGTGTATTATCAACGGTTTCTACATAAGGCGGCAAGATGATATCTTGAGCAGTTACATATCCAGGACCCTTGACACAAATAGACGCGTCAGAAGTTCCATATAGATTACTTCTCAATACAATTTCTTTCAAATTCATTAAAATTTCATGTACCGATTCTTGAATGCCCGTTATGGTAGAATATTCATGTGAGACTTTCTCAGATTTTACACGTGGGATACATGTTCCTTCTATTTCTCCAAGTAAAGCTCTTCGCATCGCAATGCCTATTGTGTCGGCTTGGCCTTTCATAAGTGGAGACAGAATAAAGCGTCCATAATAAAGGCGTTTACTGTCTGTTCTTGATTCAACACACTTCCACTGTAGTGTCCGAGTAGATACTGTTACTTTCTCTCGAACCATAGTACTATTATTTGATTAGATCATCGAATCTTTTATTTCTCTTGAGATTTCTTCAATGTTCAGCTCTACACACATTTTTTTCTGGAGGTCTATAGCCATTATGTGGCATAGGAGTTACATCCCGTACGAAAGTTAATAGTATACCACTTCGACGAATAGCTCGTAATGCTGCATCTCTTCCGAGACCGGGACCTTTTATCATGACTTCTACTCGTTGCATACCTTGATCCACTACGGTACGGATAGCGTTTGCTGCTGCGGTTTGAGCAGCAAACGGTGTTCCTCTTCTCGTACCTTTGAATCCAAAAGTACCAGCGGAGGACCAAGAAACTACTCGATCCCGTACATCTGTAACAGTGACAATGGTATTATTGAAACTTGCTTGAACATGAATAACTCCCTTTGGTATTCTACGTGCACCCTTACGTGAACCAATACGTCCATTCCTATGCGAACTAATTTTCGGTATAGCTTTTGCCATATTTTATCATCTCGTAAATATGAGTCAGAGATATATGGATATATCCATTTCATGTCAAAACAGATTCTTTATTTATACATCGGCTCTTCTGGCAAGTCTGATTATCCTGTCTTTGTTTATGTCTCGGGTTGGAACAAATTACTATAATTCGTCCCCGCCTGTGGATTAGTCGACATTTTCCCCAAATTTTAAGAACGGAAGCTCTTATATTCATATTTTTCATTCCTTACCTTAATTCTTAATCTATTTCTTGGAAGAAAATAAGTTTCTTGAAATTTTTCATCTCGAATTGTATTCCCCCGAAAGGAATGGTGAAGTTGAAAACCTAATCCTTTAAATCTTTTTTGTGTAGTCGATAAATTATACGCCCTTTGGTTGAATCATAAGGACTTACTTCAATTTTTACTCTATCTCCTGGCAGTATCCGTATAAAACTATGTCGGATCTTTCCTGAAACAGAATTGAGAATCAGATCAAAACGAATCGGGAATAGACCGATGGGAAGCGATTCAGTAATTAAAGATTTATGACTCTATTTTGGTTCTTAAAATTTCCTTGAGGTATCAACTAATTAGAAAGATATTAGACAACCCCCTTTTTTTTTTCACAAATTTAACAAATAGGAAGTTTCAAATCCAATTTTGATATTATAAAGGATTACCAGATATAACACAAAATTTCTCCACCTATTCCTTCTAGTCGAGCCTCTCGGTCTGTCACTATACCTCGAGAAGTAGAAAGAATTACAATCCCCATTCCACCTAAAATTTTTGAAATTCGTTGATAATTAGAATAGATTCGTAGACCAGGTCAACTTATTCGTTTTAAATTTAAAATATTTCTATAGGGTCTTTTCCTATTCCTTCTATGTCGCAGGTTTAAAACCAAAAAATATTTATTGTTTTCTCGATGTTTTCTCACGTTTTCGATAAAACCCTCTCGTAAAAGTATTTGAACAATATTTTCGGTCATATTTGTAGATGCTATCCGAACCACCCTTTTTCGATCCATATCAGCATTTCGTATAGAAGTTATTATCTCAGCAATAGTGTCCCTGCCCATGATGAACTAAAATTATTGGGTTCTCCAAATTTGATTTAATCAACGTGTTTTTTACTTATTTATTTTTGAATATGATATGAATTATTAAAGATATATGCGTGAGACATAATCTACTAATTAATCTATTTCTTTCAAATACCCTACTAGAAGTAGATCACAATTTCATTTTATAATACCTCGGGAGCTAATGAAACTATTTTAGTAAAATTTAATTATCTCAATTCCCGGGCGACTGCACCAAAAATGCGAGTTCCTTTTGGATTTCCTTCTTGATCAATAACTACCGCAGCATTGTCATCATATCGTATTATTATCCCGTTGTCACGTTTGAGTTCTTTACAGGTACGCACAATTACAGCCCTGACTACTTCTGATCTTTCTAGGGGCATAGTTGGTACTGCTTCTTTGATCACAGCAACAGTAACGTCACCAATATGAGCATATCGACGATTGCTAGCTCCTATGATTCGAATACACATCAATTCTCGAGCCCCACTATTATCTGCTACATTTAAATGGGTCTGAGGTTGAATCATTTTTTTAATCCGTTATTTGAATGCAAAGGGCAAAGAAAAAAAAAGAAATATTTTTGTCCAAAAAAAAAGAAACATGTGGTTTTGTTTCATATCTAAGAGCCCTTTCTACATTTTTGTCTATTACATTACGAAATAATGAATTGAGTTCGTATAGGCATTTTGGATGCTGCTAGTGAAATAGCCCTTCTGGCTATATTTTCTGTTACTCCACCCATTTCATAAAGTATTCGCCCCGGTTTAACAACAGCTACCCAATATTCAGGGGATCCTTTTCCTGAACCCATACTAATAGGTTTCTAAATCCTTTTAAGGCGAAGTTTTCTAGAATTTTGCAACAATTCGGCCATTTGTACAATTATTTTTTGAAACTGGTAAATGTGTATATTCGATGAGAACAGATCACTACTAGAGTCAAACTGAAATCATATTTACAAATTCCACTATCTATGATCCTATGTCTATAATGAGTCTAGTACATCAATATCAGAGACATGATCATTAGAGTATAGCTGATTACACCAAAAACATAAGAGTCAAGATACAATTCAACTTGACCTGTTGCACACTATCTTCTATGTTCTGAAAATATCTAGAATTCCTTTCCCTCTACATTGTCCACATAATACAAGTTAGGATGACTCTCCGCCTGTTGCTGTTCTTTGCCAGCAGTTCCACTTCCTTGAGACTTGGAAATAGTCTCCATGGCAGTCCTGTAACTCTAGTGTATAAATAGGTGATTAACAGTTTCTACTCTTGAAAATAGAGTTATCCCTTTCCTCATCAGGTTATCCTGTGTAAGGACAGTTTTCTTTTTAGCAACCATACAAAACATGCAAATTTTGTGAGGTACTTTATTCTTCCAAGTTTTCTTCCATGGACACTTTTCCTGCTGCTGGCTAGGGTGGTTCCGCATTTTGTAGGCAATGATTTAAAGAGTAACTTTTATGCCAAGTTACAATTCTTTAAATGTAATTATTGCTGGATTATCTTCTTCTAGTCCATAAAAGAATATATCATCGGAGATGAACTAATTTTTTTCTAATATAACATATGGTTTTGGGATACAACTTTCGAGTGAGAAATTCCCAAGTTTGTACACCATTGCAGCTGAACCAGATTCTACCATCGCATCCAACATATTAGATAACAATTGGGACATAAGGTTCAGGAGAAACCTTCATGACTGGGAACTTAATGACATCTTAGCATTTTTGGCCAAATTGCAGTCTTGCTCCTTTTCACCCCAAGATCCTGACAAATTGAAATGGGGCAACTCAAGAAAAGGTCACTACACAGTCAAGGAAGGCTATCACAGCTTATGCTCAAGGAACTCCATGATTGACAAATGTCCATGGAAGCATATATGGAAGACTGAACTACCTATCAAAGTGACATGTTTCAGCTGGACTGCACTGCTTGACTCATGCCTCGTATAGGATAATCTCTCCAAACAGAAATTCCAGCTTGCCAACAGATGCTACTTCTGCCACAAGCGCACAGAAAGTGTCAACCACTTGCTGCTGCACTGTCCAGTTGCCTCAGACCTTTGGAATATGTGCTGTTGTTTTTTTGGTCTTTCTTGGGTCACGCCTTTCTCTGTTAGGGATGCTCTTGAAAATTGGAGTTCCCGGGAAGTTGACAAAGCCATCAAGAGTATTTGGATGATGATCCCGGGTGCTATATTTTGGTGTTTATGGATAGAGAGAAACAAAAGATGTTTTCATGGAATTTCAACTCCCAGTAATCTTTTCCGAGGCAGGTGTCTGGTTAGCCTCTTTAGCTGGTCCAAATGACCCCTGTAAATAATTTAGAACTCGTCTTGGATTTTGTTAGCTCTATAGCTTATAAAGAAGCTACAAATCCTTATTTTGGGGAGCCTGACTGACTTATCCTTCTACTGTTTGCATCTTCTTGATGCCTTTGAATGAATCTACTTACTTCAACAAAAAGAAAATGGTGTCCGGGTCAGCTTTCGCGCATCTTGACTAAATCTACAGGATACCTGCCACCTCCCACAAGCAGCAGATATCAGGTAACTCTGTCCACCAAGACTAGGACATATGGGAAGAATCACCTAATATTTTTTGTCTTGAACTTGAGACCTCAGGTTCTCGACCCACTTCATTGGCACTAGGCCACACCCTTAGGCACGGAGATGAACTAGTTTAAAGTGCTTTATATCAGGGGCAGAACCACCTTTGGGCAAGGGGGTTCATCCGAGCCCCTTACGGCAGAAATTATACTATTTATACATGTTAAAATTATTTTTTAAAGTATATACAGTAGATTTTGAACCCCTTCGACTAGATCATACATTTACTTCTGAACCCCTTCGACTAGATCATACATTTACTTCTGAACCCCTTATTGAAAATCCTGGCTCCACAGTTTACACTTTCACATGTAATAAGATAGTAATAATTATGACATCCATAAAGCAATAAGGAAGATCCAAAAGGGTGGAAGACCAGAATTAGAAAGAAATTTAGCTTCCATTCCATATTCTAAACTACTTTATTGAAAAGAAAATCAATAAGAATGCTATACAGACCGTCGAGTTCTTCAGAATGGTATTTGTCACTATTTCCCAACTGAGTTAGAAACCACATGCAAACAAAGTATAAGTCTGTGTTAAGTAAGTCCAGATCCAACGAGGTGACGTGTTATCAGGAAAAGATCCAACTAGGTCCCTCATTTTACAATACTTGAAAGATTCTGAGACTTGTAAACTACAGAAAAGGGAAGTGTAAGCTAGCTCCAAACAAAGATCCATGGGTGCTTCATACAAATTTATGACTGTTTTGTCAATCAAGAGGAGATTTATACATTTATTTATTTATTTATTTAAAAAGGGTCAAAATGCAAAAAATGGCACGCATTACTTAACAAAGCTAAAGTTACCTTAATAATCATATTGTGTGTTCATTAAAGATCCAACTATACATTGCTGACCAGCAATAATAGAACGTGATTATGCATGCATATCAGAAGACAAGAAAGCAGTCAAATGAAGAAAGTGGGAGAATGAATGGTGACTGTAAGAGCAATAGCTTTTTGTAAAGTGCTAAAAACGAGATACTACCACAGATGTCAAAAATTGATGCCTTAGTCTTATAACTGGTGACTTCAACAACAACAACATACCCAGTAAGTATAACTGGTGACTTCAATGTCCCAAATATGACAATTGTAAATTGGTGATTCCAAAATCAATCAGTAAAAGCTCACATGTGCTCGTAGTAAATGTCAAATATGAAAAACAGTCGAGAGAAAGCTCGTTATTCAATACAAAGTGCACTTCTATGTAGAAGGATTGTTGCCTAACCAACGTCTGGAAAATTATCAATAAAAGTTCTCATAGAATCCGAGAATGAAGTTTTTACTATGTACATGTTATATCATGAATTAGTAACTGCTTCTACCTCACAGCAATTAACTCCTTCGCAACAAACAAAGGGGAAAAAAAGAGAAAGCAAAAACGAATAGAAATCGCTAAGTTCCTTAATTCTCTTTAACAATCCATTGTTGTTTGTTTGTTTTGGTATCCATAGCAGGGTTTTCCACCTCCTAACCGTTACTTCGCCTTACTCGTCAATTTATAACCATTCCTATCATCATCCCATCCACTATAATTGGCTTGAGTCTTTCACCATCCACAGCTTATCGAGCACTTGTATCAAGATGGACTTGTGTTACAGTATTGTAGTTCTATCAGGTGTAGTTCTGCTATTTATCCATTTAAGATGTCCCTATAAAGTTAGAAGCGACAAGGCCCAACTAATGTTCTTCATAGACAATACATCCATTAACCATCAAAAATAAAGTTAGAAGCAACAAAGCCCAATCACTGAGCTTACTGTAAGTCTGTCCTCCCAATCATCAAACATTACTAGAAGATCAAAACATACTATACTCAGTGTATTAAGGTTAAAGAAATCATTGAAATGGCGTTTGAACTGTTAAGCATGCTTCCACGGATAAGTACTCTTATTGCATTTTACGCCGACGCCAACCGCATTAATACCACGACTGAAACTGCTCTTGCAACCAGTTCATCTCTTAGAATGGAACTTTTGTCCTACAAGTCAATTTAATAGGACTATAAGGAAAAACAAAACAGTAGACAAACCTTAGATCTCTATCATTTTTTTTACCTTGGACATAGAGTTCACTAGTTTAGACAGCAAAGCAATTATTACTTGACAAAAATTCACTGTAAACTCCACGCTTAATGCAATATTAGTACTGTTTAACTATTGAGACCTCAGGTTAAATATTAGTACTATTTAACAAAAATTCAGCATTGTTAGTTGTGAAGAATGTTGAGAACTTCAATGCATTCGACAGCAAAACAGCATTGTAGCGAGAATGTGTACAATAGTCATTAAACATATTACACACAACAATGCATAAGATATTTCAACAGAGAACGACAGCAAATAGAAAATAAATCGCACTGGATTACAAATAGCAAAAAATGCAGAAGAAACTTCAAATTCAAAAGAAAATAAGCGAGAGTACAGACACAAAACACAAAATGCACAAGATATTTCAACAGAAAACAAGAGTAAAGAGAAAATAAACCGCAGAAATAAAATGCACAATATATTTGAACAGAGAACGAGAATACAGAGATAATAAACCGCACTGAAATAGTACAAAATGCACAAGATATTTCAACAGACAAAAAGACACGGAGATGGCACAAAAAGCACTAGTTTAAAATTAAGTATTAAGTAAGTACTAGTTTAATCGCACGTATCTCGCACGTGTAGTGTTTGATTATTTAAAATTAAATAATTTTATTTATTATAAAAAAGAAAATTAATAAAGTATAAAAGTTTAAATCACTTTTTAAAAATTATTCACAACTTAATATGATAATGTAAATATAAACATATAATTTAGTGTAAACATATATATATTTTACATCGTCACTTTTTGTGTTTGTCATGCAATACATTCTTCCTTTACTACTAAGCCTAAAAGAGATGCATTAATTTGAAACATATTTATGGTATAATTATTTTACTTTTTTTCTATATTTAAAATTTTTTCTTATTTTTGAAATCAAGTCTTTACAAAATCATTGACTATATTCTTATTATGTACTTAAAACTTTTAAAAAATTAGTATTTCTTAAATATTTTTTATTCTTACGCTTTTATATTTATTTCTAAATTTTTTAAAATCAAATTTAATTGATTTAGAATTCTTAAATTAATAAAAAATATATTAACTGTCATTAGGCCTGATGACTTCTAATAAGAAAAATGTTTTACCATAAATATTTTTAATTAATTTTTAAATATTAAAAAATAATAAAATAATAATTTTATCTAAAGCAAAAAAAAATTATCAAAAGGCAAAAAAAAAAAAAAAAAAAACGTCATCTTAACTAACCGGCATTACTGAGAATGAGAATGGAGAGAGAATCTTGAACAACTTTTGCTTGAATAACTCCATTTGAAAAGCATGTTTGTATACATGCAGTAGTAGACAAAAGTGTACAACAATTTCGGGAGACCCCGCCAAGGTAGTTCTATCATCTATGAAACCAAAAGTTCTTTGGGTTTAATTTGAAATGATATTTAGGAAAGGTTTTATTATAAATATATTTAATTAATTTTAAATTTTTTAAATATTAAGAAAAAATAGTGAAAAGATAATTTTATTTAAAGTAAAAATTTTTAATGAAAGACAAAAAGTTCAAACAATATTTCTAAGGTTCTTCACACTTTTAATATATTATAGATTATAAATATAGATATAGATATAGATATAGATATAGATATAGATATAGATATAAAGGATTGAGTTGGAGAGCCACCAAGGATATATTTATCATTTCACATTTAAATGTTACAATCATTATTTAATAATCATTTCAACAAAGAACTTCTCATTTTTTTAAGTTTATGTGTCTACATTTTCTAAGTGGATCCATTACGTAGCTAGCAATATTTTTACTTCCACGTCCCAACTTATTCAATCACATTATTTACAAAGTAATATCTTAAATAAATTTAAATTTATAATTTGAATCTCCTTTCACGAAATATTAGATTATTTATATAGAATTAAAATTATTTTTTATTTTTATGTGGTAAATGTTGAATTTTTCTTCTTCATATATTTATTTTTTTATATTTTAAACTTTTTAAGTGAAAATTCTGACTCTGTCAAAATGTACAATACTCCAAACTTTTAATATTTTAATTTTTTGCTCAAAAAATACTATCACACATGAACCTGATAGGTTAAAATTTAAAGTTGTTAACCTATTTAAAGATATATTTTTTTCATTACCAAATAATTTTACAAAAAAATATCATTAAATCGGTCTATAGATATTTTACTAGAAATGAAAAAGAATTACATATGTAATATTCATATAAGATTTCGAACTCACAAATTTTGTATTCACTTTTGGATTGTAGGTATAATCACAATTGATGTGCATGTCTACTCGCAAAATAGATATTTCAAAGATAATTTTTTTAAAAAAGATTGAAGTACATTAAATGGTCAGGATAAGAACTCATACTATATACTAATATAAATATATTTATATGTGCATTTACGATTTTGTTTATTGCCTTTTTTATACTGAGTCGGGGGTCTATCAGAAACAATCTTTCAACTTCTTCGGAAGTAGTGATATGGACTGCGTACATTCTACCCTCCCCAGACACCAATAGATGGGAAGACACTATAGATTTCTTTTTGTTGTTGATTGTAAGCTTTTATAAAAATTGAGATTCGTAATAATAAGATATATAATACTTCATTCATTTCTTTTTATTTGCTCCATTTGGGTGCTTATATTTTTATTTTAAAATATTAAAAAAATTATGAATTAATTAAATATCGATAAATACATTTAAAACTGTAATATTAGGCCTGTAAACGGGCCTTTCATTAACTAGTTATTGTACAATTGTTTGAGCAAATTAAATCCTTTTTGGGAAGAAAGAGAGAAAAGAATTTGCATTTCAATTAAAAGTTTAAATAAATTTTCGAAAGGCACAATACATAAACATGTCCTTCAACTCGTCCTCAAATCACATATATAACCTCCAATTTTAGATGTGCACAAATAGACACTTAAATTCATATAAAGTTAAACAAGTAGACGCACATGTCCTATGTGGCATAATACACGTAAGACGTCATATAGGACAAGAATTGATAATGTAGGATGTCACATAGAACACATGTGTCTACTTGGTCAACTTTATACTAGTTTAAGTATCTATTTGTGCACACTCAAAGTTAAAGATTATAGATGTGATCTAAAACCAAGTTAAAGGGCGTATTTATGTATTGTATCTTTTCAAAATATCAATGACATGTATTCCACTTGAGTTGAAATGGTGATGTCATTTATAATATTGGTGCAGAGCGGATGAAATGGAGCTTGTATTTGGAGTCTTCTTTGATAAGAATAAAGTGTCACCAAACCTAATGAAAAGTTCTAAGACATTGGTTAAATCAACTGTGTTGTACGTGTAGAGTTTTGGCCGGTTAAAAACTTTCATATATTCAAAAATTGAAAGTTGTAGAAATAAGGATGATGCAATGGACGTGTGAACATAGTAATAGCAATAGAATTACGAATAAGGATATTCAAAATAAGCTGAGAGTGATTTCAGTGGAGCCGTGAAGGATAAGATGAGAAGGTGATACTAAAATAGTTTGGATATGTGAAAAAGAGAAGTTTGAATGCTTAGTGTAGAGGCGTGAGAGGCTGACTATGTATGATTTCAAGAGAGGTAGAGTAAACTAAAGAAGTATTACTTGAGTGATGTGATTGGACAATATATACATAACACAGTTTCAACTTATCAAGTATGTGACCTTAGATAGGAGGTTGTAAAAGATCGTTAGGTAGGTAGTGTGATGTTTGTTTTCCATCTACACTATTAGTGATAGTATTGTCTCGCTAGTTTTTTTGTCCTTCAATTTCTATTACTATTTGTGGTGCTTGTAAATATGATACAAAGAAACCCAAGTCAACCATATGACTCAACGCACTGCAGTCACTATTTTGACTCGTTTTATATAATTACAAACAACTATCATATTATTAGTTTCTATTAGCTTGTTACTATTTGCTATTTCATATACATTTTTTTTTTCTAGATTGTTTTGGATGAATTTTCTTGAGTCAAGAGTCTATTGGAACAAGCTCTCCATCTTTGAGGTAGAGACTAGAGACTGTGTACACTTTATCCTTCCGTTTATTCAACCCCCACCTCTTGATCATTCCACCCTCGAACTCCACTCTTTACCCAATTCCACTCCAATAATATTTTGGTAGATTACATATAAATATGCTTGAGATAATATGTTTTTTGCTTACTTATTAAACACTAAAAAAAAAGGCTAAAGCATCTCTTTGTAGAGAATAGCAGAAGAAAAGTATAATTGGGGAGACCTTCTACTAGTTCAAAATTGCTAATTAAGATGATATTGGATAAGAGAAGAGGACTACTTGAATTGATTTTTTTTAGTTGATTACAAATGTACAAGGATCATCCCTATTTATATTGTTCTATTCTAGATACACTTATAAGAAAAATCTACTGATCCTTATCTTCTACTAGTCTAGAATATTTAGATAATTTTACAAGAAAAAAATCTAGTCATCTTATCTTCTATTATAGATATTTCCTTATCCAAGTGACTACACTAGATTATTCTAGAAACTTATCTAGAAAATTAAAAAAAAACACTCACTAGACTAATCTAAAAAAATTTAACTAGAAAACTATGATATTCATTCTTTCAAAAAATTTACTTTAGATATTTTGCATAAACTTATCTTCTTAAAAATTATATATTCTAAAAAGGACAATTTCTTTCCTACCGAACACACCCTAAGAAGAAAAATGTTGAGGATGCGAAGCCATATAAATTAATTTCCTCCACGCATATGAAATAGCGGGGGGAAATGAAATATGAACGTTTTTTCTTACGCTATATTCTTTTAGGTATATCTTATAATTATAAATGAAATATAAAAAATACCTCAACATAAGAATATATGGAGTGGGACATAAAAAGGAGGATAACTCTTTGAAGATTTGAACAGACGTACAAAAATTTACATGTCTTATGTATCACACTTCAATCATATCACATTAATTTTTATGTAATCCACGTGAAATTTTCCCCTTATTATCAGAAGAAAAACTTTATATTTCTTGTCCTAAAGAAATAACAGTAGCTCTGTATTTAATTTGATAACGAGGTTATTTAGATTTAATAAGTATACATTAAAGATAGTTTATCTAAGTAAGTTGTCTTTGTTGCAATTTGTAATGATTATCCAAAACTTAATTATGCGATCTAATCAACATAGAAAAAAATAATCCACAAAATTAGGATGTAGTATTATAGAGTCAAGACAAAATCAGATTATGCTAGTTTGTATTTTAGGAAAGTCTCTGAAAAAATGCTTGGTTTATATCGCTAATCCCAAACTCTTAAGCACTTGGACCTTTTCTTTCCAAAGGACAATTGTCACATAACCACAACCATGATATGTTCCTTTCTGATTCTGTTGTTTTTTTAATATCATAAAGAATTTAATTATCACTCTTTCGTTTTAAAAAAATATTCATTTTGACTTGACACGATTTTTTTTTTTAAATAGATTTTATGATTTTAAATTAAAGTTACATCAAATATATCAAAATATATTTTAATCTTATCTTAGATATATCACATGAAAAATTAAAATTAAAATATTATAGCATATTTTTTTAAAAGGGCTAAAAAGAATTACTTTTACTTTCTAAAGAGGGAGTACTAGTACATTTTTGGGTTGAAAGTGGAGCTAAGACTTCTAGTACTTAATAACCTCTCAGTTTGAAAATAAGTTATACTGAGATTAGTTATATTGAGATAAGTTATGATGAAATAAGTTATATTGGGATTAGTTATTCTGAGATTATTTTTATTGAGTGTTTGATTTGTTGTATTTAAAATAATATGCATGGTATAATTTCTATGAATAAATTGATTGATTACCAAAATACCCTCCATCTTATTTAACTTTATAATATATATATATTTCTTTTTAAGCTTTAAATATTCATTCTTAATTTTTTATTTTTATTTTTAGAAAAATTAAAATATATAAATAAACATAATTTATATATTTTACAATCATTTTGAACAGTAAACGTCTTTATAGTTCCTAAAATATTTAATTGCGAAAATAGCCTAAATTATGCATTCAAATTATAGTACGAATAATAAATTATAATAAATTTAATTATGTTAGCCTGAGAAATAAAATAAATTATGCACTCAAATTATAGTTGCTTCACAGAAATGTTTTTAGTAAGAATAATTTGCAGTACTATTTCCTATATGAAAAGCATATTACGTCTAAGAATCAGATGAACGGGAAAATCTATGAAGTTTCTCTTTCTGCCAATGACACATATCAGGGAAGTGTAGTAGCTTTTATTTCAAATAACACACACATATATGTTTATGGAAGTGGAAAATCAAAGAATTTAAGGGTAACATTGTCATTTTATGATTTTATCCCATGTATAAATAATGATGGGATTGTTATCCCACCAATTGAGGGGTCGTTTGGTTTGAAAATGGTTATCCCGGAATAACTACTTATCTCGGGATAAAATAAAAGAACACATAACTCCCTTGTTTGGTTGGAGAGATTAAACAATGGTGGGATAACTTATCCCACCATTTTCCCCTTAGTCCCGGGATAACTTATCCTGTATACATGGTGGGATAAGTTATTCCGAGTTATCCCAGGATAACTAATCACGATATTAGTTATCTCGGGATAACCATTTCCAAACCAAACGACCCCTGGATAACTTATCCCGGGATTAATTATTAATCCCGGGATAAGTTATCCTAAATATTTACAACCAAACAAGTTATAAAAAGTTTTATCCGAAATTATTATTTTATCCCAGAATTATTCGCAAACCAAACGGCCCCTCAATACTCAAATGTTACGTCCATAATCAATATCGAACCACCTTTATTTTGTGTGTGTGTGTTGGGGGGGAGGGAGGTATGCATTGGTCTACACGTGTAATAAAATAATTTCTCAATTGAATATTTTTTTGATGAAAGTTACGTGATTTTGCTGTAAAAATCCTTTAATTGATGACTTTCTATGAATCAGGAAATGTAAGATAGTTCTCCAGCAGCGGACACATAGGGTGCGTTTGGTACAAAAGAATATGTATATTTCTCGAAACTGTTTTATCTTAAAAATAATAAGTGAAATTTCTAACATATTTTTCGGCGTTCGATATGCAAGCAAAAATTATTATTCATATGATCTAGGAAACACTATAAAGGTGGGATGAAGTTGGCGAGTGGGCGTTTGGGGTTGGGATGAGGTTGGCAAGTGGGCTTTTGGAGGTGGGAATGGTCAAGGGATGGGGGTTGGGAGATGACGAAGAGAATGAGCTTGAAAGACCATTTATGAAACTTGTGTTCCCTTCTCCCACTAGAAAAGTTATTTTTCTCATTTTCAAAGAACTTATTTTTCTGGAGAAAATGTTTTCCAAAATATTTTGATCAATCAAAAATGAGAAAATTGAAAAACATTTTTCAACATGCCATAATGACAATTGACAACCACAACAAATGCAGGCAGACAAAGTTATATTGCATTGCATACCTAATAAGTGGTGAAGTCATGGAAACTCTGTTTTAGAAAGAAAGCATCTGTTAGGATCGAGAATCCCGGATAGTGCGGGATTAAACAAAGTAATCATTTGAAGACGATAACAAAACGATAATAACGATAAGTTGAGAAAATAAAGGAGACACAAATTTAACGTGGTTCGATCAACTTGACCTACGTCCACAACCAAAAGAGAAGCAACTTTACTAAACACCAACGGAACAAAAAGAGTACAAAGATACAAAAGAGAGTACAAAATTAGAGTAATTAAATACTCTAATAGCCCAAATACCCAAAAGAATAACCTCACAAAGATCACTCCAAAGAATAGGTTCACTCAAAGTATTTTCCAACACAACTCTCTTACAAATACTCTCTACAAAGAAGAAAACAAACACAACTAAATCTTCTTCAAATGTTGGTGTTCTTCTCTAAATTGGTATATACCAAAGAGGGTGGAAATGCCTCTATTTATAGGCACAAAACAAACCTACGTTGATGTCATCAATGACATCAACACACTACTTTGCCAACCAAATTTGACAAGAAAACAACTTGCATGCAATGTTGGACTAGCCAACCAAATTTGACAAGAAATAAATTGCATGCAATGTTGGACTAGCCAACCAAATTTGACAAAGCCAACAAATGATCTTGCAAGTGCTTGGTAGCAACTTTATTTGACCAAGTGTGAATCCAAGAAACAAACAAAAGGCCACATTACAGCATCTGCAATAGCGGTCGTCAAGAAATTTCTGTGCAAGAACTGAGCAATATGAAGAAGAGAAATCTGTGCATAATTCATGGAGACTAACAGACTTTAAAACGATCCCAGGGATTTCCAGATATATAGACTTGGCCAACTAAATGATTAAAAAACTATGAATCACTAATGCAAGAAATCTGTATAGACTTGACCAACTAAATGATTAAAAAATATGAATCACTAATGCAAGAAACCTATATAGACTTGGCCATTGCCCAATTACAATAACAACAAAAGTGAGGTATGGGGAGGGTAAAATGTACGCAGTTCATACCGCTACCTCCGAATAAGTAGAGAGGTTGTTTCCGATAGACCCCCGGCTAGACCTGGCCAATTAAATGATTAAAAATTAGTAGAACGACTAAATGTTAAGGGTGAAGCGCCTAAATCACTATCTGATCGGGCGAAGCGCCTAAAACGCTATCTGATCTTATCGGAGGGTATCAATTTTTACTTTTATAATCGCTACAAATTATTAACTGCCCGCAAGAAGGATAAGTTTACTATTATACTCAGATGAGAAATATCATGAAATGTGTGATACCCTAGGGGACCTTTTCTCGAAAAAAAATATTTAAATTCTTGCAACTACGAAAACCATAACACAAACATCCTTTTTGCATTCATTCTTTCTAAGAAAAACAATTGTCATTCTCCACCAGAAGGTAACCGGTAAAGTGTTGTCATGTGATCAAGAGGTCATGAATTCAAACAATGAAAAGCAATAAGATTGTGTAAAATAGACCCTTGTGGTCCGGCCCTTCCCCGACCCCGCTCGTAGCAGGTGCATGCACCGAGCTGCCCTTTTCAATTGTCATTCTCAACAAATCAGTTTCAATAGGGAGGTTGCCAAAACTCCCTAGTCCTAGAGAGAGAGTAGGTCAAAGTCCATGGTCAATTTTCTTTTGCCGAAAGTAATGAAATTCCTCAGATGAATCAGCTAAATAGACGCATAGACTAACTGACTTTGTCTCTGCTGAAATTTGAACACTTGTCTGCCCACTACGTTGTGGCCATTGCACCAACAGAATCACCAAATGGCCAATTGAATTAGCCACAGTATAGTGACATCAAAATAACAATAAAGGATGAGTCATGGAGTTCTTCACTAGAGAGTATTTGTGTGGAATCTGCCTTAGGATATGCACACACAGCTCATGATCATGTGTTAGAATCTTCTACACGATCAGGCTACCGGTGATACCTTCTCAGTTCACTTGGAAATAAAAAAAGCAAAATAATTTGATACCAAAAATGTTCGTCTCTTTTTTGGTTATATAGAACTCAAAAGGGCCAAAGTTTGTCTACTTCACTGATACTCATATAAGATTCTCATATAAGATTCATGAATGTTATAGGTTCATGCATGAGAAAATATTTCAAGGCCTAACAAAATCCTTACGATTGACTCTATATTATCCTTACATATAAATCACCAAGATTTGTAAAAGCAAGCAACATGTTTTTGCCTTCTCGGGATTTGGTGCCTCAATCTAGCCAAGAAAGTTCATGATCACCAAATGGAGCACTAAATTGCAGAGAACAAAATCAGCAAAAGCACGTTCCGGGGGCAAATCCTGCAATGGTGGACCAAATATCAAGTGATGAGATACATTGACATATCTTTAAGCACTAGTAATTTGAAAGGAAAGAACAAACATAAGCCCAGCAGATTCATTTTTATCTCTCTTTACATTGACCCATAATGAGAAGTGCAGGATATTGTTTATCTACAACTTCACGTCGTCTTTCTATACAACTGAAGTAGAGGGGAGATTCAAGGGAAAACTGTAAAATGGAAGATCATATCTCGAGAAAGGTTACCTTGAATTCCTTGTTTTCTTTGTTTACTTGGATCCGAAGACAAACTGCAAGAAAGATACTAATCAATCAGTTGAAATTTAACATTTTCCTAAAATGGAGTGTATCTAAATAGACCACTTAGCTCACCAGCAGGACTGCTGTGCCAATACAAGAACGCACCCCAGAGAGAAAAGAGTTGAACGGGAATGATCCAACAAGAGTCATGTATACCACCTGATTATTGCCATTAGAAGCGGAAAATACATCAACCAGATGGATTAAGCAAATCAAGCAAAAAATCTTAATCCTCAGACACTGAATCATGTTTTTAACTCTTCAAATTGACAACAAATGAATTAGCTGAGGATCTATTTACACATGCATTGTTGCCTTCTGAGAGTGGCACATTATATTTGCCTGTTGCCCTCTGAGAGTCGCACACTATATTCGCCTTACCATAAGAAATCACATTCAAATAACAAATTACAGGAAAATAATCCTTATTCCTTTCTCACACAACTTCGTCGTGTTAACAAATATTTAAACTTTACAGAAATAAGAGCCCGTTTGGATTGGCTTTTGGCTTTTGACTTATAAGCTAAAGAGCCATAAGTTAGAAATCCTAACATACGGCTTTTGGCTTATTTTTATCATTTTAGCTTAAATCAAGTGCTTATAAGCGCCTTTTTAATTACCCACACACTGCAAAAGTGCTTAAAAACACTTAAAATAAGCCTTCAATCCAAACAGCTCTTAAGACCTAAGGAAGAAGAAGGAAAACAAAGAAAAACAAAGTAGTGACTTGTGGAAAAGGAGTCCTCTTTGGAAATAGTACAAAATGTATTCAGCAAATAAATATGTGAATTTTGCAAAAATAGGTCAATGGATATGCTTATTATGCAAAAACTCTAGGGGTGGTAAAATAGTTTCGTTCTATTTTATTTTTATTTGTGTGTGTGTGAGGGGGGTTTAACAGTGCCCTTGGTTGCCTTTTTCGAGTTTGCATGCACTATCTGTAGCAGAGGGGAGATGCAGGGAGCAGGTAAAAGATCAGGTATGGCCACATTGGCAAATAGGAGCTAGACTAGCGTGCTTCATAGGAGTCATGTTACTGATCTTTTTATGGATCAAGGGTTAACACTTCCATACAGGAGGAGGATAGTTAGGACACTGAACTCTGGCAACCAGTGATTTAACAAGACCGAAAAGAGATTGGACAGTGGAAGATGAAGTATTTAGCAAGAGGAAGAAAGATCACCCTCATTAATTCGCCACTTACCAGTATTTTTTTTATGTCCTTATTCACTATCCCTCTCAGTTGGAAAAGAAAAGCTGAAAAATTAATGAGATATTTCTTATGATATGATAGAAAGGGAGAGAAATGATATCATTGGTAGAATACCATAATGTGATAGCCCCTCTAGAATTGGTTGGCCTGAGTAATATTTAATCAAACTCTAAAGGAAAAATAATTGAGAATTGAGATGTTTGAGTCAAATGGATACATTATGGATGCAGATGATCGTAACTAGATGCTGGTGTCATCAAAATCGATGGTTCGCATGGGAGGTACTACACCTCGTAATGGATGAGCATACAAAGAGGAAAAGTATCGGTTTTATGGTAAGGATATGTAACCAAAGCCAAGTTGATCGGATGCATGGTATTGGGATCCAACTTCCAAAGATGAGTTTGCACGATTATATTTGTCGCAACTGACAAAGAAGCAACAGTAGCCAAACTCCTCAGAAGAGGAGGGAGCCAAGTATTGTCAAATTTACCTTTAGGAAATACATACAAGAACGAAAAATAGGACGATGCAGATAACGTTTAAGAATGTTTACGGGCATGACTGCTTTGGAGTGATGGGGAAAACATCACCACCTTAGAATTGATTATGCTTGTCATTTCACAGTTGCTAGGTTAACGCACGTTAGAAATCAATATGGGAGAAAAAGGTACCAAAGAAAGTAACTTTCTTCACATGGTATGCAATGCTGAAAGCCAATCTTTAACAGCAGATGGTTGAAAAGGACATGGTTATAATTAGTTCATAGTGGAACTATTACTGGTGCATCCTGTGTCAAATATCAGCCTAATCCTGCGAGTCTGACAGAAGCAATGGAGAGGTGGAGACCCGCAAAAGGATGCTGGGAAGGACATAAAGAGTCCTTTTTGTGTCCTTTGGTTACTCTTGTATGGTAAGACTAAGACCATCTTGTGGAGTTATTATGAAATTATTTTGACTAATAAAAAAGGGTATTAGAGCAATAGGATGGTAGCTACTAGATAATACTAATGGGAAAATCCACGAGAGGTGACCACGTTGGCGGACGGTAAAGTTTGAGTCATGACGAAATTGACACAAACCAAATGACTCTTCATTGAATGTACAAAGGGGCTATATTGCTCGGACTCTCCGAAAATATTGTTGCACCTGTGTTGGATCCTCCAAAAATGCACTACTTTTAGAGGACCCGTCACACACCCACGATATTTTGAAGAGTCTGAGCAACATAGCAAAGGGGACAGTAAATTATAGCTCCCCATTGGCTAACTATTCACAATAAACCCAAATGACAGATTCTCAGAATAAATACTACCTAACCTAACCTTATTTGCACAATTTATAGGATGGAATTTGAATCTTCGTTTCTGACAGCTGAACTCAGGAGACAAGATCAGTTTCCTCTAATTATCAAATGCAGAAAATTCCTTTACTTTATAAGCTTTTCTTAAGAGCATAAAAGATTAACTCAAAACCGTACAAACAAATTAAACCGAAGGGAGTAATGATAACAGATCTATATCAATATCATTAACCCCAAGGACACGTCCAAATCAAACTTTCCACGTGGCATGTTTAAAACCACAAAACTTAAAAGGCATTTTTGTAAATTCTACATTTATATTTTATTTTCTTTATATCCATGGTGTCCTAAAAAGCTTACGCACTCGTCAACTAATTCCACCAAATACCTCACACCACCAACCAACAACACGCATCAGGTACGTTCTACATAGTTTTATACTTACAAGATTCAAAAGTCAACCTTTTACTTTCTTAGACTCCGTGCAAAGTCAAAACCACACAAACAAATCGAAACAAAGAGAGTAACAATTACAGATCTATATCAATAAAATTGATCCAATGGACACATCCAAATCAAATAGATCAACAACAACAACAAAATTGTTAAACAAATACCTGAATTAACGCAGTGGAGATCGCAAACACGACATATAGATCAATGATCTACGGCAACAAAGAAAAAACAATTCAATTAGGATCCACATAGCAATACATGTATAGATTTAAGAAATTGTATGTATACGTAAATTGCTGCACGGAAATCGAGGAGAGAGGGAGAAAAATTATCCTTGAGATTGGTGGGAGTAGAGGCATAAGCAGAACGGAGAGAATGGAAAAGAGCCTGGGCGTCTTTGGTCGCCGACGACTTTGCCATTTCTTTTTTGGTTCACTCATCACTTCTTCTGTGTGACCTCGAGGATCTCACAATGTTGGAGTGAAAATGGACGTACAAATAGAACAACCATTTGATTTTTTTGATCTAAGGGTGGCGTTTTGATTATGAAAATTGTGATTATTTGAAAAAAAATATATATATTTTTTAAAGTGGAAAAATGATATTTAAAAATTATAATTATGTAGTTTAAATTATTTTTATTTTTTCTGAATTATTTGAAGTGAATAGAATAATTTTTTTTTTTATACTTTTCAAAATTTTATAATCAAACATGTTTTTCAGAGGTCAACTCCTGAAAAAGTTTATTTAAAAAAAAAAAAAATAGCCTAAGGCCCCTAAAATGCTCCTAAACTATATATTTACTTCATTTCAAAAAGATTAATTTATTTTTTTTAATTTATTTCAGAAAAATAATTTTTTTATAATACTTTAATTTTAATATTTCACATGAAATACTTACGATCATGAGATTAAAAGACATTTTTGTAATTTCATATAACTTTAATTCTACAAAATTTAGAGTCAATTTTATTTTCTTAAATTTTATGTCAAAAATAAATTATGTATTCTTTTTAAAATGGAGGGTGTACTTTATTTTTGTCGGATTTTTTTTTCTTTGAGTGGCATGTTCATTTTTTGGGGTGTATAACGCCACATTACGATTCAAGCAAACTTTTGTATTAACACAGTTAAAAGAGAGAAAAATGAGATCATAGACCTTCTCAAGTTTTTAATTGAAAAAAAAAGAATAAGTAGGTCCCGTAGTTTTATTAAGTTTAAAAAATTAAATTCTTTGAACAATTGAAATAGTTGTTCGATAACTACATTAGTTATCTCAATAACTTCGCACAGTTATTGAACAATTTCTCTCGATTGTTGAACAACTTCGCACAGTTATCGAACAACTTTGCGCAGTTGTCGAAAAATTTTGTACAGTTATCGAATAACTTTGATAGTTGTTCAATAATTTCACAAAATTATCAAACAACTATCAAAGTTGTTCAACAATTGGAAGAAGTTGTTGGAACAAAAAACTTAGAAAAAAAACTCAATTTTTTTTTTTTTTGTCCCTCCCACCTAATTTTAAATATTTGAAGAACCTTCACTTAATTGAAAAACTGATTTATCCCTTTTAATCCAAAGTCCCATTAAAACATCAAATATGTTAGATGTCATTCAAGTAGGATCATATCAGGTTTAGCAAGAACATTTGTAATTGAATCGTGAATAAAAAGACTTCACTTCAACTTGATACCTCAGTGATAGCGAATCGATTCAGTTATGCCTTTTTTCAGGGCGGACCTATATAGAAATTTAGGGTGCTCTGGCACCCACTAAATTCGATGTGAAATAGATAAAATTACATAAAAAATAATAGGTATAAAACATACTCACTCCGTTTAAAAAAGAATAACCTAATTTGACTGGACATAAAATTTAAGAAAATAAAAAATATTTTAAATCTTGTGATGTTAAATTAAAGATATATCAAATGTATTAAAAGTAATCTTAAATATATCATGTAAAAAGTTTAAATTAAAAAATTGCTAAAAAATAAAAGGAATCATTTTTTTAAAACGGACTAAAAAAAAATAGATCATTCTTTTTTAAAACAGAGGAAGTATAAAAGTATCCATTATAACAAAAAATTAATTTGGTGTATTGACATTTAGGTTCTATGAAGGAGGCCCGAGTTCAAAACTCATCCGCCACTGCCTTTTTTTCGTTAAGGAAACTAAAAATTTCATGTTTTTCCTTATTTCATTGTTGAGATGATCTTCAAAGTGAAAATCAAAATTGGAATCTCAGCAAGGATTTTTAAAAAATAATTTCTTTTCACCTATCAGCCATTTTTTTCTTTTTCTTTAAGAATAAAAATTAAATGGGGGGCTTGACCACGAACATAGCTCGAGAGATAGGGAAGAAGTTAATAGTGATGGGGGCTTGGAGAGTGGTTGAGATGCTAACCGTATGAGAGATAGGACAGCTACATGTATTAGGAAAATAGTTAAAAAGGTTTTAGGTCTCTGAAAGGGTAACATTGAGGTAGTGAAATGGAGCAATCTAAAAGAGTAAGTGAAGTCCAAAAAGGTTGCTTACAAGGAGTTGATAGAGAGTAAAGGCAAAAAGGAATATAGAGAAGAAAAATAGAAAAGTACAACCCAGCGAAATTAGCAGCAATTACGACATACTTTACAACTTTGCAGAAATTCATATGTCATAACATCGTAAAGACACCAGAAATAATTTTTAAAAAAAAAAAAAAAGTGAAAGAAGGGGAATAGTGACCGATCTAGATGAGGTACAATGAATGGAAGAGCATAAGTAAAGTAGGATTGTAGTGGTTGTTTAAAGTTGGTTATCATTATTTCTTGGACGTATAAATTCTTGAAGAATAAAAGCGGAGTACAGTGATCTCACTATATATATATATAGAGAGAGAGAAAAAAAAATTGATATGCGAAATTATGATATTGTAGGAGTATCAAGTCGTAAAGTCACACAGTGAAATTTTAAGAGAAAATAATAAAGATGAGGGTGATGAGGGGTGTGTCTGTCACCGATAATCAATATGTATTCTATCGTGGCGTTCATCTAATAAGGAGATTGATGAAGCAACACGGAAGAGAAAGAAAGATTTGCATGTGGTATTTATTGACTTTAAAAAAATACATGATAAAATACTCAAGGGATTCTATGAAGAAATTTCAAACTAAACGCGTACTTGTAACTTACATTAAGTCATTTAAGAACATCTGTAATGAATTCAAGAATCGAGTGAGGATAGCGAACGAAAACTCAAACACTTCCCAGTTATAATGGAATTGTATCATAAATTAACTCTTGACGCATTTGTATTCCAACTACCGCGACATATCTAAATGGTGTATTATGGTGTATGCTATTTGTAGATGACATAATTTTAATTGACGAAGACTCTTGATGAGCTAACAATATGATGGAAATTTTGAGACAGATCTTAAAATATTAAGGGTTTGACTGGAGCAGGTCAAGACAGTGTTTTAAAAGTACAAGTTCAGTGATGTAACTCACGATTCAATTGTGGAAGTGATGATTGGTGCATAAGTTATTTCTGGAAATGAAAGTTTCAAGTATCATGAATCTATAATTTGAGAAATATCAAAATATTATTTTCACATCAAATTATTTATAAAAATTCAAAAATAACTTTAATTTATATTTTAGCTAAACGCAAATTTATTTTTCAACTATCATTTTTTTTTTATTTAAAAAACATAAACTACTTTTTATCAAATACTCATCATTTGGGCCACCAAAAATTTCAAATTGATGACATGTTCTGCCAAAAGCCATGGATCTTTCCAGACCTACAAAAAGATCTCTTGGTTTCATTTTTATTTTTATTCCAAAAAATTGCATATATTTGGCTATAGATATTTTTTACTGTTTTCCGAATTTTTTTTTTCACTTTATGAAATTATGGTGTTTGGCCATAGAAATTCTAAACATATTTTAATTTTTTTTTGAAAAAAAGTGAAAACAACTTTTTGTTGTTTTCACATTTTTTTTAACTCCAATTCTAAGTTTTTTTTTTATTACATATAATTCTATTTTTTTTAATATTACACAAAAGGCCCTTAAATGATTTAGATGAGTTTTGGAGCAAATCCGTAAAGAAAGAAATTTTTGATGAACAACAAATCAAGTTCGGACATATTTTTGAAAGACATTTCTTCTCGGTAAAAGACATTATTGAACAACAAATAAAGATTTTTAAGCTAAAAGATCGATATATTTTCATTATTTGTAGGTATATTTTCATTTTTAAACTCAGGACCCCTTCCATCATTGATGTGAAATTCTTTTAATTCATGAGTATAATCAGTAGATAAATTAGTTGGCCAATTTTGATAGTTTTAAAAAGTTTAGGATATAAAATTAAATTAATTTTTTTTTTCTCAAAAGTCAACAAACATCTTTAAAAAAATACATGGTCAAACAGAACTCAAACTTCAATTTTTTTTTTAGTTTTTATGGCCAAACGCCTACTTATTTTTGCTCTCTCTTTGATTTTTTCTGTTTCCACATTTTTTTTTCAATATATTAGACAAAATTACCCTTATGCCCCAAATGTGGCAAATCCACCACTCAACCATTGGCCCTCATAGACATAGTCCCTTACCCCCACTCCACCCCACCCCCACCACAAATCTGGCAAATCAGGGACCAAGTCATTTTTGTTCAAGTTAAACTATTGGCTTTTGCTTTTTCAAATCTTCCAGTAATAAACAGCTTCTCAGTATCTCATTTTTGTGAAACTTTGAAGAGAAAACTATGGCCTCTTCTTTCTCAAACATCGGTGCCATTTGCAAACTTCCATCAGCTCCTTGTATTAGTAGCAGCAGTAGTAGCAGTAAAGCTCTCTTTCCTACTACTCTACGCAGTTATAATCATTCACAAATCTCTCGCTCTCGGTTAGTATTCCTTGATTCATCTCAACTCTTAATGCTTGTTTGTTCATGATTTTTTTAAGTTTTATTTATCTCTCGTTAGGTATGTTAGCTTCGTGTAGAACATGTACTGGAAGAGCCGCGATCTGAAGTTTATGAGTTTTGGATTCTAGTCCTTTAGTAGCAGTTTGGTATGCGGACTAAATTATCCGGGATTAAAATCTTGGACTAATTTATCCTATTGGAAGATGGTATAAGATAATATCAAGTTGGACGGGATAAGGTGGAATATCTCACGATTAAACCTGGGATAAAATTTTTACTGCATTTGATTGACAGTATAAATTTATACCATCAACTAAATTCGGTATAAATTTGATTCTAGGCTTAATCCTGGGATATTCAACCTTATCTCGCGTACCAAATGACTCATTAAAGTTAGTGGATTCTAAATTAATGATTTGTACATATTCAGTAGATTTTCATATATACAAGGTTTGGATCAAAGTAACTAGGTTTGGACGAAGAATTAGCTCCGCCGCCTGTACTTTTTGTGCTGTAGTTTATCTTGGATGGTTGAAAAGAGTTTGCTGATATGATTAAAACGAAAAATCATGCTGCTTCACGGAAAGAGAACGAATGTGCTATTCAACACCTAACCTAAGTAGTAGTATAATTTAGTTTCTTATAGAGTTATAGGGGCAGGCTTCTCATTCCTCAAATGTTATACCAGTTATTTACTTTAGGAGGTCTTAGTGGACAAATGAGGCTTGCTAAAGCGGTTGAGCTTCGAGTAGGCTGGAGGGCAAGTGGGAACACTATTAATCCTCTTGATGAGTCTGGGTGGGGAAAAAGGAGATCTTAATGAAAACATTTATCATTTGATCAGTTACTCCCTTGATCCAATTTATGTGAAGGTGTTCGGAGTACGAGGGTCAAAATTCTTAATTTTTGACTATGACTTCGGGCATAAATTCTTCAAATACTTTTTTAAAATTTACATATTTGAAAACCACACGAAAAGTACAACAAGTTGATATAGCTATTGATTCAAAAATTTTAAGAAGTTTGAGAAGATTATAGTCAAATAAAAATTTGTTTGACTCCTAAATAGTAACACCTTCACATAAATTGGGACGGAGGGAGTACAACATGATCCCCATAAATGTACATGAACATGTTGTTCCAAATCAATCAATCAATGAACCAAACTGCCCTTCAATCTCAAATTAGTTGGGAATAGTCATTTTGCATTTTTAACGTCCATTTCCTTTAAGAGGATTTATCATCATTATACCATAACCTTTTTCCTTTATCCGATCTTGAGGCTTTGCAAAACTCACACATCTGGAGTTGGTTTTCAAAATTCTAACAAAGTTGAATAATGCAGATAATAGTATTAGAATTTCAACTTTAAAAAAGAAGACAAAGCAAGCTAAGACTTGATATTGTCAGTTAATATGGAAATAAAATAGTGATCATTCAGTTTGTTAATTATTTACCATTACAAAATGCTGGCATTCATGTTCCGGGATGAACAACAACAACAACAAACCCAGTATATTCCCACTTGGTGGGGTCTGGGGAAGGTAGAATGTACGCAGTCCATACCACTACATCCGAAGAAGTATAGAGAGGTTGTTTCCGATAGACCCCCGACTCAAGAAAAGGACCGTGACCGTATTCAAATATCGCAAGCATACAACATGATAAAATAGCAACGATACAACACCACAAATAAGTACATGAACCAACAAAAGGCACCCCTTCCCCCAACCCTAGCCCTACCAACCAAGCTACACGAAACTCTCCTAACTCCAGCTTATGAATTGACCACACCCCTTAGCCCTCTATCCTAATACTCTTCCTCCAAACCTTCCTATCAAGGGTCATGTCCTCAGTGAGCCATAATTGCTCCATGTCACGTCTAATTACTTCTCTCCAGTATTTCTTCGGTCTACCCCGACCCCGCTTGAAACCATCCAAGGCCAACCTCTCACACCTACGAACTGGAGCATCCGTGCCTCTTCTCATCACATGCCCAAACTATCTCAACCTTCCTTCCCGAATCTTATCCTCCACCGACGCCACTCCCATCTTGTCCCGAATAGTCTCATTCCTAATCCTGTTAGCCCTCGTGATACCGCACATCCAACGCAACATCCTCATTTTCGCCACCTTCAACTTCTGGACAACACTCTGCGCCATACAACATAGCCGGCCGGACTGCAACTCTGTAGAATTTGCCTTTAAGCTTGGGAAACACCTTCTTATCGCAAAGAATTCCCGAGGCGAGCCGCCATTTCAACCAACCTGCCCCAATACGGTGAGAGACATCCTTGTCAATCTCTCCATTCCCCTGAATCATAGACCGTACTTAAAACTATCTCTCTTACACACCACCTGAGACTCCAACTTCACTACCACCTCGTCCTCTTGCCTCGTGTCACTAAACTTACACTCCAAGTACTCCGTCTTTGTCTTGCTCAACCTGAAACCTTTAGTTTCCAGGGTTTGTCTCCAAACCTCCAACTTATCATTAACACCTCGACGCGACTCATCAATCAAGACTACATCATCCGCAAAAAGCATACACCATGGCACCTCCTCACCTTGAATACTCCGTGTCAACACATCCATTACCCCGACGAATAAAAACGGACTAAGAGTCGATCCCTGGTGCAATCCAGTCAGGACCGAAAAATGGTCAGAGTCCCCTCCCACAGTCCTTACCCGAGTCTTCGCCCCCCGTATATGTCCCTAATCGAACGAATGTACGCCACAGGGACCCTCTCACTTCCAAGCATCTCCAAAGAACCTCCCTAGGGACTTTGTCATACGCCTTTTCCAAGTCAATAAACACCATGTGAAGATCCCTCTTCCTCTCTCTATACTGCTCAACCATTCTCCGCACTAGGTGAATTGCCTCAGTCGTCGAGCGAACATGCGTAAAACTAAACTGATTTTCCGAAATAGATACTATCTTCCTCAACCTCCGCTCCACCACCCGCTCCCAAATCTTCATCGTGTGACTCAACAACTTAATACCTCGGTAGTTATTGCAACTCTGAATATCACCCTTGTTCTTATAAAGAGGAATCATCGTGCTCCATCGCCACGCCTCGGGCATCTTAGCGGACTTGAAAATGTTGTTGAATAAATCGGTCAACCACCTCAATCCCGTCCCGCTAGCAAACTTCCAAAAATTCACCCGAATCTCATCGGGCCCCATCGCCCTGCCTCTTCGCATCTTGCGAATAGCCTCACAAACCTCCTCCACCTTAAAACGCCGACAAAATCCGAAATCACGAAATTCTTCGGTGTGCTCCAACTCCCCTAATACAATGCCTCTGTCCCCCCTCATCATTCAGGAGCCTATGAAAATACGACTACCATCTTTTCTTAATAAGAACGTCATCTACCAAAACTTTGCCATCCTTCCCCTTAATGCACTTAACCTGGCCCAGATCCCGACCCTTATGCTCCCGGGCTTTTTCAAGCCTATACAACCTCTTCTCCCCGCCCTTCTCCTCTAGTCCCTCATACAATGTCTCAAACGCTGCTGTCTTAGCAGCGGTGACCGCCAACTTAGCCTCCTTTCTAGCTAACTTGTACTCCTCCCTGCTCGCTCGCCTTTCCTCATCATCCTTACTCCGCACCAACTTTACATAAGCCGCCTTCTTCGACTCCACCTTCTTCTTATCTTCTTCATTCCACCACCAATCCCCCGATGCCGGCCGGACCAGCCCCTCGAGGCACCCAAAACCTCTCTAACTGTCTCCTTGATGCAACTCGCAGCCGTATCCCACATACTATCCACGTCCCTCCTTGTTATCCATGATTGATGTTTTTTTTTCATTCATTTTGTTCACAGCACAAGTTGTGCTGCACAAGTGAGATATGTACACCTGCACAGAAACTATATTCTTTGAAGTCTAATCTAGTTTTCTGAAAACTGGATTAAGCTTTACAGTTAAACTGTATGGGCAGTATTTGCGATTTCTCCACATTTCCTGTGTTTCTAACTGTTGAAATTTTCCTTGGGCTGATCAGATATCTAGCCTAATATGCTTTCGATGTTTCTCTTCTTTTTAGTTCTCGCAGACTTTGTATCAGAAGCAGTTATGCCGGAGCTGTTAGAGAGAATCCTAACTCAGATGCAATCAATGTTGTAGCAGATGTGAAGACTGAACGAGTATTACTTCATGACTTAAGCATCTTCTTTTCTCCATTTAAGATTAAAATCCATTTACAACTGTCTCAATTTCATCAACTAGATGTCATTCACTTTTTTTTCCCTACAGATCGTAGTTATAGGAGGCAGCGGCTTTGTTGGCTCTGCAATTTGCAAGGCTGCTGTTTCAAGGGGTATAGAAGTCATAAGTCTGAGCAGGTGTTTGTAATATCTGACTGAACAGTTCAATAGGGATTTCAATTATTAAAATGACTCTTTACTTATTGGTGTGACAGCTCTTAAACATTTTCTGTTGATTCATAAGGATCCATACAATTGTTGTATCCTCTTATACTGTTTTTCTATAATGGGTTCTCAAATTTTAGTTTTTTCCTACACGGGTCGGGGCGTCCCTCTTACTCAGACTCATGGGTAGATCAAGTCACTTGGATGACAGGCAGGTTCATTTCTTTATCATACCTTGAGTGGGTTGACAATGAACAAGTGAAAATTTTACATGGGTGAAAAAAATGTGGAAGTTGGTTTTCAGGCTCTCATTCTGATGAAAGCCATTGTAGTTTATTGAGAATAGATACTGCATTTCTTTTTTTTTGGTTGTTGTGTGTGGTGGGGAGAACGTCTTGCTGAAAAAAGTACCTACTAAAGATAATGGAAGACTCTCCTGCCACACTAAATAACGGAAAGATTAATCCACTGAAGCTCATCATGAGTCCAAAAGTGGGAAGCGATGTGGTCTCCTGCTGCCTTACCTCAGGTGACAGGTACCTGCATAACCAGTTTTTATGTTTTATCCAATCAAGCTGGAAAGGAGACAATTGTTGATCATTTTTGGCAGGTCAGTTAAGAGGACCTGAAGAGTCTAGCAACCTTCCTAAAAAGTAACCGTCACTAGAAAAAGTTCAATTTACCCTTAAAGATGAATTGGGGGCAGAGTCTGTTTAGCAACCATTTAAAAGACCAAATCTAATAAGTCTATTATTCATGCTATGATCAATTCGTGAATCACAATTTGGAAAACATAGAGGATTAGCTAGTGATAGCCAAATTAAAAAAAAAAAAAAAAAAAAAGAACAGAATAATGCCTTTCTAGCCTAAAAGTCAGAACATTTGTCCAAAACTGGATATTCAATCTTTGTCATAGCCCATAGGCGAAGATTTACAGAAGGATCAAGTTATAAAGTTCCTTCAAACAATATGAATCCTGGGCCAAACAAGAGCAAAGAAGTGCCAAGAATCTAGAAGTACTGGATTGTTTTTCCTAGTCTGGTCGTTGCAAAGAAGACCCAAGAATCTAGAAGTACTGGATTGTTTTTCCTAGTCTGGTCGTTATGGTCATATCCAAACTTGAAAGATGATCCCAGTTAAAACTAGCAGATGTTATCTGTGTTGGTGTAGTTTTGACTTTTGGCTAAAATCTTTTTCTGATGGTTTTTCACCCAATCCAGATTACTCATATGATCATCATATCCTGCAGGAGATGTTTTCTATGCAATCTGGGATGAAATTCTTGTTGGGGTTACTGCAGTTGTTTCAACTTTGGGAGGTTTTGGTTCTGACGAACAAATGCAGAGGATCAATGGTGAAGCTAATGTTGTAGCTGTCAATGCTGCTAAAGATTATGGTCAGTAGCTTTCATTTTATTATGGTGAAGTGACCTTTAAAAGAATAAAGATAAGCGTTGTTTTTCAATGTCAAGTGATAAATTTTTTGTGGTTGATTGTTTTTCCAGGGCCTATCTTCTCTGTCACATTTTGACTTTAACTTGCAAAATATATAATGAATCAGTTATGTGATGCATCCCTGTGTGAAGTGTGAGGCTGGTTGACTCCATTACTAATTTAGCTCCGAGTTAAAGATATATGTTGCTAGAGAAAATTGATGCCAAAAAATTATTTCTCGTTTTTTAAGCATTAAAGAGCAGAAAATTCTGCTTGTCGCTTCTAATTCATTGACATTTACCAGCTGAAGGGAAAGCTTAATCCATCCAAAGATTGAAATAAAACACTTGATTGTAGGATATGCATGAAGTAAATGCAATAATAGTTATTTTCCTATTCTCTTTTGCTGGCTTGGTGCTCGTCTGTTTATTAATAAAACTTACTGTACTTATCAAACAACCATTACTATCTCTTAATCTCAAACTAGTTGAAATTGGCTATATAAAACTTCATGATCTTTTTTGCTTCACTTAGACCTGTTTCATTCCAGTATTTAATAATTTGGGATCGTCTAAAACAGAGGTTCTCTACATTTTGCACTGATGTACAAAAGCATACAAAGATTGAAAAGATTCCCATCAAATTTGGACCTAGTGTAAAATTACCAACACGACTAAGTATCAATCCAACTAGGTCGTATCGGCATCTACATGGATACTTTGCTTCCTTCTTATTCTTTTTATTCACTAAGCCTGTATAGATTTCTAGAGATTGTATATCTTTTGAGACAACTTTTTTCATGTTATTTTAGGTCTCTTCTTCCTCTTTGTTACGTGTGATGTGTCACACCTATAGTGGTGCATTTGGGTTATTTTAGGTCTCTTCTTCCTCTTTGTTACGTGTGATGTGTCGCACCTATAGTGGTGCATTTGGAGGTATACATAAAACATATCAAACCAAAGCCTCTCATTTTATCGTTGTTTTTCCATTTTCTGAAGAATGTAAACATTTTTATGCGGTGATCTAGGAAAAGAAAGTGGGCAACTTGCGTGCCACAAAAATACAGATCTTAAAACAAAAAAGGAGAAGTAGAATGTTTGTATGATTTCTGTTCTGTATTTTTTGGATCTGCTTACAGAGAAAGCATAAGTTGGTAAGTTTTTGAGTTTCTGTGGTGGTACTCTTAGGTTGTTGTAGTAGTGTTCCATAATTGATAATCACCTACTTTGTTGCTCTTCCTGACATTTTTTTCCCTCGTGGAAATGACCTCAAAAACTATTTTACTTGGACTAATCCTCCATTTTGAGAAGCAACTCAGGGTTGATTACTCTGATATTGGGTGGTATAGACTGAAAGGACATTGTTTAGTGTCCTAGTAGGAAAGCAATTTCATTCACTTGAGACAAGTGCAATGCTTATTATTATCTTTCACGCTCAAGGTTTGGCCATTTCATCTTACGCCTTTACTTTGCGTGCATAGTTTCCAAGATTTTGTTTGCAATTATAAACATAATGGTGCTGCTTTGAAGTGTTTGAGAACAATTTTATGGCAGATTTAACTAGTCTTTTTGCACACCACATTATCATTGTTCCCTTGTTTCTACATGACTACTCATGTCAAGTGTTGGATTAATATAGTTCAATGTAAATTACATTATATCTTTTGTTATTTGCAGGGATCCCTAAGTTCATATTGATTTCTGTGCATGATTACAATCTACCATCATTCCTCCTTCAATCAGGCTACTTCAAAGGGAAAAGAAAAGCAGAATCAGAAGTTCTTTCCAAATTCCCCAGTTCAGGTACTCCACAAGAAGTTTACTTCTCATTGTTTGCACCTTGCAGTCTGAAGCTTACGGTTCTAAAATTTTATTCTTTGAAATTATTGTGTACATCAGCACCATGTCTGCAGCAGTTTGTTAATACACAAAGGAAAGAATATTTAAACACGGACAAATACCAGCCCGGCTCGGGCTTCTCCATTCTGGAGTTTCATCTCCTGGAAAGTATCTCAAAGCATAGAAGAACTTGAAGTTGTGGATTAAACCTATGTGCTATATGACGTGCTTTCAACTGTTACTAATTGTTGACCATGAACTACTGACCAAAAGGAAAAAAAGAAAATAGAAATCTTTTTGTTGACCTGAACTAGTGCAGCAACAATGTTTTGGTAGTTGCATACTTATATTTCTCACTGAAATTTAACAGGCGTTGTTCTTCGACCTGCCTTTATATATGGGAAGAGGAAATTTAACGGTGTTGAGATCCCTCTAGATTTGATTGGAGAACCTGTCGAAAAATTATTACGTGCAACAGAAAGCTTCATTAAACCACTGAACTCGCTGTCAGCATCCGATTTAGTTCTTGCCCCCCCTGTTAGCGTGGATGATGTTGCTTATGCAGTGATAAATGCTATTAAGGATGACGACTGTTTTGGCATTTTTACTATCGAACAAATCAAAGAAGCAGCAGGAGGAGTTAAAGTGTAAAAAGTTCACATCTTGTAACGAATTATATAAATATAGAATATATATTCCTGTCATACAAACTCTTGCTTATGACATCCTGAGCAGTGTAAAGTATAGGTAGTGTCAATGCTCAACCTTGCGCATAACATCATGAGTTGGAGATTGAAATCAAAGCATAATTGAATATTTCAATAGATGGCTAATCGTGTATTACATCAAACCTTTGTCGAAGAGAGACCTCTTAAGGTTAATAGATGTGCATTCTGGATTTTGCACTATATATAATGAACCAGCAGAAGAAAATCTTTCCAATGTTTTGTTGATCTGGTTGGAAGAGAACCTGGAAATTTAGTAAATGGATAGAAATTCTGCGCCTCTTTTCAGCTTGCATGTCTTATTTAGGTTCTTTAACTGATATCTATGATAAATTGTGTATAATGTTTTTCATCCTAAAAAATGGTTGAGAACCTAGAATTTCAGTAAATTTATCTGAATTCTGCTTATCTTTTCAGTAAATGAATGTCTTATTTAGGTATTACTCGAAATGAAATCTACAAAAAATTCTATAATGTTTCTTCCTAAAAAATGGTTTCACTCCTATTGCAGAAACTTTTGAAATCATACGATGCCAATTTAACCGCTGAACACCTTTTATTAGTGAGAAAAGCATAATATTACAACAAGAGATTCGCAACTGACGTTGTAATGCAAAATTTCTGCAAACTAACAAGGAGATTCCAAATGATTTAAGAAAATAAGGAAAAAAATTTTTTAGCTCAACACGTGACATGCAGGTTAGGCACACGGTCACAAGTCGAATCTCACGGCAAACCAGAAGTCTGGTATTTAAGTGAAGGGTAGAGGGCGGGTCCATTATCCACCATCTTGTTTCAAACCATGCATTACATGTCTCATCTTAGCGTTGTGCTATATTGAGATGCAATTTGAACCCAAGCAAACTCCTCCTTGTAAGCTACATTTCCATCACACGACGATTCACAGGTGTACACAGCAATAGTAGCCCAGTCAAGAGAATGCGCATCATTTTCCACACCAAAATAATAGAGTATTTGTGGTAAAACCTAAAAGCAACCGAGAAAACAAGCATAAATCGAATAGCCACTAGCTAGACTCTTAAGCAGAGCAAAAGCTTCATTATACCTGAAACTCAAAAGTCCTGCGGCCGCCGCAATCGGTGCACTTAGGTATGTCAGCCTTTGATGGCTGGCCACTTGACGTTGGCCATAATGGTTTTGCGCCAGCATCTCTGTAATACCTATTCTCCAAGATAATGATCGAATCTCAGTGACAAGGCATATGCAATCATAATTCTTGGGGTACAACAAAGAAGGCGGCTGCAGTCATTTATCTATGCATGCAGTGTTTTTTCAGAATTAAAAAAAGGAGCAAGTACTTCAATCACCTTAATACTTGCTCGGGGGTCCGAGATATCCTCTCCTGGAAAGATGCCCAACTCTTCTTATCATCTTCCCCCTGTTGTAAAAACAATTATGTGAAGTTGAAAATTACAACCGATATGTCCATTAATCACTAGAATAGCCTTGCATACCCCAAAACTGTCCATAAGTGCCTCAATTGATTCATCCACTCGGCTTGCAGAGATCAACGAGTTCACTTGTCCATTATCATCAGAAACCTTATCCTCACATTCATCAGTAATTGCAATCTCATATTCTGGCCAGAGACCGTTGCTTGCAACTGTTTGAGGATTAAAATCTCCATTAACTTCTCATGCAGTGATATTCTAAATATATAACATGCTTCCCGTGTTTCTAGTATCTTATCAGTCGAGTAAGATTTAAAACAAGTATCTACTACCCTTACCTTCTTGCACCTTCCTAAGAGTTCTATTATTACTAGGTTCAGATGAATCCTGAGAAATGCTCGAGGGTAAGCAGCATCTTTTATGACCTGATTTCCAATGGACAGCCTGCAAATTGGATTCATTTAGTTAAACTCCCATCCTAATAGAAAGGAGCGAAGGAAGCACCGTAACCGTTGCAGACCTGGTGTTTCTCAGAGCAGTAATGTACTCTTCGGCAACTACCACATACTTTATCTCCTCTCCAGGTACCACACCAGCCACAAAGAACAGCTGAGAAATGCAAGACAGGATGTATTACAAAATGTCCAGGACATCTATGTGTAAATATTTTAATATGATCAATTAATACGGAGTTGAAAGAAAAGGAAAGGTCAAAGAATTTGGGCGATAATCACAAATACTTAAACGAAATCAATTGTGAACTTGAGTCATTGATTGACCAATGAAAAAGTTGGATCTTTCCAAGGAATTACCTCCAGCGCTAGAAGGTTTATCTTTCCCATTGTTTTTAGGGGGCTCACTGGAGTAAAAAGAGTTATAACGAGGCAATTGACAGCGGAAGACCTTGACACTAGAAAAACACATTTGGCGATCAGAGTAAGAAGAAAGGATACAAAAGCAGGGTAGTTAGTAGTCACAAAAAATTCAATTGTGAAAAAGTACCTCCTGGATGGTTTGTCTTGGTTCCTTTTCCACTGCTCATGTTGATCTTTAAGGAGACAGGCCATTGATGTACACATGAAGATAAGTAAAGTGCGGTGAAAAGTCGAATCCTTCTCAGTGAGTGGTGCGTAAACCTTTACAATAAGTAAAATTAACAAAAAGAAACACACCAAATCAGTTTCCTCTTTCTGCTCTCCTTCTTACCACAATGGAAAAAAAAAGGAGGACAAGTGGTAGAAACAGAGCCCTTATGATGCGGAAGTAACTAATACACAATTGAAAAATAGGCAGCAAGGCAACCAATTAAGTTGAAGCACATGGACAAATTAAGAAGAGAGCAATAAACAAACAAAATATAGTGTGCCCTGTAATTGAAAAACAGAGACTAAAGGATGGGACTGGGGATCAAAAACCTAAAGAGATAACAAATGCCTCTTGATTAAATGACATTGGAGATTCAGCACTAAGAAAAATGTACTTTTGGAGAACTTTGGTGGAGAAGTTCACTTTAGAGAACCCATGGTGCACCAAAATCTCGACAGCACCTCATGGCACAGGAATATGGAAACAATATTTGAGGATTTTGGAGTACATTTGAGATACTACTGGTTTTCTTATCGGTAATGGAAAGAAAATCAGATTCTGGGAAGAAGCATGGTCGGGCCATGCTCCTCTTTGCTCAAAGACCAATTGTTGGACACATACAGTTTATCCCCACAACATAATTCAGCACAATGTTGAAATTTCTTTCTCAGGAGCTCAAATAATTGGGAAGGGGAAAGCTTATGCCTTTTGCTTCAGATGCTAAACAACGTCGTATTGGATCACAACAAAGTTGACTCCATCAGTGATCAGTTGTTCAATGAGACATCCAAAGGACTTTTTCCGTCAAAAATTGCCACACTAAGCTGGGATCTCACAACAGCTTGGAAAAGACTTGGTTCAATAGAGATCCTTTGAAGTCTCTTGCTTTTCTTAAACTGACGCTAGGGAGGCTTTTGCCTCACTCAAAAACCTTCAAAAGAGGGGGTTTCAGCTTTGCAGTAGGTGTCAATTGTGAAGAGCAATCTCAAGAAGTTAGCCACCTTTTTTTACATTGCACTTTTTCAAATTTCAGGTATGCGTTGGACCATGCCTAGCTCCATTACAAAGCTTGGGGGTGGGGATGGGGGTGGGGTGGGAAGGGGGTGTTATGCAAGAATTCTCAAAAGACATGGAACTCAATACCTCAGCCCATTTGATGGAATATCTGGATTGAAAGTAACACCAAAATTTTTTAAGTCAATACGAGAAACACTGATACCATAAAACTTAGATGTTGCTTGCTTTTTGGTGCAAAATGGTCATTGTACAAGATGTAGAGGCAAAACTAGACGGTAGACACAAGACTTTGCACTTTATGTAATCATGCGTGATGCACCACTGGCTTAGTGCAAGTTTTACATTTTTTTCAATATTACATTATCAAAAGAGAAAAGATTGAACAACGTCACAACTACAGCTCTTCAAACATATCAAAAATGAATCTGCCAATTGACCTAATAGATGCATTTGGGGGGGGGGGGGGGGGGGATAGAGCACGTACCACACACAGTTGTAAAATAGGATTAGTCCATAAACTTAGGCTTTAAGTTTGCATAGTTTATCCCCATGTTTATTTGCTCATTATTAGGAGTCGAGCTAGCATAATCTATTTTATTCACATTGTATTTAAACTCCATTAGAGACTGATTAATAGAAACAACTTTATCTTCTTTCTCTACATTTATATGGTACGAGAGCCAAAATACTCTTAACAGCGTCCAAGATCCAATTTTTCCTCTTTGCAGCGATGGCCACTTCCACCCCCGTCGTTAATGCCGATGCAGCCCCTGTGCTCAAACACTTGATTCAATTCAATCCATCATCTCAGCTGCCCATTAAACTGACTGGCAACACTAATTTCACCATCTTGAAAGCCCAGATTGCCATGTTGCTTCATGGCCATGACCTCTATGGTCATCTTGACGGCACCATGACGGCCTTGAGACAGCCAACCCTGCGTACAAGGATTGGTTTCGTCTGGACAAATTGATCCAAAAAGCTCTCATGGCCTCTGTAGATGCCACAATCGCACCCACAGTAGCTTCTGCTATCAACTCCAAAGATGCGTGGATCAACTTCACACTTCCTTTGCAAACAAATCGCAAACCCGCGTCTTCAACCTTCGTCACCATCTCAATTGAGTTAGTAAGGACAACAAATCCATCGCCGAATCTATGTGAGAGATTCGCTCTTTCTCTGATGAACTCGCCGCAGCAGGTTCACTAGTCAATAATGAAGAACTAGTGGTGAAAATACTGAGTGGACTCAGGTCGGAATTCAGCGAGATCTCTGCAGCCATACGGGCAAGGGACTCTCCTATGAAGAACTTTTTGACAAGCTTCTTGATCATGAACTTTTCCTCAAACACGAGGACCTCAAGAAGACTTCCACCCAGATCAACAGTTGTTGCTCGACGAGTGCCAAATCCTCCATCAGCCCCACGCAACAATAGACGCCCATCCAACAACAATAACTGGCATCCCCAATACAAACAGCCTAATCAAAGCACTCATTCTCAGTATCCAATGGATAATTCTCAGTGGCGTAACTTCCCACACCAATCATCACGAGTACGTTGTCAACTTTGTGACAAATTTGGGCATACAACAAATGTTTGCCGCTCTCGGTCCCATAACCACATTGAAGTGAAAGCAAATTTTGCTGCATACATAACACCGAGTGACCCCTGTATTCTTGATTCAGGTGCATCTCACCACATCACCTCTGATACCAACTCACTCCACAATGTTCAAGAATTCAAAGGTCTGGACGCAGTGACAATGGATAATGGTAATGTGATTCCAATTACTCAAACTGGTAATACTCGCTTAACTGCATCAAATACTGCATTCAAACTCTCTAGTATTTTGTGTGCTCCAGCTATCAAATGCAAGCCCATTTCAATTCATCAATTTTGCAAAGAAAATCTAACCTCAATAGAATTTTTTCCTTTTACTTTTCTTGTGAAGGATCTGACTATGAGAGCACCTCTACTGCGCGGCCCAAATAAAGCAGGTCTTTATGAATGGTCGTCCCCGACTCGACCAAACATCAACATAGCCATTGCCATTGCTGGACCTTCCTTACATTTATGTCATCGAAGATTGGGCCACCCACACTCTCGAATTTTGTTTTCCATTTTAAATAGTTCCCGTCTTTCATATTCTTTTTTTTTAGAGGATAACATTTGTATATATTAATTGAGCCAGTGCATGGGTTGCACTGAAAACCATTTATACAGCTTATCAAAAAAACTGGAAACTGAATCTAAATCCTAAACAGAACCTAGGATGTCTATAATGGATTCAGAATCCTCTAAATACATTTGCTTGCACCAGAAACAAAAAAGTCTGATGCAGTTAAGTTTGGTCATTTGAAGATCATAACTCTTGCTTTCAAAACATCTAGCATTTCTTTCTTTCCAAACAGTCCACCCAATACATGCTGGGACAATCCTCCATCTGTCTTTGTCTGCAGCTCCAACTCTTACTTCTTCCCAACTGTAAAGAAGATGTGTGATTTTGTTAGGCATAGCCCAAGCAAAGACCCTAAGACTAATGAAAATCCTCCAAAGTTGGTTAATAATCCTGCACTGTAAAAACATATGGTTGACTGTCCCAACCTCTTCCTCACATAGATAGCATATGGAACACATGGAGAACTTCCTCTTCTTGAGATTTTCTTGTGTCAATACTGCTTCTCTTGCCAGAAGCCAGGTAAAACAGGCAACCTTGGAAGGGGTTTTAGGTTTCCAAATCTGCTTCCAAGGCCAAGGAGATGGCTGATGTCCACCTTGTATGTAAAGCTGACCCTAAATGCGCCTTTGCTATCACTGCTCCACCACAATCTGTCATGCTCGTTCCTTGTTCCTTTAAACTCCTCCAAGTTTCTGAAGAAATCAACCACAGTTTTAATTTCCCAATAATTGAAATTCCTTCTAAACTGAGCATTCCATCCTTGTTGTGTCCAACTTTCAGCTAGGCTCATATCTTTATTCACCGTCAGTTCATGCAAAGTTGGAAATAAACTCTTCAGATTAGACGCGCCTAACCACTTATCTTCCCAGAAAAAAACCTTGATAGTTGTATTGTCCTTGAACAAAGGCCATAAAATTCTAATGGGCTTCCATACACTTACCCCATATGGTGTTAGAACCTCCTTTGACATCCACTTGTTCTCCTCTCCATATTTAGCTTGAATTACTTTGCCCCAATATGCTTGAGGCTCTTATGAATACCTCCATAACCATTTAAGTCTAAGAGCCTTACTTTGTAATTTCAAATTTCTTACTCCTAAACCCTCTTGTTTCTTCCTCATAGAACCTCGTTCCACTTGACTAAATGTTGGATAGTAGAATCATTTTCTTTGATCCCTTTCCATAGAAAATCTCGCCTTATTTTATCTAATCTCTGTATCACCTCAATAGGAATGGGAAAATGGACATCATATAAGTAGGCAAGGCATCCAAAACTGAATTAATGAGAGTGACTCTGCCTCCCAAGGAAATATATTGAGATTTCCACCTAGTAAGCTTCTTCTCACATTTTTCAATCACAGGATTCCAAATGTTTAGAGCCTTTGACTTGGCTCCTAAAGGCATGCCCAGATAAATAGTAGGCAAAGAACCAATTTCTCCTCCCAGAATCCTAGACAGATCCACCATATTAGAGACTTCACTAATAGGGTACAACTAACTTTTTCTCCAATTGATGTGCAATCTTGAAACACCTTCAAACAACACCAAGATTGATCTCAGAATCAATAGTTGCCTTTCATCCGCAACACAAAATATTAGCGTGTCATCAACATATTGTGAGTGAGTTACTGCCATGTTGCCAGTTGAGTTTGAGGTTGGAGAAGTAGCTACCTCAAAACCCTTGAGGCATTCATTTTCTCTGGCCACCTTAATCATGTTATTTAGGCCCTCCATAACAATGATAAAAGAAAGGGGGAAAGAAGATCTCCCCGCCTCAGACCCCTTTGAGCAGGAAAGAAACCTTCAGGTGCACCATTTATAAGGACTGAGAATCTGACAGTGGAGATGCAATATCTCATCCACCGGATCCCTCCTTCCAAAACCTATATATGAAAGCATTCTCAACAAAAATTCCCAATTCACATGGTCATATGCCTTTTCTATGTCCAACTTGCACAAAATTTTGGCTTTCTTCTGAGTGATTCTAGAGTCAACTACTTCATTTGCAATTAGAATAGCATCCATTATTTGTCTATTCTTAACAAATGCCATTTGTTGGACATCTACCTATTTGCCAACCACTTCCTTCAGTCTTTCAGAAAGCACCTTGAAGAGTAGCTTATATACACTTCCTATAAGACTAATGGGCCTGAAATCTCTCAACTCTTTGGCTCCAGTTTTTTTGGGGGATCAAAGCAATGTACGTCGCATTAAAGCTCTTCTCAAAGATGCCATTGGAATGGAAATTTCTAAAAGTCTCCATGATATTTGTTTTCACCACATCCCAGCACTTGATAAAAAAAACATTGTGTATCCATCTGGACTTGAATAAAAGGGAAATCTATGAGCTTTATTGCAGCAACAAGAATTACAACAAGTTTACTTATTATAATTCTTGTTGCTGCAATAAAGCTCATAGATATCCCGTTTATTCAAATACAATTTACAGTGATTTATGAGGGGTCCATCCCCTGTTTTCTCTATTGATAAAAAACTCTACTATTTTCTATTTGTTGATCAGTATACCAAATACATTTGGTTGTACACAATGAAAAACAAACATGAAGTGCAAAACACTTTCAAAGCTTCCATCCCGTACTTGAAAAATATTTTGGTCATAAAATGCTCACACTTTACATTGATGAAGGCGGAGAATATAAAGTCATGGAACCATACCTTAATTCTAATGGCATACAACACCTTGTCTCTCCCCCCATACTCCTCAAAGGGTCACCCTGGCTGAAAGACGCCATCGACACCTTATTGAGACTGTCAAAACGCTGCTTCATCAAGCAAGTTTGCCCTCCAATTTTTGGACATTTGACTGTCATCATGCTGCCTTTCTCATTAATCGCCTACCCACTGCCACTCTTGATAACAAGTCCCTATTTGAAGTTCTTTTCAACGAAACACCTGCTTATGAATCTCTCCGTACATTTGGATGTCTATGCTACCCATGGTTACGACCATACACCCAAAATAAATTAGAACCATATTCCAAACCTTGTGTCTATCTCGGTTTCTCCGTCACTCATCATTGCCATCAGTGTTTTGACCCCACCAGCTCTAAACTTTTTCTCTCACAGGATGTAAAACTTTTAATAGAAATTTTCCAATTTGATAATATTTTTTCTCACTTAAAACAAAACTTTTCATATTTAATTTAGGAAAACACTTTACAACATCAAAATCCAGATATGGAAATTAGTTCCACCACTACTAATCCAGATCTCACATTGCTTTCTCCCACCATTCCGTTCAGGCCAGGTGCACGCCAAGAATCACGCTCAGTTCGCGCCGCGTAGCGAAACACCCCAGAGTCAGATCATTTCACCACTTCGAAGTCAGGTAATCCTCAAACTACCTCCCTACCCCTTATTGTTGATACCCAACCATCCCACTTCACATTTCAAAGCCAATCCCCTGCCTTCTCTGTGCATCCTTGCTTTCTACATCGCCGACCACCAATTACTCATGTTTATCGGCGTCGCCCAAAGTCATCAGGATCCCTCCATGCTAACAAAGGTGAGAGCAGTTGCTCTCTTGACTCGCCTCCACCCACTGCACCCATAGTTCCATTTCCACAAATAGAGCGAAATCATGTAGTAACAAGGTCGCAAAATAACATTGTCAAGCGAAGGAAAATTGTTGACTACACCACCCAAATAACCCAGCCTGTAACCATTTTACCTGTAACGCACAAACAAGCACAAAAATTATCATATTGGAGAGATGCTATGCAGGTTGAGTTTGATGCACTAATAAAAAACTAGACTTGGGAGTTGGTTCCACCGGACCACACCAGAAATGTTGCTCCATTAATAGGTACAAAACGCGTTTGATTGCAAAAAAATTCACCCAAATACCTGGGGTTGATTTTCATAAAACATACAGTCCAGTGGTTAAACCCACCACAATTCGGACCGTCCCCACCGTTGTTGTACCAAAAAGTTGGCCCTTAAATCAAAGGGATGTCAATAATGCTTTTCTTCAGGGGAAGTTTCAGGAAGATGTCTATATGACCCAACCACGGGTATGAAATTTCAACACATCCTGACTATGTCTGTCATCTCAAAAAGGCTATCTACGGACTGCGACAAGCTCCTAAAGCCTAGAATGATGCACTCACTGATTCTCTTATCAGAATGGGATTCCATATGTCTGAGTCTGATAATCCTTTGTTTGTTCTGCATAACTTGGGAGTGACTATTTATCTACTAATATATGTGGACGACATCATACTCACGGGCAACAATGAAACACTCATTCAAGAAGTCATTACTTCTCTTTCCAGAAGATTTTCTCTTAAATATCTTGGCTTACTGCACTATTTCTTGAGCATTGAGGTACACAGGGATGCCAACGGTCTGTTTCTTAGTCAATCTAAGTATATTCAAGAGGTGTTGCATGACACTCAGAAGCAAGACTGCAAAGGCGTTCAGTCCCCGATGAGTACATCTGAGGCACTACTGGTAGATGACGGAGCCCATAAAACTAATGGCAAAGAGTATAGGAGTGTACTTGGTAAACTTCAGTACCTTTCTTTTACTAGACCAGATATCACATATTCGACAAACAAGCTTACTCAATTCAACAACTCTCCCTCCGTGGTTCATTGGAAGGTTGTTAAACGCATCCTTCGGTACCTCAAAGAAACATCCCAAAATGGTATTCATATTTCTCCACAGCAGTCCACTGATCTTTATGCCTATGTTGAGGCTGATTAGGCGGGTGATATTAATGATTGCCGCTCAATCTCTGGCTACATTGTTTTTCTAGGTGCGACTCTTATTTCCTGGTGTTCTCGCAAGCAACCTACCGTCTCCCGATCCTCCACTGAGGCCAAGTATAGGGCAGTTGCCTCTGCCTTGTCTGAAACAAACTGGATCACTCACTTGCTCAGGATCTTCATGTGCCATTCTCTGCTGCACCTACAATATTTTGTGATAACCTTGGGGTCACATAAATTGTTGAAAACCCGGTATATCATACAAAAATGAAGCACCTCGAGGTCGATCTTCACTTTGTTCGCAGTGGCCTAGTCCGAGTATCACACATCCACTCCACTGATCAAGTTGCAGATCCACTCACCAAACCATTGTCTAAGCCAGCCTTCAAGCGGATGCTACCCAAGTTAGGTGGTCTCGTCACACCTAACTTGAGGGGGGCGTAATAGAGCATGTACCACATGTAACAGAGCACGTAGCACACAACTGTAAAATAGGATTAGTCCATAAATTTAGGCTTTAAGTTTGCGTAGTTTATCCCCATGTTTATCTGCTCCTCATTATTAGGAGTCAAGCTAGCATAATCTGTTTTATTCACGTTGTATTTAAACTCCATTAGAGACTGATTAATAGAAACCACTTCATCTTCTTTCTCTACATTTATAGAGAGGGAGGGGGGATTTGATGGCTCAACACTATTCCTCAGGCTATTTGGGGGAGTGTATGGCTTGAAAGAACCACAATTTTTAAGGGAATAAGAGAAATACTGATAGACTTAAACTTAGGTGCATTTGAGGAGAAGAAATTGACCAAACATAAAAACCTTACGAGTAAAAGTCACATGGTTGCATTAGAATCACCTAACATCCAATGGAATCAATCATTCAGAAATGGAACAGAACATAGAGCCAAGAAGTTCCAGTTATTATTAATGTTGTCAAAATTGAATATTTCCAGCAGAGAAAGTTTTAAGAGTTCTCAAATAAAATCCCATTGGAGACAAAAAAACAAAAACTAGGTGATTTCTTCCCATATGCTTAAGTTCTAGTGGGCAGAGTTATGCAGTACCTGTGTTGGTGTAGTAGTAGGTACACAGTGGAATAGTCAAGGTACGACAAGATAGACAAAACACCACCATCATTAAAAAAAAAAGAATTTGTTAACTAAAATAATATGGAAGAAAAAGAAATGATTGCAAGCATGTAATAAGTCCAAAAAATATGTGATCATATCATTTTTTTAAAATACCGACGTGCGCGGGATAGCCTGCACGCACCTTGACTAATTCCGCCAGGTACCTGCTACCTCTCACCATCATAGGAATTGGTAACACTATAAACCAAGGCTTGGAATCACCTAGCGTCTTTTCTTTTCTGGGAATTGAACCTGAGACCCCGTGATCCTCAACCCACTTCATTGACCACTAGGTCATACCCTTGTGTACAATACACAATCATATCATATCCGCGCTCGATACTGATATGTGACACATGAAATTCTTTGGATGCAAGTCAGACATCATCTTTTTGTTTTTGAGAGGAAAGAAAACTTTAGCACTATAATAAAAGGCAAAGACAGGGTACCTTAAAATCCTAAACCTAAAGGAAGAGCTTAAGTACCATTTGACCAACTCAACAAGGTTATTAATAAAAAAGATCATCTCCTCTTATATTGTATATTGTACAGTTAGATTTAGACTTTTATGCTGTGTACCATCAAGTTAGATTGGAAACACTGTCTTTTCTAAATTAGATTGAGACTTTTGACACAGGACAATCTCAAGAGAAGGATATTCCAGATGGCAAACAGATACTATATGTGCCGTCAAACTGAAGAAACCATCAGACATCTTTTTTTGCAATGTACAGCTGCAAATGATATTGGAATATGTTTTCCACTATTTTCGAAATTAGTTGGGTCATGCCAAGTAATCTGAGGGAAGTTGGATCAGATGGAAAGTTGGTAAAGCCATCAGAAAAGTCTGGAAGATAACACCAGCAAGCATTTATTGGGTTGTATGGACATAAAGGAATCAAAGATGTATCCATGGAATATCAACTCCTAAGAATTCCCTTAAAGTCAAATGTCGCCAAATGTCTTTTACTTTTATTTAGTTGATTCAGCCTTTACACTCTAAATTCCTCAGTTCAGGTATTAGATTTTATTAGCTCCATGAGAACAACCTAGCTGTTTTGTATGGGGGCAATTTGCACCTTTTTGTAATCCTTAAGGACTAAGTTGGTGGAGTCTTCACTTTCGATGCCACACCCATCTCGGATTCTCCAAAAATACACTACATTTGGAGAATCCGACACACCAGTTGACATTTTTTGAAAAATCGGAACAACATAGCTTAAGGATCTGGTAGCATCTTCTTGATGCCTTTAATGAAATTACTTCATAAAAAGAACTACTCTGTTATATTGGTGATTACTTCAGTGTTTATGCATGCTATGACATGAATGAATGAAAGAGGTTCCTTGAAATTATCAATATTATTCCTTAAACTTTTTTAAAAATATTGAGACTTCATTTCTAGCTCCATTTGTATCAGACAATGTTTTCCTATCCATGACACAAAATTTGTATGTTAAAGGATTTATAAGATGCACCATACAACTAAAAAGGCAACTTCTACAAGTCCGAAGAACATAAAAGAGATATACCTGAAGCATGAACTGCAAAGGCTCGATACAGAAATCACAAAGACATGATCTCCCTGTTGGCAAGTTAACTGGATCCAACCAAGCCTACACTTAAAGAAACAAAAATTAGGAAGGGTTTTTCACCATAATAAACATGGAGAATAGCAAAAATGAATCAACACTAAAACTTTTCTGAACATACAGGAGTACCCCCAGCTTTGCTTGGAAATAACTCACGTTGCAGTGACCATGAATTCTCAGGTTTTTCAAGAACCCCTAACCCCACAGGTTCTTTGTCTTCATCCTCCTCCTCCTCATCATCATCATCATATGAATCAACATCTCCACCGTTATCAATTTGAGCCTTTTCTTGATCTTCCTCGTCAAGGGGTGTAATTTGCAAAGTCCTGAAGTTATTTGAAGAGCCTCTGCTTCTTTCAGCATTAAATTCCACCGTCATTTTGGCTAAACTATCGAAAGTGGTGATTTTAAAAAAATAATTACATCCCAGTAATATTTCACAGCCACACAAAAAATGCAACAAACCAAAGAGAAATACCTCATGTACAAGAACCAAATTAAGAAACTATGGGAATTTGCAACAAACAAAATCCTAAGGACCTGTTTTGCCATGAGAATGTTTTTAGTTTTTTTCGGAAAGTTTTATCGCTTAATCTGAAAATCAATATTTTGGCCATGAGAATTCCAAATAGAATTTCAAGTTGTATTTGGAATTAGGAAAACACCCAAAACCCTGTTTTTCACTTTTTTGTATCTTTCTAAAATTTGGAGTAACTGGTAAAGTTGTTGCCATGTGACCAGGAGGTCACGGGTTTAAGCCTTGAAAACAGCCTCTGGCAGAAATGCAAGGTAAGGCTGCGTAAAATACACTCTTGTGGTGGGGCCCTCCCCGGACACCGGGCATAGCGGTAGCTTTAGTGCACCGGGCTGCCCTTTTGTATCTTTCTCAAATTTAACCTAATCTTTTATTTCTATTGAGAAAACAATTTAAATTTAATTTCATGTATTTTAGGAAAAGTACACTCAAACAACCAAATCTTATTTCCAAAAAATATAACCAAACACAATTCCATCTTCAACTATAAAGTGAATAAATATTTGTAATAGTATGTAGTAACTTGTATATGGGATCTAATCTATCACATTATGTTGCTATCAATTTTGAGATACTACTCTTTTAGAGCAAATTTGATTGTATACCAAGTTGGGTGATTTTGCTAGTTCTTAGAAATTGACTAATTTAGCTCAATCATACAATCAAATCTCTAAAACTAGTCAGTAAACAAGTATTGTCTTTGCTTCTAGGCTATGTACAATAATAGTTGTGGCTTAAATTTGACTCTCTTTATGGAAGGGGCCAGGATGAAGATTGATTTGGAGAGATTGAGCAAAAAGCAGGTTGTATGGAAGCTAGAGAAGTTAGGAGTCGTCAAAAGTATGGCCAATGTAGAAAGTAGTGGAATCAAAATTAGTAGACCAACTTTCCAAGTGAAAACAGCCAGCAGAATGGAAGACACACAGAGGAAACTTTTACTTAACAACAACATACCCAGTGTAATCACACAAGCAGGGTCTAGAGAGGATAGATTGTACGCGATCTTAACCTCTACCTCGTAGAGATAGAGAGGATGCTTTCGATAAACCTTCAGCTACCAGGAAACTTTTACCTGAGCGGAGATAAAGACAAAAAATTATCTCTCATAATATAACAACAAAAACAAAGTGGGGTATGGGGAGGGTAGGTGTACGCAGTCCATACCACTACCTCGGATGAGGTAGAGAGGCTGTTTCCGATGGAGCCCCGCCTCAGGACACAACCAGTAAAAAGACATAATATAAGCAAAATATAAAATGGAATAACACACCAATATATAATAACTGAAACAAGACACACACAAGGTAGTACAAGACACTACGAACAGGAAACTTCAAGACACACGCATAGCACTTACGATCACAAGCACGGCTACAAACAAAGCACTCCTACCTACTAGCAAGGACGCACTCCCACCTACTAACCCTCTACCCTAATCTGCGACCTCCACACCTTCTTGTCTAGGGTCATGTCCTCCGTAAGTTGTAACTGCTTCATCTCATCTCTAATCACCTCCTTTCAATATTTCTTCTGCCTGTGTCTACCTCGCCTAAAACCATCCATAACCAACCTCTCCTTCTCTCGAATAATCTCATTTCTAACCCTATCTCTCCAAGTAAGTCCACACATCCATCGCAGCATCCTCATCTCCGCGTAGCACATCCTTGATAGTAAATACAATGACCTACACCATTGATAGTCTCTTTTAACGGGACTGTTTGTCATAGTAGTTCACTATTCCCCAGAAATTACTTTAAAAGAACTATACCACTAAGACTATCTCTGGTACATATATTATAGGAAATGATTTTTTCACTTTCATAACACAAAGCAACATTTTTTCCCTCCTTGTCCCTCTTTCTTTTCCTTATTCCAGCAACACACAATTCTCTGATGCTACTCCTACTAAACAATATAATGGAATCCACACTGCTTCTATTTCTTTCCTCGCCCTCATCTCTTACCAGGTGACCACTTGAGAACAATAATTTCAGATACATGGGGCAGCAAAGAACATCATAATTCATCCCCTTGACATACTAGAACCCAATGTCAAATAAATGAAAGCACAATTAACTTTGAAAAGATAGGTCCTCCTGTAAATATCCTTTTCTTGAGTCCAACTTAATGATCTTTTCACAATATCCAACTGCATAGCGCCTTTCTCAAGACTAAAGGTCAACGGCAAACGCAGTCAAGTGAAAAACTAACCTACAAAAGATTAACTATGTTGCTACTCTGCCTAAGCCTTGGTTGGGAGTTACCTGGCACCATGCTAGTCAGAATTAGCGGGTACTTGGTAGAATAGTCAGGTGCATTACAAGATGACCCAGAAACAATTGTTATCAAGACCAAATGGCTCTCTTACATAAATTAAACCTCCATCAGCTTCGCATACCATATTCCGTTTATCCACGAACAATAGAATCAATACTCTAGCCTTATGAATTTCGTATTGGTAGTTGATACTAACAGGATAAAACAAACACGGGTTTTGTTAAATGTTCTTCCAGAATGCCTAGAATTGAAGCATAATTCTCGTAAACAGAAAAAGAAAAGTATTGGGCTCTCTCATGGTGATGATAAGATACTTGGGAAAGAAAGAAAAAGTCAAAAGAGAAAGCAAGCAATTGCATATGTAACATTAAAACAACAGCTACCATCAATTCCAAAACTAGACGGTCAAATGAACCACATATATCCATTCCCAAAGGTGGAGCCAGGTAGGGCCGAGGGGTTCATCCAAACCCTCTTTGGCAGAAAATTACACTATCTACACATAATAAAATTACTCTTCACATATATACAGTAGATGTTGAACCCCTTCGACTTCTTCACGTGCTCACATTTCATATATCAAACCCCCCAGTGAAAATCTCAGCTCAGCCACTATCCGTTCAGCTCCTTTTGGATTACATTTACCAAAAATATAGCACAAAAGTCCAAAATTATGACCAAGTAAAGAAAGAATACAAATGATTAGATGATTACTAATACACGTATAAAGAGGAGAAATTACGAAGGATTAGGGTTCGGCAGAACTGCCTTGAAAGAAAAGATCGAAAATACAGAAATGAGAAAATGCAATCAAGTTTTTTTGTTCCTAACATATAGTAGCCGTTTGGCCCTAAACTTTTTACTTTTTTTCCCAAAAATTTATTTCACTGTGAAAAAAGTGAAAAAACAGTTACACTTGTTTTCACTTTTTTCACTCATACTTCTCTCACAAAATTTCAAAACAAATTCATATTCATGGTCAAACGCAACTCCAACTTCAACTTCAATTTCAACTCCAGAAAATTATGATTTTCATGACCAAACAGGGCACTAAGTCGGGTAGCTTATGAATGAACTTAGAACTTTCGAGTATTTTCCATTTGTACCTCAAAAAAAAAAAAATACAATGGAAACTTCTACTTGAATAGGTGACATGCATTTGCAGATGTTGGAGTGTGGCTACTGGTTCAATGAAGTTGGATTGAGCACCAAGGAAACAAACACTCGGTTATTTCAGGGGTACCTGTTGTCTGTTTCTGGTGGAGAGGGGGCAAGTATCCTAAAATTGGTCGAGCGCAAGCTGGCATTTATAAAAAATAATAAAAAATAGAAAGATAGTGGAGGTGAAGGGAGAACCTTATACTTGGATACGGCATCGTTGAAGGCATTGACGAGAGCTGAATCATCCCATAGATCGTCTTTCCCCATTTTTGCTTTCTACTTTCTGCTTCGATGAGTTGCAGATAAATTGGAGCAGCGGGGTTTAAGCTACTGTGTTTTTGCAAGGGTTTAACTTTTGGCTCGTTTGGTATGCGCGGTCTGACAATCTTGGTTAAATGTTATTTGCTTCGTTTTAATTTGTTTATCTTAATTTAACTTAGATTAAAAAAAAAAAAAAAAAAAAAAAAAAAAACTCAAGTAGAGGATGCTACTATATAGGTGCTAATTATTTAATGAAACAATAATTTTAATAATTATATATGTTGTCTAAGAATTATTTTAGATTATGTATTTTATGCGTCATATAAATATATCTGATATACGTTGTGTTTCTCGTTCGCCCCTTTCTTTTCTTCTTTTACTTTTTCTATGTATTTGTATTTCACAATGTATATATGATTCGTAATTTAATGAATTTATGCATTTAATATTAATTCTAAGAGGTAAATATCACTTTTGAAAGCACATACATTTTATATATTAGAAGGGTTGATTTCAACGTATATGTTTAGTGTCAAAATATTTCAAAATTTAATGAATTTGTGTATCTAATATTAATTTCTATGAATGTAGATATCAATTTTGAAAGAACATATTTTATTTATACTAGTTTAGTATACGTGCGTTGCACGTGAATTTCATGTTTATTAATAAAACTTCTTTATAACCTTTCCGAGGGTTTATTTTTTTCCTTTTACCTTTTCGGAATTTAAATATGTGACCATAGTTTAGTTGAGTGTTTATTAAAAAGAATTTTTTTTGAAATATATACCTTTTAAAAAAATATTTACATAAATAGGTCATGAAATTAATTACACACGCGAGGCCCATTTCTATGTGAGCTATAACTTTGTACAATTTCATACTACTTTATACAACTTTATACTCTTATATACATATGTATAAACATGTATAATAGCTATTTATACATACTGTTACATTGCTATACATCTTATACATAACTACACCCTCTCCAAGTTCCTTGTCGGAGTCTACACTAGTTGGATTCCTTCTCTATTAATATAGACTTCCTCCATCATTGAAACACCATATCGCCACCTCACTTTCTTCGATGGACCACCTGCGTAATAATTGAAAGTTGGGCTAAAAGGTATACATATTTTACTCTAATGATTATACATGATAATTGTCCTTATTAAAAAGCACGAATATAAATATTAATTGACCAAAATATCGTTTAAATATTGAATGACTTCATAAATCTTTTTCCACAAATAAATTTAAAATTACATAAGTTCTTGAGTAATTTAAATAAGAAAAAAAATTCAATGGTCAAAACACCAATTAGTATTTGTACAGGGCGGTCTTAATTTTTTCAAAACTCCAATTAATTTTTTCCAATTGAAAATCTAGCTTTAAAGGTCAAATAGGGAAATGATATTTCGCTGTCCAACTTGAAAGTTGCAATGAAAAAAATAATTAAAAATCATTTATCAGATTGCAAACACGATATTTTTATCACTAATGAATACTAATTTCCAAAACTGATTAATATCAATCCTATTTTTCGAGGTTTGGATCCTTTCCCGTGTGAATCTTCGCTAGCTAGTTTGTTGTACTCCCTATATTCACTTTTACTTGTCATGTTTCGCTTCTCGAGAGTCGAAAGTCAAATTACATGAACATTAACCAATATTTTTATATGCATTTTTCATCATATTAATATGAGAATTGTTGCATCCTATAACATTTTTCGTTTAGTTTTTGATTATCAACAATTTAATGGGGAGAGTAATATTTATTTCAACGCACAAAAATGCTATAAAAATAGTGCTTTACTAAATATTTTACCGACAATTCACTCGGTTAGTTTGTGTAGGTGCCTTGCACATATTATTTATCGAATTTATGTTTTTTGCACTGTCAATGTACAAAATATTCTACACTATCAGCTAAACTTGACTTGCTATTGCAGGTTATCTAATTTTTTATTTTAATTTTTTTATGTAAATAATTGGGTAACCTTCAATAGCAAGTAAAATTAACTGATAGTGTAAAATATTTTGTGCACTGACGACTTACCTTAAAAATATGAAAAGAAAACCCAAAAATCTAACTAATATACTCACAATGAACAATGTAGTTCATCTCAGTCACTATAAAATTGTCAATAACTAATTAAATTATAAAAATTATTAGTTATTACATGTTTTTTTATTATTATGATATGCATGATGTGTAGTTGTTTATAACTTTATGAAACAATAATTGGAATCTCTATTTTTTTTCCTTCTAAATTTTCAATTTTATATCTTTTAAATTTTTTTCGGATAAATAATTTGTGTTCTTATCTAATATTATTTTGGAAGAGTGTTAGAAAACTTTGAATAACAATTTTTGTTAAAAAACTTTGAATAACAATTTTTGTAAGATAGTAATTTAAGTAAGGAAAGGGTTTACGTTTACATAAGTAGAATCTTATTTGATATTAAATTCCTAAATATTAGGAGTTCTTATATAGTTTAATTAAGGGGAAAAGCTAATTCTCACACTTTTATTTAATTTGAAAAATCTAAATATTAGAAAAATAATTAAATAAATTTTTTTGTACAGTGTACCAAATATAGTGTATAAGTTTGGACTACCGAATTTCATTAACCTCGTATTCAAGAACGTGTCAAGTGCTTCTACATTGTCTTCTTGGCATGACTTTCGCGACATCCTCGATCAGTCATCTGAGATCTAATCACCTGTAGAAAATTATAAATAAATCTGTCTTTTTAATCATAACATATATGAAGATTTTATAAAAAAGAACCTTTTCAATTTAGTATTTGTCTATGAATAATATTTCCTCCATTTTGTTTTAGTTTGCCTTATGAAATTATTTAATAGAGGCTTATTTTACTAAAATAACCCCATAAATTATGCAATGAAAATACGAATTTGAGTAAATACACTTTGTTTAATCATTTAATGTTTAGGGTAATATTGGAAGAACATAATAAAATTTTCTTGATTTCATGAAAGATATAACTAAATTGAAACAAATATTTTTAGAAAGAGGGTAACTAAAACGAAACGGAAGGAGTACCTTATAATCTATTCATTGTAAACTTCAAGAACTTTCTAAAATTTTGTGAAACTCACCTCAAATCACAAGCAAATTTAATTTTGTACTCATAAATAATATCAAAATTGTAAACATCAAGAACGTACTAAAATTTGGTGAAACTTACCTCAAATCACAAACAAATTAATCTCTATAATCATAGAAACTATCAAGAAAATATTAAAATTTTAAAAAAACTTAGTCAAATCACAAGCAAATTATCCGTTTAAAAAATAATAAACATATAAGTTTAAACAAAAGATCGACTTTTTGATTTATATAAATACTATCAAAATTTTAAATCAAAAACAGTTTAAAATTTTAAAAAACACATCTCAAATTATAAGTAAATTTATTTTTTCAATCAAGAAAATCTTTTTAATTAGTAAGTGTCAATTAAAAATAGATGATAATTATTTTATTGTGTCATGTGATTCTTTCCTATCTCTAATTTGGCAACTACTTAGTCTATTAAAAATATTAAACTTTCTGTAGTTGAACGTACCACATCATATTTTCTTGCAAATACTAATGCCTCTTTGTTTTCATCTGTTTTCAGCTTTTGAATTTTACACATCTCACAATGACCATTTTTCCTGGACCTGAGATGAAATATGATAGTAGGAATATATTCTGGCGTAGAAAGCATACATATAAATTTTGATTCATGATATTATTTAAAATATATCCTACTATAAATTTTGATGATACATATAAATTTTGATTCATGATATTATTCATACAATAATTAATAACTTAAAATATTTAAAAGACATATAGAAATTTTATTGCCTCTTACCAAAAAACCCCTCTACTCCCACTTAATTACATATCATGCCCCAATATATAATAATTCCATTGTTTCATCATAATAATTTAAATATTTAATATATTCTATTAATTTATATTAATTAACTATAACTACATATTGGAAGTAAATTTTTTTTATTTATTTAATTGGCTATCATGTTCAAAACTAATTTGTTATCACAAATCACAATAATTAATAACTTAAAATATTTAAAAGACATATAGAAATTTTACTGAATCACATTATTTTAGCAATGCCACATAAATTGAGATAAAAGAAAAAGTACTGCAAATCATAATAATTAACAACTCAAAATATTTAAAAGATATATAAAAATTTTAGTTGACTCTCAAAATTGTATCGAAGACACATAAATTGGGACACAAGCAGTAAATATATTATTTGATAATTACGTTAAAATTATTATAAATCAAAATAATTAACAAGTTAAAATACTTTTTTAAAAATAGATAAAAGTTCTATTCAACTCTCAAAATTTTATCGGTGCAACATAAATCATGACAAAATAAAAAATTATCTTAATTATTTGCAACTAAATATTTAAAGTAAATCAATTTTATCATTTTAATTGACTTTTATATAAAAAATAATCTTTTTATTTATTTATTTATTTATTTATTTTTGTAAATTTAAATTTTTAAAATATTTTTTTCTTATATAGAAATACTAATATCTAAACTTAACTTTAAATCTTTAAAGTACAAAATTAACAAATTTAATTTAATAAAATAAATTTCTAATGAATATTTTCTTAGAATTTGTGTTGGGTCAATATGTATCAAGTTAAAAAGAAATAAAGAAAAATATATAGTAAAATTTTATTATTGTGAAAGATAAATATAATGCACTATCCAATAATGTTTAATAATATCATATTTTGCATATGCAAATATAGCATCCCGTATTTAATTAATATACTATTCCGGTGAATTATCGATGATTACTATTGGACATGATAAAATTATATTAATTTTTTTAGTAATAATATAATCAATCGCTCTTAATTAATTATTATGAGTCATCTAGGTATTAAAAAAATAAATAATATTTAATAAAAAATAAAATAGACATAAAATATGAAATTAACTTTTAATGCTTTAAATTAAATTTTCGTATTTCGAACGATGATTTTACTATATCACTCCTCATTAAAAGTCATTTATGTATTAGAATAAAAAGAATAACAAAATGATATGTCAACATAAAATATTTGATTGACTATCAAAATTATATTAGTGCCACATAAATTGGGATGGGACAGAAGAAGATATAAAACAACATATATTATTTGAAAATGAAATAAAAAGTACTATAAATAACAATAATTAACAAAAAAAAAAATTGACTGATTTTTACTTCAGCTGCTTCAATCTTGATTTTACTATATCACTCCTAATTAATTATTATGGTCATTTAAGCACTGTGCCACATAAGTTGAGATAGAAAAAATATTATAAATCACAATGATAAAATATTTAAATTATTTTAAAAATATAATTGGTTGTCGTCGACACAAAATTCTGGACAAGGACAGTAGCATATATTATTAAAAAATTACATAAAACATATTATAAATTACAATTGTTAACAACTTAAAATATCTAAAAATAATTTAATATGTTATATATTTCAAAAAAAATACATGAAAAATACTAGAAATCACAATAATTAACAACTTAAAAAATTTAAAAGATATAAAATATTTGGTCGACTCTTGAAATTATATTAGTGTCACTGAAATTGGAATAGAAGAAAAGGATTATAAATCACAATAATTAAAAACTTAAATTATTTTTTAAATATAATTGACTATCAATGCCACAATAATTTGGACAAGAAAAGTAACGTATATTAATTTGAAAATTACATAAAAATATTATAAATTACGATAATTAACAACTTAAATTATCTAAATACGTATTAAAATAACATATGTTGAGCTCATGCTAGATTCCGGATGAATCCTAGAAAACATATGCAATATTTTTATTAAAATATTTTATTTAAATATATCAAGATCGAAAGACAAATAAATATCTTAATATTGGACCCGTGCTGACACGGGCCATGCTCCTTTAGTAATCTTTAGAATATTTGGTTAGATATATACTTTTTCATCGTCATCCTCATTGTTTTCTTCTTCTTGTTGTTAAATATATATAAATTCACTTTTCATAATGTTGGATCCATGTTAGCACGGATTTTTCCGTGCTAGTAACTATATATGCATAAGTTTGTATCAACTTATATGAATGTATCTACATATTCACTATCAATTATATAATAAATCAATATATCTGTATCCAATATCAATTTCATCCGAGGTATTCAATATTGATTTCATCTTATGTATTTGATATCAAATGCCAAGTGTACTTAAGTATTTGTGTATATCTGTTTTCATTGTTTTTGTGCATATAATTATAAGTATTTATTTATAAATTTAATATACAGACATGTAACTTATTAATGTGGTGCCTTAAGAGTTGATTCTTTTTTAATAGTTTTTATAAATTGTGAGGTCTTATTTAGGAGATTTTTTTTTTAAAATCTAAATTACAAAGGTTCAGATGTTTGGGACGTGTAATGAGAAGATAGGCGATTTTTTTATTGCGAAGGCATGAGAGGTTGATTCTGGATGAATTAAAACCTCCTTTGTCATCCACTTGTTCTCTTCTCAATATTTAGCTTGAATTACTTTGCCTCAATATGCTTGAGGCTCTTATGAATACCTCCATAACCATTTAAGTCTAAGAGACTTGATATGTAATTTCAAATTTCTCACTCCTAAACCCCCTTGTTTCTTCCCCCATGGAACCTTGTTCCACTTGACTAAATGTTGGACAGTAGAATCATTTTCTTTGATTCTATTCCATAGAAAATCTCGCCTTATTTTATTTAATCTCTATATCACCTCAATAGGAATGGGAAGAATGGACATCATATAAGTAGGCAAGGCATCCAAAACTGAATTAATGAGAATGACTCTGCCTCCCAAGGAAATATATTGAGATTTCCACCTAGTAAGCTTCTTCTCACATTTTTCAATCACAGGATTCCAAATGTTTAATCTTTGACTTGGCTCCTAAAGGCATGCCCAGATACATAGTAGGCAAAGAACCAATTTCTCCTCCCAGAATCCCAGACAGATCCACCATATTAGAGACTTCATTAATAGGGTACAACTGACTTTTTCTCCAATTGATGTGCAATCTTGAAACACCTTCAAACAACACCAAGGCTGATCTCAGAATCAATAGTTGCCTTTCATCCGCATCACAGAATATTAGCGTGTCATCGACATACTGTAGGTGAGTTACTTCCATGTTGCCAGTTGAGTTTGAGGTTGGAGAAGTAGCTACCTCAAAACCTCTGAGGCATTCATTTTCCCTGGCCACCTTAATTATGTTATTTAGGCCCTCCATGACAATGATAAAAAGAAAGAGGGAAAGAAGATCTCCCTGCCTCAGACCCCTTTGAGCAGGAAAGAAAACATCAGGTGCACCATTTATAAAAACTGAGAATCTGACAGTGGAGATGCAATATCTCATTCACCGGATCCGTCCTTCCAAAACCCATACATGAAAGCATTCTTAACAAAAATTCCCAATCCACATGGTCATATGCCTTTTCTATGTACAACTAGTACAAAATTCTGGCCTTTTTTTGAGTGATTGTAGAGTCAACTACTTCATTTGCAATTAGAATAACATCCATTATAAAAGAATTTAGTAGTATTCCGTCAGTCAATGGAACTTAGTGAACTCAATCCAATTCAGTTAGACAATATAACCAACAATAGTTTAGTCAGGCCTAGTATGAACTAGAAATTAGTTCAGTATCTATTCAGTTAGGAGTAGGATTCAACACCGAGTTAACCCGAGATGGGGAAATTTTTGCCAGTAGAGGGTTTGACCCTTAGTAGCAATCCCTGTGTTACTGAACTACGTAGCCAATGTAGGTTGAGATATTTTTTGGCCAGATATTATGAGGGTTAATACATCTCATTTGAGTTTTCCTGTCAGCGAGGGTTGACGAAAGAGCTTCCTATTAGAGAGGTTTAACTCACAGCTTGTCTTTACCCATGACACGGTATTGGCACCCTTCTAATTGGGGTTACAGGTTGGACCCCAATCTATTTAGAAAGGGGCATGTCGGTTAGATAATTACCTCCTATAGTCTCAGTTTCAGATTCAATCTCAGTATAGAACTCAGTTTATTTTTACAGATTCAGGACTGTCAGACACAATCACTCCATTCAGTACAGAACTCAGTATAGTTTCACAAAATCAAGACTGTCAGATACAATCATTTAGTTATCAGTAATTCAGTATCAGTATACTCAGTTATCAGTTAATCAATATTCAGATTCAATATCTATTGTTATCACGATCTCAGTTACCGTATACGTATTCATGCATGTACTACCATTCAGTTATATTCATGTCATTCAGTCAGTATTATTCATGCATATGAACCCATGCATTTCAGTCTACCTCACTTAGCATACCAGTACATTCAAAGTATTGACGCATACTTTTCTCTTAGGCTATGATGTCTTATATCATAGGTTCAGATGTACGGGCTCCTAATCATCCCTAGTAGTTACAGATGAGTTAGTGGTGAGTCCTCATAATTTGAGGACATGATTATTATTTCAGACAGTTTAGAGGCTTTTCAGACTAGAGTATTTTCAGACAGATATTTCAGTTTTGGTATTTTTATACCGTATTCAGTTTTATTTCAGTATTGAACTTTATCACATGTTTTTGGCCTAATTTCTGCATATTATAAAATTATCGTTCAGTTAATGCAGCAGGTACTAGACATGGGTTAGCTTGTGGCCCTTCAGGATTATGAGCACCATATAGCGTTTGGGGTACTGACTCGGGGCGTTACAAACTTGGTATTAGAGCCTAAGGTTCAACAAAGTCCTAGAAAGTCTGAAAGCCACATCTAGTAGACTCTTGTGCATGAGTGTGTGATATATGAGCTGATGTTAACATATTTGAGGCTTTTAACTGAGAATAATTGCAAATTCTTAAGAAACTTTTGTCATTTTTGATTGTTTTATCTTTGATTTTACAGTAGAAGCTAAGATGCTAGAGACCTAATAAGGGTGGAAGCAAAAGAGTTAAAATTTGAAGCAAATAGAGGAGAGGTATGGCTGACGACATTTTTGATAAGTCGTCAGCCCTATGATAAGTTATCATCTTCACCGTCAGCCTTAGACAGAGAATGGACCTCAGTTGAGAGTTGTGACGATATTTTATGATAAGCCGTCAATGAGTTGATAGGTCATCAAAATTACCGTCAGCCTAAGGCAGAACAAGAGAGCAGAGGTAGAGACGTGACGACATTCGTGATAAGTCATCAAAGATCTAATAGGCCATCACAGTTCGTGGTCAGCCTAAGGCAACGAATATAAAAAAGAAAGAGGAGCTGACGACATTTGTGATAAGTCGTCAGCCTCCTGATAAGGCATCACGGATGGCGTCACCTGTCCGAGGAATTGCCGAACTTTATGATTTTGTTTCCATAATTAGGGTGAAATATAAGCATTGTTTAGGGTTTTCTGCGGAGTTCTGAACATTTTTTGAAGACACATATTTTGTTACTTTTCTCTCTAGTTTCTTGGCTTGAAAAACAATTAACTTTGAAGATATTTCCATTAATATTTTGGGATTCCTATGTGATCTAATATGAGAATCACTAGTCATTATTCATCTTGTGGTAAGTTTATCTTTCAAATCATGAATACAACTAGTTGTTTCGATTATTACATTATGAGTGGCTAAATTCCTTTAACCCGAATTATGGGATCTAGGGTTAAGTCTTGATAAGGTGCTAAGTGTTCAAGATTCAAAAGGTAATAGGACTTCTTGATAATTTCGAGGTTTTAATTATCCTCTATTGGTTTCAAATGATAAATAACACCTGCTTTGGTTTGCTTGAGAAAGAAATCAATTATAGTAGGAAGTGAACTATCAATAGGGACTTGGAAGCTACCAACCTTCCATTTAATAATTGACACTGTAACAAGGTTGATTAACCTGAGGTAAAGTCTGGTCAGTGAATATAAATTCCCTAAGTCCGAGAGGATTAGGTAATTAAATGCTTAAGTAGGTCGAGAGACATTTAGGCATAATTTCGATAAAGATAATCTGTTGTTCTACCTACTGTGAGAATCTTGAATCACTATTAGCATCTGTCAAGTACCAAAACCCCTAGTGAATATAATTTTGGGTTTTCCATAAACTCTTGATTACAAACACTGAAACTAAAGTGACCAACAATTACTTGTTAAACTAAAAACCCCCATTTCAGGAAACATCCAACTATTAGTTGATTAAATAACAAACGACTTAAGTTCACACCATATTCCCTGTGGGATTTGACCCTAACCTAGTTGGGTTATATATTGACAACGATCGCTTACATTCTCATTAGAGAGGTGTAGTCTGAGCGTTATCAAAAATGGCGCCGTTGCCGGGGGATACGGCTGTAAATTGAAGTTTGTGTGCGCTAATTGACTGTTAGTCAAGTTTCCTAGTTTTACGTTTATTTGTTATTTTCGTTTATTGTAGGATATTTGTAGTGTATACCAAGAACAAGAAGTTCCGAAGAACCATTATTACTACTTAATCCAGAACAACAGCGAATTGAAAGAATGGCAGACCAGCAAGAGGCTGACCGATTAGCAGCCTTAGCTAGAGCTCAGATAAATGTGCAGAATATCGGTCAACAAGCACGACATCCAAATCTTGAGGATGACGATTTGGGAGACGAGGAGTTTCTAAATCCTAGTAACCCAAGGCGTGCAAAGCAAATAGCTGCACCAGTACAACGTAATGCTAATAGGAATCGTCCATTTCGAGGAAGGCAAGAATACCAGTCGGTCCAGTATGACCTCAATGATGATGATAATGGAATGGATGGAGTAGGTGCAATGGGTGCAATTATTCCTTCACCGTTGGCACCTGGGGAAAAATTTAACATTATGAGTACTATGATTCAACTCCTCAATCTGAAGTGGTTGTTTGGTGACCTTCTTGGGGATGACCTGAACTTGCATCTGGTGAACTTTGTCACCATCTGTAAATATTTTGATAACCCAGGAGTGGTCCAGAATGCTATCCGATTGAGATTGTTTCTGTTGTCTCTGTTTGGGAGGAAACACTGTGGCTTAATAAGCTGACACCCGATTCTATAACCAACTGGAGACAGTTGAAAGGAGCTTTCCTAGAAAGGTTCTTTTTTCCTTCTAGGAGGGTACGGTTGAGGGATGAATCAATAACTTTAGGCAACTCCCAACTGAAGCCTTTTATGAAACCTGGGAGAGATTCAAGAAGAAGCTGACATAGTGTCTGAACCACAACAAGATGGACATACACTTGATGGAGACTTTGTACAAGGCTCTTAACTCTGTTACAAAACCAATTGTAGATAATACTGCTGGTGTTTCGTTTGTTGATCTTACATTCCCAGAGGCTTCAGAAATGCTAGAGAGAATGACCAAACAGAGTCAGGCATGGCATACCAGAGACTCTGTGGTAGCTAGCCCCACTATTTTTGTGGGTATGACTACGGAACAATGCAGAAGAGATAAGGAGAGTGACCAAGACATGGCTCACCTTAAAACGCAGATGGACTTGCTAACCAAGCACTTGCTATCAGGTAAGACTGAGAAAGTGAAAGTTGTGGGGTCTCAGGATAGAGTTGATGCTGATATAAAAGAAGAGATGAACTATGTTACTAGTCAGGGAGGTTTCTGAGGCAATGGCCATTATTATGATAAACCTGGTTATAAAGATAGGGAGCAGGGTAATTGAAGGAAAAATAATGATAGGAGTGGGGTCTATGTCCCTCCTGGAAATCGTGAGGCTGCTACAACAAGTTCTGAAAAGATGTCCATGGAGGACATGATGGCTAAGTTGTTGAAGGGAGTGGAGGCTACCAACTCTGGTGTGATCACCATATAGACTGATTTATCATCTATCAGTCAGTTGGTAAACTCACACTCCACTGCAATCAAATAGTTGGAGCAGCAGATGAGCCAACTCTCCACAACATTCAACTAGAGAAAGAGCAAAACATTACCAAGTGATACGATCCAGAATCTGCGGAATGATGGCTCATGTATGTAGATTACCACTAGAAGCGGTAAGGTATTACTTAGACCTTCTGTGGGCAAACATGTAGTTGATAAGGTAGGCAATGATGAACCGAAAAAAGGTGGTCTAGTAGAGTCTGAGAAGCTGGGTAATGCTGATGGTGCTCTGGAGAAAGGGAAAGAGAAGGAGAATGAGGTAGTGTTGAAAACTCTCCCAAGACCACCAACTCTCTTTCCTCAACGATTGAATAAAAAATATGATAATGCAAAATTCAGCAAATTCATGGCAATGCTCAAACAATTGACGGTGAATGTGCCATTGGTTGAGGCACTTGAGCAAATGCCAGGATATGCAAAGTTTATGAAAGACCTTGTCACGAAGAAACATAAGGTTATCCATGAGCCAAAAGATAATCTTTTTCATTGTGGCACTATCTCCACAAGGTCTTTAGTACAGAAGAAGGAAGACCCAGGAGCATTTACCATCCCATGCACTATTGGGTCCTTGAATTTTACAAAAGCACTATGCGATTTGGGAGCCAGTATAAACCTAATGCCACTTTCCTTGTACAAGAAACTGGGTTTGGCGGATCTAACTCCGACAAACATGCAGTTAGTGATGGCGGATAGGTTTGTAAAGCGGCCAGTGGGTATATTACATGATGTCTTGGTAAAGGTGGCCGATTTTATTCTGCCTGCTGATTTTGTAGTCCTAGACTGTGAGATGGACTTCGAAGTGCCCATCATCCTGGGTAGACCATTCCTTGCAACTGGGAGAGTTATAGTGGACATGGAGCTGAATGAGCTGAAGTTCAGGCTTAATGACAAGGAAACAAGATTCAAAATACACTCATCCATGACACCGACAAAAGAGATGAGTGTTTTATTAATCGTGGACATATTTTATGCAGATGGAAAAGAGGTATCAGCAGGTTGTCTTGGTGAAGTTTGAGTAGTCAAGATAACCAAGTCGTTCCGCGACATTAAATTAGGCGCTATTGGGAGGCAACCTAAATTTTTTATGTTCCAACAAATTATTTATTTTTGTAGTTAGGTTTTAGTTCAAAGAAGGTGGAATCGATGTATCCAGCCAAGTGTTCCTGTGACATATTTGACGGGCTGTCACAATTGTGATAATCCATCAGATTTGTCATTAGAGACATCAGCTCTGAGGTGGGTTCTGTTAAGGCTGACGACATTTGTGATGGTCTATCACACTTGTGATAAGCCGGCAGAAAATATCATCAGAAAGGTCCCAAAATTAGCTATTAAAAATGTCTGGGCCCAGGTGAAAAGATCCGACCCGACCCACAACGCTGTCTTTCCACCTTCTCGCTTGTTTCCTCTATTTACTTTGAGTTTTATTTTCTTTCCATACTTAGCTTATTCTCTTCCCTTTTCCAAAGTTTTTCCAAGTAAAACAAAAGAAAGCTTCCTTGTGTGTGGGGGTTTACCATCAAAATTAAGATTTCTTATTTCATCTACTTCCTCTTACGCATGTAACCAAGTGAAGGCACCTATCAGGTATGCTCAAACCCTAACTTCTATCTTCAGTTGGTAAGTAATAACTTGATGTGAACTAAAGTACCAAGAAAATTGATTCAAGTTTAGACACCAATGTGTAAAAATCGGGGGCTAGGTTTGCTGTGCAAGCTTGGGACTTACAAGCTCAGCTAACAAATAAGACCGACATCAAGTTAAAGTCGAGTTGGAGTTGTATCCTGAGCTGACGACATTCATGATAAGTTATCACAACTGTGATGGTTTATCAGACATGTCGTCCGTAGTTGATAAAAATTTTGTGGGTTCTGTTCAGAGCTGACGACATTCATGATAAGTTATCACAACTGTGATGGATTATTAGATATATCATCAGAAGTTGATAAAATTTTATGGGTTCTATTTAGAGCTGACGACATTTATGATAAACTATCACAAACATGATGACTTATCAGATATGTCATCACACCTGGGATCTGAAGCATAACTAAACCCTTTCAAGGGGTGTGGAACTTCAATGATTGATATGTTTGCGTTTATACTCTTGTGGACCGACTAATGGTTTTTCTCTTGCCATAGGTCTTGCAATGGCACCAAAAGGAAATAACCCCAAACCTATAAAGAAGGAACAACAGAGGAGTGTACCTCAGAGACTCATCGATGAAGAGTCTAATTATGAGGGAGAAAAGCCACTGCTCAGAAAGAAAAGAAAAAAGATAAGCCCAAAAAAGCCTCCACCACCCCCACTAGTTGAGGTGGAGGAAAGTGAATAGAGTGATACTGAGCCAACATTGTCTAAACGTACAGCTTCTGAGCAGACGACCTCTGAGCAACAAGAATCTAAACATGATAAATCTGAAAAACATGATTCAGATCAGCCTGATTCTGAGGAACATGAGTTTGGGCAACCTGAATCCGAGGAACTATCAACCGAGTCCCCTTCTGCTGAGCCACAAGATGAGAAAGAATCTTCAATTAGGGTAACTATGGTTAAATGCAAGAATCCTGAAGTCTGAGACGACACTAGGTGGCAAATTCCCAAAGCTCAGAAAATCTTTTTTGATGGGCTTCGCAGAACTAACAGAAGAGCTATTAAGAGGCCAATCTTTGAAGAGAAGATAATCATCACTAAGGGGTTGAGCAGATACCCTGAGGTGGAGCAAAAATTTTGTGACTATGACTTGGGATGGACTACAAGAGTAGGAAACTCATTTTTCCCTACACTAGTTAGGGAGTTTTATGCGAACTACCAAGCTCGCTTGAAAAATATGTGTAAAGAAGGGGAGAAAGAGGCAAACCAACCTTTGTTGGATAAAGTTCTCGTATGGGGTGTAATGGTGTATGTTTCTGAGGCAACAATCAACAGGTTCCTTCATGGCCGAAACTTTACTCCTCAGGCCACTTCACCTACTTTCTATGCTTGGTTGAAGGATCGAGAAAATCAACGTACTTGGTTAGCCACATTCATAGCTGATAGAGAATCGGAATGGATGACCAACCCGAGTGAAAGGATATTCAAGGCCTCCCTGAATTCAGAGGCAAGATTTTGGTGGGGTATTATACGTACTTGGTTAATGCCCACAGATGGTGATATTATCCTCGGGGATGATAGAGCAATACTATTTGCAAGTTTTGTGGCTAACCTAAAATTGAACTTTGAAGAGATTATCACCGAAGAGATTAAAATTTAGCTCTTAAGATCCGGTACAACATATCCCTTCCCTTTTTTAATTACAAGGTTATGTAGGGCATCCAATGTGCCGAAGATTGTAGGGTTAGAAGAAGAACTGCTTGTCAAGAAGACCCACAATCCTATCTGAAATGATGAAAATCAGTCGAGGATGATTCTTGACAGAGGCACAGAGATTCCAACAAATCCACTGGTTACAGGTACCAGCTCAGTGCCTAATGTAGAAGTATAGGATTCTGAAGCTACCCCACCAACATCTTCAGCACAAGCATATACAGTGCCTTGAACTGACACAAACCCTTCAACTGCATTTCCTACAACAGAATTTGCCTTCAACCTTATGAATTTTAGGAGAGTGGCAAAGCAGTCTAAGTGGTGCGAGGCTCAGCTTAAAATCTTTGCCAAGCAATTTGCGGCTGCAGTAGACAAGAGGGTTAAGGCTACTCTTGATCTCTACAAGGCTCTGTCGGGTCAGATTGATGAATTGGAGAACCGCTTCAATGCGTGGTCAAAAAAGAGGTCAAATCCAGAGATTGCACTATTTAGATCAGACCTAGACAAGGTAAAAATAGAGGTTGGAAAGCTACAAAAACACCAATTTATGGTGTCTGTAGATTTGGCTATTGAGAAGTTTGAGGGAGAAATCCCGTTGCTTGATCTTAAAGAGGAACCAGTGAAGAAAAAGAAGAAGAAAGGTGAGAAGATAAGAAAGGGTAAGAGAGAGAGGCTTGATAGTGATGAAGAAAGAAAAGCAGAAAAGAGGGCAAGAAAGAAGTCCAAAAAGAAGGAAATGAAGAAAGCGAGGATTGAGTCCTTAGTTGACAATGAGAGATGGGAGGCAGCCATCCGAGCGAGAGCCGCAGGTGCCTCGACTAGTAGGCCTCCAGAAACTGCTAGGCCAGCTACACCAAAATAGAGTGAGGCTCCTGTTGGAGATAGGGCAGCTAAGGATGCGGTAGCAGGGTCAGGAACCCATGACCCCCGAGCTTGATCTATTCCAGGTATACCCTAACCCTTAGTTCAAATTTTCTTTGATTTTAAGTTGACGGTGTAGGGTAAATTATTGTTGTAAAGTTTTATAGTCGACTAGGAGAAATACAAGTACTTGAGGCAGTTAAATTGTTTTTGTGATTTTTGAGTACCTCTCCAATGAACTGAGTAGTTAACTGTGTGAATTGCATCTAAGTGTGACCATTGTGCATCTTTGTATGGCATTAGTTCTACTGACGAAATAATCAGTGCTAAATAGTTGCATAAACTGAATGAGTAGTAGCTTGTGATATCCTTGTGTGCCATATGCGTGTGATATCTTACTCAGTTCCCATTGTATGTTGAATCCAGAACTTGCCCGGTTAGTCTTACCTAGGTTAAAGGATAGGGGTTAGGAAAGGATCATAGGCTATTTTGATATTAGCTCACTTTAGCCTAAATGACCTTCCCGGTATGTAGAATATCCCTTGGTCCCTACTTTGATCCTGATTATCTTATTTCTTTTTATGACACCTATCACCTTCCCATTTAGATCATAATAAACCTGTTTTGGCCCTGGTCCTCCTTGGATACTATGCACCTTGACTTAGGCAAATGGCCTAAGTTGAGGGTGGCTATCATAGGGGTACGTGATGTAAAGTGAGTAGAAATAAAGGTATAGTAAAAGAAAAAAATAAAAAAAGTTGGGTGCGGTAGAAAAAAAAGCACGAAAAAGAAAAGTTGTGAAAAAAAAGTGATTGTAGAAAAGACCGCACACATTTTGAATAAGTGTGATCAAGAACTGAGAAAAATAGAAAAAAGGCTAATGAGTAAAACCCCAAAAATCTAGTGTAGTGTCAAGGAGGCTTAGTCACTTTAAATATCATCGAGTATCATACCAGCCCCTAACCTACATTACAAGCCGAAGAGAAGACCTATAGTGATCCTTGCTGACCTATCAGAAGATCTAGGTAATGAAAATAAGGGCAAGCCTATGGTATTCGGCATACATTATTTGGAACTTTATTCTGAGAGTGAGTGTCGTGTGATTTTCCCCATGGATATATATGTGATGTCTGATATGAGAAAAGGGGAATTTCTTTGTAGTGAGGGTACACTGGTTACATTTCTAGTTACTGACTTGTTTGGATAGTGTAAACTTGATACATGCATGGTTGTGTTGCTGAGTTGGTGCCATATCTTGATTCATGTGTGTTCCATTGTTGTTCTTAAATAATATACCTAGTTGTTCTTGAATTGACTAACCTTGGAGATTGTGAAGATGTTTGAGATGATATAAATGATTGACTGCCAAATGTACTTTGTATTCTCTTAGTTGTGTTTAAGTTGCTTGAGGACGAACAATTATTTTAAGTTGAGGGTGTTGATGTGTGAGCTAATGCTAACACATTTAAGGCTTTTAACTGAGAATAATTGCAAAGTCTTAAGCAACTTTTGTTGTTTTTGATTATTTTATCTTTGATTTTGCAGTAGAAGCTAAGATGCTAGAGAACCAACAAGGATGGAAGCGAAAGAGTTGAAATTTGAAGCAAATAAAGGAGAAATATGGCTGATGACATTTCTGAAAAGTCATCAGCCCTATGATAAGTTATCAACTTCACTGTCAGCCTTAGACATAGAATGGAGCTCAGTTGAGATTTGTGATGACATTTTGTGATAAGCCGTCAAGGAGTAGATAGGTCATCAAAATTGCCGTTAGTCTAAGGCAGAACATGAGAGCTGAGGTAGAGATGTGACAACATTCGTGATAAGTCATCAAGGATCTGATAGGCCATCACAGTTTATCATCAACCTAAGGCAGTGAATATCAAAAGCGAAGAGGAGCTGATGACATTTGTGATAAGTCGTCAGCCTCCTGATAAGGCGTTACGGATGGCGTCACCTGTCAGAGGAATTGCTGAACTTTATGATTTTGTTTCCATAATTAGGGTGAACGACATTGTTTAGGGTTTTCTGTAGAGTTTTGAACATCTTTTGGAGACACATATTTTGTTACTTTTCTCTCTAGTTTCTTGGCTTGAAAAACAATTAACTTTGAAGAGATTTCCATCAATATTTTGGGATTCCTATTGTGACCTAATCTGAAAATCACTAGTAATTATTCATCTTGTGGTAAGTTTATCTTTCAAATCATGAATACAACTAGTTGTTTCGATTATTACATTATGAGTGGCTAAATTCCTTTAACCCGAATTATAGGATCTAGGGTTAAGTCTTGATAAGGTGCTAAGTGTTCAAGATTCGAAAGATAATAGGACTTCTTGATAATTTTGAGGTTTTAATTATCGTCTATTGGTTGAAAATGATAGATAACACCTACTTTGGTTTGCTTGAGAAAGAAATCAATTATAGTAGGAAGTGAACTATTAACAGGGACTTTGAAGCTACCAACCTTCTATTTAATAATTGATGCTGTAACAATGTTGATTAACCTGAGGTATAGTTTGGTCAGTGAATATAAATTCCCTAAGTCCGAGAGGATTAGGTAATTAAATGCTTAAGTAGGTTGAGAGACATTTAGGCATAATTTCGATAAAGATAATCTGTTGTTCTACCTACTGTGAGAATCTTGAATCACTATTAGCATCTGTCAAGTACCAAAACCCCTAGTGAACATAATTCTAGTTTTTCCATAAACTCTTGATTACAAACACTGAAACTAAAGTGACCAACAATTACTTGTTAAACTAAAATCCCAATTTAGGAAACATCCAACTATCAGTTGATTAAATTGCAAATGACTTAAGTTCATACCATATTCCTTGTGGGATTCGACCCCAACCTAGTTGGGTTATATATTGACAACGATCGCTTACATTCTCATTAGAGAGGTGTAGTCTGAGCGTTATCAGTGTGTAACATGCCACACTTATGGACAAGAGTCTATTAGGTGTTTTAGGAAAAGTTTTCCTTCTTTCAGTACTCATATCGTGTGAGTGAGAATGAGCTCCAGTTAAACTCTGTGTCTAATCCAAGTTTCTCTTCTATTTATAGAATATGCCTTCAAAGAGGACTAAAGGAAGAGGAACTAGAGCCAACCAGAACCCCAGCCCATCTAGCCAGATCCTCTGTATGAACATGTCTCCCACTCTGAGTTCAGAGAAGCTTTCACTACCCTAGCTTATTCTGTGGCAGCCTAGAATGAATGTTCAGCTGTTGTTCCAGCCAACCCAGTGGCCAATACTGCTGCTGCCAGAATTTGAGATTTTACCCGAATGAAACCTCCATTTTTACTGGGTCTAAGTCAGATGAAGACCATCAGGAATTTCATAATTAGGTACAGAAAGTTACAAATATTATGGGGGTGAGAGCTAGTGAGAGTGTCGAGTTAGCCGCATATCAGTTATAGGATGTGGAATACTCATGGTATAAACAGTGGAGAGCAGAAAGAGCCGTGGATATATGGCCCATAGAATGGGGGGAGTTTGCTATTGCTTTTCTGGATAGGTTCTTCCCGCTAGAGTTGAGGGAAGTGAAGGTTTTGGAGTTTATAAATCTAAAGCAGGGAAACATGACGGTGCAAGAGTATTCTCTTAAGTTTACTCAATTAGCCAGATACGCTCCTCATGTGGTAGCAGATAGTAGATCTAAGATGAGTAAGTTTGTGTCTGGTGTGTCTAATAATATGGTCAAGGAATGTAGGATCGCAATGTTGATTAAGGAGATAGACATATCCAGGCTCATGGTCCATGCTCAGTAGATAGAAGATGCTAAGAATAAAGAGAGGAAGAGGGAGAATAAGAGAGCGAAAATAAATAGTTTCAACTTTGCTCATCCTAAGTCAGAGGGTGGGAATCGTTCTCAGTTCCACACGAAATCCTCAGTTCCAGCTCCGTCCTTAGCCAGTACTCCTGTGCTGAAATTTAGGGCGTCAGGCCCTAAAGCCCAGGGTAGTGTTAGCAGTGCCCAAACCAATCCCCTTTGTCTGAAGTGTGGAAGAAACACCAGGGTATCTGTAGAGCTGGCAGTGATATATGTTTTGGATGTGGCAAACTAGGCCACAAGGTCAGACAATGTCCTCAGGTGGGTTCTCAGAGTCAGCATAACCGTCCCCCAGCTTATTTCGATTGCCCGAATCAACAGGTTACCACATCTAGTGCCACCAGCGCCCAAACAGACTCTATGCTCTTTAGCCTCGATAGGATCAGGAGAGTTCTCCTGATGTGGTCACTGGTACGTTAAAAGTTTATCATTTAAATGCTTATGCTTTGCTAGACCCAGGAGCTTCTTTATCCTTTGTTACTCTATAGCTGTTGACTTCGGAGTCAGTCCCGAAATCCTATCAGAGCCTTTTTCAGTCTCTACCCTAATGGGTAAATCTATCATAGCCGGGTGGGTATACAGAAACTATCCGATTATTATATCTTAGAAAGTTACTTCAGCAGACTTAGTCGAATTAGAGATGACCGATTTGATGTCATTCTCAGCATGGATTGGCTTCATTCTTGCTATGCCTCAGTCGACTGCAAAATTAGAATTGTCCAATTTCAGTTTCTGAATAAATCCGTCCTTGAGTGAAGGGGCAGTACTTCAGCATTTAGGAGTCAGCTTGTTTCTTACCTTCGGAGAAAAATGATATCTAAGAGATGTGTCTATGTAAGACCCCGCAAAAAAAATCATGCGTCTATATTCAGCCCTTAAGGCTCTTAAATGATCCAACACTTAGAATAATTCTTAGCTAAGTATTCAACACTTAGTCCCATTTCCTACCTTCGGACTTTGGGGATTTATTTGATGACCTTCCTGGTCTCCATTTTGCGATTTTCAAGTTGCGTTATGATGGGGCAGATCAATAGTACACTTGGGGTGAGTTTCAGAATTTTTGGAACTCGGTTAGGGCATGTTTGCATTTTCGAACCAGTGAGGTATTGCGATGGCCCCGCATCGCAAGGCCTAGTCAAGTTGACTAGGGGTCATGTCGTGAGGCCCAATCAAGTTAAGCCCCCCTTTTACACCAAAAATAATTATTTTCTCTCAATTCTCTCAGGAACACAAGCTAGGGTTTACATAGAAGATTCAAGATCGAGAAATTCTATCCGTCCATCTTTGCAGATTAACAAACTAAGGTATGCGTTGTGTTGATTCATGGACTCCTTTCATCCATGAAGCTCAAGAAACTTATTTTAAACTATATAATATCATGCTCATGTTATGACTTGATTGTTGATCATGTTTATGTGTTGAACGATTCCAAGAGGGAATCTTTATGAGTTTTCATGAAACTAGGATGACGTGTTAGTTGAAATATATGAATTTCGAGTGGTTTGAATTATTAAGTTAAAGAATATACCAATGCCATAAAGTATGCATGCAAAGTGTTCGATAACAAAATGCTTAAAGGACTAGAAACCATGAAATTTATCTCGAATGTAACCTAGACGATAAATGTATAATATCCTTTTATGGTTAAATGATTCCCATGCTAGTGTGGAGCAGTGTAAATGTTGTTGGAATATCTATGATATTAGAGTATGTAATTATAACATGGTTATATGTCTTTCTATTCGTGTACAATAACTATGAAAACCATGTGCTTTATGAAATCCCCAACTTAGATGTTATGGATTGTTGATAGTGATCATATACTCAAGAAATGTCGTGTTTTATCAGTTTCTTCCTATCAAGTCCTGGGGGTACTTGTACCTAAAAAATACAGCTTTGTGCCTAGAGCCAGTGTTATGTTTCCACGATATCCTTAGTCATGCCATGATCCATAGAACTCAGTCAGTCAAGTGACTCAGGAAAGCTCAGTAATTCAATAATCTCAAGTACTATTCCGTCAGTCAGTGAAACTCAGTTAATTCAGTTCAATTCAGTCCAATTTAATCATGGGAGTAGGAATTAGCACCGAGCAAACCCAAGGATAGGAACTTACCTGTCAGTTTAGGGTGTGATTCATAGAAACAATCCTTGTGTTCTAGAACTACGTAGCCAGCGTAGGTTGAGACATTTAACCTGTTAGTTTAGGGTTGATAAGGTGGCTTAACCTATCAGTTTAGGGTTCCCACCATTCTTATATTATGTACCTACCAGTATAGGGTTCTTACAGTGTCCTTACCAATGGCGCGGTATTGACACCCTTCTAATTGGGGTTACAGATTGGACCCTAATTCATCATTATTTGATTAATTGGGGCATGTCGGTTAGATAACTACTTCCCACAGTTTTAGAATCAGTCTCAGTAAAAGAACTCAGATAATTCTTCTATTTCAGGACTATCAGATACAGTCAACTCAGATACAATCACCCATGTTATCGGACATATCAGTAAACTCATGTTATCAGTACTCAAACTCAGTAATCATGTTTTCCCAATCTTATTTACAGTATTATGTATTTATGCATGCATTCTCATGTTCATGTTAGTCGTCCAGTTAGTATTGTTCATGCATATGAACCCCATGCATTCAACCTACCTTACATGTATACCAGTACATTCAAAGTACTGACACATTTGCGCTATGGTGTCTTATACCATAGGTTCAAAAGCACGAGCTCCAGAGCATCAGTAGTATCCTAGTTTCTGCAGTTGGAGTTAGAAGTGAGTCCTTATCCCTTGAGGACATGATCGTTATTTTATGTTATTATTTATTTCAGCTCAGTTTTGCTAGACAGAGTTAGTTGGAGACATGTTCCTTCAACTCCATATTCAGACAGTACTTAGAGGCTTACAAATTTGATTCAGACTTCAGTTGTTTTCAGTTTTGTCTTGGTATTGATAAGCCATACTATTTAGTCATTATTATTTCATTTATGATTCAGTGTGAACCTTATGGCCTATCAACCTTTATTTCCACATTCATATACATATATTATGCAATGTACAGGTACAGATAGTTCGGGGCGTTAAAAACTTAGTATCAAAGCCTAAGGTTCAACAGTGTCCTAGGAAGTCTGAAAGCCGCATCTAGTAGAGTCTTGTACATGGGTGTGTTGCGCGCCACATTTATTTGCAAGAGGCTATAAGATGTTTTAGGAACAATTTCCCTTCGTTCATTATTTATGTCATTCTAGTGAGCAAAATCTCAAGTCAATCTCTCAGTCTAATCTATTTCTGCTTTTCTTTTACAGAATATGCCTCCAAAAAGAAGAAACGGGAATCAGTCAGCCCCTCAGCCCGAAGATCTTTTGGGAGAACATATTTCTCATGCGGAGTTTAGGGCTGCATTCACTACTCTTGCTTAGTCAATTGCCTCGCAGAATAAATGACCAGTAGTCATTTCGGCCAACCCAGTGGCCAATTCAGCTGTAGCCAGGATTTGGGATTTCACCCGAATGAATCCTCCATCATCTTTGTGTCTAAGTCAGATGAGGACCCTCAAGAATTCATTGACCAGGTTTTGAAGGTTATAGATATTATGGGGGTTACTGCTATAAAGAGTACTGAGCTAGCTGCATATCATTTGTAGGATGTGGCTCATACTTGGTACAAGCAGTGGAAGTCAAAAAGGTCAAATGATGCAGGTCCTATAGAGTGGGAGGAGTTTGTCGCTGTATTCTTAGACAGATTCTTTCCCTAAGAGCTTAGAAAGGCTAAGGTGCTAGAATTCATTAACCTCAGGCAGGGCAACATGACGGTGAAAGAGTATTTGCTTAAGTTTACCCAATTAGCAAGATATGACCTCACGTGGTTGCTGACAACAGGGCCAAGATGAGTAAGTTCGTGTTAGGGGTGAATGATAGTGTAGTAAATGAGTGCAGGTATGTGATGCTGAAAAGTGACAAGACTTTAGCCAGGCTTATGACCCATGCTCAGCAAACAGAGGAGAAGAAGATTAAAGTGAGAGAGAGGCAGAATAAAAGAGCAAGGTCAGGCATTTTCAACTTTGCTCACCCCAAATTAGAAAGAGGAAACCGTTCCCAATTTTTTCCTAAGTCATCAGTTCTAGCTCTTTCTCCAGCTAGTGCTCCAGCTCCTAAGTTCAGAGACAGAGCACCAGGCTCTAAGTCTCAGGGGAGTTCTATCAGTGCCTTCTCATATCCTCTTTGTCAGACTTGCGGTAAGCACCATCTAGGTGTTTGCAGATCGAGTAGTGATGTCTATTTTGGTTGTGGCAAGATAGGCCACAAAATTAGAAATTGCCCTCAGATAGGTTTCCAGGGTTAGTAGGACCATCTCGTAGCTCAGTCCAATCGCCCAGTTCAGTATGGCGCCACCTCCAGTGCTACTAGTGGGCAGCGCCCAAACAGACTTTATGCTCTCCAGTCCCAGTAAGATCAGTAAAATTCTCCTAATGTAGTTACTGGTACATTACATATCTTTCATGTGCATATTTATGCTTTGCTAGATCCAGGTGCTTTCTTCTCTTTTGTTACTTCTTACATAGCAGGAAATTTTGAAGTCTATCTCAAAACTCTAGAAGAGACCTTTTCAGTCTCTACCCCAGTGGGTAAAACCATCATAACCCGCGGGTATACAAGAACTATTCGATTATGATATTCTGAAAAGTAACTTCAGCAGATTTAGTCAAATTAGAGATGACTGATTTTGATGTCATTCTCGGCATGGATTGCCTTCATTCCTTCTATGCCACAGTCGACCATAGAAACAAAATAGTCTAGTTTTAGTTTTTGAATGAACCCACCTTAGAGTGGAGGGGTAGTATTTCAGCTTTCAGAGGTCAGCTTATTTCCTACCTATGGGCAAGGAAAATAATATCTAACGGATTTTTCTATCATCTTGTTCATGTTAAGGACTCTTGTTTCGAAACTCCCAGTCTTGAATCAGTCCCAGTTGTGTATGAATATTCAGATATCTTTCCCGAAGATCTTCTGGGGATTCCTCCCGAAAGGGAAATAGACTTCAGCATTGATCTTCTTCCAGACACTCAGCCTATCTCCATTCTGTTTGATCTTCTTCTAGACACTCAACCTATCTCTATTCTTCCATATAGAATGGCACCAGTAGAGCTCAAGGAACTAAAAGAATAGTTGAAGGATCTCTTGGATAAGGGACTCATCAGGCCTAGTATGTCCCCGTGGGGCGCACCAGTCTTATTCATGCGCAAGAAAGATAGTTCTCTCAGGATGTGCATTGATTACCGTCAGCTCAACAAAGTCACGGTCAAGAACAAATGTCCTCTTTCCAGAATCGATAACTTGTTTGACCAACTTCAGGGTGCTAGCTATTTCTCTAATATAGACCTCAAATCCAGCTATCATAAACTTAGAGTCAGTGAATGTGACATTTCAAAGACAGATTTCCATACTCGGTATGGTCACTTCAATTTCTAGTTATGTCCTTTGGTCTTACTAATGCCCTAGCCGCTTTTATGGACTTGATAAACTGTGTGTTCAAGCAGTACTTGGACATGTTCGTCATAGTCTTCATAAATGATATTCTGGTCTATTCCCATAGTGAGAGTGATCATGCAAACCATCTCAGAATAGTACTTCAGACTCTCAGAGATCATCAACGATTCTCTAAATTCAGTAAGTGCGAGTTTTGGCTAAGGTCAGTAGCATTCCTTGGTCATATCATTTCTAGTGATGGCATTAGAGTAGATCCTCAAAAAATTAAAGCAGTAAAAAACTGGACCAGACCTGTCTCTCCATATGATATAAGTAGTTTCTTGGGTTTGGCTAGTTATTACAGACGGTTTGTTGAGGGATTTTCTTCTATCGCATCCCCTATGTCCAGATTGACTCAGAAAAAAGTCAAGTTTCGGTGGTCAGATCCTTGTGAGAATAGTTTTCAGGAATTGAAGACTCGACTTACCTCTTCTCCAGTCTTAGCTTTTTCAGATGGTCCAAAGGGGTTAGTAGATATTGTGATGCATCCAGAGTAGGTTTGGGTTATGTCCTCATGCAGCATGGTAAGGCCATAGCCTACGCCTCCAGATAGCTTAAACCCCATGAGAAGAATTATATCACTCATGATATTGAGTTAGCAACCATTATTTTTGCCTTATAGATTTGGAGGCATTATATATACGGGGTTCATATAGATATATTCATAGATCATAAGAGTCTTCAGTATGTCTTTTCTCAGAAAGATCTTAATCTTTGTCAGAGAAGGTGGTTAGAGCTCTTGAAAGATTATGATATGAGTGTCCTTTACCATCCGGGCAAGGCCAACATTATGGACGATGCTCTCAGTAGACTCTCTATGGGTAGTGTTTCTCATGTTGAGGACAATAAGAAAAAGTTAGCTCAGGAAGTGCATCAGCTTGCAAGACTAGGCGTTCGCTTAGTCGATACAAAAGAGGGTGATATATGGGTTCAGAGTAGTTCAGAATCATCTCTAGTTTCTGAGGTGAAAGAAAAGCAATATAGAGATCCCAACCTAGTAGTCGAAGGGTAGAAAGTAGAGGTTTTCTCCCAAGGGGAAGATGGTGTTCTACGTTGTCAGGGTCATCTCTGTGTTCCAGGTGTTGATGAATTAAGGCAGAAAATTCTTACAGAAGTGCATGGTGTCCGCTACTCTATTCATCAAAGGTCCACTAAGATATACCGTGACTTGTGGGAGATCTAATGGTGGAGTGGGATGAAGAGAGATATTGCAGAGTTTGTGTCTAAGTGCTCTATATGTCAGTAGGTTAAGATAGAGCATCAAAAGCCTAGTGGGTCCATGCAGGAGTTCAGTATTCCTACTTAGAAGTGGGAAGCGGTGAACATGGATTTCGTGACGGGTTTGCCTCAAACTTATTATCAGCATGATTTGGTTTGGGTTAGTATAGATAGAATGACCAAATAAGCTCATTTCCTTCTAGTTTATACCTCTTATTCAGCCGAGGATTACGCCAAACTCTATATTAAAGAGTTGGTCAGATTGCACGGTGTTCCATTGTCTATTATCTCAGATAGAGGTACCCAGTTCACCTTTTACTTCTGGAAAGCATTCTAAAAGGGTCTTGGTACCCAAGTCCATCTCAGTACAGCCTTCCATCCTCAGAAGGACGGTCAAGCAAAAAGGACCATACAGACTCTAGAAGATATGCTAAGGGCGTGTGCAATTGATTTCAAGGGAAGTTGGGATGACCACTTGCCTTTGATTGAATTTGCATGCAACAATAGCTATCATTCTAGTATTCAGATGGCTCCATTCGAAGATCTCTATGGTAGGAGATGTAGATCTCCAGTTGGTTGGTTCAAAGTCAGTGAGGCCTTAGTCATAGGGCCTGACTTAGTGTTTGATGCCTTAGAGAAGGTCCAATTGACCAGAGAAAGACGTCAGGCTGCTCAAAGCCGACAGAAGTCTTATGCAGATGTTCGTAGAAAAGATCTCGAGTTCAAGATTGGTGACTATGTATATCTAAAGATCTCTCCCATAAAGAGAGTGAAACGATTCGGCAAGAAGGGAAAGCTCAGTCCCTGATATATCGGTCCCTTCAAGATTCTCAGTTGATTTGGCAAGGTAGCCTATGAGCTTAAATTGCCTTCAGATCTAGCTTCAGTCAATCCAGTCTTCCATGTCCCTTTTCTCAAGAAGTGCATAGGTGACCCATCAATCGTAGTCCCTATTTAGAGCGTTGATGTTCAGAACAGCCTATCTTATGAAGAGATCTCAGTCGAAATCCTAGACTATCAGACTTGTAGACTGAGGAGCAAAGAAGTCCCTCTAGTCAAAGTTCTATGGAGAAATCAGTCCATTGAGGGAGCTACTTAGGAGACAGAAGCATACATACATACCAAGTATCCTCACCTCTTTTCTGCTAACTCAGACCCCACTCAAGGTAACAACTTTCCTTAAGCTCATTCAGTTTTATGTTTAGTGTTCATCACAAACTTAGTATTAAATACCATTGCATATTCAATCATGCATTCATGTATCAGTTCAGTCAAATAATCATGCATAAGACATGCAAACTCATTGTGAGGAAAACTTAGTTCATCAAAACACTCAGTTATGCATTCATGAATCAGTTATATATGCATCAGATATGCATGTTCAGCATGATATGTATTTAGTTTATTAGTCGTGTCAGTCATGAAATCATGTTCCAGTTATTCATGTTCAGCTCATGTTCAGTTAAGCTTTTATCCTCTCTCAATCAGTCTCATTCAAGGATGAATGTTCCTAAGGAGGAGATATTGTAAGACCCTACAAAAAAATCATGAGTCTAAATTCAGCCCTTAAGGCTCTTAAATGATCCAACACTTAGAATAATTCCTAGATAAGTATTCAACACTTAGTCCCATTTCTTACCTTCGGACTTTGGGGATTTATTTGATGACCTTTCCAATCTCCATTTTGCGATTTTCAAGTTGTGTTGTGATGAGGAAGGTCAATAGTACATTGGGGTAAGTTTCGGAATTTTCGGAACTCGTTTAGGGTGTGTTTACATTTTTGAACCAGTGAGGTATCGCAATGGCCCCGCGTTGCGAGTCTCAGTCAAGTTGACTAGGGTTCATGTCACGAGGCCCAATCAATTTAATTGGGGGTCACATCGCGAGGGCACCCAAATTTCTAGCATTTTAGCTTCGTATTTTGAAGGGTAAATGAGTTAATTTCCCACCCCTGTATAAGCCACAAACACGGGATTAAGACCTCTTTTACACCAAAATAATTATTTTCTCTGAATTCTCTCAAGAACACAAGCTAGGGTTTACATAGAAGATTCAAGTTTGAGAAATTCTATGCGTCCATCTTTGCAGATTACCAAACTAAGATATACATTGTGTTGATTCATGGACTCCTTTCATCCATGAAGCTCAAGAACCCTATTTTAAACTATATATCATGATTCTTATGTTATGACTTGATTGTTGATCATGTTTATGTGTTGAACGATTCCAAGAGGGAATCTTTATGTGTTTCCATGAAACTAGGATGGCATGTTAGTTGAAATATATGAATTTTGAGTGGTTTGAATTGTTAAGTTAATGAATATACCTATGCCATAAAGTGTGCATGCAAATTGTTCGATAACAAAATGCTTAAAGGACTAGAAACCATGCAATTTAGCTTGAATATAACCTAGATGATAAATGTATGATATCCTCTTATGGTTAAATGATTCCCATGCTAGTGTGGAGTAGTGTAAATGTTGTTAGAATATCCATGATATTAGAGTATGTAATTATAGCATGGTTATATGTCTTTCTATTCGTGTACAAGAACTATGAAAACCATATGCTTCATGAAATCTCCAACTTATGATGATATGGATTGTTGATATTGATCATATACTCAAGAAGTATCGTGTTATATCAGTTTCTTCCTATCGAGTCTTGGGGGTATTTGTACCCAAAAAATATAGCTGTGTGCCTAGAGCTAGTGTCATGTTTCCACGATATCCTTAGTCATGCCATGATCCATAGAACTCAGTCAGTCAAGTGACTCAGGAAAGCTCAGTAATTCAGTAATCTCAACTACTATTTCGCCAGTCAGTAGAACTCAGTTAATTCAGTTCAATTTAGTCCAATTTAATTATGTTCAGTGTCTATTCAGATAGGAGTAGGAATTAGCACCGAGCGAACCCAAGGATGGGAACTCACCTGTCAGTTTAGGGTGTGATTCTTAGAAGAAATCCTCAGTTTAGGGTTGATGAGGTGTTTTAACCTATCAGTTTAGGGTTCCTACCATTCTTATTTTAAGTATCTGCCAGTATAGGGTTCTCACAGTGTCCTTACCAGTGGCGCGGTATTGACACCCTTCCAATTGGGGTTACATATTGGACCCTAATTTAGCATTATTCGCATAATTGAGGCATGTCGGTTAGATGACTACTTGCCACAGTTTAAAAATCAGTCTCAGTAAAAGAACTCAGATAGTTTTTCAGATTTAAGGACTGTCAAATATAGTCAACTCAGATATAGTTACCCATGTTATCGGGCATATCAGTAAACTCATGTTATCAGTATTCAGACTCAGTAATCATGTTTTCCCGGTTTTATTTACAGTATGATGTATTTATGCATGCATTCTCACGTTCATGTTAGTCAGCTAGTTAGTATTGTTCATGCATATGAACCCTATGCATTCAGCCTACCTCACATGCATACCAGTATATTCAAAGTACTGATGCATTTGCGCCATGGTGTATTATACCATAGGTTCAAAAGCACGAGCTCCAGAGCATCAGTAGCATCCCAGTTTCCGCAGTCGGAGTTAGTTGTGAGTCCTCATCCTTTGAGGACATGATCATTATTTTATGTTATTATTTATTTCAGCTCAGTTTTTCTAGACGGAGTTAGTTGGAGACATGTTTCTTCAACTCCATATTCATACAATACTCAGAGGCTTTCATATTTGATTCAGACTTCAGTTGTTTTTAGTTTTGTCTTGGTATTGATATGCCACACTATTCAGTCATTATTATTTCATTTATGATTCAGTGTGAACCTCATGGCCTATCAACCTTTATTTCCACATTCATATACATGTATTATGCATTGTACAGGTAGAGATATCAGTCATGAGTTAGCTTATGGTCCTTCGAGGTCATGAGCACCGTGTAATGTTCCGGGCACCAGGCTCGGGACATTACAGTCTACCATCTCATTTGATTCTATGACTCTAGTTCAGAATCCCCTACTCTTAAATCAATGTCAATAGCATGTGAATTCCCAGATGTGTTTCCCGAGGATCTTCCCAGAGTTCCTCTCGAAAAGAAAATCGACTTTGGAATAGACCTTTTTTCATACACTCAGCCAATATCTATTTTGCCAAACAGAATGGCACCTAAAGAACTTAGAGAATTAAAAGAACATTTGAAGGATCTCCTAGATAAGGGATTCATCAAACCCAGTATGTCCTTGTGGGGTGCCCCAATTTTATTCGTGTTTAAAAAGACGGTTCTCTCAGAATGTGTATTGACAACCGTCAGCTAAATAAATTCATGGTCAAGAACAAGTATCCACTTCCTAGAATCGATGAATTGTTTGACCAACTTCAAGGTGCCAGTTACTTCTTCAAGATAGACCTCAGATCAGGCTATCATCAGCTTAGAGTCAAAGAATGTGATGTCCCAATAATAGCCTTCTAAAATCGGTATGGTCATTTCAAATTCTTAGTTATGTTATTTGGTCTTACAAATGCCCCAGCAGCTTTCATAGACTTGATGAACCGTGTGTTCAAGAAGCACTTGGACATGTTCATCATATTCTTCATAGATAATATTCTTGTCTACTCCCGCAGTGAGCATGATCATGCAGACCATATCAGGATTGTATTGCAGACTCTCAGAAACCATCAGCTATTCACCAAATTCAGTATGTGCAAATTTTAGCTAAGGTCAGTAGCTTTCCTTGGCCATATCATTTTCGGTGATGGCATTAGAGTTGATCCCCAAAAGACCGAAACAGTGAGAAATTAGCCTAGACCCATCTCTCTATCAGATATTAGGAGTTTCTTGGGCTTGACTGGATATTACCAATGGTTTGTTGAGGGATTTTCGTCTATTACATCCCCTACGTCCAGATTAACTCAGAAGAAAGTCAAGTTCCAGTGGTCAGATTCTTGTGAAAAAAGTTTTCAGGAGTTGAAGACTCGACTCACTACAACTCCAGTCCTGACTTTACCAGATGGTTTAGATGGGTTTGTGGTATATTGTGATACCTCTGGAGTCAGTTTGGGGTGTGTTTTAATGCAGAGAGGTAAGGTCATAGCCTACACCTCTAGACAACTTATGCCCCATGAAAAGAACAATCCTACTCATGATCTTGAGTTAGTAGCAGTAGTATTTGCCTTAATGATTTGGAGTCACTATTTGTATGGGGTGCACGTTGATGTGTTCACTAACCATAAGAGCCTACAGTATGTGTTCTCTTAAAAAGATTTAAACCTCCATCAGAGAAGGTGGTTGGAGTTGTTGAAAGACTACGACATAAGTATCCTGTATTATCCGGGTAAAGCCAATGTTGTAGCTTATGCTCTTCGTAGGATGTCTATGGGTAGTGTTTCTCATGTGGAGGATGGTAAGAAGAAGTTAGCTCAGGAAGTTCATCAGCTTGGCCAACTAGGTATTCACTTAGTCGATTCAGCAGAAGGTAGTATATGGGTGCAGAGTAGTTAAGAATCATCCCTAGTTTATGAGGTGAAGGAAAAGCAGAATAAAGATCCCAGTCTAGTCAAGTTGAAGGAATCAATCAGAGATCAGAAGATAGAGGTTTTCTCCCAAGGGGGAGATGGTGTGTTACACTGCCAGGGTCGGCTATGTGTGCCAGATGTAGATGACTTGAGACAACGAATTCTTGCAGAAGCACATGATGCGCGGTACTCTATTCATCTAGGGTCCACTAAGATGTACCATGATTTGTAGGAGATCTATTGGTGGAGTGGAATGAAGAGAGTTATTACAGAGTTTGTGGCTAAGTGCTCAACATGTCAGCAGGTTAAGATTGAGCATCAAAATCCTAGTGGGTCCATGCAGGAGTTCAGTATTCCCACTTAGAAGTGGGAAGAAGTGAACATGTACTTTGTGATAGGTTTGCCTCTTACTCGTCGCCAGCATGATTCAGTTTGGGTCATCATAGACAGGATGACCAAATCAGCTTATTTCCTACCAGTCTATACCTCACATTCAGCCGAGGATTACACCAAACTCTATATCAAGAATTTGGTTAGATTGCACGGTGTTTCATTGTCTATTATCTCATATAGAGTTACCCATTTTACCTCTAATTTCTAGAAGGCATTCCAAAAGCGTCTTGGTACCCGAGTTCACCTCAGTACAGCCTTTTATCCTCAGACAGATGTTCAAGAAGAAAGGACCATTCAGACTTTGAAAGATATGCTGCAAGCATATGCGATAGACTTTAAAGGTAGTTGGGATGACCACTTGCCTTTGATTGAATTCGCATATAACAACAGCTATCATTCCAGCATTCAGATGGTTCTATTTGAGACACTTTATGGGAAGAGGTGTACATCTCCCATTGGTTGGTTTGAAGTGGGTGAGGCCGTAGTGGTAGGGCCTGACTTGGTATTTGATACCTAGAGAAAGTTCAGTTGATCAGGGAAAGGCTTAAGACGGCTTAGAGCCAATAAAAATCATATGCAGATGTGTGCAGAAAGGATCTCGAGTTCGAGATTAGTGATTTTTTGTATTTGAAAATCTCTCCTATGAAAGAAGTGAAGAGGTTTGACAAGTAAGAGAAACTCAATCCCCGATATGTTGGTCCTTATAGAATTCTCAGCCATTTCAGAAAGGTAGCTTACGAGCTTGAGTTGCCTTCAGACTTAGCTTCAGTGCATCTAGTGTTCCATGTCTCCTTGCTTAAGAAATGCATAGTTTACCCAGCAGCCATAGTCCCTATAGAGGGCATAGATATTCAGAACAACCTCTCTTATGAAGATATCCTAGTCGAAATTCTTGATTGTCAGATTCTCAAACTGAGGAACAAAGAAGTCCCTCTAGTTAAAGTTCTTTGGCGGAATCAGTCCGTTGAGGGAGCTACTTGGGAAGCAGAGGAAGACATGCGGACCAAGTATCCTCATCTTTTCTCCGAAAACTCAGACTCAACCCAAGGTAGCAGTTTTCCTTTAAATTACTCAATCTCATGTTCAAATATAGCTATCAACTTGGTTCCCAAGGGGGAGACATTGTAAGACCCCGCAAAATCCTAAGCTTGACTCAGTATTTTAAGCTTACTAAGGGGTCCCAGACTTAGAAAAATTCTAGCTAAGTATTCAGACTTAGTACTATTTTGTCCTTCGTAAGTTGAAAACTCTATTTCACAACTCTTATGACCTTAAAGTATCGATCTTTAGATTGATTCATGATCAGGAATGTCAGTAGGTATTCCCGTACGAGTTTTAGATTTTTCAGACCTTCTTTAGACCATGTTAAGTGACCAAAATAGTGAGTCGACGTGTCACACCGTCCATCCCGTTGACAAATAATTTTTCCCTCAGCTTAGTGTAAATTTCAGTAACTGACCCAGGCTCGATGTAGTGTGTCGATCTGCGTGTTGATAGTTCAGTTTTCAGTCATTAAAAAGCCGTATCCTTAGGGGTATTTAGGTCTTTTCCCATGTCCTTCATACCCCCAAAACATGAAATTTAGCCTTCTATTTGCAACAAACACTCATTATTTTACAAATTGCTCAAGAACAAAAACTCTAGGTGATTGAATTTTAAATTCAAGGCTCAAGATTCCACCGTTAATCTTCAAGAATTTAGCAACCAAGGTATGTCAGGTGTTCATCGAAGGGTTCCTTCCACCCTTGGAGTCCAAGAAGCTCTTTTAAACTTCAAGTAGCTTGATTTCATGCTTTCCATTATTTGAATTCAAGTGTATTCATGATTATAATGTTGATTGGATTTCTATTCCATGATTAAGTGCAAGATTTATGTAAAAACAACTATCATGTATGTAGTATCACGTGAATTCATGTTAAAGCCTTGAAATTGTGATGCTCATGTGTTGATTAGTACTATGTGCATTTAAAATGCCTTCCAAGTGTTTGATGAGTTGTTCATGAGAATTAAATAATGAAATTATATCATGATAGCATGTATTCAAGTTCATGTCATGCAAGTGTTTGCTAGAATGTCCTGATGAATGAATGATGATCAGTAGTTATTTATCATATTTCAAGATTGTGCCATGTCTTATAATTTATGCAATTGAGTCCTGGGGGTATTTAATACTCGATAATTTAGTTGATTACCTAGAGCCATGGTCAATGTCAGGATAGTATCAGTCATGTCATGATCAGTAGTACTCTCAGCTAGTTACAGAACTCAGGAAAAACTCAGTAGACTCAGTATCAGTTCAGTAGAGTTCAGTATTTAGTTCAGGCCTCAGTAAATTCAGCCAGTTAACAGAATTCAGTAGTATTCCGCCAGTCAATGGAACTTAGTGAACTCAGTCCAGTTTAGTTAGACAGTATAACCAGTAATAGTTCAGTTAGGCCTAGTATGAACTAGAAATCAATTCAGTGTCTATTTAGTTGGGAGTAGGATTCAGCACCAAGTTAACCCAGGAATAGGTGCATTCCTGCCAGCAGAGGGTTTAACCCTTAGTAGCAATCCCTGCATTACAGAACTACGTAGCCAGCGTAGGTTGAGATATCTTCTGGCCAGATATTATGAGGGTTGATACATCTCCTTCGAGTTTTCCTGCTAGTGAGGGTTGACGAAAGAGCTTCCTATTATGGAGGGTTAACTCATAACTTGTCTTTACCCGTGGCATGGTATTGGCACCCTTACAACTGGGGTTATAAGTTTGAACCCAATCTATTTAGAAAGAGGCATGTCGGTTAGATAATTACCTCCCACAGTCTCAGTTTCAGATTTAGTCTCAGTACAGAACTCAGTTCAGTTCTATAGATTCAGGACTATCAGACACAGTAACTAAGTTCAGTATGAAATATAGTATAGTTCCACAGAATCAAGACTGTTAGATACAGTCATTCAGTTATCAGTATACTCATATATCTGTTAATTAGTATTCAAACTCAGTATCCATTGTTTTCATGATCTTAGTTACAGTATATGTATTCATGCATGTACTTCCATTCAGTTTTATTCATCTCATTCAATCAGTATTGTTCATGCATATGAACCTATGCGTTTCAGCCTACCTCACTTAGCATACCAGTACATTCAAAGTACTGACACATACTTTTCTCTTGCGCTATGATGTCTTATATCATAGGTTCAGAAGTACGGGCTCCCGATCATCCCTAGCAGCTACAGATTTTCAACAGTCAAAGTTAGTGGTGAGTTCTCATAGTTTGAGTACATGATTATAATTTTAGCATTTCAGTTTTATTTCAGTAGCTGGAATTAGTTGGGGACTTGTCCCATCAACTCCACATTTTAGACAATTTAGAGGCTTTTCAGACTAGAGTATTTTCAGATAGATGTTTCTGTTTTGGTATTGTTACATCGTATTCAATTTTATTTCAGTATTGAACCTAATGGCATATTTTCTGTCTAATTTTTGCATATTACAGTATTATCATTTAGTTAATACAGCAGGTACCAGTCAGGGGTTAGCTTGTGGTCCTTCGAGATTATGAGCACCGTGTAGTGTCCGGGTTATAGACTTGGGGCGTTACAATTGGCCTTGCTCAGATGATACAACACACTCTATCATAATCCTTCAACAATTCTTACTAACTTCTCTGATGAAGATTTAACACTCTTTGAGTGAACATATTGATAACGCTCAATCTACAACTCTCGTTTGAGTGTAAAGCGGTCGTTAGCAAATATAGAACCCAATCTGGGTTGGGTGTCGATCCCACAGGGAATAGCTTGGCCAACAAGTAAGTAAAATTACTAAACTTTTGGTGCAAGTCTCGTAAGAAGGGGGGATTCTTGTTTTGCAAGTAATGTAAACAAAAGCTGAAAATAATAAAGTAAAAAGAGAGTGATTGTTACGTTGGTTGTAAACAATGAGAATTGAAGCGTTGGGGTTATGTCCACCTTCTGAGGTATACGTCTCTATTGGCTATGAGTGTGTAGAATTCTGACATGCAATTGCTTATAGAGGATTGTAGTCGATGGTAAATCCAAGCGTCTCTCGACCTAAACAAGGACTATTTCACTTTAACTCTCTCGAGCTTAAAGCGTGTCTAACGGTACGAATTCTCCAAGAGGTTAGTCCAGTTACGAAACTAGCTTTTTAATAGGAAAGGGTGTCCTACTACCTTGACATTATCTCTTTTCCAGACAAATAACTTTTCTCTCGAACAAGTTAAATGTTAGACTGGCGTATTCTTGCGTTTGCAACCGCAAAGAATGTAGATTAAGATGAAGAGAATAATGATATAAGCAATATACGTGCCTCGAACTCACAAACTCACAGCAATAGATAGTAACTCATTCGGCTTCCATAACCCCAACAGAGAAGTTTAGTTACCCATGAATGCGAAGGAAATCACGATTGACATTGTTATTATATCACGATATTGAGTAATGGCGTGTAGATCAAGTGATAGGCGTGAGGCGTGATTCCTTAGCAAGTAACGATTCTCTTGTTGTGGAATTTAAGAATAGAAGAGTAGAAGAAGAAAAATAGAATTGAATTGTAAGATGAGATGTTAAGAAAATGTAAGAAGATGTAAGAAGATGTAAGAAGATGCTAGAAGATAGGAAGATGAGAGGGATGGAAGGAAGTATTGTGTTCTCCCTCCTTCCTCCCTCCTTATTCTCTAAAATCTCTAGCATGATAGGGTATTTATAACACCCATATCCTAATCCTACTAGATAAATAAAATATCTAACCAAATCCTACTAGGCTAATGTAATACTTAACCCAATTGTACTAGGTTAATGTAACATTATCATAATCCAAATAAAATAATGAAATACATAACCTAATTGTACTAGGTTAATGTATCATTGTCAAAATCCAGCTTTGTGTCTGTAAGTCCCCAAAGTCTTCAGAATTGCTGTTTTAGCCCGGGACAGATTCTCCATGCATCACTTTTGGTCCTTTAGGCGTCCAAACTCCCTTTCCTTCCTTCGTGAGCTTTCTTTAGCGTCAAGTAAGCCATAAAATGCTGAATTATGCATCATTTATACCTGAAACTTTACTAATCATGTTCGTTAGCTCATTTACAGGAAAAAGGACTAAAAGTGCATGAAATATATAATTTGTTCTCAAAACTAGGCTAAAATATGGGCAAAATATATTGATATAGGTGCGTAAATTCGCCTATCATCAACACCCCACACTTAGAGCTTTGTTCGTCCTCGAACAAACTATCATGTCCTTCTAAACATCAACTTAGGGTTTTACAACAACAACACAAAATATTCGTCAAGACAAGCACAACAATTATCAACAAAGAGTAGCTTTTCGATTATAGGTAGAAACAATTTAACCTCTAGCATAGACTCGTGATGGTGATCAACTCGCATGCAAACGTTAAAGTACAAGGAATCATATATAACTACCCAAAACTCATCAACCATGTGTGTCTCACACTATAGTACCCATAATCACTCACAAGTATAGCATATTTTTCAAACATGGGTATCAAAATGTCCTTGCTCTCACTCTAACAAAGAATTCATATGTAGCAACTGATGACCATAGGCTTGCCCTTAGTGTAATGCTCCACTAAATGTCAGAATGCTAAGCTTAGAATCAAATAGGTCTTTTGATGGTTGTAATGTAGGCTAAGGGACGGGTAGGACTATTTTGGCCAGGAATAGTGACTAAGTTCCTAAGCGCTTTAATACATCACTTTGTATCATTGACACTTTGTTTTTTTTTTCTTTCAACCTTTCTTTCTTTTATTCTACCACCCTTGTTCTCCTCTTTTGTTTTTCAATTTTAAGCACAACTCGCTTTTCAGCTTTCTTTTCTTTTTTCTTTTCACAACATACCTCTTATGATATCACTTTCTTTTTCATAACACATTCAAGCACCATTACAATTTATAGCATCATACTCACCCAATTTCCTCTTATGTTGTCATATGACTTTTTCACTTTAAAGCACTTAGGAGTTTGGATCAAATTACGGTCTTGAAAAAAATGGATTAGGCTTACATACAAGGTTGTCAAAGAAAATAGGCTAAAGGCTCAAAAGGGTTTAACTAGGATGATGTCCATGGGTAGGTAAAACTGAAGGTAAACAAATATAGGTTGCCAACGAAATGCCTAAATCATATCCTAAACTTACACTCCTTATTTTCGCTTTGCATACATACCAGGCAAGTTCTAGCATCAGCCACACACATAGAATATACGATTATCTCACACACACAAGGCACATGGTCGACTTGCTTAGAAGTAATATAGACTCTCGACCCAACAAGTGAAGGAATTGAACCACACAATATCACATAATGAGTCACAACTAGAGCCTAAATGTCTCAATAGTCACAATTGTAGCACATACTCTTGTTATAATCTCATGCTGCCTATCAAAATAATTTCATGCGAAGCTAGAAAAAATTTACTACTAAAAAATGAAAAAAAACGAAACAAAAACAAAGTAAGCAAACATAGATGCGAGTAGAGAAGTATAGCATGCAACACCACCACCCCACACTTAGTCGAGACACTGTCCTCAGTGGAGAATAAATACGAAGAACCTGGTCAGTCGGACTCGTCCTCAATGTCGGGGGTCATACCCTTTGCATCGGAATCATCATCAGAGTCGTCATTCTCAGAAGTTCCTCATAAGTATCCCACTTAATTCCAGGAGTGAGTCGAGGTATTTGCAGCAAGGAGGGTTCTCCTTGCTCTTTTCGGCCTCTTTTCTTGCCCTTTTGGGAAGTGGTAGCCTTCTCCTTGCCTTGCCTCGCTTTAGGTGCCATTGTACCTGAGACTAGAAATAGTGTTAATGGCAGCACAATCTCAGTTGATACAATCTATAAACAAGCAGTAGGGGTACCACCCCACACTTAGTTTTGTTGACACAAATTAGTGAAGTGAAAGTGGTCGATTGCTCAGATTTCGTTGACATATGTTTAAGGATTGTATTCCGGCAAGAAAATCAGCAATGCATCACTTACTTGCAGCCATTGGACTACTTTCATGGTATATATAGCAACACTACTACATAGGGGTTACCACATGGAATCGTTATTCTTACAACAATCACAACCTCCTAAGTCGGTAGGCACTATAAGTCTTATCCTGATGGCCGGGATAGTCTAACATGTAAGTATCCAAACAACAATCTTAAGCAATATTAATAGCCATAGCAATTCCGCAGATATCATAACAATGCTATTGAAACCAAATTCAAGTCGGAAACAAGTCAAGATTTTCCTACGTATATGTTCACTCACATGATTTTGCAACAACAATCCAAACACATGAACATCACCAACAATCTTATATAATTTAGCAATTCATAATAGCCATAGCAACGTAGTACTTACGAGAAATAAATGAGGAATAAGAGAGTACTTACTTGCTTGAAACTTGTGGAGATGGTTTTGTGAATTGGAAGAGCAAAAGAAGAAAATTTTGAGAAGATTTGGAAGAGTATGCGGTGCCTTTAGGGTATTTTCTATTGTGGTTGTGTTATAAAACTAAGTCCCCTTTATATAGGAAGAGTATGGGTCGGGTTATGACCTATTTACAATCGGTTTTGGAGACAAAAATCCTACATATGCGGCGCATTGTCTATGGCATAATGGGACATATGCGCCGCATAGTCTATGGCATTTGTAGACATATGCGGCGCATTGTCTATGGCATAATGGGACATATGCGCCGCATAGTCTATGGAATTTGTAGACATATGCGCCGCATAGTCTATGGCATATGAGATACTGAGACCAAATGCCATAGCATAGGCGGCGCATAGTCAAAAGCATACCTAGGAATAGGCGGCGCATAGTGTATAACACACTAGATTACGAGACTTTAGGCTATAGGATAGGTTGTGCATCGTTCGTGGCCTAGTTTTACCAAGGCCTAGCCTTCCTCGAAGCCTATTTTGGCGTGGGAAAGGCTCAATCCATAGCCTTATGCATCACCCTTCCTAACTTACCAACTTTACCATACAATGCGTCCAAATCGTCAATTGAAGTCAATCTCCTCGTTGACTACTTCTTGCACCTATATTCGCTCAAACAAGTGAAAACTATTATTACGATGGGTTGCCTCCCACCAAGCGCCTTAGTTTTGGTCGTGGCACGACTCTTATTTTTGGATTTTTCATTTATCAAAATCAAATCAAGTACTAGAATGAAAGAAAACGATAAACGATAAATGAAAAACGATAAACGATGGGTTGCCTCCCATCTAGCGCCTTATTTATTGTCGTGGCACGACATGGTTACCTCGAGTACTCAGTCTTCGTCGGGATAGATGGTGGATCGTTTTCTGAATGGATTCAGACGACAATGAGGCTTACTTGTAGGAGGGGTACCAATTATATCATCAATAGTCCAACCCATAGCTCTCATGTATCTCTTCAGAGTAGAGATGAGAGCGTCTACGTGCTTTTTACTTAAATCATCCGCACTCACCGGAAGTATCTTTATACTTTCCAAGAACACATACCTTAGATAATCGGGGAGCTCTTTCGATTCTAGCATTGGTGGCTCTTCAAGGGAAGTCTTCGCTGTAGGTGAAGGTTGATTCTTAAGATCACGGTCCGATTGCTTAGGAGTATGGGAATAGGACTCTATTTCTGTTAGAGCACCCATAAGTTCTTCATAATCTTCATCGTCCTCATACTCAACCTTCAGCAGCGCAACAGACAATGGCTCAACAATAAGCTGTTTCTCTACAGATAATGCTTTCTTATCTTCATAATGAACATCATTTACAGAGAACACATCCATATCTTTTGGCTGCTTCATCGCTTTGCACAAATCAAAATGAATCACTTCGTCATTCATTCGAAATAAAAGCTCATTATCTCTCATGTCAATAAGCACACTTCCTGTTGCAAGGAAAGGACGTCCCAAGATTATGGGAACTTCAGAATCCACCTCGCAATCCAAAATCACAAAGTCTGCAGGAAAAATGAAGGTAGACACCTTTACCAACACATCATTCAAGATACCCACAGGTCGTTTTACCGACCTATCAGCCATCACGAGCCTCATATTGGTTGGTGTCGGATTGCCTAACCCCAACTTCTTGTAGACGGATAGTGGCATCAAATTGATGCTAGCACCCAGATCGCACAATGCCTTAGCAAAATTCATAGATCCAACCGTGCAAGGAATAGTGAAAGCACCAGGGTCTGCCTTCTTCTGTACTAAGGACCTTGTGGCAATTGCACTGCAATGATGAATATTATCTGCCGGCTCATAGCTTACTGCCCGCTTTTTTGTCAATAGGTCCTTCATGAATTTAGCGTACCCAGACATCTTTTCTAGCGCCTCTACTAACGGAACATTAATGGTCAGCTGCTTCAACATGGTCATGAATTTGCTGAACTTTGTATCATCCGCCACCTTCTTCAATCTTTGAGGAAAAGGTGGTGGTGGGTATGGAATTGTTCTCTCCATGGATTTCTTCTCCTCTTGCTTCCGTTTTTCAGCTTTTCCAGGCTGCACGTTGTGAGGAGTGATGTTAAGGACGTTAGGATCGGCTGCTGTGGCATCTTCCCCTTTCGCCTTATCATCAATTTCCGCTTCTTCGTCAACCACTTGCTTGCCTTTTTCTGAAGTTTCTAGCACCTTACCACTTCGGGTAGTGATGGCCATGCATGACCCATCATTCCTTAGGTTTTGCACAGTATCGCTAGGTAAAGTGCCAGCCTTCCTTTGATTGAGTGCTGCTGAAAGTTGGCTCAATTGCTGCTCTATTTGCTTGATTGAAGTGGAATGAGAATCAACTAGTTGTTTCATGGAGGACAAATCATTAATTACCTCAGTAACTCCCGCGCTCGTTGCTTCCACTCCTTTCAATAATTTAGCCATCATGTCTTCCATACTTCCAGAATTAGATGTGGTGGTATCACGTCTACCAGGGGGAACATATACACCACTCTTTTCATTGTTTTTTCTCCAACTACCTTGGTCCTTGTTTCCAGAATTATCATAATAGTTCCGACCTTGGTTTCCTTGGGTATTCCCACGGAAACCCCCCTGATTGTTCAAGTAGTTGGCCTCCTCTTCCGAATCAGATTCGTCTCTTCCTTTTAGCGCCACATCTTTCACTTTTTCGGTCATCCCTGATAATAAATGCTTCTGTCAGAAGATCCACTTGCGTTTTCATGTGTGCTAAATCTTGATCACGTTCTTCTTGTCTTCTTCTTTGGTCTGAAGTCATGCCTATAGATAAAGTGGGGCTTGCTACCTCAGAATCCCTGGTATGCCAAGCTCTACTTTGTTTCGTCATGCAATCTAGCATATTGCTTGCTTGACCAAAGGTGAGGTCCATAAAAGATCCTCCAGCTGCGTTATCCACCACTGGCTTAGTTATTGAATTCAAGGCTCTATACAATATCTCCATGAGGTGAACATTAGTCATGTGATGGTTTGGGCATCTCGCTAGCTTTGTCTTGAACCTCTCCCATGTTTCATGAAGAGCTTCAGTGGGAAGCTGACTAAAGTTGCTGATTTCATCTCTCAATTGTGCCCTTTTGGAAGACGGAAAGAATCTTTCTAGGAAAGCGTCTCTCAATTGCCTCCAATTTGTAATTGAATCAGGAGTCAGCCCATTCAACCATAGTGTTGCCTCCCCAGACAGAGACAATGGAAATAGACGTAATCGAATTGCATTCTGACCAACACCAGGATTGTCAAAAGACTTGCATGTAGAAATAAAGTTGATGAGATGCATATTCGGATCATCGCCTGCTAGTCCACCAAACAATCCCTTGAGTTGCAATAACTGAATCATGGTGCTTGTGATGTTGAACTTGGCTCCGGGTGCTAATGGTGGTGGAATTATAGCTCCAGTGGCTCCGACACCATCAAGATCATCATCATCATCGTCGAAGGCTGGCTGCATAGGTTGGTGATCATGTCTATACCGAGCTTGTCGACCTCTTCTGTTGGCAGGTGTTACGATTTCAGCATCACGCCTAGGGTTTAGTAACTCGTCATCACCTAAATCCTCATCGTCAGGATTTGGTGCTCGTGCAGGGTTATCAATGTTCTGCTGTTGAACCTGGGCTGCGGCAAGGGCAGCCAATCTTGCTTGTTCCTGTTGAGCAGCCATCCTTGCGATTTCAGCTTGTGCTTCCATTCTACCAATGCGTTGTGGCTCAGGATTGATTGGTAATAACGGTTGACCAGAACTTCGAGTATGGGGCATGCACTAAAATAAAAACCTGCAGTAGACAAAAACAAAAACTAAAAGTAAAAGTATGAGAATCTTTGACCAAAGGGTCTAGTAATTTTCACGAACTTAATTGACACTTGTATTCCCCGGCAACGGCGCCAATTTTTGATAACGCTCAATCTACAGCTCTCGTTTGAGTGTAAAGCGGTCGTTAGCAAATATAGAACCCAACCTGGGTTGGGTGTCGATCCCACAGGGAATAGCTTGGCCAACAAGTAAGTAAAATTACTAAACTTTTGGTGCAAGTCTCGTAAGAAGGGGGGATTCTTGTTTTGCAAGTAATGTAAACAAAAGCTGAAAATAATAAAGTAAAAAGAGAGTGATTGTTACATTGGTTGTAAACAATGAGAATTGAAGCGTTGGGGTTATGTCCACCTTCTGAGGTATACGTCTCTATTGGCTATGAGTGTGTAGAATTCTGACATGCAATTGCTTATAGAGGATTGTAGTCGATGGTAAATCCAAGCGTCTCTCGACCTAAACAAGGACTATTTCACTTTAACTCTCTCGAGATTAAAGCGTGTCTAACGGTACGAATTCTCCAAGAGGTTAGTCCAGTTACGGCACTAGCTTTTTAATAGGAAAGGGTGTCCTACTACCTTGACATTATCTCTTTTCCAGACAAATAACTTTTCTCTCGAACAAGTTAAATGTTAGACTGGCGTATTCTTGCGTTTGCAACCGCAAAGAATGTAGATTAAGATGAAGAGAATAATGATATAAGCAATATACGTTCCTCGAACTCACAAACTCACAGCAATAGATAGTAACTCATTCGGCTTCCATAACCCCAACAGAGAAGTTTAGCTACCCATGAATGCGAAGGAAATCACGATTGACATTGTTATTATATCACGATATTGAGTAATGGCGTGTAGATCAAGTGATAGGCGTGAGGCGTGATTCCTTAGCAAGTAACGATTCTCTTGTTGTGGAATTTAAGAATAGAAGAGTAGAAGAAGAAAAATAGAATTGAATTGTAAGATGAGATGTTAAGAAGATGTAAGAAGATGTAAGAAGATGTAAGAAGATGCTAGAAGATAGGAAGATGAGAGGGATGGAAGGAAGTATTGTGTTCTCCCTCCTTCCTCCCTCCTTATTCTCTAAAATCTCTAGCATGATAGGGTATTTATAACACCCATATCCTAATCCTACTAGATAAATAAAATATCTAACCAAATCCTACTAGGCTAATGTAATACTTAACCCAATTGTACTAGGTTAATGTAACATTATCATAATCCAAATAAAATAATGAAATACATAACCTAATTGTACTAGGTTAATGTATCATTGTCAAAATCCAGCTTTGTGTTTGTAAGTCCCCAAAGTCTTCAGAATTGCTGTTTTAGCCCGGGACAGATTCTCCATGCATCACTTTTGGTCCTTTAGGCGTCCAAACTCCCTTTCCTTCCTTCGTGAGCTTTCTTTAGCGTCAAGTAAGCCATAAAATGCTGAATTATGCATCATTTATACCTGAAACTTTACTAATCATGTTCGTTAGCTCATTTACAGGAAAAAGGACTAAAAGTGCATGAAATATATAATTTGTTCTCAAAACTAGGCTAAAATATGGGCAAAATATATTGATATAGGCGCGTAAATTCGCCTATCATCACATATACTACAAACTTTTATGATCTGTAAACACATCAACATGCACCCCATAAAGACAGTGCCTCCAGATTTTCAATGTAAACACAACAACAACTAACTCAAGATCATGGGTAGGGTAATTCTTTTTGTGAGGCTTAAGATATCTAGAGGCATAGGCTATGACTTTACCTCTCTGCATCAACACACAACCCAAACCAACTCTAAAGGTATCACAGTATATAATGAATCTATCTATACCATCAAGTAGTGCTAAAACTAGGGCTAAAGTGAGTCGAGTCTTCAACTCCTGAAAACTCTTCTCACAGGAATCTGAACACCGAAACTTAACTTTCTTCTGAGTCAATTTGGTCATAGGCGATGGAATGGATGAAAACCCCTTAACAAACCATCTATAATAGCCAGCTAAGCCCAAGAAACTTCTGATGTCTGATGGAGAAATGGGTCTAGGCTAGTTTCTCACTACTTCAATCTTTTGGGTATCAACTCTAATGCCATCACTACAAATAATATGACCGAGGAAAGCTACTAACCTTAACCAAAATTCACATTTTTGAATTTGGTGAACAACTAGTGATCTCTAATAGTTTGCAAGACAATTCTAAGACGGTCTGCATGATCATTCTCACTACGAGAATAAATAAGGATATCATCGATAAAGACTATGACAAACATGTCTAGGTATTGTTTGAACACACGGTTCATTAAGTCCATGAAGGCTACTGGGGCATTTGTTAGAACGAAGGACATGACTAGAAACTCAAAATGACCATAACTGGTTCTGAAAGCTATCTTTGGAATATCACATTCCTTTACTCTAAACTGATGATAGCCGGATCTAAGGTCTATCTTTAAGAAGTAACTTGAACCTTGGAGTTGATCGAATAAATCATCGATTCTAGGAAAAGGATATTTGTTTTTGACTGTGACTTTATTTAGCTAACGATAGTCAATGCACATTAAAAAAAACCATCTGTCTTTCGCATGAATAGGACAGGAGAACCCCATGGAGAGATAATGGGCCTTATTAAACCTTTATCTAAGAGGTCTTTAAGCTGTTCTTTTAACTCCTTAAGCTCAGTTAGAGCCATACAATATGGAGGAATAGAAATGGGATGAGTATCTGGGAAAAGGTCAGTACCGAATTCTATTTCCCTATTAGGAGGTACCCCTAGCAAATCTTCAAGAAAGACATCAGGAAACTTATTGACTACACTGACAAATTGAAGTGTTTGAGTCTTAGACTTAGTGTATTTGACTCAAACTAAATGATATATGCACCCTTTTGAGATCAACTTTCTAGCTTTAATGTAGGATATGAGATGACTCTTTGGAGACACTGAATTACCTTCCACTCAAAGAATGGCTCATCTAAAAACTGAAACTTCATTACTCGGGTGCGACAATCAATGGATGCATATCAAGAATGGATCCAATCCATACCAAGAATAAGGTCAAAGTCAACCATGTCTAACTCTATCAAATCTGCTAACATAGTTTTATGAAAGACAGTAATAGGACACTTTTTATAGATTTGTTTGACAACAACTAACTCACCCACTGGGGTAAAAACCAAGAAGGGGTCAAGGATATTTTTAGGACCTATTTCAAAATTTACTGCAGCTAATAGGGTCACATAAAAGAAACTCAACCTGGGGTCCAACAACACATAAACATCAAGATGAAAGCACACCAGTAACAACATCTGGGGAACTCTCCTTCTCCTAATGGAATGGTAAAGCATAAAACCGATTCTTGTGCTAACCGCCATCAGTACTGGATGATGCACCCTAAGGAGGGATCGTGTGACCTATAGAAGCTGGTGCACTAGTATCTATCTCTGCTTTCTTGATTAGCATACGGGTACTCCTTGATACCATGGCCCAACTGAACACATCCAAAGTAACCTTTCTGATCCAACAAGCACTCACCAAGATGATTCTTACCATATCTAGCACATGAAGGATAACTAGGCCTTCCACCCACACTATTCTGAGATCTAGACATAGAATCCTTACCCCACTATTCCTTCTTGGTTTTAGGTGCGAGGGCACTAAATGAAGATGATGCTGGCAAAGACAGACGACTCTAAAATTGTGAACAATTTCCCCTACAGACCATGACTGACCATACTCAAACTGCCCAGTTTTAGCCTTCTTGTTACTTCTAGCTCTGCCCTTTAACTTTTCTACCTCAATCTATTGGGCTTGAGTCATAAATATAGCAAGATCCATGTCTCCAATAAGCATGGTAGTCCTACACTCCTTGACTACCAATCTAGACACTTCAGTAACAAACTTACTCATACTAGACCTAGTGTCACCTATCAACTCAGGAGCATACTTAGATAATGGGTTGAACTTAAGGCAGTACTCCTTCACTATTATTGAGCCCTACCTCAGGTTCATGAACTCCTCAATCTTGGCTTCCCGCAACTTACGCAAAAAGAACCTGTCTAGAAAAGCATCCTGAAATACCTGTAAACTCATGGCAGCTGCATTCTTACCCCTACCTTTCTTCCACATAACAACCCAATCATAAGAAACATCCTTCATCCTATAAGAAGCCAATTCTACACTCTTCTCTTCAGTAACATACATAACTTGGGTGATATTTTTCACCTTATTAAGATATAATTGTAGGTCCTCACCTACTTTTGACCCAAAGAATTTAGGAGGATTCATTCTCATAAAGTCACAAAGTCTGGCTGCAACTAAATCACCCTTTTGCTGATGCAAAATTATATCTTAGTTATTGGCCTGAACATTAGCAGTTATAGCTTAAGCTAACGCCTTAAAGGAAGCTCAGAATTCTGCATGAGACACATTCTCATTAAGAGAATCAACAGACTGGAGTGGCTGGTTATCATTCCTACGGGCATTAGCTCTGTAAGAAGGCATGTTTTGTCATGAAAAAACATGAGTTAATAGCATATATAGATAGTTGTAAGCATGATGGATTATGAAAAAAAGAGATGATTTCCTAAAAACATCCCGTATCCCCTTGCTTATAAATATGGCGCGCTTCACACCTATGATCAAGACTATACGTAACACAACTTGTCTAACACCCTAGGACTCTCTAAACCTTAGGCTCTGATACCAAGTTTGTAATACCTCAAAACCTAGTCCAGAGACGTCACACGGTTCTTAAGAATATAAGTAGTCTCAAGCTAACCCTGTAAGCCTACTACTAAGTCTATAACTCATATTAAAGTAATTTAATCAAATAGAAATGCTAAAATACTAAATATAATCAAAATTGTTGAGATCAACTGAATATACTATCTAGATAACTAATACTGAAAGTCCGAATATAATAGCTAGTAGTCCGACAAGCCTCTACTCCTAAGAAACTAGAGAGCATTGGGAAACCCCCCCAATTGACTCGGACAAAACTGAAAGCAACTACTTAAATACTATGAAAGCTGGAAATCTAGATAAATGGGCCCTCGAACTATGAGAACTCACCAACTATTGGGATATAGGTAGAGATGCCCAAAATCACTCATGCTGCTGAGACTAAGCACCTAAACCTATATTATAAGACAATGTAGCACATAGACATATATGTGGATTAGTACTTTGAGGATGTACTGAGTATATGGGAGTGAATGCATAAGTAAAAGTAATATCTCAATGTTATTAAAATTCATAGAATATGCATATTGTATGTAATGACTCACATGGCTATAATAACTAAAAGATGAAAATCATAAATCATTAATAATAAAACATACTGCGTAAATCTGGTGAGCCATCATATTTAAAGTCTAAAAACTGAACTGTTATTTGTCATTCTTTTCTGATAAACTGTAGGGAAAATACTTCTAAAAACTATTCTAAAGATCTTTACTGTTAGGGAAATTCTTTTAAAAGTTTTTCTATTGTTCTTTACTAGTAGGGAGGTTCTCTTAACTGACATAAACCATGTGAGCTATCATGGAGTCTAACGTCTCATTCCCCTAAGGGGAAAACCTCACGTTGGGAAGAGGTGTCATACTCTTGCTAGGGAGTATAACCTTAGTTAAGTGATCACATTTGTAACTTTTGTCCATATAAAAATGGGAATACTAAATTTGTACCTATGTTGGATTGTAGTTCTACGAATGTAGGATGAATTAAACCCACACATTCCTCTCAGTGCTAAATACTACTACCTTTAATCTGTATGCTTATTCTGTAGGAAATCTACTTTTAAAAATCATAATATTTCATACTGAAAGCTAACTGTGCATTTGTTCATTCAAAACTGAATTTAAGCTGTCAAGTGGATTTCATGTCTTAGCTAAAGATCAAAAGATCAAATCTTTATTCAATGCTGTCTATAAACATAACATGGAATGCATAAAAGCATAATCATTCTTGAAATAGCAATATTCAACTAGGGCTTGATAACCCATGCATCAATTTCATGTTAAATCATTATAAAGTCCATGCTTGATAATGAAAATATTCATAATTCAACTCACAATCTGGAGATTATAGTCACACACATGAATTTACGAAAATAGACATGTAATTCAACATCCAAAGCACTTGTAATTTCATAATCTTCAAATAGTAATATTTGGGTATGAACCTTAAATTGAAATTCATGTAAAGTCATGTGAATTTATAATCAAAAACTAGTTTTGAGCACAAGGATGAAAGGTTTATCCTTGTTCAAAACCCAACATACCTTAATTGATGAAATTGAATAGAAAGCTTGATCTTGAATTCCTAATTGTTCTTTTGAAGAAGACCTCTTGAAGTTCTTGAATTGGGAATCTTTAATTTTGATCTATCTTGGAAGACTAATCGAGGAAATTAGATTTCTTGGAGATTAAGTTTCAAGCTCTAGGGTTTTCTTGGAGAGTAATTTATGAAAAGTGAGCATAGAATGCTTAGAATAGGTTTAATCTTGTGTTTTACTTGATTTGGGGACTTGGGAAAATACCAAACTACCTTTTAAAAATAAATTTCAGAAACTGAAAAATCCCGATTTGGCCGCCCACCGCTATGCACCACTATCGCGGTGACTTACTAGAAAAAGGACGAATGCCAAATTAGCATCTAGCGCGATGCGGTGTAATCGTGTTGTGCCACTGGAAAAAGGATAAGCGGGAACTGGGACTTTACCATGATTCAACGTAATCACGGAGGTCTACTATAATTTGACAATTGTTATTTTGCATGTCACCGCGATGCGGTGCTGCCCATTTTGAGACACTGTCTCCACTAAAAATGTCATAACTTCTCAACTAAGTAACAGATTTAGGAAAAATTGGTATCATTGGAAAGCTGAGTCAATTATCTACAAATTGCTGGGTCTAGAGCTTGAAAATTCTACATGTATCAAGATTTATTCATTTTTGAAGCTAATCCTTGACATTCTAAGAGCTAAATTTAGCTAGGAAAAGTATGGGGTATTACACAGTAGATCTTCTATTGGTTGGTTTGATGTTGGTGAGGCTTATTTGATAAGGCTAGATTTAGAGTTTAAGGAAATGGAGAAAGTTCAGTTAGTTTGAGAGAGGCTGAAGACAACCCAAAGTCGTCAAAAATCTTATGCAGATGTGAGGAGAAGAGATCTTAAGTTTGATGTTGGTGTCTTGGTTTGTTTGAAGATTTTGCCTATGAAAGGAGTAAAGAGATTTTGTAAGAAGGGGAAACTTAGTCCTAGCTATGTTGGCCCATATAGAATTTTGATTCGTTTTGGTAAGGTAGCTTATGAGTTAGAGTTTCCTGCAGAATTAACATATATGCATTTGGTGTTTTATGTCTCTTTGTTAAAAAAATGCATTGGCAACCCAACTTCAATCGTACCCTTAGATAGTGTGGATGTAAAATATAGTCTCTCCTACAAAGAAGTCCCAGTTGAGATCTTTGACTGTCAGACTCGTAGGTTGGGGAACAAAGTGGTTCCCTTGGTGAAAGTTCTATGGAGAAATTAGTCTGTTGAGGGAGCTACTTGGGAAACAGAAGTAGATATGTGAGATAATTACCCTCATCTTTTCTCCATAAATTTAGACTCATCTTGAGGTAATGATTTTCCTTAAATCGTCTCTTTCCAATCTCTGTAACCATTCTCATGTCATTGCATGTATTCACGAAACCAGTTCAATCCATGTATTATGTCTCAGACTTAGTCACGTTTTAGTTCATGAACATTCAGTGTATGGTACACAATTATGTTAGTACTCTCAGCCTAACCAGTATCATTCGAGGATTAATCTTCCCAAGGGGGAGATATTGTAATACTCTATGTTTTGAAGTCACTGTACAACATACGACTCTTGTCTTTGAATCATTTGGATATCATATGAGTCATATGTTCAACTCGTACCCATAATAGTGTGTGATGGGTGATATTCTATTTAAGGTATGACTTAAACCATGGAATTTGTAATGTATTCATATGAGTCGTACACGGTAAGTCGTAATCAAGTTAGTGTGAGGTGAAATAAGCCATGTCTTGGTTACAAGAGGATGAGTGCTAGTCGTATGACTTGTTATGAGTCATAGGATATGACTTGTATCCTAATCAGTGAAGGGTAAAAGAATCAAACCTCATATTTTGATAGCTTTATAAGTTACTTGTAAATATATTAAGTCCTCAAATATCTCCAAACTTATAGACAAGTCGAAACAGCCCATAGCGACTAAAATCTTGGGATGTATATAAATATAGTCATATACAAACAATCATAACTTTTGTTATACGAATAATTTATGAGCTAAAGACCCACCAATAGATAGATAATTGAATTATCTTTCCAACGACACCAATTTTTCCTTGATCCGAATCGAGTTGAAAAGTTATGGCCAAATTACTGAAGCACTGTCAAAGCTGCCAGTAGGGTACGACCCCTGATGACGACTTGTAAGCAGACCATATGATTCGTAAGTAGGAGTTGTACCCATAATATTAGGGTTCAAAATTTGGGTTCTTGGTGATGACTCAAGGTACGACCTGTACCCAAACATACGAGTCATACCTAAACATGTCTGAAAGGCTTCCAAGTGATTTCTAGAAGGTTTCTAAGGGGTTATTTTAGTATTTTCTTCCCTTATAACTCCCAACCCATGACATTTAACTCCAAGAGGAATTATCTTTCCTCTCTTTTCCATTAATTAAACAACACAAAATCTCGATTTCCATTTTCAAGAACAAGTTAGGGTTTCTTCTTAAGATTATCTCCTAAGTCTCAAAGGTCAAGTTTACTTCACCAAGGCAAGAACTTTAAGGTATGTAGGGTATTCATCAATGGTTTCCTTTCACTCATTGATTCCCAAAAATTCCCTTTTTATTCAAGTATGGTTTTTAACCTTTATTTGTGAAATTATCCATGTAAATCATGAATTTAATCCATGTCTTCTTAGAAATTTGAATTCAAGCCATGTCAACATGCCCTCCCATGTAAATTAGGTTACTTTATGTTTTAAAATTTCAATTACCCATGTCATGTTCAATTGATTTCATGCTAAATCATCAAGTTATGAATTAAACCATGTAAGTATGTTGTCATCTCAAGTTTAACACATTCCCATGATCAAATTCATATTTCTCACTCATTCATTGAAATGTCTTATGTTTTGGGTCTTTGAACTATGACTTTATATCACTGTTTTAAATATTATTATTATATTTTTGTAATCATTTTCTGCTGGAGAGTTATGAACACCTGATACCTATCTATTTATACATATCTTTATTTTAAGTCACAAGTCAGAAAAATCATGATTTTATTACTATATTTAGAACATTATGTTCATGTTGAGCACTCATCAGTACAGTACCCCATCATGTTAGACCCACAATAATAATACTTGTGTAATTTAGTTGGGAGTAGGATTTAGCATCGAGTGAACCTAGGGATGAGGGCTCACCCACCACTTAGGACTGAGTTTGTAGTAGCAATCCCTAAGTTTCGGAACTACATAGCCAGCGTAGGATTATGAGATGTAACCCACCAGTTTAGGACTAACACTCTCTTTGGAGTCACCCGCTAGTTTAGGACTGACTCTCTAGTCCTTCAGGACATTAGCCATTTGGATCCATAACGTCAGTCATGTGTCAGTACTCGTGGCAAGGTACTGACACCCTTCTAACTGGGGTTACAGGTTGGACCCTGATTTTCTTAGATAGGGGCATGTCGGTTACATGATAGCTCCCATAGTTTCAGTCAGTACTCAATCTATATCAGTTCAGGTTTGTTTGACTAAGTAATCAGATTTTTAGTTATTTAATCAGTCAATATTATAGATTATTTTAGTACATGCTTACTTGGTCTTGCATTCTCGGTTTTACATATTCATGAAACCACATTTAGTTTCCACATGTATTTTAGTTAGTCTTTACCTCACGTACCAATACATTAAAAGTACCTATCACATACTTTTCTCTTGCGCTATGTTGTCTTATAACATAGGTTTAGATGTACAGTTTCCTGACCTTCCCTAGGCAGCTCAACAGTTCCTTGCAACAATAGTGATGAGTCCTCATGCATCGAGGATGTGACATATTATTTTAGTTATTTCAGTATTTCTTTTGGTTTATTCAATTGAGTTAGTTGGGGGTTTGTCCCATCAACTCTTTATGTTTTAGAGGCTTTCAATCAGATAGTCTAGTTTTTAGTATTTATCAGATACTTCAAATATGTCATGTTATATATTTCAGTATTCCAGTTAATAACACTCTATCAGTTTATCTTCCGCACATTTTGTTTTATTATCATTTTATTCATTTCTCATAGGAGGTACCAAATCATGGGTTAGCTTAGGGTCACTTGTTTCCTTAGCACCGTGTCATGACTAGAGGGTAGCCTCGGGTTGTGAGTGTCACAGTGTAAGAATAATCAAATACAACTCAGAAACTAGAAATACAACCAAAACCAAAAAAGACAAGTTTGTCTTTGGAATATGAAATATAGACATCAACTGAATAAAAGGAGGCCTAAGGTCGACTCTTAACGCATAAAGACTAATACCTTACAGTGTCAGCAACCACCCACGCAATCTCAACTATTATGTGACACACTCATACCTAGATCTACACTGAAAAGTCATAGTAGGAATGAGCGTGGTCCACTTGTACTCAATAGGTATCATAAGTCATCTGAGCAAAGTATAAAATAATATATATAACTACATACTATGAGCACGTCACTTGTAATAAAAAAATATCTCAAATGGTAGCTCACACCATCAACACTAAGATTTCCAAATATAACACATAGATAAGAAAACAAGTACGTAAAAGAAAAAAATAGAGATACATTGACTTTAGCACAAAAGCACAACACTAAATATGCATAATGTATGACATGCAATGATGATGGTAATGATGATATGATATAGCTGAGGTTTCTGGATAACCTCCGTATACACCTACCAAACCTCAAAACTTTTAGGTAAGACCCATAGGGTATTCTCAACCCATATACTTTCTCAATATTTAATCCCAATCTCAATATCTATATGTCCTCTCTGACTCGTGGATTGCATAGAGGGTTTGAAAAAGTGTCTTATTTTTGTCAAAATCAGTGTTTCTACAATGGTACCAATGTCTCATAAATGTAAGTGTGATATGAGGATGTAATGCTCACAACCAAACTAGTATGAAGATCTCAATTCTATTCAATATACTTATTGGTGAGCTCAAAATTTACTCAATATGCCAACCATCAATGATTTAATATAAGCAGTGTACCATTGGAACAAATAAGAATGTAAGACATTATTAATTTCACATTAACCCCAACTTGGGTATTTCTCTTAGAAAGAAAGCAACCAATGCATATACAAGGATACTAATATAAGATAGAGCCCCCACATGGGCAACACGCAGTAGATATAATCTCAAGTCAACAATAACGACAATATAAGCCCCCGCATAAACACACAACTATAATAATACATTGAAATACAATTTTTATAATTGTTACACACAACCATTGAAACACCTTAGATTTTGGCCCTTGGAAAATTCTCGATCTTTGAGCTCACTGCCCTTGTAATGACTCATCATATGAGTCATATGGTATGGTTAGGGGTCATATGAACCTAGTCTGAGGTGTCCAGTGGATGGTGGTTGGGTTTTTGGTCTTGGTAACGACTTAGTGGTATGAGTTGTTAGGAGTGGTGATGAGTCATTTGGTAGATCCTTAATCAAATCAGTAACTTAGTGGCTTGACTTGAATCTGAGTACGAGTGGCTTATTAAGAGTCATGCGGATTGGTTATGAGTGGTAGGGTTGAGTTGTATATTCTCCAGTGTCTAATTCCTTGGGTTCTGTCTTGAATATGACTAAACCATATGACTCGTATGGTCAGGTCACTATTAGGATCATGGATTCATATGGTGGATAGTGTATGGATGTCCATCTAGCTATCTTGGTGACGACTCAAGGGTATGAGTCGTATGTTGTGGTTACGTGTCAAGGGGTCAACTCGTATCCAAATGCAACCTTTTTACAATTTTAAGTTGAGGGCATTCTGGACATTTTTCACTTTAACCACATGTAACTCAAATTCTCTCTTAAATGCTCTGTTCAAGAAAAATCTAGGGTTTCATCAAGCTAATCAATTAATTCTTTCAAGGATGATTTATCTTCGTACTTCTTGGTGTCTAAGGCATGTTAATACTCTCTCATTACTATTTTTACTTAAAGCATATGTTTTCATGTATGGTTTTCATGGTATTGTTATGGTTTTGAAATAAAGGTTGGGGTTTTTGGTTATTCATGGATGAGTATTGTTTCTCATGGTTTAATTATGGTTTCCCTTGTTTTAAATTATGGTTTTGAACATATGGTTGTATGGTTATGGTGGTTGAACTTGATAGTGGTAAATTGCTTTAAACTTGAGACTCTTTAAGTGGCGATAACCCCAACCTTATTTTATAAAATTGGTTAATAGTTATGAGAAAGGTGAGAATTTGAATTAGGGGTATAATGCAATCCCTAAAATGTTTAGTTTGATTTATTACTTTGAACTAATGCATTGCATAAGTGGTAAGGAAACGTGAAATGGTTTGGCTTAGTTTTAAATTATTTTGGAAAGGCCTTGGTGGCCATAGTTTTGGTTTAATTGGAAACTTGGAGTCAAATTCGGTTTAAAAGGATTTGAAGAGACTGGGGGGCCATGATCTTGGGTAATGGTTCATACGGCATAATTGGAATAGACTTGCAAGATCTAATTTTTGTATGACGATACCAACGGTTAATGCCTAATTAAAAGACTCCTTGGTAAATGATTGGAAATGTGTAAATGATTTTAATTGGGTAATAATTTGGGTTGTGATAGCTTGCCTTGAAGGTGTGAGTCAAAGGACGGACACTGAAAACTCATGTTTGCCGACATGAGGTTTGGTTTTGGTGACCCGTTTGCATGGTTCACACTATTGATATATATTTGTATCTTGGTTTGATGTGGGGTCGAGGCATTCCCTGATCTTCCTTGATACCTCCAGTTCATGCGGCTAACACGCACCGGGGCTCTTTCAGCATGAGGATCTAATCCCATATAGCCCATGGGTGGATAGTTATGATGGTAAAGCTACACAATCCAGGTTAAGATTTTAAATTCATGTTAAACCTTGTTCCCTATTTTGACACGGTATGTATATGTATAGATGTGATTGCATATGGTTATTTGATTTGGTTTTGAATAATGACACTATTTTATCTTTATCCCTGAGTTACATACCAGCGTTCACTCCGCTAACCATCTTCGGGAACTGTATACCCACGCGATACAGGAACCGACTATACTATCATTACTCTTACTCAGTGACTAGGATTTGGAGACAACTTTGAGTCAGATTGAAGTGGTGAGCTTCCATACTCTGGAAGACTCCATTTTATGCTATGGAATTATTTATGTCATTTTTATTCTTTTGGTTTTGGTTTTGGCTATGGTCAGGGGCATGTACCGACCAGATACTCCATGATTTTGGTTAGAGGCTTTGTCGGACAACTATGGGCATGAGCGGTATCGGTATTGGTGTTATCATTGGTATTGGTATTGGCATTGGATTGGTACAAGTTGGATATTCGGTTGAAGCTGTTTGGTCATAGTTATACACTTACTTTATTGTCTTTAAACTTATATTGTTTTATCTTGTTATATTGTAATACCCCGTACTTTTCCTAGCTTAAATTAGTCCAAAGAACGCAAGAATTTTCTTCAAAGATGAATACCATTTATTTCACGCGGTATTTTTAAGATTTCGACTTTTCATTGTGTGAAAAATTGAATAAGATTTCCATCGATACCAAATTCACCCAATTTCGACACTCAGTGAAGAAGTTAGAGCATTTTTAGTAAAACAGTGTGCCACCTGGACTCTCAGCGCGTCGTGGAGAAGGCAAAATTTACAATTATCAAATTCCAGTGGCCCTCCGCTATATCCCCGCATTGCGGATAAGCCCATTTTCCTAATTCTCCCATTCCAGTGAGACTCCGCAATTTTGGCGCATCGCACCAAGGGCCAAAATGGCAATCCAAGGGGCACCACGATTGTGGATCATCGTGGTAAGCGCCTAGTTCCCGTTTGTTCTTCTCCAGTGAGCCACCGCGATTGTGGCACGTCGCGGTGGCCAACCAAATCGGGAAAAATATTGCATTTTTCAGTTCCGACTTGAAGTTTAAAAAGGGATCTTTGGTCTTTTCCAAGCCCCAGGTCGTGAATAACAAAGAATTTAACCCATTCAATGCTCATCATATTCACTTTTCATCTATTCACTCTCAAAAGAAAACCCTAAAGCTCAAACTTTCACTCCAAGAAATCCAAATTCCTCTATTAATTCTCCAAGGAACTCACGATTAAGGATTCCCAATACAAGAACTCTAAGAATTCATCTTCAAAGCATCAATAGAGATCCAAGATTCAAGTTTTAGCATCTGAGATCATCAATTAAGGTATGTGGGGTTTGAGCAAGGATAAATCTTTCATTCTTGTGCCCAAAACTTTATTTTTATTACAAATTTACTGCAATTTATATGATTTCCCATGAATTTCATGTTAGGGTTTATACCCATTGTCATGATTTAAAAGTTGAATCACATGATTATGTTTATATTTCCATGCATATTCTTGAGATTTCCAGATTTTAAGATGATTTATGAAAGTTTACATTACCAAGTATGAATTTTGAGATGTTTTAACATGAGATTGATGCTTGGGTCATTAGACCTCATTTAAAGATTGTTGTTTCAAGATTGTTTGTACTATAAGCACCCTATGACTAGATTATTTTTAGATTTTAGATAAAGATTTGACCTTTTGGTCTTAGAATAGATATGAAATCCATATTTCAGATTTAGACTTACAAATTTAGCTCTATAGATTTACAGCTGGTTTTATTATAAACCATCAGATTACTTTTAAAGTAATTTCTTAAGATTTTGAGCATAAGATTGGGAGTATTATTTAGCACCGAGTTGGGTGTGTTACCAAGGTTTCATACCCCAAAACTACGTGCCACTGTAGGTATAGATTTTCATATTATTTCCACTTCTATGTGGATGACTCAGATTAGATTGTTCTATTCCGATGGCAAGAGTAGAACAACCCTACCTAACGGGGGCCGTGGGACTACATGGATGCTCACATGGTGTATGTCGATTAGAAGAACCTCCCAGAAAGATATCCCCTACCCTTGAAAAAAGTCTATTGGTTTAAAGCCTTAAGAGAAAGTGTTTTCCTTACGGCTTAATGGTAAAGATTTTTAGAACAGTTCCTCAGAAAAGAATAACAAAAAGATTTTATAAAACTAAGTGTAAAGGCTTACAAAGCTTACTTAGATTATGCTTTATAAAAAATATTAGTTTTAGATTTCAGATTTAAAGAGTGAGTCCTTTCTACACTTAGACAGTATAATTTAAAGAGAGAATGCAAGTACAACTTTTAGAACTAAATGTTATGACTAACTAGATTTATAAAGTATGATTTATTACTCATGATCTTCAGTATTTTAGATATTCCAGCTTATGTGAGTCATTTACATTTAGCATGCATTGTCTTACAAATTATGATGATTGATATTATGTTTTACTTATGCATTCACCCCCATATACTCAGTACATCCTTAAAGTAATGATCCACATATACGTCTATGTGCTATATTATTATCTCATAATGTAGGTATCAGTTTAGTTATAACACGCATACCATATTTAGACAGATTGCAACTTCCAATTAGCAGGTGATGAGTTCTCTTGATTTAAGGGCTCGAGTCAGTCATATAGTTTGGGTAGTATTTTATTTTATTTATTTAGTCGTATTGATTTGGGATAGTTGGGGGTCATGTCCCAGCTATCTATAGTCAGTAAGTAGAGGCTTCACAGATGTTAGTTAGAGTCAGTTATGTAATTTAGTCCCTCTTTTCAGATTTTATCAGAATGTACAAGTGTACCAGTATTGTATTTTTCTCAGATTCTATCATGGTTATGTTTCTGCATAGTAAACTCTGTCATTTTATACATGTTTAATCCGTTTCTTATTAGTATGCTAGCTCATGGGTTAGCTTGGTATCACTTGTGGTCCTAAGCACCGTGTGATGTCTCTGGACCCGTTTTTGAGGCGTTATATATATGCTCAGAATTTATCCTACATGAGGTGTAGGATAATTAACGGTGGGGTATTGGGGGTGGTCTTCAATCCTGGTTGGACTTGAGATACCCGACACGACTAGGCCTTGGTTCGGGCCGTGTCACCCATAGCATGATTTTATATATATATATTAACTACCCGAACACAGTGTAAAGAAAGTTAAGCCATAACCTACTTCGCAACGTCAAAATTCAAGCCTAAAGCCCTTCAACAAAGAGTTTTTCCTTTCAAACAACCTTAGAATCAGCTAAATCAGACAAATTTTGAATCTAAGCATTAAAAGAAAGTGAACAATACCCATATTATCCACTTTCAAGTTGGAGTCAAAATGGACCTCCAAAATGAGTTTTCAAAACAAAAGGTAAAATTAAAATTTTTACTTAGAAAAACCATACCTATAATTAAAGAAAGTCATATGTGAAAATCTAAGTAAAAACAAGTTAGAAATGAGGTTGAAATCAAAGAAATACCTTTTTAGGCCTTCAGGGCCAAAAATCCCCAAATGCCAATTTGAAATCACGATTTAAAAAATTTTAAATGACAAAAATCAAAGTAAAATAATTGAAATAATGATTTAGAGCTTACCCAAGTTTGAGAATGGAAGAAATCACCCAAAATTCTCTCAAACCAAAGCTCAAAGTCTAAAAAATGAAAGAAAAATTGAGAAAAAGGATTTTAAAACAACCAGCTATGGCTGCTAAAGCAGCTAAATGATTGCTTAAGCGGTTATCACTTAAGTGTGGGTTGGCCGCTTTAGCATTCCAACCCATATACAGGAGTGTAACCCCCTGAGTTTGTACCCCAAACGCTACACAGTGCTTACGACCCCAAAAGACCACAAGCTAACCCATGACTGATATCTGCTGTGAGCATTGAAAATATGATACTTTAATAATACAGAAAATAGGCTAAAATGCCATAAGGTTTAAAACTAAAATACTGATAAAATATAACATCTGTGATAATTTTTGTAAAACTGTAAGCTATCTGAAAGTCTAGTCTAAGAAGCCTCTAACTCAACTGTCTGAAAACAAAGTTGATGAGACAGGACCCCAGCTAACTCCGACTGCTAAAATACTGAATCTACCGTAATAATGAAATAAAATAATATCCTCGATGGATGAGGACTCACTACTGAATCTGAAATTGCAAATTGAGTCTGAATCTGTCTATGCGCGAACAAGAACCAGAGTGTCCAAACCTATGATATGAGACATCATAGCGCAAAGAAAGAGTATACGTCAGTACGTGGAATGTATTGGTATGCTAGATGAGGTAAAGCTGAATGCAAGGGTTCATATGAATGAACAATAACTGACTGAAATAATATAGAGTAACTGAACATGAGAGTATATGGATAATCTGAAACTATAATAAATACTGAGTATGTAATACTGTGCATAAATGTTTACTGTAACTGAGATTTTTTGAAGCTAAGAACTGAGCTTTTTTGAAGCTAAAGTACTGAGTTCTGATACTAAGTAATTGATAATCTGAGTTACTAATACTGATTGACTGTATCTGACAGTCCTGATTCTGTAGAACTGAATTGAGTCCTATTTTGCAGACTGAGACTGAAACCGTGGGAGGTAATCATCTAACCGACATGCCCCTTTTCTAAATAAATTTAGGGTCCAACCTGTAACTTCAGTTGGAAGGGTGTCAGTATCGTGCCACGGGTAAAGACACTAAAGAGTCACCCTATACTGGCAGGTGCCCTAAACGAGAATAGTAGTATGCTCTACTGGTAGGTAATGCACCTCATCAACCCTCAACTGGCAGGTTGATGTCTCAACCTATGTTGGATACGTAGTTTTGGAATGCAAGGATTGCTTCTAAGGATCACACCCTCTACTAGCAGGTAAGTCCCCATCCCGGGGTTCACTCGGTGTTGAATCCTACTCCCAACTAAAAGACACTGAACTGATTATACTGAACTGGATTGGACTGATATTGAGTTTACTGAATTTTCCTGAGTTTTATAACTAACTGAGTTCTGTAACTAACTGAGGGTACTACTAATCGTGATATGACTGATACTATTCTGTTACTAACACTGGCTTTAGGTAACTAGCTAAATTATCAGGTATTAAATACCCCTAGGACTCGATAGCATGAAAAGTAAAGCATCACATGATCTTGCAAAGAATAACAATGCACACATGTTCATATTTCATCTATAGAGACATTTTATCAAACACTTGTAGGGCATAAGCTTGTACATATACTAACATGTCATGATTTCATCACTTTATTCACGTGGACATTCTATCAAACACTTGGGGAGCACAACTTCATGCACATAATCACAATTAACATATAAGCATGGCAATCACAATGCCCAAACTTACAATTTCATGGGTTTAACATGCAATTCATATAATTCCCCCTAAATACTATCCTATTTTCATGAATCTTATCATAATCCTGGATTGAAAATACCAAATTAACATCATAGACACATTGATCACTTTTTAAATTCAAGGGTTAATCAAGATAATCACATATTCATCACACATGCTATTAAATTTCATAAAACTTGCACTTAAATCATGGATTGAAACCCAACTAATATCATGAACATGAATTCAGTCTAATTCAAACATGGAAGTTCATAATTCAACAATCTTGTAGTTTGAAAATAGATTTGTGGACTCTATGGGTGAAAGGAACCCATAGATGAACACCTAACATACCTTAGAAGATAAATTCTTGGAGGTTCTTGGGGAAATTCTTGATCTTTAGCCTTGATTCTTGAAGCTAGGGTTTTTGCCTCTTGAGAGAGAATGCTTTTAATTTGGGGAAGAATGAGTGAATAATGAGCTAATAGGGTATTTAGGAGTTAATTTCGTGTTTAGACTAATTAGGACATGAAACTGAAAGGTTTAGGACATGAAAGCTCAGGGGTTATAATGCATCTCCTCCTTGAGACATTATGTCCCTCGAAGAATGTTGACTTGGCTGGGATACTAAGGAAATGCTGAGATGATGCACGGAAACCTATGAACTGAATCGTGACTGAATATCTGGGATCTAAAACTGAGGCATGGTACATGAACTGGGCTGAACTCGTAACTACTAGGATGCTCTATCTTGGAGTAGTCATACTCATGAAACTTCAGATAGTTCGACTAGATGGAAAGATGGGAAACCATACAAACTTGTCCACCTGACTGCTAAACTGAATTGTTGGCTTCACAGACTAACTCATACTAAAAACTTATATTCAACTGGAGAATTTCTTTGACTCCCTTCATAAAAGGTTCTAATGACTATAGGGAGCAAGGGAATCTCGGCATGGGATGAATAAAACATTTGAATAAGAAATCATATCCTTGCTAAAATTCTGTAATAAGAGGCGAGGCCTATGAAACATCATCTAAGATAGAGTGACTAAGCCTTAAGCATTGCAACTACAAATTTTTAAGCTTAGACATATTCCTCGAATACTCTCTCAACTATACTCTCCACCTTAGTACGGTACTTCACCTGAGACTACTGAAAATATTCACATAGGCACAGAGCATGAATGCATAAATATACTAACTTATCTGATTAACTGAATGGCTGATAGCTGAATACTAGTCATGTAAGATTGAACTGTACTTAATCTGGACTGAAACTGTAGAGTATTATGCATATGAGGTAAGAAATGACTCAGAAATATGAGATACTGAGCATGAATATGTGTAAATTGTATTATCTGAGAATGTTGGACCAAGCATATAACATGATTCTAAAATATTGATAATGAAATAACAAATAACTATACGCTATGGTCAAGCAAACCTGAGATTAAACTGAGTTTTGAACTGAATGCTGAACTTAGACTGTAACTGAGTTCTGATAACTACATGATAGACGCTGACATAAATCGAGGCTATGAATAGACACTCACACTCTGCATTCTCTCAACTTCTCATCTCATGAAATTTTTTTATTTCCCATCCCTCGATCAACTAAATACAACTTCTTGTTAACCATTTACTTGCACACTAACCTGGTATTCAAGCCTATATTCATAACTAAAGCCTCGTGTAAAACAAGTATGTAACAATGTTTCTTAACATGAAACATTTACTCTCTCCCATCTAAGCAACTACTCATCACTACATTACTTCATAAGGAGAGTTCACCGAAGGTTAAAACATGAGGACCTGAAGCATAAATGAACATTATACTGAACTTAACACCCTAGGGATGGATTATATCTAGAAAAGGTTTGGCGTATTACAATATCTCCCCCTTGGAAACATTCGTCCTCGAATGTGGCTAGTTGAGTTGAAATTTCCAAAGAATCTGAGGATATAAGCTAGAATGCACAACAAAAATAAACTAAGCAACTGAATCTAAATCATTCTGAGCTTCTGAGCAACTCTATGAGTGCATGAACTTATATAAGAACATCTATATTGCTGAATATCTGATTAGAAATGAACTGAATCAAGGAGGAGTATTACCTTCGACTAGATCTAAGTTTGCGGAGAAAAGGTGAGGGTACTTGGCTCGCATACCTGCTTCTGCTTCCCAAGTAGCGCCCTCAACTGACTGATTTCTCCAAAGAACTTTGACCAAGGGAACTTCTTTGTTAATTAGTCTACGGATCTGATGATCTAAAATCTCAACTGGAATCTCTTCGTATGAAAGGCTATTCTGGATTTCTAAGCTTTCTAAAGGAATTACAATGGTGGAGTCACTGATGCTCTTCTTAAGCATAGAGACATGGAATACAGGATAAATGACTGATAAGTTTGCAGGCAATCAAGCTCATGAACTACTTTCCCAACACGACTCAAAATGCTGAAAGGGACAACATACCAGGGACTGAGCTTCCCCTTCTTACCAAATCTCTTCACCCCTTTCATGGGTAAAATCTTTAGATACACTAAATCACATACTTCAAACTCAAGATCTCTTCTTCTCACATCTGCATATGATTTATGATAACTCTGGGATATTTTTAATCTTTCTCTAATCAACTTGACTTTCTCCATGGCTTCAAACACTGCATCAGGCCCAAGCAAAGTGTCCTCACCCACTTCAAACCAACCTATGGGTGACCTAGATCTCCTCCCATACAGAGCCTCAAATGGGGCCATCTGAATGCTAGAATGGTAACTGTTATTATAAGAAAACTCAATCAATGGAAAATGCTCATCCCAACTACCCTTGAAATCAAGAGCACACACCCTCAACATATCCTCTAGAGTTTGGATGGTTCTCTCTGTTTGACCGTCTGTCTGAGGGTGGAAAGCTGAACTAAGATGGATTTGGGCACCAAGACTCTTCTAAAAGGCTCTCCAAAATTAGGAATTAAACTGAGTACCCCTATCCGAGATAATAGACCAGGGAACTCCATGCAATCTGACTAACTCTTGGATGTACAACTTAGCATAGTCTTCAGCTGTATAAGATGTGTGAACTGGTAAGAAATGAACTAACTTAGTCAATCTATCTACAATAACCCATATCGAATTCTGATGACGATGCGATTGGGGTAAACCAGTCACAAAATCCATATTTACCTCTTCCCACTTCCAAGTGGGGCTACTGAACTCTTGCAACATACCGCCAGGTCTTTGGTGCTCTACCTAAACCTGTTGACAAGTTGCACACTTTGCTACAAACTCTACTATATCTTTCTTCATACACTCCACCAATAAATTTTTTGCAAATCGCGGTACATCTTGGTAGCACCGAGATGAATAGAATAACGTGAACCATGCGCCTTAGCCATAATTCTATCTCAAGTCATCAACACAGGGAACACACAACCTACTCTGGTATCTCAACACACCATCTCCCCCTTGAGAGAAAACCTCTATCTTTTGGTCCTTAACTGACTCCTTCAGTTTGACCAAACTAGGGTCCATATCTTGCTTCTCTATCAATTTTGAATCTAAAGAGGATTCAGAACTACTTTGAACCCAAACATTTCTTTCAGCTGAAGCAAGCAACCTAACACCCAGTCTAGCCAAATGATGCACTTCTTAAGCCAACTCTTTCTTATCTTTCTTCACATGAGCAACACTGCCCATAGACAATCTACTAAGGGCGTCTGCCACTATATTAGCCTTGCCTGGATGATACAACATGCTTATATCATAATCTTTCAACAACTTCAACTATCTTCTTTGATGAAGATTCAAATCCCTCTGAGTAAACGCATACTGCAAGATTTTGTGGTCCGTGAACACATCAACATGCACACCATATAGATAATGTCTCTAGATTTTCAAAAGAAAAAACCACTGCAGCTAACTCCAAATCATGGGTTGGGTAATTCTTTTCATGAGGTTTCAACTGTATAGAGGCATAGGCTATGACCTTACCTCTCTGCATCAACACAAAACCCAAACCAACTCTAGAAACATCACAATACACCATAAAACAATTAGTACCATCAGGTAATGCTAACACTAGGTCTGAAGTGAGTCGAGTCTTCAACTCCTGAAAATTCTTCTCGCAGGAATCTGACCATTGGAACTTAACATTCTTTTGGGTAAATTTAGACATAGGAGATTCAATAGATGAGAAACCTTCAACAAAACAGTGGTAATAGCCATCTAGACCCAAGAAACTCCTAATATCTAATGGAGAGATAGGTCTAGGCCAATTTCTTATGGATTCTATCTTTTGGGGATCAAATCTAATGCCATCAGTGGAAATAATATGACCGAGAAAGGCTACTGATCTTAGCCAAAATTCACACTTGCTGAATTTGGTAAACAATCGATGATCTCTAAGAGTTTGCAAGACAATTTTAAGATAATTACATGGTCATCCTCACTACAGGAGTACACAAGGATATCATCTATGAAAACTATGAAAAACATATTATAACGCCCCGAATCTGGTACCCAAAATGCTACACGGTGCTCATGACCCCGAAGGACCACAAGCTAACCCATGACCGATATCTGTACCTATATACTGCATAAAAATACTGAATAGTGCAGAAACATTAACTGAAAGGCCACAAGGTTCAAAACTGAACATAATCTAAATAATATAACATCTGTGTAGGGTAATAGAATACCCAAAACAAAACTAAAGATACAGAAGTCTGAAACATGATAGTCTAGAAAGCCTCTAACTGACTGAACTATCTGAATGAGGAGTTGATGGGACATGTCCCCAACTAACTCCAACTAATAAACTAATTAATGAGATAATAGAGAAATAAGCATATCCTTGAAAGATAAGGACTCACTTCTAACTCTATCTACAAATATCTGGAATCTACTGTTGCTCTGGAGCTCGTGTCTCTGAAACTATGGTATAAGAAACCATAGTGCGAATGCATTACTGGTATGTATGTGAGGTAGGCTAAATGCATGGGGTTCATAGCATGAATAATAATAATAATGGACTAACTATCATGAGCATAAGAATACATGCATAAGACATAATAACTGACACTGATAGCATAATACCATGATTATTGAATTTGAATACTGATAACATAATATACTGATAACTAATATAACTGATAACATAATTGAATGTATGTGATAGTCCTGAATCTGATGGAACTAGATGAGTTTCATACTGTATCTGAGTTGACTGTATCTGACAGTCCTGAATTTAAAGAACTATCTGAGTTCTATTAATGAGACTGATTGACTGTATCTGACAGTCCTAATTATGTATCATGAAACTGTGGGAAGTAGTTATCTAACCGACATGCCCCAAATGTGCTATAATAGCTGAGCTGGGGTCCAATCTGTGCCCTGATTGGAAGGGTGTCAATACCACGCCACTGGTAAGAACAACATGTGAGTAACCCTAAAATAACAGGTAACTCTAGTGAGAACGGTGGGAACCCTCATATAACAGGTTAAGCCACCACATCTACCCTCATATAGAAGGCTATGATGTCTCAACCTATGTTGGCTACATAGTTTTGGAATGCAAGGATTACTTCTAAGAATCTCACCCTCATATAACAGGTGAGTTCCCATCCTTGAGTTCACTCGGTGCTAATTTCTACTCCCATCTGAATAGGCGCTGAACCTGACTTACTGAACTGAGCATGGACTGAGTTACTGAATTTCGTTGACTGAAGGAATACTACTGATATATGACAACTAACTGAGTTCATGAGATCATTGAGATTTCCTGAGTCATAAGACTGTTTGAAGTCTAAGGATCATAGCTTGACTGAGAGTATCATGAAAACATGACATGGCTCTAGGCACACAGCTAATGTTTCAGGTACAAGTACCCCCAAGACTCGATGGAAGGAGTCTGACAAACATGACTTACTTAAACACATGACTAATAGCATAATCCACAATTCATTCATTAAAGCATTTCATCAAACATGTGATACACATGAACTTGTACATACATGGGGATTTATTAATATCATGCTAGTTGGGTACTTTTTCTTTATATAGTTATTTAATCAAACACATGGTAAACATGGCACACGTAGACAATATTATACAACAATTAAACATCATGATTCAATTCTAATTTCATCATTCAAGGGTTTAGTCATAGGTTTGCATGAATCTATATCTATACAAATCAAACCCACATAGCATTTATCACCCAACATGGAATAGAATTCAATTACTTATTATCACCATGATCAAGAGCAGCCCAATCATGAAATTCATAAAGAAAATCCATAAACTTGAAATTAGAAAAGGGATTCTTGGGCTTCATGGACGAAAGGGGTCCATGAATGAACACTATGCATACCTGGATTGAGTTTCTTGAAGTTCTTAAACTTGAAGAATTTGGATCTATTAATTCTTGAAGAATATTTGGATTTTTATTCTTGAGGTTTAACCTTAAAGAGAAACCCTAATATTTGTTGTTGTGAAATAATAATGAACAAATGGGCTGAAATAGGATATAACTAGTATATATAAGTGGGTGGTAAAAGACCAAAATACCCTTTTAAAAATAGCCTGAAAATACTGAATGTATGGTACGATGGGCTAGGGAGACGGTCCATTGGTATTGCGATGGTTCATCGGTCCTGACCATCGGGCCTGGGCAGAAACAAGTCTCACTGCCTCAGTGCGACGGCAGGCTCCGACGGTCCGTCGAGCTAGCGATGATCCATCGGCTTCTACCGTCGTTCTTGGGCTGAAAGAAGATCCACTGCCTTAGTACGACGGCAGTCTCCGATGGTCCGTCGAGCTAGCGATGGTTGGTTGACCTGTTCGTCGATTCTGGGCAGTCCGAACTGCTTCTGAAAAATGTCCATAACTTCTTCCCCCGATACCGGATTTTGATGAAATTGATATCGATGGAAAGCTTATTCAATTTCCCACGTGATAGAAAATAAGAATCTTAAAAATAACACATGTACAAAAATGGATTCATTTTTCAAATAAAGTTCTAACATCCTTAAGATGATTTCAAGCTAGAAAAAAGGCACGGGTATTACAATATCTCCCCCTTGAGAACATTCATCCTCGAATGAGACTGAGATTGAGGGGAAGAACTTAAACTGATGTACATACTGAACATTAATAACTGGAACATGATCTCATGATTGACATGACTGACAAGCTGAACAAATAATACTGAACATGCATATCTGATGCATGTTTAACTGATTAATGAATGCATGACTGAGTGTTCTGAGGAACTAAGTTTTCTCACAATGAGAATGCATGTCTGATGCATAGTTATATAACTGAACTGATACATGAATGCATGACTAAATATACAATGGTACTTGATACTAAGTTTGTGATGAACACTGAGTATGAAACTAGGTAAGCTTAAGGAGAACTATTACCTTCAGCTTGATCTAAGTTGGCGGAGAAGAGGTGAGGATACTTGGTACGCATGTCGGCTTTTACTTCCCAAGTAGCTCCCTCGATGGACTGATTTCGCCAAAGAATTTTAACTAGAGGGACTTCTTTGTTCCTTAATCTACGAGTCTGATAGTCTAGGATTTCGACTAGGATCTCTTCGTAAGAGAGGCTATTCTGAACATCGATGCTCTGAATAGGGACTATAACTGCTGGGTCACCTATGCACTTCTTGAGCAAAGAGACATGGAAAACTGGATGAACTGAGGCTAGATATGAAGGAAATTCGAGCTCATAAGCTAATTTGCTGAAGCGACTGAGAATCTTGAAGGGACCGACATATCGGGGACTGATCTTTCCCTTCTTGCCGAATCTCTTCACTCCCTTCATGGGAGAGATCTTTAGATAGATATGATCACCAATCTCAAAATTGAGATCCTTTTTACGAATATCTGCATAAGACTTCTGTCAGCTCTGAGCAGCCCGGAGTCTTTCTCTAATCAACTGGACTTTTTCTAAGGCGTCGAATACCAAGTCAGGCCCTATAACTGAGGCCTCACTAACTTTGAACCAACCGATTAGAGATCTACATCTCCGACCATAGAGATCTTCGAATGGAGCCATATGAATACTAGAATGATAACTATTGTTGTATGCAAACTCAATCAAAGAAAAATGGTCATCCCAACTACCCTTAAAATAAATTGCACATGCCCTTAGCATATCTTCTAAAGTCTGAATGGTCCTTTCTGCTTGACCATCTATCTGAGTATGAAAGGCTGTATTGAGATGAACTTGGGTACCAATAACCTTTTGGAATGCTTTCCAGAAATAGAAGGTGAACTGGGTACCTATGTCTGAGATAATAGATAATGTAACACCGTGCAATCTGACCAATTCCCTGACGTAGATCTTGGTGTAATCCTTGGCTAAATAAGAGGTATGAACTAGAAGGAAATGGGATAATTTGGTCATTCTATCTACTATGACCTAGACTGAATCATGCTGATGATGAGTTCGAGGCAAACCCATCATAAAGTACATGTTCACTTCTTCCCATTTCCAAGTAGGAATAATGAACTTTTACATAGGACCACTAGCTTCTGATGCTCTATCTTAACCTGCTGACATATAGAGCACTTAGCCACAATCTCTGCAATATCTCTCTTCATCCCACTCCACCAATAGATCTCCTACAAATTGTGGTACATCTTAGTGGACCCTGGATGAATAGAGTAGCGCGCACTATGCGCTTCAGCAAGAATTCACTGCCTTAAGTCATCTACAACTGGAACATATAGATGACCCTGACAACGAAGGACATCATCTCCCCTTGGGAGAAAACCTCTACTTTCTAATTCTGAATTGACTCTTTCAACTTGACAAGGCTGGGATCTCTATCTTACTTTTCTTTTACCTCGAAAACTAGAGATGATTTTGAACTACTCTGAACACATACACCACCCTTTGAAGAATTGACTAAGTGAACGCCTAGTCTAGAAAGCTGATGGACTTCCTGAGCTAACTTTTTCTTACTGTCCTCAACATGGGAAACACTACCCATGGATAGTCTACTGAGAGCATCGGTCACTACGTTGGCCTTGCCCGAATGATAAAGGAAACTCATGTCATAATATTTCAAGAGCTCTAACTACCTTCTCTGACGAAGATTGAGATCTTTCTGAGAAAAGACATACTAAAGGCTCTTATGATCTGTGAAAATATCTACGTGAACACCGTAAAGATAATGCCTCCAAATTTTCAAGGCAAAAACTACGGCGGCTAACTCAAGATCATGAGTAGGATAATTCTTCTCATGGGGCTTTAGTTGTCTGGAGGCGTAGGCTATGACCCTACCAGGATGCATGAGGACACAACCCAAACCTAGTATGGATGCATCACAATACACTACAAATCCATTTGAACCATCTGGAAGAGCTAGAACTAGAGCTGAGGTGAGTCGAGTCTTCAACTCCTAAAAACTCTTCTCGCAAGGATCTGACCATTGAAACTTGACTTTCTTCTAAGTCAATCTGGACATAGGGGACGCAATAGAAGAAAATCCTTTAACAAACCGTCTGTGATAGCTAGCCAGACCCAAAAAACTGCTGATATCTGATGGAAAGACAGGGCAAAACCAATTTCTTACTGCTTTGATCTTTTGAGAATCTACTCTAATGCTATCACCGAAAACTATATGACCAAGAAATGCTACTGACCTTAGACAAAATTCATACTTACTGAATTTGGCGAATAATTGATGATCTCTGGGAGTCTGTAGTACTATTCTGAGATGGTCTGCATGATCGCGCTCACTGCGGGAATAGACCAAAATATCATCTATGAAGACTATGATGAACATGTCCAAGTATTGCTTGAACACGCAGTTCATCAAGTCCATGAAAGCGGATAGGGCATTGGTAAGACCAAAGGACATGACTAGAAATTTGAAGTGACCATACCGAGTATGAAAAGTTGTTTTCGGAATGTCATATTCTCTAACTCTGAGCTGATGACAACCGGATCTGAGGTCTATCTTAGAGAAATAGCTGGCACCCTGAGTTGGTCAAACAAGTCATCGATTTTAGGAAGAGGATACTTGTTCTTAACCATGACTTTATTGAGCTGACGATAATCAATGCACATTCTGAGAGAACCATCTTTCTTTCGCACGAATAAGACTGGTGCGCCCCATAGGGAAATGCTGGGCCTGATGAATCCCTTATCTAAGAGATCCTTCAACTGTTCTTTTAATTCTTTGATTTATGTTGGTGCCATTCTATATGGAAAAATAGATATAGGCTGATTATCTGGAAGTAGGTCAATACTGAAGTCTATTTCCCTTTCGGGAGAAATTCTTAGAAGATCTTTGGGAAAGACATCTGAATATTCATTCACTACTGGTACTGAATCAATACTGGGACTCACAAAACTAGAATCCTTAACATGAACAAGATGATAGACACATCCCTTGGATATCAATTTCCTTGCTCGAAGGTAGGAAATAAGCTGACCTCTGAAAGCGGATACACTAACCTTCCACTCTAGGATGGGTTTATTTGGAAACTGAAATTGGACTATTTTATTTCTATAGTTGACTGTGGCATAGAAGGAATGAAGCCAATCCATGCCGAGAATGGCATCAAAATAGTCATCTCTAATTCGACTAAGTCTGCTGAGGTGACTTTCTAAAATATCATAATTGGGAAGTTCCTGTATACCCGCCGGGCTATGATAGTTTTACCCACTGGGGCAGAGACTGACAAAGGCTCTGCTAGAATTTTAGGACTGATCCCAAAATCAAATGCTATATAAGGAGTGACAAAAGACAAAGAAGCTCCTGGATCTAGCAAAGCATCAACACGCACATGAAATATCTATAACGTACTAGTAACCACATCAGGAGAATTTTCCTGATCCTGTTGGGACTGGAGATCATAAAGACAATTTGGGAATTTCCCACTAGTAGCACTGGAGGTGGCACCCTGCTGATTTGGATGACCGGACTGAGTTGAGGAGCGATTCTGTTGACCCTGAGGACCTGGATAAGGACAGTCTCTGACTCTGTGGTCTGGCTTGCCACATTTAAAACAAATACCACTGCCAGCTCTGCAAATACCCTGATGGTGCTTGCCACAAGTCTGGCAAAAGGGATAGGTCCGGGCACTACTAACACTGCCCTGGGACTTAGAGCCTAGCGGTCTATATTTGTTACCCTTTTTGAACTTAGGAACTGGAGCACTGGCTGTAGAAGGAGCTGGAAATGATGACTTAGGATAAAACTGAGAATGGTTTTCTCCTTCTAACATAGGCTGAGCAAAGTTGAGACTACCTGTCTTCGCTCTCTTATTCTACTTCTCCCTTATCTTACTCTTTTGATCCTCTATCTAATGAGCATGATTCATAAGCCTGGCTAAAGTCATGTCACTATTCATCATGGCGGATCTACACTCATTAACCATGCTGTCATTCACCCCTAAAATGAACTTACTCATCCTTGCCCTGCTATCTGCAACCACATGGGGGGCATATCTGGCTAACTGAGCAAACTTAAGAGAATACTCTTTCACTGTCATATTGCCCTGCCTAAGGTTGATAAATTCTAGCACCTTAGCTTCTCTAAGCTCTAAGGGAAAGAATCTATCAAGGAAAGCAGACACAAACTCCTCCCACTCAACTGACCCTGCGTCATCTGCCCTTTCTGATTTCCACTGCTGGAACCAAGTATGAGCCACATCCTGCAATTAATATGCATCTTGCTCAGCACTCTCAACAGTAGTTACCCCCATGATGTCTGTCATATTATACGCTTGATCTAGGAATTCCTGAGGGTCCTCATCTGTCTTAGACCCGAGAAAGGTTGGAGAATTCATTCGGGTGAAGTCCCAAATCTTAGCTGCAACTAAATTGGCCACTGGGTTAGATGGAACGATAGCTGGTCATTTATTCTGAGCAACAACTGACTGAGCAAGAATAGTGAATGCGGCCCTGAACTCCACATGAGAAACATGTTTGTCCAAGGGATCTTCTTAGACAGGCTGGGTTCTTCTCTTGGGAGGCATGTTCTGAAATAAAGAGAAGAAGCAGATTAGACTGAGAGATTGACTTGAGATTATACTCACTGGCACGACATGGATATTGAAAGAGGGGAAACTATTTCCTAAAAAATCTTATAGCTTTCTACACATAAATGTGGCGCGCAACACACCCATGTACAAGACTCTACTAGATGCGGCTTTTAGACTTAGAATGCTACACGGTGCTCATGACCCCGAGGGACCACAAACTAACCCATGACTGATATCTGTACCTGTATACTGTATAAAAATACTGAATAATGCAGAAACATGAATTGAAAGACCATAAGGTTAAAAACTGAACATAATCTGGATAATATAACATCCATGTGGGGTAATACAATACCCAAAACAAAACTGAAGATACTGAAGTCTGAAACATGATAGTCTAGAAAACCTCTAACAGACTGGACAGTCTAAATAAGGAGTTGATGGGATATGTCCCCAACTAACTCCAACTAATAAACTAATTAATGAGATAATAGAGAAATAATCATGTCCTCGAAAGACGAGGACTCACTTCTAACTCTGTGTGCGGATATCTGGAATCTACTGTGGCTCTGGAGCTTATGTCTCTGAACCTATGGTATAAGACACCATAGCGCGAATGTGTCAGTACGACTGAATATACTGGTATGCATGTGAGGTAGGATAAATGTATGGGGTTCATATGCATGAACAATAATAATAACGGACTAACTATCATGAGCGTGAGAATACATACATAAGACATAATAACTAACACTGATATCATAATACCATGATTACTGAATCTGAATACTGATAACATGACATACTGATAACTAATATAACTAATAACATGAATGACTGTATCTGATAGTCCTGTATCTGATGGAACTAGCTAAGTTTCATACTGTATCTGAGTTGACTATATCTGACAGTCCTGAATTTGAAGAACTATCTGAGTTCTATTACTGAGACTGATTGACTATATCTGACAGTCTTGATACTGTAACATAAAACTGTGGGAAGTAGTTATCTAACCGATATGACCCAAATATGCTATAATAGCTGAGCTGGGGTCCAATCTATGCCCTGATTGGAAGGGTGTCAATACCGCGCCACTGGTAAGGACAACATGTGAGTAACCCCAATATAAAAGGTAACTCTAGTGAGAACTGTGGGAACCCCCATATAATAGGTTAAGCCACCTCATCTACCCTAATATAGCAGGCTATGATGTCTCAACCTATGTTGGCTACATAGTTCAGGAATGCAAGGATTTCTTCTAAGAATCTCACCATAATATAACAGGTGAGTTCCTATCCTTGGGTTCACTCGATGCTAATTTCTACTCCTATCTGAATAGATGTTGAACATGATTTACTGAACTGAACATGGACTGAGTTACTGAATTCCGTTGACTGATGAAATACTACTGATATCTGACAACTGACTGAGTTCATGAGATCATTGAGATTTCCTGAGTCATAAGATTGTTTGAAGTCTAAGGATCATAGCTTGACTGAGAATATCATGAACACATGACATGGCTCTAGGCACACAGCTAATGTTTCAGGTACAAGTACCCCTAGGACTCGATGGAAGGAAACTGACAAACATGACTTACTTGAATACATGTCTAATAGCATAATCCATAATTCATTCATTGAAGCATTTCATCAAATATGTGATACACATGAACTTGTACATACATGGGGATTTCATGATATCATGCTAGTTGGGCACTTTTCCTTCATATAGGAATTTAATCAAACACATGGTAAGCAAGGCACACGTAGACAATATTATACAACAATTAAACATCATGATTCAATTCTAATTTCATCATTCAAGGGTTTAGTTATAGGTTTGCATGAATCTATATCTATACAAATCAAACCCACATAGCATTTATCACCCAACATGGAATAGAATTCAATTACTCATTATCACCATGATCAAGAGAAGCCCAATCATGAAATTCATAAAGGAAATCCATAAACTTGAACTTAGAAAATGGATTCTTGGGCTTCATGGATGAAAGGGGGTCCATGAATGAACACTATGCATACCTGGATTGAGTTTCTTGAAGTTCTTGAACTTGAAGAATTTGGATCTCTTAATTATTGAAGAAGATTTGGATTTTTTATTCTTGGGGTTTAACCTTAGAGAGAAACCCTAATATTTTTTGTTGTGAAATAATAATGAACAAATAAGCTGAAATCGGATTTAACTAGGTATATATAAGTGGGTGGTAAAATACCAAACTACCATTTTAAAAATCGCCTAAAAATACTGAACGTATGGTGCGACGGGCTAGGGCGACGGTCCATCGGTATTGTGATGGCCCATCGGTCCCGACCGTCGGACCTGGGCAGAAATGAGTCTCATTGCCTTAGTGCGATGGCAGGCTCCGACGGTCCATCGAGCTAGTGACAATTCGTCGGCTGCTACCGTCGTTCTTGGGAAGAAAGTAGTTCCACTTCCTTAGTGCGAAGGCAGTCTCCAACGGTCCGCCAATCTAGCGACGGTCCGTCGACCTGTTCGTCGATTCTGGGCAGTCCGAACTGTTTTTGAAAAATGTCCATAACTTCTTCCCCCGATATCGGATTTTGATAAAATTGATATCGATGGAAAGCTTATTCAATTTTCCACGTGATAGAAAGTGAGAATCTTAAAAATACCATGTGTACAAAAATGGGTTCATATTTCAAAGAAATTTCTAACATCTTTGAGATGATTTCAAGCTAGAAAAAAGGCATGTGTATTACACATATCTAGGTACTACTTTAACACTTAATTCATGAGGTCCATGAAAGTTGTTGGAGTATTGGTTATCCCAAAAGACATGATGAGAAACTCAAAATGACCTTAACGGGTTTTAAAAGTCATATTTGGAATATCACATTCCCTTACTTTAAGCTGATGATAGTCGGATCTAAGGTCTATCTTTGAGAAATAACTTGCACCTTGCAATTGATCAAACAAGTCATCAATTCTAGGAAGAGGATATTTGTTCTTGACTGTAACTTTATTCAACTGATGATAGTCGATGCACATGTGCAAAGAACCATTTTTCTTTCGCACGAATAGGACGGGAGCGCCCCATGGAGAGATACTATGCCTTATGAAACCTTAATATAAAAGATCCTTTAGTTGTTCTTTCAACTCCTTAAGCTCTGCGGGAGCCATATGGTAAGGAGGAATAGAACTAGGCTGAGTATCTGGGAGAATATCAATACCAAATTCTATATCTCTATCGGGAGATACCCCTTGGAGATGTTCTCGAAATACATCAGGAAACTCACTTACTACAATGATGGACTAAACTATTGGAGTCTCAGACTTTGTGTCTTTAACTCAAACTAGATGGTAAATGCAACCTTTGGAAATTAACCTTCTGGCCTTAATATACGATAAGATATGAAATGACTCTTGGGAGACACCGAATTACCTGACCACTCAAAGACTGGCTCATCTGAAAACTAAAACTTCACCACTCTGGTGCGGCAATCTATAGAAGCATAACAAGAATAATCCAATCTCTACCCAAAATAAGATCAAAATCAACCATGTCTAACTCTATTAGGTCTGCTAACATGACTTTATGAAAGATGATGATAAGACACTTTTTATAAATTTGTTTAGCAATAACTAACTCACCTACTGGAGTAGAAACCAAGAAAGGCTCAGGGATCTTTTCAGAACTTATCTCAAAATTTACAACAACTAACGGGGTCATATAAGAAAAACTTGACCCAGGGTCTAACAACATATAAACATCAAAATGAAAGACACGAAGCATACCAGTAACAATATCTGGGGAATCTTTCTATTTCTGGTGGGATGGAAAAGCATAAAACTGATTCTGGTGCTGACTGCCACCAGTACTAGATGGTGCACCCTGAGAAGGAGTTGGGCGACCTACAGGGGCTGGTGCACTGGTAGCCTGAGTTTGAGGACGAACATCTCTGTTTCCATGCTTAGTATATAGATACTCTCTAATTCTATGTCCCAACTTTCCACAACCAAAACAACCCTTCTGCTTGGCCAAGCACCCACCGAGATATGTTCTACTACCCTTATCACATGGAGGATAATTGGGCTTACCACTTATACTATTCTGGGATCTAGACATAGAAGACTTACCCCACTACTCCTGCCTACCTCTGGGAGTGAGAGCACTAGCTGAAGACAGTGCTGGCATAAATGAACGGATTTAAAACTGTGGGCAATTCCCCCATGGGATCTAGTCTGACTATACTCAAACTGCCCTGATCTAGCCCTCTTATTTACTCTCTCTCTCTTTCCTTCATCTTATCTACCTCAATATACTGAGCATGCATCATCAATCTAGAAAGATCCATGTCTCTATTGAGCATAGTAGTTCTACACTCCTTAACTACTAATCCAGACACACTGGTCATAAACTTACTCATGCTTGACCTAGGGTCAGCCATCTGATCTGGGGCATACTTAGACAACTGGTTGAACTTGAGGAAATACTCCTTCACTGTCATGGAGCCCTACCTTGAGTTCATGAACTCTTCTATCTTAGCTTCCCCCATCTCAAGTGGGAAGAATTTATCTAAGAACGCATCCTGAAACATCTGCCAAGTCATTGGAGTTGCATTATCCCCTCTACTCTTCTTCCACATCACTACCCAATCATAAGCAACATCTTTCATCCTATAGGATGCCAATTCTACACTCTCCTCCTCAGTAACATGCATCACTTGGGTGATCTTCTTCACCTCATTAAGATACAACTATAGGTCCTCACCTGCTTTTGACCCGAAGAATTTTGGTGGGTTTATTCTCATAAAGTCTTGAATTCTAACTACGGCTAAATCCCCATCTTGCTGAGGTAGGACTGCATCCTGATGATCACCTTGAACATTAGCAGTCACAGCTTGGGCTAGTGCCTAAAAAGCTGCCTGAAACTCTACATGTGACGCATTCTCATTTAAAGGATCTGCGGGATGAGGCGGTTGGTTATCATTTCTACGTACATTAGCTCTATGAGGAGGCATATTCTGTCATAAAAGAGCATGAGTTAATAACAGATAGAGACAGCTGTAAGCACAATGGATTATGAAAGAAAGAGAGGATTTTTCTAAAATGCTCCATAGCTCCTTGCTCATAGATGTGGCGCGCTTCACACCGATGATCAAGGCTCTATGTAGCGTGGTTTGTCTGACTCCCTAGGACTCTCTAAACCTTAGGCCCTAATACCAAGTTTGTAATTCCCCAAAATCTAATCTCGAGATGACACACAAAGCTCAAGGCTACGAGTAGCCTCAAGCTAACCCTTTGAGCCTACTACTAAGTCCGAACCTTACTTCAAGATTATCTAGTTAAAAAATAATACTGTATCATACCAAAATTGAACTGAATAAACTATAGATAAGGTCTTAAAAAATACTGAAAGTCTGTAAATAAACTCATAGTTCGATAAGCCTCTACTACTAATAAAGAACTAGAGAGCCATTGGGACAGACCCCCAACTGACTTGAACTAAATTGAAAATGATAACTCAAATACTATAAAAGATGGAAATCTGAAGAAGTAGACCCTCAAATCATGAGGACTCACCAACTGTGGGAGCGTATATAAAGATGCTCAAACTACTCACGCTGTTGATACAGAGCACCTGAACTTGTATTATAAGATATTGTAGCACATAGACCTATATGTGGATCAGTACTTTGAAGATGTACTGAGTATATGGGGTGTAATGCACAAGTAAACATCATCATAATTAGAAAGTAAATGAATATGGATGTATATGACTCACATAAGCTTGAATATCTGAAATATCAAAATGCAAAATCATGTATAAAAAATCATACTTGTAAATCTAGTGAGTCATAACACTTAGTCTTATAAAAGCTTTTCTATCATTCTTTTCTTTTGAAACTTAGAAGCTTTGGGACTTAGAGACTTTGGGACTCTGGGAATTTAGGCTTGGGAGTTTCTTCTAACCGATATAAACCATATGAGATAACATGGAGTCCAACATCTAGCCCACGTTGGGGAGAGTTATTCTACCCTTTCCATCAGAATAGAACCTTAACTTGAGTGATCACTATCTTGGTCATCCACGTAGAAATGGGAATAATCTTAATCCTACGATGGCACATAGTTCTAGGGCATGAGACCTTAGAATCATACCCAACTCGGTGCTAAATACTACTCCTATCTTATGCTCGAAACTTTAGGAAATCCACCTTAAAATAGCATAAGGGTTTATAATTAAAATTGATTATGCTTCTCTTCTTAAAAACTTAAACTATGTGAAAAATGTGGATTCCTTGTCTTAGCTTTGGATCAAAAGATCAATCTTTGCTCTTGAAAGCACATATCAAAACTTGTCAATAAAACTTGAGATCATAATCTCCTTGTAAACTCATTACTTGTACTTTAGGACTCAAAGTATAAAGCTTTGATACATAAAAATAATATTTAAACTCCATGCTCCATAATTACCTTAGAAGCTTTCAACAATCTTAATCAAGATAGTGGAAAATAACTCATAATATAAATCTCATAATTTCAAACATGGATATATGTAAATCTTTTTCAATTGAAGCCTTAAATAACATGATAATTTCATAAATAAAAAAATAATCAGAATTGGGTATCAACCCTAACTTGCAAATTATGTAATCTCTAATAAAAACCAAGTTTTGGGGCACAAGGATGAAAGATTTGTCCTTGTTCAAACCTCACATACCTTAGATTATGAACTAAATGAATAATATTGTTTTTTGAGATGCTATTTGTGCTCTTGAATGAGGATTCTTGAAGCTCTTGGTCAAGGGATATTAAATCTTGAAATAATTTGGAAAAAGGATGGTGGAATCTTGAGTTTCTTGGAGATGAATGTTGAAGCCTAGGGTTTTGAATGAGAGTAACTTCTATGAAACTTAGCATATAAGGCTTCTAAAAGGATTTAATCAAGAGTTTGGATGGATTGGGGGTTGGGAAAAAGTCCAAAATACCCCCCTTTAACTCATGAACGTAACTAGAAAAATAAACTAGGGTCCCAATTTTTGGCCTTGGCGTGACACGCCACTATCGCTCCAAGCCAATGGAGAATGACAATTGAGAAAATACTTGGTGGCGCGACGCGGAGGTATCGAATTGCCACCTTGGATGGGACCTGGAAACTCAGTGCGATGCGCCACTATCGCGGACCTTCACTGGAATAGGACAATTGAAAATTTAGCTCTCTCCACGAAGCATCAATATCATGGAGGGCCATTGAAAATTGACAATTAGGAATTAACACTGCTCCACGATGCGCTAAGGGTCCAAATGACTGTGTTTTGCAACTGGAACTTAAAATAGCCATAACTTCTTACCCGGTTATTAAATTTAAGCCAATCTTATATCGTTGGAAAGCTTATTCAATTTCCTACGAAATGGAAAGTCTAGATCTAAAGAATTCCACACAAATAAATAATATTCATTTTGGGAGCTATCCCTTAACACCCCAGGAATGGATTCTAGCTAGAAAAGGTATGGGGTATTACAAATGTGCACGAATATGAGCTATAATCTAGAGCTGACATGTAAGGCATGAGAAGATATCGTGATAGCTGAAGTTTAAAACTTTGCGCTGAGGTAAAGATGGGTTGGGAATCATCCCCTCCTATTGCTATTCTACGCATACTGACATTACTACTAAATCTGAAAATTTGACTAGGTTACTTGTCCTACCATATTCCCTTTATCTTAAAGTCATTATCTTAAGTCTGTGAATACTTAATAAACTCTAAGTCAAACTGAAATCACTTTACTCTAGAGCCTAAGATATAACAATACTCATAAACACTAAACTCATTCTGAAGGACTACACCTGATAATGGAAGGTCCACTACTAGTACTTCCTTTTGATACACAATTCTTAGCTTTCTATTGCCCCAACAATCATCATATAGCAACCTCAACACTGACTATATTAGAATTCTCAACTTCTTTTTCTACTAGTTCAGTCTAGAGATTCAAACTTAGATCAACTGAAGTTGAGGTACTACCCCTCCATTCAAGGGCTGGTTCATTTAGAAACTGAAAATGAACTATTCTGTTCAACAATCAACTGAGGCATAGCATGAATGGATCCAATTTATACCGATAATGACGTCAAAATATGTCATCTCTAATTATACTAAGTTTGTTGAAATGACTTTCTGAGATATCATAATCGGACAGTTTCTGTATACCCACCGGGCTATGATAGACTGACCTACTGGGGTAGAAACTACGAATGGTTCTATTAAGATTTCTATTTTGACTTTAAAGTCGACTGCTATGTAAGGAGTTATAAAATACAAGAAAGCTCCTGGATCTAATAATGCATAAACGTGTAATGGAAGATCTATAACGTACTAGTGACCATATCAGGAGGACTTTGCTGATCTTATCTGGATTGAAGTGCATAAAACCTGTTTGGACGTTGCCCACTGGTGGTACTAGAAGTGGTACCCTGATGATTCAGGCGACCGGACCGAGCTAAAAGATGGTTGGACTGACCCTATTGGAACAAATCCCTTCCCCTATAAGACAATACTCTACACTCCCGCATCCTATGGCCTGGCTTACCATATCCAAAACATATATCACTGCCAGCTCTACACACTCGTTTATGGTTCTTACCACATTCTCTGCAAAGTGGATGGGTACGACCACTGCTCACACTACCCTGGGTTTTGGAGCCTGGCGCCCCATCCCGACGGTTATTTTTGGACTTTGGTACTCACACCCAGACTAAAAGCAAAACTAGGACTGAGGATCTCTGATGGAACTAGAAGCGGTTAATACTCCCTGATCTTGGATTAGAACCATTTGTTCTAGCCCTCTTATTCTTCTATCTCCCTTCCCTTACTATGTTGAGTATAAGACAACAGTCTATAAATTATTTTGAGAAACTACTGAATAAGCTAAGGTAGTGAAAGCAGCTCTAAATTCAGCATGAGAGATATACTTATGCAGGGGATCTGCCTGAATGGGAGAAGGAGATGGTTGGTTTTCATTACTTCTTCCATTAGCTTCTCTGGGTGGCATATTCTGGAAGTATAAGGAAGATATGAATTAGACTGAGAGTTTAACTTGAGCTCATGCTCACTCACACAACATGAATACTGAAAGAACTGAAACTTTTCCTAAAACATCTCATAGCCTCCTATCCATAAGTGTGGCATGCTATACACCCATGCATAAGACTCTATGAAATATGGCTTTCAGACTTCCTAGGACACTGTTGAACCTTAGGCTCTGATACCAAGTTTGTAACGCCTCGAGTCTGTACCCCAGACCACAAGCTAACCCATGATTGATATCTGTTGTGAGCACTGAAAATACGATACTATAATAATACTTAAAAATAGGTTAAAATTCCATAAGGTTCTTAACTAAAATACTGATAAAATATAACATCTGTGATAATATCTATAAAATTGTAAGTTGTCTGAAAGTCTAGTCTGAAAAGCCTCTAATTGAACTGTCTGAAATGGAGTTGATAGGACAAGCCCCCAACTAACTCTGACTACTGAAATACTAAATCTACTATAATAATGAAATAAAAGAATATCCTTGATGGATGAGGACTCACTACTAAATTTGAAACTACTAAGTGGGTCTGAATCTGTCTATACGAGGTCAGGAACCTGAGAGTCTAAACCTATGATATAAGACATTATAGCTCAAAGAAAGAGTATGCATCAGTACGTGGAATATACTGGTATGCTAGATAAGGTAAGGCTGAATACAAGGGTTCATATGCATGAACAATAACTGACTAAAATGATATAGAGTAACTAAACATGAGAGTATATAGATAATCTGAAACTGTTATAAATAGTGAGTATGTAATACTATCCATATATGTATACTATAACTGAGATTTTCTAAAGATAATTATTGATTTCTAATACTGAGTAACTGATAATCTGAGTTACTGATACTAATTGATTGTATCTGACAGTCCTAATTTTGTAGAACTGAACTGAGTTCTATTCTGAAGACTGAGACTGAAATAGTGGGGGGTAATTATCTAACCGATATGCCCCTTTTCTTAATAGATTTGGGGTCCAACCTGTAACCCCAGTTGGAAGGGTGTCAGTATCGTGCCATGGGTAAAGATACTAAAGAGTCACCCTCTACTGGCAGGTGCCTCAAATAAGAACGATGGTACCCTCTACTGGTAGGTAAAGTACCTCATCAACCCTCAACTGATATGTTGATTTCTCAACCTATGCTGGCTACGTAGTTCTAGAATGTACGAATTGCTTATAAGGATCACACCCTCTACTGGTAGGTGAGTCCCCATGCTGGGGTTCACTCAGTGCTGAATCCTACTCCCAACTGAAAGAAACTGAACTGATTATATTGAACTAGACTGGACTGATACTGAGTTTACTAAATTTTCCTAAGTTCTGTAACTGACTGAGGGTACTATTGATCGTGACATGACTGATACTATTCTATAACTGACACTGGCTTTAGGCAAATAGCTAAATTGTCGGGTATTAAATACCCCCAGGACTCGATAGCATGAAAAGTATAGCATCACATGATCTTGCAAAGCATAATAATGTACACATGTTCATATTTCATCTATAAAGACATTTTATCAAACACTTGTAGGGCATAAGCTTGTACATATACGAACATGTCATGATTTCATCACTTTATTCATGTGGACATTCTATCAAACACTTGGGGAGCACAACTTCATGCACATAATCATGGTTAACATATAAGGACGGCAAATACAATAAGGGAATACTAGATCTTAATTTTTGGCGGATTTCAAATGAAAGTTAAATTTTATTTTAATTAGTTGTAGTAATTAATATTCTCAAACTGTCCTCTGTAAACCTAATATAAGTAACAAAATCCCAATTTTTCATCATCAAAAGTTGTTGCATGTGTCGGCATAAATAAAAAAGTATTGCAAGCGATGCGCCCCAATCCACTGTAGAGCGGTCACGACCGGTCTGCTGATCGACTCGGGTCGTGGATCAATGCGAATTTAGGGGAGACCAAATCTCAGGATCTTGATACACTCGTGTAGTTGATGAGAACAACTTGATTGAGTTGACTGAGGATGACTTGGACAAATTGATGGTTGGGGATGATAGTTGTCTATATAAGGTGAAGGATATGTTGTCGGACAAACCCATGGTACTTTTTATTTTTTCCTTTTCAATATTTCTTTTGATTTAAGATAAGGTCTTCTATTAGAAAAAGCAATAAGGAATTCCTCTATCATGCCAGTGAGAAATCTTAATCGGATATAGAATAGCGAGAAAATGAGATATTTTATGCTCTTACAATTTGAACAAAAGAAAATTACTTTGTTAGATCTCTTATGTGTAAACATGAACAATCATAAAGATCGTAAAAATGAAATCTCATATGGTGTAGAAATAAAGATCACTTTCGTGTAAAACTGAATATATAAAAAAGAAGAAATTTTCTTGTAAATAGAACATAAAAGTTTATTTAAAAAAATTGTAAGATGTTAGAATATCATTTCTCCCCGTCGTAAATTTTTTTAGATAATTTTAGACTAGATATCTGATATATTCTCATTTTAAAGTTGATAGGATAAGATTTGACGGACACCCTTAGTTGTGTATGTGCGGCGATGTTTTCCCCATTTTGGTGTCTAAAAGATATCTTGTGGTTTATTGAATGATTGAAGTTTCCAATAATGGGAAGGAAGAAACGTTTCATGTACAGGTCTATATAACCTATATATATCCAAAACTTTCTTTATTCGCATTGTTTCCAACTGTAAAGTTGATATAATAACTAAAATATTCGAGATCCCCCTGCATTTACCTTTATGATAGACTTAATAGGAGTTTTATTTCCTTTAGTCAATAATAGTCACTGATGAAAATTAGTAGGTGATCAAGATGAAAGACATAAGACACAAAGATATACACATATATATAGAGAGAGCATATATATGTCATGGCCAAACTACTTCTTGGTTACCACAACCAAATCCTCCATCATTTGATAAAACACGACATATTTTAAACACCAAAATGGGTAAGATGTCGCTACACATACATAATTCAGGGTGTTCATCAAATTTAAATTCCTATAAACATAAAAATGCGAATGCATCAGATATATAGTCTAAAGTTTCTTAAAATTTGATGTTAGGGAGAAATGATTTTCTAGTCTTTTACAAACATTTTTTCTAAAAAGAATATGTCTTTTTTACAAAAGACCTATTTCATTTTAATTTTATGCAAAACAAATATTCACTTTTACCCAGAAGTGATCTTCATTTTAACTCGTAAGGTCTTCTTTTTTTGTAACACCCCGTATCTTCGGGATAGAGTTTAGACCGTCGTTCCTATGTATATAGACCTGAACTGAATTATTCTTTATTAACATACGTGTGGTGATCACTCCTATTGTAATGCCCCGTAAAAAAATTCTCGAGTCGCTTTCATTTTTAGTGTTATGTTTGAGGGGCTAACAACTAGAATATTTTTCTGTGTAGAATAAAGACTTAGTTTTATTTTTTTACTCTTAATCTTTGGGATACAACTTTTTAACCTTCCCGATATCCGTTTTTGGATTTTCTTGTTGCGTTCTGAAGGGGCAAGGTTGTAGTACATCTCGGAAGAGTTTCAGAATTTTTAGACGAGCCTAAGATCGCGTTTGGGTTGGCAAAATAGTAGATCTCTGCAATAAGGGGGCGCCTCCCAGCTTAGAGAGCCTCTCTAAGCAAGGCACCGCCCTGGTTAGGGAGCCTCTAAGAGCAGAGCGCCGCCCTGCCAGTCCCGGGGGTGCTAAATTTTCAGCTTTCAACCTCCGAACATTTGAGGGTGTTTTAGTCATTTTCCCCTACTCTATCAACTTAAACACGAGATTTAATCCCTCAAACACCAAAATATTAACACATTCATCAAATTATCTTAAGAACACTCCTTAGGGTTTCAAAATAAAAACCCAAGCAACTTAAGATTCAACCGTGGGTTTTTGAAACTAATTGCATATTTGGAATCCCCAGAACGTAGGCTTCAAGAAACATCCATTGTTTTCTAATTTCAAGGTACGCGGGGTTTTCCGAAATTCTCATGGGAATAGAAATTATGATTTTAGAAAGGGTTTTCAGATTTATGAATATGATCATGTTTTAGAATACTTGAAGAAATTGTTTTGGTATTTAGGCCTTCCCCAAATTTATTCAAATTGATATATGTATATATATGTGTACAGGTTTTACTGTTGATGATTGATTTGAGAGCATGATTCATGTGAACGCCCCTCTCTTGTTATTATCTTCCTTACTTATCTTATGATATGGACTGTTTTTGAAATACATCTTGAAAAACATGTTATGAAGTGTCTTAAATTACGAATGATTTGGTTATGAATCTTGAATTTCAAAGAGAGGGTTGTTGGTATTGAAAAAAAATGTTGAAAATGCATGTAATGAAAGAGTGCATGGATTTTTCCAAAAGCACATGACCACCTTATGTTTGAAGAGTTCTTGCATAGTTTTGACTTATGCTTTCGGAACATGAAATCTTTTATACTATTTACATGTTTGGGTAGTCTGAACCATGTTTTAATGAAAGATCTTGCATATTGCATTATGGCTCAGAAATAGGACTTGTAAGTCTTGGTGTGACGACACCAATTTAGATTTTGCCATGATAATTCAAAATAGATTTAATGCATGTTTGAAAACAGACCTTACAGATGTTCAAATTACAAACATGCATGATTCAGAATAGGATAAAAATTAGGAATAAAGGGAGCTTAGGTGGTTTCCTGAAGAAGGCAGGAGTTCAAACAACTCATTACCCAAAACTATGATTTGCCGATTCGGGTTTATATATTATGCTGGCCTAGAGCCCTGTGGCATATCATATTCAGGAAATCCAACTCTTACGGTACACTCAGGTTGGAGGCTTCCCCACCGAGTCAATGGCGGATTCCATACCGCCCATGGAATATCATATTTGTAGGGGATACCGCCTAACTCAGAAGTAATACACAGATCATAATTTTAGATTTACAGACAGGTTACATGTTTTCAGAAAGTGCCCATGTGTTTTTAGAAACTACTTTATGCATGGTGTTTAATGAAAACTTTTCTCTCATATTATATAGATATATGTTCAAATACTCTATTTTGGACTGCTTCGCATGCCAGTACTTTTGTGTTGACCCCCCCTCCTTCCAGGTTCTGAGGCACAGTTTAGGGGTCCAGCTAATTATTAGATATTTTCAGTTAGCAGACTGGATTTTTGCAGTGGTGAGCCTTCTATGATCCAGAGGGCCTAGTTATTTCATACTTTTATCATTGGTTATGTTTTTGTCCACTGGGGGCCTTGTCCCAGTTTTTAGACAGCTTGTTTAGTTCATAGTAGAGATTTCGCAGACTGTGTCAGACACTATTATTCAGATACATTTACAGATTGACCATGTTTTCGTACTAATTTCTATTTTCTGCATTATCTTTTATATGAATATTGTGCATGATTACCAGATACAGAAGGGTGTTTCGGGCCTTCATGGTTCGGGATACTCGTTACGGCCAGGGCCCCGGTTCGGGTCATGAAAAACTTGGTATCAAAGCATGGTTCATGGTCCCAGGGTGTCTACAAAATCGCGTCGGGTAGAGTCTTGTTTATGGGTGTGTAGCACACCACACTTATAAGCAGGAAGCTACTAGGCGTTTAGGAATATTTCCCTTTCTTCATGTTCTAGTTCGTGCAATAGAGTCAGAATGTTCCCCTTTCATACTCAAATTCATGCTATGGTGTCGCCCATACGAAAGTAACAATCATCCCAATTCTTTCCTTACTCGGATATTCTCAGAGATGTCTCATTATTGGGCCGATTCAAGTATAGAAGTTTAGAGTCTAAATGGTATGGTTCTTTCTGATCGAACCATATAAGATTTCTGCAAGGACTTGAGAAGAGTCCGTTAGTACTTTAGAATATATTGATTTTAGTGTGAACCTTGATTTTAATGAAATCGTGCTTTTCAGCCTGCAGTATTAAGTGTATTCAGTCCTTTCCAGAACTTATGTTGCCAATGTCACGCTTCAGAGGTAATGAGGTATAGCAGAATGTTGGAACTGTATTTCCACCCGAGTAGAAGTATAAGTTAAAGTGTCGGTGTCATGACCTATTGGTAGTGAAGTCACAAGTTTAGAGGTCACAGTGAGGGTGACTTTTGTTTAACTAAATAGTTATAGTTGAATAACTGATGTTTGAGGATGATTTAATATTTACCCTTTATAGTGATAGACTAATGTGGTAGCTAGTAGCATGTGTGGATTGTATGGTAGTCTATGGGTGAAGTGTTTGACTCAGATTTTTATTTATACAGAGTAAGATGTGTATCCTTAGATCATTGAATATTGTGTGTCAATTTTCTATCTCTTGTAATATGTAATCTTATTATCATGGTGTTTTTGAAAAATCAAAGTCTAGTGAAGCCGTGTGAGGCCTATTTCGATTCACTAGCAGCTTGCTGTCCAACTTGTTGTTCTTGTGTTGGTTTAATATATGTATAGCTGAATCTATTTGCATGAGATTGAGTAAGTAAGTAGGAGGTTAGAGATCAGTATAAGTAGATAAGATTGTATGGGGTTATAATATCAGATTAAGGTTGGCCATGCCTATTATGTGACTTTACCCCCCCTTGACCTTCTTTTGTTGGTAGTTGTAAACTAGTACTACTTGTGAGAAGGTATGTAGTAGATTTGTGAGGTATTTGGATAGAATGTTCAGATTTGACGGACTAGTATATTATGTTGCCTTCTTCATCGATGGTAGATGATTGATGCTAGACCATTGGCTTGAATTTAATGTAGAATATGAATGTAGGAATAGTGGCATGAGATTGATGATGCATATTTTGTGAGATTAAATTAGTAGGATTCATGTGTTGAAATAGTACGTGCAATGGATTATGATAAGAAAAGCCATAAGGTCATGATCGATTATTGTGGTTGTGAAGTTCTAGCATACTATTGTTTCTTGATGTTTATTTCGTAGTGTCCGAGTGAGAATTATGTGTAAGGTTGGATTGTAAATCATGTTTAGCACTAGACATTAAGTTTGCACAGCTGATGGCCATTAAGGTAGATGTAATGATTGCTTGAGTAATGATACCAGATTTATAGAAGTGATCTAATAGGCTTGAACAGTGTACGCAAGAGATTAAGTTCATTTAAATTTGTAATGAAGTATGATGTTGTATGTGTGATGCAGAAGTATGCCAAGGTGATATGAGGTAGTGGCATTTCTCTAAGACTATTACATGTTGTGTGTGGCTAGTAGTACCATTGAATTTCTAGATAGAGAAAGACTAGTAGATATTATATGGGCTCTAAATAACCAGGTTAAAGAGTTTTGATTGATAGTGTTGGGCTTTTCTATATGATCTTGATTCTTATAGTAATGAGATATAAGTTTGGAGTCGCGATATTGGTAGGCTATGACGAAAGTGGTATGGTTCATCAAAGGCTCGGTGATATCCATGTTAAGTGTTAGAAATCTAAGTTTGAGCTTTGAAGGTTGAACCGATAGAAATAAGTGTGCAAGCATTATACTATGACTATTGGGGCTATTGAAATATAGAGTGTATCTCAGAAGGTAGTATTAGCAGTGGGCTTTCCACTTTCATGTGTGGTCTTTCGGGTTAAATTTATATTTAATTATGTGTATTGTTGTATTCCAGACCCCAGAGTGCGGTGAATGTAGTTCAGTTTAGAGTCTAGTAATAAGGGATCTCTTGAACTTAATATGATGGCTTAAAGCCAAGGGGGAGATGATAGAACGAATAACCAAGTCAGGCTCTCATATTCTAGTAATGATGTCATGATGATATAGAACATCAGAAAGTGAGGGTGAGACTCAACCCATTCTTATCTCAGTATTTTTCAGTGATCCCAATGCTTACCCAAGCTTTACGTTTCAGTTCCATGATCATAGTTCATGTTCATGTACATGATAGAGAATCACGTGCTCTTCCATTTCTAAAATGAGGAGTTCCAGTTTATTCAGTAGTCGGAATCACATTCCATATGTTATAAACTTCAAATTGATGTCATGCAGCTCATGATTCGCATAATCACGCTTTATGGTGTGCTCAGTTCCCATAATTCATGCTATACTCTTTATGATTGACTAGATTCATCTTATAGTCATGTATGCCCCAATTCATATTTTCTTTGATAAATCTCAGATGTTGATTTGCTATTCCTCAGGCCCCAGTTAAGTGTCAAGTTTCATATAATATGCTCCCATTGTTCAAGGTCTTATGTTCTAACCTTTTTGTGACTCTTTCTTATGTGATGATAGTGGTGATGAGTAAATGTTTCTTATTAATGAAAGATCATAGTATGCTTGTTTTAGATAAGTCCACAAGTGTGAAGTAAGATCTGGGGCCAAGTCTTTGGTAGATGTGATGGTTAGTGGAAATTTATCTTTGTATATTCTTGGGGTAGCGCGTGGGAGTTATATTGACAATGGATTAGAGAATATGTGAAGTATGTCCTTATGGGTGTTTGCCTTGGAGTTCATATGTGGTTATAAAGATAGGCTTGAATGACATGTTGAGATTTAAGTGGAGGGACGCAATATGCGCTATTGAATCCATAGTACGAGATCAAAGTTAGGCATTGAAGTGGTAAGGCACGATATGCGTAGGATGTGAACTTTAAAAAGATATAGAAGATTGAATAATATGGTTTGGACTAGTATCATAGTGTGGCATGTTGTAGTTTGTGATTTAGAGTTAGGTTTGATCACGGTGAAGGGATTTAAGCTACTTTAGACATTCATAGAAAGATTTATCAATGCCCATATAAGAATTCTAAGTTGAATCAAATGAATATGGCATTTAAAGGGAATAATATAGTTAAGGGAATATTCGAGAAGTGTGCTAAGCTTAAAGGTAAGAAGTTGCATTGCCTAAGGCTTGGTAATTCTATGCTAGTTTATGAGTTATATGTCTATATTCCAGGTTGCAGAGTAAATGTCAATGTTGGGACCCTATAGTCGGATGTCTTGTGTGGCTCATGCCCAAGATCTTTTGCTATCTAATGCTACCAGGACTTCGTTAGGAAGAGTGTTGGTAATATACTCCAGATTGAGTATAAGTTTCCAGTATAGTTCAGTCTATGTGGCCAGCAAATCAGTTTAGCAGTCAGATTTGCATGGCTTGTTTTCTCGTCTTTTCATTTGTTCATACTACTCGAAATCTCAGACATGCTACTATTCCAAGATAGAATATGCTAGTAATTGCGAGTATAACTCAGTTCATGCGTCATGCATTAGATTCAAATTTCGGATGTTCAGTTATGAATCAATTCATAGGTTCCCTGTGCATCGCCTCAGCTCCCCGAGTATCATAGTGAATTGAGCATTCATAGAGAGACATAGGGTCCTAAGGTGGGGATACCTCATTCAGTTGCATGCATAGATTCTTATTACAAGCCTCACACCAGTTATCATTGCGTATTCAGTCAGATATACATGCATTAGAAATGCATGTTCAATTGAGAAAGTTCAGCTTATCAGTGTATTTAGTCCTGCATTCATGAGAACAACTCAGTCACAGATCAATGCATCGGGTATGCATGTTCATTATGAGGATTCATCTTATGAATAGCTTCAGTCGTGTATTCCAGCATCAGATATGCACATCCGGTATAAAAATTTAGAACATCAGCAGTTTCAGTCTTATAGTCATGTTTCAAATCAGTGTATTCTTTCTTAGAGAAAATATCATGTCCGCGTTATTCCATACCTCTAAGGTTCAATATGTTCCTACCCATCATTCGAGGACGAATGATCCCAAAGAGGAGATAATGTAATACCCCGTATCTTCGGGCTAGAGTTTAGACCGTCGTTCCTACGTATATAGACCTGAACTAAATTATTCTTTATTAACATACGTGTGGTGATCACTTCTATCGTAATGCCCCGTAAAAAAAAATTCTCAAGTCACTTTCATTTTTAGTGTTATGTTTGAGAGGCTAACAACTAGAATATTTTTCTAAGTGTATAATAAAGACTTAGTTTTATTTTTTTACTCTTAATCTTCGGGATACAACTTTTCAACCTTCCTGATATCCATTTTTGGATTTTCTTGTTGCGTTGCGATGGGGTAAGGTTGTAGTACGTCTTGGAAGAGTTTCAGAATTTTTAGATGAGCCTAAGATCGCGTTTGGGTTGGCAAAACAGTAGTTCTCTACAATAAGGGGGCGCCGCCCAGCTTAGAGAGCCTCTCTAAGCAAGGCGCCGCCCTGGTTAGGGAGCCTCTCAGAGCAGAGTCCCGCCCTGCCAGTCCCGGGGGTGCCTAGTTTTCAGCTTTCAACCTCCGAACATTTGAGGGTGTTTTAGTCATTTTCCCCTACTCTATCAACTTAAACACGGGATTTAATCTCTCAAACACCAAAATATTAACACATTCATCAAATTATCTTAAGAACACTCCTTAGGGTTTCAAAATAAAAACCCAAGCAACTCAAGATTCAGCCGTGGGTTTTTGAAACTAATTGCATATTTGGAATCCCCAGAACGTAGGCTTCAAGAAGCACCCATTGTTTTCTAATTTCAAGGTACGCAGGGTTTTCCTAAATTCTCATGGGCATAAAAATTATGATTTTAGAAAGGGTTTTCAGATTTATGAATATGATCATGTTTTAGAATACTTGAAGAAATTGTTTTGGTCTTTAGGCCTTCCCCAAATTTATTTAAATTGATATATGTATATATATATGTACATGTTTTAATGTTGATGATTGATTTGAGAGCATGATTCATGTGAACGCCCCTCTCTTGTTATTATCTTCCTTACTTATCTTATGATATGGACTGTTTTTGAAATGCATCTTGAAAAGCATGTTATGAAGTGTCTTAAATTACGAATGATTTGGTTATGAATCTTGAATTTCAAAGAGAGGGTTGTTGGTATTGAAAAAAAATGTTGAAAATGCATGTAATGAAAGCGTGCATGGATTTTGCCAAAAGCACATGACCACCTTATGTTTGAAGAGTTCTTGCATAGTTTTGACTTATGCTTTCGGAACATGAAATCTTTTATACTATTTGCATGTTTGGGTGGTCTGAATCATGTTTTAATGAAAGATCATGCTTATTGAATTATGGCTCAGAAATAGGACTTGTAAGTCTTGGTGTGACGACACCAATTCAGATTTTGCCATGATAATTCAGAACAGATTTAATGCATGTTTGTAAACAGACCTTACAGATGTTGAAATTAAAAACATGCATGATTCAGAACAGGATAAAAATTGGGCATAAAAAGAGCTTAGGTGGTTCCCTGAAGAAGGCAAGAGTTCAGACAACTCATTGCCCAAAACCGTGATTTGCCTATTCGGGTTTATATATTACGCTGGCCTAGAGCCCGGTGGCGTATCAGATTCAGGAACTCCAACCCTTGCGGTACACTCGGGTTGGAGGATTCCCCGCCGAGTCAATGGAGGATTCCATACCGCCCATGGAATATCAAATTTGTAGGGGATACTGCCTAACTCAAAAGTAATACGCAGATCAGAATTTTAGATTTACAAACAGGTTACATGTTTTCAGAAAGTGCCCATGTGTTTTCAGAAACTACTTATGCATGATGTTTAATGAAAACTTTGCTCTCATATTATATATATATATTCAAATACTCTATTTTGGACTGCTTCGCGTGCCAGTACTTTTGTGCTGACCCCTCTCTCCTTCCAGGTTTTGAGGCACAGTTTAGGGGTCCAGCTAATCAGTAGATATTTTCAGATAGCAGACCGGATTTTTGCATTGGTGAGCCTTCTATGATCCAAAGGGCCTAGTTATTTCAAAATTTTATCATTGGTTATGTTTTGGTCTACTGGGGGCCTTGTCCCAGTTTTCAGACAGCTTGTTTAGTTCATAGTAGAGATTTCGCAGACTGTGTCAGACACTATTATTCAGATACATTTACAGATTGACCATGTTTCCGTACTAATTTCTATTTTCTGCATTATCTTTTATATGAATGTTGTGCATGATTACCAGATACAGAAGAGTGTTCCGGACCTTCATGGTTCGGGATGCTCGTCACAGCCAGGGCTCCGATTCGGGTCATGACATTTTTACACATAAGAAATTTTATTTTTATGATTTTGATTTTTGTAACGCCCCGAGTCTGGTTCCTGGAATTCCACATGGTGCTCATGACCCTGAAGGACCACAAGCTAACCCATGACTGATATTTGTACCTATATACTGCATAATATACAGTGTAAATGCAGAAATAAAGGCTGAAAAACCATAAGGTTCAAAGATCTGATAAAACATAACATCTGAAGATATGGTATATCAATACCAAAACAACTGAAATAACTGTCTGAACATGCTAGTCCCAAAGCCTCTAAGCTATCTGAATAAGGAGTTGATGGGACATGTCCCTAACCAACTCCAACTACTGAAATAAATTAATTAATGAAATAATAAAGTAATGGTCATGTCCTCGAAGGATGAGGACTCACTGCTAACTCTAACTGCTGAGTACTGGAATGCTACTGATGCTCTGGAGCTATGCTACTGATGCTCTGGAGCTCGTGCTTCTGAACCTATGGTATAAAACACTATAGCATAAATGCGTCAGTACGATTGAATGTACTGATATGCATGTGAGGTAGGATGAATGCAAAGGGTTCACATGCATGTACTATACTAACTGACTGGGTAACATGAACGTGATAATTCATGCATGAATACATAATAACTATAACTGGGGTCGTGATAACATGATTACTGAGTCTGAGTACTGATTACATGAGATACTGATAACTGTATAACTGAAATAACTGATACTGAGCGACTGTATCTGACAGTCTATTTTTTTATGGAACTAGCTGAGTTCCGTACTGTTCTGACGTGACTATATCTGATAGTCCTGAATTTTGTAGAACTATCTAAGTTCTATTACTGAGACTGAATGACTGCATTTGACAGTCCTGATTCTGTAACTAAAACTGTGGGAAGTAGTCATCTAACCAACATGCCTCTAATATGCCATTATGGCTGAGTTGGGGTCTAATTTATAACCCCAATTGGAAGAGTGTCAATACCGCGCCACTGGTAAATATAAAAGAGAATGGTGGGACCCTCATCTGACAGTGTTTATCTACCTCATCAACCCTCACCTGACAGTGTTGATGTCTCAACCTATGTTGGCTACATAGTTCAGGAATGCAAGGATGACTTCTAAGAATAACACCCTCATCTGATAGTGTGTGTTCCCATCCTTGGGTTCACTCGGTGCTAATTTCTACTCCCATCTGAATAGACACTGAACATGGATTACTAAACTGAACTGGACTGAATTAACTGAGTTTCGTTAACTGACGGAATAGTACTGAGATTACTCAATTATTGAGCTTTCCTGAGTCACATGACTGACTGAGCTCTATGGATCATGTCTTGACTAAGGATATCGTGAAAACATGACACTGAATCTAGGCACACAACTATATTTTTCTGGTAAGTACCCCCAGGACTCGATGGAAAGAACCTGACAAAACATGACATTCTTGAATACGTGACCAACATCGATAATCCATAATACAATAAGTTGGAGAATTCATGAAGTACAAGTTCTAAAGCACTACAACGGCCACACATATATCCATAATTCATTGACTAACACATTTTATCAAACACTTGACATGCATAAACTTGTACATGAATGGGGATTTCATATTATTATACTAGTATGGCATTTTTCCTTCACATAGTCATTTAATCAAACACATGGGGAGCATACTTTGGTTTTACCATCATCAATGCATATAATTTTTATGGTTGCATAAACAAATTTTCAAATTTGAAGGGTTTATCATGATTATTAAGCAAATCATCATATACTAGGGTCAATCATTGGAATACGTAATTTAAAACATGAATCAAAACCCCACAACATCATGAACATGAATTTCAATTTAATTTACATCATGAACATTCATAAATACACAAATCTTAGATTTTGAAGGAGATTCTTGAGCTTCATGGGTGAAAGAGACTCATGAATCAACTCATGACATACTTGGGTGGATGATTTTCTTGAAGTTCTTGGACTAGAAGAACTTGAATTTCTTAGTTTCTTAAAGGAGGATTTGGATCTTGTCCTTGGGGATTATCTTTGAGAGAAAACCCTAATTTGATGTTGTAGATAGATAGTGAACTTATAAGCCTTGATCTGATATAATTAGAGGTTAAAATGGGTGGAAAAAGACCCAAATACCCTTTTAAAATTGACTTTAAAATAACTTAACGAACTATGCGATGGTGGGTGCAACGGTCCGTCGTTGGGTCAACAGTCCGTCGGTCCTGACCATCGCACCTGGGCAGAATAGGGGTTCACTGCCTCTGCTGCGATGGCTTGGGTAACGGTCCATCGCTAGCTCGACGGTCTATCGGCATGAGCCATCGCTCTTAGGCATAAAATGGTCTCACTGCCTCTGCTGTGATGGTTTGGAAGACGGTCCGTCGGCTCTCACCATCGCACATGGGCAGTTTTGACTGCTTTTTGTATTTAGGCCATAACTTTCTACCTCGATACCGGATTTAGACGAAATTGGTATCATTGGAAAGCTAATTAAATTTTCCACATGACAAAAAGTGAAAATCTTAAAAATTTCACATGTATAAAAGTGGATTCATCTTACAAAGTAAGTTTCTAATATTTTTGGGAAGTTTCTAATATTCTTGGGACGATTTCAAGCTAGGTAGGAGTACGGGGTATTACAGTTTTTATGATCATTCATTTCTATACTTAGGAGATCTAACAAGGTTTTTTTTTTCATTCAAATTTTAAGAGTGCAATAGATCGTATTTTCTTATGTCCTACATTTTACTAATATTCCTTGATATACATTATAGAGAACTACTTACTGTATATTCTAATACAAGACCTTATCTTATAGTATAAAATAAATCAAAAAAGGAGAAAAACTATTAGGGGTTTGTCCAACAACATATCCTTTGTCTAATAAATACAACTATTATCCACAAATGAAAACGTGAATATGAGCCCATTTGGATAAGATTAAAATCTAATCAAATCAGTTTTTAATCTCCTTTTTAGATATTTTAGGTACTTGGCATAGTTAAAAAGTGCTTAAAAGGCTAAAAACCGATTAAAAAGGCAAAAAGTGGGAAGTTGTGTACCCCCAACTTTTTCTTTTTAGATTTAATTTTCTTTAGGTTTGACCAAAATATTTACCTTTTTATCCCTTATATTTTCATTCAATTCCAATAATATCCTGAACTTGTAGCCCTTATTTATGATGTTAGCAACTTTAAGGACATTTAAGTCATTTTAACAACAAAAAAGTGCTTAATATCACTTGTTTACCAAAAAAATCAACAATTTTTTTCCAGTTTCAACACTTTTATCCAAACACTTATCTTCTTAATTGATAAGCACTTATTTTAAGCTTTTAATCACTTAAGCTAAAAAACTATTTTTTAAAATCATATTCAAACGGACTCGATGTGATGTTGGCTCAAGAAATAGTACATTGCTAAACCAAATAAAAAGGTAAAATTGGGATTAAATTAGATGGTACCAAAGCCTAAGACCGATATTCTTGGACCTTTCTTTATGAGTTCATAGATAAGTTTTGTTTTAGCCCTATTTTATGTCACCCAAAAACTAAGGTCATGATGATACTAATCAAGACTTGATAAGTAAGTCAATCACCCAAAACTGATAATTAAGAAGAAAACAATACAACAATTCCCAAGGTAAAATTTTCTAACACCTCTGATTTTTGGTCCTTGAAATTTTTTGAAATTTTATCCTCACTGTCTTGACTACAACTTATCCCGATGTGTTGTAGGAAGTCTTGACGGATCCTAGGGACATAATCGTAACCAAATCACTAAGTAAGTAGCAAGGTTTTTCTCTGAGTACGAGTGGCTCACTAAGAGTCATGAGAACTCAAAACGAGTCGTTAGGTACAAATCCTAAGGTGTCTAGTGGATATCCCAAATGGTTTTTGTGTTGACTACGGATAGACCCTATGATTTGTATGGTCCAATTATGAATCATACCAGTTGATTCATAGGTTCAACGGTGTGTGGGTGTCCTGGGAACTATCTTGGCTACCACTCATGGTGATGAGTCGTAATTAGTCTATACGAATCGTATAGTGACCCATAGTCATTGATGACAAAATTTCAACTTTTAATTTGGGGGCACTTTGGACAATTCTCTCCTTACCTAATTAAAACCCCGTGTTCATAAAGCACGTAAGGGGGTTATTTCTCATTCATCACATACTCAAACACATCCAAGCTCTCAAATTCTCACAAGCAGCCATACTTAGGGTTTCCAAGAAATAGGTCATCCAAGGGCTTAAGGGTTGAATTCTTTTCGTGAAACTTGGTATTTCAAGCATGTTACTCTTCACTAATTGATAATTTTGTAAAAACATGTGATTTAAAATATTGTTCATGAAGTATTCATATTGGTTTTTGAAGCAAAGATTGAGGGTTTTGAATGCTTATTGATTGAACAATGTTTTTATGGTTTACATGTAATTATTCAGGCTTTAATTATGGTTTTGAACTTGTGGGTGCATGGGTATGGTAAATGAACTGTGGAATTTTGATTTTCTCCAAACTTGTGACTTTTGAAGTGGTTATGACCTCAACCCCATATTGTAAAATTGGTTATGAATATGAAAAAAGTTATGCATATTGAACTACTATTGAATTATTGCATGATGAAAAAGTTAATGAAGAATAATGGTTTTGAATTGAACTTTGTGGGTTTTGTATTTTCATAAGCTAATTTATAATTAACCAAAGAGGTTGTGAATTCCCCAAAGTGATGTAGTTGTTTTGGCATGTTGTTACCATACAAGTGTAGTTGGTATGATGATACCAACAATGTATACATTAATGTTAAATATGGTTCAATGAATGGGAATGTGTGATAATTATTTTAATTGGGATTTATTGAGGTTTATGTAGCTGAGTCGTAAAATTAGAGGTCCCAAGGGACCAACACTAGAAATTGCAGTTGTTGAAGCGGGGGTCTATATGACTGGGAGGTTAGAGTCCCCCTTATTATTATTAATATCATATTATTAGGAGGTTCAAGTCCCCCATATTATATTATATGATTTGGTGCTCGTGTCACCTTGATATGCTGGGAGGTTTAAGTCCCTCATAGTACATATGTATACCCTCTGGTTCGTGTGGCCACACGCACTAAAGCCCTACCAGCTGGGGGAGAGTTGGGCCCACATTTCCCCTAGGTGCCTTTTCATATTATGACAGTTGAGCTACACAATCCAGACTTAGGTTTTAAAGTGCATGTTAAGCCTTGTTCCCTATTCCAGCATGTGACATATGTATATGTATATGTATTTGATGATGTGCTTTGGATTTGAATGACTTGAACAGTTAAAAATGGCATTATGTTATCCCTACCCCTGAGTTTCATACTAGTGTTCACCCCATTAACCGTCTTTGTATGCTGTATCCCCACGTGATGCAAGCACCGAGAATTCATCTACTTTTCCTGCACAGATTTAGGTGGATTGCCTCGATTTATCGATTCATTATGGTAAAGTGGTGAGCTTCCATTCTCCGAAAGGCTTGGTCATTTCATCTATTTCTATTTTTAGATTTTAGTTGATATTTTTCATTATCATCAATATTATCATTATCATCTATCAAAGTCAGGGACATGTCCCTACCAAGACTTGTTTTGAATATTTATTTAGAAGGCTTTATTGGATTACTGTAGACTTGGGCGATGTTGGTCAGTTATTTTGGCCGGTCATCAGTTATTGATCATATAAGTTTCTTTATTCTTTGAATTTATCTTGTTATATGTTCAAAATTCATTCGACAGTAGAGATATCATATTGTTTGGTTAGGTGCAAATGGGTGGTCTCTGGTCTATGTGGGACTTAAGATGCCCGTCACGGAAAAGACTTGGTTCGTGTCATGATAAAGATGGTATCAGAGCCCAGGTTTGGTGTCATTGGGTATCCACAACGATGTGTCAAGTAGAGTCTCTTTTATGGGTGTGTAGCTCTCTACACTTATAAGGAGAGGCTACAAGAAATTTAAGAATGTTTTCCTTTCTCATTGTTCTATTTTGAGCTATAGAGTTCAGGTCTTGAATCTCCTCTAATTTTCCATATGTTTGCTTTTCATATCACGCCTTCTAGAAGATCTGATGCTCGTGGAAACTCTTCTGTCCCATTTGAGGACATTGTGGACGTAACTCATCCTACTCCAGGTGTTTAAATCCATTCTAGGGTTGCAATTTTTAATTGTCCTGATAGGGATCCACCGGTTCCCCCAATCCCCTCCAGTCACCTCGAGCTTATGTGTCTAATGTTGAGTTTCGCCAGTTGATTCATTTACTCACCCAGTTGGTGGCCTTCCAGACTGAGTGGGTTGCTTCTATTTCTCTATTCTTCGAGGCCACTAGATTTAGTCAATTTATGAGGTTGATTTCTCCTACTTTCATGGGTTCTAAAGTTGAGGAAGTTCATCAAAATTTCATTAATGAGATGAAAAAGATTTTTCATGTAATGCATACGACTGATATGGAGAGTGTAGAGTTCGTTGCTTATCAGTTGAAAGATGTAACATACCAATGGTATGAGGAGTAGGACCAGTCTAAGGGTGATGATGTTGAGTTCTCTTTGTGGGATGACTTATCAAGCATTTTTTTTATCACTGTGTCCTCAATAGTTGAGGAAGGCGAAGGCTGACGAATTCATGAACTTGAAGCAAGAAAAGATGTCAGTAAAGGAGTATGCCTTGAAGTTTCATTAGTTGTCACATTATGCTCCTAAGTTCGGGTCTAGTATGAGGGCTAGAATGAGAAAGTTTGCCTTTGGGTTATCCCGTGAGTTGATCTTGGAAAGCAAGGTTTCCTAATTGATCAAGGATATTACATATTTAGAGTTGCGATGTATATGCAACAAGTAGAAGAAGAAAAGAAGAAGCAAGCGGAGATGAGTGAAAGGCAGAGTAAGAAGTTAGGCTATTCAGATCAGGGTGGAGGTCAGCAACAAAGTGGTAAAGATGGTCTAAGAAGAAGTGGGGAAATTTTGGTTCCTACTCTACGGACAGTGGTTCTTATTCGAAGCCATCAAGTGATCATCTTTATCAGCATGATAGTGGGTTTAGAGCACTAAGATCCCAGTCTTAAGCAAGTAGGGCTCAATTAACTCCATCATATCCCCCTTTTAGATTCCGTGGTCAGGTGCATCATGGTGTTTATAAATAGGGAAGGAATAAATGTTGTAAACGTGGTCAGACTGGTCATATAAAGAGGTATTGTCCTTCTTAAATTGCTTCTGGGGAAAATAATATTCATGTTTCTATGCCATCAGCTCCTGCACCAAAGGGTGCTACTTTTATTTCTGGCTTCAACACTGGTTGGAACTGTCTGTACGCTCTTGACACTTGCCAAGATTCTAAGTCATCCCTGATGTTATTACTGGCATGCTCTAACTCATCTCTCATAATATATATTGCCTACTTGATCCAGAGTCTACTCTCTCTTATGTGACCCCTTATGTGGCTATCCATTTTGGTTTTGATCCTAAATGTATTTTGGACCCCTTTTCTATTTCCACTTAGGTGGGTGACTCCATTATGTCTAGAAGGGTCTATAGGGGTTGTGTGATATCTGTCCATGGTAGGGAGACCTTGGTGGATCTGATAGAGTTTGACATGTTAGACTTTTATGTGATTTTGGGGATGGATTGGTTGCATTCGTGCTACGCTTCTCTTGATTGTCGGACCTGAAGGGTCAATTTCCATTTACCAAATAATCCAGTAATCGAATGGGAAGGGATTTCCCTACTACCTAAGGGAAATATTATTTTGTATCTTAGATCTCGAAAATTAGTTTCTAAAGGGTGCCTATATCAGTTAGTGCATGTTAAGGATTCTAGAGTTGAAGGTCCTTCTTTGCAAGTTGTCCCCGTGGTATGTGAATTTCTCGAGGTGTTCCTTGATGATCTTCCTGGTATTCCTCCCGATAGGGAAATTAGTTTTAGGATTAATCTTCTTCCGAACACTCATCCATTTTTATCCCTTCTTATAAAATGACTCCCGCTGAGTTGAAAAAACTCAATGAGTAGTTGAAAGATCATTTGGATAAGGGTTTCATACGCCCTAGGGTTTCCCTGTGGGGTGCTCCGGTTCTTTTCGAGCATAAGAAGGATGGGTCCATTTAGATGTGTATTGATTACCGCCAATAGAATAAGGTAACCATAAAGAATAAATATCTACTTCCGAGAATTAATGACCTCTTTGATCAACTTCAGGGTGCTAAGTTCTTTTCTAAGATTGATCTTTGATCTAGGTACCATCAGTTGAATATTAGGAAGGTGGATATACCTAAGACTGCTTTTTAAACTCAGTATGGTCATTTCAAGTTTTTGGTAATGTTCTTTGGTTTGACAAATGCCCAGGCACTATATATGGATCTTATGAATCGGGTTTTCCTTTAGTTCTTGGATTTGTTTGTGATCATGTTTATCAATGATATTTTAGTATATTATAAGAGTGAGGTGGATCATGTCGATCACCTTTGCCTTGTGTTTCATACCTAAAGAATTAATGTTTGTATGTTAAGTTCTCTAAGTGTGAGATCTGGTTAAATGTTGTGACTACCTGGGTTATGTTTTTCTAGTAAAGGGATCATGGTGGATACACAGAAGGTTGTGGTGGTTAAGAAGTGGACTAGACCCACGACTCCAATCGACCATCGAAGATGCTTGGGGTTAGCTGGATATTATAGAAGGTTTGTGGAAAGTTTTTCTTCCATTGTTGCCCCATTGACTAAGTTGACTCAAAAGAAGGTGAAATTCTTGTGATCTGATGCTTGTGAGGATAGTTTTGAGAAGCAGAAGGATAAGTTGACTTCGACTCTAATTTTGAACCTGTTAGAGGGCACTAATGGTTTTGTTGTCTATTATGATGCATCCCGGGTTGGATTGGGTTGTGTGCTGATGCAGCATGGCAAGGTGGTTTCTTATACTTCTACATAATTGCTAGTTCATGAGAGGAATTATCTGACTCATGATTTGGAATTATTAGCTGTGGTGTTTGTATTAAAGATCTGGAGGCATTATTTGTATGGGGTCCATGTTGATATTTATTCTGATCATAAGAGCCTGCAATAACCACATCAAGAGAACTTTCTTGATCTTGTCGGGACTGAAGTGCATAAAGTCTATTCTGACGCTGACCCTGGGTTACACTAGAAGTGACGCTTTGCTGAGTCGAGCGGTCGGATGGAACTGGAGAATGACTGTGCTAACTTCATGGACCAGCCTTAGGATATTCTTGAACTCTGTGGCCTGACTCGCCATATCCAAAACACATATCACTGTCGGCTCTACACACACCTAGGTGATTTCTACCACATTCTTTGCAAAGCGGATGGGTATGACCACTACTCACACTATCTTGGGTTTTGGATCCTAGCGCCCCATCCTGATGATCATTCCTTAACATTGGTACTGGTGCACTAGCTGAAGATGGAGCTGGGGCTGAAAACTTCTAACTAAATTGAGTACGGTTACCACCCTCTGACCTTGGCTGAGCAAAACTAAAGGTACCCATTTTGGATTTCTTATTCTCTCTCTTCTTCTTCTTAAGCTTCTGCTCCTCAATCTGTTGAGCATGGACCATAAGCCTATATATGTACATCTCCTTAATTAACATCGTAGTCCTATACTCTTTAATTGCACTATCAGATACCCCTGACACAAACTTGCTCATCCTGGATTTGTTATCAGCCACCACATGAGGAGCATACCTAGCTAACTGAGTAAACTTGAGAAAATACTCTTTCACACTCATGTTGCCCTGCTTCAAATTAATGAATTCAAACACCTTATCTTTCCTCAACTCCAATAGAAAGAATCTCTCTAAGAAAGCTATAGCAAACTTCTCCCGCTCTACAGGCCATGCGTCTTGTGCCTCTATCTACCTTCTACTGCTTAAACTATGTATGAGTTACATCTTGAAACTGGTAAGCAACCAATTCAACACTCTCACTAGAAGTTACCCCCAAAATATTTGTTACATTCGGGACCATGTCTAAGAATTCTTGCGGATCCTCTTCAGGTTTGGATCTCAAAAACAGAGGAGGATTTATTCGGGTAAAGTCCCAAATCCTAGATACGGCAGTATTGGCCACTGGGTTGGCCAGAACAGTGGTCGGCTGAACATTCTGAGCCGCTACCGAGTGAACTAGAGTAGTGAATGCAACTTTGAACTCTGCATGAGAAATATGCTCATTCAGGGGATCTTCCTAAACGGGCGGAGGTGTTGACTAGTTTATATTTCTTCTTCCGTTTGTCTTTCTGGGAGGTATGGTCTATAAATGGAAGGAAGAATTGAATTAGACAAAAGTTCAACTTGAGCTCGTGCTCTTTCACACGATATGAACACTGAAAGAAGGGAAACTATTCTTAAAATGCCTCGTAGCCTCTTGTCCATAATTGTGGCACGCTTCACACCTATGCACAAGACTCTACTTGATGCAACTTTTAAAATTCCTATGACACTTTAAAACCTTAGGCTCTGATACCAAGTTTGTAATGCCCCGAGAGAACACCTTGGGCGTCACATGGTTCTTACAGTCCCAAGGGACCACAAGCTAACCCATGAGCTGGTACCTACTGTGAGCATTGAGTAAAACTAATAACTAAAGATCATATGCGAAATTTAACTAAGGAATTCCATAAGGTTTTAAATCATAGTTCTGACAATATCTGTAAAACAATACTGATAATACTGAATAAAACATCTGATAATGACAACTAAAAAACTGATGACTGACTAACTGTTTGTACTAGTCTGAAAAGCCTCTACTGACTGACTGTGGAGCTGATGGGACAAACCCCCAACTAACTCCGACTAACTACTGAACTGAAAGAATGAAAATAGTTATAGCCTATCTTTGAAATATGAGGCCTCACCACTGCTACGTTTGATAATCTGGAAGGTCTATGTATGATCTGGGAACTGAGCGCCCGAACCTATTTTATGATACATCATAGCGCAAGAAATGAGTATGCGATCAGTACTTTGAATGTACTGGTATGCTAAATAAGGTAGGCTAATATGCATGGTTTCATGTACAGGAGTAATAACTAACAGAATGAATAACATGAAGTACTAAATAGAATGCATTAAATCTGTAAATACTGAGAATGCATGACCAAGAATAAAACATGTTCTGAATGTAATCTGAAATATTAAATACTGATAACTGAATAACTGATAGACTGTGTGCTATGTTCAAGCAAGACTGAACTGAATTCTGAACTAAGTACTGAAATTGAAACTGTGGGAGGTATCATCTAACCGACATGTCCCGCTCTAAGATGATTGGGGTCTAACCTATGACCCCAATTGGAAGGGTGCTAGTACCGTGCCACAGGTACTAACATTGGCTTTGTCAACCCTAAACTAGTAGGAAGACATCTTGTCAACCCTAACTAACAGGAAGACTCGTGAGATATTTATCAACCCTAAACTAACAAGAAGACATCTTAAACCTACGCTGGCTACGTAGTTCTGTAACTCAGTGATTGCTACTAAGGGTTAAACCATTACTAACAGGAATGCCTCTATCCCTGGGTTCGCTCGGTGCTGAATCCTACTCCCAACTGAACTGACACTAATTACGGGACTGAACTAGGTTTAACTGGACAAGTAACTGATCATGAAGGCTAACTGAGTGGTAATGCTCATGATTTATTTGAACTATTCTAAATATACTGAGACTAACTAAACAGCTAAGTTTTGGGTATTCATAACCCCCAGGACACGATAACAATAACAATAGGACCATTTGAAAGCTTTGAAACAATGGAAGGAAATCATTTTTCACAATTATTCACTCAAGCATTTCATCAAGCACATGGGGACTAAGACTTTAACTTGGGAATACTTTATAAATATAAAAAGATCGCACAATCACATGACCAAATCATAAACTGAGGATTGTATTTTGAATTTGCATGAACATGATATGGAAACCATAATATTTAAAACATACTAAAGCTTTAGGCAAATATTAAGTAGTCATTGTTCAGCACCCTTTCATCTAGGCATTTTATTCACTACAACAAAATTGATATATAGCTACGAAATTATTAGCTACGAGATGAAATTCGTCACTAATTGTTCACCTTTTATGACGAAAATTAGATTTCGTATCTAAATACATGAAGCACATACTTTTAGTGACGAAACGTAAAATTTCGTAGCAAAGTTTTGTCCTCTAAAGTTTCCCACCAAAAAATCTTTTGGAGCCATTTTATTGAGTATCATTAGTGACAAATTTTAAGTTTTCAGTGACACTCTTTTTTATCACCAATAATGGATCCAATTCGTGACAAACTATTTTTTTTCTTGAATTAGTTATAATTTTAGACACAAAAAAAAATTTGTCATAAAAAATAAGTTATCGCAATAGCAACAAGTTAGAGTTCGTAGTTAAATATTGTAAGTTTTAGCTACAAAATTTGATATTTAATTGTGACCACAATTTTTGCCACTAATACTATAAACAATTAGTGACACTCATTTATTGTCTCTAATAATGGATCCAATTCGTGACAAACTATTTGTTGTCTTGAATTAGTTATAATTTTAGACACAAAGAAAAAATCATCATAAAAAATAAGTTATCGCAATAGCGACAAATTAGAGTTTGTAGTTAAATATTGTAAGTTTTAGCTACAAAATTTGATATTTAGTTGTGACCTCAATTTTTGTCACTAATACTATAAACAATTAGTGACACTCATTTTATTGTCTCTAATTAATCTATGATTCAGTGACAACATAATTTTGTCACAAAATATGTCATCGTTAAGTAGTGATGATTTAGAATTTGTAGCTGAATAATTTAGTTATTTTTTTCTACGAAAAATTTTTGTAGCTAAATATAAATTGATCTTTGGCTATTTTTATTTATGATTATAGAAAATTAATTGTATATTGATATAGCTATAGAAAACAAGACTCGATCTTATTGTGTGAAGGTTGAAGTGAACTTATTGAATGAATTTTTCAGAAGGTATAAAGTCAATGTGTTAATCTTGTACATGTGAGAAACATTTTAAGTAGGCCGACGTTGAATATGATCAACTAATTAATTAATGTTTGAAGCTATCATATTGTAAGTTTTAGCCACAAATGGTTATCTACTCAATTTCTTTTAACATTCACAAAGAGTTCAGTTGAGACTTTCATCAAATCACATTGGTCTAATCAAATCATGTTGCTTTAAAGTAATTTGATGATCTTGTTCTTTGTTAGTTGCACCTTTCTTGGCAACTAGCCTCACAGAAAGGGCTGCACGTCTTGCTTTTACTGTCATATTGGGAGTTCCTCCATATGTTTTGCTCTACATAAAATGGATAGTGGATTCCTCTTTGGCGATTTAGGAAGACGCCATGGTGATATGTCCACGCTGCTTTAACCACATTTAAATAACTCCGAGGAATTGATTCTTCATCCCCATCCGAAGCTTCCTGCATTAGACTTTGTGATCCAATCCCTCTAGGTAATTGCATTCACAACAAATAAATAACAAGACACTATAACATTTTAGTCTTTTGGCCACACTAATTCTAGACCACACTTGTAAAGTGTGATCTATATCATTAAAGACAACGCTTTTAAAGCGTAACCTTTGTTTTTAGCTTTTGGCCACATTAATTTTGGCAACTCTTTGAAAGTGTGGTCCTTAATGTTATAGGCCACACTTTACAAGCGTTGACAAATCATGATTTAATTGGCAATGCCTATTCACATATATGACTACACTTTTAAATGTGGTATCTATATATAAAAACAACACTAAAATCAAGACAATAAGCCACATGGCAACACACGAATAAGTCTAAGTGATAATTTTAAGACAAAGTCAAAAAGTATGTAATAAAAATTTTGAATTGAAAGATTCAGCATTTGAATATGAAATACATTCTCTTTTTTTTTTAAAAAATATATTATTTTAATAAATAAAAATTCATAATTGAAGAGTCCTTGTAGACTCATACTATTTCAAAGCTATATCTTATAAAATTTAAATATTATATATATAGTTTATTTACATAATAATAATAATAATAATAATAATATAGTGGCAGTACGTAACAGTAGTACTAATATTGATAGTAATAATAATAATAATAATAAATAATAATAATAATAATAATAATAATAATAATAATAATAATAATAATAATAATAATAATAATAATAATAATAATAGGATGAAGAGCACGTATAGTGGAGTGGATAAAAAAATTAAACGAAAGATAAATATTAAAAATATTATTTATCAATAATAAGAATAAAAAAAAAAAATCTTTGTGTGTTTAATAATTTTTATATTTATTAGAAAGGAAAAAAATACAAAAAAATAAGAAAAGTAATTAAAAATAAAAAATAAAGACTCTTATTTGAAAAAATAGTAAAATACACGCTTTTTGAAAATTTTTAAATATAAATTAAAATTTAATAATTAAATTCAACATATATATCTACTTGAAATACCTTTATATATCTAAGTTGTAAATTTATTTTTTTAAAAAAAATTAACAAAAAAAAAAAAGAAAGAAAGAAAACAAAAGATAATAAAATAAAAAACGTGCAAAAAAAGAACATAAACTATCAAAAGATAATTAAGACTAATAAATTTTTAATTTTAAATTAAAAATAATTATAAAATAAAACTACTTATTAAAAAATGGTTACTTATCACATTAGAGAGTTCTAATTGGACTCTTATCAAGTTTTGAATTGAAAAATTAAGTATTTAAATTTGAAATCACTATCCTTTAATTAAAAAGATTTTCATTATCTTAAAAATAGAAACTCATAATTGAAGAGTTCTAATAGATACTTGCTATTTCAAACTTATCTCTTTAAAATTTAAATGCTATAAAATATATTTAAATATAATCTTATATTTCATAAACTTATCTATATCAAATATAATGATAAATATATTATAATTATTATTATTGATAAATATAAATAATATATATTTGTGGTGGGTATCTAAAAGTTATTCTTACTTGCGATTATTTTAAAATGTTAAATATAAATTAAAATTTAATAATTAAATTCAACGTATATATCTACTTGAAATGCCTTTACAGATCTAAGTTGTCAATTTATTTTTATAAAAAATAATAATTAAAAACAAATAAAAGAAATAAAGAAAGGAAAGAAAAGAAAACAAAAGAAAATAAAATTTAAAAAAAACGTGCAAAAAAAAGATAAACTATCAAAGAAATTAAGACTAAGAAATTATTAATTTTAAATTAAAAATAATTATAATATAAAATTACTTATTAGATTTTATTTTTTTTTAAGTTATTTATCACATTAGAATGTTCTAATTGGACTCTTATCAAGTTTTGAATTGAAAGATGAAATATTTGAATTTGAAATACATTATCCTTTTGATAAAAGATTTTCATTATCTTAAAAATAGAAACCCATAATTGAAGAATTCTAATAGATATTTTGCTATTTCAAACTTGTCTCTTTAAAATTTAAATGCTATAAAATATATTTAAATATAATTTATTTATATTAATAAAATATGAAAATTTTATCCAAATAATATTAATAAAAATAATAATATAAATTAATAATAGTAATTAAAACAAATTATTATTACGATTATTTGTGATTGACATTATTATGATTTTTTAAAACAAAGAATTAAAGAAATAATTAAATATAAGAACACATTTGAACAAATGTCTTTTTTTTTTTTTTTTTTTTTTAAATCAATTAAATAAGGTAGAGTTCCTAATAAAATGCTAACTATGTAGTTTTCAAGTTTGAATGTAACTTCTCAAATATTTTTTTTTTTAACTTTAAAATTATAAATTATTAGGTAATGATAATTTAGAATATAATCTTATCTTTTCTAACAAACTGATATATTTAAATTTTGAATTTGACTAAAATTTTGGTTGACATAAATATCCATATTTGTAACCTCCTATATATATCCCCTTGAATACATATATCATTTAAGTTTTCTTCATTTCTTCTTCTTTTTTTCTGTCAGTTATAATTATTTTCATATTTAGATTGTGTTTATCTCAGAAAAAGTTATATGATCATTTTATTCACAAGATATTGGTATAATAATATCAGAAAATAATTTTTGCATTATTGTTATTAAAATTATCTTTAAATAACTATCAAAGTATGTTAATACTTAACTTAGCTTTTAAATTTTTTTATTGTTATTTATGATTAACATTATATCTAAAAATTTTCACAGATATGTCTACCGTCGTTAAAAAGATTACAGGTAATTCTCATTAGATTTTTTTGATTAATTATTAATATATATTATTGGAAAAAATACATAAAGTAGAATACTTAAGTATTAAATTACAAAAAATATTTTTTTTTTATTGTTATTTATGTTTAACATTATATCTAAATTTTTTCACAGATATGTCTATCTTCGTTAAAAAGATTACAAGTAATTCTCATTAGATTTGTTTGATTAATTATCAATATATATTATTGGAAAAAATATATAAAGTAGCATACTTAAGTATAAATTACAAAAAATAGCAACACTTTTATCAAATTACATTTTGTAGCATATGTATTTGTATTTTTGTAGCAACAGTTTGCAAAAATACAAAATACATATCGATCATAAGGGCAGTAAAAATCATATGTATTTATATTTTTGTAGAAACAGTTTGCAAAAATACAAAATACAACTTGTTATATTATGTAATTATGAAACTGTTGCTATGAAACTCATAATTAAGGAGATAAGTATGCTATTTCTGAATTTTTCCCATTATTATTTATGGTTAATTTAATTTTAAATTATTTTATTGTTATTTATGATTAACATTATATTTTTTTTTTTTTTTGAAACAATGTATCCACCATGGATTAAAAAATTATAGGCAATGCTCATCAAATTTCTCTGAATAAATTAGAAAGGTATGTCCTCATACTTGATTTAATTTTATAGTAATCTTATTTTTTTTCTAATTACCACTATATTTATCTTTTTTCACAGATGTATCTAAGGAAACTGAAATTTTCACAAATTCTATGCATGTAATCTCTCCAAAATGCAAAATAAATACTTGAGAAATCAGCAAGTATAATTGAGAGTCGAAATATACAAAGAAAATTAATCAGATCATTTGTGTAAAGAATGAATACAAATATTTTTGTGTGTTCAACTATAATATATTTATCTATCACATTTACATATCCACTCTATTCTAAGAAGGTTATAAAAAGATTTATATGCACTTAAATATTGCAATCGATTTATTCTTTTCATGATTTTACTTGCAAATTTATATTTATACATAAAAAATATTTACTAATTTTGTTTGTCGCTTATATTTTCTAAAATCGTACAACTGAAATCTCGATATACAACAAGTCATATAAGCATTAAAATATAAAAAATAACTTAAATTTAAATTCAATATTTTATTTTTTAAAATATAAGAGAAGAAAAGTTAATTACATATAAAGTGTAACTTTGAAAAAGTTAATTAAAAAATATTCTATTGGCCGCCTTTTCCCAGATATCAGCTCCATCAGTACCACACCAAAGCTATATACATCACTTTTCTCGTTCACGTTGTGCGTGTATCCATATTCTATTACACCAAATCAACTCAAATATGTCAAGAATGATGCAAGCAATTAGAAACTCGCCACAACTAAAATCAGAGGCATATCTAAGAAAGATTCTACATGTTCTGTTGAGCTTGCTGCTTTTGGCTAGAACCATACATATATACATATAATAAGATCATAATTACTTTGAATTCATTGATTGTAAATCCTGAATTGGCCACCGACTAAAATGAATACATAATCTATATACACAAATCAACTATGGTGAATGAAATATCTTACCAGGAGCAATATAACCATGTGTTCCAGCAATGACATGAGTTGAATCTTTGGTTAAATCAGAATGACACCTGCAGACTCGAGTCATCACTTGTTATGCTACAATATAATTTCACCCCATTCACATGTCGAATTGAGCTCAGTGTTTCAACCTCAGCCTCAAATTCTTTTGATTTCTTCTCAGGTTTTCCCAACATTGGTAATGTTGTTCCTGATATTTTCCTATTTCCTGAATCAGAAGTCCAAATATTTTTCACGGCAAAATCCGTTCCATCGAAAAGTTGCACTCTGTATACACTACTAGAACCACCTTTTCCAATCAAATTATCATGCTTGATTCTATCAAGAATCTCATCCTCTGTGGAGGTCAATATATGAAATAACTTTGTATTCCAAGAATTTTGCTTCAACGGCCTCTCATGTCCTTATAACCATTCTACTTCAGGTTCAAATAACCCACAAATGAAATGAGCACCACAATGAAAGCCACCAATATATAGATCAAAAGGGTGTACCGTTCTTTGGGCTTTCCAGATTCATCATAACATCAACGAAAGTTCTTGATGTTTTTGCTACAAAGACCACTATTACCAGCAAAAATACCTTTATAAGAATCAAGTGATAGAGAATATGATATTGCTTCCGTCAATTGATTAGTCGAAAAATCAAGAAGATTTAACTTCATATTTGATAAACTTTTTGAAATTTGCCCTGAAAGCTGATTTTCTGACAAGTTTAATGAAATTAAAGTTGGTAAAGATCCTAAAGAAATAGGAATGGTACCACTAAGAGAATTTTTAGCCATGTTAATTTTTCTTAGTGAAACACAAAAACCTAAAGAATTAGGTATTGAACCAAGAAACTTATTTTTTTTGTAAATAAAGATTACCAATCTTTTTAAGCTCCCCGATTTCCCTGGAATTTCACCCGAAAAATGATTGTTGCTAAGTTCAATTCTCACCAATGAAGTAGAATTTGATATTTTAGTAAGCAATTCACCAGAAATTCTGTTATTAGCAACATAAATTTCACCCAAAGTTTACTGCCTCCAAACTCATTTATTACAACATTAATGATCTCGAGATTTGGTTGCCCCCATATGGCTGCAGGAATCACACCAGAAAGGGAGTTTTTGCTCACTCAAATTTTCTCCATTGACATACAATTTGCATAACTTCCAGGGATTCCACCAATGAAATTGTTCTGCACTTTCTATCTTGCCATCAAACACACATAAGTAATAGTGTGGCGAAAACCCAGGTTCTACGCCTTGGTCTCCTGCTTCCATACGCTCAGTTATGCAACACCTTCTTTATTGTTCAACTTTGTCTTGAAGTCTCAAAGCTGGTGAACAAAATCTTTCTTGGATAGTTGGGTGCTTCATTTGTCAGGAATCAGCTTCTTAGGGCTTATACAAGTTTAGGTAGTAGGTCATTTTCTACATTGGTAATTGATTACAATGTAACCAAAGTGTTTAAAGGACAAACCTCTTGGTTAAGTATGCATCTCTCGTTTTACCAAAATTAAATTACTTTTGTAAATTTTTGTTCTTATTGGCCAATAAAGAAATGCTATCATCCCTAATCCCTTCTTGTGGGATTACAGTAGGTATTATGCTGTTATTGATAAATAAAGAAATAAAATGATCTATGAATCAAATTTTTACTTTAACTTTTTTTCATTCTGAGGTTTAGATGATTGAATATTTTTGTGGTTCGATGAGGGCTTTGACCAACTGTTGGTCCAGGCTCCTCTTGACTTTTCATTCTTCTTAGATGTGATGCAAAAAGTTTTCCTGCAAGAGAGGCGAGGGAAAAGAGTTTCTGATTATTTGAATATTGGTAAAACATTATGGTTTCTTATTAGTATACATTTTTTTTCTTTTTCTATAACCCTTACTACATACTAGCCACAGAATGCACCCTCGGGGCGTTCCTACTGTTCCCCCCTCCAAAGTACGCTATAAATCATCTGAAAAAATTTTGATTTGTTCAATTAATTTTCATGTTGAATAATGCATTGCATTTTTTCTTACGCTCTTAAAATTGCCGTAAGAAACTATTGAGGAAACATTTTGTGGTCATATCTCTTGAACAGATTTGAGTCTAAAATGAAAATAAGCACTTTACAGTGTATCCCGGAACATAATTTCTATGGTCTTGAGACTATCTATTTACTTTCCTTGGGAATTGTAGATTTAATGACTGTAAAAAAAATTCTTATGATGCCACTGGAGATCTGCGATTAGTCTAACACTTAGTTTAAGCTTACAATAGTAATTAACAAAAAAAAATAACACACTTAAGTTTAATCTTCACAGGACAGCTACTAAGAGCAGTAAAAGGATGTGAACAAATATATTTACTTAGTTTTAAATGTGCATTTTTGGCCGACCATGACGCTTATAGAAGCTTTAATAGCTCAACTGTGTGAAGAATGCTTCAGTCTATAGTTGTTTTTCTCATTATTCTATTAATGTGTTTTCTCCTTCTATAGTTCAGTTGTCCTGATGTATCATGCTATGGTTTTGAAGAAAATTTATGATTGTTGAGCTCTAATTATGGAATGACCAATTGATAGGGTCAAAATATATAGTGTTTCATGGTTTTTGCGCCACTTGGATTCAAGAAGAGTTATTTAGAAGCTTTCCTGGTGCACTTTGGCTCCTACATACTTGAAAGTTCTCGTTCTCGGAAAGAAGAGAATCCTTTTATTTTTGTTGTCTTTTCTTTCCCACCAACCTTCTAAATATCACGTAAAGCCTGTAATGTGTCATTATTATGTACTAATACTATTCTTTGGATGTTAGCTTGAAATTACTTTGTAACTAATTTCTGTATAAAGCGTTGGCCTGAGCCAGACCCTCATCGCCGTACTGGTTACATTCTTTTGACTTTAAGATTCATTTTTTCGTGACTAATGTGAAACTTGAATCATGAAGTTCCTATTTCTACTGGCATGGTTATGCATACATTTCCCCCAACGTTCAATGATTAATCTGTGTCTAGCTTTTACTATGAACTTGGAGGATGATTGTGATTACAAGTTACAACAACTTATCCATTAAAATTCCTCAAGTGGGGTTTTGGGAGGGTGATGTATACATCTTACCTCCCTATATTATGAGGGTAGAGAGGATGATTATGATCGAGGATTGAAATTATATTTCTGTTCTTCGGAGTTTTGCTCTAGTTGGACTGCATTTCTCAAATTTCTGCATTATTTATGAAACATCCATCTTGAAATTAGACTGTTGTATGTATTTGTTTGACTGGCTATTTCGTTTTGAGTTTCAAGTTTTCTGCACTGACGATAAGTATTTATATTATTAGATTACTTAATTGCAGGTAAGTCTATATAATTTATATTGATCTATAACCTAAAATAAATTGCAAATATCATGTAATATAGAATAAATTACATGAATGGCGTAAATGATTCATGCATGAGAGAAATAAAACCTTCCATACAAATGCTTTCCTTTGTTTTGTATTGCGGGAAAGTTGAGCAAATGTTATCTTATTGTTTATTTATCAAACAAAAATAGAATGAATATTATCTCCCTGGAAGATGCAGTATTTATCTGGAGATTTACATGGGTGTATTAGATAGTGTGTCTACTTACCTAATTTCCTTTATTTACATCCCTTATTCTGTGGAGAAAAGATTCAATAAGCTCAGACGTTATTCATTTTGGAAAGAAAATTCTGACCGGAGAAAGTTGTATTTAGTTTGGTGGACTCTGACTGGATAAAGTTATATTTAGTTAGGTGGCCAAATGTGGTATTCAATATACAAGATGGTGGTTATGAGTGTGAAGAGTAATAAGCTCCAAAGCAAAAAATCTCTGAATAATGATTTGAATGACTTATGTATCTCAGAGAGTTGCCTATTTTGGTTAGGTTGCATCTAGGGATGCTTTTTGTTTCATTATAAACTTCAAATGTGATTGGAGAAATTTTTTATTTCAACAAGTAATAAAAGAATTACAAAGCTACCAACTCCTTGGACTTTAGAACCACTTCACGGTTGGATCTATATTCTCTAGATAAACAAATGAACTGCTAGTCTATGTCTAGGTAGGAGAAAAATTCTATCTGTTCAGATTGTTTCTTGTAAAAATGTTGATAATACTTTTTATTGAGAATCACTAGATGAATTTCTTCTTGCTTTTACATAGTCCTAAGTTTTTGTTTGTTTTTTTATCGTCTCGAGTGCAATACTGCCTAGGATAAGATAAAATTATCATGTAGGTAGGCATATGCAATTTTTGCATACTCTGTTTTTTTTTCATAACTTATAAGGTAGTTTATTAATTTCTCAATATTGAGTTATCAGGCTCATCCGAAGAAATTCGTTATAACTTCCTCTCAAATTATAAATTTCAGCTGATATTATCCATACCCCTCCTCTTTTTTATTTTTAGAGGCAATTGAACTAGAATAATGAATTGGAGGTTTCTCACATAGCTAGCTTGAGCCTTGAGCAGAAAAAAAGAAAACCTCAACAATATTGACAATCTAGTGTTAAACTAAAGAGTAGGTGTTGGGTTTATGGAAGAGGGAATCAGGCCTTTTAGTTTTTTTGTCTTGAGGATTCTCTTTTCTGATCTGTAGTGGGGAATATTGTCTATGTCAGTGAGTTGATGGTTTTGTGTTAGTGAATGTCTCATGTTGTTTCTACAGAGGAGATCATTGGTATTTTTTTCCTTTTGAAGTGAGTTCCTGATAAAGTTTCTTGTTTCAGAAGGAGATAGTTTGTTTTTGGAGTGGGGATAATATATGATAGCTCGTTTAGGTCAGTAACTTATGGAAAGTATACACACTTTGCCCTCTCCAAACCGCACTTTGTGGGAATACATCGGGTATGTTATTGTTGTTGTTATAGAAGTTTGATGTGTTTACTGGATAGTATTTATCTAGTTTTTGGGTAGCCTAGCTTTTTATAATTACATGATTAATGTATTCTAGTTGTGGCTTGGAGCAGCAATAGCATGTAGTCATTTTGACTATCAAATTTGAAAGCATCATCATCAATCTTAATTTTCCTCTCTTTTCCACTAGAGTAAAACTGAGAGTTGAATGAAGACCAATTGCAAGCTCAACACGTTATTGGTACTTTGGAAGAAACCTCTACATATCTACCTTAGTTTAGAATAAGAGTAATATTTAGTACTATATTTCAGTTAGATTTTCTTTGTGTTGGACTAGTTTTACTTTTCTTTGCCCTATGAGGAGATATTACCTTAGTACACTTTTAGTTTTTGAAATTGTATGATTGTGGGTGAATTTTATCAATCTAACATGTTTTATAATCTTATTTTTACTTTATTCAATTCTAATTAAAAAATAATATCAATATGAAATAATTAAGCGTTTTCTTGTAATTGGTGACAAAAGATTTAATTATCAAATATAATTTTTAGCAACGATTAAATTAGACTTTTCAAGACAATTATTTTAGTCACGAAATAAACTAGTTCATCATAAGTTTGACTATATTTAGTGACAAATGTATTTGCTCAATATCTTCCTTTTTATTTGATACAAATTAATTTTGTATTTTATGACAATCATAATTGTCAGCAATCATAATAATTTAGTGACGATTCTACATCGTCGGTAAAAAATATTATTTTTAGTGACAAAATGGTAGATTTAACTACAAAATTATTAATCTTTATTAGAATAATAAATTTTTCACTAATTCATACATTTAAGGACGAAATTTTTTGTTGTATACAAAAAGTTGTCAATAGTGACGAAAATACATTTGTTCAACAACAATATATATATATATAACTCTAGCGACAATTGATGTCGTCGCTGATTGAACTAAATAATTAGCGACAATGAAATTTTGTCGGTATTGATAACTTTTTAGAGACAAAAGCATATCATCAACTACAAAAAAATATATATTTATGACAAACAGATTAGTCATAAATGTTACACATTTGGGGACGATTTTTTATTTTTTGTAGCCAATTTAATTTTTTTAGCGACTAAACACTAAATCGTCTTTGTCTACTTTTAGCAACCCACTTTTGGAGATGATTGATTGACGAAATTTTTTTCGTCACGCTAAATCTTTTGCAACGAAATATGACTTATAAGTGACAAAATAATTCATCCCAAATAATCAAATTTGTTGTAGTGTTATCAAACACTTGATATTCATAATGTAAGCTAAGCATGGGAATAGTATAAAACTTGTAGTAATAGCATGATTTTGATACTAAATCACCAATTAAGGTTTTAAATTAGCAAACAACGTCATTCACACATGTAGGGTTTAATAACAACAACAATTTCGTGTAGACATGATATAAAATTTGAAATTCATGAAAGTTCAAGGACATAATTCATAAAACATGTAAATGTCATACTTTTAAAACTTAAAAATAGATTCTTGGACTCCATGGGTGAAAGGGACCCATGGATGAACATCTAACATACCTGAATACTTGAATTCTTGAAGTTTCTTGGTAATTTTCTTGAGAATTGAACTTGAATCTTGAAGGGTAGGGTTTTCTATTTGAGAGAGAATGCTCTTTAATTGAGAGAAATCGAATAAAGTAATGACTAATTAGGCTATTAGGTCTTTAATTCTGTGTTTGAACTAATTGGGGTCATGAAAAAAGACTAAATTGCCCTTGAAATAAAGTAAATTTTTGTTGCTGAAAAATCCCAATTTTGGCCATCACCGTGTGCTGTGCCATCGTGGTGAGCCACTGAAATTTCACTGTAGGTGTAGTCTAAGAACGAGTGCAAAATTGCACTTTGACGCGACGCGGTGCTGTAGTGTTGCGTCACTGGAAAAGGACGAGTGCAAACTGGCACTTCTCCGCGATGCGATGCTTATTGCGGTGCCTTGATGGAAACTGACGAGTGTTATTTTGCCTGTCACCGCGATGCGGTACCATTGGCCCACTGTCAGGAACAAAAATACCATAACTTCTTATCCGGTTATTGGATTAAGGCAAGATTGGTATCGATGGAAAGCTAATTCAATTTTCTATAGTTTAGTGGGTCTTGAGCTATAAAACTCTGAGTATAGCAAAAGATATGCTCATTTGAAGTTTACTAAGGCAATATTCTTATCAAAAACTCAATCGGTAAGGATTGTCTAATAGCTGGGAGTTATTTGAGGCCTTAATATATGTCACAGTCACTCATAAAACTGGTAAAACACTATAATTTGTTTCTCATGAGCTTGAAGCATTGTTCTAATATTATTTTGGATTTTTGGGGTATTACAGTATAGGTCTCCTATTGGGTGGTTTGAGGTTGGTGAAAATAAGTTTTTTGGCCCTAATTTGGTTCACCAAGCCATAGAGAGGGTGAAGGTAATTTAGGATAGACATAAGACCACCCAAAGTCATCAAAAGTCCTATGCAGATGTGAGGCGAAGGGAGTTGGAGTTCAGCATTGGTGATTGGGTGTTCTTACAACTATCTCCCATGAAGGAAGTAACGCAGTTTAGAAAGAAGAGAAAGCTCAGTCCCCGTTATGTTGGTTCGTACTTGGTTATGAAGAGGGTTGGTAATGTTGCATATTAATTGGAGTTGTATTCTAGCTTGAGCTCCATTCATCTAGTGTTTCATGTTTCGATATTAAGAAAGTGTGTGGGTGATCCTTTGACGATTACTCTTTTTAAAAAGGTAGGTAATTCAGATTCCTTGTGAGGAAGTCCCGATTGAGATTTGGATCGACAAATTCATTGGTTACAAATGAAGGACGTGGCTTCAGTAAAGGTTCTTTAGAGGAACTAAAAGGTTGAGGATGCTACTTGGGAAGCCGAGGAAGACATAAAGTCCAAGTATCCATTCTTGTTCCCTATTTTGAAAAGTCGTGCTTGAGATATGTGTATTCCTTAATATTTTGTTTTCTTACTTTGTTAAAGGAAATTGTGATTTCCTTAGTGTCTTTGTTTTCTGTCTTAAAGGTAAGTATGGTGGTGTTTGGACTCAAATCGTGCAAATAAATACCTTGCTCTATCATTCAAGGACGAATGATCCTAAAGGGGGAGTATGTAGCACTTTGGGTTTTTGGTCCTTGAAAATTTTTAAAATTTTATTCTCACTGTCTTGACTATGAATTACCCCTACGAGTCGTAGGGTGTCTTGACGGGTCCTAGGGACCCAATCATAACCAAATCAGTAAGTAAGTAGCAAGGTTATGCTTTGAGTATGAGTGGCTTACTAAGAGTCATAAGGACTCGTTACTAGTCATTGGGTGCAAATAGTAAGGTGCCCAGTGAATGCCCTAAATAGTTTCTGTGTTGACTACGACTGGACACTACGACTTAGGAGTCGTACCAGTTGAGTTGTAGGGTCGACAATGTTTGGGTGTCCTGAGAACTATCTTGGCTACGACTTATGAGCCTCAACACTTCCAGGTAGGACTTATGGAGATTCGCAACCCATATGTTTTCTCAATACTTAATTCTAATATCAATATCTATATGTCTTCTCCAACTCGTGGACTAGGGCGGAGAGTGTCCCATTTCTGTCGAAATTAGTGTTTCCACAATGGTACCAATGTCTCATGAATGTAAGTGTGACATGACGATGTAATGCTCATAACCAAACCAGTATGAAGATCTCAAATATATTCATTATACATATAGGTGAGCTTCAAATCTACTCAATATGTCAACCATCAATGATTTAATATAAGCAATGTACCATTGAAATAAAAAAGCATGTAAGGCATTATTAATATCATATTAACCCAAACTTGGCTATTTCTCTTAGAAAGAAAGCAACCAATGCATATACAAGGACAATAATATCAGATAGAACCCCCACACAGACAACATGAAACAGATATCATCTCAAGTCACAACAACGACAATATAAGCCCCCACACGGGCACACAACAATAATAATAACATTGAAATATGGTTTCCATAATTATTATACACACCTGTAACATGTTTTTATATATATTAACTACCCAACCCAGTCTGAAGAAAGTTAAGCCATAACCTACCTCGTGATGTCAAAATCCAAGCCTAAAGCCCTTCAACGAGGAACTTTTCCCTCTCGAACGGTCTCGGAATCAACTATATCATAAAATATAGAATCTATGCATTAAAAGGAAGCCAACGATACTCATATTGTCCACTTTTAAGTCGGAGTCAAAACGGATCCCCAAAATGGATTTTCAAAATAAAAGGGTAAAACCAAAATTTTTACTTAGAAAAACCATACCTATGATTAAAGAAAAAGTCAGAGGAAAAAAAAACCAAGTGAAAACAGATTAAGAATGAGGTTTAAATCAAAGAAATACTAGGCCATTAAGGCCAAAAATTCCCAAATTCCAATTTGAAAGAACAACTTAAAGAGTTTTAAATGAAAAAAATGAACTAAAATAATTAAAATAATAATTTAAAGCTTACCCAAGCTCGAGAATGAAAGAAATCACCCAAAACTCTTTCAACACGAAGCTCAAAGTCCCAAAAACGAAAGAAAAACTGAGAAAATGGGATTTTTAAACAACTAGCTTTGACCACTAAAGCAGTCAAATGATCCCTTAAGGGTCATTGCTATACCGCAGATTGACCTCTTTAGCAGTCCAACCCATACGCGAGAGTCCACTAAAGTGGAGACCACTAAAACGGGCATATGTCCGCTTTAATGGTAGTTTCCCGGCTACCAGGGTCGGCAAAAGCGGTGCCTAACCCGCTTAAGCAGCTACCACTTTATTGGTCCTTTGGCCGCTAAAGCGGTTGCACCAGATACAACTGCATCAACAACTTTGGTATGTTGCAAAGTTGCCAATCAACCCCTTGAAATTCATTCAGAATCCCGTGAAGACAAATAAAATATGCTACTAGACCAAATTTAGAGTTTCGGACTCAATGGCGCCATCAAATTTTTGAAAAGAGATTGTTTTCACAAAATTGATCCTCGATAATCAATCTCACTAATTTTCAAATCGAGGATCGAAATGAGATCTAAAGGCCATAAAACTAAACCAACCATACTACTAATCCAAAATCAACGTTTTGGATCTTTTGAAACAGCCCGTTTTGTCATCAGACATACAAAATAACAAATAATAGCCGAAGTCGATTATGAGAATTTTTCAACCGCTAAAAATCACAAACTCACATAAATCATTCCGAATCGCATCATGTGACATTTTAGAAGATGTACAAATATTTTTTTAAGAAAGAATAAATGGAAATTGAATTAATACAAATTAATTCTGAACAATATATAGTGGCAGTTTTAGCTTTAATTTTGATGACGGAGGGGAGAAGGTCAGAATGCCTGTATTTATAGGTCAATAATATGGAATCTCAAATGATTTCATAAACATGATTATTAATATAATTTAGGAGTTATGTGCATCAAAAGTCATGGGAGTAATGAAAATGAAGTCCAATAAGTTTTTGTATTAAATAATATGTATAAATGGAGGAGTGTAATTGATATATTCATTTTTGTAGAATGATAATAAATAAATAAATAAATAAATAAATAAGAAAAATTGTTAAACAAAAATGTGATAAAAGGATGAATATATCTTTTTACCAAAGGTGGGATATTACTTTGTCTGTCTTTACTCTTTGTTTTTACTATATTTACGGATAATTTAATAAAAATTAATGAAAAAAAAGGGAGAATTTAATAAAAAAAATCTTAATTCTGTGAGAATTGTCGCCCATGCTAATTGTCATGGCCCTTCATTTCTTTTGTTTATTAAGATATCCAATAAAGAATATAATTATAACTGGAGGTGAAGATTTGATTAATTAAATTAATTATTGATTAATGAATAAAAAAAGGAAAATTCAAAAGATTAATAAAAAGAAAACAGAAAAATGAGAAGCATGCCACATCAGCATGTTTATAACTCTCTTATTTATATATATATATATTGATTGATTGGGTGAGATTGTACCTAAAAAATTGCAAGTGTTTTTCTAACTAGAATTTTGAGACTTCCCCTACTATCATCTAATTTTTATAGGGGTGGACCAGTACATAGCTTTTTGGGTGCTCGAGCACCCATTAGCTTCATATGGAACTATATATATTTATATAGAAATAAATAGGAATAGTATAAATACAAACATTGTGAACTCAGACAATAGATATTATGGTTGGTGCAATAGTTTTAGGTTGGTGCTTAAAGTTGGTTGTTTTTGTTTAGTACCAGAGTTTGATTCCTACTTTACACGTTTTTATTTTAAAAATAAATTTATTCTAATAGTGAGCCTCCAGACAATAGATATTATGGTTGGTGCATTGATTTAAGAGTGGTTGTTTTTGTTTAGTACCAACGGTTGATTCCTACCCAACACGTTTTTAAATTTTTAAAAAATCTTATACAAACAATAAGCATCCAGAAAATATATATTGTGATTGGTGGAGTGGTTTTAGGGTGGTGCTTAAAGTTGGTCCTTTTTATTTAGTATCAAGGTTTGATTGATATTTAGCACGTTATTTTATTTTAAAACAAACTTTCTCTACTTATTTATTATTTACTTACAGTTTTTTTTCTGTGTGTCGACTGTTGATTTTTCTCTCTCTCCCTTTTGCTAACTTTTCGTAAAAAAAAAAAGATTGTCATTTTCCATTATCAAAGATAATAGTTATTGTTTTTTTTTCTTATTACATTTTTTTTGTTGTTGTGTTCAAATACCATTGTCGTACTTATTATGAGTGTTAAATTTGTACTTATATTTTGTGATTGATAGCTAAAGGAGTATCCACGGCCTTAAAATTCTAGATCCACCACTGAACTTTTAGTTTTTCTATTGTATGATACGATTCTTTTGATACCTATTTCATATTTTTAACTATATAGTGAATGAGGATATTCTCTCCTCACGAAGAGTGTGACTTGTGTGTTTTGCTTTCCCAAAATTATTATTATTGTATAAGTACAAATTTATGTTGTATTCTTTCATGTATAAGTATCTATTCAAAGTTTTTTCTTCATAATATTATGTGTCTTATCTTAACAAAATTATATACTAAATCACTCGGTATACATGTGCAATGCACGTGTCGAAAAACTAGTATATAAAAAAATTGAATATATCTTCTTCCTTTTTAAGATAAAAAAATACTAGATCTTAATTTTTGACAGATTTCAAAAGAAAGTTAAATTTTATTTTATTTATCTTTAGTAATTAATATTCCTAAATTGTCCTCAGTAAACCTAATATAAATAACAAAATCCTAACCTTTCATCATCAAAAGTTATTGCTTGTGTTGGCGTAAATAAAAAAGAATGGTAAGAACTTGCAAGCAATGCACCATGATCCGATGTAGAGCGGTGACAAACGGTCTGCCGATTGACTCAGGGCGTGGATCAGCGTGGATTGGGGGTAACCAAAGCTCAGTCTCTTGATACGCTCGTGGAGATGATGAAGACGATTTGATTAAGTTGACTGAGGATAACTTGGACAAATTCATGATTGGGATGATAGTTGTTCATATCAGGTGAAGGATATGTTGTCAGACAAACCCAAGGTACTTTTTTTTTTTTCCTTTTTAATTTTTATTTATTTATTTAAGATAAGGTCTTGTATTAGAAAAACCAATAAGGCATTCCACTATCATTTCTATAAGGAATCTTAATCGGATATAGAATTACCAAAAATGAGATATCTTACACTCTTATAATTTGAACAAAAGATAATGACTTTGTTAGATCTCTTATGTGTAAACATGAATAATCATAAAGATCGTAAAAATGAAATCTCTTATGTATAAAAATGAAGATCTCTTCCGTGTAAAAATAAAGATATAAAAATGAAGAAGTTTTCATGTAAAAAGAACATAAAAATTTCTTTAAAAAATTGTAAGAGGTTAGAAAATTATTTTTCCCTGTCGTAAAATTTTTTAGACATTTTAGACTAGATATCTTATACATTCTCATTTTTATGTTGATAGGGGATTAGATTTTACGGACACCCTTAGTTGTGTATGTATTGCGATGTTTTCCCCATTTTGGTATCTAAAAGATATCTTGTGGTTTATTAAATGATTGAGAGTTTGACTTCCGCGGTAACCAAGATATAATTTGGCCTTAACGTATCCATGCTTTCTCTATATATATGTATCTTGTGTCTTGTGTTCTGATCACCTATTGGTCTTCATTAGTGACTATTATTAATTCCATGGAACAGAAATCCCTAGTAAGGCTATCATGAAGGTAAATGCGAATCTCGATGTAACACCCCGCATTTTTGAACTAGAAATCGAACCGCCATTCCTACGTGTGTAAATTCTAATCCCATGATTTATATTTAAATTCATGTCATGATCTTTATCCTAGTATGTGAAGTGACTATGGGGTGAAAAATATTCATAGAAATCACTTAGAGCAAAGTTGAGCTAAGAACTTTCGATTCGTCCAAAGTTTCGTATTCGATTCTACAAGGGTCAATTCTGAACGTGTATAACTTTTGATGTATGAGGAATTTTTTAACACAAGACCCACCAAATTGTAGATAATTGAGTCAGCTTTCCAACGATACCAATTTTGCCTTAATTTGATACCCGAGCGAAAAGTAATGATCATTTTCGTCAGGACCAGTAAGCCACTGCGATAGTGACGCATCGCGGTAAGCCTCTAAATCGGGTTCCAGTTGTGAATTTTAACTCTGAGGGGCAATGTTGACTTTTACCTACAGTCCCTAGTCGTGATAACTGAAGATTAAAGCATTCTTAGGGCAATATATGCCCAAAAACTACTCAAATTACCTCCCAAAACAAACCTTAACTCCTCCCCAAAGATCAAGAATTCATGCCTTTCAATTCAAGATTTCCAAGAAAAGTTTCAAGATTAGGGTTCCATTCTTCAAACTAAATAACCTAATTTATGTGGTACTATCCTTAAAACTCCATGGGAATAGATTTTATCGTTTTATCAAATATAATGATTTATAATTATGTTGCAAATTAAGGGTTTTGAATATTTTTTCAAAAAGCATGTTATTAAACCGTTTTGATGAAAACATATGTATTGTGTTGAACTCTTTTTTTGGTAATTAAATTTCGACCCCTTATGTATATACGTATATAGTTTGGAATGTTTAATTGAGAGCATGAACAGTAAATTCCCTCTTTTGTTGCGAATAAAGTGTACATTTGCATTGTGAGAGACTTTGAATACATGAATTAAGATTTGAAAATAAGTTTCTCAACATCATGGTGTTTGACATGGTTTATGATATGATGAGAGGGAGTTTCTTGCAATAACTATATTTTTGTATTAAAAGAAAAGAATTGCATGTGATTGAATAAATTAACATGACCACCGAATGTTTTGAATCTTGCAAAAAAATGGTAATTGCATAAGTTTTCTTGAGATTTCAAAGTGATAATTCAATTGTGATGTTATGAATCTTGGTTGTTCATGTGCATGTTTTGAATCAGAAGGGCTATGAATTTGATATGATATTGACTTGTAAGTCTGGGTATGAAGATACCCTATGATGATATGCCCTTAAGATTTTAAACATTTGAATGATTTTGTATATGAAGCATGATGTTTAAAGAACTAAAAATTGGGCCTAAAGAGAGGTAGATGGTAACTCGAAGAAGGCATTTGAGTGTAAGGGTTCATCGCTGGAAATCTTATTTATCGATTCGGGTGATATGATTGGCTAATGCCAATGTATACTTGTCCTTGAGACACTAGTATACTAGAATAGTAATTAGGACTCCAATCCTTGCGGTATACTTGGATTAGGGGATTGGTCGCTGAGTCAAGGGCAGATTCTATATAGTCTATGGGATTGTAGAAATATAGGGTGTACCATCTATCTCAGGATTAAGATAAAGTGTGAGTCTTGATTTTAAGAAAGCATTCGAAAATTCTAAAGTTATGCCCATGTGTTTTACTTATCTTATGTGTAATATAAACTGCTCTCACCTATATTGTGTAATAAAATGCTATTTTGGCTTATGTCACATACCACTACAATTGTATTGACCTCCTATATTTCACGATCTGAGGCAAAAATCCCGGGGTCCCGCTAAGAAGTAAAGTTGTTGTTGTCAGAAGTTTGTAGTTGGTGAGCCTCCCTTATTTCGGAAGGCTTGATTTATGGGATATTGTTGTTTCATTTTGTCTTATGGTCCGACTGGGGGCCTTTGTCCCAGTTTTTAGAATGATGTTGGTTTTCATATTGTTAGAGATTTTGCAGACCGGTGTTAGGTGTGAAGGTTATGAACTTAATATAGTATTGTTCAGTCAAAGTAAGAGACTGACCATGTTTTTTATTATTATTTTTTCCGCATTTCTTTATAGTATATAAATGTTGTGCATAATTGTTGGATAGACAAGGACGCTCGGGCCTTCATGGGTCGGAATGCTCATCGCAGCAAGGGCCTCGGCTCAGGTCATGAAAAACTTGGTATCAGAGAACGGTTCATGGTCCCAGGGTGTCTGCAAAATCACGTTGGGTAGACTCCTATTTATGGGTGTGTAGCGTGCCACACTTATTAGTAGGAAGCTACTAGGAGTTTAGGAATGTTTTGCTTTTCTTCAAATTTTAGATCGTGCCATTGTGTTGTCCATGTGCGAGTTATCTAGATCCTTTCTTTACCCTGACTTTATTAACCATGTCTCATTGTCGAGTTAGTTCAAGTGCAGAATCTTAGAGTCTAAATGGGGTGGTCCCTTCAAATTGAGTTATAAAAGATTATGAAATTGCACAAGGACTTGAGAGGGGTCCATAAGTGATTTAAAGTACATTGATTTATGCTTATATCCCTATCTACATCAATCGTGCATTTGAGCCTGAGGTATGAAGTGTATTCAGTTCCCTTCAAGATTCTTGTTACAGATGTCATGCTTAAGGATAGTGATATATGTCAGAATGTTGGAACAATATTTTCACCCAAGTAGTTGTATATGCTAAGGTGTCATACCCTATTGGTAGTAAGTGATCCCAAAGTTAGTGATATGACATCACAAGCTTAGAATTCAGAATGAGGGTGACTTTTGCGTGAGGAAGCTAGTTTAGTTGTATAACCGTTGATTGAGGAATGGGTTTCCATTTGATAGTAATAGACTAATGTGGTAGCAATATTTGTAGATTGTATGGTAGTCTGTGGAGGAGGTGTTTGGCTATGATATTATCTATTCAAAATAGGGAAGGAGCCTAGAATGGATAGTTATGATGGTTAGAGAAATCCCTTATAGGATGTGAATGGAAATGGTTAGATTAGCCAATAAGTTATAGGTATAGACTCATTGTTGTATATGAAATTTTGAAGGTAGTTGTGATGTATGCGTGAGTAAGTAACTATGATGTGAGAAAGTGGAATATGTTGATAAGATCGTTATGGGTTATATTATAAGATTAAGATGGACTATCTTTAGTATGTGACTTTACCTCCATTGATTGTCTTTCTCTAGTAGTTGTAAACTAGTACTACGCGGGAGAAGTTAGGTATTAGATTTTTGAGGTGTAGTAGTAATTTCATGGAAAGGATGAACTTATGGGCCATAGTTGAGAGAAATAAGAGACTTAGATTGATATTTCTATTCTGACTTAACTCTTAGTTGTATGCATGGGATGTATAGGACCTGAAAATTATTCTAAGTGTTGGGAGATTTAGGCATATTTTTTTAGCCTCTTAACTTCAAAGATTTTTAAATTGGTCTTCCCAAATCCGAGAAGTAGATTTTTGAGTTTATTCATGTTCAGGGGTGTAAAGAGCATGTCTCGGAGAAGTTTCAAATTTTTTGGACAAGGATTGGGGTATGTTTGAATTTCAATTCCAGAACCTCACTGTGATAGTGGCACGTCGCGGTAGTGATAACGGTAAGGACTTCACCACGTTGCGGTGACCTTGTCGTCGGTGTTCCAGTTGCGAATTTAAATTGCCAGAGGGACAATGTAGTCCTTTCCTCTCATTCCAATTTGTAAATAGACAAATTATATTATCAGTTAAGGCAAATATTGCCCATTAGTATAGTATATGGCATACTTCATATGATTGGTGTTGCTATAGGATTGAACTGTAAATGTGGATTGTGGTGATAAGAATAGTAACTTAAGATTTATGATGCATGTTTTGTGGGAGTAAGTGGTAGGCTTGATTTGATGCGTGCAATAGCCCAGGTTGGAAACTTATGGAATAATGAGTGGACAATTGTGATGTATATGCATACGTGAGAACAAGAGTAAAAAACAATGAATTGTGGTTGAATCATTAAGTAGATAAGAGCGTGAGGATATAAGAATAGGTTGAACCCCCAGGTAGCATGTTTTTAGATAAGGTTTATATATGTATAAGTGTCATGTGTACCTAGTTTACATTCTTGAAATTTGTAGTATGGGGAAGTCTGGGGAATTGTTGTATAGTGATTTTTAGAGTTGAATTGAGGAAATGTGGGTAGGAAATATGTGCCTTTGGTATAGTTTAACAAATTTTGTTAAGATTGTAAGTATGTGAGTAAAGGTGTAGCATTGGCGTGTTAAGTAGTAGAGAATGATTTATTACGTGATAAGGAGTGTGGATGTGTATTCTCGTGAGAGTGGGAGTGATATAGTGATGACTATAAAGGCTAGCGAAAGTTACGAGTAGCATTTCCGGAAAGCAATGCCTTCAGAGTATAGTTTATCAGGGGGAGTTTAGTGGTTACATGTATGGAAATACCCTATTGTGTTGAATGTTGTGCTGGTAGATTTAGTGAGAAGCTATGTCCTCAAGTCTAGGATTGTGACTTTGATCTAAGGGGGTGATGGTAAATTAAGGTAGTTCCCAAATTTTCTTGAGATGTCCAGTTTCAGGAAAGAGTCATGAAAAAATCTATTCCTATGTAATCAAGCTCCTCCTATTTCAATTTAATGGGGATATTCTACCAATGTTATATATTGAAGTCGTGCCTATGCCCAAGGTCCGAGTTATCTATGCAACTTATGTTATGATCCAACTGCCAAACTAGAGACAATGACGTCTCAGTAACCCAATCATTTAAGCATTCAATGTTGTATGTTATGTTGCTGATGATCCATAAAATCTATGTCTCACAACATTCTTGGACCTAGGAAAATATATTTCTATATGTCACCGAATCATTCTATGTTAGGTTTAGCCAAAGTGATAAGGTTTGTGCAAACTCATGACTATCTCAGATCTGAAAATGAGAAACAATAACTCTAGGTACTAACCCTTGTATCAATCGTTGACTTTATGAATTCCAACTCTATGTTATACTACTCCGGATATATACTCACATGTTTCTCACTGTGTCCATTTCTAAGAACTCATGTGTTGTAGGTTTACGTCCGAACGACTATCTATTTATGATCCAGATACTTTATATATGGAGCACTTTGTGTTTATTGTATTGAATTTTCATCTCATAAACCACCTTGGGTAGTGCAATAAGTATATGTTATAGTTGAGTAGTGTTACTCTTTTTTTTTCTTGATGCATATGCTCGGGTCCCTCAATGACCCTTCGAATGATAGTATGATAGTTGTTATGGAAGATTAGTAGTGACTTAGGAAGGGGGAGTAGATGTTCTTGAATGTGAAAATTTTGATTTGATTTCTTTATCTAAGGTTGTATGTTAGGGGGAAAGAAGGAGGTGGACTTTTGTTATATGAAATAGTTAGGAAGGAGGTATGCGTCAAAAATATTTGGGAGAGTGAGTGAGATTTTTGGTTTCGGTGGGAGATCCATGAAGTGAGTGTAGTAATGATAGGCTTGAATATTGTGATTGATGAAAATGCAAACCAATGTGTTATGTGGTTAGGACTTCTTGATTTAAGACCCAAGGGTGTTTGACGATAGTGATAAGGTAGGTAATATTCTTAATAGGATATAGAGTACAGGGTCCTGTAGTTTAGGTTAGCACCTTGTTACTCTGAGTTAGGTTTCAACATAAAAGAACTTTGCAATGGGACTCAAACTCTTGTGGTTATATGTGTGATGGGAAAATTGTAAGTTGGAAAGTGTAAAGTATGTTATTTATTTTTGGGGCGTAGACGGGTAGTGTCTCTAAGTTTAAGTCTATTCGATGTACCTTGTAAGGAAGAGAATGCTTCTAATCCTATGTCCTATGAAAAACTTATTTCATGATTAGTATTGATGTAAATCAGGCCTATTATAACCAAATTAACTCATGCATTATGTTGTGATGATTATGATTCATAGAATTCATGTGCAAGATCATCCCTATGTAAAGTCTCATTACCTCATGCTTCATGCTGACACATTTCACTAACGGTAATCATGAAGCTCGTTTGATGCCTTTTCATATTCTGTTAAGAAAAAATGTTCAATGCGATATTACATTCTTTATTCTACACTTTTAGAGCTTCAAGAAGTTCCTACCCATCATTCGGGGACGAATGATCCCAAGGGGGAGATTATGTAACACCCTACATTTTTTAGCTAGAAATCGAACCGTCGTTTCTACGTGTGTAAACTCTAATCTCATGATTTATATTTAAATTCATGTGTCATGATATTTATCCTAGTGTGTGAAGTGACTATTGGGTGAAAAATATTCGTAGAAATCACTTAGAGCAAAGTTGAGCTAAGAACTTTCGATTCGTCCAAAGTTTGGTATTCGATTCTACAAGGGTCAATTTTGAACGTGTATAACTTTTGATGTATAAGGAATTTTTTAACACAAGACCCACCAAATTGTAGATAATTGAGTCAGCTTTCCAACGATACCAATTTCGCCTTAATTCGATACCCGAGAGAAAAGTTATGATCATTTTTGTCAGGACCAGTAAGCCACCGCGATAGTAACGCGTCGTGGTAAGCCTCTAAATTAGGTTTCAGTTGTGAATTTTAACTCTGAGGGGAAATGTTGACTTTTCCCTACAGTCCCTAGCCGTGATAACTGAAGATCAAAGCATCCTTAGGGCAATATATGCCCAAAAACTACTCAAATTACCTCCCAAAACAAACCTTAACTCCTCTCCAAAGATCAAGAATTCATGCCTTTCAATTCAAGATTTCCAAGAAAAGTTTCAAGATTAGGGTTTCATTCTTCAAACTAAACAACCTAATTTATGTGGTACTATCCTTAAAACTCAATGGGCATAGATTTTATCGGTTTATCAAATATAACGATTTATAATTATGTTGCAAATTAAGGGTTTTGAATATTATTTTGAAAAGCATGTTATTAAACCATTTTGATGAAAACATATGTATTGTGTTAAACTCTTTTTGTGGTAATCAAATTTTGACCCCTTATGTATATATACGTATATAATTTGAAATGTTTAATTGAGAACATGAACAGTGAATTTCCTCTTTTGTTGCGAATAAAGTGTACATTTGCATTATGAGAGACTTTGAATACATGAATTAAGATTTGAAAATAAGTTTCTCAACATCATGGTGTTTGACATGGTTTATGATATGATGAGAGAGAGAGTTTCTTGCAATAACTATATTTTTGTATTAAAAGAAAAAAATTGTATGTGATTGAATAAATTAACATGACCATCGAATGTTTTGAATCTTGCAAAAAGAGGGTAATTGCATAAGTTTTCTTGAGATTTCAAAGTGATAATTCTATTGTGATGTTATGAATCTTGGGTGGTCATGTGCATGTTTTGAATAAGAGGGGCTATGAACTTGATATGATATTGACTTGCAAGTCTGGGTATGACGATACCATGTGATGATATGCCCTTAAGATTTTAAGCATTTGAATGATTTTGTATATTAAGCATGATGTTTAAAGAAGTAAAAATTGGGCCTAAAGAGAGGTAGACGGTTACCCGAAGAAGGCTTTTGAGTGTAAGGGCTCATCGCTGGAAACCGAGTTTGTCGATTCGGATGATATGATTGGCTAATGTCAATGTATACTTGTCCTTGAGACACTGGTATACTAGAATAGTAATTAGGACTCCAATCCTTGCGGCATACTTGGATTGGGGGCTTGACCGCTGAGTCAAGGGCGGATTCCATATAGCCCGTGGGATTGTAGAAATGTAGGGTTTGTCATCTATCTCAGGATTAAGATAAAGTGTGAGTCTTGATTTCAAGAAAGCATTCGAAAATTCTAAAGTTATGCCCATGTGTTTTACTTATCTTATGTGTAATGTTTTATAAACTTCTCTGACCTATGTTGTGTAATAAAATGCTATTTTGGATTGTTTCACATACCAGTACAATTATATTAACCCCCTATATTTCAGTAGCTGAGCCAAAAATACTGGGGTCCCGCTAAGAAGTAAAGTTGTTGTTGTCAGAAGTTTGCAGTTGATGAGCCTCCCTTATTTCGGAAGGCCTGATTTATGGGATATTGTTGTTTCATTTTGTCTTATGGTCCGACTGGGGGCCTTTGTCTCAGTTTTTAGAATGATGTTGGTTTTTATATTGTTAGAGATTTTTCAGACTGGTGTAAGGTGTTTTGAAGGTTATGAACTTATTGTAGTATTGTTCAGTCAAAGTAAGAGATTGACCATGTTTCCGTTTATTATTTCTTCCGCATTTCTTTACAGTATATGAATGTTGTGCATGATTGCCAGATAGACAAGGGTGCTCGGGCCTTCATGGTTCGGGATGATCATCCCGGCCAGGGCCTCGGCTCAGGTTATGACACTCAAATATTTAATTACTACATTATTTTTGAAGTTGCCAACAATGGGAAGGAAGAAACATTTTATGAAGAGGTATGTATAACCTCTTTATAATCCCTGCTTAAAAAGTTTCTTCATTCCCATTGTTGTGAACTATAAATTTAATATAGTAACTAACATATTTGAGATCCACCTGCATTTAGGGCGTTCTATTTTATATAGTCAATAAGGAAAATCAGTAGGTGATCACGATGAAAGACATAAGGCACAAAGATACACACATGGAGATAAAGAGCATATATATGTGCCAACGTACTTCTTGGTTACCATAGCAAAATCCTCCATCGTTTGATAAAACACATGACATCTTTTAGACACCAAAATGGGTAAGATGTCACTACACATACTCAATTCAAGGTGTTCATCAAATTTAAATTTCTATCAACATAAAAATGTGAATGCATCAGATATATAATCTAAAATTGTTTAAAATTTGACGTCGGGGAGAAATTATTTTTTAGTCTTTTACAAACTTTTTATTTTTAAAACATATGTTTTTTTATAAGAGACCTATTTCATTTTAATTTTATAAAATTAGATCTTCATTTCACCCCAGAAGAGATCTTCATTTTAACTCATAAGAGGTCTTCGTTTCTACACATAAGATATTTTATTTTTATGATCATTCATTTTTATAAATAAGAGATCTAACAAGGTTATTTTTTTCTGTTCAAATTTGTAAGAGTACAAGAGATCATATTTTCTCGTAATTCAACATTCAATTAAGATTCGTTGATATACATTATATAGGATTCTTTACTATACTTTCTAGTACAAGACCTTATCTTATCGTATCAAAAAAATATTGAAAAAGGAGAAAAGTATTAGGGATTTGTTCAACAACATATCCTTTGTCTAACAAATACAACTATTATTCTCAAATTAAAATGTGAATATGTGATGCTGGCTCATGAAACAGTGCATTGCTAAACCAAATAAAGGAAGGTAACATTGCGATTAAATTAGACATGATCAAAGCTTAAGACGGATTTTCTTGGACCTTTCTTTATGAGGTCTTAGATAAATTTTGTTTTAGCCCTATTTTCTATCATGACCTAAAAACTAAGATCATGATGGTACTTATCACAGCTAAGCCTTGATAAGTAAGTCAATCGCCCAAAACTAATAAGTAAGAAGAAAACAATACAACAATTCCCAAGGCGAAACTTCTAGAGCAAAGCCAGATCATATATGTACAATAATAGTGGAAGTCTGAACAATAAAGATACCATAAACCATCCCAAAACCTGCTGTCACAGTGTAAGAACAATCTAATATAATTTAGAAACTTCAAATATAATCGAAACAAAAAAAATACAAGTCTGTATTTGAAATACAAAATAAAGACATCAACTGGATAAGAGAAGGTTAGAGGTCAAGCCAATACCTCAAAGTGTCAATAACCTTATGTGCAATCTCATCTGTCGTGGGATGCACTCATACCTAGATATGCATCGAAAGGGCACAGTACAGATGAGTACGGTCCACTTGTACTTAATAGGTATCATAGGCCGACTGAGAAAAGTAGAAAATATGATACATAAATACATACTATGAGCACATCACCCGCCATTAGAAAATATCTCAAACGGTAGCTCACACTGTCTCCACTAACAGTTCAAAATATAACACATAAATAAGAAAATATGTGTGTAAAAGAAACAAAATAGATATACATTGAATTAAGCACAAAAGCACAACACTGATGTGCATAATGTATGATATACAATGCTGATGATAATGATAATGTGATATGTCTAAGGTTATCACATAACCTCCATATACACCTACCGAACCTCAGTACATTCAGATAGGACCCATGGGGGCTTCACAACCCATATACTTTCTCAATACTTAATCTCAATCTCAACATCTATATCTCCTCTTTGACTCATTGAATACGACAAAGAATTTTGAAGAAGTATTTCATTTCTTTCAAAATTAGTGTCTCCATAATGGTACCAATGTCTCAGAAATGTAAGTGTGATATGGGGATGTAATTCTCACAACCAAACTAGTATAAAGATCTCAAATATATTTATTATACATACAGTTGAACTCAGAATCTACTCAATATATCAACCATCCATTATTTAATATATGCAATGTACCTTTGGAATAAATAAGCATGTAAGGCATTATTAATATATTTTTAACCCCAACTTGTTTTTTTTTCTAAGAAAGAAAGCAACCAATGCATATACAAGGACAATAATATCAAATAGAGCCCCCACACAAAAAACACGCAGTGAATATCATCTCAAGTCACCAAAAAAGGCAATATAAGCCCCACACGGACATACAATAATAATAATAATAATAACACTGAAACACGTTTTTCATAATTATTACTCACACCCATCACATGTTTATATATATACACACACACGCACACATATATATACATATATATATATATATATGTATATATATATATTAACTACCCAACCCAATTTAAAGAAAGTTAAGTCATAACCTACTTCGCGACATCAAAATCTAAGCCTAAAGCCCTTCAACACGGAGTTTTTCCCTCTTGAACAGCCTCGGAATCAACTAATTCATACAAATAAAAATCTACTCTTTAAACGGAAGCGAACGATACCTATATTGTCCATTTTCAAGTCGGGGTAAAAATGGACCTCCGAAATGGATATTCGAAATGAAAGGGTAAAATTAAAATTTTTACTTAGGGAAAACTTACCTATGACTAAAGAGAGTAATAGGAGAAAACCCAAGTGAAAATGAGTTTAAAACGAGGTTAAATCAAAGAAATACCTTTTTAGGCCTTCTAGACCAAAAATCTTCAAATTCCAATTTGAAATCATTGATTTAAAAAGTTCTAAATGACAAAAATCGAAGTAAAATAATTGAAATAATGATTTAGAGCTTATCCAAGATCGAGAATGGAAAAAATCATCCAGAACTCTATCAACCCAAAACTCAAAGTTTCAAAAATGAAAGAAAAATTGAGAAAGAGGGTTTTAAAACAACCCAACAATGACCGTTAAAGCGTCAAATGATCACTTAAGCGGTCATCGCTTAAGCACGGGTTGGAATCTTTAGCATTCTACACCATATGCGAGAGGCTGCTAAAGTGGTCCCCAACCGCTAAAGTGGCGACCATTAAAACAGTCACATGTCCTCTTTAACAGTAGTTGCTCGATAGTCAGGGTCCGCTAAAGCGATGCCTGGGCTGTTAAAGCGTCTAAACCAGATACAGCTGCATTAGAAACTTTGGTAAGTTTCACAGTTACATATCAACCTCTCGAAATTCATTAAGAATCTCATGAAGGCAAACAAAATATGCTAACTAGACTAAGTTTGACGTTTCGGACTCAATGGCGACATCAAATTTTTAAAAAGAGATTGTTTTTATAAAATTGACACTCAAGACCCAATTTCACTAACTTTTTAATCAAGGATCAAAATGAGATTCAAAGGCCATAAAATCAAACCAACCACGCTATAAATTCAAAATTGACATTTCAACCTACTGGTGCTGTACATTTTGCCATCTAACATATAAAATAATAGATATCGACCGAAGTTGACTATGAGGCCTTTCCAACCTCTAAAATCACAAACTCGCACAAATTGTTTCATATTGCATCGAAAATCGTGTCAACCATCCCTACACCCTAGAAACACAACATAGAAACCACGGAGATGGGCAAATTAATCAAAACGGATAAAATGAAAAAGTTCACAGAATCAAGCCATTATATTTTCATTGATATTATTAAAAAAATTATCTCTAACGTATTCTATTATGTACTTATTAATGGTATTTGACATGGTTTTTTCTCTTCCTCACAAAGGCTCAAACAAGGAGACACTCTCTGTTATAAACCTCATTATGGGCTTGGTAGACCAAATAAGTAATATGAAAGTAAACGATCGATGGATTTGAGACTGAGGTGAAGTTACAACACAATAATACAGTGGATTTCCTCTAAAATCCCGATTAAGAGCAAGTTAAAGGGGGTAGTGACATATGAAAGATATTATGGTATTGTATTGTGCTTAGGCAAAGTCTATGCTTCTCAACTTTAGTTGTTATTTGTTTGTTGATACTTTGTATTCTTAGTGATTATAATACAGTCTAATAACTAGTGAATCCATCTACGTGAAGCGCAGATTAGTTAGATTTTCGAGTGCTCAAATTTTCTGAAGAGATCTTGTTAGTTGTCAATTATTTCATACTTCAACCAATTATATTATTCACTCTTAACTATAAACATGTATTTTTTTATGAATTTTTGTTGCTTATGTATTTTCAGTCTTCTAAAATATTTGATTTTTGTATAATATATTGCAAGTGAAATAACAATAATTTCATTTTTCTTAAAAGAATGTAGAGAAATAAATAAAACTCCACAAAGCGTGATTTATTTTCATGCATATTTTTAATAAAATTTATAACTTATTAATTATTTTATATATATTTTTTAATCTTGTGTTGTCTTTGTAAATAATTATTTATCGTTAATGTTTTTTATTTTGTGTCTTTCCCCTTCTTCTTCCCTAATCCCAACCTGTTTATTTACAAGATATCAAATCTCAATTTTTCTTTCTTCTAACTCCCTGTAAGTATATAATTAGCCAAAACTAAATATTTTTCAAAATCACAATTAAAATATAACAAAATTCTAAATATCACACTTGGACATGTTATCGAATATGAAGAGGTATAGATAATATTATGCATTAGTTACTCAATTTGATTAAAAAATATGAAAAGAATCCTCAGTTGAAATATGAAAACTCAAACAGATTAATTGGAGAATAACTCATTAGCAATATGAAATTTAAAAACAAACACAATATTTTTCATCATCAAACTTGACAAAAAACTTTTAAAAACTTTATATTAATCAAATGCCTATATCTTTGTGTTGGTAATCATTTTCTTCTTTTTCATTTTGTTTTATTATATGTTTTGGTTCTTGTTCATTAATCTAATATGAATATTTGTTAAAGCAATTACGAAGTGATATATTTTTTTGAATAGATGCATAACTTAATTAATGTTAGATTTCAACCTTTCTAAATAATAATAAATAATAAATAGAAAGGAGAAATATATTAACAAATAATTTATATAAATTTGTACATATTTTTTTTTTGTTAGACATCTACTTGTATACCGTAGCTTATGAGTCAAGGTTACTCTTGATAGGTATTCTATAATAAGGAGAATGCCTAAAATTAGTTAATATCTCATACCAAATATGAAATAAATCTAATTCAAAATTTTATTGTAGAATTATTTTTTGTATCGAGTTAATCAAACGACCATTGAAGTGGGAGCAATATCCAATTAATTAGTTCATTCCGAATATGTAACAAATAAAAATGTAGAAAATAATAATATTATAAATGTATCATATATAGTGAATGTCTATTTTACCATATATAGTGAATACCTACTTTACCATATATTGTGAATTTCTATTTATGGAAAAGTTACAAACTCCTTCCCCTATAAATAAAGGGGCTTTCCTTCATTGTTATTCATCCCTCAAGAGAAATAAGAATTACTCTCTTATCTCTCTGCCCTTCTTCTTTATTCTTTGTTATTTTATAACACTTTATCAGCACGAGACTCTACCATCTCAAATTTGAAGGCTAAGGCTAAGATATGGATAATTTTTAAAGTAAACTGTCCAATTGTGAAGATATTTGTTTGACTGATTCTGGCACTACACATGCGATATTCAAAGACATGAAATATTTCTCTCATCTAAACATAGGCAAGATTAATATTACTACAATTTCTGGTAGTGCTAATTTGATTGAAGGCTTCGAAAAAGCCATTATGATCTTTCCCAAGGGAACTAAACTCATCATAAATAGTACTATATTTTCTCCTAAGTCTCAAAGAAACTTATTGAGTTTTAAAGATATCCATGAAAATAGTTATCATATCAAGACAATTGATGAGATGAATCTTGAATATCTTGGTATCACCAAGAATGTCTCTAGGCAGACATGTGTTATAGAAAAGTTTCCTGCTTTATTTTCTGGACTATATTGGATGAAGAGTTGTGCAATTGAGGCACATTCTATAGTAAACCTGAAGTTTACTAATTCCAATACTTTCTACTTTGGCATGATCATATAGGACATCCTGGATCTAAAATGATGAGATGAATTATAGAAAATTCAAATGGGCATCCATTAAAACTTGAAGGTTCTTTCAAATGGTGAATTTTCATGTAATGCTTGTTATCAAGGCAAGATGGTTGCGATTCCATCGCCAACAAAAGTTGGGATTGAGTCCCCCGCGTTCTTGGAACACATACATGGGGATATTTATGGACCTATTCACCTATCTAGTGGGTCGTTTAGATACTTTATGGTCCTAGTAGATGCTTCTTTTAGATGATATCATGTATGCCTATTGTCATCTTGCAACTTGGCATTTGCAAAATTGTTGGCACAAATAATACGATTACGGGTTTGATTTCCTGATAATCAGATTAAGTCTATTCTCTTTGATATTGCTGAAGAATTTTTATCCCAAGAATTTAATGACTATTGCTTATCGATTGGGATAAGAGTGAAACATCCTGTAGCTCATGTTCACACTCAAAATGGCCTTACCGAGTCATTAATTAAACGTCTACAGTTGATAGCAGGACCATTACTTATGAAAACTAAGTTGCCCACTTCTATTTGGGGTCATGAGATTTTACATACTGCAACACTTGTTTATCTTAGACTGATAAATTATCATAAATTTTCTCCATTTCAATTGGTTTTGGGTCAAGAGCCTAATATATTTCATTTGAGAATTTTTGAGTGCGGTATATATATGCCTATAGCACCACCAAATCGTACTAAGATGGACCCCTAAAGAAGTATAAAAATTTATGTTGGGTTTGAATCACCATCCATTATTTGCTATCTTGAACCATTAACGGGAGATATGTTCACTGCTCGATTTACAGATTATCGGTTTGATGAGATAATTTTCTCAAAATTTGGGGAGAAGATAGTGACATCAAAAGAGAAATTTTTTGAAAAAATTCATCACTATCTCATCTTGATCTACGTGCTTCTATTTGTGAGCAAGAAGTACAAAAGATTAATCATTCATCAGCAGAAAATTACAAATCAAATGTCAGACGCATTTACAGATTTGAAAAGGATCACCAAATCACATATTCCTGCAGAGAATATCCAATTCAAATTGATGTCCCTAAAGGACCATCCACTAGCGTCATATATAATGAATGTGTGCTTGAAGCGTGGTAGACCATTAGGTTCTAAGGATCGAAATCCTAGAAAAAGAAAAACAAATGGTCAAGATGGCACTACGAAAGATCCTCATATGGAAGTTCAAGATTTGAGCAATGTTGATATCCCTGAAGGAATCAATGGGCCTGAGACTCAAGAAAATGAGGAACTATCCATAAATTCAAGTGATGTTGGAACTAATTTGAATCGATCTGAAATAGTAGCAGATTATGTATTTGCATATAATATTGCAACAAAAATCATGCAAGATAATGAGTATCTTGAACCTCAAGCTGTCAAAGAATGTCGACAAAGAAATGACTGGCCAAAATGGCAAAAAGCAATTCAATCTGAATTGAATCCACTTGTCAAGCGTAAAGTTTTTGGACCTATATCTCAAACACCTAATGGTGTTAAGACTGTTGGCTATAAATGGGTCTTTGTAAATAATAAAAATGAAATTCAAAGGTATCAGGCACACCTTGTTGCACAAGAATTTTCACAACGACCTGGTGTCGATTATGACGAGACATATTCACCAGTTATGGATGCAATAATATTGTGTTATCTTATTAGTTTCACTGTCCATGAGAGACTTGAAATGTATTTGTTGGATGTGGACTTGATAATAAGATATACATGAAAATTCCTGAAGGATTTGAAATGTCGGAAGCATATAGTTCAAAACCTCAAAAAATCTATTCCATTAGATTGCAAAGATTATTGCCAGATTTGAAGCAATCTGGATGCATGTAGTATAACCTTCTTAGTGAATATTTATCTAAGGAAGGTTATACAAATTATGAAATTTGCCCATGTGTTTTTATAAAGAAAACAATGTCAAAATTTGTTATACTTGCTGTCAATGTCGATGACATAAACCTTATTGGAACTCCAATAGAGCTTCAAAAGGCAATTGATTACCTAAAGAAAAAATTTGAGATGAAAGATCTCGGAAAGATAAAATTATGTCTTGATTTGCAAATTGATTATTTGACAAACGGTATCTTTGTCCATCAATCTGCCTACATAGAAAAGGTGTTGAAACGATTCAATATGGATGGAGCATATCCATTAAGTACTCCGATGGTTGTTCGGTCACTTGATGTGAATAAGCATCCATTCCGATCTCAAAAAAAGAATGAGGAACTCCTTGGTCCTAAAGTACTATATCTTAGCGCAATTGGTGCACTAATGTATCTTGCAAATACTACAAGGCCTGATATAGCCTTTTCAGTTAATTTGTTAGTAAGATATAGTTATTCTCCTACTAGGAGACATTGGAATGGGATCAAACACATATTATGGTATCTAAAAGGGACTACCGATATGGGCTTATTTTATTCTAAAGATTGCAATCCCAATCTTGTTGGTTATGTTGATGTTGGGTACTTATCTGACTAGCATAAAGCTCAGTCTCAAACAGGTTGTGTGTTCATATGTGAGGGTACTGTCATATCTTGGAGATCTACAAAGCAATCTATCATAGCCACCTCATCGAACCATGTTGAGATTATAGCTATTCATGAAGCAAGCCGAGAATGTGTATGGTTGAGGTCCATAATACATATCATTCGAGAAAAATGTGGTTTGAAATGTGACAAAGTACCCACGATTCTATATGATGATAATGCAACATGCATAGCACAACTTAAGGGAGGATTCATAAAAGGATATAGAATGAAGCATATTTCGCCAAAGCTTTTCTATGCACATGATCTCTAAAAGAATGGTGATATTAATGTGCAACTGATTCATTCAAGTGATAATGTGGCTGATTTATTCACCAAACCTCTTCCAGCTGCAACTTTCAAGAAGATAGTGCGCAAGATCGGAATGCAAAGTTCAAGGATGTTCTCATTAGGGGGAGTTAATACGTGTTGTACTCTTTTTTCCTTACGAGGTTTTATCCCACCGGGTTTTCCTTGTAAGATTTTTAATGAGGCGACATATATGCGTATTTTCTATCAATTAGACATTTAAGGGGGAGTGTTATAAATGTACCATATATGGTGAATGCCTACTTTACCATATATAGTGAATACCTACTTTATCATATATTGTGAATGTCTATTTATAGAAAAGTTACAAATCTCAGGGTTAGTTTTTCCCTATAAATAAAGGGGTTTTCCTCCATTGTTATTCATCCCTCAAAAGAAATAAGAATTACTCTCTATTCTTGCTATACTCTTCTTCTTTATTCTTTATTATTTTATAACAAAGTAAAACTAATTGATTAATGTAAGAAAGTAAGAAAATATACTTCATATAAGAGGAACTATCAAATGTTATTCAAATAAGAGATAATGCTTCAAAACCTCCCTGAACTTGTCTTCACAACTTACTTTAGCACTTAAACTTAACTTCTGTTTATTTACCCCTTAAAATTTTTAAAGTGAATTAATTCCCCCCTTATGCTGACATGTCATTTAATTTTTTTTTCTTTTTTTTTTTAAAAAAATGTCACGTCAGCATAAGGGGGAGATTAATTCACTTTAAAGATGTTAAGGGGGTAAATAAATAGAAGTTTAGTTTAAGTGCTAAAGTAAGTTGTGGAGACAAGTCCAGGGGAGTTTTGATGCATTATCTCTTCAAATAACATAATAATAATAAAGAACTCTACGAAAAGAGACATCTGAGCAAAAAATTCTTATTCAAGTAGCATACTAAATTATTAATAATGAACATTATAAAACTAACCTAACTCAATTATTTTGACTACATGATGGCGATGAAGCTAATTTAATGGGGTGTAATCTACGTAGTGGCGATGTTAATTTCTCTCTTCTCTGGTTGTGCTCATGCTCTCTTATGAATTTGTAGAAAAAATTAGTGCTTTTTGAATGAAATGAGAAAAGGAAATAGAAAGCTCCAAGAGCAAAAAGCCACAAACTTGTGCATAGATACTCCATGAATGAAATTGGCCAAATGAAAAAGTAAGATGTGTGTCCAATATATGAAAGGACATAAGGCTCAAGTTTCTTTTATAGAGGAAAATTATAAGGCTGAGGAAAATAATTAATTTCCTCATTATCACCGCATTGAAGTATATTTTATGGAGATTAATAGGCTTTAGGCTTTAGGTCTTCCTCTAATAATAAGTTTGTTAATCATTCTAATATTAATCAACATTGTTTCATAGCTTCATCCATTATTCGATATAAAAAAAAAAGGAGAAAACAAATAAATATGAATCATGGAAAAAAAAATAGGGTTGAAATCGTTTACACTCCCGAACTTTGTTGTAAAAATCAAACACCCCCCTCAACTCTGAACAATAATCATTCTCCCTCCTTTTTCCTATTTGATTTTTTAAAATATCTATTTTACCCTTATATTTATATTAACATTTGTATCTCTTTTTTTTTAAAATAAAAAACTTTTTTATAAAAATATTTTTTTATTTTTTAATCTATATAACATATTTTATATAAAAGTTAAAAATTATTTATAAGATAAATAATAATAGTGAGAAATATTTTTTTTGGTAACTATTTTTTTTATTACCAGATAATCGTTTAAACAAGAAAGGGACCAGTGATGGACAGAGTCCCATCCTCAGGTCATTACTACTACTTTTAATTTACTGCATATAGCTACATAATGTTCTAAGGATAATAGTTGAGCTTTTTCATAGCTCCTGCCAACTTTGTATCCATATTAGCTCTACAGTGAATATCTTGGACAATTTGCCTGATGATCATATCACTTGTTGTTGACTTCTTCTGAAAGATTCTTTCATTCCTCTCCATTCATATATAGTACTTAGTACACCAATGCAGCCATTGTCATTCTGAAGATCATTGTTGTAGCAGTCTTTTCCCTTACATGCGTGGTAGCCCAATCAATCTCTTTATCCCATCCTAGGCATTGTCTGTTAATGTCTTGCCATTTCAGTAGCGTCCACCAGATGCTTGCTGAGTATTGACATTCAAAGAACAAGTGCTGATGGTTTTTAGGTGTTCTGGCATACAGATTATTGCATATCGGTTCTAATGCCCCATTCACTTAGCCTATCTTTGGTATAAAGTCTCTTGTTCACAGCGAGATACAATATGAAATTCCACTTAGGACTTCCCTGGTTATTGCATACTAATTTCCTCCATAAGACTTTAGGATGTTGACCTCTCAGTTGATTGTATATTCTTTGTATAGAGTATGCTCCTCTTCCCATCTCCTCATTCACATCAAGGCCAGCTGCAACAAGCCATTGTCCAGCTTGTAATATTTTCTTGACAATCCAAGAGGCTTGCTTGGTCTCAACTTCCCATGGCCTTTGTCCCTTAAAGTAATAGGTGTGAACCCATACAATCCATAGCTTATCTTTCTTCTTTGCCAAACTCCAGGTGTGCTTCAGAATAGCTACTTTGTTCCATAGAGAAATATCAGTAATACTGAGTCCGCTCGCTGACTTTGGTAAACACAGTTGCTCCCAGGAAATTAGATTTTTCTCTTACTTTGTATATCTCCCGTCCATAGGAATCTTCTACATAACATGTCAACACTCTAGAGTATCTTCTTGGTTAGAGAAAAAATTTGAGATCAAAAGCCTTGGATTGTATACAGAACACTTTGCAGCAACTGCAGCCTCCCTGCATAAGATAGGAACTTTGTTGTCCAGCAAAGTGATTCTATTTATCTTCTTGTCTAGGAGAGGCAGACATGGACTAATGGTCAACTTCTTGGAGCTCAGTGGTACCCCTAGATATTTGAAAGGTAGGGAGCCCAGAGTGAGCCCTAGTTGTTGCAGGGTACTACTTTGCACATCAGCTGCTACTCCTTCAAAATACACACAACTTTTAGCTTCATTTGCCTTCAAGCCAGATACTCTTGAGAACTATTGAAAGCATTATAATTTAATGATAAACTATAATATTATAAACGAGCAAAATAGTAAAATATAATTTTATTAAAAATCAAAACTCTAATATATATATTTATATGTGAAAATAATAGGTAATTATAATTTTATAAATATATTTCAGTGTAGGTATACAAATAATTAATAGTCGAGGATCTTTCGAAAATAATTTCTCTACCTCTCTAAGGTAGTGGTAAGGTTTGTGTACCCCTACCCTCCTCAAATCTCACTTAAAAAAATTCACTAGATATGATGTTGTTGTAGATGTATATTTATTACAAATCAAAAAATTATTGTTGATGAATTTTAAATTATAATTTAGAAAATAATTCATATTAACAACCAAAACTCGTTTATCTATATAGACATTAATGAATAAGAGAAAATTAAAATATACATCTATATGCATAATTACATACATTAAAGAATAAGAGAAAATCAAAATATGCATCTATATACATAATTACATACTCATATACATACTTAATACATATAATATAAAAAATTTGAATGTAAAAAGTACCTTTAAATTTGTAATTAATTATAAAAGAATTTATTAATAATGTTAAAAGATGGGCTTGAGAATTTGTATACCTACATTGAAATATATTTATAAAATTATAATTATCTATTATTTTCACGTATAAATATATATATTAGATTTTTGAATTTTAATAAAATTAATTTTTACTATTTTGATCATTTATTTCATTATAATTTGTCATTAAATTATATACTCAATTAATATTTCTCACTTTTATTTTTTATCTTAAAAATAATTTTTAACTTTTATAGAAAATATGATATATATATTTAAAAATAAAAAAAATATTTTTATAAAAAAGGTTTTTTCTTTTTTAAAAAAAGAAACAAATGTTGATATAAATATAAGGGTAAAATAGATATTTTAAAAAATCAAATATGAAAAAGGAGGGAGAATGATTAATGTTCAAAGTTGAGGGGGTGTTTGATTTTTACAGCAAAGTTCGGGAGTGTAAACGATTTTAACCCAAAAAAAATATGTCATTTTGCCTCTTATAGGTTGCCTTTAATATATTTATAAAGTGTAAAATGGATATCAAAAGACCATATATAAATCATATATATTATTACTTTACTGTACTATTATATATAAGAGAGAATAATAAATTTTGATAATCCTCACAAGGCTACTTTTGTAATTTCATTTAATTTGTTAATCCACTAAAATTATGGCATGTAATTGATAAAGATAAAACTACTTTATCTCTTTACTTGTCAAATGGACTTTGTATGTGGTGTATCATGATATGAGAAGTCATTGTTGAATTTTTCCTTGAATATTAATTGTTTAACTAATTTTTATTAAGAAAAAATAGAAAATTCGGAGGAAATTATAAAGTGTGAATCATACCTTCCTTAAAAAAGGGAGAGTTCAGGCTGATAATCATCTGAATTATTTAGATTCTCCCATTGTTTAAATAATTTATAAATCTGTTAACTAATTGTATAAGGTTATATTTATTTTTGATGAACTGAGTATGGTTCCCAATACTTTCTAATTATTTTGTGTGAATTAATTTTTTTTTATGGATAATTTTATCTTGCTTTTGAAATTATTAATAAAATATTTTAAATATTGAAAGTTGAAAGTATTGATAAAGTTAAAAATGAAGATAGTGATAGCAACTAAGATCAGATAGTGTTAAAAATATCTTTTGTAATTAATTGAGAATTAATATTCTTAAGCATAAACTAAATATAAAAAATTAATAGATTCTCGAGGTTCATTTGGATGAATTTAGTTTTTTTCCTTAATTTAATGTAACACTAAGCTTAAATTATTATATCAACTAGCTAAATTCTTGTCACGTGAAATTTATGATTAAAACTAAAACTTAATATATATCTGAAGAAATATATTTCTATTTATAGTTATAGAATGTATGTTCGTAAACTCATAAAAATGTTAATGTATTTAATTTATGAGCTTTACGAATTGTAATTGTTTCATAGATTTAATCATATAATTGTAGGAAATATTAAATTACTTGAGTTTGAGCCCCATCCTCATAAAATTAGTACTACTATATAGAAAGATGAGTAATGAAACGACCAAGGGTAAAAGAGTATTTTAACTCAGTCATACGAAGATAAAATTGAAATTGCAAGTACATAATAATCTTCGGTGCATATTCTAGAAGTATCTTGGGATTTTCTTTCTCCAGTTGCTCTCTCTGAATTTTTCCTTGATTTTGGGTGTGTTTGGTATGACGAAAAATGTTTTTCATGAAAAATGTTTTCTAGGAAAATAAGTTATTTTCTTACTTATTTTCTTATGTTTGATTGGTGAGTGAAAATATTTTTTGGTGTTTGGTTGGTGCGTGGAAAATATTTTTAAAAAATATTTTCTAGTGTTTGGTTAGTGATAGAAAAATATATTTCAAAATATACTTTTTTGTATTTGGCTAGAATGTAAATACTTTTTAGGAAAATAGTTCCATGCTCCTCCATTCAAACCCCAACAAATCCATATGCTTTTCGATACTCCCCAACCCGAATAGTAACTTGCCCAAACGCATGAAGCAATGAATTTAGTAAGTTCCCAAATAAATATTCCACACGGTAAATATAATTTTGAATACTTTAGTAATGCTAGTAACACTAATCAAAACTAGCTAACTATTAAACTAGTAAGCCAACAGTACTTATATAAGATCATGCTTCTTGTCATAAAATACCAAATAATTAAATACTTTACAGCCAAGTAATCAAATAGTAATAACTAAAACAATTGCATCGCATATCTATCTGGTATCCAAATCCAAAATGATCCACAAATTAAAACAGAGTATTTAGGTAGAAAATACGCAATACATTTTCAAGACATAAGTGCACGAATAATAATTGTTTCCATACTTTATCAAGCTATGTTCTTCCAACCCATTTGTTTATCTATCTTTGTCGTTTGAATCTTTCCAATCATAACTTTCAGAGATTTTGACTTTTCACCATAAACGCCTTGGCTAAAGTATCAAACCCATTACATATATTTTTGATAAATTTTCATCTTTGCTTGATTTAACTGATTCCATAGATACACCACTATGTACAAATTCATTCGCCGTGAGATCCATTTCCACTGTTGTAGACACATCTTTGATGAAATTCTGCCTAGAGGTACTTTTGTCAAGTATGGTCCTCTCTTGATCGGTGTGCTCCTTCATGTCCTCCTTCCTGTTTTTTCCACCACATCATTGGGAGAAATAGTATAAGCATGATCGTTTTGAGAAGAATCTAGAAGCGTTATAGGATCACCTTCTAGGGGCAGTTTAGAACGGTGAGCAAGATCATGTCTAACAAACACATTCTCTAGGATTATTTCATCTTCAGAAAGACTAGATGGTAAGGAATGAGCACTATACCTCTTCTCAAGTTCAATGGAATTTGATTTTCAACTCTTGGAAGGTGACGCTAGCTTAGAATCATTGAAATGGTAGCTAGAATTATCATAATCATCAGACCATGGGATCATATCATTGTTCACCAAACAACCAGTAGCATTTTGAAGATTCTCATTTGGCAAATCACTAGTACCAGGAGCAAACTCAGCAGACAATTGTTTCACTTGTGTAGCAACGGATGCACCCAACTCTTTGCTACCAAGTTCAAATTGAATTATGGCCAAACAGGATCTATATCTCATTCTCTTCTCACTCTTTCCTGTCATCGTTAGTTTCTTAGGCAGCTTCAGCAGCTCAAAGAAGCTACAATACGTAATGAAAGGGGCACTACCTTGCTATAGCTTGACATACACATCCAACTCTATGGTCAACAACCACTCTTCTAGGATAACGCCGATGACCAAGGCCACCATTTTCTGATTCCAGGTCACTAGAAGTTCTTGTAAGTCACCATCTTCCAAAATTCCCTTATTTTTTGCTGCACACAAGTCATTTTCTCACTTAATAAGTGAAATTGCAACATTATCTCCACCACAAGTCCCTCATTTGGCTGAAGAAGCACTTGGTTGTTTCAAAGATGAATAACTGCAGGATCACTTTGTGCCCAAGAATTTCATAAGCTTCATGTGCAACATCACATGAACCAAGGTCCAAAGGAGTCTTTTTCCTGAGCACAACACTGCCATTAATCATTTGCTTGCCTTTGGATGCCATTTTCTTTTTCTTACTAACAAACCACTGGGTTTGGACTTATTATGAGAAAAACAAAGGCAGGGGACTCTCATTTTATAGGTGAAGAAGAATGGCTAGTCTTGCAATACACTTTCAAAGAGTTGTTTGTTGTATTCCAAAAAGACTTCTTAATTACCAAGTCTAATTGATAACTGTGTATTTACTAAATGTATAGTTGTGACCCTTTGTATTTTTCATTGAAATTCATTCTTAAGCACAAAATCAATAACTGAACAGAATCTCAATCTTACAAAATCACGAATAACAAAATCTGAGGTATAGGATATTTCTATAGGCAGAAATCAGTGATCCCAAAATAATCAGTAAAATATCCTTTATAGACATATTCATTAAGCATGAAATAAATTTGAATCAAAGTCCTAAGATATTCATATAGCTTGAATCCACTGCTAATTGCTCAATTAACTCACAATAACTTACCAATTTTCATTGAAAGTTAAACAAAAAGTTCAATTTTTAAATAAAATTGAATTCAAATCAGAAACCTAAATGAGCAAAGGAGAAAAAATTGAAGAAATTTTTGACCAAGCATCGTAGAAGAAATTAGTTATGGAACATACCTTCGAAACTCTTGCAATGGCAAGAATAGAGAGAGATAGGAGAAAACCCTGACATTGAAGACCGCAGTGAAAACTGCTGTAATGTGAGCTCAATTTTGTTTGAAGTGGAGATGGAGAAGAGGGGTGAGGGTGGAGTATAGCGTTGTCTTAAAATTTTCATAGGTAAAATGACTTCCCTTGGCTGATCAGGGAAGTCATTTTCCCTCAAATGAAGGAAAATAAGCTTCCTTGGAAAATGTTTTCTCCATACTTTAATATAACCAAACAAAGGAAAATGAGAAAATGTTTTCTAGAAAACATTTTCCATCTTTCACGTTCTCAGATTACTTTGTTTCTCGTTGATCATCTTGACAAAACGGAAGCGTAGTTGCAAGAAGATATACAATTACTGGAATACATCACAAATTGTACAACTCTCCTCAACAACTTTTCTCTTCATCTTCCCCTAATGCGGATGTCGCTGGTTATGTCTTCTTTTCGGTCTTTGTTAAATTTCTTTCTTTTAGCTTTCGTCTATTTTTCAGTTTTTGCTCAACTTTCTTTCCTTTAGCTTTTTGTCTTCCCAATTTTGGTTCTAGCTTTGTTGAATCTGTTTTTATTTCACTTATTTCTATAATTCCTTTGTTACTATGCATGTTCATATGTTTCAAGAGCGGAAAAAAAATTCCTCTATGTTATATGTTATTGTAGGTACAAGTACAACTCATAACTCACAAGCTATGTTGGAGAAGAATCCTTCATTGATACTCCTTTGTATTTCATATAACCAGGCTAGGAAAATTTATTGTTTCAGGTATCATTTTCCAAAATTCAAGGCTACCATGTTTAAAATTTATGTTTTTTGTTAAATTATAGTTTCAATAAGTTGCGACAGAAAATTTGACAAAATCTCGTGTGCAGAATAGGATGAGTCATACCCGGAAGTTTACTTGTGGTGGACCAGTAGAAAATTTAGTAGAGGGACCAATAAGACTCTGACTAATAAAGAGTTATGGAATATGAAGTTTTTATTCAAAATTTCAGTTTTCATGAAGAGGTTATTATTCAATAATCCCTATGGATAGTGTAGCAACAACATATCCAATATAATATCATAAATGGTAAAATTGGGGAGGATGGTGTAATCCCTATTGATAATAATCCCACTAAATTCAATATTCAGGGATCAACGATTCATTAGTCAAGAATAATACCTTGACTAAGTATGAAATTCTTTTGCGATTCTTGTGGATTTATGCTCTGCTAATTTGGTGTTAATACTTGAGTTCTTGAACTAACTCTATGTAGTCGATTCATTAGTATGTTCACTTAGACTTGAGAGTTAGGACTCGTTTGGTCATAAAAAAATTTCACTTTTTTTGAAAAATTATTTCATTTTAGTGAAAATTGGGGTGTTTGGTCATGAGAATTTCAAATCCAATTTCAAATTGTTTTTGAAAAAGTGAAAACAAGTAAAACTTGTTTTCACTTTTTTCCAACTTCAATTTCAACTTTATTTATTATTACAAATGACCCTGTTTTTATATTTTTATAAAAACATCCTATTAATTTCATTCAATAATCAGAGCTAAATGCCTAAATACTATCCTGCCCACTTCTTCCTACTTCCATCGATAAAAGACCTCAAAATTGAAGGCAACTTCAATTTTTTTCTTCTTCCTCAAAATCTCCTCATGATACAACGGAACCTTAATCCATCCATTCTTGCGACTCTTTATGCAACACCAATAACAAAGACAACATTATTGTCACGACCCAAAAACGAGGGTCATGATGACACTTGTCGTGGCATTCCTTGACAAGTAAGCCTATCACCCAAACTGATACGAAAAGAGAAAATGATAAAAATATCCCAAGGTAAGGCTTCTAGAACGAAGTCGAACCATATAAGTAATCATAACAATGCGGAAAGAACTTATGCAAAATATCAATCATGCTCAAAACCAGGTGTCAATAGTGTAGGAACTACTAATCCAATCTAAGAGTCAAATACACCGAAAAAATAACCACAAAAGAATAATATTTGTTTCTGAATACTAATAAAGACATAACTACTATAGAAAGATAGAGGTGAACTTCAGACGCATGAATGTCCAACCGCTACTTTGGAAGCTCCAACAATCGCACGAGTCAAGCAAGCTGAGGCGCACTCGAGCTAGGACCTGCACCAAAAGGGCGCAGTAGGCATGAGTATGGTCCACTAACCAAGCAAAGTAGAATATAAAGCATACAAAATATACAATAAAGGCACGTCACCTACAATCGAAAAATGTCCCACAACGGTAGCCCACACCGCTTGCACTAAGAGTTCTAATGTATATCACATATATTACAACAACAAACCAAGATATAGAACACAAGTATACATTATGTCACATATAAATAACACAAGGGAGAACATGTAGATACAAGATCATCAAATACAAGTAAAGGAAGGTAAGACAAATACATAGATGACAAGTCAATATGACAATACAACACAACATAAACTCAATAAAGTAAGTGCAATGTATATGATGATGATGATGATGTATGAGGTCGCCGCACAATCTTCGGGATCGTCACACAATCACCGTATACACCCATGGAGCTAAAGCTTCCGGACGTAGGACCCATGGGGGGTTCGTCAACCTGTATACAATCCACATATCTCATATTTTCTTTCCGGTACATCCCTCGGAAAGAGTTTTATAAGGTGTTACAAAATCTCCTCTCCGACACATCCCTCGGAGAGGGTTTTAAAAAGGTGTTGCCAGTGTTTCTCAGATGTTACCACGAAGGTAACAATATTTCATGAATGAGTATGGTATGAGGATATAATGCTCACAACCTATCACAATGAGTATTTTCACAATTAACCACAATGATATATTTCCACAACCATGTGAGCCAATATACACTCATTATTTCAGTTTCATCCACGAATTTTCACATGTCTCATATGTCAAATAAAGTATGAATATAATCACAATACACCAATGATACCATATTAAGAATCTTAACAACACAATATAATTATTCACATGTATTCAAGGCTATTAATACCACATAGAACCCCACACAGTCAAACATATCACATAATAACTCAATTTCGACAATTACATCACATATAGGCCCCCACACGGACAAAACACATAATTAGATATTTTTCATGATTAGTTCTAACCCTTAGCATGCATTTTATATCATCATTTACTACTCAGCCCAGTCTGAAAGAGTTAAGTCATAACCTACCTCGAAAGTTGAAACCGATCTGCTACACTTGAACTCGCGACCTTATTTTTCACGAGCAATCCCAAACTCCACTAAAAATATCAAATATGAAATCTACGCATCAAAACAAAACCAACGACACTCATATTGACTATTTTTGGTTCATTGTCAAAACGGACCTCCGAAATGGATTTTCGAAAAAAGAAGGGAAAAATCAAAATTTTACTTCAAAAATACATTTCCCATACTTTTAGAAACCTACAATTGAAACCAAGTTAAATCGAATAAAAAAACGAGGTTCAAATCGAAGAAAAATCATTTTTGAGCCTTACCGAGTAAAATATTTAAAATCAAGAATCAAAGTTGTTTTGAAGGTTAAATTGATGAAAAATTTGTAATTATAAGATAAAAATATTATTCATGTGAAAATGAGTGAAATTTGGATTTAAAATCATACCCTAAGGTTTTTGGAGTTTTGAAAATTAATTAAGAAATTACTAAGAAAAATACTTACCTTAAATCCGTAATAAAACCAAGAAATAGGTGTTAATCTAGCGTCCCAAGCTCCCACAAACTTTATTTTTAAGCTCCCGCACTATTTTTGGGTTTAACTCTCAAGAGGCAAGATGAAAATGAGCAAAATGGGTCAAAAAGAGGTGAAAATCTGCTATAAAATAGCAGATTTTCTGCAATAACAATTTTTTCTTTGGTTGATCGGACTCTGATGGGGTGTCCAAAATTCGCTCGAGTTCGATACATGCATACGAACTATGCAACCATACTAAATTCGGTGTTCTGGACACGATGGAGATATCATATTTTCAAAAAAATATCGTTTTTACAAAGATGACCTCCGAAATTTGAAATTACAATTTTCCAAACCGAGGGTTGAAATGAGATTTAAAAGCCGTAAAATCATACCAAACATGCTAACACCTTAAAATCGACATTTTGGAGCTGCTGGCAAAGTCAGATTTTCTATTCGAGGTCATTTCGATTAAATATGGGTCCCAAGCCCACATTTTTAATTTTCCAATCAATAGGTTGAAATGAGATCGGGTGCACCAGACCCGAACCAAAGGTCTACCTAGCCTAAAATCGATATTCTGGAGTTGCTGGTGCAGTTCGTCCGGCCATTCATCCCACGGATCAAAAGATATTCCCATAAATCTAAAATAAGGCTCTCGAAGCCATTAAAACCATAATATCACATAAATGGTATCAAAATGCATCGGAAATCATGTCAATCACTCCCACACCCCAGAAATACCATAATGCAACTACGGGAAGGGGTAAAATAGTTAAATCATACAAAATAATAAATTTCACATATTTCATCAAATTTTTAGGTCATTACATCATCCACCACTAAAAATCTAGTTCGTCCTCGAATTAAGAAAAAGAAATACTTGAATCAATGAAGAGCTGGGGATAAGAACTATGCATATCAGACTCGACCTCTCAAGTAGCTTTATCTACAGGTCGATGTCGCCACTGGACTTTAACAACAAGAATCAACCTAGAGCGCAACTGCCTAACATCACTAGCCAAATTGGAAATCAACTCCTCAACAAAAGACAACAGCTCATCTAACTCAACCGACTCCCAATGAATGACATGATACTCATCAGGAATATAACAACGAAGCATAGAAACATGAAAAACTGGATGAATAACTGATAGATCAAGGGTAAAAGACAACTCATAAGCCATATCACCAACAGTCCGAAGAATCTCAAATGGAACAATATACCTAGGGCTAAGCTTGCCCCTCTTCCCAAACCTCATCACACCCTTCCTGGGTGAAACTCGAAGAAAAACACAATCTCCGATGCCAAATCTCAAGGCACAAAGTCTATAATCAGTATAGCACTTCTGCCTACTCTGAGCTGCTCTAAGTCTATCCTGAATGACCTAGACTCTATCCAAAGACTCACGGAGCAAGTCCGCACCTCGAGGTCTCATCTCTAAAGCAACAAATCAATCCACTGGGGAGCGACAACGCCTACCATATGATGCCTCAAAAGAAGCTATATCAATATTGAAACGGTAGCTATTATTATTTGCAAACTCTACTAAAGCCAAATGTTGCTCCTACTGGCCACCAAAATCCATCACACACGCGTGCAGAGTATACTCCAAAACCTAGATAGTTTGCTCTGATTGACTATCAATTTGGGGTGATATGCTATGCTAAGATCAACTCGAGTAACCAACTCATCCTTAAAAGTCTTCCAAAAGTGAGATAAGAACACAGAACCTCAATCTAAGATAATAGGCATTGACGCACCATACAGACGCACAATCTCATAAATGAAGATAGGGGATAACCCCTCAACACTGAATGAGACCCGAACCAGAATAAAATGAGCTGACTTGGTCAATCGATCCACGATGATCCAAGCACTGTCAGAACCATGAGATGTATGAGGTAAACCAGTCTCAAAGTCCATAGTGATCCATTTCTACTACCACTTAGGAATGGGTAACCTCTGAAGCAATCCACCAGATCTCATATGCTCGGCCTCACCTGCAGACAACATTGGTAACGAGCCACAAAATATGCCATATCTCGCCTCATACCACCCAACAAGTAGTGTTGCCTCAAATCACGATACATCTTAGTCACACCTGGATGGATAGAATACTTGGAACAATGGTCCTTCTCCAAGATCAACCTAATCCAATCACCACTCTCGGCACACAAACTCAGCCCCCAATCCTCAAAACTCCATCTGAATCAAGTGAGGCTTTCTTAGCCTCCCCACTCAACATCTTATCTCGAATTAACCTCAATCCAACATCATCAAGCTGATGAGCTGGAATCTGCTCTATCAAAAAAGATCTAGCCTCCACAAATGCCAAAACATGCCCCGATATCGAAATATCAACCCTAACCATATGGTTAGCCAAAGACTAAACCTCTAAGGCCAACTACCTCTCCTGGATCAAAAGATGCACCAAGCTACCCATGCTAGTCAACTTTTAGCTCAAGGCATCTACAACCACATTAGCCTTTCCCGAATGATAGAGAATAGTCGAGTCATAATCCTTAAGCAACTCAAGTCAACGACGCTGCCTCATATTAAGATCTCGCTGGGTGAAGAAGTACTGAAAGCAACGATGATCTGAGAAGATCTCACAATGGTATTCATAACTTCAAGGCAAACACAACTGTGCACAACTCCAAATCATGCGTAGGATAATTCCTCTCGTAAGGCTTCAACTGACGAGACGCATAAGCAATCACCCTGCTCTCCTGCATTAACACAACACCTAACCCCACACTTGAAGCATCACAAAAGACGACAAAACCCACGCCCTCCTTGGGCAAAATCAAGATAGGAGCTGAAGTTGACAAATTCTTGAGCTTTTGGAAGCTCACCTCACAAGCATCAGACTGCTGGAAGGAAATCTTCTTCTGAGTCAACTTGGTCAACGGAGCTGCAATGGAAAAGAAACCCTCAATAAAACATCGATAATAACTTGCTAAGCTAACAAAACTCTAAATCTCGATGGGTGAAGTAGGTCTATCCCAATCACGAACCGCAACAATCTTGGCTAGATCAACCATAACACCCTCCTTAGTTACCACATAACCCAAGAAAGAAATAGACTTCAGCAAAAACTCTAACTTAGAAAACTTGGCATACAAGTTCTCATTCCACAATATCTAAAGCACAATCCGCATATGCTCCTCATGCTCAGCCTCACTCTTGGAATACACCAAGAAATCATCTGTAAACACAATAAAAAGGAGTTAAGATACAATCAAAACACCTTATTTATCAACTCCATTAACGCAACAGGGGAATTAGTCAACCCAAGGAACGTGATCGAGAACTCATAATGACTATACCGAGTCCGAAAATCTATCTTCGGAATATCCAAAGCTCTAATCCTCAATTGGTGATAATCGAACCTTAAATCAATCTTTGAAAATGCTACAACACCCGAAGATGATCAAACAAATCATCAATGCAAAGAAGAGGACACTTATTCTTAACTGTCACCTTATTCAACTGTTGATAATCAATACATGGCCCATTATTTTTCTTCACAAATAAGACAGGCGCACCCTAAGGTGAAACACTAGGTTAGATAAACCCCTTATCCAACAACTCCTACAACTAATCCTTCAGTTTCTTCGACTCTGTTGGGGCCATCCTATAAGGAAGAATAGAAACGATCTTGGTGTCTAGCTCAACATCAATAATGAAATCAATATCTCGATCCGGAGGCATACCAAGCAATTCCGTAGGAAATATATCTATAAACTCATGAATAACACGGACAAAATCTAAGAAAGAAGGCAAAACAACACCGGCGTCACGAATATGGGCCAAGTAAGATAAACATCCCCTCTCAACCAATTTACGAGCCTGAACATAAAATGTGACCCTCTTTGGACCCGAATGAAGTATACTTTTCCAAGCTATCCTTGGCACACCCGGTGAAGCTAAAGTCACAGTCTTAGCAAAACAATCTAAGACATCATGATAAGGAGTCAACCAATCCATGCCTAAAGTAACATCAAAATCGACCATATCTAATACAAGCAAATCTACCAAAAGTCTCATGCCGGCAAAAATCACAACACAAGATCGATACGCCCGATCAACCACTAAAGAATCACCTATTAGGGTAGATACACGAATAGGCATAGCAAGAGGCTTACTAACAGAATCAAAACCTGAAGTAAATACACAGACACATAGAAAAAAGTCAATCCAGGATCAAATAATACAGATGCAGGTCTAAAACATACAGGAATGATACCTGTAATCACAACATCAGAAGCCTATGTCTCAGGTCTAGCTGGTATAGCATAACACTGACCACGACCACCAACTGCGTGGGTGGCCCCACGACTACCACCACGGGCTCTACCATCTTTACCTCTCGCACCTCTGGTAGAACCCCCACCTCTCACAGCTGAAATAGAAGTAACCCAAATCATCCATCAGGGACAGTCCCTAGCCACATGGCCAATCTCATCACACATATAAAAACCTCTCTGACCAGCCTCAATAGGAGAAGGTACAATTGGGCCCAAACAGCCACCCTAAACTGCTAAACTAGAAGATCCACCAGCTGGACTCTATAAAGTCACCTACACTGGCCTACCATGGTATTCACGAGAACCTTTAAAATCTCTACCTCAATAGGTATGACTCCCGAACTCACCAAAACATCGTGCCTTCTTGGTGCCTCCATGATATGCACTAAGAATATCTTTTGTCTTCTTAGCATGATCCACTATACTTTGTAAAGAAACCCCAAACACAACCATATGAGACATAGCCAACTAAAAAGAGACATCCAAACCTTTCACAAACTTCTGAGTCTTCTCAGACTCGATGGAAATACTATCATAGGAATATCTGGACAGGACAAGAAAATATGCCTCATACTCAGCAACTGTAATAGAGCCTTTCTCCAAATAATCCGACTCGTCCAGCATCCGATCCCTCAAACTGTAAGGAACGAATCTCTCCAAAAAGGCATCAACAAACTGATCCCATTACAACTCAAGAGCATCAATAAGCCAACAACCGACAAACAATCTTCACCAATCTCTCAACTGATAGTAGTATAAGCCATACCATTCACGCAGAAAGAGTGAAACACAAGTCAAAACACAAGGTATGAAAGAACTTCGCACGATAAAGAATAAAATGAGGGAAGTTTCCTCAAGACGTCCTATAGCCTCCCGACGATAGATATGGACATCTACGTACCAATCTGCGAGACTCTATTAGACATCCCGTTCTTACACTGTTGAGACCAATGAAACTTGGCTGCACTAATACTAATTTATCACAACCCAAAAATGAGGGTTGTGATGGCACTGTCGCGGCGTACCTTGATAAGTAAGTCTATCACCCAAACCGATACAAAAAGAGAAAAGGACAAAAATATCCCAAGGTAAGGCTTCTAAAACGAAGTCAAATCATATAAGTAATCATAACAATGCAAAAAGAACTTATTCAAAATACCAATCATGCCCAAAATCAGGTGTCGATAGTGTAAGAACTACTAATACAATCCAAAAGTCAAATACATAGAAAAAATAACTACAAAGGAATAATATTTGTCTCCGAATACTAATAAAGACATAATTACTATAGAAAGATAGAGGTGAACTTCAGATGTCTGAATGTCTAACCTCTACCTTGGAAGCTCCAATAATCACCCGAGTCAAGCAAGCTGAGGCGCACTCGATCTAGGACCTACACCAAAAGGGCACAGTAGGCATGAGTACGTTTCACTTGTACTCAGTAGGTATCAAAGGCCGACCAAGAAAAGTAGAATATAAAGCATACAAAATACACAATAAGGACACATCACCTGTAATCAGAAAATGTCCCACAAAGGTAGCCCACACCGCTTGCACTAACAGTTCTAATGTATATCACATATATTACAACAACACACCAAGATATAGAACACAATTATACATTATGTCACATATAAATAAAATAGGGGAGAACGTGTAGATACAAGATCATCAAATACAAGTAAAGAAAGGTAAGACAAATACATAGTGACAAGTCAATATGACAATACAACACAACATAAACTCAATAAAGCAAGTGCAATGTATATGATGATGATGATGATGATGATGCACGAGGTCATCGCACAACCTCTGGGATCATTGCACAATCCCCGTATACACCTACGGAGCTAAAGCTTTCCGATGTAGGACCCATGGGGGGTTCATCAACTCGTATATAATCCACATATCTCATATCTCTTTTCTGGAACATCCCTCAGAAAGGGTTTTATAAGGTGTTACAATATCTCCTCCCCGGCATATCCCTCGGGGAGGATTTTAAAAAGGTGTTACCAGTGTTTCTCAGATATTGCCACGGTGGTATCAATGTTTCATGAATGAGTATGATATGATTATTTAATGCTCACAACCAATCACAATGAGTATTTTTAAAGCCAACCACAATGATATGTTTCCACAACCATGTGAGCCAATATCCACTCACTATTTCAGTTTCATTCACGAATTTTCACATGTCTCATATGTCAAATTAAGTATGAATATAATCACAATACACCAATGTTACCATATTAAGCATTTTACAACACAATACAATTATTCACGTGTATTTAAGTCTATTAATGGCACATAGGACTCCACGCGGTCACACATATCACATAATAACTCAATTTCGATAATTACATTACATATTGGCCCCCACATGGGCACAATACATAAATAACCATTTTTAATGATTAGTTCTCACTCTTAACATGCATTTTGATCATCATTTACTACCCAGCCCAGTCTGAAAGGGTTAAGCCATAACCTATCTCAAAAGCCAAAATCGATTCGCTACACTTGAACCTGCGACCTTACTTTTCACGAACAATTCCAAACTCCACTAAAAATATCAAATATGAAATATATTCTTCAAAACAACACCAACGACACCCATATTGACTACTTTTAGTTCGGGGTCAAAACAGACCCCCGAAACAGATTTTTGAATAAAGAAGGGCAAATCAAAAATTTACTTTAAAAACATGTTCTCAATATTTTTAGGAACCTACAGTTGAAAACTCAAGTTAAATCGAGTAAAAAACGAGGTTCAAATCGAAAAAAAAAACTATTTTTAAGCTTTACTGAGTAAAATATTTGAAATCGGGTTAAAATCAAGAATCAGAGTTGTTTTGAAGGTTAAATTGATGAAAAATTAGTAATTTTAAGATAAAAGTATTATTCAAGTGAAAAGGAGTGAAATTTGGGTTTAAAATCATGCCCTAAGATTTTTGGGGTTTTGGAAAATTAATTAAGAAATTACTAAGAAAAGGGTGAATTCGTACCTTAAATCCGTAATAAAACCAAGAAATAGGTATTAATCTAGCTTACGAAGCTCCCACAAACTTTACTTTTAAGCTCCCATACTATTTTAGGATTTAACTCGCAAGAGGCAAGATGAAAATGAGCAAAATGGGTCAAAAAAAGGTGAAAATCTGCTATAAATAGCAGATTTTCTGCAATAACAACTTTTTTTTTGGTCGATTAGACTTCGACGGGATGTTCGGGATTCATTCGGAGTCCGATACATTCAAACAAACTATGCAACCATACTAAATTCGACGTTACAGACATGATGGAGACATCAGATTTTCAAAAAAAATATCTTTTTCACAAAGTTAGACCCCCAAAATCTGAAATTACAATTTTCCAAATTGAGGGTCGAAATGAGATTTAAAAGGTGTAAAATCATACCAAACATACTAACACCCTAAAATCAACATTTTGGATCTGCTGGCAAAGTTGGATTTTTCATCTGAGGTCGTTTCGATTAAATGTGGGTCTCACGCTCATATTTTTAATTTTTCAACTTTCTGATCAATAGGTCGAAATGAGATCGGGTGCACCGGAACCCGAATCAAAGGTCTATCCAACTAAAATATATATTTTGGAGTTGATGGAGCAGTCCGTTTGTCCATCCATCACGCGGATCAAAAGATATCCCCATAAGTCCAAAATAAGGCTCTCGAAGCTATCAAAAACCACAATATCGCATAAATGGTATCAAATTGCATCAGAAATCATGTCAATTACTCCCACACCCCAGAAATACCATAACACAACTACGGGGTGGGATAAAATAATCAAATCACATAAAATCATAAATTTTACTTATTTTATCAAATTTGTAGGTCGTTACAATTATTGTCTCCTCTCACATTTGGTTATATCTTGTAGGTAAACTAGTTAAGTTGGGTGATTTGATAGTTTTAAAAATTGGTGGTATAAAATTATATTTAAAAAAGTCTTTTCAAAAGTATAAAAAAATATTTCAAGAAGACATGACTAAACACAACTCCAACTCCAAAAAGATTTAGTTTTCATTGTCAAATGCCTACATATATTCAGTGATAGGCCAATGCCTACTTTTCTGCAAAAATAAATAATCTCTAAAAAATATAGTTGTTTGGTTCATCTTTTTGCTCTTTATTAATTATTAATCTTGAGAAATTTTTATAGTTTGTTACTTGACCATTTAAAAATGCTTGCTAGAGAATGTTGTTTTATCACAAATACAACAAGCTCAGATATATAATAGATTGAAGTAATTGCTTAACAAAAAATTTGGGCTCCCTTTGTTTCCAAGTTATTACTTTGATTAAGTTTATTATTGTTATTATTGTTGTGGTTTGTTGTTGAAATATATAACTTGGTAATTTCTAATTACAAATGTTATACCTAATTTGGTGCATACTCATGTATGAACTATAAGTAATACATTCAGCGTTGATGTATAAGCATAGAAAAGGCTCTTATATGCTTAATCTAGCTTTAGAATCTAAAGCATAAGCACATGATCTCACAAGTTCTGTGGTTCAAAAAGGAAGTTGGTAGTCAACAAGTAACACATGGGACTAACCAATACATTTAATTTACCACCAGTTTATTTGAAATAAGCAAGTACATGTTTTGTCGGGGTGAAGATTATCATTAGTGTTAAAGTTCTATAGTGTGTATCTTAACTTTAATGCATAGTTGTTCGTGGAATTTTTTATCTTTTGTGCTAGAGTCCATGTTGTTGTTCTCCACCCTTCTCAGATTTGATCTTCTCGACTTGCTGCTTTAATTTATAAGTTAGCTATTTCTTCCAAAATTTCACCAAATGTTGCTCTTCGGATTTTGAAAGTGTGAACTTCTATTTTTTAGGTGTAGATATCTGAATCGTCAAGTCTTTTGAGCTACATATAGAGTTCTTAGCCGATTGATTTAGTGAAAAAAAGTCAACTTTTCGAATTAATTGACTCATAATTTTGATATGTGGGAAAATATAAATTTAGCACCATATAAAGTAATGTGTAGCTTTTCGAAATCGATGTCTGAAGCAAAAAATATTAGAGGTTATCTCAAGGCACTGTACCGACAGCAAACTCTCAGGTTTGACTTTTCTTTTATTGACTTTCTTGAGTAAATGTCATATGTCGCTATAAAATGAGAAGACCCATTAAAACTGAGTCTAAACTTATCAAATTTATTTTCACATAAATCATAGTCGTCTGACATTATTTATATTGTGATAATAATTGTCTCTCTCCAATGGTAATTGCCATAATTATATGAAGAAGAATCTGTTTAGGAAATTCCCCATGTGGCCACCTATATAATTTTGCTCTTATGACGACTTTGTTTTTGTTTATCAATTTTATCTATCTATTGTTCATCTATAGTTTAAATTTTTTCTTAATCGTGTTGAAGTACATTCTTTTATTTTGCTGCTATTTATCCAAGTTGAGTGCCATGTTTTTATTTTCTTCTCTTATAAGTTGTAAATGATATTAGTTGCAAGTTTTCAAGGTGATTGTTCATTGTTGTATGGACACTTTGTGAAAACGAATTTTCATATTAATGGATCCCTCGCAAAAAAAAAAAAAAAAAAAAGTCCCATGATAAGAACGTCAAACGCAGTAAAATCATGATTATGTGATAATGTCCAAGAAGAAAACCACTTTTGTAGCAAGGACACCTCCAAAATTGAGAGCCAATAATCATCTACTTGTAAAATAAAATAAATGTCAATATCCTCTGCTTCTTGTTCCATTTTCAGAATAGGTTAAACTATTAGATTTTCTATTTGTTAATAAAACTTTATACTTTTGTCAAAAGCTGAATGACAATCTAAGAAAGTTTTAGTGTGTATCCATCATCTCTAGATTATTGATAAGTCTCTGGTCCTTATTTGAATGTGAACAAGTACTTAAAGTTCTTAAATTCATCTCTATAACTGCATTATAGAGTGATTATTGTTAGTTTGCTATTTTGAGATAACAGTTTACTCCTTTAAAATATCTTTTTCATTACTCAGACATTCTTTTCAAGTGAACACAATATTTGACATTATTAGTATCGAATGATACAACTATTTTAATTGGATCGTCAACCAGCATAGACCCATCTTTGTGAGTTCATATCAACTATAACAATTGACCACATTCAATTGATAGTGATAGATTAGGTCGTGAAGGTTATTTGAATTGCATCAAGATAATGTCACCCTTCAACATGATTTTAAAGCCATTAACAAGTATAACAGTGTAGGCCTCAGGAAATGCCCTTTGGAGTGAAGGCTCATACTTCCACATCTATGACAAAAAAAATTTCTTCTTATGCCCATATTTTCGAAGAGTTCGAAGGAGCTGAATCAATTTCCATTCGCACTGCAGGCATATTTTTTTCATTAATTAATTTAAGAGGTGAAACTGTTGGTGCATGCTCAAATTAAAATGTTCAATAAAATACATGTATTGAGTACAGGTGCAAGTGGTCTTTGCTGCTTATGCATTCTGCCTTATCTAATTTTTTTTATTTACCAAATTTAATTGTGTAGAGTAATATTCATTTTTATGATAGGAATTGTGTCATTTTTTGAAAACTTTTTATCTAAGAAGCAGTGAGTTTCTGAAATTTTATTTGGTACTTTTAGAGGTAGTATTTGAATTGAACTAGTTGCAGCTATATGGCTTCAAGATAAGTAACAAAATCAGCACAACTCTGTGCTAAAATATGAATGTTGCTTTTGCAAGACAAGCTATTAAGAAAAGAAATTTAATTGAACATGTTGGGTCGTGCAGACCACGGCTTCACTTATCTAGTAATAATAATATATAAGGGAGGATCTTTGAATTTGGTAGTCCTCACATATTTTTTTTTTTCATTTTAATTTCAATGACTTTACAAGCTTTCACATATTTTAATAAATTTGAATAATTATATGCACTTATTAAATGTTATGCAAAAAGTGATGAGTCATAAAATAAGTGAACGTGACATCATAAAAGATCTTTATCTAACCAATTAAAAATTAATTCAGAATTTATGGTCTTCTTTTATGTGAAACATAATAATAAGAGACTTAATTTGCTTAGTCCTCACAAGGAATTTTTTATTTATTTTATTCCTCATTGAAGTTTTAATAACCTTGTAAGATTTCATCCATCGAAGAAACATCTACCAAAGTATTTTTTGAATCGGACCTTTTAATTATTCTATTTAATTTAAATTCTATCTAAATTTATATATTAACTTTATTGACAGGATCATACAATAATTCATAGGATCAAATATTTTTATATCATTTAAGTATTAAACTTTTTTAAAACGATGGTTAGCCAATATATGTTTAATTGAGAAAAATAATGAAGTTATGTTAACATAAGACAACAAATTAATTTAGATCGCTAAAGTCTTTAATTTAAGACCTTCCAATAAAATAAAAAGGAGAAGAGTTTCAGTGCGTGCATTTTCTTGGAAAATTAAAAGAAAGTCTATAATATACTCTTAAAAATTATTTTTAAACTGACAAAAAAATTTTCTCCCTTCCGTTCAATTTGTTTGTCTGATTTTGACTTAGCAAAAGATTTTAAAAGTAATGAAAATTTTTGAATTTCGTGTCTTACTCTAAAGATATGTAAAAAGGATCATAATTAGGATTATTCAAAATCAAACTATAATCGATAACTCAACCGCAAAATTAGCTTTAGATTGTTGGTAGTGAGTTATCGGATTAATGATTGGTGAATTAAAATTTATAGTTAGTGACTTATCGATGTGGGCAGATTACTCAATTTTCTCGTCGAACAAATCGTTAACCCGTTAAGAATTGTCACATTTACATGTTTACTCCTAGATATATAAAGTATCTCTTGTATAAACTCAAATATTAGAACCTCAATCAATATTCTATTTACTTCTTAGATTAGGAAATAAGTAACTTCTTGTGACTTCTAACCATAAAGTATAGTCAGTCTCTCTAAAATCTAAATGAAATCTGAAATTAATTCTTAATTGAGAATATAAATTATTCTTAATAGCATGAAGGACAACAACAAAAATGAAACAACTCCAATGTGTTCTTCACAAGGTTTAATATAAAACTAAAAAATTTCAAACCATATTAAAGTTTTGATTTTCATAGTCGACCCAATATTAAAAAAATATTTCTACATAATTGATTTTATGTTATAACCTATTAAAAATATTATACGAACAAAACTCAACAAGCCTAAACAATTGATAAATAGATTGGCACTATATACAAACAAATTAGTCAGTGAAAAAATGAAGGACATATAAATAACCTCTCAATATTTCATTGTCACTTAGATTTATCCAATTCACCACCTAATAATCATCCGTTCATTGTTAATTAATCTGATATCGAACCAACCGTTATCTTATCAATTCTCTTGGAATCTGGCATCATCATCTCAATTGTATGACATTTTAGAAGATGTAAATTATCTTTTTAAAGAAAGAATATATGGGAATTCAATCAATACAAATTCGAATTTTAAACAATGTATAGTGGAGATTTAGCTTAAATTTTGATGATGGAGAGGAGAAGATTAAAATGCCTCTATTGATAGGATAATAATATGGAATATCAAATTATTTCATGAACATGATAATTAATATAATTTTGAACTTATGATCATTAAAATTCATGGAAGTAATGAAAATAAAGTCCAATAAGTGTTTGTATTGAAGAATATAAATAAATGAAGGAGTGTAACAGATATATTCATTTTTGTACAATGATTAGAAATAAATAAATAAATAAATAAATAAATAACGAAAATTGTCAAACAAAAATGAGATAAAAGGAGAAATATATTTTTTTTTTACTAAAGTTGGCATATTACTTTGCCTTTGTCTTTACTTTTTTTTTGTCTTTACTATATTTATAGATAAATTAATAAAAACTAATGAAAGAAAGAAGAATTTAATGAAAAATTCTTAATTCTGTGATAACTGTTGCCCATGCTAATTGCCATGGCCCTTCATTTCTTTCATTTTTTAAAATATCCAATAAAGAAAATAATTATAATGGGAGATGAAGAGATATTAATTAAATTAATTATTGATTAATGAATAAAAAAGAGGAAAATTCAAAAGAATAACCGAAAAAAATAAGAAGCATGTAAAGCCTCGAGAGTACACCCTGGGCGCCGCACGGTGCTTATAGTTCCGAGAGACCACAAGCTAACCCATGAGCTGGTACCTGTTGCGAGCACTGAACAAAAATGATGACAAAGAGAACATGTGCGGAATTGAACTGAAACGCCATAAGGTTTTAAAAACTATAATCAATACTGAATCATGAAGTTAACATTTAAAAACATAATGAAAAGCTAACTAACTGTATATACTAGTCTGAAAGCCTCTAACCGAATAACTGAGGAGTTGATGGGACAAGCCCACAACTAACTCCGACTGTTTGCTAAAACTGAGAAAACCTGAAATAACATAACTGGTCCTCGGAACATGAGAACTCACCACTGTTGTTGCTACTGGTGCGCTGAGATATCTAGGTACGGTCGAGAACCTGAGCGTACGAACCTATGATATTAAACATCATAGCGCAAGAAACAGGTATGCGATCAGTACTTTGAATGTACTGGTATGCTAAATGAGGTAAGACTGAGATGCATGGATTTATATGCATGAATGATAACCAACAGAATGAATAGCATGGGATAACTGAACATGAAGTAATAACTAGCTGAATGATATAAAGTAACTTAGTAAGCATGCATGGAGCAGAGACTAATTGATTTGCATGAGAATACTGAATATAAATACGTGAAAGCTGTAAAATCTGAGAATGCATGAACAAGCATATAATATGATTTTGATGTAATTTGCAACAGAAATACTGAAATCTAATAACTGATAAACTGTATGCTATGGTCCAGCAAAACTGAACTGAGTTCTGAACTTAATGCTGAAACTAAAACTGTGGGAGGTATCATCTAACCTACATGTCCTACCCTGAACTAATTGGGGTCCAACCTGTAACCCCAGTTAGAAGGGCACTAGTACCGTGCCACGGGTACTAACAATGGTTGTGGAGTCAGTCATAATCTAGCGGGTGACCCCTGAGATCAGTCCTAAGCTGGCGGGTGATCCCTGAGAGTGTCAGTCCTAAACTGGCAGGTGACGTCTCATAACCTACGCTGACTACGTAGTTCTAAAACTTAGGTATTTCTTCTAAGTACTCAGTCCTAATTGATGGGTGATCCCCCATCCCTAGGATCGCTCGAAGCTGAATCCTACTCTCAACTGAACTGACACTGATTTTGGGACAGAGCTAAGCTTAACTGAAGAGGGAATTAAGTCGGATTAATGAACTGATCTAAGTTTGACTGATATGATAACATACTGAACTGATAATGCTCAAACGTGTCTGGAACTATTCTGAAACTACTGAGACTAAGTAACCAGCTAAATTTCGGATATTCACAACCTCAGGACTCGATAACAATTACAACAGGGTCACATGAAAGCTTTGAAATCATGGAAGGAGATCATTGTTCGCAATTATTCACTTAAGCATATCATCAAACACATGGGGGTCAAGACTTTAACATGAGGATACTTCTAAACATAATGAGATAGCACGATCACATGACAAAATCGTAAGAGTAAGGATTTATTCTGAATTCTCATGAACATGATATGGAAAACATAATGTTTAAAACATACTATAATGCATTCCACTTGAAAACAAATTCCAAAATCTTAACTTGTAAATATGTAATAAGTAATCATTGTTCAAAACCCAATCATTTAGGCATTTCATCAAACGTTTGCAATTCATGGTTTAAACTAAGCATGGGAATAGTTCAAAAACTTGTAGAAATAGCATGATCTCACTTCTAAGATCACCAATTAAGGTTTAAGTTCAACAAACAACCCCATTTAAACATGTAAGGTTTAATATCACTAACAATTTCATGGAAACATGATAAAGATTCAAAATTCTTGTAAGTTCATGAACATAATTCATAAAATATATAATTAGGGCTGCTTTCAATGAAAATAGATTGTAAACATCATGTATAATAAAAATTCATAATAGCTTCATGGAGATAAATCATTATAAACATGTAATTTCATGATTTAAAACATAAAATATGAATTCTTGGACTCCATGGGTGAAAAGGGCCCACGGATGAACATTTAACATACCCCAAAAGTGTAAATCTTGAAGGAGAATAAATTTTCTTGAAGTCTTTTGAATGGTGACGCTTGGATTTTTGTTCTTGGGAAAGGAGGAGGGTTTTTGCGTGAGTTGATTTGAGGAAGATGGGCAAATAATGCCCTATTGAGTGTTAAAATTCGTGCTTTGGACGTTTAGGGTTGAGGGAAAAGGACCAAAGTGACCCTTGAACCTTAAGAAGCTAAAACTGTGGGGGGGGAATAGCCCCTGCGTCACTACTCCTAGTTGGGTCAAACAGTACTCGCATCCCGGGGTTATCGCGACCCTTTACTGCCTCACACGAAAAATGGCATAACTTTTCACTCGGGTATTGGATTAAGGAAAAATTGGTACCTTTGAAAAGATGACTCAATTATCTATCTTTTGGTGGATCTTGAGCTGAAAAATTCCATGTATATAAAAATTTATACACATTTAAAGAAGATCCTTGTAGAATCAAATTCCAAACTTTGGGCGAATCAAAGGATCTTAGATCAACTTGGCTCTAAATGATTTCTGTGAACATTTTTAACCTCATGAGCTTTTCACACACTAGTATAAAGATCATTAAAATTATATTTACATGATAATCACTTGGATTATAACTTATACACGTAGGAACGATGGTTCATAGACTAGCCCAAAAATATAGGGTGTTACATTATCTCCCCCTTGGGAACATTCATCCTCAAATGAGACTAGTTAGACTGAGAGTACTGTTCGAAGGTAACTAAGATCATTGTCTAAACATGCATGACTTGGAACATGATTGCATAACTGATTCTGAAATATGATACATGAATTGAATATAATGAACTAGACTGATTTCTTGAATACATGCAATGACATGAGAATATTATGAGGCTGAGATAGAAATGAGAGAGTCAACTGATGAGTAGCCATTACATAAAGATAGGTCCTATTTCGTGAAGAAAAATGAAAGGTTTAGGACATGAATACTAGGGGTATTACAATACATCTCCCCCTTGTCTTAAAGCCATAATTCTAAGTCTGTGAACCACTTAAACAACAATTTTAAACTGAATTGTCACCAGTTTACTCTAGAGTCTGGGGTAGACACCGGGGAGGGCTCTACTAGAGTATCGATACTGACACCAAAATTAACAGTTATATAAGGGTTACAAAAGAAAATGAAGCTCCGGAGTCAAATAATATATACACACAAAGATTAAAGGTCGGTAACATACCAATGACCATATTAGGAGAGCTTTCCTGATCATGATGAGACTGGAGTGCATAAAGTCTGTTTTGGCTTTGACCACTAGTGGCACTAGAAGTGGCGCACTGCTGAGTCGGGCGACCAGATGGGACTGAAGGATGGTTGAACTGACCCTACTGACGTAAATCTTTTCCCCTCTGAGCCATTAGTCTACACTTTCGCATCCTGTGGCCTGGCTTACCACATCCAAAACATACATCGCTGCCAGCTCTACACACACCTAGGTTATTTCTACCATATTCCCCGCAAGGCGGATGGGTATGACCACTACTCACACTACCCTGGGTTTTGGAGCCTGGTTCCCCATCATGACTGTCATTCCTGAACCTTGGTACTGGCGCACTAGATGAAAAAGGAGCTGGGGCTGGAAACTTCTGACGGAACTATGAACGGTTACCACCCTCAGACTCGGATTGAGAAAAATTAAAACTACCTATTCTAGCCCTCTTCTTCTCTTTTTCCTTCTCCTTAGCTTTCTCTTCCTTAATCTATTGGGCATGGATCATAAGCCTAGACAAGTCCATATCTTTAATCAACATAGTAGTTCTACACTCCCTGGCAACACTATCAGCTATACCAGAAACAAACTTACTAATTCTAGACCTGTTATCAGCCACCACACGAGGAGTATACCTAGCTAGCTGAGTAAACTTGAGGGAATACTCTCTCACACTCATGTTGCCCTGTTTTAGATTTATAAACTCTAACACCTTAGCCTCTCTCATCTCCAAAGGGAAGAATCTATCTAAGAAGATTATAGCAAACTCCTCCCATTCTACAGGCCTTGCATCGACACCCTTATTCTCATTCCACTTCTTAAACTAGGTATGGGATGCATCCTGTAACTAGTAAGCAGCTAGCTCTGCACTCTCACTAGACGTCACCCCCATAATATTTGTTATCTTCTGCACCATGTCTAGGAATTTTTTTTGATTCTCTTCAGACTTGGATCCCAAAAATGAAGGAGAAATTATTCGGGTGAAGTCTCGAATTCTGGTGACGGCAGTATTGGCCACTGGGTTGGGCGGAACAGCAGTTGGCTGCATATTTTAGGCTGCTACGGAGTAAGCTAGAGTGGTAAATGCAGCTCTGAACTCTGCATGAGAAATATGCTCATTCAGGGGATTTTTCTGAATGGGTTGAGGGGCTGACTGGTTTCCAGTTCTTCTTTCGTTAGTCTTTCTGGGAGGCATATTCTGTAAAGGGAAGAAATAGTTGGATTAGATAGAGAGTTTAACTTGAGCTCCTGCTCATTCGTACGACATGAATACTGAAAGAAGGGAAACATTTCCTAAAATGCCTCATAGCCTCTTTTCCATAAGTGTGGCGCGATTCACACCCATAAACAAGACTCTACTTGATGCGGCTTTCAGACTTCCTAGGACACTTTAAAATATTAGGCTCTGATACCAACTTTGTAACACCCCAAGAGTGTACCCTGAGCGCCACACGGTGCTTACAATCCAGAGAAACCACAAGCTAACCCATGAGCTGGTACCTACTGTGAGCACTGAATAAAACTGATGACAAATAGAACATGTACGGAAGTAAACTGAAATGCCATACAGTTTTAAAAAATATAATCAATACTGAATCATGAAGTTAATATTTAAAAAAATACTGAAAATCTAACTGACTGTCTGTACTAGTCTGAAAGCCTCTAACCGAATAACTGAGGAGTTGATGGGACAAACCCCCAACTAACTCCGACCGTCTGCTAAATCTGAGAAAAAACTGAAATAATATAACTGATCCTCAGAACATGAGGACTCACTACTACTGCTGCTACTGGTGCGTTGGGATATCTAGGTACGGTTGGGAACCTGAGCGTATGAACCTATGATATGAAACATCATAGCACAAGAAACGGGTATGCGATCAGTCCTTTGAATGTACTGGTATTCTAAATGAGGTAAGGCTGAGATGCATGGGTTTGTATACATGAATGATAACCAACTAAATGAATAGCATGGGTTAACTGAACATAAAGTAATAACGAGTTGAATGATATGAAGTAACTTACTAAGCAGACATGGAGCAGAGACTGTCTGATTTGCATGAGAATACTGAATATAAATGCGTAAAAGCTGTAAAATTTGAGAATGCATGACCAAGCATATAATATGATTCTGATGTAATCTGCAACTGAAATACTAAAATCCAATAATTAATAAACTGTATTCTATGGTCAAGCGAAACTAAACTGAGTTCTGAACTGAACACTGAAACTGAAACTGTGGGAGGTATCATCTAACCGACATGCTCTGCTCTAAACTAATTGGGGTCCAACCTGTAATACCAGTTGGAAGGGTGCTAGTACCATGCCATGGGTACTAACAATGGATGTGGAGTTAGTCCTAATCTAGCGGGTGACCCTTGAGATAAGTCCTAAGTTGGCGGGTGATCCCTGAGAGTGTCATTCCTAAAATGGTAGGTGACATCTCATAACCTACACTGGCTACATAGTTCTGGAACTTAGGAATTACTTCTAAGGACTCAATCCTAACTTACGGGTGAGCCCCCATCCCTTGGCTCGCTCGATATTGAATCCAACTCCCAACTGAATTGACACTAATTTCAGGACTGAGCTAAGCTTAACTGAAGAGGGAATTGACTCAGATTAATGAACTGATCTAAGTTTGACTAATATAATAATGGACTGAACTGATAATGCTCATACGTGTCCGAAACTATTCTAAAACTACTAAAACTAAGTAAACATCTAAATTTCGGGTATTCACAACCCCTAGGACTCGATAACAATAACAACAGGGTCACATGAAAGCTTTGAAACCATGGAAGGAGTTCATTGTTCACAATTATTCACTTAAGCATATCATCAAACACATGGGGGTCAAGACTTTAACATGAGGATACTTCTAAACATAATGAGATAGCACGATCACATGACAAAATCTTAAGATTGAGGATTTATTCCAAATTCTCATGAACATGATATGGAAAATATAATATTTAAAACATACTATAATGCATTTCACTTGAAAATAAATTCCAAAATCTTAACTTGTAAATATGTAATAAGTAGTCATTGTTCAAAACTTAATCATTTAGGCATTTCATCGAACACTTGCAATTCATGGTTTAAACTAAGCATGAGAATAGTTCTAAAACTTGTAAAAATAGCTTGATCTCACTTCTAAGATCACCAATTAGGGTTTAAGTTCAACAAACAACCCCATTTAAACATGTAAGGTTTAATATCTCTAACAATTTTATGAAAACATGATAAAGATTCAAAATTCTTGTAAGTTCATGGACATAATTCATAAAATATGTAATTAGGGCTGCTTTCAATGAAAATAGATTATAAATATCATGTATAATCAAAATTCATAAAAGTTTCACGGAGATAAATCATTATAAACGTGTAATTTCATGATTTAAAATATAAAAGATGAATTATTGGACTCCGTGGGTGAAAAGGGTCCATGGATGAACATCTAACATACCTCAAATGCATAAATCTTGAAGCAGAATAAATTTTCTTGAAGGGTCTTGAATGTTAACATTTGGATTTTTGTTCTTGGGAAAGGAGGAGGGTTTTTACGTGAGTTGATTTGAGGAAGATGGGCAAATAATGCCCTTTTGGGTGTTAAAATTCGTGCTTTGGACGTTTAGGGTCGAGGGGAAAGGATCAAAGTGACCCTTGACCCTTAAGAAGATAAAACTGTGGGGGAATATCCCTCGGGTCGCGAACCCTAGTTGGGTCAAGCAGCCCTCGCATCGCGGGGCTATCGCGACCCCATACTGCCTCACACGAAAAATGGCATAACTTTTCACTCGGGTATCGGATTAAGAAAAAATTGATACCGTTGGAAAGCTAACTCAATTATCTATCTTTTGGTGGGTCTTGAACTAAAAAATTCTATGTATATAAAAAGTTATACACGTTTAAACCAGACCCTTGTAGAATCAAATTCCAAACTTTAGGTAAATCAAAGGATCTTAGCTCAACTTGGCTCTAAATGATTTCTATGAACATTTTTAACCTCATGAGCATTTCACACTCTAGTATAAAGATCATTAAATTATATTTACATGAGAATCACTTGAATTATAACTTATACACGTAAGAACGACGGTTCATAAACTAGCCCAAAAATACGGGGTGTTACTCATCAGCATGTTTATAATTCTCATTTATATATATTTTGATAGGGGTGAGATTGTACCTAAAATATGAAAAGTATTTTTCTAACCAGAATTTTGGACTTCCCCTGCTAACATCTAATTTTTATAGGGGCGGACCCACACATAGATTTTTAGGTGCTCAAGCACCCATTAACTTCATATCAAACTATATATTATTACTATTATATATTAGAGACAAATCAAGAACTTTGGTAGTCCTCACAAAAGTTTTCAACTTAATTTTAATATTTTCAATTAATTACTTTTATGTCATAGTATTATCTTTTAAAGTCAAATTTATCTTTTGTAGTTTATTTTTGAAAGTTTTCTTACCTTGTCATTTTGAAGGCCTTCTTTATGATAATTCTTTATTTTCTAAATTTGATAGACATTCATTGACATGATTTAACTTTTAGGCATCAAGTTTAATTTTGTGTGCATAAAATATTTGTAGTCCTCAAATACATCGCTCGAGTGGGTCAATATTTTCTTTAGGAAAACTTCACGGCTTAGCAAACATAAGCACCTAATTAACCTACTCAATTAAGTTTTAATTAATTATAATTCGTAGCTTGACTTAACTAAATTACCCCCCCCCCCCCCCCTCTCACCACTCTCCTCCCATCTCTATCAATTTTATCGTGTATTATTGTATTTGTATCAACTATATTTAATTCTTATGACTACCTTCATATGATCGTATTTTTGTATTTCTTGAGTTTGTAATTGTGTATATTCTGAAAATGCTTGAAAAGGTTATAGTTAGAGAAAATATAATTTGATCTCCAAATAATTTATGATAAAAGCTCAATTTGAATCATCACAGATTAGAATCTCAAAGAATTTCAGTAAATAGAAGTTAGAACTTTCATACATGCATTTATTTTGATAAAGGATTTCAGTAAATAGAAGTTAGAACTTTCATACATGCATTTATTTTGATTTTCTTTTTTCTTTTTTTTGAAAGTTTGATATTTTAACTAAGAAAAATAATATCCTTTAACTTTCCAATATCATTTGTACTGTACTATTTTACAACTCCTTAAAATATATCATACTGATGTCACAAAAAAAATAAAAAACAAAAAAGATTAAGAAGGAGAAATTTTTTAAAATATCTATAAATTATTTTTAAGTTTATTTCATATAGTTTTTGAATATTTAAATTTTAATTTAAAATATTAAATTAATCTAACTGAATTTAACAAAAATGCGATGAGATGACGAAAGTATATGATCTTCACCGAGTTATAAATATTTTACATACTTCAGAGATTAAATCATATTATTTTACAGAATACCAAATTACTTGTATCTCTTTATTTTGGTATTACTAATTCTCCAGTCAAATTTTCTTGCTATTGCATAATATTTTCTTTAAGAAGTACCTAATTATGTGGTTACTTTTATTGTGAAGATTTGTGAATAAGACATGGCTAACTACTACTAAATTATATCAATTATAAATTATAAATTGTGACACAAATTAGACTTTTTTAATTGAGTTGCACAGTCCTCATAAAACTAGTATTCACATAGAAATAAATAGAAATGGTATAAATACAAATAGCGAGCACTCAGACAATAGATACTGTGGTTGGTTCTTAAACTTGGTTGTTTTTGTTTAGTGTCAGAATTTGATTCCTACTTTGCACGTTGTTTTTATTTTAAAAAACAAACTTATACTAACAGTGTGCCTCCTGACAATAGATACTATGGTTGGTGCAATGGTTTAAGAAAGATTGTTTTTGTTTAGTATCATAGTTTGATTCCTACCTAGCACGTTGTTTTTATTTCAAAACAAACCTTATACAAAGAATAAGCATCCAGACAATATATATTGTGGTTGGTGCAGCAATTTTAGGCTGGCGCTTAAAGTTGGTCGTTTTTGTTTAATATCAGGGTTTGATTTTTATTTAGCACATTATTTTATTTTAAAACAAACATTTTTTACTTATTTATTACTCACATAAAGTTTTTTTTCGGCGTGTCGATAGTTCATTTTTTTCTCACTCTCCCATTTGCTAACTTTTCCTTACAAAATGATTTTTATTTCCGTTATCAAAGATAATAGTTATTGTACTTTTTCTTATTATATTTTTTTTGTTGTGTTCTCATTCAATTGTCATTTTTATTATGAGTGTAAAGTTTGTACTTATATTTTGTGATTGATAGATAAAGGAGCACCCAAGACCTTAAATTCTAGATCCACCACTAAATTCTTAGCTTCTCTATTGAAAAATATATTATTTAGATATTTATTTTATATTTTTTTCATATTTTTAATTGTATGGGGAATGAGGATGTTCTTGCACCGAGAAGAGCGTGACTTGTGTGTTTTGCCTTCCCAAAAGTATTATTACTAAGTAATTATGTTGCATTCTTTCATGTATAAATATCTATTCAAAGTTTTATCTTCATAATTTTATTGATCTTATCTTTACAAAATTATATACTACATCACTTGATATACACGTGAAATGGACATGTTGAAAAACTAATATATTAAAAAATTGAATATATCTTCTTCCTTTTTAAGATAAGAGGATACTAGATCTTATTATTGGCGGATTTCAAATAAAGTTAAATTTTATTTTATTAGCTGTAGTAATTAATATTCTCAAATTGTCCTCATAAACCTAATATAAGTAACAACATTCTAACTTCTCATCATCAAATGTTATTGCTTGTGGCGGCGTACATAAAAAAGGATAGTAAGAACTTGCAAGCGATATGCCTTGATCCAATGTAGAGCGGTGACGAGCGATCTATCGATCGACTTGGGGCGTGGACCATCATGGATTGGGGGCGACCAACTCTCGAGCTCTTGATATGCTCGTGGAGTTGATGAAGACGGCTTGACTGAGTTAACTGAGGATGACTTGGAGAAATTGATTAGCTAAGGATGACTTGGACAAATTAATGGATGGGGCTAATCGTTGTCTATATCAGGTGAAGGATATGTTGTCAGATGAAGTCATGGTACTTTTTTGTTTTTCCTTTTCAATTTTTTTTTAATTTAAGATAAGGTCTTGTATTAGGAAAAGCAATAAGGAATTCCCCAATCATGTCTGTAAGGAATCTTAAAATGGAATTACGAAAAAAATGAGATAGCTTACGCTCTTACAATTTAAACGGAAGAAATTGACTTTGTTAGATCGCTCATGTGTAAACATGAATATTCATAAAGATTGTAAAAATAAAATCTCTTATGTATTTAAATGAAAATCTCTTTCATCTAAAAATGAAGATACAAAAAAAAATTGTAAGAGGTTAGAAAATCATTCTTCTCTGTCGTGAAAAATTTTAGACTATATATCTGATACCTTCTCATTTTTAAATTGATAGGAATTTAAATTTGACAAACATCCTTAATTGTGTATGTGTTGCGATGTTTTCAACATTTTGGTGTCTAAAAGATATGTGGTTTATTAAATATTTGAGGATTTAACTTCCGTGATAACCTAGATGTAATTTGGCCCTAACATATACATACTTTCTATCTATATATGTATCTTGTGTCTTCTGTGTTGATCACCTATTGGTCTTCATTAGTGATTATTATTTACTGTATGGAATAGAAAGCCCTAGTAAGGCTATCATGGAGGTTAATGTGAATTTCGAATATTTAGTTACTACATTACCTTTAAAGTTGTCAACAATGGGAAGGAAGAAATATTTCGAATAGAGGTCTATAAAACCTCTATGTAATCCCTGCTTAAAAAGTTTCTTCACTTCCATTGTTGTCAACTATAAAAGTAATATAGTAACTAAAATATTTGAGTTCACCTGCATTTACCTCTATGATAGCCTTAATAAGGTGTTTTATTCCCTGTAGTCAATAATAGTCACTAATGAAAATCAGTAGGTGATCAAGATGAAAGACACAAGACACAAAGATACACATATATATAGAGATAGCATATATACGTCATGGACAAATTACTTCTTGGTTACCATAGACAAACCCTCCGTCATTTGATAAAACACATGACATCTTTTAGACACCAAAATTGATAAGATGTCGCTACACATACACAATTCGGGATGTTCATCAAATTTAAATTCCTATCAACATAAAAGTGTGAATGCATCAGATATATAGTCTAAAATTATTTAAAATTTAACGTTGGGGAGAAATTGTTTTCTAGTCTTTACAAGCCTTTTGAAAGAAAAATTATGTCTTTGTTACAAGAGGCCTATTTCATTTTATTTTTATACAAAAAGAACTTAATTTTTACCCGGAAAAGATCTTCATTTTAACTCATAAGAGGTTTTCATTTATACACATAAGAGATTTTTTTTTATGATCTTAATTATTATGATCATTCATTTCTATACATAGGAGATCTAAAAAGATTATGTTCTTCCGTTCAAATTTTAAGATTGCAAGAGATCATATTTTCTCGTAATTCTACATTCGATTAAGATTCCTTGATAATAGAAAATTCCTTACTATATTTTATAATACAAGACCTTATCTTATAGTATCAAAAAAATGAAAAGGGATAAAAAGTACTGGGGTTTTGTCCAACAACATATTCTTTGTCTAATAAATACAATTATTATCCTCATGAAATAGTGCATGACATTGCTAAATCAGGGTAACACTGCGATTAAATTAGACATGACTAAACCTTAAGATGGATTTTCTTGGACCTTTCCTTATGAGGTTTTAGATAAATTTTGTTTTAGCCCTATTTTCATTGATATTATTAAACAAATTATCTCTAACATATTTTATTCTGAGATTATTAATGGTACTAGACATGATTTTTTTTCTTCATCACAAAGACTCAAACAAGGAGACACTCTCTGTTATAAACCTTGTTATGGGCTTGGTAGACCAAACAAGTAATATCAAAGTGAACGATAGATGGAATTAGGCCTGAAGTGATGTTACAACACAATAATAGAGTGAATTTTCTCTGACAGGTCTCAATTAAGCGCATGTTAAAAGGGGGCAGTGACCTATGAAAGATATTATGATACTGTATTGTGCTTCGGCAAAGTCTATGCTTCTCACTATTAGTTGTTATTTGTTGTTGATATTTTGTATTCTCAATGATTATAATACATATTATTAAACCTAGTGAATTCGTCCGCGCTTCTTGCAGATTAGTTAGATTTTCGAGTGCTCAAATTTTATGAAGAAATCTTGTTAGTTGTCAATTATTTTATACTTTAACCAATTATATTATTCACTCTTAATATACATGTAACTTTTTATGAATTTTGTTGCTTAAGTATTTTGAATCTTCTAAAATATTTGATTTTTACCTAATATATTGTAAGTGTAATAATTTCGTTTTCTTAAAAGAATGTAGAGAAAGAAAAAAAAAATCCATAAAACTTGACTTATTTTCGTCATACTTAATGTATTTTTGGAGAATGAATTGTGGCCCTTTTACAGGATTGTGGATGAATTTTTCTCTTGACAAGTATCAAGCTTAGTGACAAAATTTGTGGTATATAAGCTGACATCACTTATTCAATTGCTAACCTCTCCAAGTAATATAATCTTTCCAAGTACACTTTTTATTGGCTTCTAAAGTAAGCTTTTTAATTAGCTTCTAAAACACATTTTTGAATACCTTCTCAAATACATTAAAAATAGATAATTATTTTTGAAATATACATATTTTACCTATAGGTTCATCAGAAAAAATATAAAAATGAAGGTGTCGGGTCTCTTGTTGGTGATGGTGGAGATCTGATCGGAGTTTGATAGTGATGGCTGGTCGGCAACGACGATAGATAGAGGAGGTAGGTGGTCGGAGTTGTTGTTTGGGTGTGTTATTTTCCTGATTGTTTGTCTTATTTCAGTGGCTTAAGTTTGGAGAAGACAGTGATGTCATAAGTGGAGTTTGCCGGAGTTGACAGTGTTGTTGATTGTTTGCGGAATAAAGTGGGGGCATGGTGGTGCTGATTCACCGGCCAGGAATGTAGAAGTTTTAAAAAGTTTACCAAATTTGTATTAAATACAAATAATTATTATAATACATTTTGAACAACGTAAACTAATTTAAATTGTAACTGTATGTTTGAAATTCACATATAATACTTATAAATTTGTATTAAAAATGTTTTTGTTATATATATTCACCACATATATTGAGAATACGTCTATAATACGTATAATATATTGAATTCAAAATGTATTATAATTGTAACTTATTTTTTTCTCTGATGTTAAAAACGTATTGTATTTGAATTTCAACCATTTAAATAGTATCAAAATTAGTTTATGCATGTGTTATTATAGTAAAATTGTATTAGAAATATATTATATATGTATTTGGCTATATCTGATAAAAAAAAATTAGGCTATAATATGTAAAGTAAGAGATGTACTATATTTCGTAAATAAAGCTATATAATATACCATTTATGTAATCACCCTATTACTGCTACTGTCTTAGGCTTCAAGGATATAACTCTCCCCCGCTTCTAGATAATTATATATAATTAAAAGAAACTTTGCTTATAGGTAACGAAGGGAGACTTGAAATAACTGGTAAATTACATTTATGTGATCAGGGGGCCACGAGTTTAAGCAGTGAAAATAGCTTACGGCAGAAGTATAGTAAAAGATTGCGTACAATAAACCTTTGTGGTTCGGCTCTTCCCCGAGTCCTTCATATAGCAGGCACTTTAATGCACCGAACTGCCATCTCTCTGTGCTTATAGGTAGGTAACGTTTTGGAAATTATATTGCAACTGTTCTTAACGTTCGATGCTAGAGAGTGGAGATTATATTGCAATGTACTGTTATTTGACGTGATGCGATAGGGTGACAATTTTTCTTGAAGCGTGAAAGTTCCCAAAGTTCGTAATGGAACAAAGCATTGGGCGAACGGTCAAATGATTTGGTAATATTTTTTATCCCCAGATAAATTTAAATGAGAAAGTCAAAACCTAGGAACATTAATTAAGGGTGCCAAAAAGGTTTCAATACTAAAAAAGAGTGACATAAGTCTTAAGCATTAAGTAGATGTGACAATTTTAAGATTATTGTTAACTACACAAATCTTAAATCCCTCAAGTTTTATTATTTACACAAGGATCCCTACTTTCTTCCATCGTACCCCACCCCCTCCACACCTCTTCTATCACTGACGCTGCCACCACCACCACTCCTCCTCCTACATTACCCCATCTATCCCCTCCACGTCTTTTTTGTCATTGCTGCCGCTGCCATCGCCACCATCACCTCCTCTTCCTCCTCCACCACCATTGCCATCTCATCCAAATCCACCACTATTTTCTCCCTACACAACCATCATCTATTTTTCTTCTTCTCCACCATTACTACTATAAACACTGCAACAACCATCACCTTCTCCTTCGGCGTCATCACCTCCTCCTTTACCATAAATACTAGTCTCTTCATGGGCTCCTCCTCCACCATATTTTTTTTAGAAATTAAGTAAATATAGAAGTTGATGCAGCAACACTCATAGTTGCTACAACAACAGTCGTAGTTGCTGCAACAACTTTGATAATTGCTACAACAACTTTGATAGTAGCTACAACAACTACAATAATTATTGTAACACAATAACTAATCGTACTTGTTACAGTAATTATTGAAATTGTTGCAAAAACTAATAGAAGTTATTGTAGCAAATACCATAATTGTTGCAGCAACTACTAGCAACTATGGTAGTTTTTGAAGCAGCTATTGTAGTTGTTTAATTTTCTGCATTATTTCTTCAATTATTTTTTAAAAAAATAAAAAATTTCTTGTCAAACTTCTTGAAATTTAAAAAAAAAAAAAAGTCCATAAAAATTTAAAAAAAAGGAAGAATGATGATGAAAATGGAAAGAAAAAAGAAGAAGACAGAGGAAGAGGAAAATATGGAGAGAGAAAGAAAAAAATAAGCTGAAGAAGAAGAAAGGTGAGAAAGAAATTTGGAGAGTGAAAGAAACAATGAAAAGATACGATAAGGGGGAAATTCTAAAATTTGAAATTTGAAATGGGAGAAAATACTTCTTAAAAAGATAAATAAGTTTTAAAAAATTACACTTTACACCCCAATTAATCTATATAATAATAAAGGAGACATTGGAGGCTACTGATGTAGCACCTCTCAATGGTCTCCATTCTCATTTTTTTGGATTTTAAATGTCAAAATACTTTGGTTAATCCATTATTCTTTCTCTATAATTAGTGTCATTAATTTGTATTCATTTTTTAGTAATGACAAATCAACTTTTACCCTCCACCCACTGTAATATCCCGTACTTTTTCTAGCTTGATTTCGCTCCTAGAATATCAAAGAATAGCTTCAAAAATGAACATCTATTTATGCATGTAAAATTTTTCAGATTTAGACCTTTCATTGTGTGGGAAATTAAATAAACTTTCCATCGATACCAATTTCGAGCAAATACGACACTCGGTTAAGAAGTTAGGGCGTTCTTAGTAAAGCAGTGTGCCAACTGGGCAGTCACCGTGTCGCGGTAAAGGACAATTTCATAATTGTCACATTCCAGTGGACCACCGCGATTAGCTTGCATCGCGATGGAGTCTAATTTCCCATTTGTCACATTCCAGTAGACCAACGTGATCTTACCGCGTCGCGTTGATGGCCAAAATAGCATTCCAATAGAGTACCGCAATGGTGGCGCATCGCGGAGAACTTCCAATTCCTACTCTATTTTCCAGTGAGCCACCGTGATAGTGGCACATCGCGGTGGCTTGCCAAATCAGAAAAAAAATTCTTTTTCAGTTCCGAATAAAATTAAAAAAGGGTATTATGGTCAATTCCCAAACCCCCAATCCGTCCAAAATATGAGATTAAACCCATTCTAAGCCTATTATGCTCATTATTCATCAATTCACTCTCAAACAAAAACCCTAGAGTTCAAAGCTTCTTCTCTAAGAAATCAAATTCCTCCATTTTTTTTCTCCAAGAAAGCTCCAAATTGAGGATTTCCAAGACAGGATAATCAAGAACTCATCTTCAAGAACTCAAATAGGAATCAATAAACCAAGTTTCTTCATCTAATCATCTACCAAGGTATGTGGGGTTTATAAACAAGGATCTTTTTCCATCTTTATACCCAAAACTAAGTTTTTATTTACAAATTCATATGATTTTGAATGAATATCAACGAGATTTGAATTAGGGTTCATACCCAATATGTTATTTGCAAGATTATGAGATTTCAAGTGTTTTAGAAGTTGAATTGCATATTTATTTTCATATTTTCATGCCTATTGCAGTAATTTTCAAATTTTGAGATGAATTATCATTGTTTTCATTATCAAGCATGATTATTATAATGTTTTAATATGTATTTGATGCATGGGTTATCAAGCCTAAGTTTATATGTTGATATTTCAAGAAAGATGATGCTTTAAGCATCTTATGATCAGATTATTTACAAACTCTCAATAAAGCTTTGATCTTTTGATCCTCAGATAAGTTTTGGAATCCACTTTACAGATTTATTACAGATTATAGAAATCAAAATAACTTTATTTACAGATTTAACCAGATAAATGCATAATTGGTTTAATGATGAACCCTTATGCTAGTTTTTAAAGTGGATTTCCAACAGAGTGATCATACAGATTAAAAGAAAGTAGTATTTAGCATCGAGCGGGAAGTGTGGGATTAGTGTGCCCTATCTTCCACAGAACTATGTAGCCAACGTATGTATAGATTATGAGATTATTCTCATTCCAATATGGGTGACAGTTACAGATGTGATCACTTAGCTTAGGTTATACTCCTTGGCAAGAGTATAACATCTCTCCCCATCATGAGGTTTTCCCCTCAGGGGAACAGGACATTGGACTCCATGTTAGCTTACATGGTTTATGTTGGCTAGAAGAACCTCCATTATAGATAAGCTTCAGATAAAGTATTTTTCCTAACAGTAAAGACTTTCAGAAAAGAATAACAGAAAAAAATTTAGAAAACCAAGTGTAAAGGCTAAAATATTTATTCAGATTATGTTTTACAGAAGGATATTAGCTACAAATTTTAGCTTACAGATTTCAGATATAGAAGTAAGTCCTTTTACACTTAGACAGTATGATTTACAGAAAGAACATTAGTGCAGTTTTTAGAACTAAATGTTATAACTCACTAGACTTATAAAGTATGTTTTGCTATTCATGATTACAAATTTTAGTATTTCAGATATTCCAGCTTATGTGAGTCATTTACATTTAACATGCATTATTTTACAAATTTCGATGATGAGATAATGTTTTACTTATGCATTCACCCCCATATACTCAGTACATATTTAAAGTACTGATCCGCATATATGTCTATGTGCTACATTGTCTCATAATGTATGTTCAGGTGCTCAGTATCAGCAGCGTGAGTAGTTCGAGCATCTCCATCTATATCTGACAGTTGGTGAGTCCTCATAGTTTGGGGACTTATTCATTCAGATTTTACAGCTAATTAGTCTATATGATTCAGTATTTCTTTTCAGATAGTTTGAGTTAGCTGGGGTCTGTCCCAGTGACTCTCTAGTTATTAATAGTAGAGGCTTTTCAGACTGCTAGTTTTGATTCCGATTATTCAATATTGAGCTTTCAGACATTATTTTCAGATATTATATTCAGTCAGTTCTCCGCATATAGTATGAATTTTATGTTTATATTTTCACTATTATGAGATTCAGACTTAGTAGAAGGCAGACAAGGATAGCTTAAGGCTACTCGTAGTCTCGAGCACCGTGTGACGCCTCGGGACCAGGTTTCGGGGTGTTATAAACTTGGTATCAGAGCCTAAGGTTCATAAGAGTCCTAGAGAGTCAGACATATCACGTTACGTAGAGTCCTGATCATGGGAGTGAAGCGTGCCACATTTATGAGCAAGAGGTTGTGGGACGTTCTTAGGAAATTATCTCTTTCTTTCATGATCTATCATGCTTATAGTATCTCTATCTGCTTTTAAATTATGCTCTTATGAGATAGTTGAATATGCCTTCTCGTCGAGCTACTGCCCACAGAAATGATAACCAGCCACCCCAGCCCGTTGATCCTCTGAATGAGAACGTATCCCAAGCTGAGTTTTGTCCGGTCTTTTAGGCATTGGACAAGTTGGGACTGCTAATGTTCAGGGCAACCATCAGGCTGCAGTCCCACTTCAGTAGAATGGTGACTTAGCAGCAGCCAGAATCAGAGACTTCATGAGAATGAATCTGCGAGAGTTATTTGGGTCGAAAGCAGGTGAGGACTCGTAGCTTTATTTAGATGAGGTGAAGAATATCACCCAGATTATGCATGTTTCTAAAAAGAGGAGTGTAGAGTTAGCATCCTACAAATTAAAGGATGTAGCATATGATTGGGTAGTTATGTGGAAGAAAGGTAGAGGTAAGAATGCAGCTCCTATGAGTTGATAGGTATTTCGAGATACTTTTCTAGATAGGTTCTTTTTGTATAAAATAAGAGAGGCTAAGATAGAGGAGTTTATAAACCTGAGGCAGGGCTTGATGATAGTGAAAGAGTACTATCTTAAGTTCAATCAGTTGTCTAAGTATGCCCTTGATACGATAGTTGATCTTAGGGTAAGTATGAGTAAGTTTGTTACTGGAGTGTCTATCTTGGTACTCAATGAGTGTAGGACTACCATGCTTATTAGAGACATAGATCTTGCTAGGTTGATATTTTATGCTCAGCAGATTGAGGCATAGAAGTTGAAGAGAAGATATAGAAGTAATAAGAAGGCTAGAACAAGGCTGTTTGAGTATGGCCAAGCTAGGTCTTAAGGGGGAAATCGTTTGCAGTTTTAGAATCGTTCGTCTATGCCAGCACCATCTTCAGCTAGTGCTCCTGCTCCCAGAGCTAGACAAGAGCAGTGGGGTAAGCCCTCTATGTCTAGATTTAAGAGTAGTATGAGTGAAAGGCCCAGTTATCCTCCATATGCTAAGTATGGTAAGAATCATCCTGGTGCATGTTTAGCTGGACAGAAAGGTTGTTATGGTTATAGTAAGTTGGGTCATGGAATTAGAGAGTGTCCACATGCTAAGCAGGGAAACGGATATGTTCGTCCCCAGACTCAGGCTACTAGTGCACCAGCTCCTTTAGGTCGCCCAGTCCCTCCTCAGGGCGCATCATCCAGTACCGATGGCAGTCAGGGCCAGAATTAGTTTTATGCTTTACCATCCTATCAGAAGTAGGAGGATTCGACAGATATTGTTACTGGTATGCTTCGTGTCTTTCATCTTGATGTTTATGTGTTGTTAGACCCCGGGTCGAGTTTTTCTTATGTGACCCCATTCGTTGCAGTGAATTTTGAAATAAGTTCTGAAAAGATCCCTGAGCCTTTCTTGGTTTCTACCCAGTGGGTGAGTCAGTTGTTGCTAAACAAATCTATAGAAAGTATCCTATCACTGTCCTTCATTATGTTAGCATACTTAATAGAGTTATATATAGTTGACTTTGATCTTATTCTTGGTATGGATTGGCTCCATTCCTGTTATGCATCCATAGATTGTCGCACCTGAGTAGTGAAGTTTTAGTTTTCAGATGAGCCAGTCTTTGAGTGGAGAGGTAATTCAGTATCTCCCAAGAGTCACTTTATATCTTATCTTAAGGCCAGAAAGTTGATCTCTAAAGGGTGCATCTATCATCTAGTTCGAGTCAAGGACACTAATTCCGAGACTCCAACAGTTCAGTCAGTAAGCGTAGTCAATGAGTTTCCTGATTTTTTCCTGAAGATTTACCAGGGGTACCTCCCGATAGGGAAATAGAATTCGGTATTGACCTTCTACCAGATACTCAGCCCATCTCAATACCTCTATATCATATGGCTCCCACCGAGCTCAAAGAGTTAAAGGAGTAACTCAAAGATCTTTTAGATAAAGGCTTCATAAGGCCTAGTTTCTCCATGGGACTCTCCCATCCTATTCGTGCGAAAAAAATGGCTCTTTGCGTATATGGATTGACTATCGTCAATTGAATAAAGTTATAGTCAAAAACAAATATCCTCTCACTAGAATTAATGACTTATTTGATAAACTCCAAGGTGCAAGTTATTTCTCCAAGATAGACCTTAGATCCGGCTATCATCAACTTAGAGTAAGAGAGTGTGATATTCCAAATATAGTTTTCAGAACCTGTTATGGTCATTTTGAGTTTCTAGTCATGTCCTTCAGGCTAATGAATGCCCTAACAGCCTTCATGGACTTGATGAACAGAGTGTTCAAACAATATTTTGATATGTTTGTCAGAGTCTTTATCGATGATATTCTTATCTACTCTCGTAGTGAGAATGACCATGTAGACTATCTTAGAATTATGTTGTAAACTCTTAGAGATCACCAGTTGTTCACCAAATTCAGTAAATGTGAATTTTTTCTAAGGTCGATAGCTTTTCTTGGTCATATCGTTTCCAGTGAGGGTATTAGAGTTGATCCCCAAAAGACAGAAGCCGTAAGAAATTGGCCTAGTCCAATCTCCCTATCAGATATTAGGAGTTTCTTGGGTTTAGCCAGCTATTACAGACATTTCATTTAGGGTTTTTCTTTTATTGTGTCTCCTATGTCTAGATTGACACAAAAAAAAGTTAAGTTTCAGTGGTCAGATTCCTGTGAGAAGAGTTTTCAGGAGTTGAAGACTCGACTCACTTCAGCCCCAGTGTTAATGTTACCAGATGGTACAGATGGTTTTGTTGTGTATTGTGATGCCTCTAGAAATGGTTTGGGTTGTATTTTGATGTCGAGAGGTAAGGTCATAGCCTATTCCTCTAAACAGCTAAAGCCTCATGAAAAAAATTACCTGACCCATGATCTTGAGTTAGCTGTTGTTATGTTTGCTTTGAAAATCTAGAGACATTATTTGTATGGGGTGCATGTTGATGTGCTTACGGATCACAAAAGCATGCAGTATGTGTTTATTCAGAGAGAGTTAAATCTTATCAGAGAAGGTGGTTAGAATTATTGAAGGATTACGATATGAATATGTTGTATCATCCGAGCAAGATTAATGTAGTGGCAGATGCCCTTAGTAGATTATCTATGGGCAGTGTTACTCATGTGGAGAATGATAAAAAAGAGTTAGTTTGAGAAGTTCATCAGTTATCTAGATTGGGTGTAAGATTGGTTGATTCAGCTGAAGAGAATGTTTGGGTTCAGAGTAATTTCGAATCTTCTTTAGTTTCGGAGGTGAAGGAGAAGCAAGATAAGGATTCTAGTTTGGTCAAACTGAAGGAGTCAGTTAAAGACCAAAAGGTAGAGGTTTTCTCCCAAGGGGGAGATGGTGTGTTGAGTTACCAGAATAGATTGTGTGTGCCATGTGTTGATGATTTGAGACAGCAAATTACGGAGGAAGTGCATGGTGCACGTTATTCTATTCATCCAGGAGCCACCAAGATGTACTGCGACTTACGGGAAATTTATTAGTGGAGTGGTATGAAGAAGGATATAGCAGAGTTTGTAGCCAAGTGTGCAACTTGTCAACAGGTTAAGGTAGAGAACCAAAGACCTAGTAGTACATTGTAAGAGTTTGGTATCCCACTTGGAAGTGGGAAGTGGTGAATATGGACTTTGTGGCTGGATTACCCCATTTGCGTCGTCAATATGATTCGATTTGGGTTATTGTAGACAGATTGACTAAGTTAGTGTATTTCTTGCCAGTTCACACGTCTTACATAGTTGAAGATTATGCCAAGCTTTATATCAGAGAGTTGGTTAGATTGCATGGAGTTTCTTTATCTATCATCTCATATAGGGGTACTCAGTTTACCTCTCAGTTTTGGAAAGCCTTTTAGAAGGGTCTTGGTACCCAAGTTCATCTTAGTTAAGCTTTTCATCCGCAGACAGATGGTCAAGAAGAGAGGACCATTCAGACTCTAGAGGATATGTTGAGGTCATGTGTTCTTGATTTCAAAGGTAGTTGGGATGAGCATTTGTCGTTGATTGAGTTCTCTTATAATAACAGCTACCATGCTAGTATTCAGATGGCTCCGTTTGAGGCTCTTTATGAGCGGAGATGTAGATCGCCAGTTGGTTGTTTCGGAGTGGGTGAGGCCGCTTTGATTGGGCCATACATGGTGTTTGAGTCCATGGAGAAAGTTCAGTTTGTTTTGCGAAAATTTTGACTTTCACAGCTGCCACTTAATTTTTGAAAAGGAATTAAGAAAACCTTTTGAAATACTTAAATGATTCAAAACAGAAAAATCATGAAATTCTAGGTAAGCAGTTCCTATTAACATTTTAGAAAGGTTTTTAAGGCACCTAAAATGTTCGCTAACTTGCGGTTATTCGGACTGTTTGAAAACTATCTTTGACTAACTTTAAAAAAAAAAGTTGGTTTTTTTGAAAAGAAAGTGATTTTAGGAAAAGATTTGTATAAAAAATAAATTTTGACGACTTAGCAGGGATTTAACCAAGTCTAAGCAAATGAAAAGAAAAATAAGCACGTAAAAGAGGAAACGGAGAAATTAGAAGATTTAAGCCGTTAGGCCTAAACCAATAAACTTGTCCTAGACTAATTTAGGCTTTCGGGGCCCATCATCACCTGTCCTAATCTATATTTTTGAGCCTTTTTTGTCCCACAATATGCTTCACCTGTATTAGAATACAACCATGGCTTCGAGGGCCCAAATAAATGAATAAATAAATGACTAAGTAAAAAGAAGACAATAATAAAAATCGAGACTTTTCAAGTCTCTTAGTGACCTCATCAATGGGTTTTGACCCATTTTCCTTTTTCATCTATATACTAGCACCCGCACGTCATATAGTCGACCTTGGGTTTAAACTTTGAACTTGACTCAGAGAGGTGAACCTTATTGGCCCATTACAAAATTCAAGAGGAGAGGAGTCCATTTGAACTCGAGACATTTTTTGCATTCAAAGAAAAGATAAAGAAATTAATATACGTTCAAGGCATAAAAGTGACATATTTCAAAGCGAAAAAAAATATCAAGAACCAATTTTTGAATGACAATGATAAGCACATTTGCACAAGAATGAGAGTCAACAAGTAAAATGCAAAGCAAAGACACCCACTTACATGCCTCGTGATTTATGTTCATACAAGAATGAATAAAGGTAAAAGGAAGAATTTCATATTCAATGAATTAATGCCAGAAACAAACAACGTAAGTTTGCGAAAGTAAAGGGATGAGGCAACAAGGAAAATACTCATGACTTCTAAAATTGAACTAACATAGACACTAATCCATATAACAAAAGAATTAACTTTTCGAGAAAGAGAATCTTTAAATTTCAATTAAGGCGACATTAACAAAAATTCTTACATTTAAATTACAACCAAAATTTTATGAAAAAACGTGTAATGACCTATGGTTTATATTTCTAAGACATCATTGATTCTCTTTTGATATTATGAATAAAATAGAAACATGAATCAAGTCTTTACACACACAAAGAGCATATATAACAATCCTGAGTAAGAAAATAAGAATAAAAGTTTAGCATCTCTAAAAGTGAAATATCGTTCAACAATCATACTATGCATGAGTCAAAGATATCCAAATAATTCTATTTAGCAACAAAAGTATGAACTTTTTCATCATTTTGACAAGACAACATGCGAGCAAACGAGAAATAAACATCTTGGATGGAAAATAAAGCTAGCACTTCATCTCTTATATGAGAATTTTGAAATCCATTAAAATAATTAGCAAGCAAATGACAAATTCTTGACTTAACTAATTACTATTTTTATCTAGGCAAAACAAACAATAATAATAACTTTTTCAACATCAAAGAAAACCCTTTACATGCTAAAACAAATATATTCGCCAGCAATGAATTTAAACAAGGCATGAGTTCGTCTTTTGAGCAAAGATCAAAACTTTATACATAACAATCAAAGTATAAAGTCAAAAGGCAAAACAATCAATATTAACTATTCTTTTCAACATAAAGGAAATAACTTGACATTCTAAAAACAAACATATCTACCAACAATGAGTTTAAACAAGACATGGGTATGTTTTTCAAGTAAAGATCTAAACTTTATCCAAAATAGTTAAAGAATAAGGTCAAAAGGCAAAACAATCAATATTAACTATTATTTTCAACATAAAGAAAATAATTTTACATGCTAAAAACAAACATATCCACCAACAATGAGTTTAAACAAGACATGGGTATGTTTTTCAAGCAAAGATCTAAACTTTATCCAAAATAATCAAAGAATAAGGTGGAAAGGAAAAACAATCAATATTAACTATTCTTTTCAACATAAAGAAAATAACTTTGCATGCTAAAAATAAACATATCTTCCAACAATGAGTTTAACCAAAGCGTAAGCACATCTTTTAAGCAAAGATTGAAACTTTATCTATAATAATCAAAGAATAGAGTCAAAAAAGGCACGTACAACTATTGTTAGCTCATTTTTATATCATGAACATGAAAATAATTAAAATATCGATACCACAACGTCCTATGGCCTTCAAGGCCATCTACAGCAAACAATCCCAGCAAAACAAAACTATAACTACGAACTACGAAGAAGAAAAAGATAAAAACGATAATAAAACTAAAAAAAAAGTGTGTTTACCTTTTTGGGGGTAGCAAAACGAGACTACGAGCTTCGTAGGAATCAACCACCACCGAAAAACATCGCCGGCAACTCAAAAAATTTGATTAGCCGACCAACTCTATGAAACAAAAAATTTTACTAAATAAAAATAACTATTTTGCTCAAAAGGATTTTTTCACCTTCCTAACCTTTTTTTTTTTTACTTTTCCACCCACTTTTCTACCAAAGTAGTGGTAGTATTTATAGGAGAGAATGGGGTTTTATTTTCTCTCTTCTACCAATGTTGGAGAAAAGTATTTCTAGGAAAGGATGAAGATTTATTTCTTGGCATCCACCAATGTGGGAGAAAAAGCAATTAAGGGTGTTTTTGGAATTTTAAAATTGAAGATAAGGTGAGGTGGAAGATAATGTGGGGGGAAATTGTACAATGTAGTACAACTTTTGAATTTCAAAATTGGGAAAGGACAAAGTTAGGGGGAAATAGTATAATGTAGTACAATTTAAAATTATTTTTTTGTGGGAATTAGGTAGAAGTTATGAGAAATTTTGGAAATTTTGGGGTTATTTAAATATAACCCCAATTGGGATTTAAAATTTAGCCATATTTATTTAATTTTGACCAAATTAAAAATCAATTGATGGATTGCATTGCAATTAAGGCCAATTTGATTTCAATTATGGCCAAATCTAATAGATTGGCTAAATTAAATTACAATTTGATATGAATTAATACTTCTTTTAATCCCGAGCCTCTTTATTTAATAAAATCAAATGCATATTTATCCAAATAAATTATTTTGATGATAAATTATATTAAAATCAAGATTTTAATTATTATATTTATTTTTAAAATAATCCTTAATTAAAATCCAATATTCCATAGAATAACTATTTGAGTAGTCAAATTATATAATCTCGTATAACTAAACACTATAATATATAATTTCTACTTAAAATGATAAAATTATGTACAAAAAATATTTTGAAAAATTTTTATTCGGATGAAATAAATATTTTAATTTTATTAAAAACCGAAGAAACTCAAGATTAAATTTAGTCGTGGAGGGAAAAAATTAGGTGTCAACAACTGCCCCCTCTCTTTGGGTAGGGTGGATGCAAGTAACCCTGGGCAAAGGGAGGTTGACGTTCCTAATTTTTGTCCAACCACAAATTTAAATCTGAAAGAGGTTGGCTTTCGCAAGAGTTTCATAAAGTTATGGCTGGACCTTGGTATCATGTTTCCTACATATCTCAGATTACATGAGAATTCAGGCCACTTGTAGTTCATAAAGCTTGATTTAAAGCACGATTTCAAAAAATTCACAAGTTATATCGGTTTTAGAGTTTTTGATGAAACCGAAAAGCTGGAGAATAAAGGGATTTGGGAAGAGGTTGGAATGCATTCGAGTTTTCACAATAGATCCCAGCCTACATATCCCTAAGACTCGGGGAATCAGACTACTTGTAGTTCGACTCAATCGGTAGAAAAGATAGTCTCTTATTTCAGACGATCTTTAGCTCAGGATGAGTGACAAGTTGATTGAATTGTGGAAAAGAGGATTGTAACCTCTTAACCATTAATATGGTATCCTTCACATCCATAGGCAAGAACTTACCCGGACATAATTTCCAAACTCTAGGTGTACTATCACTCGAATTTGAAAGAAAGAGAAGTTTACCCTCAGTATGAGTTTAGAAAATCCCAAAAGTGAAGATGAAACTAGAATATTCCAAAATTCCCACATGCCTTCTATCAGGGGTGTGGTTGGATGATGACGGTTATCATCCTTTAGCTCGTGTCCAAAGAGTTTGACGAACCTCTCTAAACTATGTCCCATCTTGTTGCTAAGAAAGAGTTCCACGTTGTGCTACGTCCTATCTGGAGTCGTCCACACCTGTGGTTTTGATTTGAGATTTTCTTCCTCTCGGATGCTCTCGACAATGTTTCAAGCAAAAGTGTAAGTGCTAAACATAATTCACTAAAGATGTATATAGTCCTTTACAATATCTCTACGTGGGTTGTCGCCTGAAAAACAAAGTCATCCCTTCGTGTACCTGTTTGGAAGGAAACAACTTGCAACAACAGACACAACAACCATCTTGGTTGTTGCATGCTTATCTCATCTGTTAAGTGAACATGTCTTCTAAGTGGGGTGGCCTTTTTGGATACCGACGATACTTTATATAGAACGGTCCCTGCAATCGTGCAATCCTGTGTTGATGTGGCAACCCTTTTGAGTCACCTATAATGCTTCTGAAATGATAATCTCTCCGGTTATTGCCAATAATTCTTTGTATATGTTCTTGAGTAAGTATTGCATATCTTTTGTATCGACACGACTTATAGATTTTTCTTGAATTAACAGTCTTTGGATGATCTTGCATATTATTTGATGTTGGATACGAGGTGACTTACAGATATCCTTTGAATTTCTAGCTTCTAGGTGATCCTGCACATTATCCGACCTTGGATAAGAGATAGCTTACAGATATCCCTCCTATCGCTAGCTTTCAGGTATTCCTGCACATCATCCGACCTTGGATACAATATGACTTATAGATATCTCTCAAATTAGTAGTTTTGGGGTAATCCTGCACATAATCGATCTTGGATATAACGCGGCTTATAGAGAACCCTTGGACTTATCAATTTGACAATCTCGTATATTCTTCGGTAAGGATTTAGTTACGACTTACGGATAATCTTTGGACTATCAATTTTTGGGTAACCTTTCACACTATCCAGTTAGGATATTGTTACGGCTTATGAATGACCTATAGGCTATCAACTCATAGGTAATCTTGCACACTATCCTATTTCAAATAATATAACTTATAGATGATCCTTAAATTGTTAATTTCAAAGAATCTCATATGTCGTTCATTTTCAGATTGTGACTTACAAACGTCCCCTTGAATCATGTGCTTTTGATGCATTCAGATGCTGATTCATAAAATGATAAGATATTCTTGACGTTCGCATATGTTGTCTCGCGTGTTAACAGATATTAGATGTTGATGATATCCTCAACGCCAGCGTGTGCTATTTATAAATATTAGATGTTGATGATATCCTCAACGCTAGCGTATGATATCTCGTGCATCATCAGATATTTAATGCAGATGGTACCCTCGACGCCAGTGTATGATATCTCACGCATCATCAGATATTTAATGCAGATGATACCCTCGATGCCAGCGTATGATATCTCGCGCATCATCAGATATTTAATGCAGATGATACCCTCGACGCCAGTGTATGATATCTCGCACGTCATTAGATATTTAATGTAGATGACATCCTCAACGCCAGCATATGATACCTCACGCGTCATCAGATATTTAATGTAGATGATACCGTCGATGCCAGCGTATGATATCTCGCGCGTCATCAGATATTTAATGCAGATGATACCCTCGATGCCAGCATATGATATCTCATGCATCATTAGATATTTAATGCAGATGTTACCCTTGACGCCAACGTATGATATCTCATGCGTCATCAGATATTTAATACAGATGATACCTTCGACGCCAGCGTATGATATCTTGTGCATTAACAGATATTGATGATGATGATATCCTCGACGCCAGCATATGATATATCGCATGTCAACATATATTAGATGATGATTTCCTCGATGCCAGCATATGATATCTCGCGTGTCAACAGATATTGATGATGATGATATCCTCAACGCCAGCGTATGATATCTCGCGTGTCAACAAATATTGATACAATGGCCCTCTCGGCAATGAGATGATATGAAATGGTTCTTCCAGTGATTTGAAAATAGTTTCACCTAAGTTCGTTTGTCTGAGTCTTGCTTTCTACATGTACCTGTACTCAAGGTAGACAATTAGTAGACACAATGTCACTCTCAGTGGTAACCAAAGTCAAGCTTTATGATAGTTTAATGACAAATACTGAGCATCATAATTTAAATGGCTTATTCTGCTATTAATCTTCTCTTTTTAAGGAAATTATTAAATAGCAAATCCACCGGATGCAAGTAAATGGGGCAAAACCCTTGTTTAAGGATTACTCAAATACCGTTTGCTTCGCTTCAAGGCAAATTTTGAGGATGACTTTCTGCTCTTCCTACAATTGAGTGATCCTTTGGTTGTTGTATTAATTATGCCAACTCCCTTGAATGTACCTGCGCTCAAGGTAAATATTTAGTAGACACAAAGTCGCTTTTGCTAGCGATTATTTTTAGAAAAATTCTAAATACAATATTCATAAAGAAGATAAGACGCCTTTGTTTGTCCTTCATGATCTTAAGAAATGAGATAATCAATTCAAAAAACCCTCGATAAATGGGTATTAAACCCATTTTTGGGGCTACCCAAAAATACCGTTCTTGAGCATTATATGCTCTGGTATGGCTCCCAACTTTCTCGGGGATTTTTGAAAAAAACTCTCATTTTTGTGTGTTGATCCTTGCATCCACAGAAAAATTGATTAGTTTTGAGTGAAACTACTCCGTGTTGACCTTCTTCGATCCTTGGTTTGCTCCTCGCCATTTTTTGGGTACTCCGTCATGTTGGGACTTCCACCCGGACTCCCCGTCCCAATAGATGCCTAGGAAATCACTAAGTAAAAAGATTTGCATAGATTTTCGAAAGTAGTCTTAATTTTAAAAACTAGTTTTAAAACTTCTATAAAAGATCTGTGCCGGTCATGTCATGTACAAGCCTGACGAACGCCCTTATCTTCTTTCTGACTATGTCTAACGTTTGAAAGAGGTTTTCCAAAACTCATCATCATTTCTGGTGGGTTCTTCAAAAAGTTCTATCACTGCCGAAGAATTAGTCTGCCTAAACTTTGTAGCAGCTGGTGACTTATAAAGCTTAACTTTGACCCCTGGTGCTGGGGGATTTGAAATATATTCCAGTATTTGGTGGAAATTTTGAGACCTTCCTCAAAAAATTTTGTCCCAGTTTAAATTTGTTTGAGACGATCTAAACTCGAGAGGACCCAAAGTTTTTGTTGGTCTTCGTTCTCTTTGTTGGATGATGATCTTTCTTTTGTGAATTTTTGATATTCTTTCTGGAAAACTCTGCCCCAGCTTCTATTTTCTAGGTTATATGACTGAGCCGTTGGGGCACCTACGTATCTCGTTGATGCAGGAATCAGGTCAAACATAGTTCAAGACAACGCTAGGGATATATATAAAATTTTAATGGGTTGACCGAAGCCGACATAGGCCGCCTACGTATTCCTTTCTTGGGAATTCAGGTCATCACGTAGTTCATACATAAAAAGAAGGGATAAATTATCCTAAGGGGTTGACTGAAGACGACATAGGCTGTGCCGCCTACGTATCCCTTTCTTGGGAATTCAGGTCAAACTTAGTTCGAACATAAATTCATAATGTCCCTAAAATACTCTTATCCATATTACTAGGATAGAAATAAGAACTTCTATGGATGACATAACATTTGCATTGCGTTAGTCTTGATAGAATGAAGGATCAAATGTCCAATTCCCTTAGTCATCGTCTTCCTAGTTAACCACCTCAGTTTCCTCTAGATTAGGCTTCTTTGGTTCTCGAACTCTTTCACTCTTCTATTGACTATTCTAGGTCTATCATTATCTTGCTTCCTGACATGACATGACAATGGCAGGTTTTAAGTTATTTTTATGCGATGGTGATGAGTCATGAGTGGAGTGGAGGTCCAATTCAACAATGTTTCCTCTAATTAATTGTAACACCCCGCATTTCGGGCTAGAACGCAAGCCATCATTTCTACGTGTAGATGTTCCAAAATTCATAAATCCTATGCAAATTTGGTATGTTAATCAATTATGTAGTGTGGGAACCTATTTTGGCATGAATTGAGATCATAGAGATCCCCTAACTCAAGGTCAAGTTGAAAGCTTTCCTATCGTTCGAGTTTTAGTGAGCGTCAAAACTTTAGTCAACTTCAATCGACCATAACTCCTTTTATATGACCAACAGGGTGGCCTACTATATATCAAATGAAATCTCTTCAAATTATCTTTTCAACGATATCAATTTAGCCAAAATCTGTTATTGAAGCAAAGAGTTATACCCATTTTACGCCAGCGTATCAGCCTGGAAATTTCGTGATGACATTTTGTGACAACTTGTCACAAGCCTGACAACTTGTCTCAAAATGTCGTCACCATAAGCAGAAAGTCACAAAATCCAACATTTTGTGACGATATTTTGTGACGACTTGTCACAAGTTTGACGGCTTATCACAAAATGTCGTCAACCTTAAGCCGAAAATCATAAAATCCACCCTTTTGTGACGACATTTCGTGACGACTTGTCACAAGTCTGACGATTTTTCACGAATGTCGTCAGCTATTTGTTTTCAGCGATTTAATGACATTTTTGCAAGGGTATTTTGGTCTTTTTCCTGCACTTCCCACGACTTATAACCTTCAGAGAACGCATTTTCTTCTATTTCTCTTTAGTTAAATATCTCAAAATTCTCTGCACACCTTCAACCACAAGGTTAGGGTTTAAACATAAAAACCCAATTATCTAGAGATTCAACCGTTATTTAAATTATCTCTGCACACCTAATAATTCTTGCATATTTAAATTCCCCATTAATAGGGCTACGAGGGACACCCAATAGTTCGTGAATAACCTTCCAAAAAATTTTAAGTCATCCAAAAGCTCCAAGTTTAAGGTATGTGGGTTTTGAACAAGAACACCCTTTCGTTCTTGTGCCCAAAAGTTTTAGTTTTCTTAAAGAATTTCGTATTTCCATGATGAATTCATATAATTTTGCTATATTTCAAGTTTATGAGATTATGAAATTGTTCGAGTCTTGAATTGCATAATTATCTTGTTTAATTATAAGATAAATTGAGAGTTCATGATATAAATTGCACATTCCTATATTGATTTCATATTTTCAAGTATTCCTAAGACTTGTTGTTATGAGTTGAGCCTTATTATTGAATTATGAGTTTTGAGAATGAGTTGTTGATGACTTTCAAAGAATTGCAAGAAGTATGTTCATATTTCCATTATTATGAGATATTTAAAGCTTTAAAGATAAGTCTATCAAGATTTCAAGAAAGAAGTGAGTTTTGACCCTAAGTTAAGAAAGAAATCCATATTCTTGATTTTGAGATAAAGGGGATGCGTTTTGGCTCCCATTGCATATTATTGAAATATTTTAAGGTGGATTTTCTAAAGTTCTGAGCTAAGTCAGGGAGTAGTATTTAGCACCGAGTTGGGCTTGATTTCGAGGTTTTATGCCCCAGAACTACGTGCCCCCAAAGGTTTCTGATATACCCCAGTGGGTTAAGATAGTGATCACTAAAGTTAAGGTTTTATCCGATGGCAAGGATAGAACAGCTCTCCGACGTTGGACTCCATGTAGCTCACATGGTTTATGACGGTTAGAAGAAACTCCCAAAGTAGTCCCCCACTCTATCTAAGATACAAGTATATGTATTTTGAAAGCTATGAGTCCAAGATTTATAAGGCTCTCAAGTGTCAAAATCTTTAAGTTTCCAAAGAAGTCCCTAGTTTTCATGAGATTTAAGTGTATGCTCTGAAAGATGTTGTTTTAAGACTTTATCTATCTTACAAGTTTGAGAATAAAGAAAGAATGTAGATTTAGAATGAAGTGCAATGACTCACGTGATTTACACTAATTATTTTCTTATTCATGATTATGATGGTTTTAATTCAAGCTATGTGAGTCGTCTATACTAGCATGCATGTTTTCAATAAGGATTTATGATATTGATTATTTAATTGCATACACCCCCATATACTCAGTACATTCCCAAAGTGTTGATCCACATACACGTCTATGTGCTACATTGTCTCATAATGTAGGTACAAGACTTAGTGTGCACATTCAGATTCAGTCAGCTCGCAGCTTCCAGTCAGCAAGTGATGAATCCTTTTAATTCAAGGGTTTGATCCAGATGGACGATTTGATCAGTTCTTTATTTTCCTATTTCAGTCATATTGAGTTGAGATAGTTGGGAGTCATGAGACGACTATCTAAAGTCAGTACTAGTAGAGGCTTCATAGACAGTCAGTAGAGTTAATGTATATAGTTTCAGTTTAATTTTGGTAAAAGCAGAGTTGTAATCTTGTAAAGTTCAGATTTGTATTGATCAACTTCAGAAAAGTTTTATGTTCTCACTGATTTTATATAGATTTAAGCATTTTATTCAGTTGCTTATAAGTTATGCCAATAGAAGGGTTAGCTAGGGGTCACTTGTGTCCCTAAGCACCGTGTGATGTCTCGGGACTCGATTTTGGGGCTTTACATTAATCTTCCATGATCTTGGTTGTCTTAGAAAATTCTTACCTCATATTTTTCCTTATTCCATCCTCGATACCATTGCTTACAGGTTTGAAATGATTGGTAGAGTCCAGTAGTACTACTAGTCATTTTTCTTTTCCTGTAACAAAGCTATAGTCAAGAAGAGGATCTCTTATTCATTTTGATCTGGTGAAGTAGGGTTATTTTATGCCAATACAGAGTAGTTTCTATTACCTGCAAAGTAAAAATAACTCAAACACTGACGTGTTAGATTTCGTTAGTAATAAGTAAAGCAAGAAGATAAGGTAGGAAGTAAACACATAGAATTGTTTCTTATCTCATGAGAATTGATCCATGAAGTAATGATGACTCGAGAATTTCAATGAACAAGATTTTTCTCAATGATATGGATAGGTGGAATTTGTCAGGAAGTTTCAACTCTTATTCTTCCTTCAAGAAAGTGGAGGACAACAAAGTTTTTGAAGATAGAGGTCGGGCCGAAAGGCTGCCTACGTATCTCGCGGGGGGAGAAATTAGGCCCTACATAGTTCGAACTATAATGTTTTTTTCTGATTCTAAAGTCAACTTTCGTAAAATGGTAGCGATAATTTTGGAAGTTTTAAGAATGACTGCGGACTTTTCTGAGAAACTTAGGAGACTTGGAGTACGTTTGGTCGGACTTTTGTATAGTGGGGTATATTTCTGCCTAGAGATGTTTTATGGAAAATGGGATTGGATCAATTCGCCTTTGATTCGAATCAACATAACATGTATAAGCACATAAATAGTTATATTACACAAGTATATTGTAATAAATGTGCATCCTAATTGGGTGACTCTTTTGAGCCAAGGGTTTAGGCCTAACGAATTTTGAAGAAAATATATGCCTTTTTAAAGCCAATCCATTATCCCCAAAAACCTTCATATGTATGCATAAATGACATAAATGTCTACAAAAGTTGCACAAAAAGGGATACAATCTTTAGGGAAAGGGAAAATAACATGAGAAAAAAAATAATGTCCCGCGCAGGGCATATGAAATACTATTTCCTGAATGCTCTTCTATCGGCCTTCGCCCTCTTAGATTTATCCACTTTCTGTCATTGGAGAGATCCGTTGATGATCAAGCGATTTCTGTATAGCTGTTCCCTAGATGCAACTGCCCAAATCGATCAATTTCTTAGTTGGTTTACTTTAATTCCTCTCTCAATTGTTGTATGATTGAGGCATCCTTACTCGAAAGTAAGCAAAGCAAGCTTTCTCCCGACCCCCAAAGGATGATTCATTGGATTAAATAAATATATATTTCTTCAACACATAAATATGATTTGTCTGTAATTGACTCGGGGTCACAAACGCAGTGCAGGTTTTCTAATGGGCCCAATACCCCCTCGGGTATTGGGTCGTCCTAGGCTCGTACCTAAAATAGGATTTTGGTTTCGCTCTATCGTAGGTGTCTAGAGTGGGTTTGAACCAGGTTCCCAAGCGGACGACTTTGATTTGGAAATACGAATGGAAATACGAATAGCCATCAGACGACTCACGTGCTAATAAACCATCGTATTTCCAATACCTTAATTGGAATTGAACAACAGGGGCCGAGATATCCATGAAACCCCAAAACAATTTAATAAATCAATGCAAGATTATGCTATGATATGCAATAATTAAATACCGCAAAATTGAAACATATAAACATGTAAAGAGCTAATCAAAAGACGAAATCAAACATTTGGTTAGAACCTAGTTAAATATCCCCAGCAGAGTCGTCATTTCTATTTTGCAGAAATATTGACTTTCAGAGTCACCACTTAGTTTTTGAAAAGAAATTAAGATAACCTTTTGAAATACTTAGATGATTCAAAATAGGAAAATCATTTAAGTTAGAAATTCTAGGTAAGCGGTTCCTATTAACATTTTAGAAAGGCTTTTAAGGCACCTAAAATGGTCGCTAACTTGTGGTTATCCGGACATTTTGAAAACTATCTTTGACTAACTTTGAATAAAGAAGAAGTAGATTTTTTTGAAAACAAAGTGATTTTAGGAAAAGATTTGTATAACAAATAAATTTTGACGACTTAGCAGGGGATTTAACCAAGTCTAAGTAAATGAAAAGAAAAATAAGCACATAAAAGGGGAAAAGGAGAAATTAAAAGATTTAAGTCGTTAGGCCTAAACCAATAAACCTGTCCTAAACTAATTTGGGCTTTCGACCCATCATCACCTATCCTAATCTATATTTTTTAGCCCTTTTTGGCCCACAATCTGCTTCACCTATATTACAATACAACCTTGGCTTCAAGACCCAAATAAATGAATAAATAAATTACTAAGCAAAAAGAAGACAAAAATAAAAATCGAGAGTTTTCAAGTCTCTTAGCGACCTCATCAATGGGTTTTGACCCATTTTCCTTCTTCATCTATCTTCTAACACCTGCACACCATGTAGTTGACCTTGGGTTTAAACTTCGAACTTGACACAAAGAGGTGGACCTCATAGGCCCATTACGAAATAAAAGAGGAGAAGATTCCATTTGGACTCGAGATATTTTTTCATTCAAAGAAAAGATAAAGAAATTAATATACGTTCAAGGCATAAAAGTGACATCTTTCAAAGCAAAAGAAAATATCAAGAACCAATTTTTGAATGACAATGATAAGAACACTTTCACAAGAATGAGAGTCAACAAATAAAATGCAAAGCAAAGTCACCCACTTACATGCCTCATGATTTATGTTCATACAAGAATGAATAAAGGTAAAAGGAAGAAGGCTATATTCAATGAATTAATGGGAAAACAAACAACGTAAGCTTGCGAAAGTAAAGAGATGAGGCAACAAGGAAAATACTCATGACTTCTAAATTGAACGAACATAGACACTAATTCATATAACAAAAGAAAATAAAGGATAACTTTTCAAGAAAGAGAATCTTTAAATTTCAATTAAGACGACATTAACGAAAATACATACATCTAAATTACAACCAAAATTTTATGAAAAAACCTGTAATGACCTATGGTTTATATTTCTAAGACATCGTTGATTCTCTTTTGATATTATGAATAAAAGAGAGACATGAATCAAGTCTTTACACACACAAAGAGCACATGTAACAATCCGGAGTAAGAAAATAAGAATAAAAATTTAGCATCTCTAAAAGTGAAATATCGTTCAACAATCATACTATGCATGAGTCAAAAATATCCAAATAATTCTATTTAGCTACAAAAGTCCGAACTTTCTTATCATTTTGACAGACAACATGCAAACAAAAGAGAAATAAACATCTTGGATGAAAAATAAAGCTAGCAGTTCCTCTCTTATATGAGGATTTTGAAATCCATTAAAATAATTAGCAAGCAAATGACAAATTCTTGACTTAACTAATTACTATTTTTATCTAGGCAAAACAAACAATAATAATAACTTTTTCAACATCAAAGAAACAACTTTACATGCTAAAACAAATATATTCGCCAGCAATGAATTTAAACAAGGCATGAGTTCATCTTTTGAGCAAAGATCAAAACTTTATACATAACAATCAAAGTATAAAGTCAAAAGTCAAAACAATCAATATTAACTATTCTTTTCAACATAAAGGAAATAACTTTACATTCTAAAAACAAACATATCTACCAACAATGAGTTTAAACAAGACATGGGTATGTTTTTCAAGTAAAGATCTAAACTTTATCCAAAATAGTTAAAGAATAAGGTCAAAAGGCAAAACAATCAATATTAACTATTATTTTCAACATAAAGAAAATAATTTTACATGCTAAAAACAAACATATCCACCAACAATGAGTTTAAACAAGACATGGGTATGTTTTTCAAGCAAAGATCTAAACTTTATCCAAAATAATCATAGAATAAGGTGGAAAGGCAAAACAATCAATATTAACTATTCTTTTCAACATAAAGAAAATAACTTTACATGCTAAAAACAAACATATCCACCAACAATGAGTTTAAACAAAGCATAAGTACAACTTTTAAGCAAAGATTGAAACTTTATCTATAATAATCAAAGAATAAAGTCAAAAATGGCATGTACACTATTGTTAGCTCATTTTTATATCATGAACATAAAAATAATTAAAATGTCGATACAACAACGTCCTATGGCCTTCAAAGTCATCTATAGCAAATAATCCCAGCAAACAAAATTATAACTACGAAGAAGAAAAATATGAAGAAGAAAACGATAATAAAACTAAAAAAAAAGGTGTGTTAACCTTTTTGGGAACAGCAAAATGAGACTACAAGCTTCGTCGGAATCAACCACCATCGAAAAACGTCGCCGGCAACTTGAAAATTTTGATTAGCCGACCAACTCTATGAAACAAAAAATTTTACTAAATAAAAATAACTATTTTGCTCAAAAGGATTTTTTCACCTTCCTAATCGTTACTTAAAATGATAAAATTACGTACAAAAAATATTTTGAAAATTTTTTATTCAGATGAAATAAATATTTCAATTTTATTAAAAACCGAAGAAACTCAGGATTAAATTTAGTCGTGGAGGATAAAAATTAGGTCTCAACACAGTTGATTTGAGAGAGATTGAAAGGAGCTCAGAGTCATCAAAAATTTTATGCAGATGTAAGAAGAAGAGATCTTGAGTAAAAATCTTATGCAGATGTAAGAAGAAGGGATCTTGAGTTCGAGGTTGATGATCTTGTGTATTTGAAAGTTTCACCCATGAAAGGGGTGAAGAGATTTGGTAAAAATGAGAAGCTTAGTCCCCGATATGTAGGCCCCTTCAGGATTTTAAGTCGTGTTGGGAAGGTGGTGTATGAGCTTGAGCTAATGCAGATTTATCCTCAATTCATCCAGTGTTCCATGTATCCTTGTTGAGAAAGTGCATGGACGATTCACCTATTGTAGTTCCTCTAGAAAAAGTACAGATATTCAGAATAGCCTTTCTTATGAAGAAGTTTCAGTAGAGATTCTTGATCGTCAGATCCATAGAATAAGGAACAAAGAAGTTCCCTTGGTCAAAGTTCTATGGAGAAATCAGTCCGTTGAGGGTACTACTTAGGAAGAAGAAGCAGACATGCGTACCAAGTATCCTCATCTCTTCTCCAGGAACTCAGATTCAACCGAAGGTAATAGTTTTCCTTCATTCAGTTCTTTTCCAGTCTCTGATTCAGTTATACAGTTATTTTATGCCACCCCATGCACTGGTAGATCAGTTTAGTAGCTTAGTATGCTTGAGATTAATCTATACAGTTTATTTCAATTGTGAATGATAGATTATAACCTCAGATTTCTCAGAATTCTCAGCTTAACTAGCCATATTCGAGGACGAATGGTCTCAAGGGGGAGATATTGTAATACCCCATACTTTTTCTAGCTTAATTTTTCTCCTAGAATTTCAAAGATTAGCTTCAAAAAGGAATATATTTTAATGCATGTGAAATTTTCCACATTTAGACCTTCCATTGTGTGGGAAATTGAATAAGCTTTCCATCGATACCAATTTCTCTCAAATTCGACACTCGATTAAGAAGCCAGGGTGTTCTTAGTAAAGCAGTGTGCCAACTGGGCAGTCACCACATTGAGGTGAAGGACAATTTCATAATTTTCACATTCCCAGTGGACCACCGCGATTAGCTCGCATTGTGGTGGAGACCAATTTTCCATTTGTCACATTCCAGTAGACCAACGCGATCTTACTGCATCGCGTTGGTGTCCAAAAATGGCATTCCAATAGAGTACCGCGATGGTGGCGTGTCACGGAGAACTTCCAGTTCTTACTCAATTTTCCAATGAGCCACCGGCGCATCGCGGTAGCCTGCCAAATTAGAAAAATTTTGCTTTTCCAGTTCCGAATAAAATTAAAAAGAGGTATTATGGTCAATTCCCAAACCCCCAATCCGTCCAAAACATGATATTAAACCCATTGTAAACCTTTTATGCTCATTATTTATCAATTTTCTCTCAAACAAAAACCCTAGAGTTCAAAGCTTCTTCTCCAAGAAATTAAATTCCTCTATTGTTTTCTCCAAGAAAGCTCCAAATTGAGGATTCCCAAGATAAGATAATCAAGAACTCATCTTCAAGAACTCAAATAGGAATCAATAAACCAAGTTTCTTCATCTAATCATCTACCAAGGTATGTGGGGTTTATAAATAAGGATCTTCTTCCATCTCTGTGCCCAAAACTAAGTTTTTATTTATAAATTCATATGATTTTGAATGAATATCCATGAGATTTGAATTAGGGTTCATACCCAATATTGTTATTTGGAAGATTATGAGATTTCAAGTGTTTTAGAAATTGAATTGCATGTTTATTTTTATATTTTTCGTGCCTATTGCAGTAATTTCTAGATTTTGAGATGAATTGCCATTATTTTCATTATCAAGCATGATTATTATGATGTTTTAACATGTATTTGATGCATGGATTATCAAGCCCAAGTTTATATGTTGATATTTCAAGAAAGATAATGCTTTAAGCATCTTATGATCAGATTATTTGTAGACTCTCAATAAAGCTTTGATCTTTTGATCCTCAGATAAGTTTTGGAATCTACTTTACAGATTTATTACAGATTACAGAAATCAAAACAGCTTTATTTATAGATTTAACCAGATAAATGCATAATTGGTTTCATGATGAACCCTTATGCTAGTTTTTAAAGTGGATTCCAACAGAGTGAGCATACAAATTAAAAGGGAGTAGTATTTAGCATCGAGTGGGAAGTGTAGGATTAGCGTGCCCTAATCTTCCACAGAACTATGTAGCCAACGTAGGTACAGATTATGAGATTATTCCCATTCCAATATGGGTGACAGTTACAGATGTGATCACTTAGCTTAGGTTATACTCCTTGGCAATAGTATGACACCTCTCCCCATCGTGAGGTTTTCCCCTTAGGAGAATAAGACGTTGGACTCCATGTTAGCTCACATGATTTATGTCGGTTAGAAGAACCTTCCTTACAAATAAGCTTTAGATAAAGTATTTTCCGTAATAGTAAAGACTTTCAGAAAAGAACAACAAAAAAGCTTTTAGAAAGCTAAGTGTAAAGGCTCACGAATTTATTCAGATTATGCTTTACAAAAGTTATTAGCTACAGATTTCAGCTTTCAGATTTTAGATATAGAAGTGAGTCCTTTTACGCTTAGACAATATGATTTACAGAGAGAACATTAGTACCATTTTTAGAACTAAATGTTATGACTCACTAGACTTATAAAGTATGTTTTGCTATTCATGATTACAAATTTTAGTATTTCAGATATTCTAGCTTATGTGAGTCATTTACATTTAGCATGCATTATTTTACAAATTTCTATAATGAGATAATATTTTACCTATGCATTCACCCTCATATACTCAGTACATCATCAAAGTACTGATCCATATATACGTCTATGTGCTACATTGTCTCGTAATGTAGGTTCAGGTGCTCAGTATCAGCAGCGTGAGTAGTTCAAGCATCTCTATCTACATCCGATAGTTGGTGAGTCCTTATAGTTTGGGGACTTATTCATTCAGATTTTGCAGCTTATTAGTCTACATGATTCAGTATTTCTTTTCAGACAGTAAGAGTTAGCTGGGGGGTCTGTCCCAGTAACTCTCTATTTATTAATAGTAAAGGTTTGTTAGACTGCTAGTTTTGATTCAAATTATTCAGTATTGAGGTTTCAGACATTATTTTCAGATATTATCTTCAGTTAGTTTTCCGCATATAGTATGACTTTTATGTCTATATTTCCACTATTATGAGATTCAGACTTAGTAGAAGGCAGATAGGGTTAGCTTAAGGCTACTCATAGTCATGAGCATCGTGTGACGCCTCGGGACCTGGTTTTGAGGCGTTACACCCACGTACTCACTAGCCGTCTTATTACCTAATATAAAATTAACAAAGCATAGTGTTACTGAATCATTCTATGTCTTTTAGTTTTGGGTAGAATGCAGAGGACCCATGAAGGAGAAAGATTAAGATTAGGCTCTTGGGACGATGTCTATGCATGCTTGTTTTCTGATAAACTGATGTTTGTGTTTTGCAAGTCCATGTTAACATTTGCTTGATCAAAAAGTCTATGTTTCCATTTGTTAGATTTGAATGTTTTTCAGTACTTGCTATTTGTATAGGGTGAATCATACATGTACTTCAGCAAATTTGTTCTTATATGTCGATGCAGCCTGTTGTCGTCTGCCTCTTAGTATTCAGTTCTACTGGTTATTACTTTTTGTTTTTCTTTTTATATTTCCCTTCTTATCTAAATGTTGCTTCCTTTTTGGGATTCTGGTTTATCAATCCAACTTTGCGACAAATGCTCCATAATTCTTTGGTGGTGATCTTGATCTAAACACTTGAATCTGATTACTTGTACTTTTCTAATTTTGCTGATTTGACTATTGTTGTTATGGGTGAGTATTTCTTCTACCCTTTCTTCTTGGAACTTGCCATTGATCTTGAGCGGGTGTACTTCTATTCCTTTGGATCGAATTTTCCTCACTTATTTTACAGGAACTAATTTCTCAGGTCTAGTTTTGTGCACATCACTGCTATCTATTATAGCTTGCTGCATTTCAACATTTTTGCCTACCTGATCACTCTTTTTTCTTGTTTTTACTTCATCATCCCTTATCTTCAATGTGCAAGTCATAAGACTATGTCCTTGATGTTTACAATAGTTGCAGTAACCAGGCACATCTTCGTATTGAATATTTTGTCACCTACCTTCTCCATTCTCAACTTCAGTATATTCAAACCAAACATGATCAGGTCTATCTTTAGTACGATCAACCTGAACCTTCACCTTAGCTATACTTCCTCTTGTCTTTTTATATGTCTCTAAGCTTTGTTTGAGAGATAAATTGTTTTTGTAATACCCCGTACTTTTTCTAGCTTAATTTCGCTCCTAGAATATCAAGGATTAGCTTCAAAAATGAATGACAATTATTGCATGTAGAATTTTCTAGATTTAGACTCTTCATTGTGTAGACTATTGAATGTTTTTCATCGATACCAAATTCGCCTAAATTCGATACTCGATTGAGAAGTTATGGCATTTTCAGTAAAGCAGTATCCCAACTGGAGAAGCACCGCATCGCGGTGGATGCCAATTTCCAGTGGACCTCTGTGATAAGCCCACGTCATGGTGAGGTCCAATTTCCCATTTGTCATATTCCAGTAGTCCAACGTGATAGTATCGCGTCGCGATGATGGCCTAAGTGGCATTTTAGTAGTGCACCGCAATAGCTCCACGTCGCGTTAAACTTCCAGTTCCCACTCATCCTTTTTTCAGTGAGCCACCGCGATAGTGGCACATCACGGTGGCATGAAAAATGGGAAAATTTCATTGTTTCCAGTTTCGATTAAAAGTTTAAAAGGGGTACTTTGGTCAATTCTCAAGCCCCCAATTCGTGAATAAGACAAGATTAAAGCCTATTCTAAGCACTTTATACTTATTTTCATTCATTCTCTCTCAAAAATAAACCCTAGAACTCCAAAGCTTACTCTCCAAGAAATCAAAATCCTCCATTGTTTCTCCAAGAAAACTCTAAATTAAGGATTCTCTCAAAATAATCAAGAATTCATCTTCAAGAACTCAAATAGGAATCAAAAGTTCAAGTTTCTTCATCTAATCATCAATTAAGGTATGTGGGGTTTATGAACAAGGATCCTCTTTCATCCTTGTGCCAAAAATTAAGTTTTTATTTCAAATTTATGTGATTTGGAATGATTATACATGAGTTTTAAATTAGGGTTCATACCCCTTATTGCTAATTGCAAGATTATTAGAGTTCAAGTGTTTATGAAGTTGAATTGCATTTCTATTTCTATATTTTCATGCCTATTGCAGTAAATTTCAGATTTTGAATTGAATTATTATTACTCTTAATATTAAGCATGAACATTATGATGTTTTGACATGAACTTGATGCATGGGTTATAAAGCCCAAGATTACATGTTATGGTTTCAAGAAAGATTATGCTTTAAGCATCCTATAATCGGATTATTTTTAGATTTTTATAAAGCCTTGATCTTTTGATCCTCAGATAAGACTTGGAATCCACTTTACAAATTTATTACAAATTTTAGAAATTAGAATAGTTTTATTCACAGATTGATCAGATAAATGCATAATTGGTTTTGTAATAACCATTATGCTAGCTTTTAAAGCGGATTTCCAACAGAATGAGCATACAGATTAAAGGGAGTAGTATTTAGCATCGAGTGGGAAGTGTGGGATTAGCATGCCCTATCTTTCACAGAGCTACATAGTCAACATAGGTACAGATTATCAGATTAATCCCATTTCTATATGGATGACAGTTACAGATGTGATCACTTTTAGGTTATACTTCTTGGCAAGAGTATGACAACTCTCTCCATCGTGAGGTTTTCCCCATAGAGAACAAGACATTGGACTCCATGTTAGCTCACAGGGTTTATATCGGTTAAAAGAACCTCCCTGCTAGTAAAAGTAAATAAACAGATTTTGAGTAAAGTTCCCTACTAGTAAAGAAAACTTTTAGAAAACTAAGTGTAAAGGCTCACAACTTTATGCTTTACAGAAAAATATTAGCTACAGATTTCAGTTTTCAAACTATAGATATAGAAGTGAGTCCTTTCTTTACTTAGACAGCATGATTTACGAACAGAAGACTAGTACAACTTTTATAACTAAATGGTATGACTCACTAGATTTACAAAGTATGATTTGTTATTCATGATTACAGATTTTAGTATTTCAGATATTTCAGCTTATGTGAGTCATTTACATTTGGTATGCATTGTTTTACAAACTATGATGACTATTGAGACTATGTTTTACTTATGCATTTCACCCTCATATACTCAGTACATCATGAAAGTACTGATCCACATATACGTCTATGTGCCACGTTGTCTCATAATGTAGGTTCAGGTGCTCAGTTTCAACAGCGTGAGTGATTTTTGAGCATCTTCTTCTACATCCGAAAGTTAGCGAGTCCTCATAGTTTGGGGACTTAGTTATTCAGATTTCTAGCTTTCTAGTATAAATGATTTCAGTATTTTTCAGACAGTTCAAGTAAGATGGGGGTTTGTCCCAGTGACTCTCTAGTTATTTATAGTAAAGGCTTGTCAAACTTCTAGATATAATTCAGAGTATTCAATTTTGATTGTCCAGACTCCTAAGTCTATTATTTCAGCTATTATGATTCAGATATTCTGAGTTAGTTCAGACAGATTTCTGCATTTTGAATGATTTTATACCTATATTTCCGCTATTATGAGATTCAGTCTTAGTATAAGGCAGACAGGGTTAGCTTAAGGCTACTCATAGTCTTGAGCACCGTGTGATATCTCGAAACCATGTTTTGGGGCGTTACAATTTTTTGATGACTTCCATTTTAGGCATAGTATTAGCAAATTTACCTATCAAAGTATATTTGTATCTCACAACTAATTTTACTTTGAAATCATCCGACTTAAAAACAATATGAGGCTTACCTTTCTTGGAAGTAACTTTAGGAGGTGTAATATCAATTGTAGTCACCTTTATTTCTTCTTGAGCTCTTAATTTAGTTACCATAGCATGAGTAACAATTGGAGCTACAGGATTAGGATTTTTAGTAGTCCAAGCATTAGGTTGAGCTTGAAATTTGCTAGTAGTAATGGAAACTTCAGCTTTTTCTGCAAACTTATCATTCCATACTTTAGTATCTTTGAGTTTTGGGTTCACAGCAGTTGTAACTTTAAAATTATTTGAAACTCCATAGGTTTGTTATTAGGCATATAAGGTTTAGAACCAGATTTTTAAGCATTTTGTTGTTTCTCTCTGGTCCTAATATCCTTATCATAATCGGTCACATAAGCTTGAAGTTCCAAATCCATCTCACCAGCTTTTTGACTGCTCACATTATCCACAATCACCTCTTTATCACGTTGTCGATTAGACTTAGGCTCCAGAATAATCGACTCACCTAAATTATCCTCTAACGAAGCCATGTCTTCACCATCAAAATTGTTGGAATCAGAATTCCCATCTTCAGAGTCATGAACACTAATCAAATCAGCAATAACCCTATTTTTTAAATTGGTTGACCCTTTGGTATAATTTGATGGGGCTTTTGCATAATTCACCTTCCCCATATCATTATCAATAGAAATTAATTTTTGAACATAATTCACATTCATCGGAGTACCTACGTAGGCCAAATCAGTTGAAGAAGGACCCTTGGAATCGAAACTGGATGAATTAGATGATGTTTCTGATGGGATTTTCAGTAATTCTGCATTACTCTTATCATCTCGCATCAATCCATGTTGGGAATTTTGATTTAATCCCCTTGAATTATTATTTTCCCTAAAATTTAGAGAATTAGGGTTCATACCTCTAATTTAAATTGAACCCAATCAAAGCATTATAAATTGGGGCTTCTTAGTTAATCGCCTTTCTTACCTCACCCTCAGTCGATTTGCACTGAAAAATTTTCAAAATTGTCAAAATAATTGGTCGCTGGAATTTCAAATTTTTTCGGCAGTATTACCGATTTGTACATGTGAATTTTCGACTGGTAAAAGAGTAGTTTGTGCGATTTGGTCTGTACTTTCACCCCCAATCACTAATTCTACACCTATTTGCCCAACAATTGCTTAAACTTAGTATCCATTACTGGTGATTTAATCGCACCAGTTCCTATTTCGTTGTAATCAATTTGATCGATTTGCATAACAGAGCCGCTTGTAATTTTAGTTGGTGCACACTCACTTAATTTGGATTCAATTCCACTTCTTGGATGCATACCAACATTAACAAAATTGTCTTGTGAAATATTTTTTTGCACTAAATCCCATTTCTCATCAGAAATCTCCCCAAGTATCGCTTTAATATTTTTCAATTTCTATGAGTTGTGATATGATTCGTTGATAATTTCTTGTGAGGGTGGGTGTGCATCCTCAATGCACTTATAATGGGACTGATCTGGTGGTCGAAAAAGTTCTACCGGCGGTTGTGAAGCCATTCCGGCAGAAAAACACTAGCTAAATTCTAGAGAGAGGAGAGCCTTTTTTTTAAATAGAGAAAAATTCAAAAAAATGAAAAGCGATCTCCAATATATTTACTATCGTTTTTATTCTTTTTTTATCTTCCTCACCTATTTTAATTCTTTTTTAAAAAAATTGGAGGTAGGGGAAAGGGAATGGAGGAGGGGATTACAATGTGGGGAATCGAACCCTCACCAACAAGGTGAAAGTTCAGGTAACTACCCAACTAATCTACTAAGATTCCCCATTTTAATTCATTTAATTGTATAAAAAATCAGAAAGTTTTAATATATGTATTTACTTTATCTATTAAACTTTGAGTATTTACTTAAACTCTCATTACTTATAAAAATGCAAAAGTCACTCTTTCAACTCTCTTAATTATGTTTAATGTATGAAGAATTGTTACATATAATGAAGAGTCATCCTGTAACAATTAAAGGGTCGTTTGGTTGGCAAATAAGCTATGTTGGGATTAGTTATGTTGAGATTAGTTATATTGGAATTAGTTGTCCTGAGATTAATTATCCTGATATTATTTTTTAGTGATTATTTGATTTGTGGTACTAAAAATGATATGCATTGCATTCTTTATAGTTTGTTTACAAAAATACCCTTCACCTTATTTAGCTTAATATGTCATGTTAAATTACTTATTTTGTCCTAGATTTTATAAAATGTTGATAATACCATTATTTTCAAAAAAAGATTCATCATCAGAAAATGTGAAAAAGAATTACTCTCATTTTACATTATTTAGTATCATTAATATTTGGAAATTTGAATTATATTTTTTTAAAAATTAAATTTTTAAACATTATTAACTATATGTAAAAAATATTTGTTTATTTAATAACTAAGCATGTACTAAGTTAGAAAGAGAATGTCAAGATACTTTAATTACTTGTACATAATAAATTTGTTAGGAAAAATAAAAATTTGAAGTAAGATTAATAGCTACAAAATAGGAAGACAATGAACCCTTAGATCAATTTTCAATTTGATTGTACAAATAGTTTTTATGGTATCACTATCATTTAGTTTTTATGGTATCACTATCATTTTCATGGCTCGTCACTTTTGTAGCATTTAATAAGCTCATATAATTGTTCAAATTTACAAAAATAGATGAAAATTTGTAGAGTAATTAAAATTTAAATTGGAGATAAAATTGAAAAAAAAAATTGATGTGAGGACTATCAAAAACTCACGTTCTCTCTTATATATAGTAGTAATATATATATATATATATATATATATATATATATATATATATATATAAAGTGATAATTAAAAGGTTTGGAAGGTAATTTTGTCATTTTATGACTTTATCCCAAGGTAAATTATGGTGGAATTGTTTATATCACTCCTTGGGTGGGATAACTTATCCCGATACTATTTGTTAATCTAGGAATAAGTTATCCCGAATTTGACAACCAAACATAGCACCAAAAATTTTATTTCGGGACTATATGTTTTAATACCTTACGCCAAACGACCCCTCAGAGTATTACATTTGATGATGCTAATAGGTTAGTCTTTTCCGTTCCTATTCTTTCATTTCTTACAAATATTGAATTCTAAATTGCTTTAGTAAAGAAAATTTAGGAGTTATAATGGAGGTTGAAGGGTCGTCATATGTAGGGCTATAAATATAATATTTGTTATATATATTTTAGGCTATCATTTTCATTTCTCTGCAACATGACCTTGCCATTCCACTATGTAAGCTCCCTCTTTAGCTTTTTTTTTTTAGTTTCATTACTTTATATTTCAACTTTTAGTAATTATAGATACAATTCGTTGCTACTTGATTTTTGATTGAGTCGTTGATTCTTCGATCGAGCAACTTAATAAAATATAATTTTTTTTCTTCACGTTGTTGCTCTGTAACATTTTACTGCTTATCGGCAAAACAAATCTTTACAGCTTTACTTTGCCTCTTCATTATGTAAAACAAAAGCATACATTTTCAAGAAGAAGGATCAATGGGTCAGATGACAAAAATATGAAGATCAAATTTAATAAGGTGAAAAATAAGAGAGGGGCATTAATTTTAGAGAGTAAGTGAGCATGACAACACTCAAATCCGTGATGGACAATGTTTTTTCTTTTGTTTCAATTTCCTTAATAGTTATAATAATCCCATGTAATTTACTTTTGTGTTATCTTGCTAATAAAAAAATAGAAGAGGTGGGTTTTTATATTTCTTTTTGTCAGCATTAAATGGTATGTATCATGCAATTTTGTAGATATCTAGGATTAAAGATAGAGTATAATATTATAATTCAATGTATTTTCATAAAGTGGGGTTCGGAGAGAGTAGAATGTACGCATATCTTTTCTTTATATTAGAGATAAGGTAAATAGGTTGTTTTCGATAGACTCCCGGCTCAAGAAAAAAATATATTTAAATATTTTTTAGCTCTTAAAAAATTTACTTCTTGTTACTTTTAATGTTCAAGTAATATTAAAGATCTTTCATAAATTTAATAAATATTTTATGATCGCACAAAGCGCGGTCAAGTTTACCTAGTTTAATCATAATTTAAGTGAAGCTTTGACCTTAGCTGGTCAAAGTTATTACCATTTTTAATTTAAAGACTTTTTTGTCACCCTCTTCTCAATTTTCGCTCAAAACTTGTCTTCATTGAAATATTAAGAAAAAATGTACTCTCTTGTTGGAAGAAAGAATTGGCTTTGTGGTGATTTTTTATATAGGCTTAAGTCATTGATAGGCCGTTAAAGTTGTTTGTGAAATTCACTTAGACACCTTAACTCGACCTTCTACCCATTGAACACCTTTATTATTGGGCTTTTACCCATTGAACACTTTTACTACTTTGAATTTGAACCATTTAAACATATTTTAAACAATCAACTATAAATATAAAGTGTGTGTAATACAATTGTGGTGATGTGGCAAAATGTCAAATTAAATGATGTCATTTGGCATATGAATCCATAGAAAATATTAAAAAATTAATTGTGAGAAGAAAAAAAAAGAAAATTTATTTTAATTCACTATTTAATTCAATAAAACAACTAATGCACGCTAATTAAAGAAAATAACAGAAATTTACTTAATTAAGAAGTAAATCACTCTTCATATCTTCAAATTAACATACAAAAATTTCAAAAAAAACGTAATTAGTTATTATTAATATTTTCAAAATATCCTTCTCCCTATTCTATTTGCAGAATCAATCTTTTCCTTTTTCTCTCTACTTTTTGTTGCTGCGATTTTTTTTTCAACGATTCACCAAAGCAGGTCTTACTGAACATCTCAATTACTTCTTTTGACAAAATTCTTCAAACTCTTCTAGAAATTTGGCATAGCACGAGCTGTCAAACCTTGGAGGATGTTGTGGAATCTCATCAATGACATACTTCATACCCTGAAAATAGAGTTACTCATTAATTAAACGTATCAGTCAACTAAATCATGTATTGATAGATAAAATACACGAGATAATTAAAATATATATTTGTAAATATATGAATAAAAACAGAGATATATATTCTATGCATATATGAGTCACATAGAACAAAGATATGTTATGTATCTTTATATTAAAAATGTATCTTCTTCAATTGTAAAATGTATCTCTTTATAACATATCTTGGATATACTATGCATCTATAGCTCCTACTTATGTATCTCAATGTATCTTTAGTAAAAAAATACAAAAGATACATTACACTAATCCTTTTAAAAATACATAACTAATAGAGATATACATAAAAATATTTATGTAACATATGCATAGATTTGAGATGAAAGATATATTTGATGCAATCCTAACATCCTTTTTCATGTGCACAGCTTCACGTGTTTGGGATTGAAATAGGAGAAAAAGTAATAAAATCTTTGAGATTGTTTGAGGTTGAAATAGAAGAAAAAACAATGAAATCCTTGACATTGTTTGAGGTTACAATAGAAGAAAAAACAATGAAACACATATATACATTTATACAAGAAAAAATAACAAAAGAACTATCAAAAACTGTAACGACCTGAAAATTTGATGAAATATGCGAAACATGTGTTTCTATGTGAAATGATTATTTTACCCCTCCCCATAGTTTCATTATGGTATTTCTGGGGTGTGGGAGTGATTGGCACGGTTCTTGATGCATTTTGGTGCCTTCTGTGTGAAATTGTGATTATTGGTGGCTTCGAGAGTCTTATTATGGACATGTGTGGTTATATTTTAATCTGTGAGATGGATGGCTGAACAAACTGCGCCAAAAGCTCCGGATTATCGATTTTACTTTGGGTAGACCTTTGGTTTGGGTCCCGATGCACCCGAGTTCATTTTGACCTATTGGTCGGAAAGTTGGAAAAATTCAAAATAAAGGTTTGAGACCCACATTTGGTTGAAACGACCTCGAATGGAAAATTCAACTTTTCCAACGCATCCAAAACATCAATTTATGGAGGTAACATGTTTGGTCTGGTTTTATGACTTTTAAATCTCATTTTGATACTCAATTTGAAAAATTGTGATTTCGGGTTTTGAGGGCCAACTCCGTGAAAATGACGTCTTTTCAAAAATTAAGCTTCTCCATTACGTTCGGAACGTTGAATTTAGTGGGTACATAGTTCACTTATATAAATTAGATTCTGAACAAATCTCAATGTCACGACCCAAACTACTAGATCGTACGGGTACCTACGTTATTCTAAGCATCAAGAAAACCCTTATTCCCCAACTAAAAATATGTGGAAGACTTCTGTTTTTATGAAAATACTGAATTAAATATAATAAAGTAAATTAAATATTAATAAATAAATTTTTTTATAAAACTTCTTACAAGTGTCCTTCACTATCCTAAGACTTAGTCAGACATGTACAAGAGTTATCTACTACAACATATACTGACAATAAAATAAATAATACGAGACTCTAACATCTGCCAGGAAGAAAGTGCAGAAGTTAATGTAGAATATCATCATCCATCTAGTAACTGCAAACTAACCTCCATCCAGTCTACATCTCAAGAAGGAATGTAGAAGAGTAGGGTCAGTACAATCACATGTACTGGTAGAAATCATCAGCTGACCATGTTAGTCTATATAATCATAAAAGAGAATTAAAGAAAATAAATCATGACACCTTAAATAGAATATAATTCGACTAAGGTTGTAATAACATTATTACTTTACCTATATAACTTACATCATCCAACTACTCTTCCAACTCCATCAATATTATATTCACTATTAACATACTCTAGCCTCATTAATTCACACAATCAACCACAACCCAATGCTAATACATCACAATTTCTCTGTATTCACCTTATCTTTTTCGTTACTCATATTCACAGAACAAACCCGTAATCATGACAACCCACACTAAACTCTCGGGCTAACAACTAAATGCTCTCTTATAATATTAAAGAATAATAACTAGCCATTCTGGCAAGCTACGATTAAAAGACATATAAATGAAGCAAGTCAACCAACATATAAGTAAGTACAAAGTTTCACTTTTTCAAATACATATCACACAATTAAAAACCCAATGAATCAACAATACAACAATAACAAATCAAACAGTGCTCACAAAGAAGCCACATAACCATCAAGAGTATCAGCCATACTGTAAACATCCACAGACTCAACACAAATATGTACACATATGCTATGGGACTTAGTTTTGCCCAAGTAGTCATGACCTGCAGGGAACAATCTATGTTCATGTACCGTACCGGCGTGGTACCCGATCCACTATATATATATATGTACCGGCGTGGTACCCAATCAATCATATACATATTGTACCGGCATGGTACCCGATCCAACATATACATATCCGTACCAGCATGATACCCTATCCAACATATTCATATTCGTACCGGCGTGGCCCTGATCCATCATATACATATTCGTACCAACATGGTACCCGATCCATCATATATAAATCCGTACCAGCGGGGTACCCGATCCAACATATACATATCCGTACTGAAGTGGTACCCAATTCAAGATATACATATCTGTACCGATGTGGTACCCAATCCATCATATACATATCTGTACCAGTGTGGTACCCGATCCATCATATACATATCCGTATCGACGTGGTACCTGATCCAACATATACATATTCATATTGGTCTGGTACCCAATCCAATATCTACATATCTGTACCGGCATGGTACCCGATCCAACATATACATATCCATACCAGCGTGGTACCTGATCCAACATATACATATTTGTATCGGCGTGGTACCCGATCCACCATAAACAAGTAATATCAATATCAAATTTACACTTCCCCACAACATACAACATAATGTACCAAGCTTACAAGTACACTTAAAGTCATGAGACAATTCCATCAAGTAAATTTCAATAATCATTTACACACGCATCAACAATCCAAACATCAACAATTTCAAGCATGTCTGAATACCAATCAACAAGTATCCAATTTAGGGGCATACACACAATTAATTCGAGTCTAAACTCCAATTAAATCGTAACCTACTATATACATTTTATTAAATTCACACTATCTTTCGGAATGCAATACGACGTATTAAATTTATAAGTGTACTTAAAATCATAAAGAAATTCAATCAAGTTCTTTCATTTATAAATATTTTGACCCTCTCACGGGTATTATTTCAATAATTTATCACGGTCATCAACAAGCCATTCATGAAATTAATACAAGGAGTTATCATTATCAAACAAGCCTCTCATAGATACATTTTAATAAATCATCATTATCACAAATTTAGCCTCTCATGGGCATCCAATAGATAAAGTGCTTTTATCAATACAAAAATAAGAATATCATAAAATAAATCACAATTTAACACTTAAGCATACAAGTCACTATTGGAGCATTACTTACTCATTAATTATTAAAATGTCTCTACCTTTTTCCGTATAATACAATCATTACACTTATTCAAGTCATGAATCCTTTAGATATTACTATGCTCATCAATACTTGATCCTATCATGATTCTCCTCTTCATATCATTGTCCAATACATGCAACTTAATATCATTATAAATCAACAAGGTTCATCACTAGAACAACTAAGAACTATCATGTCCACATACTTCATTTACAACAATCTCCTTGCAGGGACATAGTACAACAATATCACAAGTAGCACATAATTAATCAATAATAAAGTTTTTGGGATTAAAGTTAAGTTCTCATGTCTTTATCCACCTCAACTCCATGCCTGCAGGCCTAGACATGCTTTCTCCCATCAATTTTAAATTGTGAAAATATAAAATAACACAATCTTCTACTCATTAAACCTAGCCTACCAGGACGCCAAGATTTGGAAGAAACAAGTTGTTGCAACAAAGATGCTCTTTCCTTTCCTTCATGTCTTGGAATAATCAATCATCAAAAAATCAAGCAATTATAAGAGTAATTAAATAATTACTCTTCAAACAAATATATTGTGGATTCAAACCCACTAATTCTACCCTTAATTCAAGGTCTATATCATTCCCCAAGTTTAATTAATCATTAATTAGCTCTTTCAAGCTTAACCTATCTCCATTAATGGAGATTTTATGCTAAAGGACTCATCTTTACCGAATTCAAGGTTCCTAACCATCAAAATTCATAATCTAGTTCATGAAATTCTTGTTAGGAAACTTAAATTTATAGTTTAGAATTAGTTCTAGGTCATACGAAAAACACCCATGAGTATTTCCCAAATGAATTTCACCATTAAAGGTCTTTTTAAGGATTCCAAGATGTTAAAGAATTAAAAGACGGCGAAATAATGAAAAAACTTACCTCAATGAAGAAATTTCACCTTAAGCTTTGGAAAATCACCTCTCTAGGGTTGGGGAATGAAATTTGGGGGTTTTAGACCTAAAATACAGCTGAAGCTAATTTAAACATCATCAGAATTTTTGCTATAGCGAAATCCCATTTCAGCCCGGACAATGCTCAGTAAAATAGTCATAACTTTTTACTCCAAATTCGAATTGAGGAATGGTTTATTGCATTGGAAAGAGGAATCAGAGATATTTGATTTGGTAGGTACTGGGACACCTAACTTCTTATATTCTATGAGATATGATCGTCTGAACTTCACACTAATAGAAACCCATATCGAAACTGTATCGGAAAGAAAGTTTTATACTTAACTTTGTGTTAGGAATATTGTATGACCTTAATTCATACCTAAAGAACTTTCAAACTAAAGCATCGATATTATCACTCATGAATAATTAAATTCATTGGGCTTGAGTCTATCTTGACACATTGGAATGCTATAATCTTCGCCGAAAAGTTTGAGGTGACCTAATAAATAAAATATTAGTTATTTTGGACACAAGTTAATATTGAAAAAATTTATTATGAATTATTTAGTAACAACGAAATGGGTCGTTACAATCAGATACAAATTTACCATCTATTCGCCCCGAATGGGCATTTAGTGGAGAAAATCACGAGGTTGGAATTAGAGAGACATCACTAATAGAGTTGCTTATACTGCACCCTACTCACTCACTCGATATCCTTATCGACCAACCCACATTTTACACTCAATTATTCTATCAAAGCTTTTCAAAATACGAAGATGCATAGAAAATTTTTTACATACGAATCACTTATTCTCCTTTCAACGGCCTAAGTCTTAAACTTGAGTTTTACGAAAGCAAGATAAAGATGGTTAAAAGATTCACCTTGAAGAAGATATATATTCAAAAATACCTTTTTCTTTTTACCGAAGTTCTAGAGCCCCAAATTCTATTCTAAAAAGTTCTACGAGATGCTACATGAATCTATTACTCAAATTTTCAATACTAGATAAGTCACATCTAATCCATCAAACACACAAACCCTCCCTGAGACACCTGACATAGTTTCTAGCCAAGATTGCCCCATAGAGAATCTACATTTGATCATTTTTAAGCCACCGTACCACTTACAAGTCACATAACTTATATATCCATATAAACTCAATCAAGACTATAAAATACATTATATAAAGCTAGCATCAACATTTCATAAACACCATTATTTTCACCTCAAGATTACCCACGATTCAAGCTTAATATTTACTACTATACATAGATGACAACATAACTTCTCAATTATTACACAAACTTTCACTATTAGCCATAAAGATCCCACATAATTATAGCCTACAACACATTCTCCTCCATAAAATTGTTAATATCCATCTAATCACCATATCTTAATCACTCAACAAGCAATATCCACCAAGTATCACCTAAGGAAAGATCAACCATGTCATTTAATAATTCATTTATTCTTTCATTCAGGATCATTCTTAATTATTTTATGAATGTAACTAAGCCATTTGACTTTGCATTGCCACTATCATGGAAATTACTATCCTCTAAAAGTGTCATATATCAGCCAACTCCGTGGGACATGCAAATGTATAATTCATCCACAAGGTCAAGTCAATAATAATTGATCTTCTCAAGATTTTTTCTAATACATAAATCCACAGCTACTACTTCTGTCCTGACAATCACCAACTCAATATGTTTCAACGACAAACACTTCATGGTTAAGCCAAACCACTCTTATATCACTAACACCAATTTAAGATACATAGAGTCATTCTTATTTTTACCTAACAATATTTTTATTATGGGATTCACTTAACTCTTAACAACCTCAAGAATGGTCCCCACACCAGTAGCACATAAGCAAGGTCAAACAAAATAAATCGATTACAAGTCATTAACAGTCTCATCACCAATATCACATTCCAGACAAGTCATCGATCAAATTTTGTAAGTATTAACAACCTATACTAGTTTATATTATTTTTATTTAAACTATTATTTTTTCAAGCATTAAGAATTCGTTCACATAAGGAACTCAAAGATAATGTCACTTAGCTAGTCCTCACAAGGAACCCATTATAATTTCAATAATAAAACTGCACAAAGATTTTAAATACAGTCTCAATAATATCAAATAATCGAACTACACAAGTATCCATCCATAAAATCATTAACAAGAACCTCTCATTACGAAAAACACATATCACCTCAGTCTTTTATTCATGTCATTTTTTCACCATCTTCTCTTGACATCATGCTCTCATATCATCCTCTCAATTCTCATACTAATAACTCCATCAGTATAATAGTACCAAAAATAAGTAAGCATCATATTTGATAGTTTCACAATAACAAGAAATCAAATTATCCAATCACAATTATCAACAAAAACAACCTAGTCAATTTTCATCACTTAAATTCAAACAAAAACATTTCACAAAAATGACAAAAATCTAGCAACACAAGTTTAGCCAAATATCAAACACAAGCAATCAATAAGTTCACAACTTTCACAAGCCTTTACCTATTAACAATAGCTTTTAGACCTTACTAACAGATACCAATTGAAATCTCCTAGATTTTTATTCAAAATTACTAAGATACCATTTGGAATCAACGGTATTCCAATTGAGCTCTGTTAAGATACCAATTAGAATTGTCTAGATACCAATTGGATTCAATCGAATAGTCCAAGATTAGGATGGAACGATGGAGAGAAAGAAAGGAAAATGACTTCTACAGGCCTCGTTGCCTTCTGAAGATTGGGTGTGGGGCCTACACACCAATCTACGGAACTCTACGTGACATTGCTCTTGTACTTGTGAGACCGATGAACCTAACGCTCTGATACCAACTATCACGACCCAAACTACTGGATCATGCGGGCACCTACTCTTTTCTAAGTAGCTAGGAGAACCTTCATTACCCATCTAAAAATATGCGGAAGACTTCTTTTTTTAGGGAAATACTAAATTAATTATAATAAAGTAAATTAAATATTAATAAATAATTTCTTTTATAAAATTTATTGTAAGTGTCGTTCACTATCCCAAGACTTAGTTAGACATGTACAAGAGTTATCTACTACAACATAGACTGACAATAAAATAATTAATACGAAGACTCTAACCTATGGCGGGATGAAAGTTCAGAAGTTAGTGCTAAATATCGTCATCCATCTAGTAACTGCAAACTAACCTGCATCCAGTCTACACCCCAAGAAGAAATGTAGAAGAGTAGGGTCAGTACAACCCCATATACTGTCAGGCATCATCTGCTGACCATGTTAGTCCATATAATCATAAATTAGAATTATGGTAAATAAACCATGACATCTTGAATGGAATATATTTCAACTAAGGTTGTAATAGCATTATTACTTTACCTATATAACTTACATCATCCAACTACTCTTCCAACTCCATCAATATTATATTTACTACTAACATACTCTAGCCTCATTAATTCACATAATCAACCATAATCCAACGCTAATACATCAATATTCCTCTTTATTGATCTTATATTTTTCATTACTCATATTCATAGGAACAAACTCATAATCATAGACAACTCACACTAAACTCTCGGGCTAACAACTAAATGCTCTCTTATAATATTGAAGAATGATAACTAGCCATTCTGGCAAGCTATGATTAAAAGACGTATAAATGAAGCTAGTCAACCAACATATAAATAAGTACAAAGTTCTACTTTTTCAAATACATATCACACAATCAAATACCTAATGAATCAATAATACAGCAATAACAGATCAAACAGTGCTCTCAAATAAGCCACAAAACCATCAAGAGTATCAATCATTCTATAAACATCCACAGACTCAACACAAATATGTAAACACATGCTATGGGACTTATTTTTGCCCAAATAGTCATGACCTGCATGGAACAATCTATGTTCATGTACCATACCGACGTGGTACTCGATCCACCACATACATATCCATACCGTCGTGGTACTCGATCCATTATATACATATCCATATCTATATTTTCATGGTACCCGATCCAATATATTCATATCGGTACTGGCGTGGTACCCGATCCAACATTTATATATTCGTACTGGTGTGATACCCGATCCATCATATATATATCCATACCGACATGGTACCCGATACATCAGATACATATTCATACCAGCATGGTACCCGATCGAACATATACATATCCGTACAGGCGTGGTACCCGATCCAATAAATACATATACGTACCAGCATGGTACCCAATATATCATATACATATCCATACCGATGTGGTACCCGATCTATCATATACATACCCGGAGCGGCGTGGTACCTGATCTAATCTATACATATCCGTACCGGTGTGGTACCCAATCTAACATATACATATCCATACCAGCATGGTACCCGATAAAATATATACATATCTATACCGGCATGGTACCCGATCCACTATAAACAAGTAATATTAATATCAAATTTACACTTCCTCACAACATACAACACGATGTACCAAGTTTACAAGTACACTTAAAATCACGAGACAATTCCATCAAATAAATTTCAATAATCATTTATACATGCATCAACAATCCAAACATCAACAATTTCAAGTATGTCTAAATACCAATTAACAAGCATCCAATTTGGGAGCATACACATAATTAAGTCTAGTCTAGACTCCAATTAAACCATAACCTACTATATATATTTTATTAAATTTACACTATCTTTCGAGATACAATACGACGTACTAAATTTATAAGTGTACTTAAAATCATAAAGAAATTCGATCAAGTGCTTTAATTTATCCATATTTTGACCCTCTCACGGGTATTATTTCCATAATTCATCACGATTATCACCAAGCCATTCGTGGCATTAATACAAGGAGTTATCATTATCAAACAAGCCTTTCATAGACACATTTCAATAAATCATCATTATCACCAATTTAGCCTCTCATGGCATCCAATAGATAAAGTGATTTTATCAATACCAAAACAAGAATATCATAAAATAAATCACAATTTAACACTTTAGTATGCAAGTCACTATCGGAGTATTACTTACTCATTAATTATTAAAATGTCACAACCTTTTTCCATATAATACAATCATTACACTTATTCAAGTCATCTATCCTTTAGATATTACTATGCTCATTAATACTTGATCCTATCATGATTCTCCTCATCATATTATTGTCCAATACATGCAACTTAATATCATTATAACTCAACTAGGTTCATCACTAGAACAACTAAGAACTATCATGTCCACATATTTCATTTACAACAATCTCCTTGCGGGGACATAGTACACAATATCATAAGTAGCACATAATTAATCAATAATATAGGTTTCAGGATTAAAGCTAAGTTCACCTATCTTTATCCACCTCAACTCCATGCCCGCAGGCCTAGACATGCTTTCTCTCATCAATTTTAAATTATGATAATATAAAATAACTCAATCTTCTACTCATTAAACCTAACCTACCTGGACACCAAGCTTTTGGAAGAAACAAGCTACTGCAACAAAGATGCCCTTTCCTTTCTTTCATGCCTTGGAATAATCAATCATCAAAAAATCAAACAATTATAAGAGTAATTAAATGATTACTCTTCAAACAAATATCTTGTGGACTCAAACCCACTAATTCTACCCTTAATTCAAGGTCTATATCATTCCCCAAGTTCAATTAATCATTAATTAGATCTTTCAAGCATAACCCATCGCCATTAGTGGAGTTTTTATTCTAAAAGTTTCATCATTACGGAATTCAAGGTTCCTAACTATCAAAATTCATAATCTAATTTATGAAATTCATGTTAGGAAACTTTAATTTATAGTTTAGAATCAGTTCTAGGTCATATTAAAAACACCCATGGGTATTCTCCAAGAGAATTTCACCATTAAAGGTCTTTTTAAGGATTCCAAGATGTTACGAATTAAAAGACAAAGAAAATAATAGAAAAACTTACCTCAACGAAGGAATTTCACCTTAAGCTTCCGAAAATCACCTCTCTAGGTTTGGGGAATGAAATTTAGGATTTCTAATCCTAAAATACGGCTGAAGATGATTTAAATATCATCAGCATTTTTGCTGTAGCAAAATTCTATTTCAGCCCTGATAGTGCTTAGTAAAACAATCATAACATTTTACTCCGAATTTGAATTGATGAAGGGTTTACTGCGTTGGAAAGAGGACTCAGAGATATTTGATTTGGTAGGTATTGGGACCCCTAAATCCGTATATTCTATGATATATGATCGTCTGAACTTGGCTATAGAAACCCATATCAAAATTATATCGGAATGAACGTTTTGTACTTAACTTTGTGTTTGGAATATTGTACGACCTTATAACACCCCAAATCTGGTAACCAGAATGCTACACGGTGATCATGACCCCGAAGGACCATAAACTAACCCATGACTAATATCTGTACCTGAATACTATATAAAAATACTGTATAAATGCGGAAATAAAGGCTGTAAGGCCGTAAGGTTCAAAACTGAGACATAATATCTGTTAAAATATAACATATAGATGGGGTATGAAATACCCAAAACAACTGAAATAACAATCTAAACATGCTAGTCTGAAAACCTCTTAACTATCAGAATAAAGAGTTGATGGGACATGTCCCCAACTAACTCCAACTACTGAAATAAATTAATTAATGAGATACTAAAGTAATGGTCATATACTCGAAGGATGAGGACTCACGGCTAACTCTAGCTACTGAGACTGGAATGCTACTGATGCTCTAGAGCTCGTGCTTCTGAACCTATGGTATAAAAAACCATAGCCCAAATACATCAGTATATTTGAATGTACTGGTATGCATGTGAGGTAGGCTAAATGCAAAGGGTTCACATACATGAACTAAACTAATTGACTGGATAACATAAACGTGGGACTGCATGCATGAATACATAATAACTGTAACTGAGTTCGGGATAACTTGATTACTGAATCTGATTACTGATAACAAAAGATACTAATAGTTATATAAATGAAACAACTGATATTGATCGACTGTATCTGACAATCTAGGTTCTGATGGAACTAGTTGAGTTCCGTACTATTTTAATTTGACTATAACTGATAGTCCTTAAATTTGAAGAACTATCTGAGTGCTTTTATTGAGAATGAATGATTGTATCTGACAGTCCTGATTCTGTAACTGAAACTATGGGAAGTAGTCATCTAATCGACATACCCCAAATAATGCATTATAGTTAAGTTAAGGTCAAATCTGTAACCCCAATTGGAAGGGTGTCAATACAGCATCACTGGTAAGGACAAGCTGTGGGTAATCCTCGTCTGACAGTGTCCCCAAAAGAGAATGGTGGGGCCCTCATCTAAAAGTTCTTATCCACCTCATCAACCCTCATCTGACAGTGTTGATGTCTCAACCTATGATGGCTACTTAGTTCTGTAACGCAAGGATGACTTCTAAGAATTACACCCTCATCTGACAAGGTGTGTTCCCATCCTTAGGTTCACTCGGTGCTAATTCCTACTCCCATCTGAATAGACACTGAACATGAATTACTAAACTAAACTGGACTGAATTATCTGAGTTCCGTTGACCGATGGAACACTGCTCAGATTACTAAATTTCTGAGATTTCTGAGATTACTGAGTTTTCCTGAGTCACATGACTGACTGAATTTCTATGAACATGGCTCGACTGAGAGTATCTTGAAAACATGACACTGGCTCTAGGCACATAGCTAATTGTCGGGTACAAGTACCCCCAGGACTCGATAGCATGAAACTAACAAAGCATGACTTTCTTGAATACATGACCACATCAACAATCCATAACTCATTGACTAAGACATTTCATCAAACACTTGGCATGCATAAACTTGTACATGAATGGGGATTTCATATTATTATACTAGTATAGCACTTTTCCTTCACATAGGCATTTAATCAAACACATGAGGAGCATGCTTTGGTTATACAATCATCAACACATCTAATAATAATGGATACATCAATCAACTTGTAAATTGAAGGGTTTTATCATGGTTATTATGAAAATCTTCATATGCTAGGGTCAATCATTGGAAGAATGTAATTTAAAACATGAATCAAAACCCCACAACATCATGAACATAAAATTTCATTTCTATTTAAATCATGAACATTCATAAATACACAAATCTTGTATTTTGAAAAGAGATTCTTGAGCTTCATGGGTGAAAGGGACCCATGAATCAACACATGACATACCTGGGATGTGAGTTTCTTGAAGTTCTTGGACTTGAAGAACTTGGAATCTCTTAATTTCTTGAAGAATGATTTGGATCTTGTTCTTGGGGATTATCTTTGAGAGAAAATCCTAATTTGATGTTGTAGATGGCTAACGATTTTATAAGCCTTGATCTGATATTATTGAGGGTTAAAAAGGGTGGTAAAAGAACCAAATACCCTTTTGAAAATGACTTTAAAATAATTGAACGAGCTATGTGATGGTTAGTGCGATGGTCCATCGATGGGTCGACGGTCCGTCGGTCCTGACCGTCACACCTGGGCAAAATAGGGGTTCACTGCCTCTGCTGCGATAGCTTGGGTGACGGTCTGTCACTAGCTCAACGGTCCATCAGCCTAAGCCATTACCCTTAGACAGAAAGTGGTCTCACTGCCTCTATTGTGATGGTTTGGGCAACGGTTCTTCGCTAGATCGACAATCCGTCGGCCCTCATCATCGCACCTGGGCAGTTTTGACTGCTTTCTGTAAAATGTCCATAACTTTCTACCCCGATACTGGATTTGGATGAAATTGGTATCGGTGGAAAGCTAATTCAATTTCCCACATGACAAAAAAATGAAAATCTTAAAAATTCCACGTATATAAAAGTGGATTCATCTTTCAAAGTAAGTTTCTAACATACTTAAGATGATTACAAACTAGGTAGAAGTACGGACTATTACAATATCTCCCCCTTAAGAACATTCATCCTCGAATGAGACTGAGTGAGAGGGGAGAAGATAAACTGACGTACATACTGAACATGAATAATTAGAACATGATCTCATGACTGACATGATTGATAACTTAATATATCATACCGAACATGCATATCTAATGCATGTGTAACTGATTCATTAATGCATGACTGAGTGTTCTGAGAAACTAAGTTTCTTACAATGAGAATGCTTATCTGATGCATGATTATAAGACTGAACTTGTGCACGAATGCATGACTGAATATGCAATGGTATTTAATACCAAGTTTATAATGGAATTCTTAACATGAAATGGATACCAAGCTTGTAACTGAAATCTGAACATGAAATCGAAAAGCTTAAGGAGAACTGTTACCTTAAGCTAGATCTGAGTTGGTGGAGAAGAGGTGAGGATACTTGATCCGTATGTCTGCTTCTATTTCCCAAGTAGCTCCCTTAATGGATTGATTCCACCAAAAAACTTTGACTAGAGAGACTTATTTGTTCCTCAGTCTACGAGTCTGAAAGTCTAGGATTTTGACTGGAATCTCTTCATAAGAGAGGCTATTTTAAACATCTATGCTCTGAATAGAGACTACGAATATTGGGTCACCTATGCATTTCTTGAGAAAAGAGACATGAAAGACTGGATGAACTGAGGCTATATCTGAAGGCAATTCAAGCTCATAAGCTACCTTGCCAAAATGACTGAGAATTTTGAAGGGACCGACATATCGGGGACTGAGCTTTCTTTTCTTGCCGAATCTCTTTACTCCCTTCATGGTAGAGATCCTTTGATAGATAAAGTCATTAATCTTGAACTCGAGATCCTTTACTGAATACACATGAATGGGAACATGAGAACATGACTGAGTCTATAACGTGTGACATGGACTGAGTATCATAAACTAAACTGAGTCATTACGTACATGGCTTATGAATGAGATTGGAGATTTAGGGTCCACCCATGAGTACCCACTACTCCAAGCTAGGTTCCTTACATTAAGAGAAGATGACATGTTTAGGTAATAAAAGTTCAGGGGATTATAGTGTATCTCCCCCTTGGGACACTACGTCCCTCGAAGAATGCTGACTTGACCAAGATACTGAGAAGAGATTGGAATGATGCACAGGGAACCCACAAATGGAATCACGACTGAATATTTGAAATTTGAGATTGAGTCATTAAACATGAACTGAGCTAAACACGCAACTGCTTGATTGGTCCATCTTAGGATGGTTACATCCATGACACTTTAAATAGTGCTACAAGGTGGACAGAATAGAAAAATATATGAACTTGTCCGTCTGACTGTCGAACTGAAGTACTGGCTATTCAAACTAATTCCTACTAACTAACTCATCTGATCTGCTGACTAACTGATGGCTGGGTACTGGGCATAAAGACTGAACTGTACTTAGTCTAAATAACTGGACTGAGAATTTGGAGTTTCTATGAATATGAAAAAGGACTAACTGAGTAACATGACATAGCTGAGCATGAAATTCATGAAATACTCATATTGTCTGAGAATGCAAGACCAGGCGTACAACATAATTCAAAACTATTCTATAAGCTGAAGTACTGAAACACTGATAACATACGTAACTAATAACTACATGCTATGGTCAAGCAAACCTGAAATTGGACTGTGGTACTGATCTGATTTCTAAACTGAGGCTGAGGCTGACACTATATCTAAGACTGTAGCAAAAACTGCAACTAAATTTGTAATTGAAACTCCTACTGGGACTGAATGTTGGTTTCTAATAATTGAGGTTTAGACTGGTATTGAAGTATTGAATTCTGATGGCTAAATAATTGATAACTGAAAGCCATGGTCCTATAGGACTATCTGAGTCTTTTACTGAATACTGATTACTGAACTGATGTTATAACTGAGGCCTAAGGGATGGAATATCGACACCATGGATTCACCGAGAGGTCTAAACTGAGGGTATATGTGACATAACCTGAGTTTGGCTGATCACTGGGAGTGGAACATGAGTCATGTGGGCTAAGCATACTGTAAAGCACGAAATGAGTACATGAGTCAGGAGCTTCATGACCTGAATCTAAAGGTTTTGTATTCATGGGACATGATCCATACTATTGAGTAAACTGGAACTCCTTATACTAGGAACTGGAATCATACATGATTTTCACTAATGTGCACAAATATGTGCGATGATCACGGGGTTGATAGGTAGGACATAAATAGATATCATAATAATTGATGGGCTTTGATGATCTGTAATACTATTCTGAGATGGTATGTATGATTATATTCACTGAGGGAATAGACGAGGATGTCATCTATGAAGACTATGACGAACATGTCCAAGTACTGCTTGAACACATGGTTCATCAAGTCCGTGAAGGCTGTTGGGGCATTGGTAAGACCAAAGGACATGACTAAGAATTTGAAGTGACCGTACCAAGTTCAAAAGGTTGTTCTCGGAATGTCACATTCTCTAACTCTGGGTTGATGATAGCCTGATCTAAGGTCTATCTTAGAGAAATAGCTGGAACCCTGAAGTTGGCCAAATAAGTCATTAATTCTGGGAAGTGGATACTTGTTTGTAATCGTGACTTTACTGAGTTGGTGGTAGTCTATACACATTTTGAGAGAGTCGTCTCTCTTTTGCACGAATAGAACTGGTGCACCCTATGGGGACATACTAGGTCTGATGAAACCCTTATCTAGGAGATCCTTCAACTGATCTTTCAATTCTCTGAGTTCTTCTGGTGCCATTCTGTATGGCGGAATAGATATGGGCTGAGTATCTAAAATAAGATCAATGTCAAAGTCTATTTCCCTTTCGGGAGGAACTCCGAGAAAATCTTTGGGAAACACATCTGAATTTTCATTCACTACTAAGACTGATTCAAGACTGGGAGTTTTAAAACTAGAATCCTTAACTCAAACAAGATGATAGACACATCCCTTAGATATTATTTTCCTAGTACGTAGGTAAGAAACAAGCTGACCTCTGAATGTTGAAATACTACCTTTCACTCTAAGATGAGTTCATTCAAAAACTGAAATTGGACAACTCTATTTCTGCAGTCGAGTATGGCATAGAAGGAATGAAGCCAATCCATACCGAGAATGACATCAAAATTAGTCATCTCTAATTCGACTAAGTCTGCTGAAGTGATTTTCTGAGATACCATAATCGGACAATTCCTGTATACCTGTCGGGCTATGATGGTTTTACCCACTGGGGTAGAGACTGAAAAGAGCTCTTCTAGAATTTTGGGACTGGTTCTGAAATCACCTGCTAAATAGGGAGTAACAAAAGACAAAGAAGCTTATGATCTAGCAAAGCGTAAACATACACATGAAAGATCTATAATGCACCAGTAACCACATTAGGAGAAATTTCCTAATCCTGTCGGGACTGGAGAGCATAGAGTCTGTTTGGGCGTTGCCCACTGGTAGCACTGGAGGTGGCACCCTGCTGATTCGGGTGACCCGACTGAGCTGAAGAATGATTATGCTAACCCTGAAAACCTGACAAGGGACAATCTCTAACTCTGTGGCTTGGATTGCCACATCCAAAACAGGCATTGTTTCCAGCTCTGTAAATACCCTGATGATTCTTAACATAAGTCTGACAAAGGGGATGGGTTCGGGCACTACTAACACTGTCCTGAGGTTTAGGTCCTGGCGCCCTATCCCTGTAGCCGTCTCTGAAATTTGGCACTGGAGCACTAGCTGAAGAAGAGGCTGGGACAACAGCCTATTGATTGCTCTGAGCTACTACTGAGTAAGATAAAGTGAGGGAGTCGGTTCTAAATTTGCCATGAAAGGTACTAACTGATTTTCGATCCTCCTTTTGATAGACCTTTTGGGAGACATATTCTATAATTGAAATAGAAGAACGGATTAGACTGGGGGTCTACATTTGAGCTTATGCTCACTGTCATGACATGAATACTGAAAGATGGGAAACTGTTCCTTAAACATCTCATAGCCTTTTGTCCATAAGTGTGGTGCAAAACACACTCATGTATAAGACTCTACTAGATGCGGCTTTTCAGACTTCCTAGGATACTGTTGAACCTTTGGCTTTGATACCAAGTTTTTAACGCCCCAAATCTAGTACCCGGAATGCTACACGGTGCTCATGACCCTGAAGGACCATAAGCTAACCCATGACTGATATCTATACCTGAACACAGCATAAAAATACTGTATAAATGCGGAAATAAAGGCTGTAAGGCCGTAAGGTTCAAAACTAAGACATAATATCTGTTAAAATATAACATTTGTGTGGGGTATGAAATACCCAAAACAACTAAAATAACTGTCTGAACACGCTAGTCCAAAAGCCACTAAACTGTCTGAATAAGGAGTTGATGGGATATGTCCCCAACTAACTCCAACTACTAAAATAAATTAATGAGATACTAAAGTAATGGTTATGTCCTCAAAGGATGAGGACTAACTGCTAACTGCTAAGACTAGAATGCTACTAATGCTCTGGAGCTCGTACTTCTGAACCTATAGTATAAAATACTATAGCGCAAATGCATTAGTACGTTTGAATGTACTGGTATGCATGTGAGGTAGGCTGAATGTAAAGGTTGCACATGTATGAACTATACTAACTGACTGGATAACATGAACGTGGAAACGCATGCATGAATACATAATAACTGTAACTGAGTTTGTGATAACATGATTACTTAATCTGAGTACTGATAACATAAGATACTGATAGTTGTATAACTGACATAACTGATACTGAGCGACTATATCTGATAGTCTAGGTTCTGATGGAACTAGCTGAGTTTCGTACTGTTCTGAGTTGGCTGTATCTGACAGTTTGAAAATCTGAAAAACTATCTGAGTTCTTTTACTGAGACTAAATCAATGTATCTGATAGTCCTGATTCCATAACTGAAACTGTGGGACGTAGTCATCCAACCAAAATGCCCCAAATAATGCATTATAGCTAAGTTAGGGTCCAATTTGTAACCCCAATTAGAAAGGTGTCAATATCGCGCCACTAGTAAGGACAAGCTGTGGGTAACCCTCATCTGACAGTGTTCCCAAAAGAGAATGGTGGGGCCCTCATCTGACAGTGCTTATCCACCTCATCAACCCTCATCTGGCAGTGTTGATGTCTCAATCTATGATGGCTACATAGTTCTGGAATGCAAAGATGACTTCTAAGAATCACACCCTCATCTGACAGTGTGTGTTCTCATCCTTGGGTTTATTCGGTGCTAATTCTTACTCCCATATGAATAGACACTGAACATGGATTATTGAACTGAACTGGACTAAATTATCTGAGTTCCGTTGACTGGTGGAATACTACTGAGATTACTAAATTTCTGAGATTTTTGAGATTGCTGAGTTTTCCTAAGTCACATGACTGACTGAATTTCTATGAACATGGCTCGACTGAGAGTATCTTGAAAACATGACACTGGCTCTAGGCACACAGCTAATTGTCGGGTACAAGTACCCCCAGGACTCGATAGCATAAAACTGATAAAGCATGACTTTGTTGAATACATGACCACATCAACAATCCATAACTCCTTGACTAAGACATTTTATCAAACACTTGACATGCATGAACTTGTACATGAATGTGGATTTCATATTATTATACTAGTATGGCACTTTTCCTTCACATAGGCATTTAATCAAATACATGGGGAGAATGCTTTGGTTATACAACCATCAACACATCTAATAATCATGGATACATCAATCAACTTGTAAATTGAAGGGGTTTATCATGGTTATTATGCAAATCTTCATATACTAGGGTCAATCATTAGAAGAATGTAATTTAAAACATGAATCAAAACCCCACAACATCATGAACATGAAATTTCAATTCTATTTAAATCATGAACATTCATAAATACACAAATCTTGTATTTTGAAAAGAGATTCTTGAGCTTCATGGGTGAAAGGGACCCATGAATCAACATATGACATACCTGGGTTGTGAGTTTCTTGAAGTTTTTAGACTTGAAGAACTTGAAATCTCTTAGTTTCTTGAAGAATGATTTGGATCTTGTTCTTAGGGATTATCTTTGAGAGAAAACCCTAATTTGATGTTGTAGATAGATAATGAACTTATAAGCCTTGATCTGATATTATTAGGGGTTAAAACGAGTGGAAAAAGACCCAAATACCTTTTTAAAAATGACTTTAAAATAAATGAATGAACTATATGATGGTGGGTGCGATGGTCTATCGCTGGGTCAACGGTCCATCGGTCCTAACCGTCGCACCTAGGCAAAATAGTGGTTCACTGCCTCTACTGCGACGGCTTGGGCGACGATCCGTCGCTAGCTCGACGGTCCTTCAGCCTGAGCCATCACCCCTAGGCAGAAGGTGGTCTCACTACCTCTGCTGTGATGGTTTGGGTGACGGTTCGTCGCTAGCTCGACGGTCCATCGGCCCTTATCATCGCACCTGGGTAGTTTTGACTGCTTTCTGTAAAACGGCCATAGTTTTCTACCCCGATACCGGATTTGGACAAAATAGGTATCGTTGGAAAGCTAATTAAATTTCCCATATGACAAAAAGTGTCAATCTTAAAAATTCTATGTATATAAAAGTGTATTCATCTTTCAAAGTAAGTTTCTAATATACTTGGGATGATTTTAAGCTAGGTAGAAGTACGGGGTATTACAGACCTTAATTCATACATAAAGAAATTTCAAACTAAAGTATTGATATTATTACTCATGAATAATTAAATTCATCGAGCTTGAGTCTATCTAGACACATTCGAAGGCTAAAATCTTCGCCGAAAAGTTTGAGGTGACCTACTAAATAAAATATTGGCTATTTTGGACACAAGTTGATATTGCAGAGATTTATTATGAAGAAATGGTTCGTTACACTCGGACAACCCATCAAAGTTCATTTTGAACTTAGAAAATTTGGAGCACCAGGTTGTTGGTGCTACTTGGAGCACAAAGGGTAAAACGCATTTTATGCATGTGTTTTAGGCTTTAAAGTGTAAATGGCATATGGGGCATGAGATATATGCTTTATACACCTGGTAACCTGATGAGTATAAATAGCTCATTTTTACTCATTTTTCACCTTGCCTTTTAAGAGATAAATCCTAAAATAGTGTGAGGGCTTAAGAGTGAAGCTTGTCGGTGCTTAGGAAGCTAGATTAAAGTCTATCTATTGATTCTTTTACGAATTTAAGGTGATATTTTATTTTTTTCTTACTTTAATTCTTGATTCATTATTCAAAAATTCCAAAAACTTTATTACTTGATTTATCCCAAAATTTCACTCCTTTTTACTTGAATAATGCTCTTAATCCTACAATTACTTGTTTTTTATTGATTTAATCTTCAAAACATCTTTGATTCTTGATTTTTAATGAATTTCAAAGTTTTACCCAGAAAAGACTAAAAATAGTTTTTTTTTTCAATTTGAACCTCATTTTTTACTCGATTTGACTTGGATTTTCAACTGTAGATTATTAAAGGTATGGGGAATATGTTTTTGAAGTAAAGTTATGATTTTTCCTTTTTGTAAAAAAAAAAATCATTTCGGGGGTCCACTTTGACCCCAAACCAAAAATTGAAAATATGGGTATCGTTGGCTTTGTTTTGATGCATAGATTCTATATTTTTTATTTTAGTTGAGTTTGGTATCATTCGAGAGAAGTAAGGTTGCAGTATCAAAGTGTAGCGGACCGACTTTGTCCTTTGAGGTAGCTTATGGCTTAACTCTTCAGACTGAAGTGGGTAGTCAATTTGTATAGTAAAATGCATGTTAAGGGTGAGAACTAATCATGAAATATGGTTATCTATATGTTGTGCTCGTGTGAATGCCTAAATATGATGTAATTGTTAAATCTGAGATATCATGTGATATGTGTGATCGTCTGGGGTCTTATGTGATGATTAATAGTCTTGAATACATGAGAATAATTGTATTGCATTGTTAGAAATGCCTATTGTGGTGGTTTTGGTGTATTGTGATATATTCATACTTTCTGGACATGTGAATCATGTGAAAAATTCATGGATAGTAGAAATAGTGAGTGGATATTGGCTCACGTGGTTGTGGAAATATAACATTGTAGTTGGTTGTGGAAATACTTCATATGGATTAATTATGGAAATACATCATGTGGATTGGTTGTGAAAATACGCATTTTGAATGGTTGTGAATCTTGCATCATCATTCTCGTGTCATCATATGCATCATTTCACTTGTTAGATTTATTGCTTTATTTTACTTGTTATACGTGTGTACTTGATTTAAGTCTTATTCTATGCATGTTGTAATGACCCGAGACTATCCTCTAGACATCACACGGTACTTAAGGTCACAAGTGACCCCAAGATAACTCATGATCCGGCACAAGCTGTAAATGCAAAGAGAAGGTAACTGAAGAACATCACTGAAGAACATCAAAACAATTTAAAAGTATCTGACAATCAAAACAATATTCAAAGGTAACTGAAGAACATCACTGAAAAATGTGTCTAACTGTCTGACTATCTGAAATCCTCTAAACATTATGAGTTATTGGGACAGGTCCCCAAAAAACTCTGACTAACTGAAATGAAATAAAGTAAAAGTACTGTAATGAATAACTAATAAAATAACTAGTCATGTTCGGTGAGGACTCGCCAATATTATAGTTGGGTGGCACGGGAATGAAAAGTGCGATCTGAGAACCGAGCATCCAAACCTATGTTATAAGACAATATAGTGCAAAAGAGAGTATGTGGTCAGTACTTTGAATGTACTGGTATGTAAGATGGGAAACTAGATGAGATACATATATACTGCGCATGAATGCATGATCATGAAAATCGAATGCAAGACCGAGTATAAATATGTACTGAAGTAATCTGAATAACTGACTAACTATTATACTGAACACTTGGTCAAGCAAACCCAAACTAAATATAATCTGAATACTGAACTAAAAACTATGGGAACTAACATGTAACCAACAAGCCTCAATCTGAGCTAATCAAGTACAGCCTGTAACCCCAGTTGGAAGGATGCTAATACCTTTCCAAGGGTACCAACACTGGCTGGTGTGGATATACTAAACTAATGTCCCGAAGGACTAAAGTGCTAGTCCTCTACTGGAGGATGACCCCTATTAGGGTGTCAGTCCTTAACTGGCGGGTGAACCCTCATAACCTAAGCTGGCAACATAGTTCTAGAACCTAGGTACTTCTACTAAAGGTATCAATCCTAAACTGGTGGGTGAACCTTCATCCCTGCGTTCACTCGGTGCTAAGTCCTACTCCTAATTGAACTAACACTGATGTTGATTAAATGTTTAACATGACTGGTGTTGACAAATACTCCACGTGATAATATTCTGAATTTAATGATACAAGCATGCTCTTAATAACTTATAACCTAAAATCTGTAACATGTATAAATATCTATGTATCGGGTATTCACAACCCACCAGCACAGACTATTGCAACGGAATATGATAAGGAATAAACTAACCATGGTATAGAAAATCATGAAGAGTACTCAATACTTCAATAACTGATCATGTTATGGACAAGTGAATATTGAATTTAATCCTGATTGTATCACAATCATTCCTATTTGGGTCATGCTCCCTAGACTACTAATGGATTACTGACCGAGTAATGCTTTGAGTAAAATCACGAGTCCAATAGGGAAGCCATTATACTCGGATAGGATTACTGAAACTATGGAAAGATTCTCTTTTGCCCGGGTTTTAGTGAAGGAGGATGTAGCTCAGCCACTAGTGGAATCAGTGGAGATATCCTCTCGGATGGAAATTATACCCAACAAGTAGATTATAAGTGGAGACCAAAGTATTGACATCATTACATGCATTTGGGGCATGAAGAGAAGGACTTTGAAATTAAGTAGGAACAGCTACAACATAATAAAGATTTTCAAGAGGCTCCATGAATAAGAAAAAGAAGAAATAAAAGTCAAAGAGGAAATAGTAGACTTCTGCATCAAAACTGGGTTGCCCGCATGGAGGAAGAAGAAGATACAAATGTAATTACAGAAATTTCTCCACCACTTGTGGAGAAATATATACCCATAAGAGTCTTAAATGAGCAGGGTGGCTCGCATGAGATAGCACCTAGTATGCAACAGTCCACTCTGGTGAACCAAAATGGGATTCTAATGGCAAACCTGTACCATTATTTAAGTGAGGTGTTAATAGAAGGGACCTATGGTCTGAGCACTGATCTAGGGGAAACATATACCACACCCCTTACCCCCTCCCCATGATCATCTCTACATGGAATATTAGGGGCTTAAATCAGCACCAAAATCTAAAAGAAATTCGGTTTTTTTTGCATAAATATAAAGTGGAAGTATTTGGATGTCTGGAGACTAAAGTTAAAGAACATAAAGCCAATGCTATATTAAGTAAGATGGTGAAAGGTTGGAATGCAAAATACAACTATCCTATGGATCCCTATGGCAGGATTTGGGTCATGTGGAAATCCCAAATTCAGCTGCAAATCTTACACACCGATGAGCAGTTTATACACTGCAAGGAGATGTCTACCTCCTTTACCTTTCTTCTTACTGTAGTCTATGTAAAGAATGAGGCTACAAATTGAAGATCATTATGGAAAAACCTGATTCAGTTGGGACACAACATTATGGAACCCTGGCTACTTAGTGGTGATTTTAATGTTATCCTTAGCTATGAGGACAGGCTTGGATATAGTGTGAATCTAGTAAAACACAGGAATTTTGGGATTGGGTAGATGAACTTCAACTTACTGCACTAAAGGCTAAGGGATGACATTTCACTTTTTGTAATAAACAGGACCAGGATCCTGAGTTTATTTAAAAAATAGACTGGTCCTTTGGAAATGTCTATTGGCTACAATCTTATGGGCATGTACAGGCAGAATATCTAAACCCTAAAATCTCTAATAATTCTCCAATTGTTATGGAACATAGACTAGCTGCAACCATGAAACCAAAGCCATTTATATTGTATTCAACTGTGCTAAACTATCCTAATTTTCAGGGTATAGTGCAGCGGGTATGGAATCAACGGATTAGGGGCTCTCATATGGTACAACTGTGGATCATATTGAAAACTCTGAATCTAGAACAAAAGGGGTTGAACACCTATTTGGCATCCTATGCTAAAAATCTTCAGCTATCAAGAGTACACTAGGAGGTTATTCAATGTCAGATAAATTATAGGCCATAGGATTAGGTTTTGATTGAAGAAGAATGAAAGGTTCTGCAGGAGATCACTAAATGGAGTTTGATTGAGGAATAAGTACTGCAACAAAAATCAAGGGACACATGGATCACTAGTGGTGATGGAAAATAACCAAATATTTTTATGCCTAGTTGAATATAAAAACTTTTATGAATAGTATACATTCCATTTATGATAAGGATAGAACTTTGCTCGCTGAACCTGAGAAGATAGAGCAAGAATTCATTTTGGTCTTTCAAAGACTTATGGGTATCACAATAGGTGTTTTTCCATGTCCAAATTCAAAAGTAGTTAAGAATGGTTATTGCCTTACTCATTAACAAAAAATCTTACTGATTCAAATGGTGACTGATCAGGAGATTTTGGATACTGTTAAAGAATTACCTTTAGATAAGGCCCCTGGAATTGATAGGTTTCCTATTGAATTTTTCAACCAAAAATGGTAAACAGTGCAACTATCTATAAACAATGCAGTGAAAGAATTCTTCTGGGAAGGTAAATTGTTCAAGTCCTTTAGTCATACAGTTATTTCCCTCATTCCAAAAGTACCAGATCCAATTGTTAGTAAGGACTTTAAGCCTATTGCATGTTGTATCATAATTTATAATATTATTACTAAGATCTTGACTAAGAGAATTAAGAGTATAGTCGGGTTACTAGTGAATCACTCCCAATTAGTATTTATTGAAGAAAGAAGTATTGTAGATAATGTGATCCTTAGTCATGAAATTTTGAAATGGTGTATGAGGAAAGCGATGTCTACTTGGTGTGTTATGAAAGTTGATCTTTGCAAAGCCTATGATTCTATTGAGTGGGATTTCTTAAAGTTTATTCTGTCAGACTATGGTTTCCCCCTAAAGTTCATAAATTGGGTGATGGAATATGTTACCTCTGTGTCTTATTGGGTGATGGAATATGTTACTTCTGTGAGAAGAGCTTTATCTATTTCTCAGATGTTCAACCTGGTGTCAAGCAGGATATCCTCAAATGGCTATAGTAAAGGTTCACTACCATTTAAATACTTAGGAGTCCCCTTGTCATAAAAAAAACTCACTCTCACTCAATGTATGCCTGTGGTGGATATGATTACAAAAAGAATCAAATGTTAGATATCAAAACTTCTAAGTTATGCTAGGAGGCTACAACTTATCAAGTCTATAGTCTTTGGAATGCAAACTTTTGGGCTCAAATGTTCCTCCTTCCCAAAAAGATTATGAAACTGATAGAACAAGTATGCAGAACCTACTTGTCCACTGGATTTATGGATAACTCAAAGAGAGCCCTAGTATATTGGGAGAAACTATGTCAAACCTAGAGGAGCAGGAGGGATGAATGTAATCCACTTATGTAAATGGACAGAACTACCATACTAAAACAACTTTGGGCTCTTGCTTCAAAGAAAGGTTGTCTATGGGTAAAATGGGTTCATATTTATTATATGAAACATAAGGCATTTGAATCTTGTTTAATCCCTGGTAATGCTACTTGGATTATTAGGAAAATTATAGAATCAAGAAGGTTTATCATGGTTGTTCGAACCCTATAGGGTGATCTGTACAACAGGTTACACATAATGATACAAAGAGAAAAGTTTAGTGTTAAGAAAATGTATACCACCCTTAGACATCTCTTCAAAAAGGTGCAGTAGAGGTGTCTTACATCCCACCCAACTATTCATCCTCAATAAAAAGTTTGTCTATGGTTAGCTTTGCATAGAAGATTGCCTACAGTTGCTAGATTGCAGAAGATTAGTATTGTAGTGTCTGGTGAATGTTGATTTTGTGGTGACCATAAAGAAACACTGGAACACTTGTTTTTTATTATCAGGTTACAAGGAGGCTATAGAGTAGAATACTACATTGGCTGGGTGAAAACAATACAATGAGAAGTTGGCAGGATGAAATTTCTATGGCCATGTATTGGGCAAAAAAAAAATATAGTAATGAAGGCATTTTTAGTTGTACTTTTGCAATGATAGTGATAATAATCTGGAGAGAAAGAAATTTAATACGCTTCCAAGGGGGTCAATTCCAATTATTGAGAATGATCAAGGAGATCTCCATTCACATCCACATTAGAGGTGCAAGATTAAAGAAGTGGCAACCATATCTGCAGTTATTGAAGCACACGCCTTGAGTGGGGAGCTATAAAAGTTTCTTTGCCTGGCTTTAGTTGTATAGATTATATCTTATATGTACTTGATATGGTCTTTGACATAGCTAATAAGGAAGGGAGAAACAGGAGTCAGACCTGCTTAGCTTTGTAATGACTTTCACTTTTTGGTATTAATAAAATCATTAACTACAAAAAAAACTATGGAAACACAATTCTCATGGGGAATCATATTATCATGGTTCATGACCATAACAACTAAGATAAAGTTGATGAATCTCATATTTGACTTAGAACCCAATAAAAGAGACAAGGGTTTTTACTTCTAAATTAAGGAAGTTCATGGGAATCAATGGGGGGAAGGGACCCACCAATAAAATCCCATATACCTGAGTGTGAAAACCTTAGAGAAATTGCTTGGGATTGAACTTGAACTTTAAGAATCCTAGTTGCTTCTTAGGAGGAAAGAAAATAACCCCTTGTAACTGCTTTGGGTGGAAATTTGATTAATGCATGAATTACGAAAGTTTGGGCCTTTTATACCATCCTTTGGGAAACCTAAACGACATTGGTTTGGCTTTTAAAGAAGTAGGAAAAGGCTTAAAAGTCCCTGAGAAATCGTGATGGAAATCCTGCTCCCAGTCGTTACGGCTCACCTTATGACTCGTTACGACTGGTCACGAGTCGTGGTCTGAGTCAGAACCTGGAACTTGAAAGTTCAAGCCTTCACTATCCTGACTACGATTCCCCTTTTTACGAATCGTAGTCACTAATTATGAGTCATAAGATAGACTCATCATCACTGGGATAAGGCTGGGGGACACCCTACTATTTTGACTACGAGTCTTTCCTATGACTCGTAGTCACTGGTTACATTCGTAAGGTAGACTCATCATCCCTAGGCTAAAACTGATGGTCCTTTATGTTGTGACTACTACTACTCATAACAATATGTAACATCAAATTAAGGGTTGTCACATGAGTCATTTCCACTAGAAGCTGACTGATTCAAAAGGGGGAAATTTGCATAACTTTTTGCCACGATCTCAGATTAAGGCGAGACTTGCGACGTTGGAAAGCTAACTTAGTGTCCTATATTTTGAGGGGAATAGATCTTGAAATTTTGGAGTAATATGATATATACCCTTGGTATCATTCACCTTTAATGAAATTGTCTAAACTGGAATACTAGGAAAAACAAAGATCACGCACTGAACACTTATGAGTTGAATTATGACTAAATATTTGATTCTAAGACATGATATATGGACTGAACTAAATTCATGAATGTATTCTATGACATGAACATGACTGGGTGGTTGAGATAGAAATAAAAGAATTAATTAATTAAGGAAACTATTAACTTAAGCTGGAACTGGGTTCGTAGAGAAAAGATAGGGGTACTTAGCTCGTATATCAGCTTCTGCTTCCCAAGTAGCTCCCTTAATTGATTGATTCCTCCACAAAACTTTCACTAAGGCAACTTTTTTATTTCTTAACCTATGAATCTAACGATCAAGGATCTCAACTGGGACTTTTTCTTAGGAGAAGCTATCTTTTATGCCCACACTTTCTAAAGGAACTACTAAAGTTGGATCACCAATGCATTTCTTTAGCAAAGTGACATGAAACACTGGATGCACTACCTTCCCAAAATGGCTCAAAATCCTATATGGGTCAACATACCGGGACTGATCATCCCTTTCTTAGAAAATCTCTTCACCCTTTTCATAGGAAAAAATTTTAAATACACCAAGTCACTAACATCAAACTCAAGCTCTCTTTTTCTCGGATCTGCATAGGATTTTGTCAACTCTGGGTTGTTTTCAACCTTTCTCGGATCAAATAAACCTTTCTTATCGCCTCACACACTGAATCTGGCCCTATCAAGGAAGCTTCACCAACCTCAAACCAACCAATAGGAGAACTACACCTCCTACAATAAAGAGCCTCAAATATGGCCTTCTGAATACTGGAGTGATAGTTGTTATTATAGGAAAACTCAATCAAAGGAAAGTGGTCATACCAACTACACTTGAAGTTAATAACATAAGCCCACAACATATCCTCCAAGGTATGAGTGGTGCTCTCTACCTGACAAACTGTCTGAGGGTGAAAAGTTGTATTGAGGTGAACTTACGTACCAAGACCCTTCTGAAAAAACTTTCAAAAATGAGAGATAAACTAGGTACCTCTATCTGAAATGATGGTCAATAAGACTCCATGTAACTTTAAAAGTCCCTTATATAGAATCTAGCATAATCTTTGGTTGAGTCCAATGTGTTAACAGGAAAGAAATGAGCTAACTTGGTTATTCAATCAACAATAACCCAAATATAATCTTACTGACGATGAGTACAAGGTACCCATTTAACAAAGTCCATATTCATCACTTCCCACTTTCAACTGGGGATGCTAAATTCCTGAAGTGTACGACTAGGCCACTGGAGTTCAATCTTAACCTGCTAATAATTTGGGCACTTAGCCACGAATTCCGCAATATCCTTTTTCATACCATTCCACCAATAGACTTCCGACAAATCATAGTGCAATTTAGTTTCTTCTAAGTGAATATAATATCGTAAACCATGTGCCTCTACTAACATTCACTACCTCAAATCATCCACATTCAAAGCACATAACCTGCCCTGACAATAAAGTACCCCATCTCTACCTTGGGAGAAAACCTCAACCTTCTAGTTCTGAACTGTCTTCTTCAACTTAACCAAAATAGGATCTCTGTCTTGCTTTTTCTTCACCTCGGTAACTAAGGAAGATTCTAACCATTCTGAACCCAGAAACTACCTTCGGCTGAATCAACCAACCAAACTCCCAATCAAGCAAGCTGATAAACCTCATACACTAACTTTTTTTTACTATCCTCCACATAACTAAAACTCCCCATAGACAATCTACTAAGGGCATCGTCCACAATATTCTTCTTATCCGGTGATACAACCACCCATATCATAGTCTTTTAACAATTTAAGCCCCCTTTTCTGATGAAGATTTAGGTCTTTTTGCGTGAACACATATTGTAAACTCTTGTGATCAGTAAACACACCAATATGGACCCCATAAAGGTAATTCCTCTAAATCTATATGGCAAAAATAATTGTTGCCAACTCAAGATCATGAGGTGGATGGATCTTCTCATGAAGTTTGAGTTTTCTTGAGGCATAGGATATAACCTTACTTCATTACATCAACACACAACCAAAACCAACTCTACAAGCATCATAATAAACTATAAAACCATCAGAACCCTCGGGTAGAGTCAAAATTGGAGCAAAAGTGAGTCGAGTCTTCAACTCTTAAAAATTCTTCTCATAAGAATCTGACCACAGAAGTTTTCTTCTAAGTCATTATGTACATAAGAGAAGCAATAGAAGAAAATCCCTCAATAAACTTCCTATATTAACCGGCTAAAAAAAAGAAAATCCTTATATCTGATGGAGAGACGGGTCTAGGCCAGTTTCTTACTGCTATGGTATATTAGAGATCAACTCAGATGCCATTACTGAAAATAATGTGACCAAGGAAATCTATTTATTTCAACCAGAATTCACACTTTTTGAACATAACAAATAATTGGTGATCCCTAAGGGTCCGCAAAACAATTCTCAAATAGTCTGCATACTCACCTTCACTATACTAAAAAATAAAGATGTCATCTATGAATAATATGATAAACATGTCCAGGTACTACATGAACACTCTGTTCATCAAGTCCATAAAATCTACAGGATCATTCATTAGTCCAAAAGTCATAACTATGTATTCAAAGTAACCATACCAAGTTCTGAAGACTGTCTTTAGAATGTCACATTCTATGACTCTAAGTTGATGATAGCGGGATCTAAGGTCTATCTTAGAGAAATAATATGCACCCTGAAGTTAGTCAAACAAGTCATAAATTCTAAGGAAAGGATACTTATTCTTGATTGTAACCTTGTTCATCTGACGGTAGTCGATGCACATTCTGAGGGAACTGTATTTCTTGCGCACAAAGAGACCTGGGGAACCCTATGGAGAGACACTAGGTAAAATGAATCCCTTATATAAAAGTTCTTTTAACTATTCTTTCAATTATTTAAGCTAATTTAGAGTCATTATGTAAGGTGGAACTAAAATAGGTTGGGTATCTTGAAAGAGATCTATTTCGAAATCAATTTCCTATTCGGGAGGAACTCCAGGCAGATCTTCAAAAAATAATTTTGGATCTCATTACCTACCAGGACTAACTCAATACTTAAAATCTCATATTTTGAGTCCTTGATAAGGATAAGATGATAGATGCAACCCTTAGAGATTATCTCTCTTGCCTTAAGGTTGGAGACAAATCGACTTATAGGCACTGAGGTACTATCCTTCCATTCCATCTATGGATCATTAGGAAGCTAGAACTAAACTATGTTGTTTGTATAATCAAATAAGTTATAACAAGAGTGGATCCAATCCATGCCAAGGATAACATCAAAATTGGTTATTTTCAACTCTACAAGATCGACTGAGGTAACCTTTTGGGATACTGTGACTGGGAAATTTTTGTACACATGTCTGGCAATAATGGAACTACTTATGGGAGTCAATGCTGAGAAGGGTTCTATAAGAATTTTAGGACTAACTCCAAAATCTACTTCTATAGAGGGAGTCATGAAGAAAAGTGTGGCTTCGGGGTCTTAATCCATATACATGAATGTAAAGGACTTGTAACATGCCAATAACCATATCAAGAGAACCTTCCTGATCTTATCGATTTTGAAGGCCATTGAGTCTATTCTGATGCTTTCCACTAATGGCATTAGAGTTAGTGCCCTGATTAATCAGGCGACCTGCTGAAATCGAAGAGTAATTAGTCTGACCCTGTTGATGAAGATCTTTACCCCTCTGGGAAACCACTAGGCAATCCCTAATTCTAAGACCTACCTTTCCATACCGAAACATGCATCACTATCAGCCATGACCTCACCCTTGTAGTTCTTACCACACTTCTTGTAGACTGGGTTAGTGCAACTACTATTCACACTACCTTGGGAGTTAGAGCCTGGCACTCTATCATGAGTGTATTGTTAGAACTTAAGCACTGAAGCACTGGCAGAACATGGGGTTGGGGATAAAGATTTATAGCAAAACTTAGAACGATTCCCACCATCTAACCTCTACTGAGAAAAGTTGAAACTACCAGTTCTGGACCTCTTATTCTCCCTTTCCCTTTCCTTAGGCTTCTCCTCCTCAATCTATTGAGCATGAACCATTAACCTGGAGAGGTCCATATCCTTAATCAATATAGTTGTTCTGGAATCTTTGACAACATCCTCTGAAGCATCTGATACAAACTTACTCATTCGGGCCCTTGAACCAGCCACCATAGTCAGAGTATATCTTACTAACTGAGTGAACTTAATTGAAATACTCTTTCACACTCATGTTACCCTACTTAAAATTAATGAACTTGTGTACCTTGGGCTCTGTTAACTCGAGTGGAAAGAACCTATTTAGAAAAGCAGTAGCAAACTTCTCCCACTCTACAGGCCCTACGTTGACACCTCAATCTTTCTTCCACTTGTAAACCCAGGTGTGAGCCACCCCTTAAAACTGGTAAGCAGCTAATTTAGTACTCTCACTCAGGATAACTCCCATAATATCAGTTAGTTTCTGCACACAGTCTAAAAACTCTTGTGGATCCTCCTCAGACTTGGATCAAGAGAACACTGAGGGATTCATTCAGGTGAAATCTCAGATCCTTTTATTTCCATAGTTGTTGTTGGGTTGATGGGGACAACAACTTATTGGTTATTTTAGACAGCCATGATTAGGCTAGTGCTGTGATGCTGCCCTAAATTTAGCGTGAGAGACCTACTCACTCAAAGGGTTTTTAGGAATAGGTGGTGTTGGATTATCCTCATTACTCATTCCATTAATCCTTCTATGAGGAATTTTATATATAGGGTAGAGAATGAATTATAAGGAGTTTATCAGAGCTTACTCTCCATCACACGACATGAATACCAAAAAAATAGAGCCTTTCCTAAAACATTTCATTACATGCTTCACACCCCAAAATAAGACTCTACTTAACACAGCTTTTAGACAACCTAGGACATTTTAAACCTTGTGCTCTGATACAAAGTTTGTCACGACCCGAGATAACCCCCTAGTCATAACATGATGCTCAAGGTCACAAGTGACCCCAAGCTAACCTATGATCTGGAGCAAGCTGTAAATGCTGAGAGAAGGTATCAAAATACAGTGCGAAAGTTATTTAAAAGTATCTGACAATCAAAATAATATTTAAAGGTAATTGAAAAATACCAATGAAAAACGTATCTAACTGTCTGAAAGCCTCTAAACATGATAAGTTATGGGGACTCACCAATACTACAGCTGAGTGGCATGGGAATGAACTAAGTGCAATCTGAGAGTCGAGCGTCCGAACCTATGTTATAAGACAACATAGCGCAAAAGAGAGTATGCGGTCAATACTTTAAATGTACAGTCATGTGAGATGGGAAGCTAGTTGAGATACATCTATATTGAACATAAATGTATGATCATGAAAATCGAATGCAAGACCAAGTATAAATATGTACTAAAGTAATATGAATAACTGAGTAACTATAATACTAAATATTTGGTCCAACAAACATGAACTGAATAAAATCTGAATACTAAACTTGAAACTATGGGAGCTAATATGTAATCGACATGCCCTAATCTGAGCTAATCGGGGCCAACTGTAACCCCAGTTGGAAGAGTGCTAGTACGTTGCCAAGGGTAACAACACTAGCTGGCGTGGATCTACTAAATAGATGTCCTGAAGGACTAGGGTGTTAGTCCTCTACTAACGGGTAACCCCTATTAGGGTGTCAGTCCTCAACTGGTGGGCGATACCTTATAACCTACGTTGGTGACATAATTCTAGAATTTTGGGACTTCTACTAAAGGTCTCAACCCTCAATTGGCGGGTGAACCTTCATCCATGTATTCACTCGTTGTTAAGTCCTACTCCCAACTGAACTGACATTGATGCTGATAAAATGCTTAAGATGACTGGTACTGACAAATGCTTAGCATGATAATTTTTTGAATATAATAATATAAGCATGATCCGAATGACTAGTAACCTGAAATTTGTAACATGTATGAATATCTAGGTATCGGGTGTTCACTATCACAGCACAAACTATTACAAAGAAACATGTTAAGGAATAAACTAACCAAGGTATAGAAAATCATGAAGAGTACTCAATATTTCAATAACTAATCATATTATGGACAAGTGACATTATCAAACATATGGAAACACAATTCTCAGGAGGAAGCATATGTTCATAGTTCATGACCACAAAAACAAAGATAAAGTTGAATCTCATATTTGACTTGGAACCCAACAAAAGAGAAAATGGTTTGTACTTTTAAATTAAGGAAGTTCTTGGGACTTAATGAGTGAAAAGACCCACTGATGGAATCCTACATACCTGAGAGTGAAAACCTTGGGGAAACTTTTGGGATTGAACTTGAACTTGATGAACCCTATTTAATTCTTAGGAGGACAAAAAATCACCCTTGGTAACTGCTTTGGGTGGAAATATGATTAATGTATAAATTGGAAAAGTTTAGGTCGTTTATACCATCCTTTAGGAAGCCTAAACAACGTGGGTTTGGATTTTTAAGAAGTGGGAAAAGACTTAAAAGTCCCTAATAAATCATGCTGGAAATCTCGCCCCCAGTCTTCATGGCTCACCTCACGACTCATTACGACTGGTCAAGAGTCGTGGTTTGAGTCATAACTTAGAATTTGAAAGTGTGAGACTTCACTATCCTGACTAAGACCCCCTTCTTACGACTCAAAGTCACCGATTATGAGTTGTAGGAAAGACTTATCATCACTAGGCTAAGGCTTGGGGACACCCTACTGTTTTGACTATGAGCCCTTCCTACGACACGTAGTCAATGGTTACGGGTCGTAAGGTAGACTCTCCATCCCTAGGCTAAATCTAAAGGTATTTTTTGTTGTGACTACGACTACTTGTAATGACTTGTAACATCTAATTATGGTCCATCACATTAGTCGTAGCCACTGGCAACTGACTGACACAAAATGGGAAAATTTGCATAACTTTTTGCCACGATCTAGGATTATGGTGAAAATTGTGACTTTGGAAAGCTAACTTAGTGGACTATATTATAAGGGGTCTAAAGCTTTAAATTTTAGGGTATTCCATATGTGCAATAGAAACACTAGAAATACCAAAATTACAGGAAATATTAAAATTGGAAATACTGGAATAATTGAAAATATTAGAAAAACTAGAAATACTAAATATTACTTAAGGTTGTGTGCCAATCTCAAGTCTATGTGTCAATCTCAAGGTTGTGTGCAAACCTCGTTCATCATCATATTATTATTATTATACATTACATTTGCTATATTATTATTGATGTTGTGATTGTATTTCCATATTGATTGTTATATGTCTAGTTTCTATATATCCTTTTGCTTATACTTGACCATCCGGTATGTAAATGTTTTACTCTGTTTATACTTAAGTATGATATAAAGTACACTTGTGTTATACTTGCTATATTATTATTGTATTTGTGGTATATATTAAAACTGTTAGTGTAAGTGGTGTGGGCTACCGTTGTAGGATATTTTTTGATTGAAGGTGACGTGCCCTTAGTGTGTATTTTGTGTACTCTATTTTCTACTTTGCTCGATCAGCCTATGATACCTACTGAGTACAAGTGGACCGTACTCATTCCTACTGTACCCTTTCGGTGTAAATTATAGTTAAGGTGTGCCCCACATTGCTTGACTCAAGAGATTATTGGAGTTTTTAAGGTAGTTGATGATTTTTAGGCATTTAGATGTCTTCCACTACCTTTATCTATAGACTATGTCCTTACATTCACTTTGGAGACAGAGTTTCTCTTATATTTGGATATCTTATGTATATCTATGGATTCGAGTTATACTAGATACGTTCTTATATTGTTGACACCTGGTGATGAGAGTTATGGATGAATTATTATGTTTCTTTCCACATTTGTTATACGTGTATGATGCAGCTTCATTCTAGAAGCCTTACCATGGGGTTATTATTATCTTTTTTCCTATTGTGTATTAGTTAGGGTGATAGTCTTATTTGTCAAGGTTCACCGCGAGAAGTGCCACCATGACCCTTTGGATTTTGGGTCGTGATAAATTGGTATCAAAGAAGCCATGTTTTATCAGTCTCAATGGTGTAAGAACGAGATGTCTAATAGAGCCTCGCAGATCGGTACATAGGTATCTGTATCTATCTTTGAGAGGCTATAGGATGTATTTAGGAAAACTTTTCTAATTTTATTCCTTATCATGTGAATTTTTTGTATATTTTAAGTTCTGAGTTGTGTTTGACTCTTTGTGTGAAGAACATGTTGACTAGGTCCTGCAAGGTTAAAGATGTGAAGCCTTCTCCCAGAGGTCGAGCTCGAGTTGTGGACGGACTTGAGTGGATAAGCCCATGGATCATCCCTATCTAGGAGGAGTGCTAGGGGACTCTCCCATGAGCCTTGTGTTGGATACTTCTCAGATGGTTATGTTTGGAATGTCTTTTCAGAGCATTGTGGATCATAACAAGATGATAGAGGGTATTCTTAGAGCATCTCAGGGAGGCTCCAAGAGGGTGTGCTATTTTGGGGAGTTTAGAGGTCAGGATCCCTATGGTAGAGATTTTATAAGTTCTCGTGGATATCAGGGTAGGCCAATGTAGGCGGTTTTACAGAGTTCAGGTGGTGGATTTTTTGGTTCAGAGGTGCAGGAGGGCCATCAGGGCAAGTTTAAACTTTACTATGTATGTGATGAGACTAGCCATATAGCCAAGGACTGTCCCTGTCGTATGATTAGAGCTACTCTTATTTTAACGGTGAGATGTAAGGGTACTACCAAAGGTATGAGAGGTAGAGGTAGTGAAGCTCGTGGTAGTGGTCGTGGAACTATTCATCCAATTAGTGGTCATGGTTAGTGTTATGCTATACCTACTAGGCCAGAGAAAGAGCCTTATGATATTGTGATCACAAGTATAATCCCCATTTATTTCAGATCTGCATCTATATTATTTGACCCCGAGTTAACTTTCTCCTATATGTCTGTATATTTTACTTTGGGTTTTGATTTTGGTAGTGAGCCTCTTGTCATGCCTATTCATGTATCTACCCCTTTAGGAGATTCTTTAATGGTGGATCGGGTGTTCCAATGTTGTGTTGTGACCTTTTATGGTTTTGAGACTTGGGTAGATTTGATTATGTTAGATATGGTTGATTTTGATGTTATTTTGGGTATGGATTGGTTGGTTTCTTATCATGTTGTCTTAGATTATTTTACTAAGACTGTGACTTTAGCTTCGTCGGGTGTACTAAGGATAGCTTGGAAGAGTACGCTTTATTTGGGTCCTAAGAGGATCATATCTTATGTTCAGGCTTGTAGATTGGTTGAGAGGGGATGTTTATCGTATTTTACTTATATTTGTGATACTATTGTTGTTTCACCTCCTTTATAGGATTCTGTTTGTGTTGTCCATCAGTTCGTGGATGTGTTCCCTACGAATTTACCTGGTATGCCTCCAGACCGGGATATTGATTTCGCTATTGATGTTGAGCCGGGAACCAAGCCTATTTTTGTCCCTCCTTATAGGATGGCCCTAGTCAAGTTGAATGAATTGAAGGATTAGTTGCAGGAATTATTGGATAAGGGATTTGTCCAGCCTAGGGTATCACCTTAGGGTGCACATATCTTGTTTGTGAAGAAGAAGGATAGGTCTATACGTATGTGTATTGATTATTGATAGTTGAAAAAGGTGACGGTTAAGAATAAGTATCCTATTTCTCGTATTGATGATTTATTTGATCAGCTTTAAGGTGTTACGGTGTTTTTAAAGATTGATTGGAGATTTGATTATCACCAGTTGAGAATTAGAGCTTCGTATATTCTGAAAATAGCTTTTCAAACTCGATATGGTCATTATGAATTCTTGGTCATGTCCTTTGGGTTGACTAATGCCCCTGTCGTGTTCATGGGGTTGATGAACCAAGTGTTCCGACCATATCTCGACTCATTTGTTACTTTATTTATAGATAATAACTTAGTTTATTCCAATAATAAGACTGAGCATGAGAAGTATTAGGGGTTGTGCTTCAGAGATTGGGGGATAAAAAGTTGTATGCTACGTTCTCCAAGTGTGAGTTTTGGTTGGAGTTTGTTTCTTTCTTGGGTCACGTGGTGACTAAGGATGGTATTATGGTTGATCCAACTAAGATTGCAGTGGTTCATGATTGGGTTAGACCCACTTTGCCCACTAAGATTTGGAATTTTATTGGCTTTGTAGGTTACGATCAGTGATTTGTTAAGGTTTTCTCATCTATTGTATCTCCATTGACTAAGTTGATGCAGAAGAAGTTTTTTTTTAGTGGTCCGATGCTTGTGAGGTGAGCTTTCAAAAGCTCAAGGATTTGTTGACTTCAGCTCCTATTTTGACTTTACCCAAGAAAGGCGTGGGTTTTATCGTCTTTTGTGATGCTTAAAGAGTTGGGTTAGGTGGTTTGTTGATGCAGGAGGGTAAGGTGATTGCATATTATTCTCCTCAGTTGAAGCCCAATGAGAGGAATTATCCTACCCATGATTTGGTGTTGTGCACGATTGTTTTTGCTTTGAAGTTGTGGAGGCACTACTTATATGGAGTTCGTTGTAAGATTTTCTCAGATCATCATAGCCTTTAGTACTTTTTCACCTAGCGATATCTTAATATGAGGCAGCATCGTTGGCTTGAGTTACTTAAGGACTATGACTTAACCATTCTCTACCATCTAGGCAAGGCTAATGTGGTTGTGGATACCTTAAGCCGAAAGTCAACTAGCATGGGTAGCTTAACGCATCTTTTGACCCAGGAGAGGCCTTTAGCCTTAGAGGTTCATTTTTCATCTAACCAGATAGTTAGGCTTGATATTTCGACCCCTGATGTTTGTTGGCATTTATGGAGGCTAGGTGTTTTTTTATAAAGCAGATTCGAGCTCACCAGTTTGATAATGTGGGATTGAGATTGCTTTGAGATGAGGTGTTGAGTGGCAATGCTAAGGAATCTTCACTTGATTCGGAGGGTATTTTAAGGATTGGTGGTCGAGTTTATGTGTCGAGGGAGGGTGACTGGATTAGATAAATTTTAAAGGAGGCCTATTAATCTAGGTATTCTATCCATCTGGTGTGACTAAGATGTATCGTGACTTGAGGCAGCATAACTGGTGAGGTGATATGAGGAAGGATATAGCGGACTTTGTAGCAAGTTTCCTTTGTTGCCAGTAGGTGAAGGTCGAGCATATAAGACCAGGTGGATTGCTTCAGAGGTTACCTATTCCTGAGTATAAGTGGGAATGAATCACGATGGATTTTGAGATGGGTTTGCCTCATTCTTCTCATGGTTCCGATAGTGTTTTGGGTCATTGTGGATCGATTAACCAAGTCTTCTCATTTTTTACCAGTTCAGGTTTTCTTTAGTGCCGAGAAGTTGGCTTGTATCTATATTCATGAGATTGTGCGTCTACATGGTAACTCGTGTCTATCATCTCGAATTGTGGTCTTGTATTCAAATCTCACTTTCGAAAGACTTTTTAGGATGATTTGGACACTCGGGTTGATCTTAGCACGGTGTTTTACCCCCAAACTGATGGTCAGACAGAGTGGACTATTCAGGTTTTAGAGGATATGCTCCGCGCTTGTGTGATTAATTTTAGTGGATAATGGGAGCAGCATTTAGCGTTTAATAACAGCTACCATGCCAATATCGATATGGCTCTTTTTGAGGCATTATATGGTAGGCGTTGTTGCTCTCCAGTTGGTTGGTTTGATGTTTTTGAGGTTAGACCTCGAGGTACGAACTTGCTTTGTGAGTCCTTGGATAGAGTTCGGATCATTCAGAATAGACTTTGAGTGGTTCAGAGTAGACAAAAGTGCTATGCAGACCGTAGACTTTGTGCCTTGAGATTTGGGGTAGGTGACCAGCTTTCCTTTGAGTTTCATCTATGAAGGTGTGATGAGGTTTGGGAAGAGGGGCAATCTCACACCCATGTATATTTGTATGTTTGAGATTCGTCAGATTGTTGGTGTTGTGGCCTATGAATTAGCTTTGCCCCTAGATTTATTGGTTGTTCATCCAGTTTTTCATATTTCTACGCTTTGCCATCACATTCTTGATGAGTCCCATGTAATTCGTTGGGAGTCATTTCAGTTAGATGAGCGGTTGTCTTTTGTTAAGGAACCGGTCTCCATTTTGGCTAGAGATATTAGACGGTTGCGTTCTAGAGTTATCCCTGTGGTTAAGGTTCAGTGATGATATCGACTTGTATATGAAAATATCTGGGAAGTCGAGTCTGATATACATAGTTCTTATCCCCAGCTCTTTGTTGATTCAGGTATTTCTTTACCTTAGTTCGAGGACGGATTAGATTTTTAGTGGTGGATGATGCAACGACCTAAAAATTTGATAAAATATGTGTTTTTGTGTGAAATAACTATTTTACCCCTCCCCTGATTGCATTGTGGCATTTATGGGATATGGGGGTGATTGACATGGTTCTCGATGCATTTTGGTGTCTTCTGTGTGATATTATGATTTTTTGTGGCTTTGAGAGTCTTATTATAGACATGCATAGTTATATTTTGATCCGTGTGATGGATGGTTGAATGGGTTGCGCCAGCAGCTCCGAAATATTGATATTAGGCTAGGTAGACCTTTGGTTCGGTTCCCGATGCACCCGAACTCATTTCGACCTATTGGTTGAAAAGTTGGAAAAATTGGAAATATGAGTGTGGGACCCATAGTTGGTCGAAATAACCTCGAATGAAAAATCATACTTTGCCAATACGTAGGGTGGTAACATGTTTGATATGGTATTACGGCTTTTAAATCTCATTTTAACCCTTGATTTGGAAAATTGTGATTTCGAATTTTGGGAGTCAACTCTGTGAAAACATCTTTTCAAAAATTTAACTTCATCAACACATCTGGAACGTCGAATTTAGTAGGATTACATAGTTTATTTGCGTAAATTGGATTTTAAATGAATTTCGAACACCCTGTCGAAGTCCGTTTTAGACTTAGAAAATCTGGTGCATCAGGTTGTTGGTGCAACCTGGAGCACAAAGGGTAAAACGCATTTGGTGCATGCATTTTATGGTTTAAAGTGTAAATTGCATATGGGGCATATGATTTATGCTTTATACACCCGGTAACCTGATATAAGTACATATAGCCCTTTTTTGCCCAGTTTTGCTCATTTTTCACCTTGCCTCTTTAGAGATAAACTCCAATATAGTGTGACAGCTTAAACGTGAAGTTTTTGGGTGCTTAGAAAACTAGATTAACATCTATTTCTCAATTCTTTTACGGATTTAAGGTGAGATTTCATCCTTTTCTTACTTTAAATCTTGATTCATTATTCAAAAAACTTATTACTTGATTTATCCCCAAATTTCACTTCGTTTTACTTGAATAATGTTCCTAATACTATAATTACTTGCTTTTTCTCGATTTCATCTTCAAAATATCTTTGATTCTTGATTTTAAAATGAATTTCAAAGGTTTTACCCGGTAAAGACTAAAACTAGTTTTTTTTTCAATTTGAAACTCGATTTGACTTGAATTTTCACCTGTAGATTCCTAAAGGTATGGAAAATATGTTTTTGAAGTAAAGTTATGATTTTTTCATTCTTTTTCAAAAATTCATTTTGGGGTTCCATTTTGACCCCAAATCAAAAATAGGCAATATGGGTATCGTTGGCTGTGTTTTGATGCATAGATTCTATATTTCTTGATTTTACTTGATTTTGGAATTGTTCGTGAGAAGTAAGATTGCGGTATCAAAGTGTAGTAGACCGGTTTCGGCCTTCGAGGTAGATTATGGCTTAACTCTTCAGACTGAGCTGGGTAGCCAATTTGTATACCAAAATGCATGTTAAGGGTGAGAACTAATCATGAAATATGGCTATTTATATGTTATATCCGTGTGGGGGCCTAAATATGATGTAATTGTTGAATCTGAGATATCATGTGATATATGTGACCGTGCGGGGCTTATGTGATGATTGATAGCCTTGAATACATAAGAATAATTGTATTGCATTGTTAGAAATGCCTATTGTGGCATCTTTGACGTATTGTGATATATTCATACTTTCTGGACATGTGAAAAATTCGTGGATAGTGAAAATAGTGAGAGGATATTGGCTCACGCGGTTGTCGAATGATAACATTGTGGTTGGTTGTGGAATACTTCATATGAATTGATTGTGGAAATACATCATGTGGATTGATTATGGAAATACTTATTTTGAATGGTTCTAAATCTTGTATCGTCATTCTCATGTCATCATATGCATCATTTCACTTGTTTGTGTTATTGCTTTATATTTACTTGTTGTCATGTATGTGTACTTGATTTGTGTCTTATGTTATGTATATGCTTTGAAAATACTGGAAATACTGGAATTACTGAACATATTAGAAACACTAGATATAGTAGAATTACTGAAAATATTGAAAATACTGAATATTGCTCAAGGTTGTGTGTCAATCTCAAGGTTATGTGCCAACCTCGTGCATCATCATCATCATCATAATCATAATCATATTATTATACATTGTATTTTCTTTATTGTGATTGATGTTGTGATTGGATTTTCATATTAACTTGTTATATGTCTACTTGCTCTATATCATGTTACTTATACTTGACCATCTTGTATATACATGTTCTTTTCTGTTTATGCTTGCGTATGATATAATGTATACTTGTGTTATACTTGATGTATTGTTGTTGTATTTGTGATATATATATATATATATATATATATATATATATATATATATATATATATATATATTAGATTTGTTAGTGTAAGCGGTGTGGGCTATCATTGTGGGACATTTTCTGATTGCGGGTGATGTGCCCTTAGTGTATATTTTGCGTACTTTATTTTCTACTTGGATCCTTTGGCCTATGATACCTACTGAGTACAAGTGGATCGTACTCACTCCTACTGTACCCTTTCGGTGCAGATTTAGATTCGGGTGCACCCCACGTTGCTTGACTCGGACGATTGTTGGAGCTTTCAAGGTAGTTGATAATTTTCAGGTGTCCGGATGTCTTTCACTACCTTTCTCTATAGACTATGTCTTTACTTTTACTTCATAGATAGAATTTCTCTTGTATTTGGATATCTTATGTATTTCTATGGATTCGAGTTGTACTAGACACGTTCTTATACTGTTGACAACTAATTTTGAGAGTTAAGATTGAATTGTTATATTTTTTTCCGCATTTATTATACTTGTATAGTTCGATTTCATTCTAGAAACCTTACTGTGGGGTTATTATTGTCTTTTTTTCATTTGTGTATTGGTTAGGATGATGGCTTACTTGTCAAGGTTCACCGAGACAGGTGCCATCATGACTCTTTGGATTTAGGATCGTGACAAAAACGTCAAGGAGGAGAAAGATGTGTGAGATACGAAGAAGGGGCGGGGGAGGGGGCGGGGGCAGGAGGATAGGGAGGGAAAGTTTTCTAAAAAATAATTTGAAGGAGAAGGAGATTAGACATTAATGATATTAAATTGGTGAACAGAAGATATTCATGCAAATTTGTAGGGGGCAATTAATATATCCTAATTTTTATGGTAGAAGTTATGTATCTGAAAATTTAAAGAGGGAGAATGTAAATTAGGGATATTTATAATTTTTACTAAGTGAAGAGATTTTTAGTATTTTAGGTAACTTAAGTTGTGGTTTGTGAAATTTTTTCATTTATTTATGGGAAAGTTTCACAAGTAGCAAACTTAAGCTCATAACTAGACGTTTCATAGCAACAGTTTCTTAATTACTCGAAATAATAACTTATATTTTGTATTTTAGGTCATTTTTAATAAATACAAAAGGATCAATGCCCCTTATTTTTCTCGAATATGTTGAGATAAATAAGGAATGATTTAACCACTACAATTACGCCATAAATTTAAATTTAAAGATTTCTTTTTTTCATAAATGATTTTTACCAAACGAATACCTACTTTATTTCCAACAGCTTAATTCAAATTCAAAATTGATGTAACTGTATATTTTCTTTCCTTCATGGTCTTCAAAATAAATCATATTTGTTGATACAGGTATTCAATCTAGAACTTGATTTTGAGATTTTTTGTATATCTATTTCACCAAAACTGATTTTGAGATTTGCCGTAAATGTATTTCACCAAAATATATGTATTTACATAATTGAATTCGAATATACTTATAGATTAAGTCCACTTTATTATTTTGTTCAAACTCAATTTTGCTACATTCAAATTATTCAATTCAGAGTGTAAAATATAAAACAAAATACAACATGTATATACATATATGTATACAACTTATAAAATACATAACTGATAGTTTACAAAATATATATATGACATTGAACTATACAATACCCAGCAATTATATACATATACATATACAATACAGAAAATATATATATATATGACACTATAAAAATACAATACAAATACATATGTTACACTATAAAAGACACAACACAATCCAAATACACACCTGACACTGTAAAAAAAATACATATACGTATACATATACATATACATAGACATATACATATACATATACATATACATATACATGTACATGTAAAAATACAAATATTTACAAGACTCATATGTTATATATATATATATATATATATATATATATATATGAAAATCAGTACTCACCGACAATATATATACAAACCAGTGATGTGCCAGACAGCGAGAAGCTTAGAGGCAATAGCAATGGGCCCCGACATGCTATGGTGGTCACTTCAAAGCTTACCAAAAATGAAGATAAAGAGGCAAGTTAAAGCTTCAAAGGGAGAGATATTGAGCAGGTACTGGATGTTACTATACCAAGCGACGTCGTGATTGAAGTAGCTATCTCCAAAGGTGGATGGCGGAGGATAAAATATGGAGTTGGATCCCATGGAAGGTGGGTCAACCGAGAAAGTGGATGTGATCTTTGTAGAAAACGTGGGAAAAAATAGTTGGAATTGAAATCTGAAAAATAGGAGAAAATTGAAAAAAGAATATAAGAGATAAAGTAATAAAAGGAAAGAGATAAATGTAGTAGCGTGAAAAGATAAGAAGTTACACATGATAACTGTAAAAAAGCCAGTAGTGGCTTGGTCCTGCTGAAAATATTGTTATTTTTGCAATAAAACTTAATTTTGTTAAAGTGTTGCTATTTAGCTTAATGATGAGCTTAAGTTTGTTACTTCTTGTATTTTTTCGTTTATTTAAGGGGAAGGGATATTGTATGACTTTTTTCAAAACAAAAATGGCACAAGTTTGAGCTTTTGGACAAACTAGACCACTCGACCCATTTTAATTCCACTTATTGGTCATTTTCTTATATGATCAATTTTTTACCCTTTATTTCATTTTTAAAAAAAATATAGTTTTTGCTACTTTTTTGGGCAAAAAACATCTGTTTTTTTTTTTTTTTGAAAAATAATTGAATATGTATAAAAACTGTGTAATTATTTTATAAAATATGTATCTTATATAAAAATTATATAGAACGTGTATAGAAAATGTATAGTTATTATATAAAATATGTATCTAAATAATAATATAGCTAAAGATTGTATAAAATTTGTATAAAACCGTATAGCTATTGTATAGAATATGTATATGTATATAATATGTATAGAAACTACATAATTGTTGTATATAATATGTATCTTAATAGTTACTATAGATACATATTGTATAGAATAGACCCCTCAACTATGACTTGTACCTATCAGACTTCTAAACCCCTCGAATTTTGTTTCAATTGGGCCTTTTTTGCCTACATGGCATATTGCGTGCTATGCAAATGCTAGGGGCGCGTAAAGAGTATTTTTTTTACTAAATTCCAAATAAAAAGATGTCAAGTGGTATGAGGGCCCCAAAAATTATTAATAAAGCAAAATTCTTTTTTTTTAAAAAACCTCAATCATTCTCTCCCTAGCCTCCCTCCCCCATTCTGATACCCCCTTCTTTATCTTCTTCCCCCACTCTTCTTCCCCGTTCTTTTTTTTTCTTAAACTTAATTAGTATATGATTACCCAGAAAAATACTTTCGAACTCTTATTACTAATTATATTCTTTTCTTTTATACTTTCAGGAAATTAAATGTAGGTGATGTATTGTTTAAATAGATTTTCATCTTATTCAAGATTTTGGCATAATCATCTAAGTTAATAACAAAAACTGACATTACTTCTCTATCGATGGGATTTTCTATGTTTTACCAAAAAATAAAAAGATTGGAGAACTTAATTTTTTTTAAAGTTCTGCTTCTTGCAGAACAATGGAGAAGAGAACAAGGGTTTGATTTCACCATTATTAGCTGGAATTAACTGCTTAAGAGCTTCCAATTTTTCAGAAACAGAAGTGCATTAGCCAATTCTACCGTCGTCCCCATCAACGTTGACAAGCCTCGATGTATTTTGAGATTTGCATATTTTTTTGTGAGTGGTACAATTCTACCGTCGTCCCCATCTTCTTTTTCTTCTCATTGATAAGTTAGCAGAGGGAGAACCCATTATCGAATTGTGATGTAAATTTGGAGAAGATGAATTTTGAGTTTTCCAGTGGAACGGATGACGGGGGGAGATTATAGTTAAATATGTTCCGTGATAATATAACGAAGAAAGCAACGCGATTTTGGGGTTTAAGTAATGAAAACTTTTTTAATTGTCACTTCTTCGACAATGCATTACAGAAATGGCATTACCACTTTTTTTTTTAAGTTCATCTTCTATAAAAAAAGATGGAGAAGAGAATAGAAGGGGTGTTGTGGGGGGACGGGTGGGGTTGAAGGAACCAATATTTATTTTTATTTTTTAAAAAAATTATAATTAAATTTTAATAATTATTGGACCCACAATGTCACGTGTCAGCTTTCAATTAGCCCTTTTTGCAACATCATCGCGTGTGTGCAACACACACTTTGAGCTTTTAGATGATTGAGAAAAAAAGGCCCAATTGGAACAAAATTCAGGGGGTTTAGGGGTCTAATAGGTACAGGTCATAGTTGAGGAGTCTAAGTGAATTTTCGAAACAAGTTTGAGTGTCTGTCGATGACTTTGGCCTATAGAATATGTATAAAAATAATATAATTATTGTATATGATATGTATATGTATATGATCTATATGAAAATTGTATAATTATTATATAAAATATGTATCTAACTAATTATTGCAGATAAATATTTTATAAAATATGCATAAAAGTTATATTATTGTTGTATAAAATATGAATCTCGTATCTGATATGTATAGAAATTGTATTGGTATAAGATGTGTGTATAACCTATATCATTGATGTTTAAAATATGTATGTGTATCATTGTTGTATAAAATATGTATTTCTATACGATGTGTATAAAAAGTGTACTATTATTGTATTGTATACGAGGTGTATAGAAATTATATAATTATTGTATAATATATATATATATATATATATATATATATATATATATATATATATATACGGGGGAGGGGGGGTATTTTATATGCATTGATACATTCTTTTTTACCTGTATTTGAAAAATAAAATAATTATATAATAATTATGTAATTTTTATAATTATTGATTGTTCTTTTTTGGTAGAATTAGAAAAAAAATGGATGAATTATTTTTTAAAGGGCAAAATTCAGAAATAACATACTTATCCCCTTATGAGTTTCATAATTACATAATATAGCAAGTTGTATTTTGTATTTTTGTAAACTGTTGCTACAAAAATATAAATACATATAAATATATATGCTACAAAATATAATTTGATAAAAGTATTACTATTTTTTATAATTTAATATTTAAATATGCTATTTTATGTATTTTTTTCTTTTTTAAATAAAGGACCAAAATGTAAGAAAGCAAAAAAATGGGGACATGCGTCAGCCCAATGGCTATAATATGACATTTGCAATTCATGGGTCATTTTTGGAGAAATATTTTTGGCCGACAAGTCATCCTTTCTCCTTTATTTAATTCATTGTTTTGGGTTATAGATATTTTAATTTTTAACGAGTTGATGATATGAATTTGTTAATATTAAAGTGTCTAATCGGTATAACATTAAATTCAATTGTCCAAATGGACTATGTAAATAAAATGGATGATGTTTTCTATTTATTTCTAAACTATTTATCTCTGAAAGAGAGAACTACAACAAACAACATGGAGCTTGCATAACACCATGAAAATAGTAAAATTTAGGAAAAATTTTATAAAATCACAACCTAAGATATTTAAATTACTAAAAAATTCTTCACTTAACAAAAATTATAAATATTAATAAAAATTATAAATATCCCCTATTTACATTCTCTTTCTTTAAATCTCCAGATATATAACTTCCACCCTAAAAATTAGGATATATTTATCGTTTTTCTAAAAATTTGTCTTAATATTTTCACTTCACCAATTTAATACCATTAATGTCTAACCTCCCCCAGCCCCTCCCTTCAAAGTATTTTTCAGAAAACTTTCGCCTCCCTATTCTTCGTCGGAGTATCCACTAGAGAAACAAGAAACGACGGTGATGTACGATGTCTCTGACCACTGTCAATCCTTAACCCAACAAACAATGATTCAATAGACGGCTGAAGATGAAACTCAGTGAACTCTGTTAACCCATTCCGTAGAAGAAAAGAGAATCTGACACTTCTAGATGAAAAGGTGTTGTATCGAAAAGAAAAGTTGTTAAAGTCACAACGAGAGACATCTTACCAAAGGCTTAATAATTTTTTGTATCTGAGCGTTTTAATTTGAGATACATTTTTTTATTAGCTGAAGATACATAATTTAGCTTAGTTCTATATGTATGTTCCAGGTGCATATTCTTGTATCTATACGCCTGATACATTTTTTTGATATGTATCTTTTTCATATACATGTATATAGTTAGAAGTTTTCTGTATGTATCTCTGCACCTGATACCTTTTTTGTATTATGTATCTTTACCTTTTATTTCAAATCTCATTCTTTATACTTAATACATTATGTCTTACCATGATACGTTTTTAACCAATATTTGTATCTCTTTTTTAAGGGTTTAAAATTCATTGCAAAAAGTTGAAAAAGAAAAATAACACCAAGAAAAAAGAGAAAATTAAAGAAGAATGAACGTGGAAGTTGAATATGGAGAAGAATATTTCAAAATAATTGCATTATTAACTAAATACCATTTTTGAGATATTTAAATACTAATTAAAAGATCTACAGAGTAAATTGCTCTTTAAATGAGTTAATTACCATTACTTTTCATAATTACATTAAATAAATTGATTTTTAACATGTAACATTAATTATGTATCTCTTTTAATTTTATGTATCTAAAAAAAAATAAAAAAAATTCCAACATTTGAAAAATAAAAGGATATAATTATGAATAAACTAATCAGAATTTATGTAGAACTCACTTCTTCTTACAATCCCATTCCTATATCTCGTCCTCCATCAGGCCTCTCTGTAATAAAATATACTTGCTCACTTATACCTTTCATTTTGGACTTTGCAAGTTTCTTAAAAAATATTAATTATAAATATTTTATTACAATATTCATATTAATTTATATATAGTCCTAAGATTTAAAAATAATTAATTAATGTTGAGGATAAATAAAATATAATTATTTTTAATTTATATATTAAAAGTGACAGTCTATTTACAAAATATTAAATAAGTAAAAATAAATAAAGTGACTATATTTTCTATTTTATCCCTCAGCAAGGTTTTATTAAGAAGAGATAATATATAAAATTTCCCTCAAACTTGTGACGTGGCAAGTAATTATTTATCCTCGTAATTTCATTTCAATCAATTGAATTAAGGGTGATGTGGCAAAGAAAATGCAACTACCCCTACACGCGTGTAACAAAATATAAATATTATAAAAAATGATTCAACTGTACAGATGATATCTTTTAATTGGAGAATATTATACACTTATTATATTTTTCTTAATTATTGGAGTATATTTTTCATTTTAGTTTTTTCTTTTCTTTTTCCTTTTTCATACTTTCTCCTTTTATCTCTTTATTGTTTTCTCGACTCTTCAACTCATTCGTCTCTTTCAATATCTTTTCTCCTCCTCTACACCACTAACTAAAAATTCTTTTTTTGTTGTCTTGTAAATAATTTAGTTAATGAGTTGGATATTACACATTAAAAAAAGGTCAAATATGTTTCTTAAACAGATTGATGTGGGTGTGGTGGTTGAAGAAATTGTTAACTGGCACTATTTTTTCCAGTGAAGTTGACCACATATATGTTTTTACTAAAATAAAATATTAGTTAAAGTATTTTTCTAAGATCTTACCCATTTCTTTATAAAGTGAAATTTAAAATCTGAAATTAGAGATTGAAATTGTCCTACCCTTACCAAAAAATCAGATTCGAGGACGACCTTGCTTTTGTCTTGTACATAATCAGGGGCGGACTTACATTTATTTGTGAGGTGTTTCGACACCCGCTAAACTAAACGTAAAATAGGCAAAATTACATAAAAAATATACAAAAATAGATATATAATATGTAAAAACACCTACTAAACAAAAAGTTAGTTGGATGCATTTAAGTTGACTTTAAAATTTATGTCATAAATATGTAGTAGCTCTATAAGCTGCCAAAAATGCGTGTACAGTTACAGGTGTCACATGCGCGTACAACATTCGTATACATGTATGAGATTGTGTTGGGTAGCGTCTATTAAATTCACATTAAAATAGGAAGGTAAAAGACATTTTATTTTTGTTTTGTTTTTTTAAGATATCCCCAGCCGTGAGACTAATCCTCCATTCCTCTGTCAGCGCACTAAGTAGTAGGGAGTTAACTGGCCACATAATTTACTTCATTTGCCAGGTAAAAAACACTTTAATTAGTTATAGTGCAGAGTTATACTCCTAACAACTTTCACCACGAAGGTGGGAAACTATTTATATTTTTATTTTGAAATTAAAAAATATTATGAATTATCTATTTTTAGCAAAGATAAATATTTAGACATGAAAGAATATTAAAACCACTTATATGTTTCATTTTTTTATTTGTCCTCTTTCTTTACTCTTCTTTTATTTCATATTTTCAACACCATTAATGCTAAAGGCTGAATTCTTTTTTGGCGATATTGTTAACAAGTTGAATTTGTTCGTGAGTCAAGAGACATGTTATTATCTTAGCTTCGGATTAACAGTGTAAATTTACAAAAACATAAATAACATAAACGAAAGATCAAACAAATTAATTAAGGCAAAGATTGAGAATAAACCTATAATAGCAGTCGAGTATTGGACCCTTTTAGCTAAGGGCGATACGTGAACGAGCTTGTGCACAATAATGAAGAAACAATAAAGAAACTAAAGAAATCAAGAATGCTTAGGAACCATGCTAGAGATATTTTATTGCTTATAGAGTAAAGATGAACCAACGTTTCACAATGGAACAAATATTGCTTTTCGGCAATAGAATAATGTTATTCTCTGAGTCCATAGCACCACATCCAGAGACCCTTGGCCACTGGTCCTTGAACTGTTGGGGGATGCCAGCTCAGTACTGTGCATGTGACGATGTTCAACCGAGAGTTGCCCAGGCACCTATATGGCCTAACACATTTTCCTCTTGATCGGTCCTTTGTATGCAATCACCATCTCTAACTGATCTCGAGCGCTCCTAAGTATATATCTCACCATGTTGGCATTAACCCCGAAATGGTGATATTGTGGGCCAACCCCACTTATACTGTAACACCCCAAAAATTCAAGTCGCTATTAGAACCATACTTCAAGTTCATGAAAAATCAAACATCATGTTTTCATAGTTTGGTAAGTGATTTAGACATATATTAAGGCCCCAAATAACTCCTACCTTATAGACAAGTCAAAATATCTCTTATCGATTAAATTTGAGTGAAGAATATTGTTATAGTCAGCTTTAAACGAGCACAACTTTTAAAGTACTAAGTATTTCTAAGCTCAAGACCCATTAAAAAATAGATAATTGAATTAACTTTCCAACACCATCAGTTTTGCCTTAATCCGATATCGAAGTAAACAGTTATGGTCAAATTACTGAAACACTGTCAAAGTTGTCAGTGACGATGACTCGTAGTCAGACCCTACGAGTCATCAAGAGTACTTGTCGTCATAGAAGTAGGGACCAAAATTTGAGTCCTTTGGCCACGACTCATGACCAATAAGTCGTAGTCTAAGTCGTTGGGGCTACTTCCAAGAATTTTCTAAACGATTTTGGAGGGATCGTTTGGTCTTTTTTCACCCTTTTAACCTCAAAACTAGATCGTTTCAATTGTTACAAGAGGCATAAGTCTATTTAATCATCCAAAATCTCTCATTATTTTCCCCAAATCTATTGTAAGTCAAAAAAATCAAGTGATTCAACTCTCAAACAAATCTAAGCCTAGGATTTTTTTTCAAAGCCAAATTTCCAAGGCTTCAGTCCAAGATTTCATCAGTCCAAGCATGTGGGTATTCAATAAGGAATTCCTTTCATCCTTATGCCCAAAACCTAGTTTTAAAATATGAATTTCAATTATGATTCTCATGAACTAGAATTTTTACCCAAATAGAATTCCAAGCCTAAATTCAGTTCTCTTAAATATATTTTACATTCGTGAGCATGTTTTCATGATTATTTATAATTTCTTATGACTATATTATGACATTCACAATATTCTCATGTTCATGCATGATTTATATGATAATACTTCAGATTTAAAGTATATAATCAAGATATGTATGATGTATCAGTTTTCAAGACTATCAAACATTATTTAACATGATTTTACAGATTTCAGTCGATATTTGTTGACTATCATATTTTCTCATAAAATTTAGTATCTTTATATACTTAGAACTATGAACCTTCGGTATATTGATAAATTCATGATTTTGAACTTGTGTTACGAAATTTCACATTTCTCTTCAGATTATAAAATTTATCATGATAATTGCATTTTTTAGAGATGGCGGGTTATAAACACCCGATGACTTAGGATATCATGCATTGTCAGTCAAACACTCAGTCATTCAATTTTCATGATTTAAATATTTTCAGGAACAAAACTTTTCTTTCAACATCAAGACTTCAGTATTATTGAGTTGTTCTGTATATTAACTTATACTCCGTTGGGAATAGTACTTAGCATCGAGCGAACGCAGGAATGGAGGCTCACCCGTCAGTTAGGTTGGGACCTTTAGTAGAAGTCCCTAAGTTCCAAAACTACTGTGTCACCGTACGTTCTAAAGGGTAACCACTCATATCAGGATTAACACCTTAGTTCTTTTGGACATCAGTTTAGTGGTACCACGTCAGATCAGCCTTTTATACTCTGGCAAGGTATATTGGCCATTTTTTTATGGGATTTATACATCGAACTCGCATGGTTATATATCGATTGATAGTTTCTCCCGCATTCAGACTCAGTTATAGCATGACCTGGAAATCTGTTTATTCATTACAATATTGATTAGTTATATATTTATTTACTTGATCGTTGCATTAGTTCACATCCCACAGTTTCAAACCCAATATTCATTCATGATCCTCAGTTTAGCTATACTTTATTTTATACTTTGAATTTTCAGACATCACTGTACATCAGTATATATGTATTTTATATAAGGTTACTATACTAAAGTTTAGCTCCATGCATTCAGTTTGCTCTCAAGTTCATCTTCTTTGAAATTAGTTAGCATTCAGTATAATTTTATAACATATTCATCATTAACTTGAGATTAAATATAATAGTTATGTTTCTACCGCTTCCCAGTTTACAAAATTATTTTAACTCATGATTTAGAGATTTCACTATGCCTCATAACTTTTGCGTACATGCATGTTTTAAATGCATATTTCAGCAAATGACTTATATCCTCAGTTTTAAAGTATGTTTTAAGTGTTTTCATGACTAGTGCATATCTCACATACTCAATACATTTCAAAGTACTGATCAAATATCTCTCCTGCCTATATTTTTCATGTGATATAGATTCAGGTGCTTACTATCAGGATCATAGTTAAGCAGATCATAACGTTCAGCCAGCAGGTGATAAGTTCTCTTATTTTGAGGACTCAAATCAGTTGAAGTTTCAATATTTCATTTTCTTATTCATATGTATTGATTAGGGATGGTTGGGGGTCATGTACAGACTACTTATAATCAGTATTAGTAGAGGCTTCATAGATAGTCAGTTAGAGTTATTCTATGTAGTTTCAGTTCTTCTTTCTTTCAGGTTACAATGCTGTAAATTTTTAACAAAACATATTGAAACAACTTAACTCATGATTATGCTTTTGCTCAATTAATTTAGCATTTATATATGTTTTAATCAATTGCTCAAGCAAAATGCCAGTATTATGGGCTAGTGGGATCACTTGTGGTTCTAAGTAACGTGTTACGACTAGGAGGTAGTCTTGAATTGTGACATACATGTACCCGACCCAATCTAGCTCAATCGGCCCAAATCCATATCAAGCCCTTTTCACCCATACAAATATTTTTACTTTACCACTCTCTCTAACCACCATATATCGATAGATAGCATCAACATCATCGACATCATATGGACACCCAAATTTATATCTTATTCTAAATTTTCCACCTAAAATAGAAGTCCATCAGTATAACAACGTGTGCATAATCTATTCCGAGATATTGACAGTTCAATTTTAAGATGATACTTGTTTTCAGTTAAAAATAATTTTTTTTTTTTAAAAACGTAAAACCCCCCTTATTTAACTAATAATTTTTATAGTTCTGATGTATTTTTATGTCTTCTCCAAATAAAAACCACACCAAACCCAAATTCCCCTACCAACCTCATAGATCACATGCCACTCCATACTTGCTCCTTCAGTCACGCAGCAAAATGATAATCAAGCACAAATATGCATTAAAGTCCACATAACAGTCCATCCACAGCTCAGAATGACTACTATTTTCATCGCAAAAATTGCTTTCTACTACATTATCCTGCACATTCTATTGTCCCTCTGTCTCCCTTTTCTCCAGCTAACACAACTGAAAAGTTTAAAAAAAGTCTCTTCTTGGCATTCTATTGGCTCACTAATCCAGCAGAAAATATACTAGTAGTACAAATATAAAATTCTTTTCCAAATTTTTTTTTTAAAAAAAACTGGAAATCTAACTTTTGGGCCATTGAAAAAATAGGACCTTTACTTTGAATATTCTGCTACCAACTAAGCATAGTCCTACTAAGATATTTACATTATTTTTCGATTTCACAATCCCTATGGCATTTCAAGATTCTGACAAGTGCCAGCTAGTTACTGAATGAACAAAATATATATCTGAATATAATTAATTAAATTATTTAAATCGCTGTCAAACATGCGTGCTATAATTGGCTTACTACTAAAAACTATTTTTCCCCACTTTATTTCCCTGTTTATTTACATTAAATAAAATCTCATTCTTTGATATTTAATGCAAACAATCTGAAAAATCAAAGATTTTTGCTTCACCAACTAACAATTGTTTCATTTTAATAGTATGTATTATTATTACTCCCTTTTATTCGTTTTTACCTGTGCACTAATTAAGATTATATGTTCACTTTCACTTGCTCAATTTTAAAAAAATATTTTATTCTATCCATATTACTATATTGCTATTCATTTATCAATATATATTTTTATAATATTTAAAAATAGACATTATATATTTGTTATTATTTTATTTATTAACTAGGAGTAAATTTATGTTGTTGACTCTTCAAAAATGTCAAAGAATATGTGTGAAATAGTTTGCTTTTAGATACAACAACAACAATAACAAACTCAGTGTATTCCTACGGTGATGGTAGCGGTATTATATTTACTTTTAGATAATTCCACAAAAATATAATATCGAAAGTAAAATGCAGCACAACTTATGGTAAAACAGTAAAAATGAACTCAAGTAATAAAAACGTTTCCATTTCCAACTTTATTTCCTTATACACAATACATTAGTCTTGGATTAGACAGAAAACAATAGAAAAAAAAGTCTGGAGACTCTTTGTCATCAGCATTCAAAATTGTTTCTGATCCAGTGACCATTTTGTTTAAAATTTTACACAGGATGATGCTTAATCAATGAGTGTTCCTCCACAACCCAACAAGAAGTGAAGCTTCTTTTTCAACAAACTCATACGCCATCCTTTTTAGTTTCCCTCCAAAACGGTTTCAACAATAATTGCTGGTAAGTTTTGTACCATAGTTGTTTATTTCCTAGTTCCAATTAGATTATAATTGAAACAAGTATCTTTTCTTGGTAAATTTATGTGCTTGAGTAGTATTTGTTTTCTTTAATTCTTGAATTGCCAAAAGGATTAGCAAGATTCCATCTTTTTAGCAAAAAAAGATATCTTCTGTTTTGTGGGGCATGTTCCTTTTCACGTTTTAACTTATTTGTTGTTTTGTACTGTCTCTCTTGTACTCTGTTGATATAACTAGGGCGTGTATTGTGTGAGGTTCCTGTAGCTATTATTGTCTTTTTGATAACTGTGTTGTCCGGACAACTTTGGCATCTAGACTAATTCCACGGTATACGTGCCAGATAACTCTGTCCAAGGCTTGGAAAAATGAGAGAAAATCACCTAGTGTGTTTTGTCAATGTTGGGGGTTTAAACATGAGACCTCGTGATTCTCGAAGTTCCTGTAGCTATTAATTATTTTACTATTATAGATTTTGAATTTTGTATTGATTTTGAACTTGGCACAACAATTGTTTTAGGCGTGATGTTGACTGTTTGGTAGTGTTTTTTTCTGATTGGTCTTCGCAGAGGACAGATTAGCATTTCACATTGACTATCTAAGTGCTTGTGGTGTAGTTTGGAAAATTTCAGCCTTAAACTTTGGGGAATTGTTCAGTTTCTAGCATCAATATTTTTTTTTTCCCTTGTGGGGTTGCTGAATTTTGCTGTATCCTGGCTGATTTTAGTGTATTTGGGGAATTGTTCTGCATTTTGGGGTTGCTGAATTTTGCTATTTGTGAGCAGATTTTGCTGCACAGGATTGTTATGATTTCTGGGGTTGCTGAATTTTGCAAGTTGTCAGAAGATATTTATGTTAGTTGCTGAATCAGGGGTTCAGTTGAATTTGAGTTTTCTTGTTTTGGATTAAAATTATTTGCAACGTTTGAGCTTTGGAACCCTAGGTGAGTGAGTCTGGTGAAATTTCAGTGTTTCTGGAGTTTGTCAGATGAAATGAATAGTAATGGGCCTAATGGCACTACTAAAACCTTGCAAGTGTTAGAAGACAGGGTTGAAACTACTGGCCAGTTGGGGAGCAGTTTGGACTGGACAAGTGATGTTGGTTCATCGGTTCAGTCGGACAGAAAGTCCCTTGATAAAGAGTTGACCGGGGCCTTGGATCAGAGCACAAGTCCTTTAGAAGTACCTAATAATGCTGATGAACGGTGTGATGCTTCTTTTTCCGATGAATTAGATGGCTGGAGGACAAGTTCTTCATCACTTGTGGACATTAGGTCTTCTGATGAGCATTCTGATGAGTGTTTGACTCCAGAACTGAAACATCAGAGAACACATCCGCTTCAGCCTTCTTTAGTTTTGGAGAGTCCTGAGTCAAATGATCGGAGTTCTAGTGCTCCACCTCGAGCTCGGAAAGGTTAGTGCTTTTAGCTTCAGCTTTTCTCTGTTGATAAATAAGCTTTTCTCTGTTGCTAAATTAATGAGCTTGTGAAAATCTGCAGTAGATTCTTCCTTGTGCATTTAGTTTAGTCTTCTCTTGGACTAACAAATTTAGAATAGGAGTTATGGTCCTTGGCAAAATGTTATTGACAAGTATATAATGAAAGTTAGAGAGGAAATGTATCAGCTTAGAGAGGAAATGTATCAGCTAAACTCAAGTGACTGGGATATTAGGACTTCAGAATGATCCCGTGGACTTTTTTCTTTACTTCTTTTGTTTCATAATGCTGTTCGTTAGGGGTGTAATTTGATTTCCTTTATGTCCCTCGAGTAGTTTCTGTTTTCTGGAGGACTACAACAACATAACTAGTATATTCCCACAAGTGAGGTTTGGCTTCTGATAGACCCTTGGTTCAAGGAAATTGTTTTTAGGAAAAACTGTTTGAAAGAAATGCAATAGTAAAAGCTATAATAAAAAATTTGAATAAAGAAAAGTACGGACAGGCAAATGATTATAGAGAACCAAATTAAAAGAAGCAATAGTGTTAGTAGAATCAAACCATAAGATAAATGCTAACATAATAGTAGTATAACTGATAAGGGAGTTTTCTGGAGGACTGTATTCTGTATTTGTAGCAATGACGACCTTTCCATAAGTATCTTTCACCACTTCCAATGGATAGTTGTTGATAATCTTGAACTAAACATAAACTTTGCAACTTTCATATGATGAATTTGTTTTTAATGGTGTCATTAATAAACCTGCTAGACTTTACATTCTTTTCCCTCTTGAATTATCTTCTGCTCAATGTAAAAATGTTCCCCTAGATAGATTAATTTTGTACACATCTCTGATCCAACTCATATTTTCTTTTTCTTATTTTTTGTGTGAGATTGCAATTTCTTCTTCAGTTTAACACTCTATTGATGTACTAGATATAATCGCGTTCAGGATATGAGGCATGCCTCTCTTGGTAGGAATATAACAATATTTTTAGAATTGAGCTACGGTGTTTACCTTGTAAAAAAAAAGAGCTACAGTGTTCAAGCTACTAGTCACAGCCTTATTTCTCAGATTTGTGCCATCTAAGGTAGTAACATACTCCTTGATGGTCATGAATCATGATGGACAATGTTCATCAAGCTCATATGTTTTCTTGATAACGAATGTGAACTTGTCTTTTCGTGAACCCCTCATGGCATAGTATTCCTTTTTTCGTTCTGATAAGTATCTCATGGCATAACGAGTTATTAAGCATCATTTACATAGAAGTACACATCAAATGGGTGTGCTATTCCTTCATGTACAAAACTAAAAAATTTTCTTGATAGATACATAAGCTTAGGTGTCAATGCCTGATGACATCCTTTGGATTCCAAATATGTCAGGAAGCAGCAATATGCTCACCAATCTCTCCAAGGCATAGTAGCAAGTTAGTTTAACGTCAGTTGTCTGTTACTCTGTGGGATGAGTATGTTAATATAATTCTTCTTTGATTGATAGTAAAACTATTTCTTGTGTTGTATCTTTATCCTATCTGACAAAAAATGAAACTATATTTGTGTATTAATTTACTTGGGATGACAAAATGGTCTATGAACTATCGTATTTATGATGCTAAGCATCATGGACTGGTTGGTTTGAGCATAGGAGCATTTGAAGAAGGTAGTTGTGCGTGTAAGCACAACAATGAATTGCCGCATATATTCCAAATACCTATCTAAGATTAGATGGAGTGCCGATAGAAGTTCTGCCTCATATCTATATTAATATATGGGCAGATAAACGGTCAACTTGGCTGGACTATGATTAGATATTGTACCGTCTTAATCTTCCCCTGTACAGAGTTAATGTTTACTGCAGGTTGAGTTGCTCCAGAGATGGAATTTGCGATAACATTTTCTGCTAAAATGTGTCCTTGTTTCATCTTATCCTTATTTTTCGTTTCATTTTCATCCAAACTTTCAGAAGGTATTTAATAGAACTGTGCCTCGTCTTGCTACACTCTTCTAAAAGGAGGGTTCATTGACCTTTTTCATCTCAAGGTCAAATTTATGCCCTTTGTCATCTTTATCTGTCTCAGGAAATCCTTGAGTTATATATGTGTACAGGTCTGTTGGAAGTCTTGCTTCCTTGTAATCTACCATCCGCTTTTTGATTGTAATTGAAGTTACTTTAAGGGTCATAAGGCTGAACTCTTTTTGGGGATGCAGTAGCTTGATAGAGTTCCTTGAGCTAAATTATATTCACCTGCTTCTTTGGCCCAAATGTCAAGAATTCTGCCCAGTGGTCTATATTGGCAAGTTTCACCTCGACCATAAAAAATATAACTTCCAAAAATAACACAGAAGTAGAACTTCATATCAAAAGAAAAGTAGCAGTAGGACATAGAAAAAACAATGGTCAATGAAATTAATAACAAACAAAACAAACGTTGGTTTTGGAGGACAGGTTTTGAAAGACAAAGATGTCAAACCAAGCTACTAAAAGACAGAACTGCGATATAACACTAATGTTGGGAAAACAATTGTAAACGTGAAAATATCAAATGTCCAAAAGCCTCCAGAATGCTAACTCTAACTTCCCCTTCTCCATACAACTACAACAACATACCCGGTGTAATACCCCAGGTCTTCTGTGCTTCCCTCAAAGCCAAGGTATGTTATAGACTTTTTAATAAGTTGCTTCTCACATCATTTCCACTTTCCTCCCTCAAAAACCAAAAGCTACATCCTGTATCACATTTATGATACTCTGCCGGTGTGCTATAGTGCTGACAATGATTTCATATCTAGAGTGGCAAAATAATCATGAATGAAGCTTGAGAATCTGTGAGTATTGTTTTTAAAATATTTGGTAATATTACGGGTCTTCTATAAGCAACTGAAGCAAATCGTTGAGTAGCTGCAAATAATTCTGGTATTCTTTTCATTTTCCATACTGGCTTCGGGAGGGATTAGACATTTATATCTCTGTTGATGGGGATAAAGCTGGCCATTGCGGTTTACTGGTTTAGATGTTTTTCTTTCTCACACAAGACATCTGCATTTTTTTTGGGTTCAACTTGTAGGTTTGGAGCACAGCATTACTGCACCTGTGACTACTCACAGAAGTCTTTTCCTTGAAGGCGAGGGTATGGCATTTTCAAGATCTTTGACTCAGAGGAGGGATAGTCCAAGGCGTAATCTAATATTGGATAGACTTTCTGAACGTGAAAAGGTAAATGTTGGACAAGATATCTATATCTCCAGTTTTGAAGTGCCTATTATCTGATAACCAATTGTGTAGTGCTTCCCTGTGAGATTCTATAATAGTCACATGGCGTAGGAGTTGATATAATTTCTCGTCTTGATTATGATATGCATGTCAATTTGTTAGAAGTTGTTATCAGAGTTTAACCTTTTGTCCTTTACTCTTTCTCTTTTTTAAACCAAAATTATCCTTAACACTTTTTTTTTAAAACCAAAATTGTCCTTCACACTAGTGTTGGCTTGACTTTGGTTTACAATTTCTCATATTTCCTTCTGTTCCTGATGTCACCAGCAAAAGCTCATTGTGGAGATGGTAAGGATTCAAAGGGATGGAACTGTGGAGGTTGACCTTACTAAGAGTACACCTGTAGCTTCTGAATTGTTGGAGCTGCGATCTGTTGAAGAACCCATTCCTACTGTAGACAGGATTATCACAGATTTTAATAAGTCAGTTCCAAAGTTGAAAATTGTGGTGCTTGTTGTTGGAACTAGGGGAGATGTTCAACCATTTTTGGCTATGGCCAAGAGACTTCAGGCATGTTGGGAGTTCTAAATTACCATATTTATAACTGCTCTAATCATATATATTCTCTGTCTTTTGCTTCTTGACTATCTATACTTGCCTATATGATTATATCACTGCATCAATGTTTTCCAGCATCCTTTCCAGAAATTACCTAAGGATACTGCAGTACCCAAATTTCGGCTTTGACTGACACTTTGTTGGAGAGGTCTGTTTGATGGACTTCTAAGTCCTATTTAACTAGACTCTAGTTTCTCCGCTTTTCCAGTCTTTTTAGTCACCTACTTTTAAAATTGATTAAGGTTAAGATGCTATAAGGTAAAAGCATTAGATTGGCTTGCCTTGGACCTGGGCAAACCAATTGAGATTTCATTTGATTATATGCCGATGGAGATAGTTTTTAGGACCTATATTGTTGAAGCAAGTATTAAAAACAAAGGTCACTTTAGCCTTGCAATTAATATGCACAAGGACAATTTTGTCTGCTTGAGAGTTGACCACTTTTGCTGCTTGATTCTAAATATGCTCTTTCCAGTGTTGTTGATTCCATCGGATTCAATTTCTTTTCCTGTCTAAGGTTGGATTAGCTTTATTTCTTGGTGTTGGCCCCTTCTGGTGCACATTGATTTATTGTTTATTATTTAAGATGCTTGTCATTTTTGTTGTTAATATTGGATTTTCTTGTGAAATAATTGATAATATTTCAACTATGTAATTTGGGTTCCCATCTTTCTAGTAGTAATTTAAGTACTTTTTTTTTTGTTTCACTCACTGGCTGTAGAATTTTGTTGGTGTTTTCTCACCTTTATATCTTCATATTTTGGTTGAGAAATTGTTCACTTGTCGAGTTAATAATTTGTTCAGTTTCTAATCAGTTTTATGCATTGACAGGCATTTGGTCATCGTCTCAGGCTAGCAACTCATTCTAACTTCCGCGATTTTGTCAAATCAGCAGGCATAGACTTCTACCCATTGGGTGGTGATCCTCGGATATTGGCAGGATGTAAGAGGTCTTTGGCATGCTTCTTTATTTTTTCTCTTTCTTGTTTTTGTCTCTGTTATGTGTACTCTGCCGTGGGTATGTATTAGGCCTGGGTGGGTAAGTATCCTGTATGGGTAAACATAGTTTTGCTGCAAATTTTTGGTGTCTCATAGAATCTGCATTAGTTCTTACACCTGTTTCACACAGGTTTGACTCAAGTACATACACTAAGGTAAATGAAGGATTCATGTAGCATAGATTTGGCTACCTATGCCTGTGGTAATAATATTTCCATGCTCTTGGCCTAGAGAAGAGAAATATCTCATTAAAAAAAAACTCTACATGTGAAGATGAGTATTATAGGCCTAAACTAAATAAATAAAAGTGTCTCATCACTAACATAAAAGTGTCTCATCACTGACATGCGGTGATCCTTGTTATTTCATGACATTGACAACTAGGATGGTCGTAAATTGATTTTCAGAGCTTTCTCCTTAGTAGGGATATATAGCCTTGTTTACCAAAAAAAAGGGATATATAGCCTTAAGGGTCATTTAGTATGCTGGGCAAACATACGTCCTGGGACAAAAATTTAGTGCTTGCTAATCCTGAATAAATTATACTCCCTCCATTTCAAAAAGAATGACCTAGTTTGATTTGACACGGAGTTTAAGAAAATAAAGAAGACTTTTGAATCTTGTGGTGTTAAATTAAAGATATGTCAAATGTACCAAAATGCCCTTCAATCTTGTGGTCTTAAACATGCCATGTGGAAAGTTCAAATTAAAAAGTTGCTAAAAAAGGAAAGGGGTCATTCTTTTTCAAAAGGAACTAAAAAGGAAAGTAGGTCATTCTTTTTGAAACGGTGGGAGTACTAGGATTAGTAATTAGTACCAGGATAAGTTATCGCTCCTAGAGGTGGAATAATAGTATGGGATTATTTATCCTGGGATAAAATAATGAAAAATGACAAAAATACCATGCGGTCCCTCAAACCATTTTTCTACTAAATAAATAAGGTGGAGGGTATTTTTGTAAACAAACTTCTTTTTAGAAATTATCAATGCATATTTTTTTTAATACAACAAAATAAATAGTCAATAAGAAATAATAACAGGATAATCAATCCCAGCATAACTAATCTTATTATTAATAATCCCACCAAAACTTGTTTTCAAACCAAATGACCCCTAAGAGTGCTCCTTAATTCTTATCCTTGCTATCCTGTTAATGCGTGAACTGACCTCGAAAACTAGCTCATGATTTTAGAATTGCCCAAGATCATATTAGGAGACTGCATCCTATACATGCAACCAGTGTAGGACGCTCTAAGCCCCCTCCTTCCCTCCCCCTTCATTGCACACCCAGAACTAAACGAAGCATGGATATCATAATGTAGGGCCCTACATTAGGTAACACAACAATGATGATGAGTCTAGCTCTAATACCAAGTTAAGTAGATGAACTTAGGCTTAACTCAACCTCAAAAATTAGCTTTTGCGGTGAAGGGTCGCCCTAGTCAAATGGAGATAATAGCCACACTGCCACCAATGTGGAACACTAACATATCCTATGAGCAATCATGGTTATAACAAGCTTCTCGTTTTCTTTTAGTTATTACTTAATGCACAGTTTGGAAATTTCTCCTAAATTTTGGAAACTTTTCAGCATACATAAGAGACAAGTTTGTATTGGAATCTAGTATGAAAAAAGTGGCTCATTCACATACTTGTACAAGTAGAAGAGAAGTTTTGTGACATGTTAATATGGAAATTCTGTTTGCTGATAAAATCGACTAATATGGACTAAGTTTCTATGTTCTGTGGAATTGTAGATATGGCCAGGAACAAAGGTCTCATTCCTTCTGGACCAGGAGAGTTGTCTGTACAACGAAAGCAGATAAAGGCTATAATTGAATCCCTTCTCCCGGCTTGCACTGAGCCAGACACTGAAACTGGTGAACCTTTCAGAGCACAAGCCATTATTGCAAATCCTCCTGCATATGGTGAGTTCAGAAAGAACCTGTGCACTTAGACATTCACCACGCATTTCACTCTTTTAATATCTGGAGTTCTAATTCACGTTTGGTCCGTGATTTATCACATGCAGTTGTAAAGTCATTGCTTGTTCTCTGAAAGATTGCGCTCTTTGGGGGTCATTTTTCATTCAGATGTTTGATTCAAAATCTGCCTTCACAGGCAACAACGCTTGTTTGACTAAATTAGAAAGATGTATTAACCAGTAACCATGATACATTTCTCCCAGTAGAATAATCCAAGTGGGGGAGCGAATGCAGCTACTTGACTGTAAGGAGAGGAGCTACTATATTGTGGGATGAAGTCTCTTAGTCATGTGTGGAATTTATCTTAGAAGGGATTAACTTGAAGTCAACAAATATGAAATTAAATAAACAATTACTGTGTATGAAGAGAGGGATGGGTCACTATACGCCTCCGGACACAAGAATCTTAAGGATAACTTTGACTGTTCAGCTGTTTCATATTTAATTGCACTGCCTTCACAGTGCTCCTCTGCTTCTTTCCAATCAGAGTAGTATGTGCTCGTCTGTAGATTGACTTCTTCTTGTCTCAAGAAGTTGGATTATTGGCTACATCAAGAAGTTGGGCTATAAAGAAATCCACCTGGTTGTATTTTCTGTATCAAATTTAACTAGTTGTGTTAAACTGCTTCTAACAATTAAAAGTCCTTCTAAACTAAAAAAACTTAATTGATCTTCTTCGAGTGATCCCAAAATGTTGTCATAGCCTGCATTTTTATTTTGGGAGAAGTCATTAGCTGAATCTTAGGAAGTGTGTATTCTGCACAACTTTGGCAAGTTGGATATTGGTCTGTGAGGAGTTCATTTGTTTGTCAGTCGTCATTATTATTTAGTAATTACAAAACAAGGAGTTTAGAGATTCCATTCTCTTGGAAATCATTGAAAACGAAGAGCTTAGGAGGAAGAAGACTTAATTTTGAGCTTATGCGCTGTAGATAGATGTCAAAATATAAACTGCTTTATATGGTTTTCCTCAATGGTCAGCAAAACAATATTCATTTTTATGCTTTCCTGGACTCTATAGACTCCTTGCATTGTAGATAGTGCTACTCCATCATTTTACAGATTTCAGCAACCTCTTGGCGCTATTTTTGTTAATAATATTTACTTATCAAAATTAGTCAACAGGATGGTATTTAGTCCAAGTCAACTTATAAGCATTGTTTTATTTTTCTGGAACACTCTTTGTGACAGGACATGCACACGTTGCTGAAGCCCTTGGGGTACCCCTTCACATCTTCTTCACAATGCCCTGGACGTAAGCTGTGATTGACACTTTCTTTATTATTTTGGAAATATCATATTGACGATTAGACAAGTGGATGCACCTGCAATTGCTGTCTTGGTCAATGTGCAACCTTGTAAAATTCATTCCTCATATAAATCAGTGATGAAACAAACTACCGCTTTCTGATTTCTATTATTTTAAGTTTCCTCTTTGAGAAAAGCCAATATGTAACAACAGGTAGATGTTCTGCGCTATGTGAATGTTTTTCAGATTTGATGTTGAATAGACCATTCTAAGGTGGCAGTTGATAAGATCATGTGTAGAATTTGTTCTTACGAGCTTAATATCTGATACATGGACCACTGGCCACTTGATATCTACCATGTGGCATTTGGTTTTAAAAAAATGAAAAACAGGTTTTGCGAAATTCTTCAAGTTACAAGAATTACACCTAAGAAAAGTACTAGTTTTGCTTCTTTTATTTGGTGGAATTTGTGTTGGAACACAATTTTTGGAAAGACTCAAATATTTCTTTTGGTGGGGCTGCGTTGAACATAATTTTTGCTGAAATTTGAAAAAGTTTTTGCAGAAACCGCTTTGAAATATTTCAAACCAAGCACCTAATGTTTTGTGACATACAAAGATTAGATGCAAGTAGTAGTTGGTTATTCTGAATTAGGAAGTTTTATAGATCAACTGGAAGAACTATTATGCATAGAGAATATAATGTGAATCAGTTGCTGGGTTCAATGTCATTCTTTATCAAATTCTCCCATTTAATATTTTCAACAAGATACTTTCTCACACACTTTGTTAATAGACAGGCCAACTAAAGAATTTCCTCACCCGTTGGCTCGTGTACCTCAAACTGCTGCATATTGGGTATGTTATCAATTTCTTCTTGTGAAAAATACTTTGCCATTAATGCTACGGATTCTTATTAACTCTATATCTTTTTCTGCACAATCCAGCTTTCCTACATAGTTGTGGATTTACTTATCTGGTGGGGCATAAGAAGTTACATCAACGAGTTTAGGAAAAAGAAGCTAGACCTTCCTCCTATCGCCTACTTCAGCACGTACCACGGATCAATTTCTCACTTCCCAACTGGCTACATCTGGAGTCCACATGTTGTTCCAAAGCCTAAAGGTATATATCAGCTCTTCAATGGTATCAAGATGCTGGTTTCATCATATTGGTCATTTCCATTTTTCTTGTTGAAGAAAAACTAATGACTTATAAATGTCAAGTGAATGGCTTTCAGTTTCTTGTGGAGTAGAGGGATTCTCCATTTAAAATAAGAGTGTTTCTACGTTTGTAATCTCTCTCCCTTCACTCTCATTAATCCCCCCAACCGTCCCTGAATTCATGAAAGCTCTTTTCTGCCTTTTCTAGCTCTACTTCACCCATTGGCTTAGCAATAATGTGTGCTCATAGTACCAGTCTACTTGATTTCTCATAAAAAATATTGACGAATTTCATTAATTTTGCAGATTGGGGCCCTTTGGTTGATGTTGTTGGCTATTGTTTCTTAAACGATGGGAGTAACTACCAACCTCCTGAAGAATTTATCAAGTGGATCCAAAATGGGTCTAAACCTGTATATATTGGGTTTGGGAGCATGGTAAGGTTTTCTAGTATAAATTTGCAGGAGTCTTAGAAATATCAGACAATCCTTTATCCCATCATCCATTCTTGCAACATATCTATGAGTCCGATTCCTTGTATAATTTGGAAGCAACTTATTTCTAGGCTTACTGCCATTGCTGGAATTCTTAGTTTTCTACTGACAGTCGAGTGAAAGCATCAGTTTCTAAATGATCCAATCCATTCTTGATAAACTTGCATCAATAGTGGATTCTATCAATCTAACTGTATTTTCTTCTCACCCAAATTTATTTGTTAAATAGATGTGTAAGGTGGCTGTGTTAGTGTCAATTAATACCTAAGCAATGTGATCTATTATCATCATCACTTTGGTCTCCTGCTTCACTTTGTTTTTTAAGAAGTCCAACTTATTGATTCCTTTTGTCTGTCTGTAGCCTCTTGATGATTCCAAGAAAACCACAGAGATAATTTTGGAAGCACTGAAGAATACCGGACAGAGGGGAATTCTTAACCAAGGTTGGGGAGATCTTGGTACTTGTAAGTTCTCTCGTCCTTTGCATTTTTGTTCCTCTTATTACATTCTACATGTTTCTGACTGACCATAAAATTGATCATATGTAGGCTGCAAAATAAGCTAAATCTTTTGACGAATGAATAAGACATAGGCATCCACTCTCCTTATTTAGCGCATATGTATCATATTGAAGCTCTAGTGCTTTACCATGTGTTCACTGGAATGGTTAAGACCTGGATGAACCTCAAAAGTACCATTAGAAGAACCTTGGAGGGGATGGTCTATTAAATAAAATTCTCTACAAGTTATGTAACTGGCGCATAATAAGTCTCCCTTAGCTTCCGTTTTGGCCTTCCCCCAGTCCCCTGACATACAATGTTAAAAATCAATTCCAAGGCCAATTACTTTCTCGAGAAGCAGAGAGAAATTTGAGGGCATAGGATGCTCGGAAGGAGTTGCAATTTCGGTCAAAAACAACATAAACATTTAGTGGATAGATCAAGAGACAAGTTCATTTGTCATTATATTACTGGAAGGAGCCACATACACAAGTGCACTTTTGTAGTATTTGTAAATAATGTTGATTCGTCCTTACTTTCATAATTGGATTGCATTTTGGAATGTTCTAACGCCAAGAAATATTTTCTCTTGTTTGTTTTTCTCCTATTCTGTTCCAGTTCAAGAGATTCCAGAAAATGTTTTCCTTCTCGCGGAGTGCCCTCATGATTGGCTTTTTCCTCAATGCTCAGCTGTGGTAAGTATCATTGATGTGCAATTTACTCCTAGCTACTCATGTTATGTATCTTTTGAATGCTTTTCTGGATAGCAGACTAGGGAGATGGAATCAGTTATGATAAACTGATGACCGATGCTTGGTTATTAGGGATTTTACTCACACTAGTATAACTGGCCTTCTAAGCTCCAGTCATCTCGATGTCTGGATATTGAAAAATATTATCTTCTGATGGGCTCGTCGGAAATACCTGCTTACAGGTTCATCATGGTGGCGCTGGAACCACAGCTGCAGGACTACGTGCTGGGGTAATGTTCTTTCTCAATCTTATATCGTTAGTATTATTCTAAATGGCTATGCATAGATGCCAATCAGATCTGGATCTTTTGCTCTGTAGTTATATTGAAAGCTCAGATGTTCTTATGCCGTGTCTTTTTAATCCAGTGTCCAACAGCTATAGTACCATTCTTCGGTGATCAATTCTTTTGGGGTGATAGAATTTATCAAAAGGGACTGGGACCTGCTCCGATTCCTATTTCACAGCTTAGTGTGGAAGGACTCTCCGATGCTATTACATTTATGCTCCAGCCTGATGTAAGTGTCTATGCATCTCCCTACCTGAATGACATACTCCAAATTACCAATCTCTGTCACTGCAGAACACAAGCGTGTTTTTGGAAATGCTCGCTACAGCCTTTGCTGGCTATGAATTTTTTTATTTTCTACGTGTAATCTGATGGATAGCTGCTTATACAGGTGAAATCCCGAGTAATGGAACTAGCTGTATTATTAGAAAACGAAGACGGTGTTGCAGGTGCAGTTGATGCATTCCATCGGCATTTGCCTTCAGAAATACCACTGCCAACCCCGCCTCCTGAGGAAAACGATGGTCCAAATCCGTTACAGTGGCTTTTTACAAGGATTGGAAAAATCTGTTGCCTGCCTTGTGGTTCTTAGTCCAGCGACTGCATTGTAGAATAGTATAGTTTATGCTTTTGTTTCATATTTTATTTATTAATTGGTGGTTCTTTTTTCAGGGGTCCTATTTTCTTGGCTTGTAAAGAAATAAATCAAGTTATGTGGTAGAGCTTTATATACATATTTATTAGCATTTTCACAGTGATGCTTGTAATGGCACCATGCACATGATTTCAGGGGAAAATGTCCTTCTTCAACCCCCCCCCCCCCCCCCCCCCAAGATACAAGTGTAGTCATTTTTTTAGTTACATGTGTCATTTGCTAATTTGTTCATTTTACAAGTCATAGGCAATTGGTTTTACAGTCACGGTTTTCCACGAGGCACGCTTCGGTCCAATAGAAGCGGAGTCTATATGGTCAATAGTTGGAGTGTTTAACTTGCAAAACATGCAGAGTACAATGGGCTCTCAGTGTCTTGTTAAATGACGTTTAATGTTTGATCATCCTGCAGTAAGCCAGCTCCTTTTACTTATGATTTCGAAGCCTTTTAAAGTGGCACTTAATTTAGTAAGTAATTTCTCGTCCTTTTGTCAAGCATACTGTAATATCTGATCACTTCAGAAGTTCAAGTGCTGATTCGAGGTTATTAAACAGCGTATATTTCTCTTCTTCAAGTGAATCTCCTTCAACATTGTCCCATACTAAGTTTGATGCTATACACTCCAGCACTTTTTGTTACTTGTGAATTATCATTAGTTGTAAATTTTTTTATGTTTCTTTTAATCTCGATTCCCTGTAATTTCTTGTAACGGCAGGAGCAGCATAAACCCCACTTGAAATACAATTAATTCTCCATGCACTTGATCTTTCCATCAATTTATGTGTCCTGATTTAAAATATGACCTTTCCATCAATTTATGCGTCTTCATAAATAAAATGTTTGGATAAAAAGTCTTCAATTTTTATTTTTATTTTGCAATATTTTGACTTTTGAAAGGGAGCCTTGGAGTAACTGGTAAAGTTGCTGCCATGTGATCAGGAGGTCACGGGTTCAATCCTTGGAAACAGCCTCTGGCAGAAATGCAAGGTAAGACTGTGTACAATACATCCTTGGAAACAGCCTCTGGCAGAAATGCAAGGTAAGACTGTGTACAATTAATTCATATATTTCTTTTTTGTTTTTCATCCGGTGTTTGGTGCCTGCATTGGAGCCCCGAGTAATCTGGATCGAGCGTTGCAGGGCCCATTAAGGTGGTAGCGCTCCCAACAGAGTTTTCTCCATAACCAGGGTCGTACCCTCGACCTCTGGTTAAGGGTGGAGCAGCCCCATCCACTGCATTACAACCCATGTTGATTTTAATTCATATACTTATTTGTATATAAATACAAATGATAAATTGCACATATTGACAACTAAACTATCAAATACAAATAATAAATTTATTTGAAATATATAGTATGATACAAATAAATTTAAAGTAAAAAAATATAAAATGCAATAACAAAAAAAAAATGAGGAAAAGAATATAAAAAAATAAGAAAAATGTCAAAAATGACGAACCAAGAATGAAAAAGGGGGAAATGAAAATACAAAAAAAAAAATTGCAAAGAAATAAAATTGAAAAAGAAAAAAATGATGAAAAATAAGAAAGAAAAAAAATGTAAGAAACGAGTAAAAATAAGTGAAAAAAATGAAAAAGAAAGAAAAGTAAATTAAAGGAAAAAAGAAAAAAAAAAGAAAGAGAAATAAAAGATAGAAAAAATAATAATAAAGGAGTGAGACTATAGATTATATTTAATTGATAAGAGATGTTATGAATTATATAAGCTAAATGGGATAATTAGAAGCTTATATTTATTAACCCATGTAGGTCTCAAGCGAATACGAATGATGAAATAAGAATGGGAAAGGGGAAAGCGAAAAAAAAAAGAATACAAAGAAAAAAGAAATAAAAATAAAAAAATAAATGAAAAAATGAGAAAGAAAAAAAGAAATTATAAGGAATGAGTAAAAAAATAAGAAAAAATGAAAAAGAAAGAAAAAAAGAAGAAGAAAAGAAACTAGAAAAACAAAAAAACTGAAACTTTAAGCATAAGTGAGTGATCTCTGTGTTTAAATGGGTATCCATATTTTACCCATTTTGTCCATATTTGTATGAGCTTTTAAAATGAGTTGAAGTTCATATTTACCCATTTGAAATATGAGTGATTCAATTCACTAAATATGGATTAAATAAACTTTTTTTACAAATATGAACTGAAATTATCACCCTAGTTGACATGCATAATTCTCTTGAAAATTAACATATGAGGAAGTAGGAAGCACTACATCAATAAATTCATTGTACTCAAATAAAGCTTTTGCTACTCTATCGGTAGGTCGATTAATTCATTATTAAAACTCTAGCATTCCTAGATTTTCATATATTCCACATTATCGTTACTGAAAAATTCAGAATGGTAGCAGAATTAGAACATTTTTTATCCATAAAAATATTATCATTCATTCCACCACAAAGAAAAGTTGGCAATATTTTCAAAATCATTCCAATTAGTTGGGCTCAATTTTCAAATTATTTGAGAATCATTACTATCGAAAAGCAAGTGCTCCACGGTCTCATTTTCTAAGCCACATCTCCTACACACACTATTGACATGATTTATTCGTTTCCTAATTATATTATTTATTGGTAAGGTATTTAGAACACATCTTCCTAGAAAATGTTGTGCTTATTTTTTATTTTCGTAGCCCATAAAAATTTCATAAAGCTTTTGGGAAAACATGCTTACTAGATTGAGCAATATTAGTGTAGATTTTTTGCAAGGTGATAACTTGATCTTACCTCATAATTACCCGATTTTGCAAAATGTCAAATTAGTTTATCTCGAGAACCTTAGTATATAAAAGAATAGACAAAATAATATCTAAATTTTCGGCTCAAGCAAAATAATCTATTCAGTTCATTCATCTTCCAAGTGTGGAACTTAATACTTATTAGATCAAGCACTTTTAAACCTAAATTTACAAGGGTGATAGTACTATGAGGTTTAAAACCAATGGAATTAGAAACCCAATATCTTTCCACACATAAATGTTCTCAAGGTAGAAACTCTCCATCTTAGTCGTCCTTTTTCTAAGAATTTCTGACCCCACACTATACTTTTTCAAATTCAAGACGCTGATGAATTTGTAGTAGCATTCAAAAAAGAAACATTTGAAAAGTACTTACTCTTCAAGAATCTCGTTAGGAGTAAATCTGGAGTAAGCAAAATTCTTCAAGCCATCTTTGCTAACATAGCTTTATTAAAGGCCTTAATGTCTCTAAGCCTAACTACTCCCCATGATTTTTTGATTCACACAATTTATCCCACCTTTCAAAATCATTTTTTCCCCATCGTCTTGACACCACCAAAAGTGTGCAAGTATGGATGTTATTTCCTAACATAGGCCACTGAGAAATTGAAAACAAGATAAGGCATAAGTAGGTACAGTGAAAACCGCCTTTAGCATGATTTCTGTCCCTGCTGAACTTGAAAAGACACTCTTCAGCTTTTAATTTTTACACGCACTTTGTCTTCTTTTTAGTTCTTCCGATCACTGCCGGTAATCCAAAGTACATACCCACATGATTTTCTTGGCGTTGTCCCAATATAGAGAAAATATTCTTCTTTTTCGCTTCTAGGATATTCTTGCTAAAATATATGACAGATTTTTCTACATTAATAACCTGGACCGGACAATTAGTGTAGACACGTGATTTTGACCCTCCTCGAGTTTAATATATATATTTTTTAATATTAAATATTTATATTTGATCCGTTATTATTTTAATTCTTATTTCACTTTTAAGTACATTTCATTTTAAAAATTGAAAAAAAAATTAAAAAATAAAGTTATATTTTAGGATATTCTTATTTTTAAATTTAAAATAATATAAAAAAAAGTTTTAAAATTATATTTTTCTTTTAATTTTGATTTTATAAATAAGCTAGTAATTTTATTTTTTTTATTTTTATTTTAGGTTAGTTATATTTTTATATTTTTTTTAAGTATAAAAATTAATTAGTTAATATTATTATTATTATTATTATTACTTATTTTATATATAATTTTTTTTTTTAACTAAAAAAAAAAAAAAACCTACCCTAACCACCCCTAATTTCCCTCAACTCCCTTAACTTCCCCTCTTATATCTCTATATAACACAACAACATACAAGAAAAGAAACACACACGGAAGAGAAACAAAAAAAAAAAAAAAGCCTTAGAGGGAAAGAGAAGGAGAAAGACAGAACAACATTTAAAAAAAAAAAAAAGGCAACAAAACAAAGAGAGAAAAAAGGAGAAGGGAGACAAAGAAAAGAGAAGAAAAAGAAAGAAACAGTGAGAAACCAAAAACTTGAAAAAGAAGAAAAATGCATGCATGAAAACAAGAGAAAAACAAGAAGAAAACAAACTAAAAAAAGAGGGCGATAAGTTGAGATTCCGTTCGAGTTTTTGGAAGTCATTCGTATTTTTTTTAATGAGTTCATCTTTCAGGTTCTTATTCATTTTGTACCATTTTATAAGTTTTATTGTTGATTGAATCATGAATAAAGTTATTCTCATGATTTCTTATATTATTTATTATGTGTAGTTTATTATTTATATGTAGTTCATGTCTATATCTTTGTTTATAACTATTGTGTTATTTTTGAAATAATGTTAACTAGACTAGTTTCAAATTTTAAATGAATTAATTATTTAACTGACTAGCGTTAAGAAGATGTAACATCACACTAAGTTGACATGCAAATAGTATGTAGTTATGTTATAGATCATAATTTATGAATCATGCATGCAAAAACAAGAAAATACATTAATTTAAGAGTAACAACGACATAATAGGAATTAGTCTTGTAAAAAAGGAAAAAAGAGTTTAATTGATTTCTTCCTTTAAATACTTTCTCATATTTAAAATATTGCCCAGGTGAGTGTGTTTGTGTATTCTATCACAATGTGTGGATGAGTAGATAAGAATATAACAATGTGTATGGATATGTCTATTTTTAGATATTAAATTCTTAAGTCTTCACGCTTGTCTTGGAACATTGAAAATACAGCAAAATAAAAAAAAACTATTTTTTTTTAAAAGATGGGTTTGGGATTATTTTATTTTATTTTATTTTTGGCCATAATGATTTGAGAATTTGATGATCTGCTAATGTGTTGCTCACGTATTCAATTTGTCCTTTAATCAGTAGTAAATTAATCTTCAATTTATAATATCCGCTTTTTTATAAGTTATTCATTGTTAGTTCACTTATTGAAAAATTGTTTAATATGCATCGGTTATTGACATCGATCTATTAAATTAGAATACTCTTAGGCTTAAACATTCAAAGTCCCAATCGATTAATTTAGTGTGAGGATAAAAGTGAGATGGGTTACGGATTTATTCAAGATCCATCGTCATAAATAAAAGAGAAGAGAGAGAATACCCATTTTAAGGGAGTAAGCCGAGTTGCGGATTAATTCAAGACTCGTTGCAAATTTGTAAGAAAGGAAGAAAAGAGAATGAAATGGACTAGAACAATTGTCTCGAGTTTACAAGAGATGAAATAAATGCCTTTTAATGCTAGACAAGCTTTAGGCACGTTCAATATATTTGTCTCGATTAAGAATGCGGCGTACGCATCTAATCCGAGGATGCAATATTGTACTTCGGCAAAGATCGTCTTAAAATTAATTTTCACTAGTTTAATACAAGAGTTTTAAATATTTTAGTATATTAAAAAATGATAGGCCTTAACATAATTTATTCAAATAGTTTAAATCAAGATAAGTCAATAAAAGCGACCGTGCTAGAACCACGGGACTCGAGGGGTGCCTCACACCTTCCCCTCGGTCAACAGAATTCCTTACCCGATGTTCTGTTTTCGCAGACCAATAAAAAGAGTCATTTCCTTTTGATTAGGGATTCAAAAAGTCGACTTAGAACACCATAACTCAATTCTAAGTGGCGGCTCTGTAAATAAATTAATCCCTATTTAATATCGTCACTTTAATTGGAAAACCCTTCGACTCGACCCTCGAGCGACAAAAGGGGTGTGACATCTCTGGCGACTCCACTGGGGACTAATAAGAATTCGAGCTTTTGATATTGACTTTACTTGCTTTAATTATTTTTGATATTGTGTTTATTGGCCTTACGTGCTACTTGTCGCTTATTTACCGCTTTGATATTGATTGAACTGTATTATATATTGTCTTCTCTTGCACACCCCCTCTGAGTCTCTGAAATAGGATAGAAGGAATGCAACACATGCATCCTACTTTCTTTTTGAGATAGCTGGAGTGTCAAGACACCTGATGAAGGATATAGTCACACATGTTAGACGGGGTTCGGATCGACAACGAAGGCGGTGTTGCCCTGCTACCGACCAAGTTGTCCCTCCCCGGCTCGAGTGTCCTCTCGGGTAAGCCAGTCTAGACACATATCCCTATTAGGCTTAAACCTAGAAAAACTGAAAACTCAGAATCTGGTTATCCCTATTAGGTACCACTTTATTTGCATCATATGCATTTGACTTAGCAGGACTCGGCACAGGGGCCGGATCTATCTAGGACAGGTGACCTACTTTATAAAGACCAATATGTGCATCCTACATGCTCTTTGACATTTATTTGGAAAGCTATTTATTTGTTGATCGGCTTTAGGCAACTTTAAAATGCAAGAGAATAAATTATCCTCACATTTAGTGAATCATTTAAAAAAAAAAAATTATTTTTAAAAGAAAGAAATTTTTTTAGTAACATAGTTTTACGATCTTCATGAACTACGAGGGTCTGATTCTCACTCTTTAGTGGGATACGTAGGAAGTCCTTCACAGGATACGACCCTATATTTTAAAAAATTATTCATAGATTTATTGGGGAATGTTTTGAAAATATGATTACTTTCATAATTATTTTTCTTATTCTCAAGTACAATTTATATATATATATATATATATATATATATATATATCTTAATAACCCAGAATCTTTAGGGATCATGAGGTTAAGTTTTACAAAATAAAAAATATATATAAATCTTAATAGCCCTGAATCTTTAGGAATCATGAGGCTAACTTTTTACAAAAGAAAAATAAATCTTAATAGCCCTGAACCTTTAGGGGTCTTGAGGCTAAATTTTGTACGACATAATTTTCAAGAACTACGCACACCTGATTCTCATCTTAATGAGATACGTAGGCAGTCCTTCATGAATTCGGTGGTCTTAAAAAGAAAATTTTTAAACTCTGACACACTAATTTTCTCCAAAATCAAAATAGTGTTAAGGTGGTTGGTTTATGGCTAAGTTGGCATCTCACCAATACAACACCATGCTCAAACAATAAGTAAGATGACCCACAAAAAATGATATAGGGTCTGACATGAGTTGGTGTAGATTGTTAGAAATGAGGAATAATAAGAAATGATCTGAAAAGTGAGAAATTTGGAGCAAACTATGAGAAACATGCAAATACTGAGAGATAAAAAGAGAGTTCTCACAAGGATTTTACATGTTTCAATGTTCACTTGCCTCTAAACTCCATAACACCAAAGTTGGACATGTACGAGGGTCATGGTGATCCTTTGACTCATATGAAAAAGTTTTGTAATCAATGAAGAGGAGTAGGGGAAAAGAAAAATTGTTGATGACTTACTTTGGAGAGAGTTTGAGATGATAAATTTAAAATGATCGAGTTCAAAAAAAAAAAAGATGATGTAGCAATGATTGTGCCATTAAGGCTGACGTGCAATTCAATGGCTAAAATATTAAGTTCGGCAATTTAGAAGTCAATTTTTCCCCACGAGAAAGGATTTTTGGTAGTCTGTTTTGTTTCTCTTTCTACTACCCGAATTATTTTAGGGTTGGAATTTGGGATCTATTTTATCTTATTTTATTATCATTTATATTCAAATCCTTCAATCTTTATGTCAACAAATGAGTGTCCTTTTTTTTTATTGTCTATTTTTTTTAGTTGTCTTTCCTTTTTTTAGAGAGCTCTTTCTACGGTGATTCTAGTGATGTGATATGTGTGTTGAATTCACAAACTGATCTTTAAATTCAATCTAATCCTGAAATATTTGACCAAGAAGATAGAGTTGAAGGGACAAAACATATAAGAAAATAAGTAAAGTGTTCAGGTATTTGAGGACATAGTTACATCCTCACTTGAAGGTATTGAGGCAATCACTTTGTGAATCAGGAAATAACTTGATCATCAATTAGAAGATTCAATTCGAGAATTTTGAATGGGGTCGATCGGAGGATATATACTATCCACTATAAGGAAAAACAAAAGAAAGTTAGCTCCAAAAGGGCATGAGTCACTCATAGAGAAAAAAAGTACAATATAAGTGGACATGTATATTTCACAAGCTTAAAAGAAGTGACGCAAGTGCATGAGCTTAGTCACGATCAATGTTGAAAAAGATGCGTATGATCTTCATGTTCTACTCTCAGATTACATGTTATGTACTTGTGTTTTTAAGGATTGATATGACGAAGACATTTCATTCTACTACCCAAATGTTGTGTCATCCTTTGTTACCCCTTTTGAGCTTTAGTATTATTTTATTTCGTACCCCTCTTTTGGAATCAAAATAGAATTTGAAAAAGTCGAAAAAAAAAAGTATCAAGAAAAATGGAGTAAAAAAAAGTTGAAAAAAAAGAGAAAAAATCAATCAAAAATCCAAATTCAAGCAAAAAGAAATGTCATGAACTACGTTTGACCTGATTCTTGCTATGACAAGATACGTAGGCAGCCCTACTCTGGGGTTCGGTCCAATAATTTTTTTTTTAAATTACCCAGAATGAAATGAAACTGGGGCAAAATTTATTTCCTTAAAAGGGTCGATTCCAAAAGTTGTATGTTTCACCCAATATTATGAAAATTTTTGAGCCTCATGCCTCCCTTTCTTTCTAACCTTTTCCAAAAGCCAAGTTACAACCAAAGAAAAACCTTCAGATCAATCTTTGAGAATGTCAAGGCTAAACATGTTATGGGTGCATGATGTTTCGTATGTTGGGCATTATTTAAAAAAAATGGTGAAAAAAAAATGATAAAAATGAGAGAGTCTTATTGGTGAAAACCCTTTGGGCACCATAAGGCGACGGTGAACTGAAAAAAATGATGATGAAAATGAGATCGGTTCGTTGGCAAAAACTCATCGAGGTGTCACTAGCCGAAGGAGGATTGTGATCTAAAGGGAGCATGTTCAAGAATGGCTTCATTTTATATTCAATAAGTGGGTAAAATTTGAAATGATTAGTTTGGGTAGATCAGGTTGTTTAATTCAAAATGCATGTCATAATCACTGGAATCTGCTGCCACACTCAGAGAAGTTTTTCTTTCTTTCATTTTTTGAAAAAAAAAGGATATCTATTATCTTTTTCTTTTCTTTTTTTATTATTTTTCTTTTTTGATTTTGTGTCTCTGTCGTCAAATGAAAAATCAATATCGTCATCTTTCACGTATTTTGAGTCAAATTTATGTCAAGACAAGTGAGAAAGAACTTCACAACTTGCTACCAACTCCTTCAGTTGTGCAAAGTAAGACAAAAAGCCGACACACAAAGATGACATTTTCAAAAATAAAGCAAAGTATTTAAGAATGCTTGTCACCCGATGGTTTTTGGACTCATGGAAGTATAAGGGATATATTTGAAGTTAAACCTAGAGGCATCATGCAAGAGAAATAAGATTTGAGTCAAACGGTTTTGGTAGTCAGAAATTGGGGTCAATACTACAACAAGTCAACGATACTTATCAATGATTGAAATGGAGCTGAGTATGACAAATGCAAGAGTGGTCACCTCAATAGACAGATGCCACAAATCAACCACCACGTTTTTAAATTATAATTGGTCTTTGTTTGAAATAGAGAGAAATTTGCCTTCAATTCAAATGCTTTAAAGTTTAGATATCAACAAGATGAAATTTCTCACTTTTGCAAATGCAAGAGGCAATATCTCTACACATATTTAGTAATCACAATCATAGTGAAAGCTTATCATCCTATACCCCTAGGAGATGCACTTCCTTGTTTGGGTAAGTCATTTTTCATTTGTTAGGTGATGCACTTCCTAACTTGAGCTTTAACTTCTAGAAGATGCACTTTCTAGTTAAGTCATTTCAATTAACCCCTAGGAGACGCACTTCCTAGTCAGAGTATGTCTAGTTTCATTTGTTAGGTGAAACACTTCCTAACTTGAACCATCACTCCTAGAAGACGCACTTTCTAGTCGAGTCATTTCATTCAACTCTTAGGAGACGCACTTCTTAGTCTGAATAAGTCAGTTTTCATTTATTAGGTGAAGCACTTCCTAACTTGAACCTTCACTCCTAGAAGATGCACTTTCTAGTCGAGTCATTTCATTTAATCCTTAGGAGACACACTTCCTAGTATGAATAAGTCAGTTTTCATTTGTTAGGTGAAACACTTCCTAACTTGAACCTTCACTCCTAGAAGATGCACTTTCTAGTCGAGTCATTTCATTCAACTCTTAGGAGACACATTTTCTTGTCTGAATAAGTCAGTTTTCATTTGTTAGGTGAAACATTTCCTAACTTGAACATTCACTCTTAGAAGACACACTTTCTAGTCGAGTCCTTCAATTTAACTCTTAGGAGACACACTTCCTAATTTTGGTCATCAGTTTTACTCTGATGAGACGCATTTTTTTAGCAGGGATTTGATTCACACTCTGTACTGTACTTTTTAAAAGTCGTGATCTGATGACACTCGAAAAATTTACTAATGCAAACTGTGGCAAAATTTTGTTCGTGTTTATTATGCTCAGGACCCTCCTGAAGAATGGAAAAGGATCCTCCTGAAGAATGAGAATTTATTTTGTGATCAGGACCCTCCTGAAGAATGGGACGGGACCCTCCTGAATAATGGGACAGGACCCTCCTGAAGAATGGGAATTTATTTTGTGCTCAGGACCCTCCTGAAAAATGGGACAGGACCCTCCTGAAGAATGAGAATTTATTTTGTGCTCAGGACCCTCCTAAAGAATGGGACAGGACCCTCCTGAAGAATGGGATAGGACCCTCCTGAAGAATGGGAATTTATTTTGTGCTCAGGACCCTCCTGAAGAATGGGACAAGACCCTCCTGAAGAATGGGATAGGACCATCCTGAAAAATGGGAATTTATTTTATGCTCAGGACCCTCCTGAAGAATGGGACAGGACCCTCCTGAAGAATGAGAATTTATTTTGTGCTCAGGACCCTCCTAAAAAATGGGACAGGACCTTCTTGAAGAATGAGAATTTATTTTATGTTCAGGACAATTTGTGTAGATCAATGAGTAGATGATCCAAAAATAAAGAATATACAAGAAGATTGAATTTCTATGTTCCAAATATCAGAAAGATTCTAATTTGTCTTGTAATGTGTCATGTTATATTTTATTTTTTTGGTAATGTTTTTGTATATAATTTAAGGCATTACGAGTAATATCATGTTTTTTTTCTTCGCGTTTAGTAAAACTGTTCGCTCATATCAATATATAGCTAAGATTATATAAGTTGAATCTCAAATTTAATATTTGTTTCTTTTTCAACTACTATTAGTAATTGACTTTATAACTTTTTCAATAAATGTTATTTTTTCGATCAAGATTGGATAATATATCATGATGATATCAACTTGCAAGTGATGTTGGTATGATGATGCCAATAAGGTGCCATAGTGTATAATTGGTTTAATAAAATAAGAATGTGTGTGAAGGTAGAGGTCCCGAGGGATCAACAATGGAAACCACATTTGCCAACGCGGGGATTTAAATGGCCTGAAGTTCAAGTCCTTTTTCTTACTATGACTGGGAGGTTCAAGTCTCCCATAATATATAATGTGGGAGGTTTAAGTCCACCATATCATACTACATGATCGGGTGATTAATTCACCTTAGTATATGAGTGGGAGGTTTGAGTCCCCCATGTGTATATGTAAGATTTTAATCTAATTTGTGTGGCTACACGAACTGGGGCCCAACCAGGGGATGAAAACTGGAGCCCATATAGCCTGTGGGTGTTACAAACATGACAGCTAAGCTACACAACCCAGGCTAAGATTTCAACAGTTCATGTTAAACCTTGTTTCCTATCCCGATATGATATATATATATGTATACATGTGGTTGCATATGGTTACCTGATTTGATTTTGAATGATGGCATTATTTTATTTCTCTATCCTTGAGTTACATGCTAGTGCTCCAACTGCTAACCGACCCCGGACGTTGTATCCCGACGTAATGCAGGTGCCTAAATGTCTTCTACTTTTCCTGCATAGTTATCAGATGCTCTAGTTAGTTCGTGAGTTGACATTAAAGTGGTGAGCTTCCATACTTTGGAAGACTTTATTTTATGGTTCTTATTTCCTATGTCTTAGGACCCGTTTGGACTTTGTTTTGGATACTATCGGGGGCATGTCCCGAAACTTTATTACTTTCGATATTGTAGAGGCTTTGTTAGATTATTCTGGACTTGGGTGGTTTGGTGGATTATTTTGGTGACGATTTTCTGGTTATCGATGGTTGATGTAGACATTTCATGAATTAATATTAGTCTTATATTTACACTATCTTGTTATATGTTTGAAATTTATCCGACTCAAGATATATGTTGGATGGTTGGATTGGGTATCAGGGATGGTCTCCGGTCCTTTTTGGACTTGAGATGCCCATGATGATAAGGCTCTGGTTTGGGTCGTGTTAAGTTGGTATCAGAGCCTAGGTTCATGGTAAGTTGGGTATCCACAAAGCCGTGTCAAGTAGAATCTCTTTTATGAGTGTGTACCGTACCACACTTATAAGGGAGAGGCTGCGAGGCATTTAGGAAAGTTTCTCTTTCTTGGTGTTCTATTTCGAGTTATATAGTCTAAGGTCTTAAATCTCTTTAATTTCTGTTTGTTCTCCTTTCAGATCATGTCTTTAAGGAAATCTAAAACTCGTTAAAACTCTTATGTCCCTACTGAGGACAATGTGAACGGAGCTCATCCTACCCATGGGGTATAGAATCGGTCTAGGTTCGCTGCTTCTGATTGCCCTTATGGAGTCTCACTAGGTCCTACTGGGTTTTTTCCAGGTGGTAACACCCCTGACCAGTCAACTCTAGGAGACATTTCTAATGCGGAGTTCCGCCGTTCTATTCAGTTGTTGACCCAGATAATGGTCTCTCTGTCACACCAGTCCGACCTTATGGGTGGGAGGAGGAGTCAGACAATAATGAGGGAAAGATAGAACAAGAAGTTTAGGTATTCAGCGTAGGGTGGGGGTCATCACAATAACGTTAATCATGGGAGACAATGGACCAAGAAAGAGAGTTGGGGAAAATCTGGTTCTTACCTGTCGGCTAGATCCCCTTACCATAGAATATCCAATCAACACCAATTTTAAAATTGTAGTGGTCCTAGGGTACGAGGTGACTAATACTAGTCTAATGGGGCCTAGTTAGTTCCACCCTATCCTTCTTGCCAATTCTGTGGCCAGTTACATCACTGGTTTTGTCATGAGGGGAAGAATCAATGCTTTACTTGTGGTCATACTGGTCATATGCAGTGGAATTGTCCTTCTAGAGTTGCTTCTAGGTCCAACAGGATTCTCGTTGGCTCTTCATCAGCTCTTGTAACAAAGAGTGCCACTTCTTGCTTCGACACTGGTCGAAGCCGCCCGCATACTCTTACTACTCGCCAGGACTCTGAAGCATCTCCCGATATTGTCCCTAGTATGTTGAAACTCTTTTTTTGTGAGGTTTACTAATTTCTTAATCCGGGGTCCACTCTCTCTTATATGACCCCCCTTTGTTGTTGTGCATTTTGATTTTGATCCCGAGTGTCTGTCAGACCCTTTTTTTATTTCTACCCCGGTAGGAGACTCTGTGGTTGTTAAAAGAGTCTATAGGGGTGTGTATGGTAGCTGTTAGTGGTATAAAAACTCTTATGGATTTGATAGAGTTTGATATAGTTGACTTTGATGTCATATCGGGGATGGATTGGTTGCATTCGTGCTATGTTTTTTTAGATTGTCAGACCCGTAAGGTTATGTTTAAATTCGCTAATGAGCTAGTCATTAAATAGTAAGGGGTTTTTTAGTGCCTAAGGGAAGGTTCATCTCATATCTCAAAGCCCGAAAGTTGATTTCCAAAAGGGTGTTTGTATCATTTGGTCCAGGTTAAGGATTCTAACTCGAAATGTCCTTCTCTAGAATTGTTTTTAGTGATTAATGAGTTTTTTGAGGTTTTTCCTGATGATCTTCCTGGTATTCCTCATGATAGAAAAATTAATTTTGGGATTGATCTTGTTTCGGGCACCCGTCATATTTCTATTCCCCTACATAAAAATGGCTTCAGTCGAGTTAAAAAAACTGAAGGAGAAATTGAAAGACCTCTTAGACAAGGGTTTTGCCCATCCTAGTGTGTTCCCATGATGCACCAGTATTGTTCGTGCTCAAGGAATATGGGCTTCTTCGGATATGTATAGGTTGTTATCAATAGGATAAGGAATTTAGAGTGATCTCTCTGTTGGGTAGACTAGTGTGTTTTGTGGTTGTTTTGTGGGTGATACATGATCATTATTAGATGCTAAATTTGGGATTTTGATGCTAATTATGGTGATAGGAATGTTAACTTGAGGATAGTGATGGAAGGTTCGTAGAAGTGAATTAGTAGAGTAATGTAATATGTGAGAGAGTTTGGGTTGATGCCTTATGAAATAGTGGAACATGTAATTATGATATAGGTATGAGGCCTAAGTGTTGAAGTAGAAGTGGCGGCTAAATTATTAGTTGGATAAGAGTCTTGGGTTGCAATAGTAATGTATACTCAGTTTCAAGCTAGGGGTGCCATGTATGCCTAGCTTATGTCCTTAAGGTTTCTTAGCATGAGGAGTCTAGGGAGTTGTTATATGGTGTTATGTAGAGACGAACTGGGGGAGAAATAGATAGCCTATGTGAACTCTTGGTATAGGTTTAAAGTTTATTGAGATGCGAGGACAAGATATTAGAAGAGTAATATTGGTATTCTTAGGGGTTGAAAATGGAGTGTTGAGTGTTTAGAAGCATAGATATCCATGCCTCTAATTAGTAAGTTTCAAGGTAATGATTTTAAAGGTTACTGGATCCTTGGTGGGGTAGATCATACAATGGGTATAGTAAAGGTAGGCTTGAACGTTTCGATCTATAGATATACCAATCATTGTATTGGCTAGTTAGAAATCTTGGCGGGAGCAATGTATAGATAAACTTAGGCTCTCGTAGTGGTGTGTTTGTGGGAAATTATAAGGTTAAATTGGTGAGGCATGATATTCGTAGTTGATTTTATAGTTTGAGGACTGAAGGTGAAGGTGATTCAGGATAGGCTTAAGACTGCCCAAAGTCGTCGAAAGTCCTATGCGAATGTGAGACGTAGGGAGTTAGAGTTTAAGGTTGGCGATTGGGTGTTCTTGAAGGTATCTCCCATGAAGGGAGTGATACGGTTTGGTAAGAAGGGGAAGCTGAGTCCCTGGTATGTTGGCCCGTATTTGGTTTTGATCTTATCATCTTTGTTTTCTAACTTTGTTAAAGGAGAGTTTGATGGGTAATATTGTGTGGTACTCGTGCTTGTGCATTCCTTTACCCTTCATTCGAGGATGAATGATCCTAGTGGGGGAGAATTGAAACACCTTGGCTTTTGACCCTTAGAAATTTCTTGAGTTTGGGACTTTCTGATCATCATACGACTCATGCTTACTTGTCATATGATAAGGGTACAGTTTAGGGGTCTTGATCGTATGTTACTCAGTGTGGTTTTGGTTGTTTTTTGTCCAAGGTATGAATGGACATCATAAGGGTAGTAAGATGATGGTACGATATAGGAAAGACACTTGTATGTTGCTCAGTATGTCAAGCCCTTGGTAGGATTCCTAGGGTACGGTTCTAGGGTACTAATTGTATGTTGTGGATACTAGTTGATCTATGAAGTCGTATGTTGTAAGGATTGGAGTCCAAATTATTTTCTAGGGTTCGAGTGATGGGTACCACTCGTATATTGTGTGTATGAGTTAGGGGGGCAAGTCGTACCTTTTTGTGCATATTTTTCAACTTTTAAGCTGGGGGTATTCCGGATATTTCCCACCCCAAAACTCTTAAGGCCCCATGTCTTATAACACTCTGTGGCCTTTCATAACTTACTTTGAAGGATCAAAACACTCTCAAAATCCTCTCTAAACTCTCTCTTGAAAATTGAGCTAGGGTTTCTACGTTCATCTAGAGTCTTAAAGACCAAAATCTCTCCGTGAATCTTCGTGAATAAGGCATGTGACTCTTCCCTCATTGTGAGTTCATGAAAAATCATGTTTTTAAACTTTACTTATGATTCATTGAAGGTGGTTTTGATAAGCAATATTGAGGGTTTTATAGCATATTATTGAGTATTATTTACTCTTGGTTTAAATTATGTTTATAAATGTTTTGCTAAAGGTTTTGCACAAATGGGTACTTGGTAATTGTGATTTAACAATTGGGTCATGGTTAACCCTAAACTTGATGGTTTTTACTTTGTTTTTGGTCTTGATAAATAGTATGCCCTCAACCAGTTTGTGAAAATGTCAATGAGAAGAATCTTGTCACATATGAATTGTGTTTTGAACTAGGGCATTGGTCTATGAATGTTGATGATTTGTAAATGGTTTTATGAAGGTCTTGGTAGAGATAAATTGATTTGAATTATAACCTTAGGGTTTGAATTGGCTAAGTGGGTTTGAGTCCCAAATGTTTAATGGATTTAATGTCTTGCTTGGATAATAGGGTTCGTGTCCCAAAATAATGGTCTATTTGGTTATCTTTTGAACGATGGATTTGAGTCCCAAGTGGTTGATTGGATAATATATCAAGAGGACGTCAACTTGCAAGTGATATTAGTATGACGATAGCAATAAGGTGCAATGGTGTATAATTGGTTTAATAAAATAAGAATGTGTGTGAAATGTTAATTGGGCTTTAACGCTTTAAAGAGGGTTGTATAGACGAGTTGTGAAGGTGAAGGTCCCGAGGGATCAACACTGGAAAACGCATTTGCCGGCGGGGGTTAAAATAGCCTGAGGTTCGAGTCCTCTTGCTTACTATAACTGAGAGGTTCAAGTCTCCCATAATATATGATATGGGAGGTTTGAGTCCCCTATATCATACTACATGATCAGGTAACTAAGTCACCTTAGTCTATGAGTGGGAGGTTCGAGTCTCCCATGTATGTATGTAAGATTATTCTCTGGTTTGTATGGCTACCCAAACTGGGGCCCGACCAGGGGGTGCAAGATAGAGCCCATATAGCCCGTGTTATTGCTAACATTGCAGCTAAGCTACACAGCCCAGGCTAAGATTTCAACGGTCCATGTTAAACCTTGTTCCCTATCCCGAAACAATATATATATATATATATGTATTCATGTGGTTGCATATGCTTACCTGATTTGATTTTAATTGATGCCAGTATTTTATTCCTCTATCCCTGAGTTACATACTAGCACTCTAACCCTTAACCGTCTCCAGACATTGTATCCCCATGAGATGCAGGCGCCAGAATGCCTTCCAATTTTCTTGTGCAGTGATCAGGTGCTCGAGTTAGTTCGAAAGGCTTCATTTCATGGTCCTTTTTTCCTATGTCTTAGGCCCTGTTTAGACTTTGTTTTGGCTATTGTCGGGTGCATGTCCCAATACTTTATTGCTTTCGGTATTGTAGAGGTTTTGTTGGATTACTATGGACTTAGGTGGTTTGGTGGAATGTTTTCGGTGATGGACGGTTGTATAGTTACCGGTGGTTAATATAGACATTTCATGAGTTAATATTAATCTTATCTTTACACTATCTTGTTATATGTTCGTAATTTATCTGACTCGAGATATATGTTGGTAGGTTAGATCGGATATCGGTGGTGGTCTCCGGTCCTTGTTGGACTTAACATGCCCATTACGATGAGGCCCTGGTTCGGGTCATGTCATTAACAAGGACAATATCCATATGGATGTTAGTTGCTTTAGCGGCGGTATATGGTCTTGAAATCCATTAAATAGATGTGAAAACAACATTCTTAAATGAAGAATTTGAAGAAGAAATTTACATACAATAACCCGATGGTTTTGTGGTTTCTGGTAAAGAAAAGAAAGTGTGCAAACTTGTTAAGTCACATTATAGACTAAAACAAGCACCCAAATGGTGGCATGCAAAGTTTGACCAAACCATGTTGACAAACGAATTCAAGATAAATAAATGTGATAAATGTGTTTACATTAAAGACACTTAAAGTCACAATGTCATTTTTTGTTTGTATGTGGATGATATATTGATCATCAATAGAGACATTTCTGACATAAATACTACGAAATGAATTCTTGAGAGCAAGTTTGATATGAAAGACATTAGAGTTGCGGATGTGATCTTAGGGATAAGACTTCATAAAACTCCACAAGGGTTGGCGTTGTCACAGACTCATTATATTGAAAAGGTACTTGACAAGTTCAAGTATTTGGATTTCAGTATTGCCAAGACTCTATTAGACATGAGCTTTGCACTTCAAAATAATGAAGATGAAAGTGACTCACAGTTGGATTACACGACAGTGTTGGGAAGTTTGATGTATATCATGAATTGTACGCCACCAGATATAATATGTGTTATTAGTAAATTGAGTTGGTACACGAGTAATCTCAATCAAACTCATTGGATGGCAATGAAAAGAGTTTTGGGGTATCTAAAATATACTTAAGACTATGTTTTGCATTATAATAAATATTCAGTGGTAATTAAAGGATATAGTGATGCAAATTGGATCACCGAATCGAATGAGGTAAAATCCACGAGTGGATATATATTTACTTTAGGTGGAGGAGAAGTCTCTTGAAATTCATCCAAACAGACATGTAATTCCCGCTCTACAATGGAATTTAAATTTATCATGTTAGATAAAGTCGGTGAAGAAGCTGAATGGCTTCGAAATGTCTTGGAAGATATTTCTTATTGTCCCAAAACTTTGTCACCGGTATGTATATATTGTGATAGTCAAGCGGCGATAGATAGGGAAGGGAGCATAATGTACAACGATAAATCTTATCGTATATGACCGAGACATAATACCATTAGAGAACTACTCTCTAGTGAATTATCACTATTGACTATTTAAAGTCAAAGGATAATATGTTGGATCCACTTACAAAAGGACTATACTTGAGAGAACATCGAAGGGAATGGATTTACGACCTAGGACAAGTCAGCATAACAGTAACTCTACCTAATAGACTGGAGATCCCAAGAGCTAAGTTCAAGGAGATCAAACAAAGTTGTGTCTGACGGTTCGACATTGTCAATATACTCAACCCATTCTCATGATGAAGACAATGTTCAGAGAACAAGGATACTTATGGTTTGAAGCTTTATAATGGTTTCTAAGTATGGCAGATTTAACTAAATAGTTTGATCTAAAGGATTAAAAGTTTAGGAATCACCTATGTGAGAGTGAAGTGGAAGCCACTTTAAGGAGAATGTTAGTAAAGGCCTATTCTCTAAGCTCTCATGAAACCAAGATGTGTTCATGGCTAAAATATACAAAACCGTGAGAACCATAAACGGTAAAAGACTGGTTGTGTAACTTGTGTTGTCTAGGAGTACATTAAAGTTTGATGGTTCAAGAATATCAAATCTATCAATTGACTGAATGCATCCAATGCATGTTCACTGTGGAAAGTTCAAAGGGAGACCCACTTATCTACATCCAATCAGTCTTTGCTTGTTAATCACACATTTGTTCGTAAATTTTTTGATAAGATAGTCATTCCCCATTCATGTGGGGGATTGTTGGGCTTTAAGTTGATGTGTGAGTAGAAATTGAGGGAACAAATTGGAGGGAAAGTGGAGTTTCACTTAAGAAAGTCAAGTTCTCCCACATTGGTGGAAGAAAGTTTTTTTTTTTTTTTATGTTTTTATTAAGAAACACTCCTTCAAGTGGATAGTGAGGTAAGAACAAGAGATGTCTCATGCCGTCGTCGTCGTATCTCGCTCGGCTTTGGCTTCGGCTTCAAATTCGAAAAATGATCGAGAGATTAATTTTTTGGACAACGTTTAATTGAAATTTGGAAAACAAGTAAAGTTTTAATCCATAAATCCAATGGAAATGTTTTTCTCCATTTGTGGATGCATTTCGGATGCAAAGCAAATACATACACAATGCACCTCAAAGGGACGCAACCCTTCGAGGTAAGAGACACGCTGTTTTGACAAAAATATCAAACTATGAAATATTTTTCTCCATTTACAAATGCATTTTAGATGAGTGCAAATGCATACATAACACACATCGAAGAGACGCAACCCTTCAAGGTAAGAGACATACTGTCTCGATATAAATACCGACCTGCACACGTAGATCGAGTGCAGAACTAGTGCAGGAAGGCTTTATTTTGATAGTTCATTTGAATATTCATTTGAAGGTGTTGAACTTCATTGTAGTTCTTGAAAATTATTCTTGAACTTAGTTTTGAAGTTTGTATAGAAACACAGATTTATACCCATGAGACAACAATTCGCAAGTCTTCCGCATACCAAGAAGTCTTTGTTTTCAAGTGGTGAGCCGCAAATATCCATACCTCCATAATTGTGAACAAAGCTTGGCTCCGAATTGGTAGTGAAATTCTAACAAATATTCTGTCAATTAAGGACAAATCAAAGAATGTGAGGAGAAGAATCAGAGGATGACATCTTTTTATTTAAGATTTTATAAATATTGTAACCTCAAACATAATTTTAAATAAAAAATTATTGTTTGTAGCTATTTTCCTTATCTTGATTGTTGTTTTTCAAGAAAAAAACTTAACCGCTTACAAATTGGGACGCTCAGTGGGATCATTTTACCTCTCATCTCTTCTCTACAAAGTTCATAATATCAATATGACCGCAGTGAATATCAACCCTAAATTTGATGCTATTGAGGATGCCGACTCCACAAATGACTTGAAAATTGTCATGGAAATTCTTGGCCAAATTAGGAGTAAATCTGAAAAATTGGGACAAAGGTACTTCATGTACTGTCCTAGTCATCTCATGTTTTTAGTTCATCTTCTCCAAAAGAAGGGTCCTCTCCGTATATGCTAGAACAAGGGAACAATATTGTTGAAGTGGTAGAAAAACCTTTGATTTGACTAAGGCTGTCAGAAGAATTCTATCTCCAGTCCAACAATCCCATAATGCAGAAAGGTGGTAATGTTTTAAGCATTAGGTCTGCTCCAATATTACCTTGTGTCACTTCTCAATCTAATCTCTATCCAACTAGTGATCCGTACTATTCTTCATCCTCTATGGTGGTAGGACAAATGATGGTGACTGAAGTTTCTACCCTTGAAGAACAACTTGAAAATTTTATAAAAGTGGTTGAAGGCCTATCAAAGTGCGTCAAAGTCAAGATGCCCAAATTATCAAGTTGATGTATATGATGGAGAGCACGGAGAATGGAGAATCCACTCAACAACATGTGAAGATTCATGAAAAATAAGACAAAGGATCCACTCAACCGCATGCGAAGCTTCGTGAAATACAAGACAAAGGAGAGCCCTTGACAAAACAAGAAACAAAGATCAAGGAGTTTCAAGTATCTGCAGAAGATATGATTCCCGTTGATCAGTTGAGTGACTTCAGCATGGAGGAGATCAAAGATAAATCAGAGTCCACATCTAAATTTAACGGAGGGATATTTTAGAGTCAAAAAAGCTACCGAAGAATATTTTCGCTCTAATTCAAATAGTTCAGGAATACTTTTGTTCTTTTTCTGTTTTTTAATTTTAAGTCATTAGTATCTAGTGATATAAATTTGCCAATAAATAAAGAGAAAATACATTATTTCACCCTTAAACTTGTCTGCATAACTTACTTTAGACCCTTAACTTCACGGGTAATTATATACCTCCCTTAACAACTCTTAAATAGCTCCTTAAGCAGAAAGAGTGTATTCGCGTTCCAAAAAGCGTGTGAGAAGAGGAAAAAAATTGAACCAATATAATCATACACGTGGCATTATTTTATTTGGCAACATATAACTGATATTTTTAATATTTTTTTAATATATTAATTTTTTGATTTGTTTGAATTTTTATTTAAAATAAATGAAATATGTGGACCCATTTTTTTAATTTTGGTTGTCTTCTCCTACTTATTTTTTTCTCCATTGCAAGTTCTAAGTTGAAAACTTCCAAACATAAATGAATTTATTCAGCCCTCTAAGCTTCTCCTTCTTCATCTAGTCTTCTCCTTCTCCTCCGATGCAATTTTTGATGCAGCATTATGAACGATCAATGATCAAAATATATATTTAGCAGAAGACACAAGAATCAATCATTAGTTTTCCATGATAGTAGTATCCCTATGCCAAAATTTGAGTTGGGTTCGAAAGATGAAATAATTATTACTCAACAACTCAAAATGCAATTTCACAACACCAAAAAGGGTGATTGTGAGACCATCGAATTCAATGTGAAAAAATTGAAATCCACAGCCAATTCACTAACAAAATACGATCTCATCAAAGTTTCCTTTGCCCGATTTTCAGGGACTTGTTCCTTGCTCTACATGTACAAGACATTATAAAACGACGACGACGGCTATGAAAAATGAGTATTGTTGAGAATTTCTCAACTACCAACATCACCACCGGAGCAATCTAACTCCACAATATTCACCATTTGGGTGAAATTGAGTGATATGAGAAAACAAAATAGCGATTTTAGACGAAGAAAGAAGAGAGATGGGTTTAACTTGAGAATTAGGGGTATTTATTTGGGTTGGATCGGATTATAATTAGGAGTGGATCGGATATTAATAATTTTTTAAACACATGATTTTTTATCCTCCTCGAATTTTAATTTATTTTCTGATATTAAATATTTATATTTGATCAGATATTATTTTGATTCTTATTTTATTTTTAATAAATTTTTAGTCCAAAAATAAATAAATAAATAAATAAATAAAGTTAATTTTGAGATATTTTATTTTAAAAAAATAATACAAAAATTCAAAAAATATTTTTCTTTTTAAAATTTTAAATTAACAAGCTAGTAGTTTTAGTACTATCTCAATTATATTTATTTAAGGCTATTTATAAATTTTTATTGTATCTTCTTAAAATAAAAAAAATTAATTAGTTATATTTATATTTATTATTATTATTATTATTATTATTATTCTATTATTTAATTTATTAATTCATTTATTATTTATTATTTATTTCTATTTATTATTATTAATAGGCAAAAAAAAAAGAATTTTATTTTTAAAATTTAAATTCCCTCCCCCTTATCTGAAGTAACTTTCCCCCCCAAGAATCCTTCTACTTAAAGACTCCCTCAACCCCCAGAAAAAAGTTACGTACATTCTATCATCACACACTACAAAATCAAATAAAAGAAAAACCAGAAAGAAAATATCAGAAAAAGAGAGCAACATTAGAGAAAAATAAAATCGGAGAAAAAGAAAACATCAGGAACAAAGAGAGAAAAACGAAAAAGCTTTGAATATAGGTTCCGTATTTTCATTCGAGTTTCGGTTTCGATGACGATTTCATGTTTCATCACAGGTTCTATTCAATCATGAATTATTTGTTTTTGTAAACTTTATTATGAACAAGCATGAATGAAAAATGTTTAAGTAAAGATTATGCATTATTCGGTGTATGTAGTTGATTGATTACATAAATTTCTGTTATTGTATGTTATTCGATCAAATTACTGGATATTTATATGTTTGTACTGTGTTGGATATAAAAATACTGAGTATGATACTGTCCGGTTTAGAAAAATAGTAGAAAAAAATAGATATAAATAAACATTGTACCGACTATTTTCATACTCTGTAATTTTTTTAATAGAGTACATACACCAACACATTATACATACTACATACTGTTCTTATTTTTACACTCACTGCACACTGGATACGTACACTCATAGCCACTCATGTAAATCAGAAGAGACACAAAGTATGTGAGAAAGGAAAAGAAAAAGATTTGGTCGGAGAAAATAAAGGAAGAGTGATCGGAGAGGAATAAAATTGTAGAAACTAAAAAACAATAACTGAGAGAAAGATCGGAAAGGAGAGAAAATTGGCCGGAAAATGGGATTGTCGTCCCTTTTTTTCCCATCTCCCTCACCGGAGGGTCGACCCTCTCCTTTCGTTTCTCCAGTCCGGCGAACCAGCCATCACGGCTGAGAAACTTGCCGCCGGCGACACCACCAACGACAAAAACACCAATGCCGGCCACCCCACAACCGCGCTTTTGTCGCTCCCCTGTTCGGCCAATACCTCACCGGATCCGGCACCACCAATGGCGAAAGCGCCGATAAATTTTTTCTCTCCCTTTCCTGCCGTCGGTGACGCCTCCCTCATTGTCGCGCTGCTCCCTTCTCCCCTTCTCCTGACATCGGCCATATCTGGCCACCGCTATCTCTCCTCCATCTCCAGCAAACAGCGAGCCAGTAGGTGAGCCATGACCGTCGCGCCACCCCCTCTCCCTTGTTAGTAACAAATCTGGCCGAGAAGGTCATTTTCCAACTGACTCCTATTAAAACCGACCCATTTTAATTTGTTATACTTATATTTATTATTATTATTCTATTATTTTATTTATTTGTTCATTTATTTTTATTTATTTCTATTTATTATTATTAATTGACAAAAAAAAGAATTTTATTTTTAAAATTTAAATTCCCTTCCCCTTATCTGAAGTAACTGTTCCCTCCAACTTTTCCCCCCAAGAATCCATCTACTTAAAGACTCCCTCAACCCCCAGAAAAAAGTTACGTACATTCTATCATCAGACACTACAACATTAGATAAAAGAAAAAACAGAAAATAAAATAAAAAGAAAAAGAGCAACATCAGAGAAAAAGAAAATCAGAGAACAAGAAAACATCAGGAATAAAGAGAGAAAAAAGGAAAAAGCATTGAATCTAGGTTCCGTATTTTCGTTCGAGTTTCGGTTTCAGGTTCTATTCAATCATGAATTGTTTGTTTCTGTAAACTTTATTATGAACAAGCATGAATGAAAAATGTTTAAGTAAAGATTATGCATTATTCGGTGTATGTAGTTGATTGATTACGTAAATTTTCTATTATTATATGTTATACTATCAAATTATTGGATATTTATATGTTTGTACTATGTTGTATATAAAAATACTGCGTATGATACTATCCGATTTAGAAAAATAGTAGAAAAAATGGATATAAATAAACGTTGTATAGACTATTTACATAGGCTGTAATTTTTATAATACAATACACACACCAACACATTATAATACTACATACTATTCTTTTTTTTTACACTTAATGTACACTGGATACGTACACACATAGCCACTCACATAAATCAGAAGAAACATAAAGTATGTGAGAAAGAAAAAGAAAAAGATTTGGTCGGAGAAAATAAAGGAAGAGTGATCGGAGAGGAACAAAATTGTAGAAACTAAAAAAAATAACTGAGAGAAAGATCAAAAAAATCAATCGAAAAAAAGAGAAAATTAGCCAAAAAATGGGAGTGTCGTCCCTCTTTTTTTTTCCCATCTCCCTCACCGGAGCGTCAGCCCTCTCCCTCCGTTTCTCCAGTCTGGAAAACCAGCCATCACGGCTATGCAACTTGCCGCTGGCGACACCAGCGACGGCGAAAACGCCAACTCCGGCCACCCCACAACCGCGCTGTTATCGCTCCCTTCTCCGACCAATCCCTTACCGGATCCGCGCCACCAACGCCGACGAAAACCCAACTCCGGCCACCCCACAACCGCGCTGTTATCGCTCCCCTCTCCGACCAATCCCTCACCGGATCCGCGCCACCAACGTCGGCGACCCAGCTCTACCCCTCTCCCTTTTCCGGTGTTGATCCATCAGCCGACCAACACCAACACCGACGACCCATCGCCATCCCTTTTCCTTTCCCATCGTTGCTCCAGCAGCCTCCACTGCTGCCATAGACGTTGAAAGTAGAGAGAATTAATTTTTTTTTGAAATATTGAATATGTACGGGAAAGAGAAGATATTTTATATTTCTTTTTATTATTATTTTCTTTTTGAATAAATACATATGTCTCCATATTTGTGTATAATATAAAATTATTTTTATTTAATAACTAGTAAAAAATGAAGTATGAACAAATTTGATACTAATAAAATTAATTATTATTTATATTTTGCTTAGAGTGACATATTGTATATTTCAAGTTGTTTGTTTTTATTTATTTATTTATTTTTGAAGAATTTATGTTCGAATAATATTTTGAGATTTTTTGTGTTTGATTTGTCTTATAATATATGATTTAAGTTTATTTAATTTAAAGTGATTAAATTTTGGGAATAATATTAAATTTAGCATAATATAATAGATTTGTATATTTTATTATTTTATTAGTAGAACTTAATTATTATTTATTGATTTAATTAATTGTGTTAAATGAATTTTGCTTTAGTTTATTATTAAGAATTTAGGTAAATTTTAGATACGTTTAAAAATATTTGTCTCAATTAAGAATGCGGCATACACATCTTTTTGAGACCTTTTAAATTAAAGGATGCAATGATGCACCTTGATAAATATTTTTCTAAAACTAACTTTTCACCGATTTATTTAAATAAGATAATAGACAAATTTTAGATATTAAAAATGAGCAAACCTAGGCCCTTAACATAATTTAGCAAAATAATTTAAGTAAGTATAAGTCAATAAAAGCGATTGTGCTGGAACCATGGGACTCGAGGGGTGTGTCACACCTTCCCCTCGATCAACAGAATTTCTTACCCGATCTACTGTTTTCGCAGATCAATTAAGAGTCTTTTTTTTTATTAGGGATTCATAAGGCGACTTGGAACACCATTACTCGATTCCAAGTGACGACTCTAAAAATAAATAAATTAATCTCTATTCAAAATCGTCACTTTAATTGGAAAAACCTTTCGACTTGGCCCGCGAGCGAAAAAGAGGTGTGACATCTCTGGCCACTCCGCTGGAGAATAACCAAAATTCAAGCTTTTAATATTGACTTTTACTTACTTTAATTATTTCGATATTGTGTTTGTTAGCCTTATGTGCTACTTGTCGTTTATTTACTGCTTTGATATTGTTGAACTGTTTTATAAACTGTCTTCTCTTGTGCTCCCCCTCTAAGTCTCTGAAATAGGATAGAAGGAATGCAACGTATGCATCCTACTATCTTTTTGAGATAGCCGAAGTGTCAAGGCACCTGGTGAAGGATTATAGTCACACATGTTAGGAGGGGTTTGGATCGACAATGAAGGCGGAGTAGCACTGCTACCAAATAAGTTGTCCCTCTCCAACTCGAGTGTCTGCTCGAGTAAGCCAGTCTAGACACCTATCCCTATTAGGCTTAAACTTAGAAGAACTGAAAACTCAGAATCTGGTTATCCCTATTAGGTTCCGCTTTATTTGCATCATCTGTATTTGACTTAGCGGGACTCGGCACAGGGGCCGGGTCTGTCTAGGACAGGTGTCCCTCTTTTGACCAACATGTGCATCCTACGTGCTCTTTGACATTTATTTGAAAGGCTATTTGATGGTTGATCGGCTTTTAGGCAACTTGGCGAAATTTAAGAGAAGATTTTGACCTCAAATTTAATAATTCCCTTTTCAAAGAAACTAAAATATATACATAGTTTTTTTTTTAAGATCTTCATGAATTAAGGGGGTCTGATTCTCACTCTTTAGCGAGATACATAGAAAATTCTACTCGGGATACGACCTTGTATTTTAAAAAAATATTTATTCACAAATTTATTGAAGGATATTTACAAAAAAAAAAAATTAAGAAAATAATTATTTTCATGAGTATTATTATCTTTATCTTATTTATCCCTTTTTATCTTCAAAATTAATTTTAATACAAATCCCAATAGCCTGAACCATTAGGGGTTGTGAGCTGAATTTTTATAAAGTAATAAAATATGTAAGCATATATCTTAACAGTTCTGAACCTTTAGGGGTCGTGAGCTGATTTTTTATAAAGTAATAAAATATGTAAGAACATATCTTAACAGTCCTGAACCTTTAGGGGTAGTGAGCTGATTTTTTATAAAGTAATAAAATATGTAAGCATATATCTTAACAGTCCTGAACCTTTAAGGGTCGTAAGGATGAAATTTTTATACAACTTCATACATAAAACAATCTTTTTTTTTTATTTCTAAGTAATTTTATTTTATTTTTTTCTTTAAAGTGTACTTAGGGGGTATTTTCTCCAAACACATGGTCAAAATTGTCTAGAGGCCTGTTGATATAAAATCTTTGATAGAGTCGGTATAAAAATAAAAATAAAATCTTATCATTCATGTTTCTCTTAATTTTTATTTAAAAGTATTTGCATCTAAGTTCAATTTAGTGGTCACATTAGCGAGTCAAGTTAAAAAAAAGTCAAAATTAATGAATTAAGTTCTGCCTAAATCTAGACATTTCCTAATATTGTCTTTCTATCCATAGGTATAACATGCCTCCTCCAGTTCATGGAAAGTGTCAAAAGAGGAAGAGAGATGGGAGTGTACCGCTTCAGGTTGTAGATTGCATCCCTTTGCAGCTTTGGTTATGGTGGAACAGAATGGATACATTCGATTATGATGAGATACATAAGTATTTGAGTTTTTTGACAAGTATCATGACAATCAACCCTAGTAGAAAGGTGGTTGATGCATTGCTGACTTTCTGGGACCCGAGGAATAATGTATTTTGCTTTTCAGATTTTGAGTTGACCCAGACTTTAGAGGAGATAGCGGCCTATGTTGGATATGGGGATATGCATGGGAAAAACCTTATAGCCCCAAGACTCATCTCGATAAACAGGTTCTGCAAGCTCATGAACATACAAAACTCAAAAGAAGAATCAATGAAAAAAGGTTGGGTCTCCTTGCAGTTTTTGTATGACAGATATGGAAGGCAAGAAGGATTTGAGAAGTACGGTAAACAACTCTGTAACAAGGGAAGTTTTGAGGATTGAAAAGTTCATAGACAATTTGCATTCAAGGTAGCCTTTTTAGGCACTATGGTCTTCCCAAGGAGAGAGAGAAAAATTAATATTCGTTTAGCTGGAGTGGTACATATACTGATTAAGAAAGATTACACTATGGTACCAATGATCTTGGCTGATATTTACCGTGCTCTGATCGTTTGTCAGAAAGAAAAGGATTTTTTCGAGGGATGTAATATCTTGCTAATGTGGATTGTGGAACATCTTTACCAATATCTTACAGTGGCAAGGTTTGTTCCTGAATGATTCAATCGCATCAAAGATTAGGAAGAGAGGTTAGAGAAATATAAATGCCCAGAAGGAATTAGAGATTGGGATAAGTTTTTGCGTTCTCTGACGGCAGATAAAATCACTTGGAATCTCCCTTGGTTCCCCTGGAGACAAGTCATACATAGTTCTGTTATTCAGCCGTCCTTGTTATTAATAGGTATTAGGGGTGTTCAACCTTATGTTCCATTGCGGGTCTTATATCAGCTAGGCGGATGTCAAGTAATTCCCACAACAGAAAATATGGTTGAGTTTTTATTTGAGGTCAGACTAGAGACTCCACTTTCGGAAGGATTGTCTTAGCAGATTTGGGATGGTTGTCATATCATGGGAATTGAAACAATGGCCATAGAGTGTGAGAAAGGAGAAGTACACCCAAACTACCGTGAATGATTTGAAAAACAGCCAAGTTCCCCAGTCAGACCAGAAAGATCGATTAAGGGACCCATAGATCAAGAAATTGCAATTAGGATAGAGATCCAGAGAGCCATGTGAGAACATCATGCTGTCAACCAAGATTTGAGAGCAAAATTAGAGCATGCCAGTGCAAGAATAGAAGAACAACAAAGGCAGTTTGCTGAAGAGAAAGCTAAGTTAGTGGATATTGAGGTCACACTTCAAGGACAAATCAAATTGGCTACAACTAGGGGCTCACATGTTGCAGAACTTGCCGCATCTTGCCGACATCAGTTGCAAGAAGTTGAAAAGAACATGTAAAAAGAATTTGATCGAGAGAGATCTCGGTGGATATGTGAAAGAGGGATATTGCGAGAACAGCTAGAGGTTTCTTCTGCTCATAAACAACGTGTAAGAGAGATGATTGATTATTGAGACTGACAGGCCCAAGAATGGGATCAGTCCTTCAGTTCTCTTCGAGAGAAGGTACGCCATGTAGTGCAGGATACCTCCATAATAGGTTTAGACTACCAACAATTAAATCGTGAAGAATTTTTTGCACAAGTACTAGTTTTTGCCCAGCGTCTCACCACTTCATTGGAGGGCATATATTTGGGTTTGGGAGGTCATATTAAGCTAGAGTATCCTTGATTGAGCTTGTTGAAGCTATAAGAATCAGTTGAAGACTTTGAGACATGGGGTTCAGTTGTATGAGTGGATAGTTGTTTTCTTTGTCATAGTTTTTCAGTTTCAGTTTAAAAACTTCTTGTTCAGATGTTATGTCTTTTAGCTAATTGTATTTGTTTAAGTCAGATGTCAGTTAGTAGGTTTTATCTTAGGAGTTGGGTCATATATTTTGTCGTATTTGTATTTAAAAATTATGGAATATAATGAAGTTGACTATTTATTTCTATATATATTATATATAAATTTTACTTCACCTACTTTATTTATTTTCTTAGGAAAAAAAGAAAAAAAAGAATCAACCATTTTTTGTTAAAGTTTTTTCCCAAACTATGCAAGATCTGATTCATGTCCTGGCATGATACGTAGGTAACCCTCCAAAGGGTTCGATCATAACTTTTTGAAAAGTGTGCCTAGAAAATTCAGGATGAAACACAAAGCTTTCCATGATAGGTTGGGAAATGCATATAGAAGCATAACATACACCGTGATGTTATAATGTGTTAAATATATAACACTCACCCGTTTGCTACTTGGTCTCAGAAAGATAAAGTAGTTGGTAGTTGGTTTGTGGTTTAAACCGACATCACATCAATACAACACCAGATATAAAGGAAAAAGAAAGATGACCCATAAAGAGGGTGTAGGGTCTAACAGTGAGGAGGAGCAAAATCAGTTAATTTCGCAAGAATTAGCATCAATGGAAGAGATTAAGTTATTGAAACAACGAATGGCAGAAATGTACCAAGCTTGGTTGAATGGACAAGCCTCGCCTTTCTCAATCCCTGGACTTGCGAATACAAATGATACAAATCTTGCTCAAGCTCAAACTAGCGATCCATTTTACCCGCCTGGATTCTGCCCAAATGCTAATGTGTTTGGCGTTGCAAGTACTTTTACCATGCACCCACTAAATCCGTCTGTCACAAATAACCCGTTTTTCACTTCTGTAGCACCAGCTACTGCGGGCCTTCAATCGACAGTAAGAAGAATATGGGGGAACCAAGTCATGATTTATTGTATCCTCCTAAAATGACTTTCAAACCCCAAAATCCACATTATCATGCTCATCAACACAATTCTCCTATTGTGATTGAGAAGATTATTGAGAATGAGGAACAAGAGGAGATGGCTAGGAAAGTAAAAAGCTTGGAGCAAAGTATGAGAAATATACAAGGATTAGGAGGACCAAAAAGTGTTTCACACAAAGATTTGTGTATGTTTCCAGATGTCTATTTGCCGCTGGGGTTCAAAATGCCCAAGTTTGAAAAATATAAAGGTTATGACGATCATGTGGCTCATTTGAAAAAGTTCTGCAATCAATTAAGGGGAGCAGGAGGAAAAGAAGAATTGCTCATGGCTTATTTTGGAGAAAGCCTGGCAGGAATAGATTTGAATGGTTCATTGACCAAGACATTTCCCATTGGCACGTATGGGATGACATGGCTCGAGATTTTGTTCAAAAATTTTAATATAATATTGAGATGGTGACGGATCGTACTGCGCTTGCCAATATAAGAAAAAATGCAACTAAAAATTTCTGAGAATATGCTGTCAGATGGAGAGAACAGGCTGCAAGAGTCAGACCATCGGTAAAGGAGTCTGAATTGATTGATATCTTTCTACAAGAACAAGAACCTAATTATTTCCATCATTTACTTTTTACTATTAAAAGCACATTTGTTGAGGTTATTAAAGTTGGAGAGATGGTAGAGAATGGAATTAAGTCAAGAAACATTATCAGCCAAGCCTCTTTGAAAGCAACAACACAAGCAATTCAAAGTGGTGCAGGAAGTTTTGGTGGAAAGAAAAGAGGATGTAACTACTGTTGTGCTAGGTCCCCAACAAAATTGGAGAGGTGCGCGTCAACCATATGTACAATCTCAATCCAAAATGTATGTCCAAGACCCATATAACCATCCACGATAATATGTTCCTCCACAAAATTCATTATATTCTATTCCATCTCCTCAGTATTCTACCTATAATGCACAACCATATGTTCGGGTTCCTTCTTACCCACAATGGCATGCACCAGCCATCCAAAATTATCCACCAGTCCCGCAAGTTCAAAGAGGCCCCCTAGGTCTAATTTTCGGCCTAGATCAAACTACAACAAGTATAACATGCACAAATATAATTTCACTCCTATTGGAATATCTTACGCCAGCTTGTTTTAGAGGCTGAGGAAAATGAATGTTCTAAGCCTAATTAAGAGAAGGATCCCGAATCCTCCCCCAAATAACTTGAATTATTCTAGAAAATGTGAATACTGTTTAGATACCCCAGGGCACGACATAGAGAAATGTTGGTACTTGAAAAGAGCAATTCAAGAGCTGATTGACTCACAACAAATCATGGTGCAAAGTCAAAACGCTCCAAATATTAATCAAAATCCACTGCCAGATCATAATGAAACAAACATACTCGAAGTGATACTTGGTGGTGAAGATGTTGTGATTTCCTTCAAGCCAATCATTAAAATTAAAACTGATTTGGAAAAATTAGAAAATGCTGTAGATTTGATGAAAGAAAAACCTGCAAAAGTGAAGGATGTGATTACAAAACCCGAATCATCGAATATTTCCTTGGTCGTGGGGAAAGAAATTCCAGAAAGTGTTGGGTCAGGTCAAGTAAAACCAAAGCTCATTGTTCCTGGAAGATCCACTAAGCCTCTTTTAATCATAAAAGGAGCTCCCATAGCTCCTATTGTTATTAAACCAGTATCACAATTGCCTATGGTCAATACTAAGGCATTCTCCTGGAACTACAATCATATTATGGTGATGCACAAGGGGAAAGAAATAATCAAAGAGGTGGATAAATTAACCCTTCTGGGAGGTGTTATACCCCAGTGGAGTTAAGAAATAATAAATAAGGCAATGAAGAATGAATGAAAGTGAAGCCAGTTACCAAAGAAGAGGCTGAAGAATTCTTGAAGAAGATGAAGTTACCAGAATATTTTGTTGTAGAACAATTGAGGAAGACACCAACACATATTTCTCTATTATCTTTATTGATACACTCGGAAAATCACCGCAAGGCCATAATGAAGATTTTAAATAAGGCATATGTTTCCAGTGAAATTAAGGTAAATCAACTGAAAAAAGTTGTTGGAAGGATCCTTGAGGTAAATAGGATCACTTTCTCGGATGACAAATTGCTTGTAGAAGGCACTGAACATAATCGAGGTCTATACATTATGGTGAAATGTGATCATTCTTATATAACTCGAGTGTTGATTGATGGAGGATTAGGTGTTAACGTTTGTCCTATGTCAACTTTGCAAAAGTTGAATGTTAACGTGAAAAAGATCCGACCTAATAATGTATGTGTCAAAGGATTTGACGAAGCAAAAATAGATGACATTGGTGAAATAAAGCTCATATTGATAATTGGGACTGTGTTTTTTGCCATGGATTTCTAAGTGCTGAACATTGATGCTTCATATAATATGTTATTGGGTAGGCCATGGGTTCATAGGGGTGGAGCAGTCGCATCAACATTGCACCAAATGGTTAAATTTAAACACGACAGGCAAGAAATAGTTGTTCATGGTGAAGGAGACTTATCCATGTATAAATACTGTTTCGTTTTCTCCATCAAAGCAGATAATATAGATAGAGTGCTAATTCATCAAGTTTTTGAGGTAGTAGCCGTTGAGCATATCCTCGAGGGGAATCTCATCGCAAGACCACAACTGTCCTCAACATCTGTTATGGTAGTGAATGAAATGTTAAAGTATGGTTTCGAACCATTAAAGGTTTAGGAATATATTTGCAAGGCAGGGCTCATCCAGTAAACCTTCATGAGAACCCCGGTACCTTTGGTTTGGGATATGAGCCCACTGCTAAAGACAGAAAAAAGGATAAAAAGCCTAAGAAAGAGTCATGGTCACTTAACAAGCTGATACCGCCACTTCATGAGTCTTTCATGAAAGTCAGTGTTGTTGGGTCCTCCGTGTTACCTGCTGCAGAGTCAATGAATGATGATGATACAGAGTTGATTGGCCTTTTCCAAAATATGTTCATTGAAGATAATATAGTTGAAATTGGGAAAGGTATCAACAATGCAGATGTGAATTTTATCGGCCCTGATATCCAGTTTAATAATTGGGAGGCCACTCTTCTCCCTACTATGAAGGAGTCTTGGTAGTTTGTTTGGTTTTCTTTCTGTCTTGGTAGTTTGTTTGTTTTTATTTCTGCAATTTAAATCATTCTAGGATTGTAATTCAGATCTTTACCTTGGTATTTTAGGTTAAAACTCTTTCTATCGGTATTTTTAATGAAACATAATTTCCCTTCGTTTTATTTTGTGTCTAATATTTATTTATTTATTTTCTATCATATAGTTCTTTCTATGCCGATTCAAATGATATGACATGCATGAAGAATTATCAACCAGATTTAAAAACCAATCTAATCATGAAATAATGAATAAAGAAGTTGAATACGATGAAGAGGAAGCATTTGAGGATATAAGCAAAGATTTCAAACAGTTTGAGAATAAGTCAAATCCCAATTTGGATGAAACTGAGGTGATCAATTTAGGAGATCATGAAAATATTAGAGAGACCAATATAAGTGTACATGCTCGACCACAACAAAAGAAAGCTATAATTGAAGTTCTGTTTGAGTACAAAGACATCTTCGTGGTCTTACGATGATATGCCCGATTTGAGCACTAATTTGGCAGTTCATAAGTTGACAATTGATCCTTCTTTCCCTCCTGTCAAATAAAAGTTAAGAAAGCTTAAAACTGGCATGAGCGTAAAAATCAAAGAGGAAATCACGAAGCAACTTGAGGCTAAAGTCATTCGACTAGATCAATATCCTACTTGGTTGGCAAATATTTTCCCTGTTCCAAAGAAGGATGGCAAAGTTTGGATGTGTGTTGATTATCATGATCTAAATAAAGCAAGTCTGAAAGATGATTTTTCACTTCCCAATATCCATATTTTGTTGGAAAATTATGCCAAACATGATCTTGCATCTTTTATGGATTGTTATGCGGGGTATCACCAGATCATTATGGATCCAGAAGATGCAGAAAAGACATCATTTATCACGTCATGGGGGACATATTATTATAGAGTTATGCCATTCGGACTAAAGAATATTGGGGCAACTTACATGAGGGCAATGACCACAATGTTTCATGACATGATGCACAAAGAGATTGAAGTTTAGGTGGATGACGTGATTATTAAATCAAGAGAGCAGTTTGACCATGTCAAGGATCTGAGGAAATTCTTTGAAAAGCTTTGAAGGTATGATCTCAAACTTAACCCAGCGAAATGTGTATTTGGATTCCCATCGGGAAAACTCTTGGGATTTATAGTCAGTCGACATGGCATTGAGTTAGATCCTTCAAAAATAAAAACTATTCAAGATTTACCTCCACCAAAGAACAAAATGGAAGTGATGAGTTTACTTGGAAGGTTGAATTATATCAGTAGATTCATTGCCCAACTCACGACAACCTGTGAGCCAATTTTCAAGTTGTTGAAGAAGAATGCTAAAGTTGAATGAACTGAAGAATGTCAAGAGGCATTTGATAGAATTAAGAGGTACTTGTCGAATCTGCCTATTTTAGTTCCTCCAGAGCCAAGCAGACCCTTGATATTGTATATGTTTGTGTTATACAATTCTTTTGGCTGTGTATTAGGTCAACATGATGTCACAGGCAGAAAAGAACAGGCCATCTACTACCTTAGCAAAAAGTTTACCACTTATGCGGCTAAGTATACTCTTTTTGAAAAAACATGTTGCGCCTTAACTTAGGTAGCACAAAAGCTGAAGCATTACTAGTCATCTTACACTACTTACCTCATTTCCTGTATGGATCCCTTAAAGTATATTTTTTAGAAGCCTATGCCCACAGGCAGACTTGCGAAATGGAAGATGCTACTCACAGAGTTTGATATTGTCTATGTGACACGAACTGCAATGAAAGCTTAAGACTTAGCGGATCATTTGGCTGAAAATCCTATCGATGAGGAATATAAGCCATTAAAGACTTACTTTCCAGATGAAAATTTCTTATGTGTTGATGAGGTTATTTCTGATAATTGCCATTCAGGTTGAAAAATAAATTTTTATGGAACTGCTAATATGAAAGGGGTAGGGATAGAAGCAGTTATTATTTCTGAATCGGGACAATACTATCCTATAACAGCCCAACTTCGATTCTACTATACTAATAATATGGCAGAATATGAAGCTTGCATTCTGAGATTGAGACTAACCATTGACATGGGAATCCAAGAACTATTGGTGTTAGGAGATACAGATTTACTAATCCACCATATCCAAGGAGATTGGGAGACTCGTGATTCAAAAATCCTACCATACTAAGGTTGTTTACAAGATCTTTGTCAATGATTTGTATCAACAAAGTTCAAGCATATTCTTAGAGCTCATAATGAGATTGTTGATGCTTTGGCGACCTTATCTTCGATGCTCCAATATCCCGATAAGACTCATATCGATCCCTTGCATATATAGATCCGTGATCAAAATGCATATTACAATGTGGTTGAAGAAAAACTTGATGGAGAGCCTTGGCTCCATGCTATCAAAGAATATATTCAGACTGGAAAATATCCCGTACATGTCGATGGTAACCAAAAGAGAACCATTCGATGTCTGGCTAGCGGATTTTTACTAAGTGGGGGAATCTTGTATAAAAGGATTCCATATTTGGGACATTTAAGGTGCATAGATGCTAAAGAAGCATAAAAAATCATGACTGAAGTACATTCTAGGATTTGTGGACCACACATGAGCGAGTATGTTTTGGAAAAGAAAATACTTTGAGCAGGTTATTATTGGCTCACCATGGAGCGAGATTCCATCCGTTTCATTCGTAAATATCATGAATGTCAGGTACACGGGGACTTGATACATTCTCCTCTATCTGAGTTGCATACAATGACTGCTCCATGGCTTTTGTAGCTTGGGGAATGGACATAATTGGACCAATTGAACCGAAGGCCTCGAATGAACATAGTTTCATATTAGTAGCCATTGATTATTGTTTTATGAAATGGGTGGAAGCATCAACTTTTAAGTCAGTGACCAAGAAAGTGGTGGTTGATTTTGTTCACTCCAACATCATTTGTTGGTTTGGCATTCCAAAGATAATTGTCACAGATAATGTTGCAAATCTCAATAGTCACTTGATCAAAGAAGTGTGCCAGCAATTTAAGATTATGCATCGAAATTCAACTCCTTATCGCCCAAAGGAAAATGGGGCTGTAGAAGCTGCCAACAAGAACTTAAAGAAAATACTCCGCAAGATGATGCAGGGTTCCCGACAATGGCATGAAAAGTTACCTTTTGCTTTGTTGGGTTATCGTACTACAGTTCAGACTTTAAATGGTGAAACTCCTTACTCATTGGTGTACGGAACTGAAGCTGTTATACCTACAAAAATTGAGATTCTATCTCTTTGAGTTGTTGTAGAAACCGAAATTGATGATGATCAGTGGGTCAAAACCCGATTGGAGCAATTGAGTTTGATTGATGAGAAAAGGCTAGCATCGATATGTCATGGCCAACTGTACCAAAAGAGAATGGCTCGATCCTATAATAGAAAGGTGCATCCCAAATAATTTAAAACCGGCCAGTTAGTACTAAGACGCAACCTTCCCCATCAGATTGAAGCCAAAGGCAAGTTTTCTCCTAATTGGCAAGTACCGTTCATGCTGAAGAAGGTGTTACCTAATGGTGCGTTATATTTAACTAATGTAGAAGGCAATATGAAAGAAATGCCGGTCAACGCTGATGCAATTAAGAGATATTATGTATGATATTCATGTACAATTATGTTATGTATGTTTTGTACTTGTATTTTAAAAGATTGTAATGATGAAGGCATTTTGTTCTGCTATCCGAATAATATATCAACCTTTGCTTACCCTCTTTGAGATTTTATCTTTCTTTCGTACCCCTCTTTTGGAATCAATTAAAGTCAAAAGTTTAAAAAAAAAAAAAAGATTGAAAAAAAATAATGTTGATGATGAAAAAAAAGGAAAAAAAAGCAAAATCAAGCAAGAGAATGACTTTTCTAAACTGCGTTTGACCTGATTCTTGCTATGACAAGATACGTAGGCAGCCCCACTCTGGGGTTCGGTCTAACCAAAAGAAAATTCAAGTTACCCAGAATGAAATAAAACTGGGGCAAAAGTTTTTTTCGTTAAAGAGTTTATTGCAAAAGTTGTATGCTTCACCCAATGTTATGTAAATTTTTGAGCCTCATGCCGCTCTTTCTTTCTAGCCCTTTTCAAAAGCCAAATTACAACCAAAGAAAGACCTTCAGATCAATCTTTGAGAATGTCAAGGTTTAACATCTTATGGGTGCATGATATTTCATATTTAGGTGTTATTTTTCTTTTAAAAAAAAAAATGAAACAAAAATAAAAATGAGAGAGTCTTATTGGTGAAAACCCTCTTGGGCACCATAAAGCGACAGTGAATTGTGAGAATAATAAAATGAGAGAGTCTTATTGGTGAAAATCCCAAAGGGCCCCATAAGGCAACGATGAGCTGAGAGAGAAATAAATTGAGATAGGTTCATTAGCGAAAATCCATTGAAGTGCCACTAGCCGAAGGAGAATTGTGATCTAGAGGGAGCATGTTCAAGAATGGCTTCATTTTAAACTCAATATGTGTGCAAAAGTTGTAATGATTGGTATGGGTAGATATGGTTGTTTAATTCAAAATGCATGTCATAATCACTGGAATCAGCTTCCACATTCAGATAAGTTTTTCTTTTTGTTTTGAAAAAGAGATGCCTATTGTCTTTTCCTTTTCCTTTTTGTTTTATTTTTATTTTTTATTTTTTGTGTCCTTGTTGTCAAACGAAAATTATTGTCGTCTTTTGTGTATTTTTGAATCAAATTCACGTCAAGTCAAGTGAGAAAGGACTCCAAACTTGCTACCAACTTCATCAATGGTACAAAGCAAGACAAAGGGTCGGCGCACAAGGACAACATTTCAAAGTATAATAAAATACTCAAAATGATTGTGATCTGACAATTTTGGACTCTTAGAAAGATAAAAGGTGTATTGCAAGTTAAACCCAAAGACATCATACAAGAGAAATATGTTTTGAGTTGAGAGTTTCAGTAGTTAGAATTTGGGGTCACAAGTATGACAAGTCAACAAATATTTATCAAGGATTCGAAAAGGAGTTGAGCATGGCAAGTGCAAGAGCAGTCACTTCAAAAGCCAAATGCCACAAACCAACCACTACATGTTTTAAAACTCATAATTTTTCTTTGTTTGAAATAGAGATGGAATATTATTTTCATATTGAAGTTTTCAGATGAAGAATGCAATTTCACACTTCTGTCAACGCAAGAAGCATGGTTACAACACACGATGCTGGATCTCGGTTATGGTAAATGTTATTCTTTGCGAGATGTACTTACTAAAGCTATTTCAGGTTATGACTTATTCTTTCACTATATTTTTCAAAACATTAAGATCCAGTGATATGCACACATTTTTTCTGTACAAACTGGGGCAAAAAAAAGGTTCCCTGTATGAAGAATGAAAATTTATTTTATGTTCAGGACCCTCCTGAAGAATGAGAATTTATTTTTTGTTCAGGACCCTCCTGAAGAATGGGATATTAATTTTTCTGTTTCACTTTTATTTTGAGTTCAGGGTCATATTCGAAAATCAAGAAAAATAAGCAGGAGCCCGCCTGAAGAACAGGACAAAGGAAAAACAAGTCAGGAGTCCGCCTGAAGAACAGGGTGAAGGAGAAACAAGTCAGGAACCCGCCTTAAGAACAGGGTGAAGAAATAGCAAAACTGGAGCCCGCCTGAAGAATAGGGTGAACACTATCAGTTGCAAGTTAGGAGCCCTCCTGAAAAATAGGGTAAATTTTCAAGTTCAAGTCACGAAGATTCGAATCAAGATTCTAGAGAAATTGCATTTTTCACTTGTATTTTTGTTTTGATTTTGTTATTCATGTGGATGTAAAAAGCAGAAATTGTGAACCGAAAACTCGACAGAATCTCACTCGATGTCTAACTCATTTTCTCACCATGTTATCTTTGAACTACTCGTGACTTGATTCCCTTATAACTCGGGATAGGTATGAAGTCCAAAACTAGGACTCAGTCACATTTTTTCTTTTATTTAATTTTATTTTATCCTTACCTTTCAAATAATCGGAGGGTCAGAAATCATATCTTGTCTACTTCTTTGTATGAAAATTCTTCGAGATTCCACACAAAGAAGGGCAAAAATGTAGACACGTGATTTTTTATCCTCCTCAAATTTTAATTTATTTTCGGATATTAAATATTTATATTTAATCAGATATTATTTTGATTCATATTTTATTTTTAATAAATTTTTAGTCCAAAAATAAATAAATAAATAAATAAAGTTAATTTTGAGATATTTTATTTTTAAAAAAAATACAAAAATTCAAAAAATATTTTTCTTTTTAAAATTTTAAATAAATAAGCTAGTAGTTTTAGTACTATCTCAATTATATTTATTTAAAGCTATTTATAAATTTTTATTGTATTTTCTTAAAATATAAAAATTAATTAGTTATATTTATATTTATTATTATTATTATTATTCTATTATTTTATTTATTTATTCATTTATTTTTATTTATTATTTATTATTTATTTCTATTTATTATTATTAATAGACAAAAAAAGAATTTTATTTTTAAAATTTAAATTCTCTTCCTCTTATCAGAAGTAACTGTTTCCCTACCTCCTCCCTCCCCCCCCTCCCCCCAAAGAATCCTTCTATTTAAAGACTACCTCAACCTCCCGAAAAAAGTTAAGTACATTCTATTATCAGACACTACAACATCATATAAAAGAAAAAACAAAAAGAAAATTAGAAAAAGAGTGCAACATCAGAGAAAAAGAAAATCAGAGAAAAAAAAAATCAGGAACAAAAAGAGAGAAGAAAAAGTATTGAATTTGAGTTTCGTATTTTCGCTCGAGTTTCGATTTCGGTGATGATTTCTTGTTTCATCATAGGTTCTATTTAATCATGAATTATTTGTTTCTGTAAACTTTATTATGAACAAGTATGAATGAAAAATGTTTAAGTAAAGATTATGCATTATTCGGTGTATGTAGTTGATTGATTACGTAAGTTTTCTATTATTATATGTTATATTATCAAATTACTGGATATTTATATATTTATACTGTGTTGGATATAAAAATACTGCATATAATACTATTTGGTTTAAAAAAACAGTAAAAAAAAATGGATATAAATAAATACTGGACAGACTATTTACATACGCTGTAATTTTTATAATACAATACATACAACACATTATACATACTACATACTGTTCTTTTTTTTTTTTACACTCACTGCACACTGGTACACACATAGCCACTCACATAAATCAGCAGAAACACTAAGCATGTGAGAAAGGAAAAGGAAAAGATTTGGTCGGAGAAAATAAAGGAAGAATAATCAGAGAGGAACAAAATTGTAGAAACTAAAAAAAATAATTGAGAGAAAGATCGAAAAATCGATTGAAAAAGAGAGAAAATTGGCCAGAAAACGGAACTGTCATCCTTCTTTTTTCTTTTCCCATCTCCCTCACCGGAGCGTCGGCCCTCTCCCTACGTTTCTCCATTCCGGCGAACCAACCATCATGGTTGAGTAACTTGCCGCCGGAGATACCACCAACGACGAAAACGCCAATGCCGGCCACCCCATAACTGCGCTGCTATCGCTCTCCTCTCCGGATAATTCCTCACCGAATTCGCGCCACCAACGTCGGCGCCCCGTCGCTACCCCTGCCCCTTTCCCGGTGTTTCTCCCTCAGCCGGCCAACACCAGCGCCGGCGACCCATCGCCATCCCTCTCCCTTTCCCGTCATTGCTCCAGCAGCCTCCACTGCTGCCATAAACGTTGAAAGTAGAGAGAATTAAAAAAATTTGAAATACTGAATATGTACGTGAAAGAGAAGATATTTTATATTTCTTTTTATTATTATTTTATTTTGGATAAATACCCATGTCTCCATAAAATTATTTTTATTTAATAACTAGTAAAAAATGAAGTATAAATAAATTTGATACTAATAAAATTTATTATTATTTATATTTTGCTTAGAGTGACATTGTATATTTTAAGTTGTTTATTTTTATTTATTTTTTATTTTTGAAGAATTTATGTTCGAATAATATTTCGAGGATTTGTGTTTGATTTGTCTTATAATATATGATTTAAGTTTATTTAATTTAAAGAGATTAAATTTTGGAGATAATATTAAATTTAGCATAATATAATAGATTTTTATATTTTATTTATTTTATTAATAGAACTTAATAATTATTTATTGATTTAATTAATTTGTTAAATGAATTTTGCTTTAGTTTATTATTAAGAATCTAGGTAAATTTTAGATACGTTTAAAAATATGCGTCTCAATTAAGAATGCGGCATACGCATCTTTTCAGGACCTTTTAAATTCAAGGATGCAATGATGCACCTTGATAAATATTTTTCTAAAATTAACTTTTCAGCGATTTATTTAAATAAGATAATAGATAAATTTTAGATATTAAAAATGAGCAAACCTAGGCACTTAACATAATTTAGCAAAATAGTTTTAAGTATAAGTCAATAAAAGCGACCGTGCTGGAACCACAGGACTCGAGGGGTGTCTCACACCTTTCCCTCGGGCAACAGAATTTCTTACCCGGTCTTTTATTTTCGCAGATCAATAAAGAGTCATTTCTTTTTTTATTAGGGATTCAAAAGGTGACTTGGAACGCCATAACTCGATTCCAAGTGATGGCTCTAAAAATAAATAATTTAATCCCTATTTAAAATCGTCACTTTAATTGGAAAAAACTTTTGACTTGGTCCTCGAGCGAAAAAGAGTGTAACAAATTTTATAAAAATAAAATATATATAAAATAATATATAATAACATTAAATGACGTGGACGAATCAAACCGCGCGTGGTCTAACAACACGCAACCTTGACTTCATTTAAGCTTCGCGGGGTTTAATTTAATACACTTTAAAGTTGTTAAGGGATATATAATTACTCATAAAGTTAAGGGTCTAAAGTAAATTAGAGGTGAAATGATGTATTTTCTCATAAATAAGCATGGTCATATTCTCTCTGGCCATCTCGATGGATCTATTCATGGCCCTTCTCCCACGCTCTCTCAAAACTAGCAAGATATCTAGTGAAGGGGTTTTGCTCAATGGATCAAACTTAGATTCAATTACAACGGTATGCCCGATAACAATAAATTTTCATTGAGCAAGATATCTAGATGTACAATGATACCTTTGATGATCATCAAAGGTTTGTCCGATAACAAAAGTTTTCATCACAAATACAAGGATGACTCAATTACAATTGACAAAGATATGCACTAGCAAAATAACTAGAGACTACATTCTGACCTCATTAAGATTTTTTCAAGTTTTATGAAATTTTAACAATACATCATTGATACTGCGTCAATGAAATTCACAAAAGTTCCAGAAATCCGTCAGTGGATAAGTTTAACTACGCAAAACAGTACAAAATTGAGTTTCTTGTCTGGCCTCGCAACCAAAAAAGCTCTCCATGAATAGAGTTTGAGTAGCATGGGAAAAAGGGGGGGGGGGGGGGGGGGAGCAAAAGGAGAAACAAGCCTCCATTCCAATGGATTCACAAGTATATACTTGTAGGTAGACTAATGATATAGTCTAACAAAATACATTGTGCACACTGTGTATACATTTGTCCAGAACATTGTAGATTTGGAAATTCTAGTGCGCTATTTCTCCTGCTAGAAAGAATAGTTGAACTACCATTGACCCCGGTGGCCAGTGAAAACTTTACTTTGAATTAGACTTGGGTTTTAACATGGCTTCTTCCAAAGCAAGACAAGATGGCATCCCTTGTTCATATTTCCAGGAAGACAATAGTGGAGTCTCCGAATTTATCCAAGTCGCCCACATGAATGCATGCCTATCACCTTTGACGATATCTTCGGCAGCACAGGACTCCAACTTCAACATCTCACCTGCTGTGAGTTTTACAGATAAGGCTTCAATATTTTCGTTAAGGTTCTCAATCTTGGTGGTACCTGGTATGGGACAAATGTCAACTCCATTGTGAAGAATCCAAGTCAATGCAAGTTGTGACGTTGTGCATCCTTTTATTGATGCTACTTCCTTGAACTGCTCGAATATTTGTTTGTTGTGCTCAAAATTTTCAGGCTTGAACCTTGGTATATTCTGGAAAAATAAATGATAAAAGCAACATAAATAATAGGCTTGAATGGTTGGATCTTGAAAATGATCCCATGGCTGAATGACTTTTACAAACTACAGTATCCTCGAATAGCAAAATGGCTCAAGGGATACACTCTTTGTGCAATGACTAAATATTAATCCCTCCCGATCAAAAAGAATTGCATCACTATTATCAACGGAGTCAACAAGCTTTTATTTGAATGATTTGTTTAAATATTTTTCAAAATATCGAGTAATACAGAATTATGATTTATAGTACTCTATTGCAACAAAAAAGGAATAGCTATCACTAGCATTCAAGGATGTGGCCTAGTTGTCAATGGACTGCGCTGAGAAACATGAGGTCTCAAGTTCAAATAAAAAACACTAGGTAATTCTTCCTATCTGTCTAAGCCTTGGTGGATACTACAGGATAGAGTTACCCAGTACATGTGAGTCGAATAGTTTTTTCTTTGATGACAACTTCTTTTAACAACTCTACTATTGTATCTTTCAAGTTACAACTTATAACTAATGTGATTTGTAGTAAGTTTCTATAATTTAAAAATACAAAAAAGTTTTCACTAATGTCCATATTTACACAAAAATTTGGATGTGTTGACCATGACACTGTGACCAGCCATTCTTTCTGGGATAAGGGTACTCTTTTTTACTCTCTAAGCATATCTATTTATATAAAGAAAACAAGAAAATAGTTTTCTTTTATGATGCCCAAATTTGCACTTTTGGTTAAGACTCATTCATCTTGTATTCAGATCACCTAATTCATTTTCGCATGGAGGGAGTACGTGTTTCATAAGCTTAATTCATCAATACTGGATAGATCTCATTAAGATCAGTGGTAGACTGGTCGAGCTAAGTCAATTTTTAAGGCATTGATTTAGAGTAGGACGCATTACCACCTCACATTAAAAGAATATAAAGCATATGCTCGAGCACTACCTTATAAAATATTGAATCCTAAACATAGCCATTCATATATAGACTTTAAGACAAGGAAAGACACAAAGTTGATGCTAAAGTTCAGCTCTCCCAAGCAGATTTGACAATAGCCAATGACACATGTTACAGCATTTAAGTTTAAAGAAAATGCAAATGATGATTAATTGAGATCAAAGACAGTGAAACTAACTCGACCAACCTTGCGGAAGTCGCCCTCAGCCAAGCTCTCTATCAACTCTGGACCTGCTGAGAAGAATCCTCGTCCAAGAGGACTATATGGGACAATCCCAATTCCTAATTCTCTGAAAAGGGCATTTACTCAGAAGAACCTTCATATTATCTGAAAGAATGAACTCCAATAAGAGACAGATTACCTGCAAGTAGGAACTATTTGTTCCTCCAGATCTCGTGTCCACAAAGACCATTCCATCTGAACAGCTGTTATTGGATGCACTGTGTGTGCCCTTCTGATTGTTGCTGCACAAGCCTCAGATAAACCTATATATTTGATTTTACCCTCTTCAACCAGTTTCTTCAGTTCTCCTATCTACACACTATAACACACAATATAATAACAAAAAAAAGCAAAAATGACAAGCACAATCAACACAATGTCTAGCTATACCACTTTATGTCATATAAGGCATCAGGATACTCCATTGTCTGGGGCGTGAGGTAGAAGCCCAGATATGATCATACGGTTTTGGCCAAAAAATTCACCAAGTACGTACATATGTTAAATTTAGAACCCAGATATTAGCACCTGAAATCGTTGAACTAAAATTCAGAACCCACAAATTTGAAATCCTAGCTCCGCCTATGCCATTGTTCAAATGTTGATTCTTCTATTTGACAAGAGTATCATCTTTATTAGCACTCTTTCCTCCATCCTCCCATTTCCTCCCTAAGTTTACATTACTTGTTGATAGTAAATTAAGGCTAATTTCGTCCCAATGATGCTTTCAAAAATGATAGTTACTAACAATTATGCATCTTCTTTTCCTTTAAATTGTATATTATCAAAATAGCATCTCACACTACACACTATACAAAAAACTTCACCTTCTTTAGAGCCCTGAACTCCACAATGATTTCCGTACAGGTCTCAGCTGATCTTTGTTATACAGTTGACTAATGAGATTTCACCGTAAAGCATATCTTTGGTGAAAGAGTGTCGAGCGGAGTTAGTGTAATCTTCCTTCTGCAACAGAATGTAGGACTATAGGTTGATTTTTAGATTGAATTCCACGGGAAAGGGGCCAAAACCGGATATTTTGGGAGAAACTATCAAGTTATAGCTGCATAGATAAATATTTCATTTCTTCGTATTTTGCAAAGAATCATGTCCAGTATGGAAATTCTCTCCTGTTAGAATATGAGTAGGAATAGGAATAGCATATAAAATCCTACTTGGAAAAGAATTGTAATGTAGTGTCCTATTAGGAAAAGGATTGGAATATATTGTCTATAAATAGGCCTCAACGTAATAATGTAGTTACAACAATTCAATAATATTTTTCTCTTATATTTCTCACATGGTATCAAAGCTTCCACGATCTTGGTAAAGAATCAAAGAGTTTCCGCTGCCGGCGGGCGGCTATAATCCATATATGCCGCCCGTCTGTCCAATGATTATGTTAGCAAAAGTTGGGTCACTGACTCACTGTGCATCTGTCCGGTGACTCCTCAAATTTAATTTACATAGTTCCGTACGTCTTTCCGGTGACTCCTCAGATCTTTTTCAGTAGGGTCGTGCCATCATTCTGACCCTGCCCATATAATTTCTCTTTTCCAGTAGGATCGTGCCGTCATTCCGACCCCACTCATATAATTTCTATTTCTCAATAGGGTCATGCCATCATTCCGACCCTACACATATTTCTCTTTTTCAGTAGGGTCGTGTCATCATTCCAACCCTACCCATATACTTTTTTTTTTCCTCAGATTGTAGTCACTTTTCAGCCATCAAATCTAATAATCCGGCGTGTGAGCATGTTTCAGGTAAGTTTCCGGTAGGGGTGGGCGTTCGGTCGGTTCGGTCTGATTGTTTAATATCGGTTCGGTTTATCGGTTTTCGGATTGACAAAAATGACATCCATAACCAAACCGAAATAAATTCGATTTGTTTTGATTTTTACAAATTTGGTTCAGTTATTTCGGATTTTTATCTCGGTTTAAAATATTAAAGTAGTTAGCCTCTCTTTTTCATAATTGAGCATTTAAAATTGATGGTTTTTTTAAGAAAAATTATTATTTTCAAACTTGTTTTTCATTCCCAAATATAAATAGCTATAAATAACTCAATATCGATGAAACGAAATGAAATAATCATAAGCTTAACATAATACATAACGTCATTAATCATTACATATAATATAACCTTGCATAAATAGTCTACAAAATAACACAAAACTCATAAAAATAGTCCATGAAACAACATACTTTCTGCATAAATAGTCCATAAAACAGTCCAAAGTCACCAAAATAGTCCATAAAATATTTGAGTTACTAAAACAATCCATAAACAGCCTGCGGCGTATGCGAATTTATTGTTAATTGTGAATGTGAATTACTAAATATTATATATATATATAATACAATATAATATTATATATATATAATATATATATATATATATATTTTATTTATTTATTTATAAAATTTCGGTTTTTCGGTTTATTTTAAAAAAAAAACGAAATCCGAACCGAAAAACCGAAATTTTAAAATTACAAACCGAATCCGATCCGAAAAACCGAAACTAAAATTAAATTTCGGTTTGTTTTTTCGGTTTTTTCGGTTTAAACCAAAATATGCCCACCCCTAGTTTTCGGTGACTTTTATGTTCAAGATCTACTCGTCTCTTGATTTCGAGATGACCCATATATTTTATACCAGTTTTTGGCAATTTTCCAGCGACACATCGACTTTACGGCAATATTTACTACTTTTCAGATCATTTTTCCAGTTTGTTCCGTTTCAATTGAGGTCTCCCGGACGTCCAAAGTGTTATTTCCACAATATATTCGGGTATGCAGAATCTGTATAGCAGAACAACAATTTCATCTAGTTCAAGTTTATAAACAAGAACACAATGAAAATATCAATACCCTCAACACAAGATCAAAATGATCTTTCCAAGAGGTGTATTTATTTTTCCAAAAATAATAGATAAAGTAGAAATGAATAAGGCCAAGTCGTCCGAATTCACGGAGTTTCCTTAAGAAAATAATTTCCCTCACTGTACCCGAGGTTGTGGAATTTTTCCTCCCAGGATAAAATGACCTTCAATCCGACTATAGCGGTACCTCAAATAGGCGAATTCTACGAACGCACTAAACGATTTAATGATCACACAGAATAATTTTTTCAAGAGAAAAAGAGTTTATAATCTGAAATTTCTGTAATTTCTATCTCTAACCTGTGGATGAAAACCAGGTTATTTATAGCCACAAGATGCCTTTTTAGAAAGGAGGCAATGGTTCACTCCAAAGGTTGCACCTTTGCTGTAAGTTCATGTCTGTTCATCAAAAATTGCATCATTTCCTGAACAGTCATATCTTTCCATGAATCAGTGTCTTTTGCTGAATGGTTGCATCTGTTTGTTCAACCAGTACATCAGTTCAGTTAAAAAGCAGAAAACAGTGCATCAGTTCTGAAGCAATGCAATATTTCCGAAGCAGTGCAACAGTTCTGCGTCACTGTTCACGTAAAACAGTAGCATCAGTTCATGCGTCACTGTTACTGCATGCATATATACATACGTAAATGGAGGATTAAACACAGAAAATATTTACTGCGTTTTCTCTTGGCGTTGTTCGAAATTCAAATAAAGTTTGTCCAAAAAGATAGATCTCATCGATCGATCATTTGACATATCCAAATCCGAGGCCGAGCCGAGCGAGCGACGACGACGGCGCGAGGCATCTCTATTTTCTTGCCTCACTTATCCATGTGGAAGTGTGTTTCACAATATAAACACTTTAAAGTTCTTTTCTTCCACCAATGTGGGAGAAAGAGTAAACTTTCCAATTTTTGAGTACACTTTCCATTTTGGTGTAGACTCAATTTTCCTCTTCCACTTGATTTCTCCATTTTCCATTCAACACACATATAGAACCCAACAATCCCCCACATGAATGGGAATGGCTATTTTTCGTAAAACTTTTACGGACAAGTATGTGATCATCAAGCAAAGACTGATTGCATCTGGATAAGTGGGTTTCCCTTTGAACTTTCCTAGTGAACATGCATCGGATGCACTCGGTTAATCGGTAGATTTGATATCTTTGAATCGTCGAGTTTTAATGTACACCTAGACAACACATGTCACACAACCAACCTTTTATCGTTTATGGTTCTTACGGTTTTGTTCTTTTCAGCCATGAACACGTCCCGGTTTCATGAGAGCTTAGAGAATAGGCCTTTACTAACATTCTCTTTGAAGCGGCTTTCACTTCGCCCTCGCATAGGTGATTTCTAAACGTTCAATCCTGTAGATTAAACTATTTGGTCAAATCTGCCAAAGTTAGATAATCATTAAAAGACTTTTCACCTTAAGTCTTATCCTAGTTTACTATACATTGTCTACATCATGAGAATGGGTTGGGTAATTGACAATGTTGAACCTGTCAGACACAACTTTGTTTGATCTCCTTGAACCTAGCTCTTGGGATCTCCAGTCTGCTAGGTAGAGTTACCGCCATGCTGACTTATCGTAGGCCTTAAACCTATTCCCTTGGATGTCCTTTCTACTCCTTCTCTAGATAGGCCTTTTGTAAGTGGATCCGACACATTATCCTTTGACTTTACATAGTCTACAGTGATAATTCCACTAGAGAGAAGTTCTCTAACGATATTATGTCTTCGTCTTATATGACGAGATTTTCCGTTGTACATCATGCTCCCTGCCCTACCTATTGCCGCTTGGCTATCACAGTGTATACATACTGGTGCCACTGACTTAGGCCAATACGGAATATCTTCCAAGAAATTCCGGAGCCATTCTTCTTCTTCACCGGCTTTATCTAATGCGATAAATTCAGATTCCATTGTAGAGCGAGCAATACACGTCTGTTTGGATGATTTCCAAGAGACTGCTCCTCCACCGATAGTAAATACATATCCACTTGTGGATTTTACTTCGTTTGATCCGATAATCCAATTTGCATCACTATATCCTTCAAGTACCGCAGGATATTTATTATAATGCAAAGCATAATTTTGAGTGTATTTAAGATACCCAAAAACTCTTTTCATTGTCATCCAATGAGTTTTGTTGGGATTACTCGTGTACCGACTCAATTTACTGAAAGCGCATGGTATGTCTGGTCGTGTACAGTTCATTATATACATTAAACATCCCAATACTCTTGCGTACTCCAATTGCGAGGCACTTTCACCTTCATTCTTTCGAAGTGCAAAGCTCGCATCCAATGGATTCTTGGCAATACCGAATTCCATATACTTGAACTTGTCAAGTACCTTTTCGATATAATGAGACTGTGACAATACCAACCCTTGTGGAGTTCGATGGATTCTTATACCTAAGATCACATCTGCAACTCCAAGGTCCTTCATATCAAACTTGCTCTCGAGCATTTGTTTTGTTGCATTTACGTCAGAAATGTCTCTACTGATGATCAACATATCATCCACATATAAACATACAATGACTTGGTGATTTGGAGTGTCATTAATATAAACATATTTATCACATTCATTTATTTTGAATCCGTTTGCCAATATGGTTTGGTCAAACTTCGCATGCCATTGTTTTGGTGCTTGCTTTAATCCATATAACGACTTGATAAGTTTACACACCTTGTTTTCCTTTCCTGGAACCGCAAAACCCTCAGGTTGTTCCATGTATATTTCTTCCTCCAAATCTCCATTTAGGAATGCGGTTTTCACATCCATTTGATGTATTTGAAGATCATATACCACCACCAAGGCAATTAACATTCGAATCGAGGTTATCCTTGTTACTAGCGAGTATGTATCAAAGTAATTAAGGCCTTCCTTCTGTTTGAAGCCTTTTACTATTAGTCTTGCCTTGTATTTGTCAATAGTACCATCCGCATTCATTTTTCTTTTAAAGATCCATTTAGAACCTAAAGGTTTATTTCCGGGAGGAAGGTCAACCAATTCCCATGTATGGTTGCTTAAGATTGAATCTATCTCACTATTGACTGCCTCTTTCCAAAAGGATGAGTCTGACGACAACATTGCTTCTTTAAACGTTTGAGGCTTATTTTCTAAGAAAAATGTTATAAAATTCGATCCAAACAAAGTTGACGTTCTTTGACGTGTACTGCGTCTTGGATTTTCTTCATTATGTACATTCTCATTTGGTTCATCTCGAGGTCGTTTAGATCCTCCACTAGACTGTTCATGTCTAAGTTTATACGAGTAAATGTTTTCAAAGAATTCAGCATTGTCTGATTCAATTTCCGTATTTTCACTAATATCCGGATGTTCGGATTTATGAACCAAAAATCGACATGTTTTACTACTTTTAGCATATCCTATGAACATGCAGTCCACCGTTTTAGGTCCTATCTTAACCCTTTTAGGTATAGGAACTTGAACCTTCGCTAGACACCCCCCACTTTGAAATATTTCAAGTTAGGTTTCCTTCCTTTCCATTTTTCGTTAGGAATTGATTGTGTCTTACTATGGGAACTCTGTTGAGTATATGATTGGTCGTAAGGATAGCCTCCCCCCATAAGTTTTGCGGTAAACCAGAACTTATAAGTAAGGCATTCATCATTTCCTTCAAAGTTCGGTTTTTCCTTTCCTCAATTCCATTAGATTGAGGTGAATATGGGGCCATAGTTTGATGGATTATTCCATTCTCTACACATATTTGCGCAAAAGGAGATTCATATTCTCCGCCCCTATCACTTCTTATCATTTTGATCTTTTTGTCTAACTGATTTTCAACTTCAGTTCTATATTGCCTAAACGCATCTATTGCTTCATCCTTACTACTTAGCAAGTAGACATAACAATATCTAGTGCAATCGTCAATAAAAGTTATGAAATACTTTTTCCCACCACGTGACGGTGTTGACTTCATATCACAAATGTCAGTGTGTATTAAGTCTAAGAGATTGGAATTCCTTTCAACGGACTTATAAGGATGCTTCGCATAATTTGATTCCACACGTTTGACACTTAGATTTATTGCACTCAAAGTTTGGCAAAACTTCTAAGTTAATCAGTTTTCGTAACGGTTTGTAATTAACATGGCCTAAACATTCATGCCATAAATCATAAGACTCAAGCAAATAAGACGAATTCGAACTTTTATTTATTTCAACAGTCATTACATTCATCTTATAAAGGCCTTCGGTCAGATAGCCTTTTCCTACATACATTTCTCCTTCGCTAATTACAATTTTCCCAGAAACGGTTACATATTTGAATCCGTTCTTATCTAGGAGTGAAACAGAAATTAAATTCCTACATAACTCCGGAACATATAACACATTGTTCAGTGTCAAGACCTTGCCAGAAGTCATCTTTAAGCAAATTTTTCCTGTTCCCTCCACCTTAGCAATAGCGGAGTTGGCCATGTAGAGCATTTCTTCTGCTTGAGCCGGAGCAAATGACGAGAACAACTCTTTGTTTGCGCAAACATGGCGTGTGGCACCCGAATCCATCCACTATTCGCGTGGATTCCCCACCAAGTTGCATTCCGTGAACATAGCACACAGATCATCATATTCTTTGTTGGACTCAATTATATTCGCTTGGTCCTTTTTCTTGCCTTTCTTCGGGGCTCGACAATCTGTGGACTTGTGGCCAATCTTGCCACAGTTGAAGCATTTTCCCTTGATTTTTTTCTTGGGTTGATTGCTTCCTTGTTCAGCTTTCTTTCTCTTCTTAGAATTGTTTCGATCATCTTCTACAATATGTGCTCCATTAATTGTAGAATTTCCCTTTGACCTTCTTTCGGCAGCTTTATTGTCCTCTTCAATATGGAGTCGGACGATAAGATCTTCAACGGTCATCTCCTTGCGTTTATGCTTTAAGTAGTTTTTGAAGTCTTTCCACAATGGTGGTAGCTTCTCAACTATCGCTGCTACTTGGAAAGCATCATTCACAATTAAACCTTCTGCTAAGAGATCATGTATGATGACTTGCAACTCCTGTACTTGAGAGGCAACAGATTTGTTATCTATCATTTTGAAATCCAGGAACCGTGCAACAAGGAATTTCTTAATTCCCGCATCCTCCGTTTTATATTTCCGTTCAAGTGCCCCCCACAGTTCCTTTGATGTCTTGGTTCCACTATAGACATTGTAGAGGTCGTCTTGGAGACCACTCAGAATACAGTTCCTGCAAAGGAAGTCTGAATGTTTTCAAGTTTCTACAATAACGAAGCGGTCTTTGTCCGAGGTTCCCTCGGGCACCTCAAGAGCGGCTTCGCTAGTGAACCGTTGTAGACATAAAGTGGTGAGGTAAAAGAACATCTTTTGCTGCCACCGCTTGAAGTCAATGCCCGAAAATTTTTCGGGCTTCTCCGCCGGTGCCATTGTTGACGGAGCATTTGTGCGGCTTGAAGAAGCAATATTGTTTGCCCCCACAGTCGTAGCCACATCATGCATTTGACTTTCAGTTGTCATTTTTCCTGTCACCACAAGACAAAAAAATTTAGTATTTTTCAAAATACTATTTATAAAGTTAAATCACTTGAAACTCTTCTTCTTGTTTCTAGTTAGCGATGAAGTTTTTATTACTTCGAATCGTCAACCGAGTGAACCTTAACTTGTGATGAAGATTTTATGTCCTCTAATCACTAGTTAAATTCAAGCGGAGTAGAAAGCTTAAGCTTTAATCTCCAAAACAAGTAATACAGATTCTGTAAACGTTATTTCCTTAAGATTGTTATTTCCACAATATATTCGGGTATGCAGAATCTGTATAGCAGAACAACAATTTCATCTAGTTCAAGTTTATAAACAAGAACACAATGAAGAATATCAATACCCTCAACACAAGATCAAAATGATCTTTCCAAAAGGTGTATTTATTTTTCCAAAAATAATAGATGAAGTAGAAATGAATAAGGCCAAGTCGTCTGAATTCACGGAGTTTCCTTAAGGAAATAATTCCCCTCACTGTACCCGAGGTTGTGGAATTTTTCCTCCCAGAATAAAATGACCTTCAATCCGACTATAGCGGTACCTCAAATAGGCGGATTCTATGAACGCACTGAACGATTTAATGATCACACAGAATAGTTTTTTCAAGAGAAGAAGAAGAGTTTATAATCTGAAATTTCTGTAATTTCTATCTCTAACCTGTGGATGAAAACCAGGTTACTTATAGCCACAAGATGCCTTTTTAGAAAGGAGGCAATGGTTCACTCCAAAGGTTGCACCTTTGCTGTAAGTTCATGTCTGTTCATCAAAGATTGCATCCTTTCCTGAACAGTCATATCTTTCCATGAATCAGTGTATCTTTTGCTGAATGGTTGCATCTGTTTGTTCAACCAGTACATCAGTACATCAGTTCAGTTAAAAAGAAGAAGCAACTGTTCTGCGTCACTGTTCATGTAAAACGGTAGCATCAGTTCCTGCGTCACTGTTACTACATGCATATATACATACGTAAATGGAGGATTAAACACAGAAAATATTTACTGCGTTTTCTCTTGGCGTTGTTCGGAATTCAAATAAAGTTTGTCCAAAAAGATAGATCTCATCGATCGATCCAAATCCAAATCCGAGGCCGAGCCGAGCGAGCGACGACGACGGCGCGAGGCATCTCTATTTTCTTGTCTCACTTATCCATGTGGAAGTGTGTTTCACAATATAAACACTTTAAAATTCTCTTCTTCCACCAATGTGGGAGAAAGAGTAAACTTTCCAATTTTTTAGCACACTTTCCATTTTGGTGTAAACTCAATTTTCCTCTTCCACTTGATTTCTCCATTTTCCATTCAACACACATATAGAACCCAACACAAAGCAGTCCTTATCAGTTTTCTTGCAGATATCTTCACCAAGTCCCTCACCGATTCTCATATTAGTTACATCCATAACAAGCTTGGTACATATGTCTTCTATGCACCAGTTTGAGGGGGAGTGTTAGAATATGAGTAGGAATAGGAATAGGAATAGCACATAAAATCCTACTTGGAAAAGGATTGTAATGTAGTGTCCTATTAGGAAAAGAATTGGAATATATTGTCTATAAATAGGGGGCCTCAATGTAATATTATAGTTACAACAATTCAATAATATTTTTCTCTTATATTTCTCACATCTACCTTATGCAAGAATTTTTCCTTTCGCTAAGTGAAATTTAATATCACACAAATTTCAAGGCATTGGCTTATCCTACGAGAATACGGAAATTTCAAATAGCATGAAATTCAACTCCTTTTTTGTACACCATTTTTTTCTGTACTGTCGGTATAACATAAGCCTGGCTCTGACTATAGCATGTGGATTGACAATGCAAAAAGTGCATCAGAAAGATCTTCATGTACATATAGCATAAGATTCAATCACTGCATTTTCTTAAAAGACTAGAAGATTTCTGTTGTTTCCACATGCTCAATAGTAAATGCATAATCAGATGGAATCGCCTTTTATCCAAGTGATCAACTGGTTATCATTCTCTCTTTACACAAATCACACAATCCAACTATTTGCTAGAATTACTCGAATATAATAAATGAATAGAAAGACTGGAATTAAGATGTCAAACCGTGATTTCAATAGGCACTCGGGTGTCAATTCGATGAACATAATAAAGATCGATGCAGTCGATGTCCAGTCGCTTCAAGCTAGATTCACAACAAGCTCTTACATACTCTGGTTCACCACAAATGTCCATTTTCCCATTTTTGAAACTTATGCCAAACTTGGAAGCTATTTGTACTTTTTCTCTCATTCCTTTGATGGCCTACACAAATCAGATTTAGAATGCGTATATTTAACTTCTATCAGCATATATACTATTGAAAATACAAATAAGTAATCTGATGAGAAGGAAACTAATATATTTTCCTCAATTAAAGTTGGACAAAATGTTTATTAGACTTCAAACTACAGAAAATGTTGTTGTTTAACACAAGAACGAAAAGAAATCCATTCTGAATCCATTTCCTCACCATTTAAATCTGAAAACTATTGGAAACAGTATAAAAGAAATATGTCAAGAATTCATTTACTCCCTGAGCCTTCCTATATAGCTTTTGATTTTCTATTTTATATATTGGTGTATTGGTCTGTATGTTGTAAGAGAGTATACTTTGTCATCCTTTCTTTCGCATATTGTCTTGTCTTCTTCCCTCTAGTTGTTTTCCATTTTTTAGAACTGTTTTTTAATGCTTTAACTTGAGCCGAGGGTTTATCAGAAACAGTCTCTCAACCCCCAAAAGGTAGTGGTAAGATCTATGTACACACTACCCTCCCCAAACCCCACTTGTGGGATTATACTGGGTATGTTGTTGTTATTACTCCCTCAGTCAGGGTCGGACGTAGCGTTATGGCGCCAGGTCCATCTGAACCCCAAGTTTTGGAGCATAAATTTATGTGAAAAAAATAATTAAAAATGCAACAAATGGTTGATCCAAACCAATAATCTTATAAATATAATGGTTCTATGCTAAGAATGTTAAAAGTTGAATACATAGAGTTTAAATCGTGGATGGGTCTCCGCCCTCAGCTCACTTTAGTCAAATTAATCAATTTACATGGTGACATTTTAATCAAAGAACTAATTAACTAGAATCAAAGAACATTATCAAATAAAGTCTTGCAACATTGCAAAAAGAGAAAAAAGCATGCTTAGTTCGTTGATCGCATTTACTTATCAAGAAAAAAAAAATGATAGTAATTTGTATTTTGAATTACAAAATGGACATAGAAAAAATTAATTAATTTGAGAATTATGAATGTTGAAGCATACTGAAAGTCCAAAACAGAAGGTACAACACGTTTAGCAAGAGGTACAGCAAATTAAAGAAGTAATTGCTACATTTTTACCTTGCCAATGAGAAGTTCATTAGTATGGGGTCCATATTGATCGGAGGTGTCAAGGAAGGTGACGCCTTTATCAATGGCGTGTTTGATGAGGTTGATCATTTCGGGCTCGGGCTTGGGCGGGCCGTGATTGGGAGACATGCCCCTACAGCCCAGCCCGATTTTAGAAACTTCTAGACCTTGTGAACCTAGCTTGACCTTCGGAACCTCACTCACCGGCGTTGGCATTTTCTCCGGCGAATAGCTGTCTAAACAATGAAGATATTTTGACCAAAGTTTGACTAGCAGGTGTTGACTATTTGGTTTGAGTTGGTCCAACACAATACTCCGCTCATTCCTAAACACTTCCTCTGTTTTTACTTATCATTATTTTAAAATATATTTTTCCATCATTTTCATACGAAAAAAATTACAATTTATTTCACTTTAAATCATCTAAATTTTAAATATAAAATATATAATTATATATTTTAAAATATTAATTAAAATTAATATAATTTTAAAAAATAAAATAATGATAAATAAAAACCAACAGAAGGAGTAAGTGATTTTTAGTCTTAATCAACAAGATGCTAATACTAATATTCTTTCAATTTTATCCCAAAGTGCTTTACATAAGTAAGAAATAAAGAGAGAATATTTGAAATTGAAATTGAAAAATAGTAAAAGTTGTGTTTTTGGACAAAAATTGAGTTAATACATAAAAATAACTCTAAACTTGCATCAAATTATAACTTTGATCTTAAACTTTGACAGTGCACAAATATGACTTTTAACTATTCAAAACTGCACAAATATGACCTCCAATCCTACGTGGCAAAACGTGTGTTCAACACGCAAAACTGGGCGCGTCCAGCTTAAAATCTAAGGGCATAATACATAAATATGACCTTAAACTTTGACAGTGCACAAATATGACCTTTAACTATTCAAAACTGCACAAATATGACTTTTAAATGACTCTTCACTATTATTTTTTCATTATTTTCGGCTCAAAAATGAAAATAGCATCTAATTTCTTTTGTCATTGCGGAAAAAGAGCAATATTGAAGATTTATTAATTAGGCGAGTCAACCTCATATGAAAAAATCGAGCGGGTATGTATATATATTATAAAGCAGAGGACGAATTTAAGTTATATAATATATCTAAATATTATTTATTTAAATATTAAATTAAACATGAAACTACACTAATAATAAAAAAATTATAGTTTTAATAAAACGTTATTAAATTAATGTTATTAAGGATAGTAGTAGTATATTAAATTAACGTTATCAAATTAATGTAATTAAAATGTTATTAAATTAACGTTATTAAAACGTTATTAAATTAACGAGGGGCGGACCTACGTGGTTGCCATGGGGTTCACCAGAACCCCCTCGGTAAAAAAATTACGTTGTATATATATAAGATAGAAAATGTATATTTATGTACGTATATTAATGTTGAACCACATGAAACAAGACACTTAGATAGCCCAGTGATGTTATTTGCTCTTCTTGGGCGCTTCCTTCAACCTACTGTGCGGGTTCGATCCCTGCTAGTGACTGTTTTATTTTTTAATTAAAAAAAAGTTAGGTGTTGCTGCTATAGAAATAAATAAAAAAATAATAATAATAATAGTTTTTTTAAAATTAAAAAAAATTAGGTGCTGCTACTATAGAAATAAATAAAATAATAATAATAATAATAATAATAACAATAATAATAATAATAATAAAAAAAATGACATCGTTTTAACACAAAAAGCAAAACTTTGACAGTGCACAAATATGACCTTTAACTATTCAAAACTGCACAAATATGACCTCTCTCCAAGTCAGCCCTTTTAACGACGTGGTATCGTGTGATTGGATTACCTTTCCACGTAGGGGCAAGTGAGACTCACGCACGGGGTTGCAAAATCGGAGGTCATATTTGTTCAGGTTTTGAACAGTTAAAGGCCCTATTTGTGCACTATCAAAGTTTAAGATCAAAGTTATGATTTTGTGTCATGTTTAGGGTCATTTTTATGTATTAACTCACAAAAATTTAAGTTCAAAAACTATATATACATACATACATACATAAAAATGACTCTGAACTTGACACCAAATTATAACTTTGACTTTAAACTTTGACAGTGTACAAATATGACCTTTAACTATTCAAAACTGCACAAATATGACCTCCAATTCTACGTGGCAAAACGCGTGTTCAACACGCAAAACTGGGCGCGTCCAGCTTAAAATCTAAGGGCATAATACATAAATATGATCTTAAACTTTGACAGTGCAAAAATATGACCTTTAACTATTCAAAAATGCACAAATATGACCTTTAAATGACTCTTCACAATTATTTTTTCATTATTTCCAGCTCAAAGATGAAAATGACATCTAATTTCTTTTGTCATTGCGAAAAAAGAGCAATATTGAAGATTTATTAATCAGGCGGGTCAGCCTTATGTGAAAAAATCGAGCGGGTATGTATATATATTATAAAGCAGAGGACGAATTTAAGTTATATAATATATCTAAATATTATTTATTTAACTATTAAATTAAAGATGAAACTATACTAATAATAAAAAAATTATAGTTTTAATAAAACGTTATTAAATTAATATTATTAAGGATAGTAGTAGTATATTAAATTAACGTTATCAAATTAACGTAATTAAAATGTTATTAAATTAACGTTATTAAAACGTTATTAAATTAACGAGGGGCGGACCTACGTGGTTGCCATGGGGTTCACCAGAACCCCTTTGGTAAAAAAATTACGCTGTATATATATAAGATAGAAAATATATGTTTATGTACGTATATTAATGTTGAACCACATGAAACAAGACACTTAGATAGCCCAGTGATGTTATTTGCTCTTCTTGGGCGCTTCCTTCAGCCTACTATGCGGGTTCGATCCCTGCTAGTGGCTGCTTTTTTTTAAAATTAAAAAAAAAAATTAGGTTCTGCTGCTATAGAAATAAATAAAATAATAATAATTTTTTTAAATTAAAAAAAATTAGGTGCTGCTACTATAGAAATAAATAATAAAAAATTATTATTATTATAATAATAATAATAACAATAATAATAATAAAAAAAAATGACGTCGTTTTAACACAAAAAGCAAAACTTTGACAGTGCACAAATATGACCTTTAACTATTCAAAACTGCACAAATATGACCTCTCTCTAAGTCAGCCCTTTTAACGACGTGGCACCATGTGATTGGATTACCTTTCCACGTAGGCGCGAGTGAGACTCACGCATGGGGTTGCAAAATCGGAGGTCATATTTATTCAGGTTTTGAATAGTTAAAGGTCCTATTTGTACACTGTCAAAGTTTAAGGTCAAAGTTATAATTTGGTGTCAAGTTTAGGGTCATTTTTATGTATTAGAGTTAATACATAAAAATGACCCTAAACTTGACACCAAATTATAACTTTGACCTTAAGCTTTGACAGTGTACAAATAGGACCTTTAACTATTCAAAACTGCACAAATATGACCTCCAATCCTACGTGGCAAAATGCGTGTTCAACACGCAAAACTGGGCGTATCCAGCTTAAAATCTAAGGGCATAATACATAAATATGACCTTAAACTTTGACAGTGCACAAATATGACCTTTAACTATTTAAAACTGCACAAATATGACCTTTAAATGACTTTTCACTATTATTTTTTTATTATTTTTGGCTCAAAGATGAAAATGGCATCTAATTTCTTTTGTCATTGCGGAAAAAGAGCAATATTGAAGATTTATTAATTAGGTGGGTCAGCCTCATATGAAAAAATCGCGCGTGTATGTATATATATTATAAAGCAGAGGGCGAATTTAAGTTATATAATATATCTAAATATAATTTATTTAAATATTAAATTAAAGATGAAACTATACTAATAATAAAAAAATTATAGTTTTAATAAAACGTTATTAAATTAACGTTATTAAGGATAGTAGTAGTAGTTTATTAAAATAACGTTATCAAATTAACGTTATTACAATGTTATTAAATTAACTTTATTAAAACATTATTAAATTAATGCAGGGGCGGACCTACGTGGTTGCCATGGGGTTCACCTGAACCCCCTCGGTAAAAAAATTACGTTATATATATAAGGTAGAAAATCTATATTTATGTACGTATATTAATGTTGAACCACATGAAACAAGGCACTTAGATAGCCCAGTGGTGTTATTTGTTCTTCTTGGGCACTTCCTTCAGCCTACTGCGTGGGTTCGATTTTTTTAATTAAAAAAAAAGTTAGGTTTTGCAGCTATAGAAATAATAATAGTAATAATAATAATAATAATAATAAAAAAAAAAATGATGCCTTTTTAACACAAAAAGCAAAACTTTGACAGTGCACAAATATGACCTTTAACTATTTAAAACTGCACAAATATTACCTCCCTCCAAGTCAGCCCTTTTAACGATGTGGCACCGTGTGATTGGATTACCTTTCCACGTAGGCGCGAGTGAAACTCACGCATGGGGTTGCAAAATCGGTGGTCATATTTGTTCAGGTTTTGAATAGTTAAAGGTCCTGTTTGTGCACTATCAAAGTTTAAGGTCAAAGTTATAATTTGGTTAGGGTTATTTTTATGTATTAACTCTATATAAGCTAAGTAGTATGTTGATGTGGCACCTCGTAGGTTCAAGAAAATCTATTTATCTTTTTTATTTTTATTTTGAACTTTTTTCTTCATTTTTTCATTTATCAATCAATTTGTTTAATAATCAAAATAAATGAATCAATTACTACTTTACTTATATCCTTTAAAATAAAAGTTTAATGTTTTTAATTTCCATTACTCTCATAACCTTTGATGATCATAACTCCTTTCATGATATCATTTCATATTCCATATTGTTGTCCTATAAATAGAAGTATTATAAGTATTCTTTCCTCCATCAACAAAATTAAGAATATTTCATTCACTATATATTTTTTGAACTTACATATATTCTTTTTAAAAGGTGGTTGGGATGAGCATTTACCATTGATTGAGTTTGCGTATAACAATAGTTACCATGCTAGCATTAAGATGGCACCATTTGAGGCTTTGTATGGTAGAAGATGTTGATCACCCATAGGTCGGTTTGAAGTGGGTGGGGCTACTTTGATTGGACCTGATGCAGTATTTGAGGATATGGAGAAGGTGAAGCTGATTAGAGAAAGGTTGAAGATAGCCCAGAGTTATCAGAAGTTATATGCAGATGTGAGAAGAAGAGGCCTTGAGTTTGAAGTTAATGACTTGGTGTATCTGAAAATCTCGCCCATGAAAGGGGTGAAAAGGTTTGGCAAGAAGGGGAAGCTTAGTCCCCGATATGTTGTCCCCTATAGAATCCTAAGTCGTGTGGGTAGAGTAGCCTATGAGCTTGAGTTTCCCATAGAGTTGTCAGCTGTGCATCCTATCTTTCATGTCTCTATGCTTAAGAAGCACATTGGGGATTCCGTTGTTGTGGATCCTTCAGAGAGCCCAGATATCCCGACTAGCCTTTCATTTGAAGAGATTCCAGTTGAGATTCTAGACCACCAGATACGTAGACTGAGGAACAAAGAGGTTTCCTTGGTCAAAGTATTATGGCAAAACCAATCAGTTGAGAGCGCTGCTTGGGAAACCGAGTCAGATATGAGATCCAAGTACCCGCACCTATTCTCCGCAAGTTCAGATCAAGCCGAAGGTATCATTCTTCCTTAATTCAGCCCCTTTCTAATCAAAGTTGCAGTTATATAGCTATTCTTAATATAAGTTCATGCATTCTCCGAAGCATTCAAGAGTTTAGAATGATAGAGAGTCCATTTAGCAAGTTGCTTCAGCTATGCATACCCAGTTTTCTCCATACTCTTAGCTTGACGAGTTTCATTTGAGGATGAATGTTCCCAAGGGGGAGATATTGAAATACCCCAGAACTTTTCCTTAAGTTTAATTTCGTCTCTTGAAGGCTAAAGAATGACTTCCTAAGTGTGTAAAATTTAAAACATATAGAATTTCCCTAATTTCGACTTTTTATCGCGTGGAAAATTTAATTAGCTTTCCAACGATATAAGATCCTCCCAAATCCAATAACCAGGCAAGAAGTTATGGCAAATTTAAGTCCTAGTCGTAAAACAACGTCATTTTAGTGCTTGGCGCATCGCGGAGAGGGTCTATTTGACAATTGTCAAATTCCAATAGCCTAGCGTGATTGTGATGCATCGCGCTGAAGTTCGAGGTCCCAACCAGTGGGACAACGCGATGGCTCCACATCGCGGTGACCCCAAGAATCCCATTTGTCAATTTTCAGTGAGCCACCGCGATAGTGGCGCGTCGCGGTGGCCCATAAAATTGGGTTTTCCAGTTTAATTTTTCCAGCTTCATTCAGGAGTTAAAAAGGGCACTTTGGACTTTCTCCAAGCCTCTTGAACCATACAAACATCAAATTGAAGTCATTTACAAGCATTCTATTAGGTTTTTCTCAAGCTTTCTCTCAACAAAAACCTTAAGTACCCAGAACCTCTTCCAAGAATCTCAAGAATCCACTGTAGCTTTCACAAGTTGAGTTTGGATTCAAGGTTCCCAAGTCAAGGGCTTCAAGAAACCTCATCCAAAAGTATGGGAAAAAGTCTCAAGCAAGCTTATTCATCAAAGTTCATAATTCGAGTTATGTGGGGGTTGAACAAGAACACTTCTTCCGTTCTTGTGCCCAAAGTTTTATTTTTTCTTAAATGATTTTAATGTTTCAAGATGAATTATTCCTAAATTTCTATATTTCAAGTATATGAGATTATGGATTTGTTCAAGTCTTGAATTATATGATACTACACCTATTTTATGATTTGAATTGAGAATTAATGTTATGAATTGCATATTTCTTCCATGATTGATGTTTGGAATGCTCTTAAGGTTGAAGTCATGATTTACCCTCTATTTTGAATTGAGATTTCTTGAATATGTATACATGTTTTAAGGTCCAAGAATGAATTTTGATATATTCTATAGTATTTCAAGAATGGTATTGATATCTGCATATCATTGAAGTTTCAAAGCTTGTTAAAGATAGTCTACCAAAGTGTAAAGAAAAGAGTTGATTTTGATCCTAAGTTAAGAAAGGAATCCACATCTTGTGATTTAAGTTAAAGGAAAGTATATTGGCTCCCATTTCATAATATTGAGATGTATAAGGTGGATTTTCCTAAAATTTCTGAGCCTAGTATGGGAATAGTACTTAGCACCGAGTTGGGCTTGATTCCGGGGTCTCATGCCCCAAAACTACGAGCCACTGTAGTATTTGATTTACCCTCAAGTGGGTTAAGCTAGTGATCACTAAAAGTAAAGGTTCTACTCCGATGGCAAGGATAAAACAGCTCTCCCCAACGTGGGCAAGACGTTGGACTCCATATAGCTCACATGGTTTATGTCGGTTAGAAGAAACTCCCAAGTTTCCTAGAGTCTCAAGTCTTAAAGTTCTTAAGGTTTTAAGTCCTTGAGTTTCAAAGAAGTTCCTGGTTTTCAAAAGACTAAAGTGTATGTTCTAAAAGTTATTGTTTTAAGAGTTCAACTAGTTACAGGCTTGAGATCAAAGAAAGAATACAGATTTGGAACAAAGTGTAATGGCTTACATGATTTATACTACATGTTTCATTATTCATGATTTATGAGAGTTTTATTCAAGCTATGTGAGTCATCTACAACGCCATGTATATTTTCTATAAAGATTTATTGTATTGATATTTAGTTGCATACACCCCTATATACTCAGTACATTCCCAAGTGTTGATCCACATATACATCTGTGTCCTACGTTGTCTCATAATATAGGTTCTGGTGCTCAGTCCCTGCAACGTCAGTGATCCCTAGTACCTCTATCTATATCTCCACGGTGGTGAGTCCTCATGGTTCGAGGACCTATCTCCAGACACTTCAGTATTTTTTAGTAGTTGTTCTACAACTTTCAATTCAGTTTGAGTTAGTAAGAGATTTGTCCCAATGGCTCTCTAGTTTGTTGAGTAGTAGAGGCTTTGTCAGACTAGATGGTCAGTATGTTTAGATTTGCAGTATTTTGTTACTTTTACAGTACTCATTCGGATATCAGTTAGACATGATATGACATGCCTCCTTATTTTGCTCTCATTAACTTTAAGCAAGATTTATGCTAAGTAGCAGGCTCAAAGGGTTAGCTTGGGGCTACTTGTAGTCTTAAGCACCGTGTGATGCCCCGGTGTTGACACCTAATTTTTGCCCTCCACGACTAAATTTAATCCTGAGTTTCTTCAGTTTTTAATAAACCAAAATAATTATTTCATCCAAATAAAAAAAAAAACTTAAAATATTTTTCGTACGTGATTTTGTCATTTTAAGTAGCGATTATATACTATCGTGTTCAGTTATACGAGATTATATAATTTGTTACTTAAATATTTATGTTTACAAAATATCGGATTTAATTAAGGCTTATCTTGAAAATAAATTCAAATGATTAAAATCTTAATTTAAATATAATTTATTCTCAAAAATAATTTATTTGGATAAATATGCATTCATTTTATTAAATCAAGAAGCTCGGGATTAAAAAAAAGGTATTAATTCTTATCGAATTTTAATTTAATTTAGCCAATCTATTAGATTTGACCATAATTGAAAATTGGCCATAATTGCAATGCAATTCGTCAATTAATTTTTAGTTTGGTTAAAATAAATAAATATGGCTAAATTTTAAATTCCAATTGGGGTTATATTTTAAATAACCCCAAAATTCTCAAGAACTCTCATAACTTTTACCCAATTCCCACCAAAAAATAAATTCAAATTGTACTATTCCCCTAACTTTGTCCTTTTCCAATTTTGAAATTCAAAGATTGTACTACATTGTACTATTTCCCCCCACATTATCTTCCACCTCACCTTATCTTTAGTTTTTACATTCCAGAAACCCCCCTAAATGCTTTTTCTCCCACATTGATAGATGACAAGAAATAAATCTCTATCCTTTCCTATAAATACTTTTCTCCCACATTGGTGGAAAAGAAAAAAAATACCCCATTCTCTCCTATAAATACTACCACTACTTTGGTAGAGAGAGGAGGGAGAAGGAAGAAAATAAAAGGCTAGAAAGGGAAAAAAATCCTTTTGAGCAAAAATAGTTATTTTTATTTAGTAAAATTTTTTGTTTCATAAAGTTGATCGGCTAATCAAAATTTTTAAGTTGCCGGCGATGTTTTTCGGTGGTGGTTGATTCCAACGAAGCTCGTAGTCTCGTTTTGCTTCCCCCAAAAGGTAAACACACCTTTTTTTTTATTATTATTTTAGTTTTTATTATCGTTTTTCTCTTCATCTTTTTTCTTCTTCGTAGTTCGTAGATATAATTTTATTTGTTGGGATTGTATGTTATAGATGGCCTTGAAGGCCCTAGGACGTTGTGGTATCGATATTCTAATTATTTTCATGTTCATGATATAAAAATGAGCTAGCAATAGTTGTATGTGCCTTTTTTGACTTAATTATTTGATTATTTTAGATAAAGTTTCAATCTTTGCTTAAAAGATGTATTTATGTTTTTTTTAAACTCATTGTTGTTGGATATATTTGTTTTTAGTATGTAAAGTTATTTTCTTTATGTTTAGAAGAATAATTAATGTTGAATGTTTTGCCTTTTCACCTTATTCTTGTTTAAAGTTTGAATAAAGTTTAGATTTTTACTTGAAAAACGATACCCATGTCTTGTTTAAACTTATTGTTGGTAGATATATTTGTTTTTAGCATGTAAAGTTATTTCCTTTATGTTAAAAAGAATAGATAATATTGATTGTTTTTTTTTTTTTTTTACTTTATTCTTTGATTATTTTGGATAAAGTTTAGATCTTTATTTGAAAAATAATACCCATGTCTTGTTTAAACTTATTGTTGGTAGATATATTTTTTTTAGCATGTAAAGTTGTTTATTTTATGTTGGGAGAATAGTTATTATTATTTGTTGCGCCTTAATAAAAATAGTAATTAGTTAAGTCAAGAATTTGTCATTTGCTTACTAATTATTTTAATGGATTTCAAAACCCTCATATAAGATATGAAGTGCTAGCTTTATTTTTCATCCAAGATGTTTATTCTTCTTTGTTCGCATGTTGTCTTTTCAAAATGATAAGAAAGTTCGAACTTTTGCGGCTAAATAAAATTATTTGGATATTTTTGACTCATGCATAGTATGATTGTGAAACTTTTGCTTTGCATTTTTTATTTGTTGACTCTCATTCTTGTGCACGTGTGCTTATTCTTGTTATTCAAAAATTGGTTCTTGATAGTTTCTTTTACTTTGAAATATGTCACTTTTATGCCTTGAACATATATTAATTTCTTTATCTTTTCTTTGTATGCAAAAAATATCTCGAGTTCAAATGGACTCCTCTCCTCTTGCATTTTGTAATGGGTAAATGAGTCTAACCCCTTCGAGTCAAGTTTGAAGTTTAAATCCAAGGTCCACTACATGGCATGCGGGTGCTAGAAGATAGACAAAGAAGGAAAATGGGTCAAAACCCATTGATGAGGTCACTAAAAGACTTGAAAAGTCTCAATTTTTATTATTGTCTTCTTTTTATTTATTCATTTAGTCATTTATTTATTCATTCATTTCGGCCTCGAAGCCAAAGTTGTATTTAATACAGGTGGAGCAAGACTCGAGCCAAAGGCTCGAAAAATAGTTTAGGACAGGTGAAATGGGTTGGAAGCCCAACTAGACTAGGACAGGTCTCATTGATTTGGGCCTAATGGCCTAAATCCTTTACTTTCTCCTCCCTTCCCCTTTTATGTGTTTATTTGTTTATTAGTTTTGTTTAGACTTAGTTAAAATCCCTACTAAGTCGCCTAAATCTATTTTACACATGTCTTTTTTTTTTTTTTGAAAAAATCAAATCACTATTTCAACAAATTAATCTTTTCGAAGTTAATCAAAATACGATTTTCAAACAGTCCGGATAACCGCAAGTTAGCGGACGTTTTAGGTGCCTAACACCTTCCTAAAACGTTAATAGGAATCTCTTATCTAGAATCTCTAACTTAAAATGATTTTCCTATTTTGAATCGTTTGAAGTAACTCTCTAAAGGTTTCTTAATTCCTTTTCAAAATTAAGTGGCGACTCTCTTCAAAAGTCAAATTTTCGAAAAAACATAAATGACGACTCTGCTGGGGATCTAACTAGGTTCTAACCAAATGTTTTATTTCGTCTTTGATTAACTGTTTATGTGTTTATGTGTTTCGATTATGTAAAGTTTAATTATCGCATCTCATGGCATTTCCTACATCTTATAAACTGTTTTGGGGTTTCGTGGATGTCCCGGCCCTTGTTGTTCAATTCCAAAATGTGTTGGAAATATGAACAACTTATCAACACGTGAGTCGTCTGACACTGTTCGTATTTTTAAACTCAAGTTGTCCGCTTAAGAACCAGTGTCCAAGCCTACTCTAGACACCGAGGATAGAAGAAAACAAAATGCTATTTTAGGCATGTGCCTAGGACGACCCAATATCCGAGCAGGGTATTGGGCCCATTAGAAAACCTACCCTATGTCTATTTGACCCCGAGTCAATCACAGACGAACCATGCTTATATGTTGAAGAAATATATGCTTGTCTAGATTCAATCCATTATCCTTTGGGGGTCGGGAAAAAGCTTGATTTGCTTACTTTTGTAAGAAAAATTGAAGCAAGATAAGAAAAAAATTGATCGATTTGGGACGTTGCATCTAAGGCACAGTTTGAACGTCAATGGATGTCACCAATAAAGAAGTGGACGAAGCTAAGAAGGCGAAGGTTGATAGAAGAAGCACTCGGGAATTAGTATTTTCTATCCCCTGTGTGGGAACGTGTCTTCTTTCATGTTATTTTCCTTTCCCTAAAGATTGTATCCCTATTTTGTTATCGTTTGTAAGCATTTATGCCCTTTTCGTGTCTATATAAGTTGGAGGTTAATGGATTGACTTCGAGGAATCATATATTTTCTTCAAAAATTGTTAGGCCTGAACCCTTGGCTCAAAAGGGTCACCCCAGCTAGGATACACGTTATTATAACATTTTTATGTGATATAACTGTTCCATGTGCTTATGTGCGTATGTTTGAATCAAAGACAAGTTTATCCACTATGTCTATGGACGAACTTGGCTATGACTCAAACAACTCTATGTGGTTATTTCATGTCAAATATTTTGCATTATTTATCACATACGGAAACTAACACATCTGCCTTTGAGTAGTTTTACTTTACATATAACAGAAATTACTCCGTGTTGATAAACTGGCAGAACATCCCTACATCACCCGATCGAAAACACAGAAAATCCCATCCTCGGACCATCATTCAAAAATGACAGGAAATGACGAAGAAAGCTCACTGGCTATCCGGGATAATGTGATAGCTTAACAGAATGAGATGATTGCGGAACTTGCAAGAAAATTAGAATTACTTCAGGAGGAAATAAATCGCACTCGAGAATTATCTAACTTGGCCATCACCATCAATGCCCCTGCTCCGGGGGGACACGGGACTCCACTCCAAATCCCTCCCCTCAGTACCCCTATTCTTGGGGACCAACCAACTAATGTATCATTCGACTTCGCTCCTACATTTGTCCAAAACACTAATCGTGAAAATAATCCAGACGCCTACCATCCACAAAGTTCATCCACAACCCCACAGAACTCGTCTTCGAATCCATTCCCAAATCCTCAAAACACATTCTCAAATCAACAAAATGCATTCCCAAATCCGCAAAATTTACTCCCAAGTCCATAAAATACGACAAACCTACCTTCGAATCCACCAAATTCATTTCCAAATCAGCAAAATCCCTCTCATATTCTGCCAAACTACTTACAAGGCCCACATAACCTTCCCAATTTGCAAAACGTTCTCCCCACTTACCAACCAAATTCCCTCCATCTGCAAAATCAAGCCTTCCTTCCAAATCCCCCTCAAGCCATCATATCCCCTGATATTTATGAACCCCTTCCTAACCCCGAGATGGACCATTACGAGGAGAAGGAGAAGGAGAAGGAATGGAGGGCCCAACATGAAAGGAATTTACTAGCCATGCAAGAAGAGATCATGAGGATCAAAGAGTCTCACGGGGACAAGGACCACAACGGTTTGGGGTATGATGATTTGTGTGTTCACCCAGGAGTAGACCTACCAGAAGGATACAAGGTCCCTAAGTTTAAGATGTTTGACGGTACCGGAAATCCAATGGCCCATCTAAGAAGGTACTGCGAGCAACTAGTAGGGATAGGGAAAAATGAGGCGTTATTAATGCGCCTATTCAGTCGAAGTTTGAATGGTGAAGCCTTGGAGTGGGTCATGTCTCAGGAGCCGAAAAGGTGGACTGGTTGGAGGATATTGGCCAAGAGTTTCCTTGACCGGTTCGCATTCAACATTGAAATAGTCCTTGATCGGTATTCACTAGATCGGATTAAACAAAAGAGCGTTGAGAGTTTTCGAGATTATACTTTTCGTTGGAGGAAAGAAGCTGCCAAAGTGCAGCCCTCCATGTCCGAGGAGGAAATGGTATCCGTGTTATCTCATGCTCAAGAAGGAGAATATTATACCAGGATGGTGTCCGCTGTCAGAGCGACCTTTGCAGATTTGGTAAAAATAGGAGAATCATTAGAGGAAGGTATTCGGACAGGAAAAATTGCCAAAACCCCGACATCATCTGGAACTACCATGTTTTCTAAGAAGAAAAAGGAAGAGGTAGGTGGGGTTTTTGCCAATTTTGTTACAAAATTGAAACAACGGTTCAATTCTAGAAACTTTTTATCTTCCCCTCCATCACCTAACCTTCCGCATGCATTCTACGTCCACACCCAATACCAAACTCCAGTCCCAAACATCCCACCATCATACCAAGCTCCACAACCAAATATCTTTCCCCAATACCCAGTTCCACCTCCAAATTATCAGTCTCATTTCCAAACTACTCCCCCAAATAGCTGATCAAATTTCCAAATACCTCCAAATTACCACCAAGTACCCCCTCCTACAAACCTAAGCCCGTATAACCCCCAACGTTCAAACCACGAAAAGAAACATCCCCGAAATTTCACCCTACTAGCTGAAAGTCGCACCTAATTGTTTGAAAGATTGAAGAATGTTGGTCATTTGCAACCAGTACAGCCAAAGCCTGTCAATCCTAGCTCCCGATTTTATCACCCTAATCAAAATTGTGCCTATCATTCAGGGGCAGCAGGGCATAGTACCGAGGACTGTCTTATCTTGAAACACAGAATCCAAAATCTGATTGATTAAAAGGTCATCACGCTCCAGACACCTACTCCAAATATTAGCAGTAATCCACTGCCCAACTATGAGGGATCTACAGTTAACATGATTGAAATAGAAGGCGAATGGGCATCTGGCAAGACCATTACTCAGGTGAACTCCAAAAAGCATAAAAGGGCAGAAGAGGTAGAAAAAATAGAGAAAGCTGTAGCTGCCTTAAGTATCAGCGAGAAAGCCCCATTTATAGTGATGATTGCACCGACTCAAGTGTACGCTCCCCCTCCAATGAAGGAATTTATTGTGCAAACCGCCGCTGCTCAGGGAATGACGCGATCAGGACGATGTTACATCCCTGAGGAATTGACCAACAAGAAAGATTCACAGAAAAGGCCAATCACTGAAGGAGAGGCTGAGGAATTTTGGAGGCGTATGCAACCAAAGGATTACTCAATTGTCAAACACTTGGAGAAAATACCGGCCCAAATCTCTGTCTTGGCACTATTATTGAGCTCGCAACACCACCGACAGGCTCTGTCGAAGGTCTTGGAGAAAGCATATGTTCCCGCAGGAACGAGCATTGAGAATTTGGCTGTGATGATAGGGAACGTTGTGGGGAACCATCACATATCATTCAGTGATGAAGAGTTGCCGTTTGAAGGAGCAATGCACAACAAAGCCATGCATGTCACCGTCATTTGTCGAGATTATGCAATTAATCAGGTATTAATAGACGATGGATCTGGTGTGAATATTTGTCCCCTCTCCACACTGGTCCAAATGGGCTATGATCTGGGGAAAATTCATCAAAGACACGTAAATGTGAGAGCATTCGATGGAGGGCAGAGAGATACCATAGGCGAGATTGATTTGCACATCCAAATGGGGCCTGTTGAGTTTAAGACTAAGTTTCATGTTATGGATATCCATCCTAGCTACAACCTGCTTTTGGGAAGACCATGGATACACGGGGCCAAGGCAATTTCATCACCCCTTCATCAATTATTGAAGTTCATTTGGAAAGATCATGAAGTAGTCATCCAAGGAGAAGGAAGTCGAGCGGACCGTCCCAATGGTTATGTGCCGGTGATTGAGGATGTTCCAAAAGGTAGCAGTTTCTATACAGTGGAAATTGTAAACATTGCAGAAAAAGATTCGACACCCAAAATATCAATGCCTTCTTTCTACAAAATGATTGCAACTGTGATGTTAAGAAATGGGTTCGAACCTGGTTGAGGCTTGGGCAAGAATTTACAAGGAATTATCGAGCCTATTACGATCCCAGAGAGAATCTCTAAGCACGAGTTAGGGTATCAACCTACCAGAAGAGATAGGGTTGAGGATGAGCCAAAAAAGAGTCTGTTTAGGCCTTGCCACTCCTGTTCCAGTCATTTCCCGTACAAGAGATATCAGATGATGATGATCTTGGGGATGGGATAGGAGATTTTTTTGAAGGATGCAATGCTGTACCAGAAGATCTCCTGGAGTCCAGCGGGGTGAAACAGATTGCGCCAGGGGAGGCTTTGCAAAATTGGACCTCCACTCCACTCATAAACCGTCGCTTGTCATGGTAGATGAAAGGGCAATTACTAATAGTTTTGAAATCGGTGATGATCCGGAGGAGGCCCCGCGATCCACCTTTTATATCTCAAAACTTTATTTTCGTATCTTATTGCTTTCAAAAAAGGCGAGGGCTTGTATTTGTGTAAGTCACAAGCCATGGTGTTGTAATTATTTCTCAAATTTCAATGAAAAGGCCTTCATTTATTTGGAAAACTATATTAGTTCTAAAACGCTCCTAGTCATATGTTTTGTTATTTTCTTATCATCTAACTTAGTTTGTTTGTCCATTACAGTAACAGTAGCTTAAAACCTGCCAATGTTGTGTCATGTCAAAGCTTGAACGAACAAAATGAAGGGGACGATGATGGTTGGAAGGTCGATGACGAGGAACGGTAAGTTGAAGATATGGAGAAATTTGAGAATCGCAAAAAATCCAATCTAGAAGAAACTGAAACAGTCAACTTGGGAGATCACGATGAAATCAAAGAGACCATTATCAGTGTCCACCTTGCGACGCCACAAAGGGAAGAGCTCATCCACCTGTTGCGGGAGTATATCGACGTGTTTACTTGATCCTATGATGATATGCCAGGGTTGAGCACCAGCATTGTGTCACATAAATTGCCGATAAATTCTGAGTTTGATCCAGTCAAGCAAAAAATGAGAAAATTCAAGCCAGATTTAAGTCTAAAGATCAAGGAAGAAGTGCCAAAACAAATCCGATCTAAGGTTGTCGAGGTCGCAAAATATCCGACATAGTTGGCCAACATCGTCCCTGTGCCAAAGAAGGACGGCAAGATTTGAATTTGTGTTGACTATAGATACTTGAACAGAGCCAGTCCTAAAGATAATTTTCTGTTGCCCGACATCCACATTCTCATCGATAACTGTGCGAAACATGAAATGCAGTCATTCATTGATTGTTTCGTCGGCTATCATCAATTACTGATGGATGAGGAAGATGCAGAAAAAATGACTTTTATTACGCCCTGGGGTGTTTATCATTACAGGGTAATGCTGTTTGGTCTCAAAATGCAGGTGCGACATATATGAGGGCCATGACGACGATTTTCCATGATATGATTCATAAGGAGATTGAGGTGTATATGGATGATGTAATTATCAAATCCCGCGAGAGTTCGGATCATCTAACTCATCTGGAGAAATTCTTCAACAGATTAAGAAGGTACAGTTTGAAGTTAAATCCTGCTAAGTGTGCTTTTGGTGTGCCATCAGGGAAGTTGCTGGGGTTCATAGTCAGCAGAAGGGGGATCGAGCTAGACCCATCCAAAATCAAGACAATTCAAGACTTGCCACCGCCGAGGACCAAGAAAGAAGTTATGAGTTTCCTGGGTCGTCTGAATTACATTAGCAGATCATCGCTCAATCAACATTCATATGCGAGCCAATTCTCAAGATGTTGAAGAAAAATGCACTGAATGAGTGGACAGAAGAATGTCAGAGAGCTTTTGATCGCATCAAGGAATACTTGTCTGCACCACCGGTTTTGGTCCCACCGAAAGAAGAAATTCCATTATTGCTTTACCTGTCAGTCTCAAAAAATGCTTTCAGATGTGTCCTCGGGCAACATGATGAGACTGGCAGGAAAGAGAAAGCCATTTACTACTTGAGTAAAAAGTTCACACCATATGAAGCCCGTTACACTCTTATAGAAAGGACATGTTGTGCTTTGACTTGGACGGCACAAAAGTTGAGGCATTATCTGTCGTCCTACACAACTTACCTCATCTCAAGAATGGATCCATTGAAGTATATATTCCAGAAAGTCATGCCTACAGGAAAGCTAGCCAAGTGGCAAATGTTGCTGAGTGAGTTTGACATTGTGTATGTAACCCAAAAAGCAATCAAGGGGCAAGCCTTAGAAGACCATTTGACTGAAAACCCAGTTGATGAGGAATACGAGCCACTTCGGACATACTTTCCAGATGAGGAAGTTTTGTTCGTAGGAGAAGATATTACGGAAATCTACCTCGGATGGAGTCTATTTTTTTATGGGGCGGTCAACTTCAAAGGTTCAGGAATGAGAGCAGTTTTGGTGTCAGAAATGGGCCAGCATTATCCGGTAACTGCTAAGTTACGTTTTTCATGCACCAACAACATGGTTGAATATGAAGCTTGCATCCTGGGGATCAAATTGGCACTTGATATGGGTGTTCGTGAATTTCTAGCCATCGGCGATTCAGATTTGCTGATTCACCAGGTACGGGGAGAATGGGCGGTAAAAAACTCCAAGATTAATCCTTATGTGGAGCTGGTGCAAGAATTATGTGAAAGATTCAAGGATGTTGATTTCAGACATATCCCACGGACACAAAATAAGTTTGTTGACGCTTTGGCCACGATATCTTCCATGATTCAGCACCCGGATCAGAGTTACATCGATCCTTTAGAAATAAGCCTGAAGGAGCAACCCACGCATTGCATACACGTGGAAGAGGAGCCTGATGGAAGGCCTTGGTACTATGACATTAAGAGGTATTTGGAATCTGGAATATATCCTGAAAAGGCTGGTAAAAACCAAAAGAAGACAATCCGACGTTTGGCAAAGAATTACTTTCCAAGTGGAGAAATTCTTTTTAGGAGGACTCCTGCTTTGGGATTCCTAAGATGCGTCGATGCGGCGAAAGCCAATAAGTTGATAAACTAGTTACACGTTGGAGTTTGTGGGCCCCACATGAATGGGTTTGTCCTTGCCAGAAAGATCCTGAGAACCGGTTACTTCTGGATGACTATGGAAAATGATTGTAGTAAGTTTGTGCAGAGATGTCGAAAATGTCAAATACACGGAGATCAGATTCGAATGCCTCCACACGAGCTTCACGCAATGAATTCTCCTTGTCCTTTTGTAGCTTGGGGAATGGATGTTATCGGACCAATAGATCCATCGGCATCGAATGGACATAGATTTATTTTAGTCGCCATCGATTATTTCACTAAGTGGGTTGAAGCTGCTTCATACAGAGCCGTCACTAAGAAAGTGGTTGCAGATTTTGTCAGGAATAACTTGATTTGCCGATTCGGAGTGCCAGAATTGATTATTACTGATAATGGGGCAAACTTGAACAGTCACTTGATGAAAGAAATTTGTGATCAGTTCAAGATTGTGCATCACACTCGACAGCGTACCGTCCCCAAATGAATGGAGCCGTAGAAGCTGCTAACAAGAATATCAAGAAGATCTTGAGAAAGATGGTCGAAAATGATAGATCATGGCACGAGATGTTACCTTACGCCTTGCTAGGGTATCGAACAACGGTTTGAACCTCCACAAGAGCAACTCCCTATTTACTAGTTTACGAGAATAAAGCTGTGATACCCAATGAGGTCGAAATACTTTCCCTAAGGATTATTCAGGAAGCTGGACTGAGTAACGAAGAATGGGTCCGTGTTTGCTATGAATAATTCATGTTAATTGATGAAAAGAGAATGGCTGTTGTATGCCATGGTCAGCTGTATCAACACAGGATGGTTCGTGCCTTTACCAAGAAGGTAAGAACTCGAGCATTTGAAGTGGGGAAACTGGTTCTCAAAGGAATAATCCCTCACCAAGAGGAGTACAAGGGCAAGTTCGCTCCAAACTGGATAGGGCCATACATAGTTCGCAAGGTGCTATCTGGAGGAGCTCTGATTTTTTCTGAGATGGATGGCACAGAGTGGACCAAACCAATCAATTCTGATGCGGTAAAGAGATATTATGTTTGAATGACGTTCTAGTTTTTGTGTTTTCTTAGTTTGTTTGTAATCACCTTTGTAATAATGTTGTTTGCTAGTGTGTAACTGCCTAAATTTACCCTTTCCTTTTATGTACGAACTACGTTTGACCTGAATTCTGAAGAATAAGATACGTAGGTGGCCTATGTTGGCTTCGGTCAACCCCTTAGGAAAATAGAATCCTTTCTCTTTATGCACGAACTACGTTTGACATGAATTCCCAAGAAAGGGATACGTAGGCAGCCTATGTCTGCTTCGGTCAACCCCCAAGGAAAATTTATCCTTTCCCCCTATGTATGAACTATGTGATGACCTGAATTCCCAATAAAAGGGATACGTAGGCGGCCTATGTCGGCTTCGGTCAACCCATTAATTTATTTTGTATATCCCTAGCGTAGCACGAACTACGTTTGACCTGAATTCCCAAGAAAGGGATACGTAGGCGGCCTATGTCGGCTTTGGTCAACCCCTTAGGAAAATTTATCCTTTCCCCCTATGTACGAACTATGTTTGACCTGAATTCCCAAGAAAGGGATACGTAGGCGGCCTATGTCGGCTTCGGTCAACCCCTTAGGAAAATTTATCCTTTCCCCCCTATGTATGAACTATGTGATGACCTGAATTCCCAATAAAAGGGATACGTAGGTGGCCTATGTCGGCTTCAGTCAACCCATAAATTTCTTTTGTATATCCCTAGCGTAGCACAAACTACGTTTGACCTGAATTCCCAAGAAAGGGATACGTAGGCGGCCTATGTCGGCTTCAGTCAACCCCTTAGGAAAATTTATCCTTTTCCCTTATGTACGAACTACGTTTGACCTGAATTCCCAAGAAAGGGATACGTAGGCGGCCTATGTCGGCTTCGGTCAACCCCTTAGGAAAATTTATCCTTTCCCCCTATGTATGAACTACGTGATGGCCTGAATTCCCAATAAAAGGGATACGTAGGTGGCCTTTTGTATATCCCTAGCGTAGCCTGAACTACGTTTGACCTGATTCCTACTTCAACAGGATACATGGGCGCCCCAACGGCTCGGTCATATAACTCTAGAAAATGGAAACTGGGGCAGAATTTCCGAGAAGGAATCTCAAAAATTCACAAGAGAAGATCGACATCCAACAAAGAGAATGAAGATCAACAAAGACTTCAGATTCACTCAGATTGGTATTATCTCAAACAAGTTTAAACTGGGGCAGAAATTTTGAGGAAGACCTCAAAATTTCCACCAAATGCCGGGACATATTCCAAATTCCCTAGCACCAGAGGTTAAAGCTTTGGAAACCACCAACTGTAACAAAGTCTGGGTAGACTCAATTTTTGGCTATGATAGAACTACTTGAAGAAACCCTCCAACAATAATCATGAGTTTTGGAAACCATCCATCGGATATAGTTAGAACCGCGAGGAAGACGTTTATTGAGCTAGTACATGACATGACTGCCAGAAATTTTCTAAAATTTTACAGAAGTTTTCAAAATTATTTTCAAAATTTAAGACTATTTTCAAAAATCTTATGACTCACTTACTTAGTACTTGCCTAGACATCATTTGGGAAAGAGTGTCAGGGTGGAAGTCTCAATATGGTGGAATGCCCAAGAGATAGCAAGGAGCAAATCAAGGATAGAAGAAGGTCAACATAGAGTAATTTTATTCAACTAATCATTTTTCTGTGGATGCAGGGATCAATACGCAAAATGAGAGTCTCTTTCAAAAATCCTCGAGCAAATTAAGAGCCACAACAGATCATTAATGCCCAAGAACGGTATTTTAGGGCATCCCCAAAAATAAGTTTAATGCCCATTTATTGAGGACCTTTTGATTTGTCCATCTCATTTCTTGAGATCATAGGCGACAAACAAAAGCACTTTGTCTTCTTTACACGTATCGTATTTAGAAGTTTCCTAAAAATAGTCGCTAGTAAAAGCGACTTTGTGTCTAATAATCATCTACCTTGAGTACAGGTACATGTAGAAAGCAGGACACTGACAAATGAAGCCAGGTAAAATTATTTTATCACTGCCACAATGGCCATTGCATATCATTGCCACAAAGGCCATCACATATCATTGCTGCAGAGGCCATTACATATCTGTTGACGCGCTAGACACAACGTTGGCGTCGAGGATATCATCAGCATTCAATATTTGTTGACGCGCTAGACACAATGCTGGCGTCGAGGATATCATCAGCATTCAATATCTGTTGACACGCTAGACACAATGCTGGCGTCGAGGATATCATCATCATTCAATATCTGACGACACGCTAGACACAACGCTGGCATAGAGGATATCATCAGCATTCAATATCTATCGACATACTAGACACAACGCTGGCGTAGAGGGTATCATCAACATCCAATATATCTGTCGACACGCTAGACACAACGCTGGCGTTGAGGATATCATCAACATTTAATATCTGTTGATGCGCTAGACACAACGCTGGCGTCGAGGATATCATCATCATTCAATATCTGACGACACGCTAGATACAATGCTGGCGTAGAGGATATCATCAGCATTCAATATCTGTCAACACGCTAGACACAATGCTGGCGTAGAGGGTATCATCAGCATCCAATATATCTGTCGACACGCTAGACACAACACTGGCGTCGAGGATATCATCATCATTCAATATCTGTTGATGCGCTAGACACAACATTGGCGTCGAGGATATCATCAACATTCAATATCTGTCGACACGCTAGACACAACCCTGGAGTAGAGGGTATCATAAACATCTAATATATCTGTCGACACACTATACACAACACTGGCATCGAGGATATCATCAGCATTCAATATCTGTTGACGCGCTAGACACAACGCTGGCGTAGAGGATATCACCAGCATTCAATATATCTGTCGACACGCTAGACACAATGTTGGCGTTGAGGATATCATCAGCATTCAATATATCTTTTGACATGCAAGACACAACGCTGGTGTCGAGGATATCATCATCTTTTCATGAATCAGCATCTGAATACATTAAAAGCACACGATTTGAAGGGACGCCTTCAGGTCGCTATCTAAGGATGAATGATATATAAGATTTCCTAGCAATTGACAATTTGAAGGTCATCTATAAGTCATATTATTTGAAATAGGATAGTGTGCAAGATCACCTATGAGTTGATAGCCTGTAGGTCATCCGTAAGCCACAATAACATCCTAACCGGATAGTGTGCAAGATCGCCCAATAGTTGATAGTTCAAAGGTTATCCGTAAGTCGCAACTAAATCCTTACCAGAGGATATGCAAGATTGTCAAATTGATACGTCCAAGGGTTCTCTATAAGCCGTGTTATATCCAAGATCGATTATGTGCAGGATTACTCAAAGACGATCAATTTGAGGGATTATCTATAAGTCATATTGTATCCAAGGTCGGATGATGTGCAGGAACACCTGAAAGCTAGCGATTGGAGGGATATCTGTAAGTCATCTCTTATCCAAAGTCGGATGATGTGTAGGATTACCTAAAAGCTAGAAATTCAAAGGATATCTGTAAGTCACCTCGTATCCAACATCAAATAATGCGCAAGATCATCTAAAGATTGATAATTTAGGAAAAATTTATAAATCGATCATCGGCTACAACCGGAGAGGTTATCATACCACATACAACAAGTGATATAGGTACAATAAAGGATGACTTCACTTTTCAGGCTACAACTCACGTGGAGATATGATAAAAGACTACATACCTCTTTCGTGAATTATGTTTAGTAATAACACTTTTTGCTTGAAGCATTGTTGAGAGCATCCGAGAGGATGAAAATCTCAAATAAAAACCACAGGTGCGGACGACTTCAGGTAGGACGCAACACAACGTGAAACTCTTTCTTAGCAGCAAAATGGGACATAGTCTAAAGAGGGACGTCAAACTCTTTGGACGCGAGCTAAAGGATGATCACCACCACCATCCAACCACACCCTTGTTAGAAGGCATGTGGGTATTTTAGTATATTCCGGTTTCAGCTTCACCTTCGAGATATTTTTAAACTCATGCCGAGGGTAACCTTCTTTTTTTTTCAAATTCGAGTGGCAACACACTTAGAGTTTTAGAAATTATGTCCAGGTAAGTTCTTGACTATGGATGTGAAGGATCCCACATTCATGGTTAAGAGGTTAAAAACCTCTTTTCTACAACTCGATCAACTTGTCACTCATTCCGAGCCAAAGATGGTCTGAAATAAAAGACTATCTTTTCTACCGATTGAGTCGAACTACAAGCAGTCTGATTCCCTGAAATCTTGGGGATATGTAGGCTAGGATCTATGTAGAAAACTCGACTGCATTCCAACCTCCCCCCTAATCCCTTTATTCCCCAGTTTCTCAGTTTTATCAAACACTCTAAAACTGAGATAACTTGTGATTTTTTTGAAAATCGTGCTTTAAATCAAGCTTTATGAACTACAAGTGGCCTGAATTCTCATGTAACCTGAGATATGTAGGAAATCTAATCCCGAGGTCCGGCCATGACTCTATGAAACTCGTGCGAAAACCAACCTCTTTCAGATTTGAATCTATGGTCGGACAAAAATTAGGAACGTCAACCTTCCTTTGCCCAGGGTTACTTACATCCACTCTACCCAAAGGGAGGGGGCAGCTGTTGACACCTAATTTTTGCCCTCCACGACTAAATTTAATCCTGAGTTTCTTCAGTTTTTAATAAACCAAAATAATTATTTCATCCAAATAAAAAAAAACTTAAAATATTTTTCGTACGTGATTTTGTCATTTTAAGTAGCGATTATATACTATCGTGTTCAGTTATACGAGATTATATAATTTGTTACTTAAATATTTATTTTATAAAATATCGGATTTAATTAAGGCTTATCTTGAAAATAAATTAAATGATTAAAATCTTAATTTAAATATAATTTATTCTCAAAAATAATTTATTTGGATAAATATGCACTCATTTTATTAAATCAAGAAGCTCGAGATTAAAAAAAAAAGTATTAATTCTTATCGAATTTTAATTTAATTTAGCCAATCTATTAGATTTGACCATAATTGAAAATTGGTCATAATTGCAATGCAATTCGTCAATTAATTTTTAATTTGGTCAAAATAAATAAACATGGCTAAATTTTAAATTTCAATTGGGGTTATATTTTAAATAACCCCAAAATTCTCAAGAACTCTCATAACTTTTACCCAATTTCCACCAAAAAATAAATTCAAATTGTACTATTCCCCCCAACTTTGTCCTTTTCCAATTTTGAAATTCAAAGATTGTACTACATTGTACTATTTCCCCCCACATTATCTTCCACCTTACCTTATCTTTAATTTTTACATTCCAGAAACCCCCCTAAATGTTTTTTCTCCCACATTGGTAGATGACAAGAAATAAATCTCTATCCTTTTCTATAAATACTTTTCTCCCACATTGGTGGAAAAGAAAAAAAATACCTCATTCTCTCCTATAAATACTACCACTACTTTGGTAGAGAGAGGAGGGAGAAGGAAGAAAAAAAAAGGCTAGAAAGGGGAAAAAATCCTTTTGAGCAAAAATAGTTATTTTTATTTAGTAAAAATTTTTGTTTCATAAAGTTGATCGGCTAATCAAAATTTTTGAGTTGCCGACGACGTTTTTCGGTGGTGGTTGATTCCAACAAAGCTCGTAGTCTCGTTTTTCTGCCCCCAAAAGGTAAACACACCTTCTTTTTTATTATTTTAGTTTTTATTATTGTTTTTCTCTTCATCTTTTTTCTTCTTCGTAGTTCGTAGATATAATTTTATTTGTTGGGATTGTATGTTATAGATGGCCTTGAAGGCCCTAGGACGTTGTGATATCAATATTCTAATTATTTTCATGTTCATGATATAAAAATTAGCTAGCAATAGTTGTATGTGCCTTTTTTGACTTTATTCTTTGATTATTTTAGATAAAGTTTCAATCTTTGCTTAAAAGATGTATTTATGCTTTTTTTAAACTCATTGTTGTTGGATACATTTGTTTTTAGTATGTAAAGTTATTTTCTTTATGTTTAGAAGAATAGTTAATGTTGAATGTTTTGCCTTTTCACCTTATTCTTTGATTATTTGAATAAAGTTTAGGTCTTTACTTGAAAAACGATACCCATGTCTTATTTAAACTTATTGTTGGTAGATATATTTGTTTTTAGCATGTAAAGTTATTTCCTTTATGTTGAAAAGAATAGATAATATTGATTGTTTCTTTCTTTTTTTTTACTTTACTCTTTGATTATTTTGGATAAAGTTTAGATCTTTACTTGAAAAACAATACCCATGTCTTGTTTAAACTTATTGTTGGTAGATATATTTTTTTTAGCATGTAAAGTTGTTTATTTTATGTTGGAAGAATAGTTATTATCATTTGTTGCGCCTTAATAAAAATAGTAATTAGTTAAGTCAAAAATTTGTCATTTGCTTACTAATTATTTTAATGGATTTCAAAACCCTCATATAAGATATGAAGTGCTAGCTTTATTTTTCATCCAAGATGTTTATTCTTCTTTGTTCGCATGTTGTCTTTTCAAAATGATAAGAAAGTTCGAACTTTTGCGGCTAAATAAAATTATTTGGATATTTTTGACTCATGCATAGTATGATTGTGAAACTTTTGCTTTGCATGTTTTATTTGTTGACTCTCATTCTTGTGCACGTGTGCTTATTCTTGTTATTCAAAAATTGGTTCTTGATAGTTTCTTTTACTTTGAAATATGTCACTTTTATGCCTTGAACATATATTAATTTCTTTATCTTTTCTTTGTATGCAAAAAATATCTCGAGTTCAAATGGACTCCTCTCCTTTTGCATTTCTTAATGGGTAAATGAGGCTCACCCCTTCGAGTCAAGTTCGAAGTTTAAACCCAAGGTCCACTACATGGCATGCGGGTGCTAGAAGATAGACAAAGAAGAAAAATGGGTCAAAACCCATTGATGAGGTCACTAAAAGACTTGAAAAGTCTCAATTTTTATTATTGTCTTTTTTTTATTTATTCATTTAGTTATTTATTTATTCATTCATTTCGGCCTCGAAGCCAAAGTTGTATTTAATACAGGTGGAGCAAGACTCGAGCCAAAGGCTCGAAAAATAGTTTAGGACAGGTGAAATGGGTTGGAACCCCAACTAGACTAGGACAGGTCTCGTTGATTTGGGCCTAATGGCCTAAATCCTTTACTTTCTCCTCCCTTCCCCTTTTATGTGTTTATTTATTTATTAGTTTTTTTTAGACTTAGTTAAAATCCCTACTAAGTCGCCTAAATCTATTTTACACAAGTCTTTTTTTTTTTGAAAAAATCATATCACTATTTCAATAAATTAATCTTTTCGAAGTTAATCAAAAGACGATTTTCAAACAGTCCGGATAACCGCAAGTTAGCGAACGTTTTAGGTGCCTAACACCTTCCTAAAATGTTAATAGGAACCGCTTATCTAGAATCTCTAACTTAAAATGATTTTTCTGTTTTGAATCGTTTGAAGTAACTCTCTAAAGGTTTCTTAATTCCTTTTCAAAATTAAGTGGCGACTCTCTTCAAAAGTTAAATTTCCGCAAAACACCCGGGACAAAATTTCAAGGTGTTATAGAGAGGGACCACTGTAAGAGTGGGAGGGACCGGTGTAGGGGTGAGAGGGACCTGTGCAAAGGGTGTTTTCAAACGTATTTATTTTTGGCTAAGCACCAACATGCTCATAATCACGACTGGAAGCAGCAACAACAACAGGATGGCAGCCACCATCATCAACAACTCTACCAGCAACACCCCCATAAGAAGTACCTGGATCTGTTGCAGTTTGAGGTTGGTCGTAAAGTGCTTCAACATTAGGCCGACCTTGCCTAACTTCTTTTCTTATGGATGTTTCTTCAGCCAATTCTTGCTTTATTAACTCCACCGTTGGGTCTTCTTTTGTATCAACAAGACCCAGAGTAAGAAAAAAGTCATCCCCAACTCATCAACGGTAGGCACGATCCAAGGATGCACAACCTATAAAAAAAGACCAGAGACATTTAAATCATATAATAATAATTTGCAATCAGTTGGGTTACATGGATGTTAATACAACCAACTTATGCAACAGACGATCTAGCTGCCGCAATAGTTGATCTGTATGTCGCAACAGATTGACAATACATTACATTAAATTACACACCTATTGCATAATTTACAGTAGATGGGTAATCTATTGAGTTGAGTTCAAAGAACCAGAGCAACAAATTGTTAATATATTGCGAAATAAGGATCGTCTATCGCAACAAATTACCCATCTGTTGCACCAGTTGCAGTTGACGGCTAATTTGTTACAACAGACGACCCCTCTGTCACAACAGCTGGAACATCTGTTTCAATATCTTTCTTTGAGAAAAATTATTTTAGTTGAAAGAAGACGTACTGCATCATCCGGAGGGTTAAATAGATCAGCCTCCTACTCCTTAATATTTTTTTGCTGCCCTTTACCGCCGCCAACCACCTAAGGATCCTTGGATGAGAAACCATATCCGGGTAATCCTTGAACTACTTTCGTAGGGAAGGAATGACTTCACATGCCCAAGCCTAAAAAAGGTAAACAAGAAGCAAGCAAAAAAAAGTCATAATAACTATATTAATTATAAATTTTTGGATGGGAAAAAATAGTGCTCAATTTTACCATGAAAGCCCAAGGAAAGCCGTATAATGTGATCGTCCCTGTGGATAGCTTTGTCAGTAAATATTGGACAGTCAAGTAGTAGCTGTCATATCCCCAGGGATAGTTATTAAATTTTTCAAAATCATCAGCAAGCTCCAACAAATCATCTTCTATGACTTTCCTGACGTCTCTTGCCAATAAAATGAAATGGACAAACCAAACTAAGCACAATTTCTCTCTACAGTGCTTTGGTATGTCTTTATCCTCGAGATTTATCATCAATCCTCTGCTTTGTAGCTACTACGTCCAACAATGCCCAACGACCCATCTCTTTTTCCCTTGCATTTTTTGGACCTTTTATGGGGTGTTTTCTTGATGAGAGGTTCTTCTGGATGATCGCATCTCAAGCCCGTCACTATGGCAAACTCTTTGAACCCAAATCAAACCGGCATGTCACAGTAGTTGATTCAGATTTCATCCATCATTTTTTGCCCTTCTTCGGATCTTTATCATCCCCCGCGTACTTGATCTTGCACTTGAGAAGACCATATACCATGCTCATTAGGAAACGGAGAGTGCGGTCCTCAGGCAGCCCAAGAAAGTATGCAAATCAACTCTTGTTAAAAAGTCTGTCTATGTTTTCATTCTTCATAATTCATCAAAACGTTTCCCCTACTGACATTTAAGTTCAAGATCACCAGTTACTTTTTCAGGGCTATCCATCGACATCGCAACTCAAAACCTGTTGATACTAATGGTTTTAACAGAATCATGCTGGAATTTTGATATTATTTCACGTCCCATTGGTGAGAAGGAGTTATCACTTTCCTCGTCTTTATTTTTCCCTGACTGAGATTGTTCAGGAAGTTCCTCCGAATCTATTTGTACTCTAGCCATTTTTATTGGGTGGTGATAAGTTGATCCACTTTCAGTTTCTTTTCTTTTGGGAGACATCTTTTAACTACAAATAATAAAAAAATTTAAAATACATTGCATTTGATGTCTGCATAATTTTTTTTTAAAAAAGGTAAGACAAATTTCAATAAATTATTCTAAGCCACGTTATAAAAAAAATACTCCAATGGATAACCCATCAGTTGGAACAGATGGGGAATCTGTTTGAAGACCTATTTAATATCTCCCAACAGATATCCCACCTGTTGCAACAGATGGACCACCAACACAACAAGTAATGCCACCACCAATGCCACCAAGACCACCACCAATGCCACTAATACCAATACCAAGACCATCCACACCACCACCAAAAACACAAATACCGACACCACCAACAACATCCACCAACAATACCATAAACACCACCTAACAATACCACGACAGTCAATAAAATACTGAGTCAAAAACTAGGGTTTTCTCGGGTACTGCCTACTTTTTTAGCATCAAAGCACAAAATTGTTAACCCATTCTTGAAGATAATACAACTAAAAGTCTTCTTTTTCATCATTAACTAAAAATTCCTAATTTTTAGAATAAAGAACAATTGTAGAACTTTTATTGAACTATGTTACCTGCTAAGACAGAGAAAACGATGGATACAAGTGAGAATGAAGTCGAAAATAACAACTATGTGGTTGGAAATGGGAAGAAAATCGATCTGTTTTGAAGGGTTGAGCAATATGTTGAGTAGTTGTTATCTGTATTATTGAGAGAGAGAGAGAGGGGAGCGAGAACTTGATATTTAAAATGAGGAAAAGTTTTTCATACAAATGGATGATTTGTATGAGTTGATTTGTAATTTTGGAAAAGAATAACAAGCTTTGAAATTGTTAATTTGGTCCAAATTGATCTTGATTAATTTTTAAAATTTCAAAAGATATACTAGTTTTTAAAATATTAAGTTGATGAGGGCTCATTTCAACTCAGAGTGAACGATAGATGACCTGGGTCTGGATGAACGCAATACCAACACCATACAATTGCAACGACTCAATTGAAGTTGTAGTTGACCTTATGAACTCATTTATTCATCCCTAGTTCCACCTAAATCAATTTCGGTACTATTAATCTTAACATTAAATCAATGAGAGCTCATTTCAACTCAGAGTGATCGATCGACGACCCGGGTCGGGATGAACTCAATACCAACGCTATGCAATTGCAAAGACTCAATTAAAGTTGTTGTTGACCCTATGAACTCATTCATTCATCCCTAGTTCCACCTAAATCAATTTAGGTACTATTAATATTAACATTAAGTTATTGAGAGCTCATTTCAACTCAGAGTGATCGATTGACGACCCGGGTTGGGATGAACGCAATACCAACACCATGCAATTGCAATGACTCAATTAAAGTTGTAGTTGACCTTATGAACTCATTTATTCATCCCTAGTTCCACCTAAATCAATTTAGATACTATTAATCTTAACATTAAGATATTGAGAGCTCATTTAAAATCAGAGTGATTGATCGACGACCCAGGTTGGGATGAACACAATACCAATGCCATGCAATTGCAAAGACTGAATTGAAGTTGTTGTTGACCCTATGATCTCATTCGTTCATCTCTAATTCCACCTAAATCAATTTAGGTAATATTAATCCTAACATTAAGTTAATGAGAACTCATTTCAACTCAAAGTGATCGATCGACGATCCGGGTCGTGATGAACGCACTACCAACACCAATTGTAAAGATTCAATTGAAGTTGTAGTTGACCCTATGAACTCATTCATTCATTCCTTGTTCTGACTAAATCAATTTAGGTACTATTAATCTTAACATTAAGTTATTGAGAACTCATTTTAACTCAGAGTGATCGATCGACGACTCGGGTCAGGATAAACGCAATACCAATGCGATGCAAATGCAAAGACTCAATTGAAGTTGTTGTTGACCTTATGAGGTCATTCATTCATACATAGTTACACCTAAATCAATTTAGGTAATATTAATCCTAAAATTAAGTTAATGAGAGCTCATTTCAACTCAGAGTGATCGATCGACAACCTAGGTCAGGATGAATGCAATACCAACACCAATTGCAAAGACTCAATTGAAGTTGTAGTTGAACCTATGAACTCATTCATTCATCCCTAGTTCCACCTAAATCAATTTAGGTACTATTAATCTTAACATTAAGTTATTGAGAGCTTATTTCAACTCAGAGTGATCAATCGATGACCCGGGTCGAGATAAACGCAATACCAATGCTATACAATTGTAAAGACTCAATTGAAGTTGTTGTTGATCCTATGAGCTCATTCATTCATTCCTAGTTCCACCTAAATCAATTTAGGTAATATTAATCCTAACATTAAGTTAATGAGAACACATTTCAACTCAGACTGATCGATCGACGACCCGTGTCGGGATGAACGCAATACCAACACCAATTGCAAAGACTCAATTAAAGTTGTAGTTGACCCTATGAACTCATTCATTCATCCCTAGTTCCACCTAAATCAATTTAGGTACTATTAATCTTAACATTAAGTTATTGAGACCTCATTTCAACTCAGAGTGATCGATCGATGACCCGAGTCGGGATGAACGCTATACCAACACCATGCAATTGAAAAGACTCAATTGAAGTTGTTGTTTACCCTATGAGCTCATTCATTCATACCTAGTTCCACTTAAATCAATTTAGGTAATATTAATCTTAACATTAAGTTAATGAGAGCTTATTTCAACTCAGAGTGATCGATCAACGACCCGAGTCGGGATGAACGTAATACCAATACCATTCAATTGCAACGAATCAATTAAATTTGTTGTTGACCCTATGAGCTCATTCATTCATCCTAGTTCCACCTAAATCAATTGCAATGAAATTTGTTGGAACAAACGATTGAGTTGGTGGAAATTTCTATCAGATAGTCACATCTGTTGCAACAGATGACATATCTGATTTAATTATCTAATATACATTTACATATGTTGTGATGGATGACTGAGCTGTTAGAAACTTTTAAACAGATATTGATATCTGTTGTAACAGATGACATATCTAATTTAATTATCAAATAGATATTTGCATCTGTCGTCACAGATGACTAAGCTATTGGGATAGTTAAAAAGATATTGATATTTGTTGTAACAGTTGACATATCTGATTTAATTATCAAATGGAAAGGAATTTTTAAATAGATATTTGTATATGTTGTAACAGATGACTTTGTTGTTGGGATTGTTAAACAGATATTGCTATCTATTGCAACATATGACATATCTGTTTAAAAATCTTTTTTTCCTTTCAATTTTAAAGCAAGCTTCTATTCGAGTAGATAAAGTAGTAAGTACTACAAAATGCGGTAAAAAATTAAGAGTTTATTTTTCTTGGATAACTCAAAAATGTGTTCATTGAGTAGTCTTATTTTGTCTTTTCAATGTCACTAGTCTTCCTCGTGCCCCTCAAATTATTAATGAATATTAATTATATTAATTAATAAATATTGAAACCCACGTCAATGTACAAGATACATCTAGAATTATCTCATCTCTCCTAAGCTTCAACCCTAAATTTATTTTTTTCATCTCTCAACTTTTTCTTTCTCTCCTCTTTAGGTTAGGGTTATCACAATCTTTTTTCTTTCTCTTCTCTTTCTCATAAAAAAAATTTCGGATATAAACTGATCCATATATTTCCTATATTAAAATTATTATTTTGATCCCCTTTTGACGTTAAGGTATGGTTCACTATTGGTCTTTTATTCTCGTCTTCTTCTTTGCAAGTTATTTATATCTATTTTTTTATTTAATTATTATTTACCCATATCATATTTATTTAAAAAGTTTGAAGGAACTTTTAAGTGTTGAATAAATGAACCGAGAATTTTTATTACAATATGCAAAAAAATTATTCTGTTGGGAGAAGTTTAAAGGCCTTGTTGGCAATATTATTTTTTTGTATGTATTTATTTTGTTTCTTTGTTGTTTATGTTGTTATTGATGTTGTTGGTGCAGTTGGCGTTGTTGAAGTTGTGGTGTGGTGTTGTTGATGGTGTTAAAACAAAGGATGTTGCTTCTTTATTGTTGATGATGTTGTTGATGGTGTTGGAACAAATATTGTTGTTTCTTTGTTATTGATGTTTTTTATTTGTTGTTTCTTTGTAGTTTATGTTGTTATTGATGTTGCAACAGACGGAGCAACTGTTGGAACAAATCAAACCACCAGCAAGGCTGGTTTGATGTATTCTAACAGACTCTAAATTTGTTGCAACAAACTCCAGTCTGTTGCAACAGACTTCACATTTGATGTAACAGACTCTACATTTGTTGAACAAATGGATAATGTTCTTTCTGTGAAATCAATTTTTTCCTCTTTCTTATATATATAAGAAATTGATAGTTGATCAACTTTTGCCCGACCATGATAAGAAGCTGCAGTAAAGATGGATTCGGAGAAATAAGTTGCAGCAGATAGAATCACTTTATATGTGGGAGGTATGTATTACTGATAATGTTATCGTGGAAACACATATAGAGTACACTGATTTTGTGAATTTTGTTTTTACCGATTAGTCATAGATCATTCAAACAAGATATCTGTAATTTTATAGTTAAGTTTGGTAGGTCCGAACTGATAAGGCTGAGGGACCATGAATATGGTTCTGATATCCTGTTAAGATTTAATGTCGATTGTTGCTCATGTTTATTTGTCAAGCATTCTGATGAGATCTAGTTTTGGTGTCATTGTAAAGAGATTCAATAGCGATTGGACTAGCTTTTAGGATGCATTGGACTATGAGAAGGCCTTTGAAGCCTAGCACTGTATCTAACAAGAAAGAAAAACCAATATAGTTATTGCCCTAGCCCAAATTTATATGGTTGGGTTACTCGGGGTGATGATTATACGCCAGAAGGTGCGGTAGGAGAATGCCTTCAAGGGAAAATGAGTGGTTGATGAAAGACTATATCATCTGAGAGCTAATTGAAGAAGAGACATAGGGTAGAAAGTAACTTCTAGCGAATCTGGCCGATGAAATTATCTTAAAACATGAGAAATTTGTATCAAGTGCAAATATGAAAGTGTATTCGATAATGAAAAATCCGACTGTTGTTTCTCTAAGAGAAAAATAGTGCAGATTGTCACTTTGCTAGGGAGCTGCGACTAGGTAGCATGGTCGAGATTATCACTTAGATAGAAAATAGCAGAAGACCAAGAAAGTTGCCTTAAGGGAATCGAGGGTTGAAATATTGTATAGTAAGTCTAGAAAACTTCCGCCAACAACAACAACAGTTAAAGTAAGGAATCTAAGCGAAGGCGGTAATTTCTGAATTTTAAATTGCATCCCATGCCTTCTTGTTTGTGGTTTCGATTAGGTCCACTGCTGTTGACCTGATCGGAACCACAAACGTGATTGAAAGGCAAATTGAGTATCATTACTTCCATAGCAATATGGTTATAATTGGTTGTGTTTTATAGCCTTAGCATGCTTTCAACATTTCTTGGAGAAGATCAGAGGCTTGCTCTAGTTTGTGAATTTCAATAATTTACAAGCTTGCCTCCAGCTTGCTGATTCTGTATTCAAGCTTGTTGTTGCCGTCTTTGAAGTTGGTATAGAGTTCCTGATCTCTTGTGAGATCGATCAAGAACACCACCTTCAAAGTTGTGGCATTCTAGAAGGCCTTTAAAACACTTTTTTCAGAAGCCTTAAAGGATACATGAAGGGGCCCTGTGTTTGTTTTAGGTCAAATGTGTTGATGCACACTAAATATGTGGTCCCAACAGTTGAACAACACACTTTTATTGAGCGTTTCTCAATGCAGCTTGCTTAACTGATTTGATAAATTAATAAGCAAGGAGTTACGTAGAGTGTGATCTAAACCGACTATACAAAGCCTATCAAATGTTACGTAACTCCAGGCTCATTACCCTATCAAAAAAATCTGCCCGAGTTAGTGCACAAATCAAACGAGCTCAATTTCTCAGCCTTTCTGCTGATCGCTCTTCTCTAATATAGATGACAAGATATCTGCTATGCAAAAGTCTACACCATCGCCAAAAATGTTTGTCAGGGCACAAGTCTTCAGAAGGCATCAATAATAATCTCTCAATATCAAGTGATATTGAGAGATTCCTAGTCATGCCTTCCCAAGACTTTTGTTACGACGAGAATTTCTGCTGATAACAAGATATCCGCTATGCAAAAGTCTACACTGTCAGTAAAAATTCTTGCCAGAGCGAAAGTCTACAGAAGACATTATTAATGATCTCTCAATATCAAGGAAGTCTTGTACGAAAGTATTCAGAAGACATTCAAAAATAAGGAAGTTTTCAGCAATGACTACACATAATTATCATCAACAACCTCACCAGATTCACTCCTCATACAAAAGAAAAGGAAAACATATTTTCATTTGTATTCCCATGTTCTTTATTTAACAAATCAAACAAAGATGAATTAAATACTAGATTTAGTTTATCTTTGTTTGGTTTGTTAAATAATAACATGCGAATGGAAATAAAAATATTTTTGCCTTTTTTTTTGTACGAGGAGTGAATCTGGTGAGCTTGTTGATGCCGTAATTATGTGTATTCATTGCTGAAAACTTCCTTATTTTTGATTGTCTTCTGAAGACTTTCGTACAAGACTTCCTTGATGTTGAGAGATTACTAATAATGTCTTCTGAAGACTTTTGCTCTGGCAAGATTTTCACTGACGGTGTAGACTTTCGCATGGCAGATATCTTGTCATCAACAGAAATTCTTGCTGTAGCGAAAGTCTTAAGAAGGAATGACTAGTAATCTCTCAATATCACTTGATATTGTGAGATTACTGTTGATGCCTTCTGAAGATTTACACTCTGGCAGCATTTCTAGCGATGGTGTAAACTTTTGCATAGCAGATATCTTGTTATCTATATTGGAGAAGAGTGATCAGCAGAAAGGCTGAGAGATTGAGCTCATTTGATTTGTGCACTAACTCAGACAAATTTTTTTATAGGATAATGAGCCTGGAATTACGTAACGTTTGATAGGCTTGGTAGAGTCGGTTTAGATCAAACGCAACGTAACTCTTTGCTTATTAATTTATCAAATAGGTTGAGCAAGCTGCATTGAGCAACACTCAATAAAAATGTGTTGTTCAACTGTTGGGACCACATCTTCAGTGTGCATCAATACATTTTGACCTAAAACAAACACAGCGACCCTCCATGTATCCTTTAAGGCTTCTGAAGAAAGTGTTCTGAAGGCCTTCTTCAATGCCATAACTTTGAAGCTAGTGTTCCTGATCGAGTTCACAAGAGATTAGGAACTCTATACCAACTTCAAAGATGGCAACGACCAGCTTGAATACAAAATCAGCAAGCTGAAGGCAAAGTTGAAAATTATCGAGATTCACAAACTAGAGCAAGCCTCTGATCTTCTCCAAGAAATATTGAAAGCATGCTAAGGCTATAAAACACAATCAATTAATCCATATTGCTAAGGAAGTAATGATACTTAATTTGCCTTTCAATCACGTTTGTGGTTCCGATCAGGTCAACAACAGTGGACCTAATCGAAACCACAAACAAGAAGGCATGGGATGCAATTTAAAATTCAAAAATTGCTACCTTCACTTAGATTCCTTACTTTAACTGCAGTTACTGTTGGCGCAAGCTTTCCAGACTTACTGTACATCATTTCAACCCTCGATGCCCTTAAGGCTGCTTTCTTGGTCTTCTGCTATTTTCTATCTAGGTGATAATTTCGACCACGCTACCTAGTCGCAGCTCCCTAGAAAAGTGTCCATCTGTATTATTTTTCTTTCAGAGAGACAACAAACGAATTTACATTACCGGATACACTTTTATATTTGCACTTGATTCAGATTTCTCATGTTTTAAGATAATTCAATCGGCCACATTCGCTAGAAGTTACTTTCTACCCTATGTCTCTTCTTCAATTATCTCTCAGATGATATATTCTTTCATCAACTCCCTTTTCCCTCGCAAGCATTCTCCTTCGGCTCCTTCTGGCGTATAATCATCTTCTCGATCAACCTTTCCATATAAATTTGGGCCAGGGGAATTTCTATCATTTTTTCGTTCTTGTTTGATGCAGTGCGAGGCTTCGAAGATGTTCTCAGAGTCCAATGCACACTTAAATTTAAGTCCAATAGCTATTGGTTCTCTACAATAACACCAACTATTAATCCCTTCTCAAAACTTGACATGCATAAACACGAGCAACAACCGTCAGTAATTTGTAACAGGGTATCTGCACCATCTTCATGAGGCCCTCAGCCTTATTGATTCAAACTCATCAAACTTAACTGTACAATGCAGGATCTTGTTTGAATGATCAGTGCCTAATCGGTTAAAAACTGCATTCACAAAAATATTGTACTTTGTGTGTGTTGTCCAACTGACCTTATCAGTAATACTTCTTAACTCCCACACATATGATAGTGGATCCATCTGTACGCACTTTATTCTTCCTATACCATCTATGACTTAAATTGAATAAACAGATGGCTAGCATGTTGCAACAGACGCCACATCTGTTGGAAAAACAAACTGATATATTCATATGTTGTAACAGATTTTCAATATGTTGTAAGTTATCTGACAGATGGAATATATTTTGCAACAGATTACCCATCTGTTAGATTTATTTTAAGGGATAATTACATAACTTAGCCAATATTGATTCCTAATTACCTTGTTTAGCCTAGTTTCAATTAATTACAATTCATAGCCTCCTCTTACCTATTATTTTTTCATAATTACAAGTCATAGCATCTCTCATGTATTTTTTCTTTTTCTCTATTTTTTATTACTTTTTTTTCCTTTTTCAGTTTTTTCCTTCATTTTTTTTTTTTTTTTTTTTTTTCGTTTTCTCTTTCTTTTCTTTTTTCATTTTTTTTTCTTTTGTATTTTTTTTCTATTTCTTTTTTTCCTTTTTATTTTTTCTCCTTTTTTTTTTTTTTGCCTATTTTTTATTACTCTTCTTTTTTCTTTTTCTTTTCCTTTTTTTGTTTTCTCTTTCTTCTTCTTTTTTTCGACTTTTCTTTTTCATTTTGCCTTTTTTTTTTCTTTTTCTTCTTTTCCATTTTATTTTTTATCCTTCATTTTTTTTCTCTATTTTCTATTACTCTCCTTCTTTTTTTGTATTTTTTCTCACATTTTTTCTTCTTTTTTTTTTTTTTTTTTTCTCCTTCTTTTCATTTGTGCTAACTAGCAAATGCAAATACAAGTGTGATCTATGTTTCAATTTTTTCTTTTTCGTTTTCTTCTTTTCTTTTGTATTTTTTTTTTCTTTTTCTTTTTTTCCTTTTTATTTTTTCTCCTTTTTTTTGTTTTTTTATCTATTTTCTATTACTCTTTTTTTTTTGTTTTTCCTTCTTTTTTTCTTTTCCTTTTTTTTTGTTTTTTCTTTATTCTTTCTTTTTCATTTGTCTTTTTCTTCTTTTCCTTCTTATTTTTTATCCTTCTTTTTTTTGTTTTTTTCTCTATTTTCAATTACTCTCCTTTTTTTATTTTTTTTTCTCCTTTTTCTCACAATTTTTCTCCTTCTTTTTTTTTTAAAAAAAATTTCTCCTTCTTTTCATTTGTGCGAACTAGCAAACACAAATACAAGTGTGAACTACGTTTCAATTTTTTTTTGTTTTCTTTTTTCTTTTGTATTTTTCTTTCTTTTTTTTTCTCTGTTTTTTATCTATTTTCTATTACTCTTTTTTTTATTATTATTATTTTTCCTTCATTTTTTCTTTTCCTTTTTTTGTTTTCTCTTTCTTCTTTCTTTTTTCAATTTTCTTTTTCGTTGTTTTTTTTTCTTTTTCTTCTTTTCCTTTTTATTTTTTTCTTCTTGTTTTTGTTTTTTCTCTATTTTCTATTACTCTCCTTTTTTTGTACTTTTTCTCCCTTTTCTCACATTTTTTCTTCTTTTTTTTTCTTTTTCTTTTTCTCCTTCTTTTCATTTGTGCGAACTAGCAAACACAAATACAAGTGTGAACTATAAAATATAAATACAAAGGCTAATTATAATATACAAATACAAGTGAAAACTATAAAATACAAATACAAATGTGAACTATGACATATAGATACAAGTGTGAACGATCATTTGTATTTTTTAATTATTGAAAAGGAACGATTTTTTTTTTTACGAATACGTGTTTGTATTTATTTATACGAGTTGTATTTATTGATACAAATAAATACAATTCAATTTTTTATAAAAATACAATATGTATTTGTATTTTTAAAATCATTGATTTCATTTGTTTGTAATTGTATTTGTATCAAGTGATATTTATTTATTTATAAATATGAATACTAATTTTGACATACAAATACATAACGGTACATTTGTATCAACTGATACATTGCATATTTATATATTTTAGAATCAAGAAAATACAATTAATGCATTTACTTGTTTGTATACAAATACAAATGATAAATTGTACATAATCACGGCTAAATACAATATGCAATCAACTTACAAATACAAATACAAAATTATTCTTTAAAAATAAAAAGACATCGACGAAAATAGAATACAAATACTAATATAATCTAAATATACAAATACAATAAAATCATAATACAAATATAATCTAATATAATATACAATCAATTATAAAATACAAATACAAAACAGTAATTTAAAATACAAATGTGAATTATATAAAATATAAATGATGGTGCGAACTAACAAATACAAATACAAACACGAACTATAAAATACAAATATAAGCGCGAACTATAAAATACAAATACAAGTGTGAACTTTAAAATACAAATACAAATACAGTTGTATCAATGAATACAAAATATAAAGGATGACGTGACTACAAATAGATAAACAACTATGGTATTTACGTTATCATCAATGACTTGTGCTCGAGTAGTTATATTTTTTTAAAATACAAAAACATATATAAAATAGAACAAAAAAAAATAATAAAGAAAATAAGTACAAAAAAGAAAAGGAAAAAAAAAAGAGATAGAAGAGAGGAAAAAATATATAAAAAAAATAAGAAAAATTAGGAAAAAGAAGAAGAAAAACCGAGGAAAACACGAAAAAGAAAATAATATATAAAAAAAATAAGAAAGAAAAAAATGGTAGTGTTTTTGGCAAGACAAAATATGTAGTGTATTTATGTTTTTATGAATACAAACCACTGAGTAAAAGTGAATACAACGGCTGTGAATCGAATACAACAGCTAAATGGTACTGTATTTATATTTTATATGAATACAGACTATTGATAAAATCGAATACAGCGGGCGTAAATTGAATACAACGGCTATAAATGGTAATTATGTAAAATATGGCTATGAAAGGTGAGTTTTTCAACAAAATGTGGCTATTTTTGAAAGATCCCCTTATTTTAAAGCAATTTTCTTTTCTTTCCGAAATACAATAAAAGATAAAATATTGTATTTAGATTCATTTTTTTTAATTTACATATTTGAAAAGTCACCAGTTTTATTTAATTAAGGGATATGAACAGTCGTGAATTTTTGTTTGACTAAGTAACCCCTTCCAATTCAATTATTTATAAATAGGTCTCTCCAGCCTCCTTTCCTTACTCTCACTCGTTCATTCTACTACACTTACAATACAAATATGACTGATCCAAATTCGTACAAGAAGATTTATATGGAGTCCTTGCGAAAACTTCAAAGGCAGTTTGATGAATTCCAGAGGGATTTGGCCGACTTCGGAGCAAGGCTGAGGAGGGCCCTACTGCTGCCGGATGAAAATTGTCCGGTTGACAATAAAAATAGCATTAATAATAATAATAATGATAATAATAATAGTAGTTATGAAAATTAGGTTATGTTTTTTCTTTCTTTTAGCGTATGTATTTTCCTTTCTTATATTGGATCTACCTATAAGGGATTCAAAAATCTATGTATATGTTTGGTTTGGTTTGGTCGGCTTTGAATTTTTAATTCTTATTTAATATTTAATTATAATTCTATTTATTTCCTATTCTCAATATGTCGACGATTGGAGGTAGGGATTGAGCACTTGTGGCAACAGAGGGTGGTGAAAAGTCATGATTCTCCTAAAAATGATTCGTAAATAAATAATAAGGAACTAAATGATATATACACAATTTATAACCGTAAAATAAAGATTATTTAATTTTTAAAAAAATCACAACATTAGATTAATTAAGTTATATGATGATTGTTAAGAAAAGGTGAATAGTCGTGACTGTGACTTTTTGTCTAAACATAGTCAACAAACAAACAAGGTTGCTGATGCATCAAATTCCTCATCTGTTGCGACTGATGAATCAGTTGCTAGAAGAAATAAAAAAAGCTTCAAAAATAGATGGTCGATTTGTTGCAACAGATGGTATATCTATTGGAACAGATGAGTTATCTGATGCAACAAATATACAATATGTTGCCATAACTCAATAAAAAATGGTTATTATTTTATTAAAGAAACAGTTATTGAAAATCAGGTGTCTTTGATTTTTAAATTGAGAAAAAGGTTATTTAAATTTAAGAACTAATTAATAACAATAAGTTAAAAAGTCATGACTTGTCACAATAATAAAAAAACTCACCAACTTGATTTAATTAAGTCATTTCTTTTCACAGAAAATAATAAGAAAATAAATGATAAATATAATTTAAACCGTAAAAAACTCACCAAAAATATTTTTGTTTTAAATTTATTTTATTAATTTATATAATAAAAAAGTCAGCAAATGTGGATTAATGATATGATGATAATTTTTTTTTAAAAAAGGATAGATTATATGTTGCAATAGATAGATTATCTGATGCAACATGTTATCTATTTGTTGCAATGGATGATATATCTGTTGTCACAGATGAGTTATCTGATGTAACAGCGTTGTCACAACTCAATATAAAAATGGTTTCTGGAAAGAACTAATTAGTAATAATAATAAGCAGAAAAGTCACGACTTATCACAATATTGCTTAATTTAATTAAGTCATAACTTTTTACAGTTATCAAGAATGTCATTAATAAATAGAGGTGAACAGTTGCGCCCTTAAATCTGTTTTATTAATTTATATAATTAAAAAGTCAGAAAATTTGGATGTCATGATGATAATTTTTTTTAAAAAAGATATATAAATTATATGTTGCAACAGATATATTATCTGATGCAACAGGTTATCTATTTGTTGCAACAGATGATATATCTATTGTCACAAATGAGTTATCTAATGCAACAAATATATAATCTGTTGTCACAATGATGATAGGCGAATTTACACGCCTATAGCACTATATTTTGCCCATATTTTAGCCTAGTTTTGAGAACAAATTATATATTTCATGCACTTTTAGTCCATTTTCCTGTAAGTGAGCTAACGAACATGATTAGCAAAGTTTCAGGTATAAATGATGCAGAATTCAGCATTTCATGGATAACTTGACGCCAAAGAAAGCTTCACGAAAGGAGAAAAGCCAATCTTGGACGCCAAGGACTAAAGATGGCGCATGGAAATTCTGTCCCGGGCTAAAACAACATTTCTGAAGACTTTGGGGACTAGCAGTAACTTATTAGGATTAGAATAATGATACATTAACCTAGTACAATTGGGTTAAGTATTACATTAGCTTGTTAGGATTAGGATAATGATACATTAACCTAGTACAATTGGGTTAAGTATTTCATTAGCTTAGTAGGATTTGGTTAAGCATTTCATTAGCTTAGTAGGAATAGGATATGGGTATTATAAATACCCTATCTTGCTAGAGATTTTAGGACATCTTCTTACATTCAATTCTATTCTATTCTACTTCTAAGACATTCTAGTTCTAAACAATCATTCTTCCATTAATTCTATTTTCTTCTTCTATTCATCTATTCTTAAATTCCACAACAAGAGAAACGTTACTTTGCTACGGGATTCACGCCTAACGCCTACCACACCATTACAAACGTGAAATCTTTATTGTGGTATAACAACAATGTCAATTGTGATTTCCTTCGCACTCATGGGTAACTAAACTTCTCTGTTGGGGTTATGGAAGCTGAATGAGATACTATCTATTGCTGTGAGTTTGTGAGTTCGTGACACGTATGCTGCTTATATCATTATTCTCTTTATCTTAATCTAAATTCTTTGTGGTTGCAAACGCAAGAATACGCCAGTATAACATTTAACTTGTTCGAAAGAAAGGTTATCTGTCTGGAAAAGAGATAATGTCAAGGTAGTAGGGTCCCATCCCCTATTAAAAAGTTAGTGCCGTAACTGGATTAACCTCTAGGAGAATTCGTACCGTTAGACACGCTTTAAGCTCGAAAGAGTTAAAGTGAAATAATCCTCGAATAGGTATCATAAGAGGTATGTTATCAAAAGAAAAAGGAAAGGAAAACTGAAAAGTTAGTTATGTTTAAAATTGAAAAACAAAAGAGGAGAAAAAGGGTGGTAGATTAAAAGAAAGTAGAGAGGTTGTTTGAAAGAAAAGTGTTAATGATATAATGTGATGTATTAAAGCGCTTAGGAACATAGTCACTATTTCTGGCCAAAATAGTCCTACCCGTCCCTTAGCCTACATTACAACCAGCAAAAGACCTATTTGATCCTAAGCTTAGCATTCTGACATTTAGTAGAGCATTACACTAAGGGCAAGCCTATGGTCATCAGTTGCTACATATGAATTCTTTGTGAGAGTGAGAGCAAGGATATTTTGATATCCATGTTTGAAAAATATGCTATACTTGTGAGTGATTATGGGTAATATATTGTGAGACACACATGGTTGATGAGTTTTGGGTAGTTGTGTATGATTCTTTGTGCCTTAACTTTTGAATATGAGTTGACCACCATCACGAGTCTATGTTGGAGGCTAAATGGTCTCTACTAATGATCGGAAAACTACTCTTTGTTGATAATTGTTGTGCTTGTCTTGACGAATATTTTATGTTGTTGCTGTGAAACCCTAAGTTGATGTTTAGAGGGACATGATATTTTGTTCGAGGACGAACAAAGCTTTAAGTGTGGGGTGTTGATGATAGGCGAATTTACACGCCTATAGCACTATATTTTGCCCATATTTTAGCCTAGTTTTGAGAACAAATTATATATTTCATGCACTTTTAGTCCATTTTCCTGTAAGTGAGCTAACGAACATGATTAGCAAAGTGTCAGGTATAAATGATGCAAAATTCAGCATTTCATGGATAACTTGACGCCAAAGAAAGCTTCACGAAAGGAGAAAAGCCAATCTTGGACGCCAAGGACTAAAGATGGCGCATGGAAATTCTGTCCCGGGCTAAAACAACATTTCTGAAGACTTTGGAGACTAGCAGTAACTTATTAGGATTAGGATAATGATACATTAACCTAGTACAATTGGGTTAAGTATTACATTAGCTTGTTAGGATTAGGATAATGATACATTAACCTAGTACAATTGGGTTAAGTATTTCATTAGCTTAGTAGGATTTGGTTAAGCATTTCATTAGCTTAGTAGGAATAGGATATGGGTATTATAAATACCCTATCTTGCTAGAGATTTTAGGACATCTTCTTACATTCAATTCTATTCTATTCTACTTCTAAGACATTCTAGTTCTAAACAATTATTCTTCCATTAATTCTATTTTTCTTCTTCTATTCATCTATTCATAAATTCCACAACAAGAGAAACGTTACTTTGCTAAGGGATTCACGCCTAACGCCTACCACACCATTAAAAACGTGAAATCTTTATTGTGGTATAACAACAATGTCAATTGTGATTTCCTTCGCACTCATGGGTAACTAAACTTCTCTGTTGGGGTTATGGAAGCCGAATGAGATACTATCTATTGCTGTGAGTTTGTGAGTTCGTGACACGTATGTTGCTTATATCATTATTCTCTTCATCTTAATCTAAATTCTTTGTGGTTGCAAACACAAGAATACGCCAGTATAACATTTAACTTGTTCGAAAGAAAGGTTATCTGTCTGGAAAAGAGATAATGTCAAGGTAGTAGGGTCCCATCCCCTATTAAAAAGTTAGTGCCGTAACTGGATTAACCTCTTGGAGAATTCGTACCGTTAGACACGCTTTAAGCTCGAAAGAGTTAAAGTGAAATAATCCTCGAATAGGTCGAAAGACGCCTGGATTTACCATCGAATACAATTCTCTATAAGCACATGCATGTCTGAATTCAACACACTCATAGTCAATAGAGACGTATAACTCAGAAGGTGGACATAACCCCAACTCCTCAATTCTCATTGTTTCACAACCTACTAAACATTCTTTCTTTTTACTTTGCTATTTTCTGCTTTACTCTCTTATTTTGGTTACATTACTTTCACAATACAATTCCCCCTTTTTACGAGACTTGCACTAAAAGTCTAGTAATCGTTGCTTACTTGTTGACCAAGCTATTCCCTCAGGGATCGATACCCAACCCAGGTTGGGTTCTATATTTGACAAACGACCGCTTTACACTCCTACGAGAGCTGTAGATTGAGCGTTATCAAAAATTGGCGCCGTTGCCGGGGAATACAAGTGTCAATTAAGTTTGTAATAATTACTAGACCCTTTGGTCAAAGATTCTCGTACTTTTACTTTTAGTTTTTGTTTTTGTTTACTGCAGGTTTTTATTCAGTGCATGCCCCATACCCGAAGTTCTGGTCAACCGTTATTACCTATCAATCCTGAACCACAACGTATTCGCAGAATGGAGGCACAACACGCAATTGAAAGGATGGCTGCTCAACAGGAACAGGCGAAACTAGCTGCGCTAGCCGCCGCTCAAGTGCATCAACAGAATATTGATAACCCTGGACGAGCAACAAATCCTGACGATGAAGATCTAGGTGATGACGAGATACTAAACCCTAGGCATGCCGCTGAGATCGCAACACCTGCCAACAGAAGAGATCGTCAAGCTAGGTTTAGGCCTGAACGCCAAGCTATGCAGCCAGCTTTCGACGATGATGATGATGATCTTGATGGAGCCGGAGCCACAGGAGCCATTATTCCTCCACCATTGGCACCCGGAGCCAAGTTCAACATCACGAGCACCATGATTCAATTATTGCAACTCAAGGGATTATTTGGTGGACTAACAGGCGATGATCCGAATATGCATCTCATCAACTTTATTTCTACATGCAAGTCGTTTGACAATCCTGGAGTTGGTCAGAATGCAATTCGATTACGTCTATTTCCATTGTCTCTGTCTGGGGAGGCAACTCTATGGTTGAATGGGCTGACTCTTGATTCTATTACAAATTGGAGGAAATTGAGAGACGCTTTCCTAGAAAGATTCTTTCCGCCATCCAAAAGAGCACAATTGAGAGATGAAATCAGCAACTTTCGTCTGCTTCCCACTGAAGCTCTTCATGAAACATGGAAGAGGTTCAAGACAAAGCTAGCGAGGTGCCCAAACCATCATATGACTAATGTTCACCTAATGGAGATATTATATAGAGCCCTGAAGTCAATAACTAAACCAGTGATGGATAATGCGGCTGGAGGATCCTTTATGGATCTCAACTTTAGTCAAGCAAGCAATATGCTAGATCGTATGATGAAACAAAGTAGAGCTTGGCATACCAGTGATTCTGAGGTAGCAAGCCCCACTTTTTCTATAGGCATGACTGCAGACCAAAGGAGAAGAGAAGAAGAACGTGATCAAGATATGGCGCACATGAAAACACAAGTGGATCTTCTTACAAAGCATTTATTATCAGGGAAGACCGAAAAAATGAAAGCTATTGCGTCAAAAGGAAGAGACGAATCTGATTCAGAAGAGGAAGCCAACTACTTGAACAATCAGGGGGGTTTCCGAGGCAATGCCCAAGGAAACCAAGGTCGGAACTATCATGGTAAATCTGGAAACATGGACCAAGGTAGTTGGAAGAACAAGAATGACAGTAGTGGTTTGTATGTTCCCCCTGGAAGACGTGACGCCACCACATCTAGTTCTGGAAGTATGGAAGACATGATGGCTAAATTACTGAAAGGAGTGGAAGCAACTAGCGCGGGAGTAACGGAGGTAATAAATGATTTGTCCTCTATGAAGAAATTAGTTGATTCACATTCCACTTCAATCAAGCAAATAGAGCAGCAATTGAGCCAACTTTCAGCAGCACTCAATCAAAGAAAGGCTGACACTTTACCTAGCGACGCTGTGCAAAATCCAAGGAATGAGGGATCATGCATGGCTATTACTACTCGAAGTGGTAAGGTGCTGGAAACTTCAGAAAAAGGCAAGCAAGTGGTTGACGAAGAAGCGGAAATTGATGATAAGGCAAAAGGGGAAGATGCCGCAGCAGCCGATCCTAACGTCCTTAACGTCACTCCTCACGACGTATTTTTCCCCAAAGATTGAAGAAGGTGGCGGATGATACGAAGTTCAGCAAATTCATGACTATGTTAAAGCAGCTGACCATTAATGTTCCATTGGTGGAGGCACTTGAACAAATGCCTGGGTATGCGAAATTTATGAAGGATCTTTTGACAAAGAAGCGGGCAGCAAGTTATGAGTTGAAAGATGATGTCCATCACTGCAGCGCAATCGCTACCCGATCAATAGTTCAGAAAAAGGCTGACCCCGGAGCTTTCACTATTCCTTGCACCGTTGGATCTTTGAATTTTGCCAAAGCATTATGTGATTTAGGAGCCAGCATCAATTTGATGCCATTATCTATCTATAAAAAGTTGGGGTTGGGTGATCCTACTCCAACCAATATGAGGCTCGTCATGGCGGATAGGTCGGTAAAATGACCTGTTGGTATCCTATGTGATGTCTTGGTAAAGGTTTCTTCATTCATCTTTCCAGCAGACTTTGTTATTTTGGATTGTGAAGCGGACTCAGAGGTTCCCATAATCTTGGGACGCCCTTTCCTTACAACGGGAAGTGTTCTTATTGACATGAGAGCTAATGAGCTTTTATTTTGGTTGAATGACGAAGTGGTCCGCTTTGATATATGCAAAGCAATGAAGCAGCCCAACGATATGAATGTGTTCTCTGTAGCTGATGTTCATCATGAGGATAAGAAAGCATTATCTGTAGAGAAACAGCTTACTGTTGAGCCATTGTCTGCTGCGCCACTGAATGTTGAGCATGAGGACGATGAAGATTATGAAGAACTTATGGGTGCTCTAACAGAAATAGAGTCCTATTCCCATAATCCTAAGCAACCGGACCGTAATCTTAAGAATCAACCGTCACCAACAGCGAAGACTTCCCTTGAAGAGCCACCAATGCTAGAATCGAAAGAGTTCCCCGATTATCTAAGGTATGTGTTCTTGGAAAGTATAAATATACTTCCGGTGAGTGCGGATGATTTAAGTAAACAGCACGTAGAGGCTCTCATCTCTGCTCTGAAGAGATACATGAGAGCTATGGGTTGGACTATTGATGATATAATTGGTATCCCTCCTGGGATAGGCATGCACAAAGGGTCATCTCGAAGAAGATTGCATGCCTACAAGTAAGCCTCATTATCGTCTGAATCCATTTAGAAAATGATCAACCATCTATCTCGATGAAGTCTAAGTAATCGAGATAGCTATGTCGTGCCGCGACAATAAATCAAGTGCTAGATGGGAGGCAACCCATCGTTTATCGTTTTTCATTTTTTTGTCTTTCTCTCATTCTAGTACGTGTTTCATTTTTGATAAATAAAAATCCAAAAATAAGAGTCGTGCCACGACCAAAACTAAGGCGCTTGATGGGAGGCAACCCATCGTACTAATCGTTTTCATTGGTTTTGAGCGAATGTAGGTGCAAGAGGTATAAAACGAGGAGATCGATTTCAGATGCGATTTGGACGTATGGCATGGTAAAGGTGGTAAGTTAGGAATTAAGATGCATAAGGCTATGGATTGAGCATTGCTCATGACAAAATAGGCATCGAGCAAGGCTAGGCCTAGGTAAAACTAGGCCACGAACAAGGCAAAGCCTATACTATAGCCCAAGGTCTCGGAATCTAGTGTGCTATAGCATAGGCGCCGCCCATGCTCAAGTATGCCATAGCATAGGCGCCGCCTATGCTAAAGCATTTGGTCTCTGAATCTTATATGCCATGCTAAAGGCGCCGCCTATGGTCACTAAAGGCATTGAACTAGGCGCCGCCTATGCTAGCAAATGCTTTGCATTAGGCGCCGCCTATGGTCACCATAGGCAAAGCTAAAGGCGCCGCCTATGGTCACTTTTTGTCTCCAAAACCGATTTTAAATGGGTCAAAACCCGACCCATTCTTTTCCTATATAAAGAAGACTTAGTCTTGAAACACAAACACATTGAAAACTTGACCTAGGCGCCGCACATACTCTCCAAATCATCTCAAAACTTTTCTTTTTGCTCTCCCACTTCACAAGAACATCTCCAAAGGCTTCAATCACGTAAGTACTCTTTTGTTCTTCATCTATTTTTCGTAAGTTCTACGTTGCTATGTCTATTATGAATTGCTACATCTTGAAGAAATATTGGTGATGTTAATGTGTTTGAATTGTTGATACAAAACCAAGTGAGTGAACATGTACGTTAGGATACTCTTAACTTGTTTCCGACTTGAATATTGATTTTGATGCAGTGTTATACTACTTGCGGAATTTCTATAGTCATGAAAATTGCATAATCTTGTCACTAGAATGCTTACATGTTAGAATGTCCCGTTCATCGGAATAAGACTTATAGTTGCCTACCGACATAGGAGGTTGTGATTATTGATAGAAACAATACCATGATGTAATCCCTATGTAGCAGTCTTGATATATCTAACATGAAAATATTGCAAAGGTTGCAAGAAGTGGTACATCTCTGATTTTCTTGTTGGAATATAGCTCCTACAACGTATGTCGATGAAGTCTAAGTAATCGACCACTTTCACTTCACTAATTCGTATCAACAAACTAAGTGTGGGGTGGTACCCCTACTGCTTATGTATAGATTGTATCCATTGAGATTGTGCTAACGTGAACTCTATTTCAAGTCTCAGGTACAATGGCACCCAAAGCGAGACAAGGCAAGGAGAAGGCTACCACTTCCCAAAAGGGCAAGAAAAAGGGCGCAAGGAGCAAGGAGAATCATCCTCAATGCAATTACCACGCCGTATGTTTGGAATAAAATGGGTTCTTGAAGAGGAAGCCAAGGAATGGTATAGGAACAACAAGGAAAGAAAATATGTTCATGTCGACTTGATAAACAAGGAAAGCCTAGCGAAGAAGGAGCCGCGCATGTTGGCGAAGATCATGGCATTAAATCTTGCTTTCATCTTCCGCGACATGGGAGAATGTAATCTTGATTTGACAAGAGAATTTTATGCCAACTGGTCGCCAAAAACCACAGGCATCGAAGTCAAGATTCGGGGCCATGTTTTACAACTCAATACGGATTTGATCAACTCCTTTCTTGGCTTGCCTTCAGTCGATCCAGCACCTTTCAAAGAGCTATACAGCAAACCTCCTTATAGAGCAATTCGGCACGCACTTTGTGGAAGTAGATCCATGGCACGCTGGAGTATACACAAGGACACTGGTCGACACAACACTTTCCCATATGCTTCTTTGAATAGGGAAGCAAGGATATGGTTGCGCATGGTCAACTCTTGCCTCATTCTAGGGACGCAATACACAAAAATAACAAGAGATAGAGTGTGCTTGGTATACGCATTGATGATGAATGTCCCTATCAACATTGGGGTAATCATCCGATCTACAATGCGGAAGGCTAGGCTACACAAGCAGTCCCATTTCAGCTTTGGCAATCTGTTGACTGCAATCTTGAGGAAGGAAGACATCGAAGAGGAACCAGCTGATCATAAACTCCCACACAATCCGAAGAAGATTGACCTCACAAAGGTCAAAGATGCTGAATCAACACATGGCATCAACCTTACTACGGCAGAGAGACATGCTTGGGATGAGAGTTTCTCCCGCCAGATGTACGGCATGATGAGGTTTACAATGATGAGCGGAGGTCGTGTTCCAACTGCTGCAGAGCTCCAACAGCTGGACTATGACTACCCAATGAATGAGCATGCGAAGGCCATGTGTGGAGTAGGGGTATACTTTGAGGAACCTCTTGATGACGATGTGCCAATCGATGATGATCGCAGAATGCCAAACTCCGACATGGAGGAGAACTCTGATGGCGATGACTCTGATGATGATTCCGACGAAGGGGGTATGACCCCCGACATTGAGGAGTAGTCCGACTGACCAGGTTCTTCTTATTTATTTTCCACTGAGGAAAGTGTGTCCTGTCTAAGTGTGGGGTGCTGGTATTTGCATGCTATACTTCTCCATCCACATTTGTATTTATTTATGTTTGTTTGTAGTTAATTGTTTTTTTAGCTTAGCTTCGCATGAAATTATTCTAATAGGCAGCATGAGATTATGACAGGAGTTTGTGCAAAATCATGACTATTGAGACATTTAGGCTCTAATTGTGACTCACTATGTGATATTGTTTGGTTTAATTTCTTCATCTGTTGGGTCAAGAGTCTATACTACTCCCAATAAAGTCGACCATGTGCCTTGTGTGTATGAGATAATAGTATATTCTGTGCTTGTGGCTGATGCTAGAACTTGCCTGGTATGTATGTAAAGCGAAAATAAAGAGTGCAAGTCTAGGAGATGATTTAGGCATTTCTTTGGCAACATATGATTATTTACCTTCTTTTTACCTACCCATGGACATCATCCTAGTTAAACCCTTTTGAGCCTCAAGCCTATTTTCTTTGACAAACCTCGTATGTAAGCCTAATCCATTTTTTTCAAAACCATAATTTGATCCAAATTCCTAAGTGCTTTAAAGTGAAAAAGTCATGTGACAAAATAAGAGGAAATTGGGTGAGTATGATGCTTTAGAATGCATTGGTGCTTGAAATTGCGATGAAAAAGAAGTGCTATCATAAGAGGTATGTTATGAAAAGAAAAAGGAAAAAAAAACTGAAAAGTTAGTCATGTTTAAAATCGAAAAACAAAAGAGGAGAAAAAGGGTGGTAGAATAAATGAAAGAAAGGTTGTTAGAAAGAAAAGTGTTAATGACACAATGTGATGTATTAAAGCGCTTAGGAACATAGTCACTATTTCTGGCCAAAATAGTCCTACCCGTCCCTTAGCCTACATTACAACCATCAAAAGACCTATTTGATTCTAAGCTTAGCATTCTGACATTTAGTGGAGCATTACACTAAGGGCAAGCCTATGGTCATCAGTTGCTACATATGAATTCTTTGTGAGAGTGAGAGCAAGGATATTTTGATACCCATGTTTGAAAAATATGCTATACTTGTGAGTGATTATGGTAATATATTGTGAGACACACATGGTTGATGAGTTTTGGGTAGTCGTGTATGATTCTTTGTGCCTTAACCTTTGAATATGAGTTGACCACCATCACGAGTCTATGTTGGAGGCTAAATGGTCTCTACTAATGATCGGAAAACTACTCTTTGTTGATAATTGTTGTGCTTGTCTTGACGAATATTTTATGTTGTTGCTGTGAAACCCTAAGTTGATGTTTAGAGGGACATGATATTTTGTTCGAGGATGAACAAAGCTTTAAGTGTGGGGTGTTGATGATAGGCGAATTTACACGCCTATAGCACTATATTTTGCCCATATTTTAGCCTAGTTTTGAGAACAAATTATATATTTCATGCACTTTTAGTCCATTTTCCTGTAAGTGAGCTAACGAACATGATTAGCAAAGTTTCAGGTATAAATGATGCAGAATTCAGCATTTCATGGATAACTTGACACCAATGAAAGCTTCACGAAAGGAGAAAAGCCAATCTTGGACGCCAAGGACTAAAGATGGCGCATGGAAATTCTGTCCCGGGCTAAAACAACATTTCTGAAGACTTTGGGGACTAGCAGTAACTTATTAGGATTAGGATAATGATACATTAACCTAGTACAATAGGGTTAAGTATTACATTAGCTTGTTAGGATTAGGATAATGATACATTAACCTAGTACAATTGGGTTAAGTATTTCATTAGCTTAGTAGGATTTGGTTAAGCATTTCATTAGCTTAGTAGGAATAGGATATGGGTATTATAAATACCCTATCTTGCTAGAGATTTTAGGACATCTTCTTACATTCAATTCTATTCTATTCTACTTCTAAGACATTCTAGTTCTAAACAATCATTCTTCCATTAATTCTATTTTCTTCTTCTATTCATCTATTCTTAAATTCCACAACAAGAGAAACGTTACTTTGCTAAGGGATTCACGCCTAACGCCTACCACACCATTACAAACATGAAATCTTTATTGTGGTATAACAATAATGTCAATTGTGATTTCCTTCGCACTCATGGGTAACTAAACTTCTCTGTTGGGGTTATGGAAGCCGAATGAGATACTATCTATTGCTGTGAGTTTGTGAGTTCGTGACACGTATGCTGCTTATATCATTATTCTCTTCATCTTAATCTAAATTCTTTGTGGTTGCAAACGCAAGAATACGCCAGTATAATATTTAACTTGTTCGAAAGAAAGGTTATCTGTCTGGAAAAGAGATAATGTCAAGGTAGTAGGGTCCCATCCCCTATTAAAAAGTTAGTGCCGTAACTGGATTAACCTCTTGGAGAATTCATACCGTTAGACATGCTTTAAGCTCGAAAGAGTTAAAGTGAAATAATCCTCGAATAGGTCGAAAGACGCCTGGATTTACCATCGAATACAATTCTCTATAAGCACATGCATGTCTGAATTCCGCACACTCATAGCCAATAGAGACGTATTACTCAGAAGGTGGACATAACCCCAACTCCTCAATTCTCATTGTTTACATATTACAAAACATTCGTTCTTTTACTTTGCTATTTTCTGCTTTACTCTCTTATTTTGGTTACATTACTTTCACAATACAATTCCCCCCTTCTTACGAGACTTGCACTAAAAGTCTAGTAATCGTTGCTTACTTGTTGACCAAGCTATTCCCTGTGGGATCGATACCCAACCCAGGTTGGGTTCTATATTTGACAAACGACCGCTTTACACTCCTACGAGAGCTGTAGATTGAGCGTTATCACACAACTCAATATAAAAATGGTTCCTGGAAAGAACTAATTATTAATAATAATAAGCTGAAAAGTCATGACTTATCACAATATTGCTTAATTTAATTAAGTCATAACTTTTCACAGTAAGCAAGAATGTCATCAATAAATGGAGGTGAACAGTTGCGACTTTTTGCCTAACACATTCAAGTTCAATCCTCTATAAATAGGTCCCTCCTTACTCAATCGTTCATTCTACTACACTCTATTTATTCCTTGCTCTTGTTACACCTTCAACTACTTTCTCTTCAAGGACTTGATAGCTTTTTCCTGGACCTGATAAGTTTTTTTCTTGCTTTTTGTGTAAATATACATTGCATTACATTCGAATTCTTTCTTTTCTTTACTTTTGTTTTTACGTGTGTGTTTTGTCAACTTATGCATTTTCTAGATATGACTGATCTAGTGTGAGATGTCGCTATTTTACGAGACACCATGCGAGAATTGCAGAAGGAGGTTTATGACCTACAGTGGGAGTTGGTCGCCGTCAGAGTAAGGATACTGTGGGAGATCCGTAGGCTGAGGAGGGCGCTGCTGCTGCCGGTTAAAGATTGTCCGGCTGGCCATAGAAATAATAATGATAATGATGATAATAATAATTAAGATTTTTTTCTTTACCTATGTATTTTTATTTTTTTTGTTTAATAAAAAATTTATGTTTGATGCATTTGACATTTTAATTCTTATTTAATTTTCATGTTGTCTATTTTTTTTTTCTCAATAAATGACATGTCTACAATTAAGGAATAATTTGAATCCAGTATCAATAGCAAGAGATCAACATATGAGTTGAGTTATCTATTGGATTTGTGACAGGAGCTGTATTTTGTTGTTTGAAATAGATTGTTCATATGTTGTAACAGAATAATTATCTGTTGCACCAGATAATATTTTTTTACAATAGATATATATTCTGTTGCAACGGATTACTTGTCTGTTGGAACAGATAAATCATTTGGTGCAACAGATTATTTATTTGTTGAAACAGATTACTAATCTGGTGCAACATATTATTAATCTGTTGAAATATATTACTAATCTGTTGCAACAGAATACTCATCTATTCGATTCATATTACGGGCACCTAGAACCATAAACATGAATCCACATTGAGTCTACTGTTGCAATAGAACATTTATTTGGTGCCACAAATGATGGATCTGTTTAAACAGATTGCTCTTATGTTGCATTCATATTCGCGTGCTAGATATTGTTGAAAAAATAGCACACTAGCAGCTACCCAGATGACAAATTCAACTAAAAAAAATAATTTGACTTACCAAAGTCTCCTCTCAAGTAAATGCCATAGTTGAAAGTGATGTACGAAATAAAATTTGACATAAGAAATTGGTCAAAGAGCAGCAGTTGCGGTAACAACAACAACAATGGTAAACAAGAAGAATATGAAGATGATAATGAAGTATAAGATAATGATAATGAATCAGAAGATGATGAATAAAGCAGCAGCAAAAATGAACAACAAATATCGCGAAGAGAGAGAAAATAACAACGGATGAAAAGAGAGAAAAACACGTCTTTTTCCCTTCGTTTCTCATTATATTAACAAACATTTGGATCAAAGTATAAATTTAAAAACTTATGGATTATTTTAAAAATTTTCAAACTTTCTTATTCCATAATTAAGTAATTGTCACCTCCACTCAATTATTAAGACTTGTGTCACCTACACCTCATTTTAAAACTTTTTTGTCAGCTGTAGCCCATAGTTTATACATAGATAACAAGGTGAGAGTAAATATATTTAAGGGACAAAACATGAAAGAAACAAAACCTCTATTACTTTTCCACTTCTTTTTCTCCCTTAACTTCATCAAGAATCAATGGATTCTACTCTTAGTACTACTACTCCAACTCCAACACATGATGTTGATCATATAAATGATGACACCACATTCTCAACCATAATTTTTAGGCCACCACCGACTCGTCGGAGTCCATCATCTCTCTTCTTCTCCATCTCACTCTTCCAACTCTTACTTTGGATCATCACTCTCTTTCCATAACATTCTTGATGATCATAATTCCCCTATTATCCCTATAACTCCTCTTCATTTCCCTAGAGGGGTACCCTTTTCTTGGGAAAAGGTCCCTGGAATACCAAAACAAATATTTTCCAAGAAAAATAATAGCACTACTACTTCTCTAGGGCAACTTCTTCCACTAATTCCACCACCAGCTGGAAATAACAATGGAAAGAATATTTCAAATTATTCATCCAAGAAAATTAGAAGTACTAGTTTTCATGATAAGATTTCTCCAAGAAAATCTACAGCTAAAAGCTTTAGAAAGGATCCATTTTTTGCTGCACTTATGGAGTGTTCCAAGGATGATGATCAGCAATATCAACATGATGAGATTTTTAAAAGTTCTTCAAAGGTACAATCAATTAAAGTTTAAGTGATAGATTTGGATTCATTAGCATATAGTTCTTGCAAAAGAACTTGTACAGTTTTTGAATCCATTCTTTATCTTCCAAGATCAAGAAATTATAGTAGGAAGTAGTACTAGATCATAAGTCAGTTAACTCCTACATATATTGATACAAGTCTAATGGCCGCCTTAGCTTTTGATGACTTCTTTGGAGGCTAACACCTAAAGGCTCAAGACGTGGTCACTCCAAGGGAACAAGAATATGCAAGGAAGGCCCATTTTGAGCAAGACATAAAGCAATCCCGTATGTAGAAGGTTGCTTGGATGCTTTCCTTGATGCTAACCCGAGGACCATAAGCCTTGAAGAATGAACCGTCCTCGATTTTGAGAGCATGAAAAAGGTGCCATTCATCAAGTCCAAGTACACAAGGTGCCATTTATAAAGATGGAGGCTCGTGAGAGTATATGGCATTCATCCAAGGGAGTGTACTTGCTAATATGTGAAGAGGGACCTTGAATATACTCCAAGGAAAACTTGGATACAATCCAAAGGCAACACAACTTAGGGGTATTATGGTCTTTTAAGAGTCCTCTTTTACACTCCAAAGGAGCACCCTTCATTAAGGGTATTTTAGTCTTTGTTTGTAATAAGTATAAATAGACAATTAGACTTCTATTTTCCTAAGTTTTGATGAATTGATTGAGTGAAACTCAAATTGTATTTTGTTTTCTTAGTGTAGGGCTTGAAAAAGCCACTGTAATGTAGGTCTTTGAAAAGACATTGAAACTAGGGTCATCATTGAGTGTGGAATCACTCTCGTTGACATTTTGGCAAGAAAGGTTGGGTGCTTGAGAAGTTGATTCCTTTGTGTCCACCTAAGAATGAAGTGTTATCCATGAATGGTGAGGTGTGTTTAAGTGTTTAATATACACTTAGGTGCTAATCATTAGAGTTGGTGTATGTTTCATTACTATCTTTCATTTAATGCAATTTTCTTCTTGTTTCTACTTCATTTCCTCTTTCTTTAGTTGCTGATTTTTGCTTCTTTAGTCTTGAATTTTAGTTATAGATTTTTTTTAACTATCATTTGGTATCATAGCCATAAATTAGAGTTATTCCCACAACTCTAAGTCTTGGATCCAATAAAATCTTCACAAAAAAAGAGTCTAAAGTAAAAAAAATCCACAAAAAAGAGCCAAAAATCCGAAAAACTCAAAAAAATTGTGTGTTGTCTTGTTGTTGGCAGTAGATCCGAATTTCACAACTTAGATCTACTAATTTTTAGCTTGTTTTGATAGTTTCTAGTGTTAGATTCCTGTTCTCTAGCACTTAAAGGGTCTAGATCTAAGTTTAGAACAAGATTTGGTTGTTTTTTAGCAAGATCCACCATTGTTGTGGCTTGTTTGGAGCTTTTTGGAGGTGGTGACGTGATTTGTGGCTGATCTTTTGTTGATTGAGCTTGCCTTGGCCTAAGGAACCTAGATCCAAAAGAAAATTTGAAATTAGGGTTCATTTTCTTGTTGGTCAAACTTGGTCAAATCTTGAATATTCATCTTGTTCTTCCATCATCTTCATATCTTAGGGAAGAAGAATATTCAAAGACCTTATTTGATAAAAAAAGGAAGAAAGATATTGTACTTGTTGTTTGTGAAAGAATATTCCTTGGCATATTCATTGTCATCCAAAAGAAAGAAGAAACAAAGGGAATAATCAAGTATAATTGAAAGTACAAGGGGTGGAGACCAACTCATTTTGAATTCATTTGGAGCTCCAAAAAGGCTTCAAAACCTTCATTTTCCCTCTAAAACCAAAATCCTTCTTCCCTAAAGGAGTGTTTGGCCAAAACAAGAGATTTTGAAGTTGAAATTTGTTTTTGAAAAAGTGATGTCCAATCACAAGCTGCCACATCATCACTTTTGTGAACAACCAAATTGAGTTCTAAATTAGATTTCTAAGTTTCTATTTGTTGTTTCTAGTTGCTTTTGTGTTGATTCTACCACTAATTACCAAACTAGTAATTGCCTACTAGGTTGATAATTAGTCTAGAGTTCTTTGTTTCGTGTCTACGTTTCTTTTGTACTTTTATCGTTTGTAATTTGTTGTAACTTGTTGGTTCAACAATTTTCTTTGAGTCATATCAAATGAATATCCATTTTGGGCCAAAGTAGAATCATCTCTCACTCACTTGCGAAGTACATGCCAAAGTTTCAATACGTGTGAGACCAAGTGTGAGGTAAGAATCCGAGAGTGAGAGAGTTGGTGAAGATATTTGAACAAACTTATTTTTTTGTTTTGTAGGTTTCTTTCTTTCTTTTAGGTACCATGGATGCCAATAATTTTAATTCCATGTTTGATCATATCAATGACCATTCTGATAGCTTTATTGAAGATATACGCCAATGCTTAGTGCACTAAATCCTAATTTTGGGAAAAGAGATGAAGAGGTGAAAGAAGGGAGAAGACTTGACAAACTCCCTTGTGATACGAGATTCTCAAAGGAGAAAGTGGGTTGCCATTCTTCGAACTAAGGCAAAGAAGAATGTGCTAAAAAAATAAAGGTAAAATAGCAAACTCTTACACTTTTGTACATGTGAACGATGATTGTGTGGCTAGTAGCCCATTGAGCGTGAGTGGTAGCTTATCTATTTGTGAGTCTATTGTTTCTTTGCCTCTTGATGATGATGATGTACATATTGTAAGTGTGGATACACTAGTTGATCCTATTAATGACCGAATTGACTCTTCTTGTAAGATTAAGTTAAGTCCACCTAGTGTTGAAGCCAATATGATGAATAAAAGTACATCGTCTATTGATTCTTTGCCTATTGTTGATGATGTACATGCTGTGAGAGTGGATACACTAGTTGATCCTATTGATGACCGAATTGTATCTTCTTATAAGATTGATTTATGTCCACCTAGTGTTGAAGCCATTGTGTTGAATGAACATACACCGTCTTATGAAACTTGTGTTGATCAACTCGTGTGTAAAAATTACCCACCACTTAAGGTTATGTGTGTTGTAATTAATAGAACTCAAGTGAGTGAAGAATTTGATAATGTTGGTCAATAAAATAGGAGTGAACCCGAGAGCTATTCTCGAAACAATCTTGTGCTTGAAACCTCTTTGAAACTTGATATTGATCTTTTAGAGAGTGAAGAACTCACGTGTTCTGAATCTGCCTGTGGATTAGATCATGCTCTCTTTAGGAATAATATCTTATTTGAAGATGATATAAACACTCCTAATTATCCTAGTGGTGAAAAGGATGGTATAGCTTACTTTGGAGGCTATAGCCTATATGCTAACCCACTATGGTGTGACAACATTCCTCCTAAAGATAGAAATCTCTTCTTGAAAAATGAGAGTACTCTTAAGGGTAAGGAATGTGTAGTCCTAGAAAGGAATAACCAATTGGGTGATGAATGCTTTGATTTGCTTAAATATTTAAGAAACCCAATAGGCGGTTTTTCCTTGAAAAATGATTGCAGATGTTATCCTTTGTATGACACCCCACCTTTGTTTGATAATTATGAGGATGAATTTCTTGCTTCTTGTAAAGACTTAAGCAATAATCCCTTTGATTTTTGTGGTGATATGTGTCTACTTGAAGGACCTTCCATAAGAGGAGAAAGTGTCTATTGCTTTGAAACTACTTCTTCTACTATATGTGACCTTATTGTTGAGAGTACTTATGGTGCTGATGTTGAAACTAGTGGTAAGTACATACATGAAGACACTATAGTAGAAGTTGACTTGAGTGATACCTTTTTTTACTCTCTACTTGCTTTTGATGACATATATGCTATTGTAGAGAGTATGTCGTGTAGTTTGGGTGAAGCCTATGGGAAATGGGAGTATTGTCTAGACCTATGTTTATGGCCACTCTTCTCGTTTGAAGCTGGTGCCAAATATAGAATTGATGATAATGATGCACCCAACTTGTTGCTTGGTCTACATGACAAGCAAAGTATCACTTTTGGTGAATCCCATAACCTAATCCTTTGTGCATCTTTCATTGAACTTTTAATATTTAATTTGAAGGATTCTTGGTTATATTGCAAATATGTGCAACCTTGGCATGTTGAGATGATTTGTTGTGCTAACCCTAACCCTCATGCCATGAGGAGTTTGTATTTGTTTGTCCTCTCTTTGGTTTTGCAAGGTTTGGATTCGAGGTCGAATCCTTTTCAAGAAGGGGAGGATGATACAAGTCAAATGGCCACCTTAGCTTTTGATGACTTCTTTAGAGGCCAACACCTAAAGGCTCAAGACTTGGTCACTCTGAGGGAACAAAAATATGCAAGAAAGACCCGTTTTGAGCAAGATATAAAGCAATCCCGTATGTGAAAGGTTGCTTGGATGCTTACCTTGATGCTAACCCGAGGACCATAAGCCTTGAAGAATAAACCATCCTCAATTTTGAGAGCATGAAAGAGGCGCCATTCATCAAGTCCAAGCACACAAGGTGCCATTTATGAAGATGGAGGCTCGTGAGAGTATGTGGCATTCATCCAAGGGAGTATACTTGCTAATATGTGAAGAGGGACCTTGAATATACTCCAAGGCAGCATTGGATACACTCCAAAGGCACCTCAAATTAGGGGTATTATGGTCTTTTAAGAATCCTCTTTTACACTCCAAAGGAGCACCCTTCATTAAGGGTATTTTAGTCTTTGTTTGTAATAAGTATAAATAGACAATTAGGCTTCTATTTTCCTAAGTTTTGATGAATTGATTGACTGAAACCCAAATTGTATTTTCTTTCCTTAGTGTAGGGCTTAGAAAAGTCATTTGTAAGACCCCGCAAAGTTCTCTCGTAGTCTGAGCCTTAGAGCGTGTCAAGTGAAGTGTAATTCCGGTCTTAAAAGATCGAGAAGTGACTTCCAAAGTGAGAAATATTTTAAACCGTGTAGAATTTCCCTAATATCAACTTTTTTTCATGTAGAGAATTGAATAATATTTACGTCGATACCCAATTTGGCCAAATTCGACACTCGGGCAAAGAGTTAGAGCCATTTTAGTAAGACAGTGTACCGCCTGGTACTTTAGCGCGTCGTGGAGCCAACCAAAATGGCAATCGTCAAAATTCAGTGAGCCTTCGCGATTATGGTGCATTGCGCCAAAGCTTAATTTCAGAGTTGTCAATTTCCAGTGCACCAACGTGATTCCACCACATCACGGTGCCTTTCCAGTTCGCAACCAAGATGGCAACGTGATTTCCACCGCGTCGCGCCACCAACCAGTTTCCCAATTGGCCAGTTTTTAGTGAGCTGGCGCAATTCCACCCGTCGCGCCAGCATGTAAAATCGGGGTTTTCAAATTCTTTTTTTAAATTTCAAGGACCAATTGGTAATTTTCTAAAGCCCCAAACTTCATTATTCATCATTTTTTCCCCAAATCAAAATATTTTCTCTCTCAAGAAGTCAAGAACCCTAGCCAAGAAATCAAGAACAAGCCTAAGGATTTCTTCAAGAACCATCAACAAAGAGTCTTCTAAGGTATGTTAGATGTTGATTCTTGGGTTTCTTCCACCCAAGAAGTTCAAGAATCCCTTTTTAAATACAAGATTTTATGTTTATGAGTTTTTCATGATTTATGTGGTTTGAAATTGAAGTTCAAGTTGATATTGAGTTTTAATTCATGTTTTGATTATAAAGATTCAAGCTTTGACCCTAGTATATGTTGATTAAGTGATATTCATGATAAAGCCCCTTCAAGAAGCATGTTGAATTATGTAATCATGTTAATTAGGTGTATTGAATATTGTATGACCAAGGTGTGTCTCCCATATGTTTGATATAATTCTTATGTGAAGAAGATAGTACCATTGTAGCATGTTAAGTATGAAATCCCCAATTATGTGTCAACTAGTGCATGCCAAGTGCTTGTTGAAAGACCTTGTGAATGAATTAAGATATGTTGTATGCATTCCCATGTGTCTGTATCGCTTATTGAATGAGTTAAGAGACAATAGCATGCCTCCCTATACAATTACAAGATTTAGATTCTCAAGTGCTTGAAGTGATGCTTCATTGATTATATTGTGAATGATAGTCTATTGCTATGTTATTATACAAGAGTTGTCATGTCTTATTTACTTTATGCTATCGAGTCCTAGGGATATTTAATACCTCAAAACTTAGCTGTTGTCTTGATCCAGTGTCAGTTTTCACGGTAATCTCAATCAAGACACGATTCTTAGAAATCAGTGAGTTACAAAACTCAGTACTCTCAGACAGTTACAGAACTTAAGAAATCTCAGTAATCTAAGTATTATTAGCATTCCAGATTCAGTTCATTACTTAGCTTAGATCTTAGTAGTATTCAAGAATTCAGTTTCAGACCTCAGTAGCATTCAAGTAATCAATTCAGAACTTAGTATCGTTCAATCAGATAACGAGATTCAGAAGTATTCCGTCAGTCTTCGGAACCAAGTGAACTCAGCTTAACTCAGTTGATCAGTCAAGAAATATGATCAGTAACAGATTTAACTCAGTCTAAGTTAGTTAAGAATCAGTTCAGAGTCTTTCAGTTGGGAGTAGTAACTAGCACCGAGCGAGTGCAGGGATGACGACTTCCCCGTTAGAGAGGCAGAGTCATTAGTAACAGTCCCTGAACTCCAGAACTGCGTAGCCAGCGCAGGACCAGGAGTCACCCGTTAGATTAAGACTTGACTATCATATTGCCTTAGGCTTGACTTTCTGTTCAAGGTCACCCGTTAGAGAAGCTTGACCATAGCAGAGGTCTTTACCCGTGGAACGGTATTGACACCCTTCCAACTGGGGTTACAGGTTGGACACCACTAGATCAAATTTGAGGCATGTCGGTTAAATGAGAACTCCCACAGTTGTAGTTTCAGTATCATTCTTCAGAGTAGAACTCAGAAATCAGGATTGTCAAATACAGTCACCCATCTCAGTGAGGAACTCAGATAGTTCCATAGATTCATGGACCACCCGGTTAGATAGGCCTGGTCTCTCATAAATTTAATTAGTATCAGTACTAATAGATACAAAGGTCACCCGTTAGATAGGCCTGATCTCAGATTCAGTTAATTATTTTTATTATCAGATCTAGAGATCACCTGTTAGATAGGCTTGATCTTAGATTCAACTAACTATTCTCATTATCAGATTCAGAGATCTTTCACTAGATAGGTATGATCTCAGACATAATCATTTCTTATCATTAGTAATAGATTCAGAGATCATCCGTTAGAGAGGTTTGATCTCAGATTTAGTCAGTCGATAGTAGCAAGCTCAGAATTCAGTCATTAATATGAGTAGATTCAGTTAATCAGCTTCAGTATCATCAGTTTCAGAGATCAACCATTAGAGAGGACTAATCTCAACTTCAGTACTCAGTTATCAATATCAGAAGATTCAGTTATTCAGTATCGCAATATTAGTAATGAGTTCAGATGTTAGTAAAGCAGTATCCGAGTATCAGTATTCAGAGTCACGATGATTTCAGTTATGGTTTGTGCATTCATGCATATGTCCTCATTCAGTACTCTCATGTTATTCAGTTAAGCTATGTCCATGCATAAGCCCTTGCATTTAGCCTTACCTCATCTAGCATACCAGTACATTCAAAGTACTGACGTATACTTTTCTCTTGCGTTATGGTGTCTTATACCGTAGGTTCCAAAGCGCAAGATCCAGAGCACCCTTAGCAGTCCAGACTCAGTCAGCAGCAGTAGACGTAGCAGTGAGTCCTCTTCATTCGAGGATGATCCTTATTTTATTATGGAATTAGATTCAGTTTATTTTTAGTAAACGCAGTTAGTTGGGAAAATGTCCCATCATCTCCACAGTTCATACAGTTAGAGGCTTTTCGGACAGATGTATCAGTGTTCAGTGTTCAGTTTTGAGTATTTTAGATGTTTTGAACCTTATGGCAAGTTTCTGCTAGTTCTTCGCATTTATTTCAGTATATTATGCAGTGCTCAGATACAGACATCAGAAAGGGTTAGCTTGTGGTCCCTCGGAGTCATGAGCACCGTGTGGCGTTCCGGTTCTAGAAAATTGGGGCGTTACACCATTGTAGTGTAGGTCTTGAAAAAGACATTGAAACTAGGGTCATCATTGAGTGTGGAATCACTCTTATTGACATTTTGGCAAGAAAGGCTGGGTGCTTGAGGAGTTGATCCCTTTGTGTCCACCTAAGAATGAAGTGTTAGCCATCAATGGTGAGGTGTGTTTAAGTGTTTAATATATACTTAGGTTCTAATCATTAGAGTTGGTGTATGTTTCATTCCTATCTTTCACTTAATGCAATTTTTTTCTTGTTTCTACTTCATCTCCTCTTTCTTTAGTTGCTGTTTTTGCTTCTTTAATCTTGAATTTCGGTTATAGATTTGTTTTAGCTATCATATATCGGCGAGACGGAGCCAAAATTTGAAGTTTATGACTTGTGGACTTGCATGCCACAGAATCAATTGCTCTTTTTAGTTACTAGGATGCAATTAAATATGTATACATTTTTATAATGAATTTCCTAGTTACCTATAATATTTAGGATTAACTAATTATGATATGAAGATAAAAAGTTACTACTATGAAAGATGAAAATAGAAAATTCTTGAGAATTTGACCAAAATCATCCTTCATATAAAGTTACTATTATGAAAGATGAAAACAGAAAATTCTTGAAAATTTGGCTAAAATCATCCTTCATTTTTCATCCCAACTTTCACTGCATTCTTAAAATATTTCTCTTAACCTAAAATATCCTTTAAGTTTCACAAAATAGATCAAAAACGTCTCTCCATTAATATGGTCGTGTACATTTCATACATCTTTTATCCTCACGTGACCTCTCTTTTCCCACAATACTTCTTTCTTCCTCCTTTTGACAGAACAAAAATCAACTTTGGATGCTATTAATAAGATGATGGAGAGGACACCAATATTAAGATAGAATATAAGGATCCCAGTAATGAAATGGATGATAAGAATTCGGAGGATGCAAACGGAGGTGGTGAACCTTCAATGAAGTCGAAACGTAAAATTTTCTTTTAGCGTTGTTTTAGTGAGAGTCACTATCTGATCTTGACCCACAACACTGTAGAGGCAAAAAGAAATAAGCATAAGAACTTGTGGTTTTAATTGTTAATAAGTTTTGTTTTTATGCCAATATGTTTTGGTCTTTTTTTTCACTGTCTGTGTTGTTTTGAGAAGAAAAAATTATTACTCCTATGAATTACACTGTTGGTGTTGTTTTGAGAAGAATAAATGAGTTGCTTCTGTTTTTTTTTTGTTTTTTTTTTTTCATATTACACGTTTTCAGTTGGTCCAATCTTTTTATTTGTATATTTTTAGAAAGACAATTGAATTTTTCGTGTCATCAATATGGAGAATTCAAATCATCTTTTGGCATCTGCACCTAATTTATGAATGTTATATGGGAAGAGATGAATTGAGCAACTTTTTTTGGAGTCGTTGGTGGTGCGAAATAGAGACATTTTTGAGTTGTTTTGAGGTAGAGATGTGGAGGTAGAGTGGTTGATATCAGCAGTGATGGTGAAAGTGAGTGTCGGTGTCAACTCCAAATTTGAGCTAGCGAGTCTGTTGTTGCTCTATATTCTTTTCCTCGTGCAGTTTTGCTCTTTGTTCTTCTTCTTCTATAAGTGTTATCCTACACCCATTTTCAAATAGACCAAAAAAAAAAAAAAATACCCACATAATGTTATAAATGTATTTACATTATAGTAAATGTATATCAAGATCTACTTTAATATCTAATAGGATTTGAAACATCCATTTTTTACTCAGACTAGGAGTAAATTTCCCTTATAAATAGTGGGGGTTTGTTCATTGTATTAACAATCATATAATCTCTCATCCTCAAGAGAAAAAATAAGAATTCCTCTCTCTTCTCTCTCTACTCTTTTTTTTTATTGCTTTATAACACGTTATCAGCACGAGACTCTGCCAAACAGAGTGAGATTATAAATCTGAAGGATTTCAAGGTTAGTAATTCCTTATGTTATTTGTCTTTTGCTACTAATAATATAATTATTGTTGGATTTGAGGAAAAATAATTGGTTTGGAACCATTATGTTTAAAATTTATTCCTCAAGAACAATATTATCAAAAGGGATGATAATATGTTGGGTTTAAGTCCCGTCAATTTATGCCTATGACGTCTTTATATGGGTAAGGCGTTGAGTTTGAATCTCAATGCACCATATTGATGATATTATGATGGTTAAGGTAAAATAATGTGTTTTTAATGAAAAGTCATGAAATTCGACCCATTGAATATGCTCCATTCCATGAAGTGAATGTAGTAGCAATATATGATAAGTCTGAAATATGAAAACTTACTTCATTCTTGAGGTGTATGTAGTAGCAGTGCATAATATGTCTGAAAGAAGATAAGTGATTGAATGCACGAATATAATAATGATCATCAAAAGTGATGATATTTTCATACGCTTATATGATTATAAGATATGCTAGAGAAAAATTCTCTACATCATATGTATGCCTCGATTTTCTTCTGAAGTAGCAAAATCTTGAAAGAGGTTATAGGTTATCATAATTTGATAGGCTTAAGGTACGATTATATTTTATTCCTGGGGAATGAGAAACTTATCAATGCAAACGTGCACATGATTGTGATTGTATCACAACTCACCTCCGAAAGAGGTTGAATAGTTTTGAAATCTACTTCTGACGTAGTAAATCTGAAATTTATTCATGTAATAGTAAATCTGAAATTTATTAAAGAAAAAGTACATGTCAGTAAACTTGGAATTTAATAGAATAAAAGTTTATAAATTGATATGAACGATTGTGACATCTCGAAAATGTGCATGTATTGAAGAACTAGAAGATTCTTCAAGAATTGTTTATGTCGTTTGTTCTCATGATAAGTTGGTTGGACCAACTAATATTGGGATTGGATCCCTTCAAATCTGAAAATTATAAAAGGTGAATAAGGGTCCGTTCACCTATCATGTGATATGTTGAAAAGATGCATCAATAAGATGATCACATGTACATTCATTGTCAACTTGCAGTTTGACATTCATAAATTTGCCTACTCAATAAAATTGAGTTAAGAACATAATTTTCAAATTGTGCAATCAAGAAAGTTATCTTGATGATGATGATTTAGCATTGAATGCCTTCGATAAATAGCTAAACCATCGCTAATGAGAACAAAGCTTCATGTGTTGATCTAAAATATGATATTTTGAATACAATAACACTTGTATGCATTAGACCAATAAATTATGATTATTTCTTCCCTCTCAATTGGTTCAAGGTCGGGAACCAATTATTCTATCTAGTAATTTTGATGTGCGGTATACGATTAATGAATATACCATAATGCACAAAGATGGATTCCTCAAAGAAGATGGAGGATGTATATTAGTTTTCCCAACACAAGGGGGAGATTATATGCAACTATGAAATATGTTAGGAATTTATCATCAGATCTTCATTCAAAAGATAATTCAAGTCAAATGCCGAAAGCATCTCATACTTAGCTGCAAGTGCTCCTATTTTGTGTCCTTAAAGGATAAAGTCTATGCATGCGTGAAGCATGATAGACCAATCGATTTCAAATGAAATAATTCTTGAAAAGGATAAGGAGCAAATAATCATGATAAGAAGGAAATGTGCTCTTGAAAAGCCTACGACATAACACTTCATGAAACCTTATGAGAGGTTTAGGTACCTGAAAATAATGAAGTGATGAGATCTCAAAATATTATGTCGCATTGTGAACCGATACAAAATAAGAAATCGTCGACGATATCTTTGATACAATATTGGCGCAATATTGTAAAAGATTATGAGGATCTAAATTCTACGTTAATTTAAGCATGCCGACGTAGAAATATTTATCAAGTCGCCTGAAAGGATGCATTTTGGTAAGCGTAAAACTTATTTGACTTACAGTCCAGACACTTGAAGATGTCACACTTGACAAGTTGGATATTGTTACTTGACAAACATTCATATCAAAATTCCTAATGGATTCAAAATGCCTGAAGCATATAAAGTTTCTGAAAAACTTTTTATTATCTTCATAAGATATAATTTGATGATTTGAGTATCATTGAAACTCTTGGAGAGTTTGCAAAAGCAATAGAGTATTTGCTTAGATGAGAAACGTGCAAAAATTGAATAAGGATTCATTCCGACCTCAAGAAAAGAATGAGGAACTCCTTGGTTATGAAGTACCATATCTTAGTGCAATTGATGCACTAATGTATCTTGCAGATACTACAAGCTCGGTCTCAAATAGGATATGTGTTCATATATGGTGGTACTGCAATATCTTGGAGATATACAAAGCAGTCTATCGTAGCCACTTCATCGAATCATGCTGAAATAATAGCTATTCATAAAGCAAGCCGAGAATGTGTATGGTTGAGGTCCATGATACATCTCATTTGAGAAAAATATGGTGTGAAATATGACAATCTACCCACAATTTTATACGGAGATAATGCATCATGCATAGGACATCTTAATGAAGGATTCATAAAAGGAGATAGAATGAAGCACACTTCATCAAAACTTTTCTACATACATGAGCTACAAAAGAATGATGATATTAACGTGCAACAAATTCATTCAACTGACAATGTGACTGATTTATTCACCAAATCTTCTCCAATTGCAACTTTCAAGAAGATGCTGCACAAAATTGAGATGCAAAGGTCAAGGATGTTCTCATTAAGGGGAGTTAATACGCGCTATACTCTTTTTCCCTTACGAGGTTTTGTCCCACTGGGTTTTCCTTGTAAGGTTTTTAATGAGGCAGCCGAAATGCGTATTATTAGAGATGTGTATTATTTTTCCTTCACTAGATTTTTTTCCTACTGGATTTTTTCTAGTAAGGTTTTAACGAGGCACATTATCTACCAATTAGACATTCAAGGGGGAGTGTTATAAATGTATTTACATTATAGTGAATGTCTATCAAGATCTATCAAGATCTAATTTGATATCTAATAGGATTTGAAGCATCTGTCTTTTACTCAGACTAGGAGTAAATTTCCCTTATAAATAGAGGGGGTTTTGTTCATTATATTAACAATCATATAATCTCTCATCCTCAAGAGAAGAAATAAGAATTACTCTCTCTTCTCTCTCTACTTTTTTTTAATTGTTTTATAACACATAAAAAGTAGAAAAAATAAGTTCTATTTTGCCAATTAGAGCTAGGGGTGTGTATCGGTCGGTTCGGTTCGATTTTATGTGTTATTGATTTGGTTTATCGGTTTTTGGTTTTTAAATATATAAAATCAATAACCAACCAATAAGATATTTTCTTATCGGTTTCGGTTTATCGATTTTTGTTCCTTAACGGTTCGGTTTTCGATTTAACCAATAAGAAAATACTTATAAAATAGAAATAGTAACAACTAACATAAAATAACAAAATCTTAGTTACTACCAAAATCCTACGCAATGTATTTTAGTTTACAAGAATCTTCAAACTTGAACTGAATGTTAGTTAGAAAAAAAATTAAATCCTAATTGTTGGAAGCTATAAATGCTTCAAGCTTTTCAATACGATAATAGCCGAGCTTTATATTGTGCTTTTGTTGTCCTGAATAGGTTAATACTTTGTAAATCACTGAATTGTTAATAAGTAGTGCATATAATATATATACATACACATATCTATCTATATATAGAGAGATAGATATAGAGAGATATTTATATATATAACATAAATAGGAATAAAATAATAATATAATGTATCCTTATTGGGTTATCGATTTAACCGATAACCCAATAAGCAACCGATAACCCAATAAGCTAAAATCGAAATCGAACCGTTTACCCAATAATTTTTTTTATAAAATTAATAAAAATCCGTTAACTCAATAACCCAATATCAATAACCCAATAATATTTTTATCAGTAAAATTTATCGATCGGTTCAATTTTTATACACTCCTAATTAGAGCATTGAATAAGTGTACTGGCCAAGTGCAAATAAAATAGCACACATACCCACTCCATCCAAATCTTTAGTTTAATTGATTCATGCTGGGCACTTTATCAACTAGTTTTTACGCCCTTATACATTAACAACTGTTTTATTGCTCAGATACGTCAAAATTGTCAATGAATACGTGTCGAATTCATCAAAAATAATATATTTTTGAAGAATTTGATATGAGTGCAGTATCGAAAGTAAAGAGTCTATATAACTTAGAATAATTGTATGCTGATACTTTAACAACTGATACATTATAAAATAAATTAATAAAAAATAATGAAACAATCTGAAACATTACGCACTTAACTTGATTGCGATTCGGACAAATCTGATTCTAAAGAGTTGTTATTGTCTGTAACATTTTAGCCTTAAAACGTGACAGCGTAACGACTTAAAATTAGTCATACTCGTACAACAATTTCAAGTAAACAAACTTCTAAAAGTCCGTTTGATCCGGTCAAATCAGTTTTTAATATCTTTTGTTTTACTATTTTAGCTTTTTTAGATATTTGATAAAATTAAAAAGTGTTTGAAAAGTTAAAAATTTATTAAAAAAAAGTAAAAAGTGAGAAGTTGAGTACCCCAGCTTTTTACTTTTTTTTATTAAAATTCTTTTTTTAGATTTGATCAAAAGATTGACCTTTTTATCGCTTATATTTTCCTCTCATTTTAATAGTACCTTAAATTTGTAGCCTTTGAATATATGATTTTTCTTTCTTTTTCTCTTCGTCTCTTCCCTCCAATTTCCTCTCATCGTTCTCCTTTATTTTCAACGAATCCATCATTACATCAAAGGTTTGCTCAAAAAATTTATTTTAGAATTAAAAATTATAAATAATTCACCTTATTTATGGTATTAACAATTTTACGGACATTTAAGTTATTTTGACAACAAAAAAAGTGTTTAACATCACTTGTTTATCAAATACATCAACAACTTTTTTCAGTTTCACCACTTTTATTCAAACACTTATTTGCTTAATTTATAAGCACCAATTTTAAACTTTTAATCACTTAAGTTTAAAAACTATTTTTTTAATCTTATTCAAATGGGCTCTAAGTGTGTGTAGAATCAGTAATAATATAGTGTAGAAATTGATAAATGTGTACAGAAAAAAGTGCAGATTGCAGTAAATTATGGTGCAAAAACTGAAATAAATACAGAATCAAAAAATTATAATACAGAAACTAAAAACAGGGGCGGATCTATTAAGGCTCGTGAGGGTGACACGCCACCCGTAAACTTCGACGAAAACTCTATATATGTGTAGGTATATATATACAGAATACAAATATATAATAATAGTGCCACCCAGAGTACCAAAGTGCTCCATAGCGCCACTGCAAAGGGGCATAAATCCTGCCTGGAAGATGCTGGATTCAAATTTTTGGCTATTTATACTTAGTTTAATTCTATCAATTGTATACAACTATGCAACAACCTTTTTAAAATTATATATTTTACTACTAAGTCAAAATTATTCTTATTTAAAACTTCTTATTGGCATTCAATACATCAAATTTCATGCAATTAAGACGTTAACTTAGGTATAGTTAGAACCCATTGTTTGACTTGTCCTTTCAACATAAATAAGATTTAAATTTTGTGTAAAGTATATAGATTAATCTTACCAGATTAAGTTGATCTATACTAATAACTCGGTCTTATAATTGAAAATTCTTTTTTCTTCCTCTTCCCTGGAGATGTTTTTAATTATTGTTGACTTATATTAATTCATTTATTTTTTACTTAAATAGCAAGTTTACGGAGAGGAAGGGAGAGAGTTTAAGTTCTTTATATGCTACTAAGCTTGCTATTTTATTTTATTTTATTTTATTTTTAAAAAGAGACTAATTCTATTTTCACTTTAATATCTGAGTTCTGACTCTATTTCAAAATACCAAATTGTAAATTTGGTATATAGAATGAATTTTAATTCTTAATTATTATAATAAAACTTTGCACACAAAATTGAGGCCAAATTGCGTAAGTCATAATTTTTTATTCTTTTTAAAAAATAAATAGATAAAAAGCTAAAGCATTCCTTCTTTTAACCACTTCCTGTTAAGAGATAATGGCGGAGCCAAAATTTTATTAGAGAGATTTAAAATCGAAAAAAAAAATCCGCACGAACTAGTCGAAGGGGTTTCAATATTTACTATATATATAAAGGAAATTAACTATATATAAATAGTACAGTTTTATGACGAAGAAGGTTAAGATGAACACTTAGGCCACAAGTTGGTTCTGCCCTTGGAGGCGAATCCAGTATTTGGAGTCTCTAGTTAATTGAATTGATGAGTGTACTTGGCCCACTAAGACTCCAAATTCTGAATCCGTCTCTGACTAAAAACTAAGTGCAAAATGCAGAAAACTAATTACAGAAATATCAAATACCAAAAGCTGAAACATATGAAAAAGATCAAAGTTTAAAAACTGCACAATTCAGTTATACAAAATGAACTTAGTTAGCTTAGAAGTCATCACATTACAAAATGAACTTGCGTCATTACAAAATAAATCCCATCATTACAAAATGAACAAAATGGTCACGATTGTCAACATCTACGACGCTACACAAATTGATGCACATTCATGCTACTAACCTCTTCTAACCTGAAAAAAGAATTAAGAGCACTTTAAGTTAAATGAATTAAGAGCACTTCTAGTCTGAAGGTGGTTACATCAGGAGCTTAGATGTCAAAAACGATAATACAGTGGCAAAAGAAGGTATCACTGAGGAGCAGAGAGTGGGAGGTCGGACATCGTATATAGCCAAGATTTAATTGTTAAAGATTCTATCATGTCATTATCAGTCTCTTCAACAAATGGTAAAGTTAAAAATTTTAAGCACTTCCATAAGGTTTGTATCTATTGTGATGTGTTAAATAAAATATATGTTGTTTCGGGTACACAATCTGTATGTTTATACACTAAACTTCAACACAAGTTCAAAACTTTTTCAAGAACAACAAAGAAACTTTTAATACCTTCTACACAAGTTCAACAAGAACTATCAAAGAAGTATGTTATGTAAAAGAAATAAGATAAAACAGAATAAGAATCAAGTCTTCTGACTTCACGGAATGTCCTTAAGGAATTAATTCCCCTTAAGTACCCGAGGTTGTGGAATTTTTCCTCCCAGAATAAAATGATTCACAACTCGACAGTAGTGGTACCTCAAACTATCGAATTCGTCGAACACACACAACAGCAGCTTGATCACAATGAGTTTTTGAAAGTAGAAGAGTGTTTTCAATTCTGAAATTTTTTTGTTACTACCTATGGAAAAAATACAGGTATTTATAGCCATCAAGTGCCTCTTACAAAAGGAAGCAATGGTTCATCGGAAAGGTCTGTCCCTTTGAAACAGTCATGTCTATCCATTCAAAATATTGTGTCTTTTCTGAACAGTCATATCAGACCAAAGTCACCCCTTTTTCGAAACAGTGTGTCATTCCCTCGAAGGATTGTGTCCTTTTTCGAAGCATCATTTCAGCGTTTTCTGCATACATGTTCATGAAAAAAAAATATTTTGCATTTTTTTTTCTTTGGATTTTCAGATTAATAGCTTTCACTTATTTTTCCAAGTTTCAAATAAACTTTGTCAAAAAAGTTAATTTCAAATTTGAGCACCGACAACAGCACAAAGCTCCTCTTTGTTCTTACCTCACTATCCACTTGATGAGGTGTTACTCAATAAAAACACATTAAAGTTGTTTTCTCCCACCAATGTGGGAGAAATATACTTTTCTTAAAATGAGTAGACTTTCTCTCCAAGACTTTTTCTCCATTTTTCCATTCACACCAATTGAACCCAATAATGTATTCATACCAGAGAATGAAAACGTCCTATTTCACTTTCTTCTTCAACATGATATCTCTCCATTGCTGAAATGTCGAATTTCAACAACATCAGAGTTCGAAAGTAATTTCATCTTGATCTTGTCCTCATCTATGTAAATTGATGCTGAAAAGTCTAATATTTTTTATGATGACGATCCATGTGTCTATTTAGCTTGTCTAATATGCAGGTGGTCCGGTAAAATTTTAGGTTTGATTTGATTGCAAGTCTAGGAACATATCAATTTGTAGGCATAATATTGCTTAGTAAAGGTTTTTGTTGTAACAATTACTTTTTTAAGTTCTCGCAACTTTATAAATAGTGATATTTATAAACAAAACGAAGCAAACTGTAGGTTACGTGCTCGAGTATGACTATGATTTCGACATCGAGTATAAATCTAATTCTAAAGAGTCGTTACTAGCAGTAATATTTTAGACTTAAAATGTGATTTAGAGTAATGACTTTAAATAAGTCATATCAGATATCATACAAGGATTTCAAGTTGACAGAGTTCCTAAGGTATCCAGAATCAAGAACAATATAGTGCAAAAACTAAAAAATATGTACATAAACCAAAAAATATGCACAGAATGCAGAAAAAAGTGCGGATTATAGCAAATTATGGTATAGAAACTGAAAAAAATTCAAAAACTTGAAATTAAGCACAAAATGCAGAAAATCAAAGTTAGACAACTTCATAATTGATCATACAAAATGAACTTAATTCACTTAGAAATCATCACATTACAAAATGAACTTGAGCCATTTTCAAATTAATCATGTCATCGTGAAATGAATAAAATAATAACGACTGTCAACATCTACGACGCTGTGCAACTCGAAATGAGCTCTACTGCTACTATTTCTCTTCTAACCTGAAAAAGAAATAAGAGGATCTTAAGTTAACTAAGTTTTATTATAGTAAAGTAAGACAAGCACTATTCATATATGTATCTCACCAAAAGTTTGTTATAGAAAGAAGCAAATTCTTTCATCCAACTTGATGTGTTCTCAATCATAATAGAGTCCAACTCATTTCCTTTTCATTCTAGTCCTCAAGGCTCCAGGCTCATCCACTTCTTTCTTTCTTAATCTTTGTTTCCTTTCTTTCTTCTTTTTCAAATAAGGTGGCGATAATAATTGCGGATTAGATGATTTAGGTCATAAATCTTACATGTTCCTAGGCAATATGACTGTATATGTTTTCTTGTATGTCTCAACCTTGTAGCAATCATGAACATAGTCTACAATGCCATCTTTTTTTATCCGTATAGCACAAATAGCATGTTTGCAAGGTATTTCAGATAATTCTCATTTTCTACTATTTTATCCCTTTTTAATTCGAAGGGTTGAAAAATATTATTTCGACTTTTTAAACTATTTCAAAACTTTAAAAAAAAAAATCAAAACAATATAAGAAATTACAGAGTCGCCACTTAATTTATTTAAAAAGAAATTAAGAAAACTTTTTAAAATAAAATCCTAAGTCTCAAAACAGAATAAGACTTAGACCTTTAATAAAATCCTGGGTAAGAGGTTTTTATTAACATTTTAGGGTGGTTTTTAAGGCACCTAAAATGTTCGCTAACTTGTGGTTATCCGAGCTATTTGAAAATCATTTTGACTGACTTTGAAAGAAGAGAAGTTGATTTTTGAAAAGAAAGAGTCTAAGAAAATAAATAGCAAATAAGCACGTAAAGGGAAAAGGGGAGAATTAGAAGACTTAGGCTCGTAGGCCCAAATCCATCAACCCTGTCCTAATCTAATTGGACTTTTGACTCATAACCTGTCTGAAACTATTTTTTTGGATTCATTGGCCCAGAATCGGTTTCACCTGTATTAAAATACAACTTTGGCTTCGAGGCCCCAAATGAATGAATAAATAAAAAGAAGATAATAATAAAAGTCGAGACTTTTCAAGTCTCTTAGTGACCTCATCAATGGGTTTTGATCCATTTTCCTTCTTTGTCTATCTTCTAGCATCTGCACGCCATATAGTCGACCTTGGGTTTAAACTTCAAACTTGACTTGAAGAGGTGGACCTCATTGGCCCATTACGTGATGCAAGAGGAGAGGAGCCCATTTGAACTCGAGATATTTTTTGCATGCAAAGAAAAGATAAAAAAATTAATATACGTTCAAGGTATAAAAGTGACTTATTTCAAAGCAAAAGAATATCAAGAACTAATTTTTGAATGACACTGATAAGCACACTTGCACACGTATAACAAGAAAGAGAGTCAACAGATAAAATGCAAAGCAAAGACACCCACTTACATGTCTCATGATTTCCGTTTATATGAAGCATGAATAAAGGTAAAGAAGAAGGTCATATTCAATTAATTAATGCGAGAACAAACAATGTAAGCTTGTGAAAGTAAAGGGATGAGACAATAAGAAAAATAACCATGACTTTTAAAATTGAACAAACATAGACACTAATCCATATAACAAAATAAAATAAAGGCTAACTTTTCAAGAAAGGGAATCTTTAAATTTCAATTAAAGCGACATTAACGAAGATTCATACATCTAAATTACAACCAACATTTTAGGAAAAAACGTGTAACAGCCTATGATTTATCTTTCTAAGACATCGTTGATTCTCTTTTGATATTATGTATCAAAGAGCGACACGAATCAAGTCTTTACACACACATAGAGCACATATAACCATCCAAAGGGAGTAAGAAAATTAGAATAAAAGGTTAGCATTTCTAAAAGTGAAATATCGTTCAACAATGATACTATGCATGACTCGAGAATATCTAAATAATTCTATTTATCCACAAAAGTCCAAACTTTCTCATCATTTTGACAAGTCAACATGTGGAAAAAAAGAAATAAACATCTTGGATGAAAAATAGCTAGCATTTCATCTCTCATATGAGGATTTTCAAATCCATTAAAATAATTAGAAAGTAAATGACTAGCTCTTCACTTAACCAATTACTATTTTATTAAGGCAAAACAAACAATAGTAACTATTATTTTTGACATAAATAAAATAACTTTACATGCTAAAAATAAATATATCCTCCAATAATGAATTTAAATAAAGCATAAGAACGTCTTTTAAACAAAGATTGAAACTTTATCCATAATAATTAAAGAATAAAGTCAAAAAGGAGAAACAATCAATATTATATATTATGTTCAACATAAAGGAAATAACTTTACATGCTAAAAATAAGCATATCCGCTAACAATGAATTTAAACAAAGCATAAGTAAATCTTTTAAGCAAAGATTGAAACTTTATCTATAATAATCAAAAAATAAAATAAAAAAAGCACGTACAACTATTGCTAGCTCATTTTTATACCATGAACATGAAAATAACCAGAATATTGATACCACAACGTCCTATGGACTTCAAGGCCTTCTACAACAAACAATCCCAACAAACAAAATTATAACTACGAACTACGAAGAAAAAAAATAATAAAACTAAAAAAAAGGGAAAGGTGTGTTTTCCTTTTTTGGGACAGCAAAACGGGACTAAAAGCTTTTCTTCGGAGTCTTGATCACCACCAAAGAAACGTTCAACTCGAGAATTTCGATTAGCCCACGAATTTCACCAAAAAAAATTTTACTAAAATAAAAACTCTTCTTTGCTCAAAGTTTTTTTTCAACCTTGAGACTTGGTCTTTCTACCAAAATAGTGATAGTATTTACAGAAAAGGATGGGGATCCAATTCTATTAATCCACCAATGTGGAAGAAAGTATTTAGGAGTGTTTTTGAAATTTTAAAAATTGAAGATAAGGTGAGGTGGAAGATAAGGCGGGGAAAAATTGTACAATGTAGTACAATTTTTGAATTTTAAAATTGGAAAAAGGACAAAGTTGAGGGAAAATTGTACAATGTAGTGCAATTTTTGAATTTTAAAAAGGACAAAGTTGAGGAGGAATTGTACAATCTAGTGTAAATTTAAAATTATTTTTGGTGGAAATTGGGTAGAAGTTATGAGAGTTTTGGAGTTATTTAAAATATAACCCCAATTGAAATTTAAAATTTAACCAATTTTATTTAATTTTGACCAAATTAAAAATCAATTGGCGGATTGCATTGCAATTATGGCCAATTTGATTTCAATTATGGCCAAATATAATAGATTGATTAAATTAAATTAAAATTCGATACGAATTAATACTTCTTATAATCTCGGATTTATTGATTTAATAAAATAAAACACATATTTATCCAAATAAATTATTTTTGAGAGTGAATCGTATTTAAATCAAAATTTTACCCATTTAAATTTATTTTCAAGATAGGTTTTAATTGAAATCCGATATTCCATAAAATAAATGTTTAAGCAATCGAATTATATAATCTTGTATAATTGAATACGATAATATATAATCGTTACTTAAAATGACCAAATTACTCAGATAAATATTTTAAAAAGCTTTTATTCGGATAAAATAAATGTGGTAATTTTATTTGAAAATCGAAGAAACTCGAAATTAAACTTAGTTATGGAGGGCAAAAATTAGGTGTCAACATCTACAACTGCATATCTTATTATACAAGTCCACAGCCCAAGTGTCAATATCAATTGACCCTATGATTTTGTAATTCATGAGTCAGCCTTTCTAGGAATATAACCAGAAGCCCCTTTTATGTTTCTATATAATTTTCTTTTTATATTTGGACAAATGTTATCCAAAGTTTATTTTTCAGCTTCATTCGTACTGGATGCGGTCCTATTTCATTTTCCAGTTTTATCCTTATTGAATACAATCCTATCCATGAGTATATGCCTTATGATATCCAAAAGTTTGATAATGAGCTTATCTCTAGCATCAAGAGTGAGATTATTGAAGACCTCACGCACGTTGTTTAACAAAATGTTGTACTTTGAAGGTGGTGATAAGTGAGATTTAGACCGTTCACTTGATAACTTACTCAAAAGTCATTCATATGCTTTTTTATCCATCTTACATATCTCTAATATATGCATATTAAAAGCTTCAATAGTTGTTGCTCTAGCCGTTTTTCAAAAAGGCCTTTTTAATGCATTACCGAGAAATTCAGCTGCTTTAAAATTATTGTGCAAGTGTTAGACACAAAATTTGTGAGAAACATTTGGTAATACTTCTTCAAAAGCTTCAAGAAGGCCTTTTTGCTTATCTGACATGAATGTCCATAGATATTGCTCTTCTATTTCAATATCAATTGTCAAATAGTTCAAAAATCACTGTCATGTATCCTTGCACTCCTTTTTCACAATGACATAGGTTATAGCAAAGATATTGTTATTGTCATCTAAACCAACAATAGCAAGCAATTGTGCACCATACATAAAATCTTTCAACCAACAACCATCAACACCAACAAACTTTCTACAACCTACCTTAAAGCCATCATTACATGCTGCAAAATAAATGTATAATCTTTATAATCTAGACGGGTTGTTAGGGCTCTTATTTTGTGTTAACTTCATGTAAATTGATATTTTCGGATTGGATCGCACGATCTCATTAATATAATTCCACAATATGCTAAATTGGTTATTCAAATTGTCATCAATCCGAAAAATAGCCTTCTTTTTAGCTTTTCTTGCTTGACATAAAGATACGTCTACTCCCAGCTCTCTACTGACTTCATCTCTAAATTTTGATGATTTCCATTCTCTGTTTGATTTGATTTTGTCGACATATTTTGTTGTAATCCAACTAGAAGTGACATTCTTATTCTTGACATTCCAACAAAAAATTGTATGCTCGGAGATGTAAGTCTTTATTTGAAAATTCATGTCCCCATGCATTTTTGAAGCTAGAATTACCCACTTACAAAAGGAACGATGCTTACATGCTCCCCTTCCTCTTACTGAGTCGTCCTTTATTCACTCGACCGTCCTTCCTCTTTTAATCTCACGAGTAGTAATTGTTTTCTTAATGTCTTTTTTGTTTGAATTATTTGTCCTAATGCTAACTTAGGATTAGCATCATCGGTTTTGAAATTATTCTTAAGAAAGTTAAAATCTTCATTAGATGCATTGATATCACTATTCAAACTTTTTATGTCACCGGAAACAATACAATTTGAGTCGCCATCTTCATTTTGCATCTTCTTTTGCAACTCTTTACTAATAAATCCTTCACTATCATCATTTATTGTCACTACTCCGATATTGATAGAAAAAGTTTCCACGGAAGGATCAATAGTTTGATCAAATAAAATATCATCTTCATATCTAAATCTTCAAATTCTTCATAATCTAATTCATTATCAGAATCACTATATATTGCTTGACCTCCGAACATTGAATCTGTCAGCATAGTAATTCTTATTATATAATAGAGAAGCTACTTTTATGTGAAACACCAGCTCTTTCTTCATCTTTACGTTTAATTTATAGGAAGAATATAAAAAGTAAATTTCATAACTAATAAATCAAGAAAACCAAAATTTATTAAAACTTACTGTCAGTAACCCCCTATTGGACCTATATTACAGATTCAACAGTAAAGTGTCAATTTACAGAGGTAGAAGCTTCACCCAAGAATAACTTGTTCAATCATTAGAAACCCTTTTTCAAGCTTCCCAAAAGTGTCTTTTGTTCTGTCAAAAGAGAGATCGGGGGGCAAGAAAAAAGATTTTGAGAGAAAAGAGAAGTCACATGACAAGAGAAAAGTTTTGTCGTATATAGAGAACAATATTGACCGAGGAACGTTTTTGATCAATTTAGGAGAACCAGAAGGATGTTTTAGATCAATGGAATATTATAGGGATGTAGTGAAAGTTAGGGTAAAACATGAGGGATGATTTTGATTAAAATCTTGAAGATTCTTAACCAAGGTTCCAATTGCTAAAAATAAAATGTTTGTATTAAATATTCAAAGTAATGTACCGAGGTAACATATCCATCGCACTGCATAATTTATTTGCCTCAACAACTTTAAATTAAAGTTACAGTCTATAAAGCTAAATTATTTAAAGTGGAATAACAATTAAAGTGAATCTTATGAAATTGATACTTGGTTAGTAAGACATGTCAGTCTCTTTCATTTACCGCTTGTTTGGATGACAGTTAATTAATCTATTGTATTTTGTTATTAGTTTGAGCATAATGTTTATTTTGTTGCTTCATTCTTATTGCATCTTATCATTAGGTAACGTAGAAAAATTTAATGTAACCATCAATTTTATGTGATTGCGTACGTCATTATCTATTTTTATTCTTATTTGTCTTTATTAATTAGTTAATAATCTTTTCTTTTATCTTTTTCTTTACCTTTTTACGGTAGTTCTATCATGCACCATACTTTTTAGGTAGGTTTATCCTTTTAATGGTTGGTGTGTGACATTATGCAATAACGTAAAATGATACAATCTATTCAAACGTTGTATTCTTTAAAACAATATATTATGCAATACATTACAACACAATATAATACAATAAAATATTAGCAATATATATAGTACGATACATTAACACACAATACAACACAAACAGCAAGCAAGAGACCTGAACTGAAACACCTTTTTTTTCACTTCCTCTTTTTCCTCTCTTTCTTTTTTCTTTCGATTATTCAGCAAAATAAGATACTTTACTACCTCCGTTACAATCTCCTCTTGCATTTTAATATACTTTTTTGTATATTTTTATATCTTTCCATCTTGATTCCATGTAATAGCTAATATTGGCAGGTGCAGCATAAACTCCACACTTGAAATGCAAGTCTCCAGGCCCTTGATCTTTGGTCTCAAATTCTTGTTTTCCATCAATAAATACTGTAACTTTGCCTTCATCCACGTTATGAATCAAATTAACCTTAAACCACTTGTCGTATAAATCAGTAACAAAAATTTGCCCACTCTAGTATCTCATAGCCCCATTATAAATTCTTAGGATTATTGTTGTTGCACCATGTGATGCACCATGAATTTGAAGAATTGTTGCACCTGATGTCCCATTTGGCACAAATGCACAACCCTCAAATTGCCATATACCTGACGAATAATCTAATCCCTGCATGCAAATCATGCTAGTTTGATCACTAACTTCATATAACAATAAGTACGTTACAAGTAGCGTGTTTCATGGTAGTGATTGATTTCTCCCTTAAAGGAATTCAAACTAATTAAGTCGGTTTCTCAAATGTTGGAATCAAATCAAACTATATATAGTCAAGTTGATTGTTGTCGATTTGTTTGATTTATTCAATTTTATGTGTTTTTTTTTTTAAAAACAAAATATATGGAATTAAAGTTTTGTGCGCTGTTAGTGTACAAAATATTTAATTTATACACTATTAGGTAAACTCACGCTGATATTGTAGACTATATATAAATACTTTTAGAATAATATATTTTATTTATAAAACCGAATTAACAATAGTGTGAGTGAGAATATATACCTGAATCCGTATTTCGGTGCGAGGCTGAGTGGGGCTATTAGGATCATGAGGCTTGTCGTCCGCATAAACCCACAGTCGATGAGTTCCATTTTCGAAACTATAGCGTTTTTCAAGTGGAATATTATATGGTTTCTGGAGTTCAAAGTTTTCTTCTCTTAATTTAATTTCTGTAAACCCTTCTGTTGGTTCATCACCAAAACTCAATAAAAATAAGCTCGAATGAAGAAATTCATTTTTCTCACCTGCCCGGCCTACTCCGTTCTTTCTTACTCGTCATGGTACATTTATTTATATTAATAAGCTTCATGGAAAAAGACTATGTTTTAGAAAGATGAAAGTTCATGTAATTAATTTAAAAATATGAGATTTTTAAATTCAGAGATTAGATATAGTACAATTATGATTAGGTATAAATTTGGAAATATTGTATTTGGAAATATCATTTTTTGGCAAACGTTATGCTACAACTAATACTTAGTTAATTATCGTCGTGATTATTATACAATAAAATTGGAAACATTGCACTTGGATTTTTACCCACTTTACCTAATCCAATGATCTATTATCCCCTGATTTTTTCTTGTTTGTCGTTCAAGGTAGAGTTTTTCTTCCGTGACCAAACTTAAAAAAAAAGAGTAACCAACTCCTGGTATATCACCCGTGCTGATCACAGACTCAATATTTTTATTTTTTTATTGTAATTTATATGATAATTTTTTGCATTTTAATATATTCAAGAAAAATATTATTTTTCTATTTTTCGAAATAATTTGCTTTTATGATTTTTATTTTATTTTTTAATAAAATGTTTTATAATCATACAAAATCTAAGGTTTTAATCAAATGGTGTCACATGAATTGAAACAAAAAAGTAGTAAAAAAAATTAAAATTTAATTTTCTTGTTTACGTATTTTATGCCTCATTTATTTGTACCGATTAAAAATTAAAATTTTAATCACTCAGATTATTAGCTCATAACTATGTATTTAATTTTTTATTTGAATCCAATCATTTAGATCTCAATAAGTGTACTACTCTCATGCTTTCTTTTTTACGCGGATATGACTATTGCAAAGTACTTCATCCAATCATTTTTAATTTATTATTTTATATCTATTTTATCCTTGTTATTAAATATGATTTATTATCTAATAATTAAATGACTTATAATAACTAATTAGATGTGACATAGTAAAATTACTATGAAAAGTACGAGGAAATTGCATCTCATAGACCCAAATATGGGTGGCTTTAGATATTTGACCCTAAATAAGAATGTCTTTGAAGAATAGTCTTCCTTACTTTTTAATATACTAAAAGTATCATTTTGCCCCTCTACACCTCAAATATATTTTTAAACTTTCCATACTCATTTATCTCTCAAATTTTATTTTTTATTATTTTCACTTTTTTATTTTTTCTTTACTTTTATTATTCTACTTTTTTTCACTTTTTTATTTTTTCCTTTAAATTTATTAATCTGTTTTTTATTATTTTCAGTTTTTATTTTTTCCTTTAACTTTATTTTCATGTTTTAATTTATTTATTTCAACCTTTATTTTTTTTTCTTTTTCTTTTTTCTCAACCATTATCTATTTCTTCATTTTTTTCCTTTTTTTAATTAATTTGTCTTTAACCTTTATTTAGAGTTTTTCTTATTTCTCTTTTTTTTTTTTCCAGATTTTTCTCAGATATTGATTCTCGTTGTTATCTTTTTTCCTCATTTCTCAAATACTCTTTCTCTTCAGCCGATTTCACTCAAATCTTCAAGCTCCATTAACAGAAAAAAAATGAATGTTATTTCTGATGAAGAAATAGAGCGTCTCTCAATGGATGTTGATTTCGATTCTTCGAGACTTCTGCCTTCAAAATTAATTGACATCATTTTTAATGTAAGTTTCTACTAAATTCAGTTTATCACTAACATGTATTTTACATCAATATCTGAAGAATTCTCTGTCAATCTATCTCACCCTATTTGGTGAAATCCCGCAGGAGATTAGCAACTGCAAGCTTCTTCTTCAACTGTGAGTATAGTACCATTTTAGTTTAGTTTGTTTAATTTCATCATTACTTTGAACTGGAATTTTGAAAAATCTAATATTTACTGTAGGGATCTATCTGAGAATCTTTTACAAAGAGAAATACCACAAAATCTGTACAACTTGTCAAACCTTGTATATCTTGACTTACATCATAACCAATTGAATGACAGTATTTCATCAATCATTGGAAATTTGTCTAACTTGCATTTTTTGGATTTATCGCAAAATACATTGTCTGGATCAATACTTGTTGCCCTTGAGGATTTGTAAAATTTAATTCATTTTAATTTATCTTATAACCTTCTATCTGGTGTTATTCCCTCAATTGAGAGCATCCAGAAGTTTAGACCCTCAGCGTTTTTTCATAATACTGATCTGTGTGGTGATCCTTTAGAAGTTTTATATTTTGTTGATGGCACTACTTTTGCAAAAAGGAAACCAAAATTGAGTGCCTCGGCTATTATTGCTATTGTTGCTACTGCAGTAATTCTTTCAGGCATTTGTTTGATAACCACCATCAATATGAAGGCTCGACGGAGAAGAAGGAGAGAAGACGAAGCATTCGTTGTAGAAAGCACGTCATTGGCTTTAACAGATTCAAATTTCATTATAGAAAAGTTGGTTCTTTTCAGCAAAACTTTGCCCTCAAAATATAAGGACTGGGAGGATGGTACAAAAGCCTTGCTAGACAAAGAGTCTTTGATTGGTGGTGTCACAATTGGATCAGTTTACAAAACTTCCTTTGAAGGTGGTGTATCAATAACAATGAAAAAATATATTGAAACCTGTGTTGAGCAAAAGAATATTAGTAACAATTTGCATTTGATGTTTATAATCAGAGTACAACAATTTTCTAAACTAAGTCTTGCCCATGAGGCAAGAGTTGCATATATGTTAATAATCTAATCAGTGCAATTAAAGAATAAACTTTTGCCTCTTGGGCAAAAGTTTTCAACTTCAACAGTATAGTATTTATACAACAATTTTCCAAACTAAGTCTTGCCCATAAGGCAAGAGTTCCATCTATGTTAATAATCTAATCAGTGCAAATAAAGGATAAACTTTTGCCTCTTAGACAAAAAATTTTAATTTCAATAATTTTCTAAACTAAGTCTTGCCCATGAGGCAAGATTTGCATATATGTTAATAATCTAATCAGTGTAATTAAAGAATAAACTTTTGCCTCTTGGGTAAAAGTTTTCAATTTTAGTAATTTTCTAAACTAAGTCTTGCCTATAAGGCAAGAGTTGCATATATGTTAATAATCTAATCAATGAAATTAAAGAATAAACTTTTGCCTCTTGGGCAAAAGTTTTCAATTTCAACAGTATAGCATTTGTATAAACTAAGTCTTGCCCATGAGGCAAGAGTTACATATATGTTAATAATCTAAGCAGTGCAATTAAAGAATAACCTTTTGCCTCTTGGGCAAAAGTTTTCAATTTCAACAGTATAACATTTGTATAAACTAAGTCTTGCCCATGAGGCAAGAGTTGCATATATATTAATAATCTAATCAGTGCAATTATAGAATAAAGTTTTGCCTCTTGGGCAAAAGTTTTCAATTTCAACAGTATAGCATTTGTACAATAATTTTCTAAACTAAGTCTTGCCCATGAGGCAAGAGTTGCATATATGTTAATAATCTAATCAGTGCAATTAAAGAATAAACTGTTGCCTCTTAGGCAAAAGTTTTTAATTTCAACAATTTTCTAAACTAAGTCTTGCCCATGAGGCAAGAGTTGCATATATGTTAATTATCTAATCAGTGCAATTAAAGAATAAATTTTTGTCTCTTGGGCAAAAAAATTCAATTTCAATAATTTTCTAAACTAAGTCTTGTTCATGAGACAAGAGTTGCATATATGTTAATAATCTAATCAGTGCAATTAAAGAATAAACTTTTGCCCCTTATGCAAAAAATTTTAATTTCAACAGTATAGCATTTGTACAACAACTTTCTAAACTAAGTTTCTCATGAGGAAAGAGTTGCATATATCTTAATAATCTAATCAGTGCAATTAAATAATAAAATTTTGTCTCTTGAGCAAAAGTTTTCAATTTCAACAGTATAGCATTTGTACTTGTTCTCATCGTCCCTCTTTATGTTTGTGTACGTGCTTGAATTATTTTCTTTCATCATGTGAAGATACGATGGCAACCTGTTGTAGTTCTCTTCCGCGGTTCCTCTTATCACCGTATAGGTATGCTGTATCGCTCGCCATCCTTTGTTGTAGGATATGATTATTTTGTATTATCTTCTCATTTCATCTACCACGAAGTTTGGTGTGATTACATTACTAGAGTCACGCACAAGCTCTGGTATGTAGTAATATATGACCTTTGATGTTGCATTCCTGTGGTCGGACGTTATGAAATCAACCGAGCAACTGTGAGCCTTTTCATATGTAGTAACTTGAAAGAGCAAAGAATCGATAATCTTCGAGCCATGAAACCGCCACACGCAGTTGTCGTCCAAACATCACAGTGAATATCTTGTTGTGCTTGATTTGATAACCTTAAATTGGATGTTATGTGTAATGCAATGTTTGACATGCATGTCATCATATTTTGTTTGTCAATGAAGATCGACTTGACATTTACCTCATTCAAAGAGGCATTGTGTCTCAAGAGAGTAGTCTCGACATCATGTATCCTCTTCTTTTTTTATCGTACCCTCTTAATCTTGGATGGCTGTCCCATTTCTCCAGTTATTGCAAGCTCTAATATTGGTTCGATAACCTGTAACTCGTTATTTCTATCAATAATTTCAATTGATTGTCCCATATTGTATTTCTCAATACTCATTTTTTTTTCATCCATTCCAAGCACAACCCTTTTGAAAAATGAAACAACAAAAGATTAGTAATAATTTAATTGAGAATATATATCTTCAACAAGTAAAATCATTAAAGAGTAAGCCATAGTCAACTATTGCCCATGAGGCATAACTGTCAAAGTGTTGTCTCTAGGGCAAGAGTTATAGGTCAACTGCCAAATTATTACAGACTATGGCAGTGTCAACTCTTGCCCATGGGGTATAACTGTCTCAGTCTTGCCTCGGGGGCAAGAGTTATAGGTCATCTGCCAAATCATTACAGACTAAGGCAGTGTCAACTCTTGTCCATGAGGCATAACTTGAAATGTATGGCAGAATTCGATGATGCTAAAATCGCACTTGAAACTCTGAATAACACACTATAGGGGTGATTCTGAGAGGGTTATTTACTTCAGAGATAGGTTGCAAGTGATTCAACATAGGTTATCAACTCAATACTCTGATAGTATGGCCTTGAAAGAGAATGATGTACTGACTATTACTGAGAAGTGGAGCAATATTGAAGAGAGCATGTTACAATAAAAATTTAAGACTTTGTGTATAAGCTAGGTGATTCAAACCCCATGTATTTTAGTGCAGTTATGAAAGAAAAAAAGTAACAAGAATCTTATTTAGTTTTTAAACTAATAATCTTATTATTTTAGTATTTGCTTTGGCTTTCAGGTTTTTGGTTAATGCTTTATTGAATATATTTTTTGCCTCATCGGATACAGCTAGAAAATTTTCTTTTGGCTTGTAAAATCTTGTAGATAACCATGGCTACCCTAAACGGAATCATTTGTTATTCTGCCAAATCACCTCAACACCCAATGGTTCACGCCCATAATCAAGGGAATGAATATAGCAAACATAATGGATATTCTAATATGCCAAGACTGAAGTTTTCTAATAAGGGGTTCTGGGAGGTGTGTGAAAAACTAAGCAATCGTGTCATCTTCAGGGGATCTCCTGTGTTGTGTCACTCAATAGAAATATGCGATACTGAGACAAAAGAAGTTTTCAGAAACACGGGTGATTATTCCAACATATCTAGGTAAGCATGGTTCAACAACAAATAGTCAATGAATATAAACATGATGTGTGTTCAATAATGAAGAATTTTTTTTAACACTGAAAAGTTGTATAATAGTAACCTTGTTACCTAAAGTGTCAAATCCTACTACCATTAGAGAGTTTAAACTCATTGTCAGTTGCTCTATGTTATACAAGCTAATAGCTAAGGTGCTCTCTCTTAGAATCAACAAGTTAGTACTTCTTTAATCTCTAAAACATAGGCTGGATTCATCTGAGATGGAAAACACAGTCTTTCCCTCCAAGACCAAACCTTCGCAACTACTCAAACACAATTATAATCGCAATAACAAACTCCCCACAAACTGTTCGACACGATTCCTCATCATCTTCTAATGCTAATTATACCACTAGTTTGAAATACTTGGAACTAATTTCTTGTATTATCTTGACCTTATACGTTTGGCCTTCCCAAAATATGTTGCGATCAACGTTATCTCCCATATTAACGGCCTTTCTCTCCAAGACCAACCCCCCACAACTATTCAAACACAATTATAACCGCAATAACAAACTGCCCACAACTCTTCGACGGAATTCCTCAATGGTAAATATGTTACTACAACAACAACATATCCCAAGTTCAGCTTACGTTCACCTCCCCAAAAATCAAATCAATATGCTAATTATATAACGAGCTAAAATTACCACAATGCATCAATAAGCTAAAATTACCACCACAATGAATTTTGATGATGAAATTCATACCTGAAGAAACCTTACGGCTAAAGTCAATTCTGCGAATGTTTGAAAGTCGATTCTTGAATTTGGAAGAAAGCGATTTAACAACAATATTTTGGAGGTCGATTCTGGAATTTGGAAGAAAGAAAGGAAGAAAGAGATTTAATCGAGAATATTTGGAGGTCGATTCTGGAGGGTATTTTCGTCCAAAAGAATATGACTTAACAAGTAAAGGCTATTTTAACAAAAGCTTTTTATTTGGGGCTAAAATTTGAAAGTCACCCTAATTTGGGTCTATATTTGAGAATTACCGGAAAAGTACTTGTGAAAAAAATAAGTGAGCCCATATAAGTCGCCAAATTAATTTAAAAATCAAGAGTTAACTTATCGTTTTGTCTCTATTTTACATTTTTTATGAAATGTTATTAATTTTCTAATGCTTAGATGACCTATAATAATTAATTGAGGATGATATAGTAAAATCACGATTGAAACAGTGAAGCAGATATGTCGTAAATGACTCATAATAACTAATTAGAAGTGAATTAATAAAAAAAATTATAAAAATTACTTGTCAAAAAGAAAATTAAGTGGGTCTCATATAAGACGTCAAGTTAATTTAAAACATCAAAAGTTAAGTTATCACTTTATGTCTATTTTATTTTTTATTAAATATTATTAATTTTTTAATACTTAAATGACTTATAATAATTAATTAGGAGTTATATAGTAAAATCACGATTTAAGCAGCTGAAGTAGATATGTCACAAATGATTATTTTACCTTTTTAATTAAATATCATTAATTTTTAAATATATAAATATCTTATAATAATTAATTAGAGCTAATATAATAAAATAACAGAACAAATACATCGACGGAGTGGAGCTTGCCCGCTAACTCGCTCTTATGTAATAAGATGATCTCTCAATGTGTGATAGAAATAATACACCAAATGAGTCCTCGATGTGTGGTAAAATAACTAATTTCAATATAAACTATTCCACCATTTATCCTTACCAAACACGGAATAAAATCAACTTAAAATTAATTTTAAAATTAGTCATCTCTTATTTTTCATATAGAACAAGCTCTTAAGATAGTTTGATATAAGAGACTATCGGAAATGATTTTAGGATAAAATATAAAATTATTCTATTTATTACAAATTATTCTATTTTCGACAATCCGTTTTGCCTATTTATATATTTTTCTATAATTTAATATAACGGCTTGTTATTTTGCAATAATAATTTTAATTTGAATTCGAAAAGCTCTCGATTCAAAATTATAAAGATATTGATTCTTTATATTTTTAATAATATAGCATGAAGAAGGTCCATGTTCTGTTCAATCATTAATGGCTAGTGAAAATTTCAAATAGATTTTTATATTAAAATCAATAAATTATGAAAAAGCTAAATAAATAAATAAATAAATATAGAGTTTCATTGCAAAACAAAATTAAAAGATCAATCAACCAATAAAAAAAATCTCTTTTAATAAAATTTCTAAAATTGAATGGATACTTACCAATCTGCACCCAATATTTACCTTAAAGATTATTAGTTTTGGTAATAATTATTTTTACCTACTTTTTACATTAAACTAACATACTAAACTAAGATTCAGTAATAAATGAGGTAAAAATACGCAATAATTACATATTTGTCCTCATTGCTACTCTCTTCATGATCCTCATCTTCAAAGTTCGCTAATCGCATTCAATTTCCTTCTTCTTCAATAGCTTCTTAATTCAGATAAATTATTTTACTTTGAACGTAAAATTCAAAACCTGTACTATTTGCATAACAAAAAGAAATAGATTAGGATATACGCACTAAGTTAAAAAGAAAAAAAATATTTTTATAACAGGATAAGTTAAATCTTAATGCGTGTCAAACAAATAAAACTTATCATATGAAGTTCAAACGGTTAGATGAGATGGAGAAAAAATTATAAATTTTGTATATAATAATTTGTTGTTTCTACCCAATTTTTTCATTCTTTTTATTTTACTTTTTCTACCAATTTACTCAAATATTTTTATCTAAAAGATCTAAAAGAAAAAAATCTAACTATTACACGATTCACCGTGATATATGTTTTGGAGAAAGTAAAATATTCAACTCAAAAATCAAGAGAAAAATCATATGAATAAGATAAATAATTTTTTATATTGAGTAAGGAAGAATCTAGCTAGCTATTATTTTATTTTTTTTTTAAAAAATATGGCTAATAACATTTTTCAAATGATTTTATGACGCTTCTGATTGTACCGTTTGTTTAGAAAAAAATTGTTGATAATGTTGTAAGGTCTATCACAAAACTTATTTGCGGTCATTTTTTTCATACCGATATGTAATATATATATAAATATTTATAAATCTCTAAAAAATGACTTTTTTTTACTATTAGAGATCTGCAAATATTTTAGATTTATATTATATATCTGTATGAAAAGAAATGACTCCAAAGAAGTTTGGAGATGGACCTTTCAACGTTATCAACGATTTTTTCTTAAATAAATTGTACAAGTAACATCGGTAATGTCATTCGGAAAAATATTATTAGCCATAGCTTTGAAAAAAAATTAAAGAAGAACCCTAGAAGAAATTGGAGTATGATTGAAGAAAAGAGGTGAAGAAACAGACTTAATTCAACATTATTATTTATAGAAAAATTTTATATACTGATTAATTAACTTTCTAAGATTATTATATTGTGTTAATGTTCAAATGATAATATTATTTATAGGAAAATTTTAAATATCGATTAACTAACTTTCTAAGTTAAAATATTGTGCTAGATTTTCTTACTAGGAATTGTGTTACTACTAAAATGGTAAGACTATTTATAGGAAAATTTTGAATACTGAATAATCAACTTTTTAAGATTGTAATATTGTGTTAATGTTCAAATAATAACATTATGTATAGAAAAAATTTAAATACTGATTGACTAACTTTCTAAGATCATAATATCATGCTAGATTTTCTTACTGAATTGTGTTACTACTAAAATGGTAACATTATTTATAAGAAAATTTTGAATACTGATTACTCAACTTTTTATGATTATATAATATTGTGTTAATGTTCAAATAATAACATTATTTATAGAAAAAAATTGAATACTGATTAACTAGCTTTCTAATGTTATAATATTGTGCTAGATTTTCTTACAATGAATTGTGTCACTATTAAAATGGTAACACTATTTATAGGAAAAATTTAAATACGACTTTGAGCTAAAAGTGACAAAAGAGTTTGAAAATGAAGTGTAAGTGACTCAAGTTTTAATAATTGAGTGTATGTGACAATTACTTTATTATGGATTAAGAAAGTTGGGTAAGTTTGAGAATAGCCCACAAGTTTTTAAATTTACACTTTGATCCAAATGTTTACCTAATATAACAAAAAATGGAGGAAAAAAAGGCGTGTTTCTCTCTCTTCTCATCCATTGTTGTTTGCTCTCTCTTAGCATTTTTTGTTGTTCATTGTTGTTGTTGCTTTATTCATCATCTTCTGCTTCATTATCATCATCTTCTACTTCATTATCATCTCCATCTTCTTCTTGTTGACCATTATTGTTGTTGTTGTTACCGCTACTGCTAGGGCTGGGCATATTTTGGTTTAAATCGAAAAAACCAAAAAACCGAAAAACCGAACCGAAATTTAATTTTGGTTTTTCGGATTGGTTTCGATTTCAAATTTTAGAAATTGGTTAAATGGTTTGGTTTTTGGATTTACAAAAAAAGAATTCGGATAAACCGAAAAACCAAAATTATATAAATAATATATTATAATATATATGTAAATATACTAAAAATATAATATAATCTGATATAACATATAAATATATAAATTATAATCATTTAGTAACCCTAAATCCTAATATACTGCTTTGCTTTAGACCCTAACATTAACGAGAAGGTTGCAGCAGTGCTCAACCATCCTCAGTTCGTCAATTCATTTGAAATTTCAACATCACCAACGACAGTCGTTTACTTAGTTCATTTGCTCAGTTCGTCACTTCCGTCGGCAGTCGCTGCCGAGTGCGGCCACTGCCGTCACGCCAACGGCGATGACTCAGCAAGGTCGATATTTATGGTTATTTCATCCATGTTGAATTAATTGCATTTGGGAATGAAAAATAGGTTTGAAAAAAAGATTATTTTTCTAGAAAAATCACCAATTTTAAATGCTCACTACTTTAATCTTTAAAACCAAAATAAAATTCCGAAATAACCGAACCGAATTTGTAACAACCAAACCAAACTAAAATAATTTTGGTTTGGTTATGGTTTTCATTTTCGTCAATCTGAAAATCGAAAAATCGAACCGATATTCAACAATCAAACCGAACAAACCGAATGCCCACCCCTAGCTACTGCTGCTATTTGACCAATTTTTTATGTCAAATTTTGTTTCATAGATCACTTTCCACTTTGACATTACTTCACAGGAGATTTTGGTAAGCCAAATTATAATTTTTAGTTAAATTTGTCATCTAGATAACTGTTATTGTGTTGTTTTTTCAACAATAGATAGAACGCGAACATGAATGCAACATAAGAGACATTTGTTTAAACAGATGAATCATCTGTTGCGACAGATGAGCCATCTGTTGCAACGGAAGACATATGTTGGATTCATGTTTATAGTTCTATAGTTTCGTAACATGAATCGAATAAAATAGGTCATCTGTTGTAATATATGACCCATATGTTACAACATACTAGTTAACTGTTGCAACAGGGTAAATATTTATTGCAACAGATTAGTAACCAGTTGCAACAGAACCTGAACTCAATTCCAAAAGACGTGTTGTCTGTTGCAACAGATTAATAACCTGTTGTAACATATGATTCATCTGTTACAACAAATGACTCGTCTGTTAAAATTAGCTTTAGGAGCATAACATAAATCCCAATAGGTAAGTAATTTGTTGCGACTAATCACTTACCTGTTGCAACAGATTACACATCTGTTGGGATTCATGTTACAACACTATGAAATCACTATTAAATTTTTTTAATAAATGACTTTATTTAGGTACCACTAATGGAGGGATCAATAACAATAGGGGTGGATTATCATGGTCAATGGATCAAGAAGAACAATCGATATATATGGCGTTGGAAGGAGGGTGAAATGCTAGAGATGATAGCTATGACAGTCCAAAGTGATGTTTCATATGATGATTTTGTGAACTTAATCATCAGCTATTGTAGATTGAATTGTCAACCGAAAGAACTCATCATCAGCTACATGCACAACTCTTTTGAAAATCAGAGGGTACTACATTTCAAAATAATCGATCAGGTTTAGTTGCGTGCTTATCTTAGTGATTTATCCAGGATGGTGTTAAGGGTGTACGTGGTTGAAAAGACGAGAGAGAATAAGAACCAGAATGTAGAAGAACAAAAACAACAATACATATTTGATGATAGGTTGGATGATCTAGACATGAATATTCCAGATGATGATCAAACACCTACACCCGTTGATGCGACCAATACGGTGGGCAGTTCTTCTTGATCGACACAGTCTGGAAATCTTCAAGACGATGAGACCGACTTTTACAAGGGAATGTCATTCAAGGACAAGAAAGAACTATCTACTACTTTGTTTATTTCTTGCTTGAAAAAAGATTTCAGAATAATGAAGGTGATTAATTCGAGCAAAGTTTTTTGCTACAAATGTGCTAATTCGAACTGCAAGTGGTGGTTGATAGAGATAAAGTACTTAAGTTCTGACAGATTCATCATTCATAAACATGAAAAGTATCTCACATGTGGTTCGGAGCACATTTCGGGCTAAAATTCTCATGCCACGGCTAAGGTCCTCGGTGAATATTTCAAGAATAGATTCCCCGATGGAAAAGGCCCTTCTACCAGGGTTATGGCCAATCAACTCCTTATGGAATTAGAAGATATATACGGCCATGGGGATTTCCAAGGACTTGTTTAGGGGGACACACGAGCATGGGTATGCAGTCCTCGATGCCTATCGTTACATACTTGAGTCTAAAAATCCCGATAGTAAGATGGCTTGCATGCTGATGAAAACGGAAGGTTCAAGTACTTTTTTGTATCCTACGGTGCTTGGATTCAAGGTTTTCAACATTTGAAAAAAGGCATAGCCGTCGATGGTACCTTCTTGAGGAGCAAGCATAATGGAGTTCTGCTAGCGGCGATGGCGTAGGATGCGGAGAATCACATCTTTCATGTCACTTTTTCTGTAGCGGACAAGGAATATGATGCCTCTTATGGATATTTTTTTGAACAACTGCGAAACTGCGTCGAAGATACTGAAGAGTTGTGTTTTGTTTCGGATAGAAATCCAAGTATTCCAAAGATGGGTTCAATTTTCTTCACTTCATCTCACTTTGGTTGTTGCATCAGACATCTTGGAGAGAACATTCAGACCAACTTTCACAATGAAAGGGTCGTGACCATTTTTTTATAGAGCATCTAAAGCATATAGTAAAGAGGAGTTTTTAGATCATTTTAATCAAATAGCGGATATGCATCCTAAGGCAGCAGAACATCTCATATGTGTCGGTTTCAAGAGATGGATCCGGGCATTCTATTCGGAAAATATGTAAATTCTTATGAATTTAATGTCTTGTTTAAGTTATAAGTTTAGTATGATGTCATACTAAGTGATTCTTTTGTATAGGTACAATATTATGACATTAAACATAGCTGAATCGGTGAATTCATTGTTTGGTGATGAAAGAGAATTTCCTATCGTGGCTTTGTTTGAAATAATAAACAAGAAGTATGGCTAATTTTTTCATGAAAGGCGTGTAAAGTTTGAGGACGCAGGAATCCCATTCGTTCTAGAAGCGGAAAAAATAATATAAACGAATATCAGTTTAGAGAATAGGTTATTATCTCATCAATTAGCAAATTACAAGTTCAGTATCAATGGTCATGGTGATGTTTCCACGGTCGATCTTCAAATAAGATCTTGTACGTGCAGAGTTTTTGACTTGGACAAAATACCCTGTCCACATGTTATGGCAGCGCTTCGAGCTCAATATGGTGCAAAATATAGAACTAAAATTTATGAGTACTCCTCTCCATATTATTCGGTGGAAAAATATACAATGGCATATAGTGGGCAGTCACTCTGGTGCCTCCCAAAGAATCTTGGGTTGTTCCTGCAGAGCTTTTAGGGAGATTAATACCTCCTCCATATATTGACCCAAGCACTATTAAATCGGGAAGAAGGCCATATAAGAGGAGGCGTGGAGTTGGAGAATCATTTCCATCAAAAAGAAATAAGTGCTCTGTATGTAAGAGCGTTGGCCACAAAAGAACTACATGCCCGGATCGTAATCCACCATGATCATTGTAATTGGAAAAACTTGTCTTGTGTTTGTTGTGGACTTTTATATATTTTACTCATTGTTGTGAACGTAAATATTATCATTTATTATATAAAATATCTTTTTTAATTACTTCTGCATCAATAAAAAGAGGCAAAACATGAATTAAATACAACAAACCACAAAATTATTTTCAACAGAGTACCCTTCTGATGAAACAGATGGACATTAGATGGAAGAACACAGTACAATTTATCAAACTGGAATGTTTTCCTCCAACAGATGACAAATTTGTCGCAACAGATGGATAATACATTGATCGAAACCCAACCGATGACCAATCTATTCCAACATATGGTCCATCTGTTGAAAGAACTCAAAAACCAAAATTTCAATTGCTACTGGGTTCAAAATTGTTCCTTACCTCTAACCATCGACATGTTAATATGTTTAGAAGAAGAAATAGACAAAATGAAAATCAAATAAGAATTAAAAAGCCAAAGTTGATCAAAAATAAATTTTTCATTAAACGAAAAACAAAATACATTAGGTATAGATCCGATATATAAAAATTAAAAAACATACGATAAAAGGAAAAATACGTTCTATTTAATATCATCATCATCATCATTATTATTGTCAGCCGGTCAATCGTCAACCGGCAGCAGCAGGGCTCTCATTAGCCTCTGCATCTCTCTGAACATCCTTGCTCTCACGGCGACCAACTCCCTCTGCAGGTCGTTAACCAACCTCTGAAGTTCCCGCACGGTGTCGCGCAGAATATCAATGTCCCAAATAGGATCATCCATATCTAGAACACGCATGATTTGACAAAAAATGTAAACACAAAAGTAAAGAAAAAAGTCTGAATGTAATACAACGTATACTACAAACTGGTAGATTTACACAAAAAAAAATTAGCTCAACGAGAAAGGAATATGCTCTTTGAATAGAAGTGGTTGAAGATGTTATACGAAAAGACAAAATGCAAGAAATAAATAAAAGTGGAGTAGAATAAAGATCAAAAAGAGACTTATTTATAGAGGATTGAATCTGAATGTGTTAGGTAAAAAGGCACGACTGTTCAGCTCCATTGTATTAATTTCATTCAAAATGCTGGTTTTTTATTTTCTGTGAAAAATCATGACTTTTTCTTTTACATTCAAACTTCTCACCTTTTCAAAATGGCTGAGACTTAATAAAAGCCATTATTATTGAGCTGCTGCAATAGATCACCCATCTGTCATATTAGATAACCCACTGTCGCAACAGATTTACCATTTATTGCAACAGATAGTCTGTATGTGCAATAGATGAGATATCTGTTACAACATATGGATTATCTATTGTGATAGATGGGCCATCTGTTGGAGGAAATATTTTGATTTTTCTAACAGTTGATTCATCAGTTGCAACAGATGGAGAATTTGATTCATCAGCTGTTTTGAATGTGTTAGACAAAAAGTCACGACTATTCACCTCTTTTTTAATAGTCATTATATACCTTAATTAATCCAAATTGGTGAATATTTTATTATATAAATATATTTAAAAATAAAAAAGGTAAAAAGTCACGACTTGTAGCACTTGTTTTTTCTTGACGGGCAAATAGTCATCTGACATTGAAGATGGTTACCCTTTAAGCCTCCGTAGTCTTGTACACAACTTAACGATGGAAAGTGAAGAATAAAAATTGTCTAACATTGATGGGGTAGGAAGAATAAGGTGCGTGCAGATGAATGGATCCACTTTCATACGTGGGAGTTATGTATTATTGATCAGGCTATCGAGACAGACACACATAAAGTACAATGATTTTGTGAATGTAGTTTTTTATCGATTAGACATTGACTTCCAAACTAGATTCTGCATTTTACAGTTTAGTTTATAGTTACAAACTGATAAGGATGAAGGGTTCCAAGACAGTGATGTCGATACCTTGTTACAATTTAATGGAGGTTTTGCTTATGTTTATGTGTCAAGTTTAGAGAAGAGTTCATGTTTTTGGCGACAACGTAAATATCCAATAGTGATTAGACCATTTTTAATGGTGCAATAGACTTTTGAAAGGCCTCCAAAGCCTCGCACTGTAGCAAACAAGAATGAAAAACCAATAAACATTTCCCTGGTCCAAATTTATATGAATGGGTTGCTTGAGGAGACTATTATACAACAGAAGGTGCTTGGGATAATACCTATATGGGAAAGGAGAGGTGGAGAAGACCATCTATCATCTCAAACCTTGTTTAAGAGAAAACACAGAAAAGCAAGTAAGGAACTTCTAGTGAATCAGGCCAATGAAATTGACTTGAGAGATGAAAAAACTGAATGAGCTTCAAATGTGGAAGTGTATTCAAATATTAAAATTCGTCAGTCATTCATGAAAAAAAAATGCTCAAGAGGACTGGAGCTGGACACTTTATTAGGGACTGCGACTAGTGAGAGTGACCTCAATGAAGACTCACAAAGTGCAGGACCATAACTCTAAGGAAGCATCTTGGAAAGCACAGGGATTGGTAAGATTTTCAGTCAAGAATAAAACCTGAACCAACAACTCCAGAAGTAAAAATAAGGGAAGCCAAGGCGTCAATTTCTGAAGTCTAACTTACATCCTATGCCTTCTGTTTATAGTTCTGATTAGGTCAATGACAGTAGACACAAAAAGGTCTAAAGTTAGGCATAAATCCCATGCCTTGTTGTTTCCACTACCTTTGACCAGACCAGAGTCATAAACAGGAGGCATGGGATGCAAGTTTAACTTGAGAAATTACCACCTTGACTTGATCCCTTATTTTTACTTCAGGAGTTATTGGTTCAGGTTTCATTCCTGACCAACAGTCTATACCACCATCGGTGCTCGCAAAGCTAAAACCTTAGACCTTTGGTTCTGTATTTTGTGGGTCTTCATTCAGGCCATGCTAGCTAGTTTCAGTCCCCTAACAAAGTGCACAGCTCCAATCCATTTCAGTATTTTTTTTTTCAAAATGGACTGATAATTTTTTTTTTTTGGATACACTTTCACATTTGCATCTCATTCAATTTTTTTTATTTTTCATGTCAATTTCCTCAGCCAGTTTTGCTACACTTTCCTTCCTACCTTATGTTTCTTCTTTAATTAGGTCTGAGTTGATATATGGTCTTCTCCACCTCTCCTTTTCCACACAGGTATTCTTCCAATCATCTTCTATTGTATAATAGTCTCTTCAAGCAATCCATCTATATATATTTGGACCAGAGCAATAACTATATTCATTTCCATTCTTGTTTGCAGCAGTGCAAGGCTTCGGAGGCCTTTTAGAAGTCCATTGAACCCTTAAAATTAGTCCAATCACTATTTAAATATTTACACTGCCACCAAAAACTTGAACCCTTCTCCAAACTTGACACAAAAATATTAGGAAAATCTTTATTAAACCATAACAGGGTATCGACACCACCTGCTTGGTCCCTCAGCCTTACCAGTTCGAACGTAACAATCTTAACTGTAAAATTCCATATCTTGTTTGAAAGATTAACACCTAATAGGTAAAGAACCAACATTCACAAAATCAGTGTACGGGATGTATGTTTTCACAATAGGTTGATCAGTAATACATACCTCCCACATATTGTAATGCCTCGAGTCTGCACCCCAGACTTCACACGGTGCTTACGACCCCGAAGGACCACAAGCTAACCCATGACTGGTACCTTCTGTGAGCACTAAATAATAATACTGTAATAATGTGGAACATAGGCTGGAATGCCATAAGGTTCATAATCTGAATATTGATATTAATAACCTCTGATAATAATATCTGAAAACTGAATACTGTCTGAACTAGTCTAGTCTGAAAAGCCTTTAACTGAACTATTTGAATATGGAGTTGATGGTACAAGCCCCCAACTAACTTCAACTACTAAAATACTGATAAAATGAAATACTAAAATATAAGTATATCCTCGATAGATGAGGAATCACTACTGAATTTGTTGCTGCTAACTGAATTTAACTAAGTGTGATCGGGAACCTGAGCGTCCGAACCTATGATATGAGACATCATAGCGCAAAAATAAAGTATACGTCAGTACGTGAAATATACTGGTATTCTAGTTGAGGTAAGGCTGAATGTAAGGGTTCATATGCATGAACAATAACTGACTGAATGATATATAAAAACTAAATAAGAGTACATGAATAACTGAAACTATTGTGAATATTGAGTATGTAATACTGTGCATATACATGTATACTGTATCTAAGCTTTTATTGAAGCTGAGTACTGATTTATGATACTGAGTAACTGATATCTGAGATTACTGATAATTGAGTTACTGATACTGAGTGACTATTTCTGACAGTTCTGATTCTGTAGAACTGAACTGAGTTCTATACTGAGATTGAATATTGAGTACTGAACACTAAAACTGTAACTGTGGGAGGTAATCATCTAACTGATATGCCCCAAATAAGATAATTGAGGTCCAACCTGTAAACGCAGTTGGAAGGGTGTCAGTATCGTGCCACGGGTAAAAACAAGCTGAAAAGTCACCCTCATCTGGAAGGTGACCTGAACGAGAATGGTGGTACCCTCAACTGGCAGGTAAAAATAACTCATCAACCCTCAACTGGCAGGTTGATGTCTCAACCTATGCTGGCTACGCAGTTCTGGAATGCAAGGACTGCTACTAAGGGTCACACCCTCTACTAGCAGGTGAGCCCCCATCCTTGGGTTCACTTGGTGCTGAATCCTACTCCCATTTGAATGACACTGATTATTATACTGGACTGAAATGGACTGATACTGAGTTTTACTGAGTTCTATAACTGACTGAGTACTATTGATCATGACATTACTGAGACTATTCTGTAACTACTATATCTCTAGGTAAACAACTAGATTTTTGGGTATTAAATACCCCCAAGACTCGATAGCATTAAAAGTAAAGCATGACATAATCTTGAAAGCATAATAGTAATTGTTTATTAACAATGCATTCATAAATACATTTTGTCAAACACTTGATATACATGAACTTGTACGTGAATGGGATCACATAATAACATGTCATGAATTCACTATCCAATGCACTTGAGCATTTTATCAAACACTTTGGGAGTATGCTTATTTCATATAGCAATAAACATATAATAATATTATGGCTAGTACATTCAACTTGTATTTCAAGGGTTCAACATGAAGATCACATAATTCAACCCACAAACTATCTATTTTTCATGAGACTTGTAATTAATCATGGAATTAAATCCCAAATAATATCATGAACATGAATTCAATCTATTTCAAGCATAAAAATCATAAATCTGAGATCTTGTATGTTTAAAAAGGGTTCTTGGACTTCATGGTTGAAAGGAAGCCACAAATGAACACCTAACATACCTGAGAAGTTTAATTCTTGAAGGTTCTTGGAGGAGTTCTTGAGAATTGTTCTTGAATTGTGGAGGCTAGGTTTTGCCTTTTTGAGAGAGAATGATTTAATATTGAGATAAATTAAGTGAATAATGATACAATTGGGTTATTAAGGGTTAAATCTCGTGTTTAGAACTGATTAGGGCCATGGAAAAAGACCCAATTACCCCTGAAAAGTTTTAAAAACTTGGAATTGAAACTGAAAATCCCAATTTTTAGATTCACCGCGATGCGGTGGCATCGCAGTGAGCCACTGAAAAAGGGAAAACTGGGAACTGGGCCCTTGGCGCGATGCAGTACAATTGTGGTACCTCACTGGATTCAAAATGGCACATCAGCACGATGCGCCGTTATCGCGTTGACACACTGGAAAGAGCTAAACGGTAACTGGAACATTGGCGCAACTCGGGCTTATCGCGATGGAGCACTGGAAATTGACAATCGCCATTTGGCCTGGCTTCGCGAAGCGATGATGCCCACTTTGGCACACTGCTTTACAAAAACTGTTATAACTCTTCATCCGGGTATCAGATTTGGGTGAATTTTATATCATTGGAAAGCTGGCCTAATTTCCTAAGCAATGGTAGGTATTAAACTTAAAATTTTTGAGTTTTTTGAAAATTTTATATAGAAATACTCATGTACTGAGAGATAAATTGAGCTAAGGAAAAGTGGGGTATTACACATATAAAGTGGTTCCATATGCAAGCAGCTTATTCCTCTGAACCCATCTTTACTCTAGCCTTTAATACTAGTCAGGCAAAAGTTGATTTAGTTTCACTTTTTTTTATTAGCAAACTAGAGAAGAACATTTGATGTCAAGCAAGAGAAGAACAAAAAAAATATTATAAAAGGGTAACACAAAGTTGAATGAATCAATAGATGACCCATCTGATGCAACAGATTCCCTATCTGTTAAAAAAATAAGTCATTTGTTGCAACAGACAATGTATCTATGGAAACAGATGGATGACATATTACAATATATGGGCCATCTGTTGGAATATATCAAACCAGCCTTGCTACTGATTTGATTTCTTCAAACAGTTGCTCATCTGTTCCAATAGTTGATTTATCAGTTGCAATAGTTGAGGAAACTGTTGCAAAATCAACAACAATATCAACAACAAAGAAACAACACTATATGTTCCAACATCATCAACAACACAAACACCATATGTTCCAAAAACACCAACACCCCCAACAACAGCACCACCAAAGTAATAAACAAAATATATAAAAAAGGATATTGACAACAAGGCTTATTAAGTTCTCCCAATAGATGACTTTTTCACATATTTTAATAAAAATAACAGTTCATTCATTCAAGAGTTAAAAGTCACCTTTCCTTTAATTTTTTCAATAAATAGGAAACTGGTAATGGGTAAATAAATAATAACAACACATGTAAATATCTAATTTAAATAACATATAAAGAAGAAGACGAGATGGAAAGAGCAATAGTGAACCATACCTGTAATGTCAAAAAAGCAAAGTGATTAGAACACCTATTTCAGTCGAGAAAATATATTGATCGATTGAGATTCGAAAGGATCTTCATGCGAAAGAGGAAAGAAAACAAAGAGACGGTTGTGATTATCCCAAAGAGAAGAGAAAGAGAATTCTGAATAAAAAAGTGAGATAAGCTAAGTTAATTTATGGCTGAAGGAGAGAGAATTTTAAAGATGGATTTTAAATATTCATTAATAACTTTGAGGGGCACGAGGAGACGGTGACATTGAAAAGATAAGATAAGACTACTCAATGAGGAGATTTTTGAGTTATCTAAGTAATAATTTTTTACCGCCTTAGTATTTTATCTTTTTTGTTTTGAACAGGAAATTAGGAAATTGATTTAAAATGAAAAGAATATCATAAAACATACAATTCATCTGCCACAATAGAAGGCAACACCTATTTGATAATTTACAACAAATAGTTAATTTGTTGCAACAGATGACTTAATCTATTTGATAAATTCCAACAGATAAGTCATATGTCGCAACAGGTTAAACATTTATTTTTATACAATTTCAATAGAGTTCATATGTTCAACTACAACTTCAATTGTTTTAGCTACAACTAGGGATAAGTTGATAGGGTCAACTACAATGTCAATTGAGTCTTTGAAATTACATGATAATGGTATTGTGTTCCTCTCAACCTGAGTCATCGATCGATCACTCTGAGTTAAAACAATTCTTATTACCTCACTATCAAGATAATACCTAAATTGATTTATCTAGAAATAGGGGTGAGTTTATAAGATCAACTACAACTTCAATTGATGTTTGGCAATTACATGATGTTAGTATTGTGTTCCTCCCAACCTGAGTCGTCGATTGATCACTCTGAGTTGAAATAATTCTTATTATCTCATTTTCAAGATAATACCTAAATTTATTAAGCTAGAACTCGGGGTGAGTTCATAGGGTCAACTACAACTTCAATTGAGTCTTTGACAAGTGCATGATATTGGTATTGTATTCCTCCTGACCCGAGTCATCGATCGATCACTCTAAGTTAAAATGATTCTTATTACCTCTTTGTCAAAGCTAATACCTAAATTGATTAATCTAGAAATAGGGGTGAGTTCATAGGGTCAACTATAACTTTGATTGAGTCTTTGGCAATTACATGATATTAGTATTACATTCCTCCCAACCTGAGTCGTTGATCGATAACTTTGAGTTGAAATGATTCTTATTACCTCATTATCAAGATAATACCTCAATTGATTAAGATAGAACTAGGGGTGAGTTCATAGGGTCAACTACAACTTCAATTGAGTCTTTGGCAATTGCATGATGTTGGTATTGCGTTCCTCCCGACCTGAGTCGTCGATCGATCACTCCGAGCTGAAAGGATTCTTATTACCTAATTGTCAAGCTAGTACCTAAATTGATTTAGCTAGAACTAAGGGTGAGTTCATAGGGTCAACTTCAACTTCAATTGAGTCTTTGGCAATTACATGATGTTGGTATTGCGTTCCTCCCGAGCTGAGTCGTCGATCGATCACTCTGAGCTGAAATAATTTTTATTATCTCATTGCAAGCTAATGCCTAAATTAATTTAGCTAGAATTAGGGGTGAGATCATAGGGTCAACTACAACTTAAATTGAGTCTTTGGCAATTGTATGATATTGGTATTGTGTTCCTCTCGACCTGAGTCATTGATCGATCACTTTGAGTTGAAATGATTCTTACTACCTCATTGTCAAGCTAATACTTAAAATAATTAACATAGAACAGGGAGTGAGTTCATAGGGTCAACTACAACTTTAATTGAGTCTTGGTCAATTGCATAATGTTGGTATTATGTTCCTCCCGACCTGAGTCATCGATCGGTTACTCTAAGTTGAAATGATTCTTATTACCTCATTGTCAAGCTAATACCTAAAATTCATCAGTGTTCCAGTTGAACTTAGTACACTTTATCACGATGAGACAATTAAAAGTTACGCATTTCTCTTACAATTTTTAAAAATAATTAAGATCAATTCGAACCTAATTAACATTTTCAAAACTAGTCATTCTTTTCCAAAATAAAAATCAACCCATATAAATCATCCATTTGTGGAAAAAATGTTTCATAATTTCAAATCTCGAGTTCTCCCTCTTTTCTCTCTCAACAATACAGACAACAACTACTCAACAAATTGCTCAATCCTTCACAACAGATTAATTTTTCCCCATTTTCGACCATAGATGTGTTATTTTTGACTTCATTCTTGCTTGTATCCGTCATTTCTCTGTCTTCGTAGGTAACAGAGTTTAAGAAGAGTTCTATATTTTTTATTTTTTCTAAAAATTAGGGATTTTAAGTTAATGATGAAAAAGAATACTTTTAGTTGTATTATCTTCAAGAATGGGTTTACAACTTTGAGTTTTGATGGTAAAATCGTAGGAAGAACCTAAGAAAACCCTAGTTTTTGTCGCAGTGTTACGTTGACTATCGTAGTATTTTTGGATGGTGTTTGTGGTCTTGGTGGTCATGGTGGTGGTTTTGGTGGTCGTCGTGGTGGCACTGGTGGTGTTTGTGGTGGTTGTTGGTGTTGGTGGCATTGGTTGGTGATGTTTGTGGTGACTATTGGTGGTGTCAGTATTGGTTGTGTTTGTAATGTATTTTTAAAAATTTATTCATACATCTATTGTAATGTAATATTTGTAGGTAAAACATGTCTCCCAAAAATAAAAAAAGGTAAAAGTGGATCAATTTCTAACCACCTAACAAAAAAGGCTACAATATAGAGGGATTCAGAGAAGCTTCCTGACAATCTCAGTCAGAGAAAAGTGAAGCTCAGGAAAGTTATGAAAATGATATTTAGGAAGGTGGACAAGGTTCTGTAGATGGTGATGAGGAAAATGAAAGTGAGGAGGAAGAAGAAGAATATAAACAAGAAGATGAGGGAAAAGAAAGTGAGAAAGAGGATGATAATGCATTACTAATGGGGCGTGAATTAATATCGAAATCCCAGCATGAGGCTGCCAAAACTATTAGTATTGATAGGTTTAAAGTTGAGATGCCGATAGATGACCCTGCAAAACTAACTGGTGATCTTGTACTTAAATGTCAGTTGGGGAAACCTTTTGACGAATTTAGGAATATTTTTAAGAATGAAAACATAGATAAACTTTTTAAGAAGAGCTGCTTTGGACACTTTCTTGAGCTATCTGAGGACCACGCTGCCCGTTTCCAAATGAACATGGTATATGGTCTTCTTAAATGCAAGATCAAGTACGTGGGGGATGATAAATATTTGAAGGCGGGGGAAAAAGATGGATAAAATATGGGTCAACTGCTGTGGAATGCTGGTTTGTTTTGGCTTGAAAGAGTTTGCCAGAGTGATGGGCTTAAGATGCGATCGTCCATAAGAACCTCTCACTAAGGAAACACCAGGAAAAAAGCTCCAAGGCAAGCAGGACATCAAACCACCACCTTCAAATAGTGGGAAGGCATTATCCCAGCGACCATCCACCAAAACCAACAAACGCAAGGAAAAAATAGATGAATTATTGGACATTGTTGGACGTGGGTGCAAAGCCAATAAGTTGATAGAAAATCTCAAGGATAAAACCATATCAAAGAAGTCCAAGGAGCAATTATGCTTAGTTTGGTTTGCCCATTATTTTATATTGGCAAGAGACGTTAGCAATGTCATAGAAGATGATTTGTTGAAGCTTGCTTAGGATTTTGAGAAATTCAACAATTATCCCTGGGGATATGACAACTACTACTTGACTATAAATATTTACTGACAAAGCTATCCCCAAAGATGATTACGTTATACGGCTTTTCTTGGGCTTTTAAGGTAAATTTAATCACTATTTGTTTACCCATCCATTAATTTATATTAAATAATTATTATAACCTTTTTTTGATTGCCTCCTGTTTATATTTTTTAGGCTTGGGCATTTGAAGCCATTCCTCACCTTCGAAAGCAGGTCAAGGATTACCGGATGAGGTTTCTCATTCAATGATCCTTAGGTGGTTGGTTGCAAAGAGAAACATAAGAATTAAGGAGGTTGATCTCTTTAACCCTCCAGATGATGCAATACGTCTTCTTTCAAGTAAAGAATTTGACTAAAAGAAAGATATTGAAATAAATGTGCCATCTGTTGTGACAGATGGGTTATCTGTTGCAACATATTATCCGTCTACTGCAACTGTATAATAGATGGGTAATTTGTTACAACAAATAATTCATATTTTACATCAGATTACCCATCTGTTTCTTTGGTTCTCTGAACCCAACTTAATATATTACCCATCTACTACAAATTATGCAACAGATGGGTAATCTGATGCAATATATTGTTAGTTTATTACGACAGATAGATCAGCTATTGCGATAAAAAGATCATTTATTACATAAGTTATTTGTGTGAACATGTAATCCAACTGAATGCAAATTATTATATGATTTAAATGTATCTGTCTTTTTTAATAGGTTGTGCATCCACGGATCGTGCCTACTAAGCAGGAGTTGGGGATGACTTCTATTATTACTCTAGGTCTTGTGAATACAATAGCAGACCCAACAGTAGAGTTAATAAAGAAGGAATTGGCCGGAGTAACAGCCATAAGAAGAGCAGTTAAGCAAGGTCAACCTAATGTTGAGGCTCCTCATGACCAACCTACTGCAACAAATCTTGGTGATTCTTCTGGGGGTGTTGCTGGTGGAGTTGTTGATATTAGTAACAGGCATGCTGATGCTGCTGCCAATCGTGATGATGAGCTTGTTGATGCTCAAGGAAAAATAAATATGTTTGAAAACACCCTTTTCATAAGTCCCTATCACCCTTACACAGGTCCCTCTCGCCCCTACACCGGTCCCTCTCACCCCTCTTCACCCTCATGTTCTAGTTGCAAATGCGAAGAGTGCAAGGACAGCCTGGATAAACTCTTTGAAAAAAGTAGAGGCTATTTCTAAAGATGTTAAGGAATTAAAATCCAAAAGGGGTGTCATACCATCTAAGAAGGTGAGGGAGCTATACACTCCTACAGTGGTGGTTGAAAGGAAGAAAAGAGCAATTATCCAAGTACTCTCTAATAGGAAATAAAAAAAACTTGCAACTTCACCCTCTTCAAAAGTTGTTAAGTTCAGAGGTTAATCAAGAAGGTGGACATATACATGGAACTTGGTGCCAAAGAGAAGAGGGATCTGCGACGGGCTAAGAATGCCAAACGAGGTGCACAAGATTACCCCATCCATACCTTTTCCGTCCAAGACTTCAAGAGTATGACAGATATGCATACGTAGTACGTGGACAGGGTAAGTTTACTTTTCCTAACCTAGCCTTTTAATCTACTCTATAAAGAAGAAGCTACGCAACAGATGTGTCATATGTTGAAATAGCCGTGTATTCTGGTGCAACTTATGGTAGTTCTTTGCAACATATTACCCATCTCTTGCATAAGTTGCATTAAATGGGTAATCTATGAACAAATTTAGAGAACCCTCTACAAGAGGTGGACCATCCATTGAATCCTTCCACTATGTTTTTCTTCTTTACAATTACCAACCTATTTAAAAATTGACTTCTTATATCACAGAATGTTGAAGAAATTCTTTGACTCATGTGGGGCAGGCAATTAGCATACCCGAAAGCTTATGATGATGCCGATAAAATAATGAACCTCAACTTCTATAAGAACTTCAAGGATAGGTACGATGATCTCAGTAAGCGACCGTCAACTCTCGATGGCGTGGGATTTTATTCGTTAGTTTCTAGGTTCCAATGGGATGAAGAAATGATAAAATATATTAGAGGGGAGAGACCAAATCCACACAGCAAGAGCTGGACCAAGGCAATGAGAATTTTTGGAGTCGTGAATGTGGACGACATATATTATTGAGCTGTTAAGATACTACTCGAGGAGGGACAGATCAAGGTTTATGACTGCAACTTACCTACCTTGGACAAGGCTAATATTTTTACCCACATGTATCCACTGTTGGAGTTGTTCCCCATCTTGTTGAGGCAGAGTAAACTGATGGATTATTTGCAAGCAAAAGTGTTGATAAAGTAACCATGGGATTTTGAAGGTCCAAACAAGGACATGAACCTTCCAAAAAATGAAATCGGTGCCACTACAGGTCGCACACGCTTGCACACGTCGAATGTTTGTTGACCGATACTAAAATGGCTGAGCCAATGACCTCTTTGTACGAAAATACTATGGCAAACATACAAGAGGTTTGGGCTTATGGGGTACTAACTAGATGCTTGGAACCTGTGTATAAAGAAGAGTCTGTGAAATATAATTTTTTATTTCAAGTCACTTCACTTTACATACATACTTTACATATAGTGGAAATTTTTTCTATGATGAAAGTTGAAATTTTTATAATGCAACAGATTGTCTATCTGTTGAAAAATATATTCTATTTGTTCTAACAAATAGTTTATCTGTTGTAATAGGATGGCCATGCCGATGTTTCTATCTAAGTTTTATCTGTTGCAACAGTGCAAAGACCTGTTTGATAATTTCCAACAGATGACCTACATGTTGCAACATATGTCTAAATCTATTTGATATTTTCCAACAATTATACTTGAATATCCATGTGCTCAACAAAACCAAACCAGTAGAAAATATAAATACACCACCATAAAATTTTTACCAATTAGGCTTCAATATCTATGTGCCCAACAACACCAAACCAGTAGCAATAACACCAACAATGTAGTATCTTCTTGCTTGATTTTGTTTCTCTTTAAAAGCCTTGACTTTCTTCAACAAACCCCAGATTACACGATTTTCTTGTGAAGGGTGTCATTCTTCATACCAATTAAAGTAATCACATACACCCAACTTCAATAAAAATAAGACCACAATTATAAAACAATTACAAGTTAATAATTAATCAACTAAATAAATAAAAAAATATATTACCTTTGAAATCTTACAAGTAAAAAACCTACGACCTGGATTTTGTTGAGTCCAAGAACTCTTCAATAGAGCTTCACGACCACACTTACAATATCAAAAATCTTTATCACAAAAAATAGTGAAAGATGGGCTCGAAATTGTCGAGCCTAGTTGGAAAAAATAAAATAAATATGTAGAAAAAACAAATACAAATAATTTGAAGAATTTGGATAGAGAAAAAAAAATGATGAAGAAGAAGATTTGGGAATTTAGGATTAAATTTTAGGAAGAAGATGAATATATAAGACAATGGGGGGGAATAACTGTTGAGGGTCAAATTAGATGCCATGTCAGCAAAAATGGGGGTTCAATGAACCTTGGCGGGGTGAATTACACGCGAGCTGCCAATAGGGCAAAAAGTGCCAAACTCACACATTTGATGCCTATTTTATTTTAGGTGTTTAAAATGAACATTTTTTACTTGATGCCTATTTTATTTTAGGTGCCTGTCGATGGGTTTCGCCTTTTTTATTTCAAGTCACTCCACTTTACATGTAGTGATAATTTTTTATATCTATGAAAGTTGAATTTTTATTATGCAACAGATTGCCCATCTGTTGTAACAGATATTCTACCTGTTCTGACAAATAGTTTATCTGTTGCAATAGGTTGGTCATCTGTTGCAATAGTGGAAAGAAATGATTGATAATTTCCAACAGATTGCCTGTAATGACCCGGGACTTCCCCCTAGTTGTCACACAGTGTTTACAATCCCGAGGGACCATAAGCTAACCCATGAGTTGGTACCTGCTGTGAGCACTGGATAACATGATCATAAATGTGAAAGAATACTGACATGCCATAAGGTTTTATTAATGAATCAATACTGGAATATAAATTTATAGAAAACAACTATCTAAATCTGAGAAAAAAAAATACTGATAAATTGAATAACTAACTGATTGTAGTATTTGAAAGCCTCTAAACTGTAAGACTGAGTATGAATTGATGGGATAGGCCCCAACTAACTCCAGCTAACTACTAAAATTGAGCTACTGAAATAAACATAACTGGTCCTCGGAACACGAGGACTCACCACTGCTACTGCTGAGAATCTAATAAGTCTAATTACGAGTCGGGAACTGGACGTCAGAACCTATGATATAATATATCATAGCATAAAAGAAAGGTATGCGATCAGTACTTTGAATGTACTGGTATGCTAAATGAGGTAGGCTAGCATGCAAGCTTTCATGAATAGAAATAATAAACTGTCTGAATATACAGGTAAAGCATGAAGCACTGACTAGAGAACATGAAATCTGTAGATACTGAAAATATGGAGAATTCGTAAATACTGAGTATGCATAAAAGTCTGTAAATACTAAAAATATGTGAACATCTGCAGACATTGAGGATGCATGACCAAGCATATAACATGGACTGAGTAAAATCTGTAATCTGAAATACTGAAATAACTAAAATATGTACGCTTTGGTCAAACAACACTAAGACTGAATAACTAAACTGGGACTATAACTGAGGATGTATCTGAGATGTGGGAGGTATCATCTAACCAACATGCCCCAATATGAGCTAATCGGGGTCCAACCTATAACCCCAGTTGGAAGGGTGTCAATACCGTACCACGGGTACTAACACTGGCTGTGTGGATCCACTAAACTGGTATAACATCCAAAGGACTAAGGGTGCCAAGCTTGAACTGAAGGGTGTCCCTGCAAGATAGTCAAGCCTAATTTGATGGGTGACTACTCATATCCTACACTGGCTACGTTGTTCTGGAGTATAGGGACTTCTACTAATGACTCTGCCTATCTAACGGGGAAGACGCTATCCCCACACTCGCTCGGTGCTAAATCTTACTCCCAACTTAAAGACACTGAATGCTAGACTATTCTGAGTTTAACTAACTGATAGCTGGCTATTCTGATAATTCTCATAGTATGTTCTGAAGACTATTCTGTAATGTACTGAGACTAGACTAAATAAACTGCTATAGTTTTCGGGTATTCAATACCCCTAGGACTCAAAAACAACAAATGGTAAATTGACATTAAAGCTTGGGGAACAAAACATGCAGGCTTTTATTAAACCAATCACCCTTGTAGGCATTTTATCAAACACTTGTAGTTCATAGTTTAAAACAATCATTGGAATGTCATGAAACTTATAGAAATAGCATGAATTCATCATAATAGCATTAATTCATGGATTAATTCAATAAATAATAATATTAAAAATGGAGGATTGAATAATAACAATAATTTCATGGTAACATGGTATAAAATTAATAGTACATGGATATTCATGGATGAAATCATAATTTAAAATCAAATAAATTAAAAAGATTATAACTTTGTAATTTGAATGGGTTACTTGGCTCCATGAACGAAAGGAATCCATGGATGAACATCTAACATACCTGGGATAATGAATTTCTTGAAGTTCTTGGTGAATTCTTGAGGATTGGTCTTGAATTTGAGAGCTAGGATTCTTGAAAAGGGGATCTTTGATTATGAGAGGAATTAAAATAATTATGACTACTTAGGATGTTTAGGGGTTAAATTTCGTGTTTTAAGTTAATTAGGGTCGTGAAAAAAATACCAAATACCCCTGAACAAATTTAAAAATGGAAGCTGGAAACTAATCGTCCCGATTTTTCGCCTTGCTGCAACGCGCCACTATCGCTCCAAGCCATTGGAAAAGGTATAATTAAGACCTGGACAAACACCGCGATGCAAAGCTATCACGGTAAACCTTTGAAATGCCAATTTGGCCAGCTCCACGATGCACCAACATCGCGGAGACCCACTAGAAATTGTCAAACGGGAAATTGACCTACTCCGCGATGCACCAACATCGCGGCATCACACTGGAAATTGACAATTGTCATTTGGACTGTCTACGCGGCATGCTAAAGGTTAAAACGATGGTGTTTAGCGACTGAAACTTAAAATCGCCTTAACTTCTTATCCGATTATCGAATTTAGCCGATTTTTATATCACTAGAAAGTTCATTGAATTTTTTATGCAATGACAAGATCAAAAATGAAAAATAATTAGGGTTTCAAAAATTTTATATACGAATACTCATGCATTGGGACTTAGATCATGCTAGGGAAATACGGGGTGTTACATTACCTACCTGTTGCACATATGTCTAAATTTGTTTTATATTTTCCAACAAATATCATCTGTTGCAACAGATACCTTATCTGTTGCAATATTTGAATCTAGTATTTCATTTTAATTAATAAGTTCAAATCTAAGGATAAAATAAAATTCATAGACAAAATAAAATAAATTGAAGCCATCAGAAATTACATGAAATAAATCAACAAATAAATAAAATGTAAAAGAGATTGTTATGGGTACAGATCTCAACAAATAAATCAACAATTTAAGTTTTGATGCCAACAATTCCTAAGGAGGGGTGAGGTTATTACTTTGACAGACTCAAGCTATAAAGATCTACTCAATATGGACAAGTTGTTCTTCACCCGGTGCTATGAAATTTGGCTTTGGTCATTGTGAATCTTTAATGTCACTTGCTTACGGTTTCTGCGCCTTCGCTTCTCCATATTTTCATAAAAAGAGTAGCATATTGTCAATGTTGTTCAAAAGTAGCTTCTACAGTGATATCCACTTGGAAATCCAAAATTGTTCAATGCTAATCACAGAGATACAAAAAAAAAAGGAAGCAAATCAAATAGGTGTTCTTCCTGTTTTAAATTGTCCCAAACAGATTATATTTCTGTTGCAACAGATGGATCAATTGTTGGAAAAAATTATAACATGAGGAAGACCTGTATGATAATTTCTAATGGATGAACCATCTGTTGTAATATATGACTCATTCATTTGGAAAAACTGAAATGGTAGGAAGTCTTGATTTAATTTATCCCAACAGATGACCCATCTATTATAGCAGATAGGTCATCTGTTGGTACAAATAAAAATGGTACGTTGAGTAGAGCTATTTGATTTGCTAAAGAATATGATACATATGTTGCAACAGATATTATGTCTGATGCAACAGGTTAGTCAACTGTTGCAACAAATGTATATATCTGTTTGATAATTTTTAGCAGATGTGTCATCTATTGAAGCAGATATATGTCTATTTGTTAGTTTGAACAAGTGTTATATATTCATCTTCTTCAGCTCATGTTACTCTGTTGTGGCCCTTGTACATTGCTCAGTAATGCAACACAAAGACAGCGGAGTTGCAATTTTGCTTTTTTGGATGCTTGATAATGCCTTGGAAATTACTTTCCTTCTCCTCTTAGCCTTAACCTCTAATGGAGTGGATGGATATGAAATCCTCTTTGATGGAATGACACCCCTCTTAGATATCAATTCCTTTACAGAAGCAATTAATGCATTAATAGTATTAATCAGTACATCATGGTTTGCCTTGCAGTCTTGACATTTGCATATAGAATAGTCGCTACAAGGGGCAAATTTTGTATAACCAATATGATCATACTCATAATGGTTTGTTTTAAAAACTGTAAGAGAGATCATCATTAACCCCAACAACTCCATCACCACTAACACCATCAACACAACAAGCCCACCCTCCAAAATTGTTTTTCTTGTGATGGTTGTTGCTTCAAACAATTTTATTTTTATTCTTTCAATGACCTTAGGGTCCGGTTGTAAGACCTCGCAAAATTATCTCGTAGTCTGAGCCTTAGAGTGTGTTCAGTAAAGTGTTAATCCGGCCCTAAACGGTTGAGAAGTGTCTTCCCAAGTGAGAAGTATTTTGAACCGTGTAGAATTTCCCTAATATCAACTTTTTGTCATGTAGAGCATTGAATAAGCTTTTCGTCGATACCAAATTCGCCCAAATCCGACACTCAAGCGAAGAGTTAGAGCTATTTTAGTAAGACAGTGTGCCACCTGGCACTTTAGCGCGTCGCGGAGCCAGCCAAATTGGCAATTGTCAAATTCCAGTGAGCCTCTGTGATTATGGCACATCGCGCCAAGGTTTAATTTTAGAGTTGTCAATTTCCAAAGCACCAGCGCGATTCCACCTCATCACGGTGCCTTTCCAGTTCGCAACCAAGGTGGCAACGCGATTTCCACTGTGTCGCGCCACCAACCAATTTCCCAATTATCCATCCAGTTTCCAGCGAGCTGGCATGATTCCACCGTGTCGCGCCAGCATATGAAATCGGGATTTTTAGATTCCATTTTTTAATTTCAAGGACCAATTGGTAATTTCCTAAAGCCCTAAACCAGTCTATATAAGGGATTTATACCCTAAATAACGAAAATACTTCATTATTCATCAATTTTTTCCCAAATCAAAATATTTTCTCTCTCAAGAAGTCAAGAACCCTAGCAAAGAAATCAAGACCGAGCCTAAGGATTTCTTCAAGAACCTTCAACAAAGAGTCTTCTAAGGTATGCAGATGTTGATTCTTGGGTCCCTTTCACCCAAGAAGCTCATGAATCCTTTTCAAAATTCAAAACTTCTTATGTTTATGAGTTTTCATGATTCATGTAAATTGAAATTGAAGTTCATGCTATTATTGAGTTTTAATTCATGTTTGTTTACAAGGTTTTCAAGTTTTGACCCTAGTATGTGATATTCATGTGATGTTCATGATAAACCCTCTTCAAGTTGATTGTTAAGTGATGTGTTCATGTCAATTAAGTGTAGAAATTGTTGAATAAGTAAAGCATGCTCCCCATATATTCGATAAAATGCTTATGTGAAGAAATTAGAGCCATTATAGCATGATGACTAGAAATCCCCAATTGTGTTCAAGCCCATGCATGCCAAGTGTTTGTTGAAAAGCCTTAGTTAATGAATTATGGCATGATAGCATGAAATCCCCTAATTATATGTTCTTAATTCATGCTAAGGTGTTTGATGCAAGACTTTGTTGAACGGAGTATGAGTCAATAGCATGTCTTTCTATATATCACATATTTATGATTCCTAAATGCTTGAAGAGATGCTTTAGTGATTGTGATGGTGAATGAATGTCCATGGTCTTGATTATTCAAGAATGGTTATATTTTAATTTTATGTTATCGAGTCTTGGGGTATTTATACCCGATAATTTAGCTGCAGTCTAGAGCCAGTGTTAGTTTTCACGATAATCTCAGTCAAGCCACGATTCTCAGAACTCAGTGTGCTATAGAACTCTGTACTCTCAGACAGCTATAGAACTTAAGAAATCTCAGTAATCTCAGTATCGCTAGTATTCTAGCCTCAGTTCAGTACTCAACTCAGATCTAGTAGTATTCAAGTGTTTAGTTTGGAACTCAGTATCATGTAGTCAGATGACGAGATTCAGTAGTATTTTGTCAGATACGAAACCAAGTGAATTTAGCATAACTCAGTTAGATCATTCAAAAAATATGATCAGTAACAGATTCAGCTCAGTTTAAGTTTAGTTAAGAATCAGTTTAGAGTCTTTCAGTTGGGAGTAGGAGCTAGCACCGAGCAAGTGCAGGGATGGCGGCTCTCCGTTAGAGAAGCAGAGTCGTTAGGAGAAATCCCTAAACTCCAGAACTACGTAGCCAGCGCAGGAGCAGGAGTCACCCGTTAGAATAAGGCTTGACTATTATACTGCCTTAGGCTTGACTTCCTGTGAGGGTCACCCGTTAGAGAGGCTTGACTAGAGTAGAGGTCTTTACCCGTGGCACGGTATTAACACTCTTCCAGCTGGGGTTACAGGTTGGACCCCACCAGTTCAGATTTGGGGCATGTCGGTTAAGTGAGAACTCCCACAGTTGTAGTTTCAGTATTAGTCTTCAGAGTAGAACTCAAAAATCAGGACTGTCAGATACAGTCACCTATCTTAGTAAAGAACTCAGATAGATCCATAGATTCATGGACCACCCGCTAGATAGGCCTGGTCCCTCATAAAGTTATTTAGTTGAGTAATCTCATTATCAGATTCAGAGATCACCCGTTAGATAGTCCTGATCTCGTTCTCAGATTCAGTTGAGTAATCTCATTATCAGATTCTGAGATCACCCATTAGATAGGCCTGATCTCTTTCTCAGATTCAGTTGAGTATTCACATTATCATATTTAGAGATCTTCCACTAGGTAGGTTGGATCTCAGATATAACTTTTTCTTATCATTAATAGTAGATTCAGGGATCATCCGTTAGAGAGGTTTGATCTCAGATTCGGTCAGTTAAGAGTAGTAAGCTCAGCTTTCAGTCATTGATATGAGTAGATTCAGTTAATCAGCTTCAGTATCATCAGTTTTTTAGATCACTCGCTAGATAGGAATGATCTCAAATTCAGTACTCAGTTATCGATATCAGAAGATTCAATTATTCAGTATCTCAGTATTAGTAGTGAGTTCAAATGACAGTAAAGTAGTATCCGAGTTTTAGTATTTCGAGTTGCTATGTTTTCAGTTATGGTTTGTGCATTTATGCATATGTCCTAATTCAGTATTTTCATAATTATTCAGTTAAGTAATTGTTCATGCATAAGCCCTTGCATTCAGTTAAGTACATTCCCGTACTAACGCATTTGCGCTATTGTGTTTTATTTGACACCATAGGCTTAGAGGCATGATATCTAGAGTACCCCTAGTAGCTCAGTCCTAGTCAGCAGCAGTAGATGTAGCCGTGAGTCCTCTTCATTCGAGGATGATCCTTATTTTATTATCGTATCAGATTTAGTTTATTTTCAGTAGAAGAAGTTAGTTAGGGACATGTCCCATCAACTCCACAGTTATGATAGTTTAGAGGCTTTTCAGACAGGTGTATCAGTATACAGTTATCAGTTTTGAGTATTCTAGACATTTTGAACCTTATGACCAGTTTTTGCCAGTTTTTCGCATTTATTACAGATATTATGCAGTGCTCAGGTATAGATATCAGTAGAGGGTTAGCTTGTGGTCCTTCAGTATCATGAGCATGGTGTGATGTTCCAGTTCCAAAAAATTTGGGCCGTTACACCGATAAAGTTTGTACAGACCGTAAAGTAAGAAAAACTGGTATCTTCAACTCTCGATTGATCAGAACAAACGACGGATGCACAATCTAACATAAATCATTACATATATTATAATTATGATTAGATCATTCAAAAAAATCATTAATTAAAATAAAAAACTTATTTATAATTATACTTACCGTATCCTCTGAGGGGTTGAAGAGATCAAGAAATTTTTTATTTTTATCAGTTTTGGCCGACAACCATCTCAAGATTTTTGGACAGAAAACTTCTTCCTGGTAGTTCACTTGTTTTCTCAAATAAGAAATGACTTCAAACACCCAAGCCTATAAAATAACGTCAATAAATAAAAATCATTATTGAATAAATAAAACGAATCATATCATAATAAAAGAAACATTTACCATGAAATCCAATGGAAAGCCATATAAGTTGACTATCTTTGGCGCTAACTGAGTCAACAAATATTTGACAGTCATTTTGAAGCTTTCATAACCCCAAAAATAGTTGTTAAATACCTCAAGATCCTCGGAGAGCTTTATTAAACCAAATGGTATGTTGTTGTTAACGTATCTCATTCAAAGAGTATTATGTACAAACCAAACCAAGAACAATGATTTCTTATGCTTCTATGAAAGTCTTTTACCTTTCAACGCTTCTATTAAATTTTTATTTTTGAAGCTTGAACCAACAAGGGACACCAAGTCTTCATGATCACTCGACTTGCATTTGCCTTTTTGAGTGTGCAAGGTGCTTTTCTTGGGTTAGAATAGGTATAGCTTAAGAAAGAGGAGGAGGAGGATAACATTTTAGTCCAGTAACTATGGCAAGCTCCTTCCAACCAAAACAAACAGGCATGCCGCAGTAATTTATCCATACCTCACCCATCTTATCTTTATTTTCATATATAAACCTATACTTGAGAAGATCATATACCATTTTTATTTGAAAACAAGCATTGTTGTCCTCTGGAAAATCAAGATATTGCCCAAAGCAGCTGTCCCTAAAATAAGCACCTAGTTTTTATTCTCAAAGTATTTTTCTGAAGGCGTCAAAAGATTTTCCCATGGATGACTTAACCACGAAATCACCTATTAAATTCGTGGCACTATCACACTGTATTCTCACAGGATAACTATAAATGTTGAAGGTTTTGACCAACTCTTCAGTGGAAGGGCTATTAGTATTTGGATCATCTCTTTTGAAAAATTCCTCCTTCCCATGTTCATTATCTTTTTCTCCTGATTAAGATAACGTTTGTAAAGCAAGCTCATAAGGTGCTGGATGTAGCCTAGCTGCTTCACTTGTTCCTATACTTGGACTTGATTCAGTTTTTTTTTTTTTGGGAGCCATATTATCTAAAATTAATAGGAACATAAAATAGATAATAATTTATTAATGCATTGTTAAAAAGATAACAATATATCTAACAGGTACAACAGTAAAATAACAGTTCCAACAGATTACACATCTATTGCACCAAAGTTTTATCTGTTGCAATATATAACTAACCTACTACAATGGATGAGTAATCTGTTGCAAACAGACCATTCACCTGTTAAAATAGATGATTGGTTTGTGCAACAAATCACATATTTGTTGCAAAATATGAGTGATCTATTAGAACAGTTATCAATTAACCCATTACAACGGATGAGTAATCTGTTGCAATAATAAAAATTGATCACTCATCTGTTGAAACAAATGAATAGTTTGTGCAACAGATCACACATCTGTAGCAATATTTGAGTGGTCCGTTACAACATAACTAACCTGTTAAAACGAATGAGTAATCTATTGCAACAATAAAAATAGATCACTCATCTGTTAGAACAGATGACTGGTTTGTGAAACATATGAGTGACATGTTGGAACAGTTATCAATGATTAATAATTTTTAGATTTCTTCCAACAGAAGGATCGTCTATCGAGATAGCTGAATGATCAGTTGGAAAAATTAAGTCTTGGACATGTCCTGTTGGAATAGTTGATAGGAATTTATCCAATAGAAGGTTCATCTGTTACATCAGATAATTAATCTGTTGCATTATATTTTTATTCTGATGGTTCCTCCATTGCATCAGATTTTTAATCGGATAACTCCTGTGTTGCATCCAATGTTAAATCTATTGCATTATATGGTTAATCTGTTGTATCAGATTTTAAATCCAATAATAAATCTGTTGCATCATATGGTTAATCCATTGCATCGGATGGTTAATTTGTTACATCAGATTTTTTATCTAATGGTTCCTCTGTTGTATCAGATGGTTAATCTGTTTCACCAGATGATTAGTCTATTTCACCAGATGAATAATCTATTGCATTAGATGGTTAATCATTTGTCGATTGATGATTGAAAGTCAAAAAAGAACTCTAAGCCCAACTATTTGTCGCCGGAGGTTGAAGTCGCCGGAGATTAAAAGGAGAAATTTGCAGAACTATTAGTTGGGAGAAACTGTCGATCAAGAGAGAGGAGAGACGATTGATTTGTAAAGAAGGGGGGTGTGGGTTGATTTATATTTTAAAAAAAATTAAAAAGTTTTGAAAATATTAATCAAGTCCACAATTAACTTAATCAATTTTCCTAATTATGTTTGACCCTTTAAGTTGGACAATGTCACCAATCCTTCATTCAAGACTTAAATGACACATTTCCTTCAATTTTCTCAACTTTCTAAGATTAACATATTGTGTCATGTTCTCTTACCATGAATTGTGTTAGTGTTTAAATGATAACATAGAAAATAAAATCAAATCTGATTTGTGTTATTTATGATTAGTTTTTTATTTAAAAAAAAGTCAAACCAATAATTTTAGAGTTAATTTACCTTCTAATATTGCACTTTTGTATTAGATTTTTTTTAATTAGAGATAGATTAATAATAAAGCAAAGGGAGTTTAAGCTCAATTTGGCTCTAGTACAAAAAGAGTTTGACGCAATACAGGCGTCTGCGCATTTGGGATAGTTTGAGTGAAAGTTTTACCATCCATGTCATCCCATACAGCATGGGCTACAAAAAGGGGTGGGGAAACAAAAAATTTACAACAGTCAAAAAATCTCTTTTTGCGCCTTGTTGTGCTAAAGTATCTGCCACCCTATTTTTTTCTCGATAGCTATGCGAGACAGGAGAAAATCCTAGTCTTCTTAGCATCAACCTCCAGTCATGAATAAAAGGGATAAACAGTGGATTACCCGATTGCAACATTTTAATGATATCTTCTGAGTCAACACTAATACTGATGGGAGAAAAGTTATGTTCTAAAATAAGCTAAAGACCTTTCCGAAGGGCTAAAAGCTCCATAAAATTGTTACTAGCATGCATAAAACTTTGAGTGAAACCCAGAATCCAGTCTCCATTAATATTTCTAATGACCCCACCAATCTCACCCCTACTAGGGTTGCCTAGACTTGATCCGTCTGTGTTAAGCTTAAAGTGGAGCCTAGGGGGAGGACTCCAACTGATGCTAATGGTTCTGGTAGACTTTTAAGAAGTGGTGGAATTAAGATGAGAGTATTCAATTTCTTTCGAGTAGGCAGTTATGAAGGAAGGAGAGAAAGATTTATTGTTGAAAACATTAAAGCTTCTATTCTTCCAAATGTTCCAGAGGTAGAAGGGTAGGGCACCGGGGCCCGACGAGATTCCGGTAGATTTTTGGAAATTTTTTGGTGGAGCAGGTTTAAGGTGGTTTATCGATTTGTTTAATAGAATTTTCATGTTTGTGAGAATGTCGGAGGCTTGGATATGGAGTACGATAATTTCGTTATGTAAAAACAAGGGTGACATTCAGAGTTGCAACAACTATATAGGGGTATTAATCTGTTGAGTCACACGATAAAGATTTGGGAGAGAGTGATGGAACAAAGATTGGGGAGGGTGGTATCCATTTCAGAGAATCAGTTTGGATTTATGCCTGGTCGCTCAACGACAGAGGTAATCCAACTGGTGAGGAGATTAGTAGATCAGTATAAGGAAAGAAAGAGGGATTTGCATATGGTGTTCATCGACCTGGAGAAGACGTATGACAAAGTCCCTAGGGAGGTTCTTTAGAGATACTTGAAGGTGAGAGGGGCCCCGGTGGCATACATTAGAGCTATTAAGGATATGTACGATGGAGGAAATACTCGGGTGAGGACGGTGGGAAGAGACTCAGAGCATTTTTCGGTCAAGATAGGGTTGCATCAGGGATCGACTATCAGTCCTTTATTATTTGCGTTGGTAATAGATGTATTGACGTGGAGTATCCAAGGTTCGGTGCCTTAGTGTATGTTATTTACGGATAATGTAGTGTTGATCGATAAGATGCGGGAGGGGGGTGAATGAAAAATTGGAGGTTTAGAGGCAAACCCTTGAATCTAAGGGGTTCAGGGTGAGTAGATCCAAGATGGAGTATATGTAATGCAAGTTTAGTGACTTGCGGTAGGAGGATAATGTGGTGGTGAGGTTGGACTCCCAAGACGTTTGTAAGAGGGATAGTTTTAAGTATCTTAGGTCTATGATTCAGGGGAATGGCGAGATTGATGAGGATATCTCTAATCGTATTGGAGCAGGATGGATGAAGTGGAGGATCACCTCAGGAGTGTTGTGTGATAAGAAGGTGCCCCTTAAACTTAAAGGAAAATTCTACAGAGTGGCAGTCCATCCGGCCATGCTGTAAGGAGCGGAGTGTTGGCCAATCAAAAACTCCCACATCCAAAAATTGAAGGTGGCAGAAATAAGAATGTTGTGTTGGATGTGTGGACTTACTAGAGGGGATCGAGTTAGGAATGAGATTATCCAAGGGAAGATGGGAGTGGATTCGGTGGAGGATAAGATGCGGGAAAGAAGATTGAGATGGTTTGGGCATGTGATGAGGAAGGGCACGGATGCCCCAGTTCATAGGTGTGAGAGGCTAGCTTTGGATGGCTTCAGGAGAAGTAGAGGTAGGCTGAAGAAATACTAGAGGAAGGTTATTAGACATGACATGGAATAGCTACAACTTACTGAGGACATGACCCTAGATAAAAAGGTGTGGAGGGCGCGAATTAGGGTAGATGGCTAGTGTGAGTGTGTGGGTTGTAGCAAGTAGTTAGGTGATTTTCTTATGTAGCTGGGTTAGTATTCTTTGGAATGTGTCCATAGGTAGGAGTCTCTATCCAGAAGAGTTTGGGTGTGGTGGGTGTCTTTGGTCTCTGTGTGTATATTTTTACTTGGTGGGTGTCCTATTTCTTACTCCTTATTTCGTAGTGCTCTTATTTCTCTTATCTCGCTTTTTCTATGATTTTTATTTTTTCTATTTTATTTTTTATTTCTATTATGTTATTCATATTGCTGCTTGTTTCATTACACCTTGTTTACTATTCTTTATCTTAAGCTGAGGGTCTATCAGAAACAACCTCTGTACTTCTTCGGAGGTAGCAGTATGGACTACATATATCTTACCCTCCCAAGACCCCACTTTTTGGGAACACACTGGGTTTGTTGTTGTTGTTGTTCCAGAGGCATAAGGGGAGTAAAGTTTCCCAATTGAGAAGCTTATCAAAGTGATAGTGTTTTACAAGCTTCCAAGTGGTGTCCCAATTTTAGGGGTGGAACATATTAGTACTAATAGTAGAATCCCCATGGTAATGAAGAGTGATGTCATGCCAGAAGGATCTTTCTAGAGGGAAACTAAAGAATAGGTGAGAAATATATTTCATTTGATCGATATAGTGGTGACAGTAAGGCTGAATGTGGAGGCCGCTGTAAGACAGGGTGGAATTTGTGGGAAGACTATTATGATGAAGACGCCAAAGGAAAATTTTTAGTTTATTGGGGACTTGGAGTTTCCAAATTCATCCAAATTAAGTGGCATTGTGAGGGGGTTGTTATTTTTGGGAAGCAAGATACTGGTAAGCAGTCTTACAAAAAAACATCTTATTTCCAAAGAGGAGCCAAAGAGGGATGTCAGCATCAATTTGAGGGTTAGGAATGAAGGAGTTCTAGATGTTGAATTGGAGAGTTCTTGGGATATCAAAGGGTAAGGACTCAAGATTCTAGGTTTTATTATGCCAAAAAAAAGAGAGTTGTAGGGTGGGATAAGGCTTGGAGAGGGGCCCTTGGATCATGGAGTAAGGAGGGATGACTAGGGACCCATCTATCCTTCCAAAAATTCACCTTCTGCCCATTGTGAATAGACGACTGGATAAAGTCTCTACAGAGATGCCAAGCTCTATACACATTCTTCCAAGTTCTAGAAAGGGACGAGGGGTTCCTTCCATTATTAGGATTGTTCTTTTAGAAAAAAACTCGAGCCCATAAAGAAGAAGGATTTGAGTGAAGCCTCCAGCTAAGTTGCAAAGAAGAGTGTCATTCTTGATACTATCCTGTTATATACCTAAACCTTCGAGATGTTTGGGTTGAGTGATGGTGGTCCAGTTGATCATGTGCATTCTCTTTTTCTCTTCAGTAGAGCCCCATATGAAATTCCTTTGGACTTTATCTATAAGATTATGAATCTTCCTAGGGAGAAAGATGTATTGCATAATATGATTGGGAATACTCCCTAGGCTAACCTTCGTAAGAGTAGTTCGACAACCATATTCAGAAATATAACATTCCACCCCGCAAGCTTGTTACTAATATTATCCAGGATAAACTGAAAATCAGAAAGTTTAGTCTTTTCTTGAAAAATTGGAAAGCCTAAGTATTTCCCAAAAGAGTGACTGGTCTTGATACCAAGGATGAAGGGAAAACGTTCTTTGGTAGAGTTGTGACAATTGGAAGAAAACAAAAATTTGGATTTATCTAAATTGACTTTTTGACCAGAGTAGGTGCTAAAGCTTCTTAAGGTTCTATAAATAGTGGTACAATTGTGGTGATCAGCTTTAGCAAAGAGACTCAAATCATCATCAAAGAACAGATGGGAAATCTTAGGACCTATATGAATGATTTGGATGGGATTCCATTGAAGAGTGTCCACTTCATGGTTAATCCTTCTAGAAAAAAGTTTTATGCAAAGGATGAAAATATAAAGGTATAGGGGTCTCTTTGTCTTATCCTTCTAGTAGGTTGGAAACTAGGAGTGTACCCTCCATTAACTAGGATGGAGATAGTAGAGGAGACACAGGATATGATAAGCTTAGAAAGACCCGGAGGGAAGTTGAAATAGACTAGGGCTTATCTAATAAAGTCCACTCAAGTATATCAAAGGCCTTTTTCAAGATTAATTTTTAGAATCCTGTTAGGTTTTTCCCCTTTTATTATTTTGAAGTCATCTATGTATTCCTGGACAATGATTGCATCAGAGGCTCTTCTTTTAGATAAGAAACTGGCTTGAGTATCACCAATTAAGGATTAGATAAAAGTCTTAATCCTATTAGTAATGATTTTGTACTGGGTAGTACAAAGACCAATGGGTATGAACTTCTTGAGAGTACTGGTATTGCTGCATTTGGGAATGAGACAGAGGTAAGTAGTATTGACTTGGGTATCCATCTTACCATGAGTGAAGGTATTAGTACAAAAATCCAAGAGGAGGGGGGAAGTATTCCAGTATTTTTGATACATGAAAGGATGCATTTCATCAGGTACAGGTGCCTTAAGGGGTTGTAACGAGAAGACAACAGCTCAGATTTCAGCAAGAGTAGGTGCAAAATCTAGAAGAAGGTGAGTAGCAGTAGGGATTGAGCCCCTGTGAGAGGGGTTAACCTGACCTTTTAGATGGGCATAGTGATGCTCAGTCCTAAAAAAGAGGAGTAGAGGAGAGGATGGCATCCTTAATGCCTTCTTGGTCATGGATCCACATACCTTGGTCTTGGATAGAGTTAAATCTGTTTCTCCTCTTTTTGTTAAGAGTTAAGGAGTGAAAGAATCTGGTATTCCTATCCCCTTCCATGAGCTATTTTATTCTGGATTTTAACATCCAGAAGTCTTGCTTATTTTTTAGGATAGAACTGTACTATTTAGTAAGCTCCATTTCTAAGGAATGAAGAAAGGTACTAGTGGGATAATTGGGGGATTTCTGAATGCCTGCTAGTCTAGCTAATAGATATTTTTTCCTATGAAAGATATTTCCAAAGATATTTTTGTTCCAAGATTGGCAATGTTAGCAAAGTCTAAGGTGGCTCTAGTGAGATTTGAACATTCAGGGAAAGACTAGGACACTAGAAGGGGGAAGTCGGAGTGATTGCACCACATAGATTCAACTCTAAAAGGTTTGAGAGTAGCCTGGTTAGGCCTGACAAAGGTTAACAGGAGAGAAAAGTGGTCAGAATAAGTCCTAGGAAGGTGAAGGACAGATGCCTCAGGGAAAATATGGATCCAATGATTATAAGTCAAACACCTATCTAATCTTTCTAAGATGAGGTTCTGTCTATGTCTGTACCTCATATTAGACCAGGTAATCTTAATATCTCTAAAACCAAGGTCAATAAGGTTTCAATGGTTCAAACAATCTCTAAAAAGAGTAGACCTAGCAATATTAATACTATTTCCCCCAAATTTCTCCGAGGCATTCAACAATTCATTGAAGTCACCACCTATTAGCCAACCATTACTTTCAAGAGAATGAAGGGAATTGGAAATACACATTAATTGGTCCCAGAGGGAATTCCTAATGGAGAACACATTGCTAGCGTATACAATACTTAAAATCCAGTAGGAGGGAGGAGAACTAACCTTAATAGTAGCATGGATGGCCTGGGTAGAAATAAAGATGTCTTTGATGATTATAACATTATCTGTCAAAAAAGGAACAATTCCTCCAGAGGAACCAGTAGAAGAGGATTGAAGGAAACAAGGGAAACCCAACTCATCAGTTAAGCCTCTATGGTCAGACATCCTAGTCTCTAAAAGGGCTAGGATAGAAGGTTGATGGATACCCATAAGGTATTTGAAATGACGTCTAAATTCAGCATTATTTTCTCCCATAGCATTTCATATTAGATAGTTCTTCATCATTGGGTTTGATGGTTGGGAGTTCCCCTGAAGGACTATTTTCTCTTTCTTTGATGGGTCGGATAGATTGGCTTGATCTATGTCCTTTCTTTTCCTGGAGAGGGGGGAAATCCTTGTTCTTAAGTAGGACCCTCGAAGATCAGGTTTACAGGTTTTTCCAAAGTGAGAACATCTGTTCTGGGAATTCTTATTTGGGCTAGGAGGGCTTCTATTTCTTGGTTGCTCTCCCTGAGGGCTTCTAAGGTCTTTTCTCGTTTGAGAGATTCAAGGTTTAGGGTATTTACTAGACTATAAGGGTTCACATTTAAGAAGTCAGGGGGTTCCCTATTGAGACTCACAAAATGAGGACCCCGAGTCAAGAGTAAAGGGTTTGGGGTAGGAAAAAGGGTAAACTCGAGCTGGTGAGAGTCATTATTTCTGTAATGATTGTTCGGGTGAGGTCTCATTGAAATGATGGACTGAGGATTTGCAATAGCGTGGCCATCCAAATATTTGGGCCAAAGTTCTGTAGTCCCTGGTTGAGACACTTCATAACCATAAGGGCTAGGTAACTCGGGTCTTGGATGAGGATGGGGATAGTTATTTGATTCCCCTCCCATTGAAGGTGCAAGGGAATTAACTGTCTGGACAGACAAACTTCCAACCAAGATGCAGGCGTGTGAGAGAGTGGTAGGGGAGCTTAGACAAGAGTGATCATATTTGGAGACAATGCGAAGTTCATTTTGCTCAACTGAAGTACACTGCATAGCTTCCTCATTACAACTAATATGATGGAGCTGAGGGGGAATATGGAAATCCTCTGCTTTGGACAACTCAGTGGAATTTAATTCCTTGTTTGTATTATCACTACTGGCTATCAAATCTCCCTGAGAAGTGAAAGAGATTTTCGACAGCGTGTGGGAGGAGTTACGAAGCTGTAAGGGGTTAACCATTAGCTGATTGGAGTGGGCCCCCTTAGCCATCTCATTATTTTCTTTTTTAGTTAGATGAGTGGTAGAAGGAGAGGGATTAGTAAAAAGAGCAAATTTTAAGAAATTTTTTGATTTAACATTCGGATTAGGCTCTGAAGGAGGATTTGGGCCTAAAGCAAGACTAGGCCTGAGATTGACTCTTAGATGAGAAGAGTTTAAATTATTATTATTGTCATCAATTATTGACCCAGAGGCCCTAAAGTTATTCTCAGAGGATTGAGAGTAGAGTGGAGTAATATTAAAGGGAGTAGTGGGCTAACCAAATTGTGCCCGAGATGGTCCAGGTGACTGGGCAACCCGAATCAGCCCAGGAACACAATTTTGCCCTTTATGAGCAGCCTTGCCGACATCCATGGGCGTTGCCGCTTGGAGGGGAGAAAAGTTAGGGGAATTACCTGGCTCCGTAGTCATCACTCTGTTACTTCGATCATGATTAACCAGAGAGGATGAAGTGATTTTTGGTTTTCTGGTGTTCCTCTTCCTTGTGAAGGTAATGTCTTTCATTCCTCCTTCTGCTCTGTTGTGGTGTGAGAAGTAGACTGAGGTAGCAAATTTTCTGGCGGTGGGGGAGAACGTTTATCCAGGCAGGAAATAGAGATATGGCCTAAGCACCTACATAATTTACATAGGATTTTTTCGCCCTCGTATACAAGAAACTGTCTGTGATTGGCAATGGTCACTGAGGTCTTGGCCGGCTTACCCAGATCGACTTGAATGCAAATTCGATCATAACGTCTCCAAAATTTTGAAGAGATGCACATATCTTCTTTAAGTAGTTGTTCAATTTTTTGGCCAATTCGCTCCAATATTACTCGATCGTAGAATTTTGTGGGCAATTGAGGAAGACGTACCCAAATTGCAGTGGAATCGATTTTGGAAGTACTTGGAACAAAATTGGGTTCCCATTTTCGTACTGATATAAAACTGCCAGCCGCAAACTACAGGCCTCCTTGCAACGCTATATCTTGGTTGTCTTTGACTTTGAATTTAGCAGTGAAGAAGCTATAGCCCAGATCGATTAGGCATAAGGACTCTGAAAGCTTCCACAAGGCATCTAACTTAGTTCTGAGGTATTGGTGGGTGAGCTTCCCCTTAAACACCTTTAGGATGACAGAGAATTGCCAAGGGGCGTAAATGGATGCTTCTCTTCTAGGGCTAGGTTGATTAAATGCCCTTTCATCTCAGAAGGTTCTGTGCCGGGATCAACTAATTCCATCGGTTGGTCAGTAGGGGTAAGGAGATTTGAAGTAACATCTTTGTAAGAGAGTTTATTTTCTATTGATAGATGATGAGAATTGGGGAAGAAAGTAGAATGACAGTGGAGAGGGTAAGGATAGGACACCTAAGTTAGAGAGGGATGAGAGCTTCTCTCTCTAACCCATCTTCAGCTTCATCCATTTTATTCACTCGAGATTCTTTTACTATGACTATTTTTGGTGTTGTTTACGACTATTTTTTTCAATGATTAAAACTTTAAATTTTGTGAAAATTGTCTTGTATAAAAGTACTAGATACCGAGGGTGTTTTTTTGCCTCAATTTATGTGATACAAATAAAATTTAGATAATTAATCATATTTTTAATATGCTTTTAGATATTTTAAGTTGTTAATAATTATAATTTTCAACACTTTTTTTATGTAATTTTCAAATAATATATGTTATACACCTTGTTCAAACTTTTGTGGGATTGATAGTCAATTATATTTTTTAAATAATTTAAATTTTAAATTGTTGTAATTTATAATAATTTTTCGTCTATTCTACTAATTAGAAGTGACATAGTAAAATTGTTATAAAAAATACTTGTCAAAAAAATTTAAGTGGTCCATATAAGACGCCAAGTTAATTTAAAAGATCGAGAGTTAATTTAATTTTATATCTATTTTATGTTTTATTATTGATTATTAATTTTTTAATACTTAGATGACTTATAATAATTAATTATGGATAATATAGTAAAATCACGATTGAAGCAACTGAAACAGTGTTATCATTAGTGTCTATTTTACTTTATTTATTAAATATTATTACTTTCTAATACGTAAATAACTTATAATAATTAATTAGGGTGATATAGTAAAATTACGGTTAAAGCACCTGAAGCAGGCATGTCGATCATGATCAACCTGCTTCAGTTGCTTCATTGTCACTAATCATATAGGAGAATTACTTTAAAAAGATACCTGTGAAAATAATTAAGAGGGTCTCAGATAAGTCGTTAAGTTAATTTAAAACATCAAGAGTTAATTTTTATTTTATATCTATTTTACATTTTATTTTAAATATTATTAATTTTCTAATACTTAGATGACTTATAATAATTAATTAAGGGTGATACGATAAAATTACGGTTGAATCAGCCGAAGCAGACATGTCATAAATGTCTATTTTTTTTAATTAAATATTATTAGTTTTCTAATATGTAATAACTTAGTTTTGAGATGGGCCAACCTGTAATCTATTTTTCCCCATATATATATATATATATATATATATATATATATATATATATATATATATATATATATATATATATATATATATATATACTAGTTTTATAAGGCCCGTGCTAAGCCCGGGCTCAAACTCAAATGAATTGATATTTTATGTAATAACATGATTTAAAGTAATATAAAATAATTATAATTCTCAAAGATCATAAAAATTGAAAAATATTAACATTTTATGAATTTATGAGCATATAATTTATTTGGTTATAGCTAGAAATATATTTATTTAAAAATTTTGATACCTTTTTCTTCCTTCTCTAATATTCTCTATTCGAGTTCTTCTCTACAACCAGGAAGATGAAGAGAAAAGTCGTCAAAAGGGTCAATTGTTTTCCCTTAGTCTTCTTGTCTGTGATGGAAAAAACATAATTTTATTTATAATGTTATGAGGCAAGAATTTATGCTAGTTAAATGTTGTGCTTTAAGTTTAATTTTATATTAAATTAAGAAAAAAAATAAACTCATCAAAATAAGCATCGAGAATCAATTATTTTTTTATATACAATTTATGCTAAACAAAATTAATTCTCAATTAACCAAAAAAGAGATTTTAAAAATAGTTTAATCTTTATTCATAATACTGCCTTAATATTTAACATTATCAATAATTTTAAGTTTTAGTATAAAATATGTTAAATATTTTCAATAACAATGAATAAAATTGTCCACACAAAAATTCTATTCATATCATAAAAAATAATTAGAAAATAAATGAAAATCATACTTAATTCGACAAAATAAAATATAATCTCATATAATCACTAATTTTGACCCCTCTCTTTTAGCTCTTCTTCATTTTCAAGGTATTTGTACAAACTTATTTCATACAAAAAAATAAAATGATTAAATATAAATACTAAGAAAGAAGGAAAAAAGTGATCGATTGTTCATGCAATAGAAGAAAGTTCTCCACAATCATAATATATTTTTCGGTTTTAAACTACATTAAATAAAAGTTCATGTAAAATATTAATTTTGTTAAGACTATTTTAATATTTTGAAGTAATTAAATAATCAATTTTGATTAAAAATAATAAAAATTAGTCAAAATTAAAGCTTTTGGGTCTTGTTGTCGGATAACTATTATCAAAATCTCGTATAAATAATATCACTGAAAGATGATTCACAAACATTAAGTAAAAGTAAAAAAATAATTATTAAATATTTGACGTTTATATTTTGTAATTGACTTGATTAAATAATACGTAAGTATGAGAAACAAAACATTATAACGAAAGCTTCTAAGAGTGATTTACCGATTAATTAACAGGGGAATTTGAATAGTTCACTTGATTGAGAATTTACATTTTTACTTTATTGATAAATATTTAATTTTTCACTTTGTAATCTCCTCCTCAATTCTCCTTCATCTACTCCTAATTGTTTTTTCAAAAAAAAAAAAATAGTTAAACAATAGGAATTACAAGAAAAAACTAAATAATAGTTTCTCAATTCATGACATATGCACTAAGTATAAATGTCCATATGGCAAGAAAGAAAATAAAATAACTTCATCTTTATCATCTAATGTGTCATAATTTTAGAGGATTAGAAATTAATTAAAATTACTATAATAGCCTTGTGAGGACTACCAAAAATTGGTATTCTCTCTTATATATAATAGTAATAAAAGCACAATTACATTTTGTTTCGATTGAGAATGCGGTAACACATCTTTTCTGAGATATTTAAAAGAAATTTAAGGGGGCGACTCTCTTTGGCCAATTTATGGTAATAATCTAATTTCATTAATTCAAATCAATACGTATAGACAGAGGTTATTAAGTGCGATGTATTTGAGCGAAGAAAGCAAATATGCTTCTAAATCAGTGTATGTCAAGACCGAGAATGTGATTACGCATCTAGGTTAAGGCCAATGTTCTTTATTTTGTTAGTTTAATATTGGTAGGTTTTAAAGTTTGTAAGTTTTTTTTTTTTCAAAATTAAAGGAACATAACTATGCACAACCTTATTGCTTTCTCATTGAACTTTAGTTAGTAATATTAGCTATGTAATCTTTGCTTCTTTCTAGGATTTATGCATGTACATGTTAGATTTTGATTTTATTTAAATTTCGTAAATTTGAAAATTGAATTTTTGTGTTTCACTATTTATCTTCAATATTTATAATAGAGATTGCGACTGCTGTCTGATCGGAAGATATGACGATGATGAGTTGGTAAATGTTTTCTGTCTTCGACATGTTTTTTAGCTTGTGTTTTCATTATCAATACCGACATAATATATACTTTATATGTATGTATGTATGTATGTATAAATTAAAAAAAAAATAAACTCATCAAAATGAACATTGAGAATCAATGAACTTCTTATATACAATTTATGCTAAACAATATTAATTCTCAATTAACCAAAAAAGAGATTTTAAAAATAGTTTGATCTTTATTCATAATATTGCCTTAATTTTTAACATTATCAATAATTTTAAGTTTTACTAAAAAATATGTCATATATTTTCAATAGCAATGAATAAAATTATCCACACAAAAATTATATTCATATCATAAAAAATAATTAGAAAATAAATGAAAATCATAATTAATTCGACAAAATAAAATATAAACCCATATAATCATTAATTTTGACCCCTCTCTTTTACCTCTTCTTCAGTTTCAAGGTATTTGAACAAACTTATTTCATAGAAAAAATAAAATGATTAAATATAAATACTAAGAAAGAAGGAAAAAGTGATCGATTGTTCATGCAATAGAAGAAAGTTCTCCACAATCATAATATATTTTTTAGTTTTAAACTATGTTAAATAAAAGTTCATATAAAATATTAATTTTGTTAAGACTATTTTAATATTTTGAAGTAATTAACTAATCAATTTTGATTAAAAATTAGTCAAAATTAAAGCTTTTGGGTCTTGTTGTCGGATAACTATTATCAAAATCTCGTATAAATAATATCACTGAAAGATGATTCACAAAGGATGAAGTAAAAGTAGAAAAATGATTATTAAATATTTGACGTTTATATTTTGTAATTGACTTGATTAAATAATATGTAAGTATGAGAAACAAAACACTATAACGAAAGCTATTAAGAGTGATTTACCGATTAATTAACAGGGGAATTTGAATAGTTCACTTGATTGAGAATTTACATTTTCACTTTATTGGTAAATATTTAATTTTTCACTTTGTAATCTCCTCCTCAATTCTCCTTCATCTACTCCTACTTGTTTTTTCAAGAAAAAAAATAGTTAAACAATAGAAATTACAAGAAAAAACTAAATAATAGTTTCTCATTTCATGACATATGCACTAAGTATAAATGTCCATATGGCAAGAAAGAAAATAAAAGAGATAATACATAAATATGACCCAAAACTTGATACCAAATTATAAGTTTGATCTTAAACTTTGATAGTGCACAAATAGGACCTTTAACTATTCAAAACCTGAACAAATATGACCTCCGATTTTGCAACCCCATGCGTGAGTTTCACTCGCCCCTACGTGGAAAGGTAATCCAATCACACAGTATCACGTCGTTAAAAGGGCTGACTTGGAGGGAGGTCATATTTGTGCAGTTTTGAATAGTTAAAGGTCATATTTGTGCACTGTCAAAGTTTTATTTTTTGGGTTAAAACGGCATCATTTTTTTTTTATTATTATTATTAATATTATTTTATTTATTTCTATAACAGCAACACCTAGTTTTTTTTTAATTAAAAAATCGAACCCGCGCAGTAGGCTGAAGGAAGCGCCCAAGAAGAGCAAATAACACCATTGGGCTATCTAAGTGCCTTGTTTCATGTGGTTCAACATTAATATATGTACATAAATATAGATTTTCTACCTTATATATATAACATTTTTTTTATCGAGGGGGTTCGGGTGAACTCCATGACAACCACGTAGGTCCGCCCCTGCATTAATTTAATAATATTTTAATAAGATTAATTTAATAACATTGTAATAACGTTAATTTGATAACGTTAATTTAATATACTACTACTACTATCCTTAATAACGTTAATTTAATAACGTTTTATTAAAACTATAATTTTTTTTATTATTAGTATAGTTTCATCTTTAATTTAATATTTAAATAAATTATATTTAGATATATTGTATAACTTAAATTCAGCCTCTGCTTTATAATATATATGCATACCCGCGCGATTTTTTCGTATGAGGCTGACCCACCTAATTAATAAATCTTCAATATTGCTCTTTTTCTGCAATGACAAAAGAAATTAGATTTCATTTTCATCTTTGAGCCAATAATAAAGAAAAAATAATAGTGAAAAGACATTTAAAGGTCATATTTGTGCAGTTTTGAATAGTTAAAGGTCATATTTGTGCACTGTCAAAGTTTAAGGTTGTATTTATGTATTATGCCCTTAGATTTTTAGCTGGACGTGCCCAGTTTTGCGTGTTGAACACGCATTTTGTCACGTAGGATCGGAGGTCATATTTGTGCAGTTTTGAATAGTTACAGGTCATATTTGTGCACTGTCAAAGTTTAAGGTCAAAATTATAATTTGGTGTCAAGTTTAGGGTCATATTTATGTATTATCTCAAAATAAAATAACTTCATCTTTATCATCTTATGTGCCATAATTTTAGAGGATTAGAAATTAATTAAAATTACTATAATAGCCTTGTGAGGACAACCAAAAACTGGTATTCTCTCTTATATATAATAGTAATAATAATAATTAAATATAAAAATAGTAATTATTAAAATTTCAATTAGAGATAGAATAAACAAAAAATTTCTTGTGAGGACTAAACAAATTAGGTCTGTCTTATTATTGTTGTTGTTATTTTCACATAAAAGAAGACCACAAATTTTGAATTTATTTTTAATTGGTTAGATAAAGATCTCTCGTGGTGTCACTTTCACTTGTTTTATGACTCATCACTTTTTGCACGGCATTTACTAAGTCGATATAATTGATCAAATTTACTAAAATGGGTGAAAGTTTGCAAATCATTAAAATTTAATTAGGATTAAAATGGATAAAAGAAATATATGTGAGGATTACCAAATTCAAAGATCCTCCCTTATATATAGTTATAAAATGAAGTTTCACAAGGCCCGTGCTAAGCCCGGACCCAAACTCAAAGTATAAAAATAATAATTTTAATTTAAAAATATAGTTTATATTATCTATTTTTACTTTATAAGTAGTATATATAATGATCCATTAAATAAGTCTTGTAGATAAATTTTCATAATTATTAGAGTTGTTAATCACATAATTGGATAATTTTAAATAAAAAATATTATTTATGAGAAAGAAGATATTAACAGAGAATTGAAATATACCAAAAAGCTACAAGTAATATATTGTATAATAACAACAACAACAAAAACAACAAACCCAGTGAATTCCCACCAAGTGGGGTCTGGGGAGGGTAAAATGTACGCAGTCCATACCGCTACTTTTGAAAAAATAGAGAAGTTATTTCCGATAGACCCCCGGCTCAAGATCAGGAATAGTTAACACGGTCATAGTAATACCTAAAGAAGAATGGATGGCATAACCGAGATAAGAAATGAGAAATAATACAAATAGAACTAAGAGAGCCATGAAAATAAGAGCAATACAAAAGTAAAAAACAGTAAATAAGAAATAATAAAAGGTCACCCCCTCGTAGTAGCATACACTAACGGCTCCTACCAGTGAGCACAGTCATAAGCTTACTAAGCTGGCTACACCAGATCTCCCTAACGACTAGCTATAACCTACACACGCATTAACATTCTACCCTAATCCGCGACCTCCACACCTTCTTATCTAGAGTCATGTCCTCAGAAAGTTGTAACAACCCCATATCTTGCCTAATCATTTCTCTCCAGTATTTTTTCGTCCTAACTCTACTCCTCCTGAAACCATCCAAAGCTAGCCTCTCACACCTACGAACTGGGGCATCCGTGCCCCTCCTCATCACATGCCCAAACCATCTCAGCCTTCCTTCCCGCATCTTGTCTTCCACCGAAGCCACTCCCACCTTCCCCCGTATAATCTCATTTCTAACTCTATTTTCTCTAGTAAGTCCACACATCCAATGCAACATTCTCATTTTCATTGCCTTTAATTTTTGGATGTGGGAGTTCTTGACTGGCCAATACTTCGCACCATACAGCATGGACGAACGAACTGCCACTTTGTAGAACTTGCCTTTAAGCTTTAAGGGCACCTTCTTATCACACAACACTCCCGAGGGGAGCCTCCACTTCATCCAACCTACTCTAATACGTTTAGAAACATCTTCATCAATCTCACAATTCTCCTGAATCATAGACCCAAGATACTTAAAACTATCCCTCTTACAAACATCCTGGGAATCCAACCTCACCACCACCCTGTCCTCCTGCTTCGAGCCACAAAACTTGCATTCCAAATACTCCGTCTTGGACCTACTCAACCTAAACCCCTTAGATTCGAGGGTTTGCCTCCAAACCTCTAATTTTTTATTCACTCCCTCCCCCCTCCCCCTCCCGAATCTCATCAATTAGCACTACATCATCTGCAAATAACATACACCAAGGCACCTCATCTTGAATACTCTGTGTTAACACGTCCATTACCAGCGCAAACAAAAATGGGCAGAGAGTCGATCCCTGGTGCAACCCTGTCTCTACCGGGAAATGATCAGAGTCTCCTCCCGCCGTCCTCACTTGAGTCTTTCCTCCCTCGTACATGTCCTTAATCACTCTGATGTACGCTATCGGGACCCCTCTCACTTCCAAGCATCTCCAAAGAACCTCCCTCGGGACTTTGTCATAAGCCTTCTCCAGGACGATGAACACCATGTGTAAATCCCTCTTCCTTTCACTATACTTTTCTACCAATCTTCTCACCAAGTGAATTGCCTCTGTCGTCAAGCGACCAGGCATAAATCCAAACTGATTCTTCGAAATGGACACGACCCTCCTCAATCTCCGCTCAACCACCCTCTCTCAAATCTTCATAGTGTGACTCAATAGATTAATACCCCTATAGTTGTTGCAACTCTGAATATCACCCTTGTTTTTATACAATATTGTATAATAATATAATTTAAAATATTTAATAATTACGCTTCGTCGAAGATCATAAATAGAAAAAGATATTGATATTTTTATAAAATTTGCGACTATTTATTTCTTAGCTATAGATAAAAATAAATTTACTTTGATATTTACTGTATTTTAGTATTCCTCATGATTTTAGTGGCAATAGTTTCTGCAAATTATATTTTTTTCATCTTATAGAATCATCTGGAAAAATAGTCAATGTTTTCAAATTTATATTATAATGATTATAACCTTAATTAAGAGCCTTTCTATAAATTAACTTAATAAAGATATTAAATGATAATTGTATTACATTAATATATTACTCCATTCGATCTATTTACTTATTATGTTTATTTTTTACACACCCCTCACAAGAGTAATCTAATCATCCCATTTTAATTATTGATTTATACTTTTTTCATGTCCACTACGAGAAAAAATAAATGCAAGATATTATTTATTATACTATAATATCAAAAGAACTATAAGGTTATAGTCGAAATTATTGAAAAATTTATTTTTTTTATTAAAAGTTAGCTTAAAATCTTTTTTGAGTTAAAGTGATTGTTGATTTAAAATGAAAGGTGTTTTAATTAAATAGTAATCTAACAGGTGGCAAGAAGAAATCAATTATAAAAATTCAAGTGGAATGGTCTTAATTAATAAAAAGAATAAGGGTGAAAATGAAAATATGTAATAAAAAAACACTTTTAGTTGCCTTATGTAGTAATTTCATTTCACCAAAAAAATTAAAATACCAAAAAAGTCCTTGTGAGGACTACCAAATCTCAAGATCCTCTCTTATATATATAACTAGTCGCATGAGGCCCGTGCTAATCCCGGACCTAAACTACATTAACATTTATATTTATAAAGATTTTTTTTGTTACTTTGCTTTTTGTTTGTTTTTTATATGATATAATATTAGTTAGAAGTAGTTCAATAGTTTCTCAATATTTCTAAAATATTAAATAACATATTTGTTTTAATTTTTTGTCCTATTTTTGTTACTTCGTTTCGTTTAAGAAAGAATGCCTCTTTTGTTTTTAGGAAACTGTTTAAGACTACAAGATTGAAAGATATGTTGGTCCTTTCCATATATTTTTAATTTAAAATCACAAAATACAAAAATATTTGTTACATTTTAAAAGCTCGTGCTAAGTCAAAATCAGATTAAAAAAATTGAAATAGAGGGAGTAAAAGTATTTGTAAGTTAAACAAAACTTTTTCAAACAAATGGGTGCGTTAAAACTCTTATCCTTTATATTTTACTTAAAATTTTTGAATGAAAATCTTTAATGATCTAAATTGAATTTTGTCTTACATTGAATTAACTTCATTAATTTTTTCTCAATTCAATTTATATTGGCTAGCATAGTTTTTAATTAAAAAGTATGGTATTTAAATAATATGAAAAATATTTGATGCTACAAATTATTGTATGATCACATTAGTAAAGTTAATTTATAAATAAATATAGCATTTAAGTTAAATTATTACAAATCTAATTCAACAAAATATTTTTGTAGATGTTCCTTCAATTGGTGAAGGCTTAAAAAGTTATTAAAGCTTCAATTAGGGGTAAAAAGACAAAATAGTGTTCCTTGTGAGGATTAAAAAAAATAGATTTTCTATCTAATTATTATTTCCATATAAAAAAATACTACAAAATTTTGAATAGCTCATAATTTTTTATTTGGTTTGATAAATAGTTTTTTTTGGTGTCACTATGTAACGCCCCGTATTCAAGTACGTGTATTGGCGTATTCAAGTACGTGTATTAGTCTTATTTATATGGAATTAATTTTATTCTATTTTATTTATACCGGAATTTGCCTGTCGATGGTTCCATACGAAGGTTATTGAATAAGCTTTCCAAAAACGGATAGGTTTCGGATATAATCGAGCACGTTCGAAACTATAAAACGGTGGCCGGGATATTGGGAATAGTAAATGTGCAGGAAAATTTCCTGCACTCAAACTACTGAGGCCAGCCAATTTTTTGGGTAAACTTTGAACGATCATAACTCCATTAATATAATGAACTGGGAGAGTATCAACCTATTAAAAGAAAGATCTTTGAGTCTTCTTTCCAATGCAATTGGTTTCATCCAAATCCAACATCTGAGTAAGGAGTTATACTCGTTTTACTTCAACCTCTCAAAACAGATTTTTAGGGTCAACCTTAAACGACCATAACTCCTTGTACATGACGAACTGGGTGGCCTACTTTATATGAAATGAAATCCCTTTGAATTATATTTCCAACGATACCAATTTCACCCAAATACGATATCAGAGCAAAGAGTTATGGTCGATCTACTTTAGCTTATCAAAACAGTCCACCAAAGGACAGATTTGACATTATTTAAATTTTAAAGGCACTTTGGTCATTCCCTATGATATTATGGACGGGAATATGTGTATATATACATGTATATGAGTTCAAAAACTCATTTTCATCATCAATCATTGAGAAAGAACAAACCCTAGCCAAATTTGACCTTTAAATTACTTTTGATTCAACCGTAGAAACTCCAAAGTAATCCGATAACTGCGTTTGTCATCTCGAGAGCTTCGAATGACACCTATTATTTGTGAAAACAGGATTGCATAATCAAGAGGTGAATTCTAAGGTATGAATATTGTTTGCCTTTGTTCTATTCCATATGTATATGTGTGATAGAGGATTATATGTATTGGTTGTTATTGAAAAGTGATGGAAATAGAGTTATGGACTATTTTGCATGGTTTGGTTGTATGGAATTGTGGAAGGTGGATATGGTAATTGAGTTATGGAAGGTGGATATGGTGATATACTATTGAATTGATGATTATTTATGTCTATGGCTCAATTTGGTTTAATGGATTGGTTGGAAGGATAAATGAATCCAAACTTGATATTGGAGGATGTTGTATGAATATGCATGGCATGTGAATGTAATTGGAGTATAAGAGGGTTAAAGTGACACCCTTTATGGTGTAATTAAGGCTTACTACTTAACCACTAGTTTGGTGAATTCAAATAATTGAATTGTGACATTTGGTCGCTAATACTAGATTGCTATATATGTTCATTGTAGATAAGTGATCCGAAAAGACGAGAAGTCCATTTGGGACTAGAATTGAAGGTTGACAGTCAGGTATGTAAAGCATACTCTATACCATATATTTGGCATGAAAGTGAACAATTGTTCTATTAAGAAAGTTTCCAAAGTTATTTAATAACATGTGATCCATAATGATTTTGTATGATGTCCTACGTTACCAATGAACTTGTTTCCACCCTACAAGATGTCAAGACATTCCAATACTTACTTGTTTTCCAAATCTTACATATTTATTGCACTAATGAATGTCAGAAGGTATCCGGTTACTCGAACAAGATCCATGTGCTATTAATGACTCCAAAACATTTCATTGATATACCAATAAGTTCCTACTTCATTGTTATGGCATTGATGACTCCAAAACACTTTATTGATGTGCCAATGAGTTCTTACTTCATTGTTATTGCATTGATGGTCTATTTATATGTCTCTTATTGATGTATCATTGTTTGAAAGTATCAAAAATGTGGTGGCGACTGAAATAACAATCTCAAAGATTAATTGAATTAAGTGATGGAAGTTCTCTCTTATCGGGTGGTATTCCAGGGGCATAAGCGTATCATGGGTCGATCCCTATTTATGTGTTTATGGGTGGTATCCCAGGGGCATAAGCCTAGCATGAGTCGATCCCAGTTGATATGTACTGGAGGCAGCCTAATGGTCACAGTACAGTACAGTAATGATTACAAAGATGATAAGAACGAAGGTAAAGTGATTGAATAAATACAATGTACAGGTTGTCACAAGTTCTAGTAAGTGTGGTCCACTCCTATTACGATTTATTCACTTGTTTCTAATTTCTATTGAGCTCCTATATCATATGTGATTATCTACAGCTTTACATACTCAGTACATATTTCGTACTGACGTCCCCCACGGGGGACCTGTATTTCATGCTGCAGGCACAGGTACCTCAGCTCATACACCACACAAGTAGAAGCCAGGATACCCAGCTGCTTTTGGTGAGCTCCAGTTTGCTTCGGGCTTTCCGTGTCATATCCAGTCACTTTTGGTATTGTATAAAAGTTAGTTATATGGCGGGGTGTGTCCCGACCTTAGTTAAACTCTGTGTATTGTCTAGAGGCTTTGTAGACCTAATGTACAGTCAAGGTGGTATTTTGTTAATAGACGTGATGGCTCCAACGGCCAAGTATTGTATATACATATATATGTGTGCTCGAGCTTATACAGGTGATTATTTCCTTTTATATGCGACATGATGCTGTCCGAATTTTGGGTTGTCATAGAGGTATGCATGGGAAGTATAAGGTTATGAGCTGGTTCTCCCGGGCCTCCTCGGTTACGGGTGCCAGTCCGCCCTAATAGGATTTGAGGCTTGACAAAAGTGGTATCAGAGAAGTTCGTCCTAGTAAGTCTACAAAGTCGTGTCTATGTAGAGTCTTGTTTATCGGTGTGTCGTGCACCGCATCTATAAACAGGAGGCTATGGACATTTAGGAATTGTTTTTTTTCTTCATGTCTTAGATTGTACGATAGAGCCTATATTGTATATGAAGTCATAGTTGACCACTGAATCAGTTTGTTTCTCTTATTATAGTAATGATGCCGGTTACCAGAAGCAAGAATACCAGTAAGCAAGTAGATGTGGCTGCCGGAGAGGGGACTAGTAAGTCACCCACTATACCAGCTAATCAAAGTGAGGCTCCAGCTGAGCATGCATCAGAAACTTCCCCCAGTCCGGAAGAAATAAGGGGGAGGAGAACTATATCCCCAGAGCCACCTATTAATGTTGTTGATCAAGATCTTAGAAATGCAGTGCAACTTTTAACTCGTATCGTTGCTGGGCAAGCTCAAGGGCAAGCCATTCCTACCACGGGTCCTAGTGGTACAGATAGGGCGGCTAGCCTTCGAACACAGGATTTTCTTAAGATGGATCCTCCCACTTTTACTGGATCAGATCTTAACGAGGACCCACAAGACTTTATTGATCAAATTCAAAGGGCCTTGGATGTTATGCATGTAATGGGTAGAGAGACAGTGGAGTTAGCGGCGTATAGATTTAAAGGGGAGGCTATATATTGGTATGAGGACTGGAAACGATCTAAGGGTATTGATGCACCCCCAGCTACTTGGAAAGAGTTCAAAGAGGCATTTCTTGATCATTATCTTCCATTCGAGATTCGTCAGGCCCCTGCAGATCAGTTTTTAAATCTTCTTCAGGGGAATATGAGCGTGAGGGAGTACAGTCTCCGATTTAATTCCTTGTCGAGATATGCTCCTAATGTTGTAGCTACTATGGATGACAGAGTTCATCAATATGTGGATAGGGTAGATCCATATCTGGTTAGAGATTGTACTATTGCTGCTTTGAACAAAGATATGGACATAGCAAGGATCCAAGCTTTTGCATAGAAAATGAAAGATCAGAGGCAGAGGAGAAGAACACAGGAATTAGAAAGAGGATATTCCAAGACGGCCAGATCTACAGGGAAGTTCATGGCATCCCAAGGAGGGTTCAGACCACAGTTTTCTGCTAGACCACCTAGGCCATTATCTTCTTATTCTGCAGCGAGTGCCTCACCACAGTTCCAAGGTTCCAGAGGAAATCAATTTGGGCACAGAAGTGAGAGTCAGAGTTCACGGACAGTGGGGTACCAAGGGCAAGGGAATATGAGCCAATCGAGACCTCCTCGAGAGCCATGCAATAAATATGGAAGGTATCATTTGGGCGCATGTCGGCTGGGGACCAATGTTTGCTTTTGGTGCGGTATGTCGGGGCATATGATGAGGGAATTCCCACGAAGGGACATAGGGGGTATGGCACGACCTACGAGGTCATTTGTTGCATCATCATCATCGATGCCTTATTCAGGAAGGGGTGCACAACCAATGGGTCATGTTAGAGGTGATAGAGGAGCCACGAGTTCTAGCGGGGCTCTAAATCGTACGTATGCTCTAGCGGATCGACATAATTTAGAGGCTTCCCCAGATGTGGTTACGGGTACGTTGTCTATCTTTTCATTCGATTTATATGCCTTAATTGATTCCGATTCTACATTATCTTATGTTACTCCATTGGTTGCTGGAAAGTTCAGAAGAATATCCAAACTGTTAGTTAAGCCATTTGAAGTGTCCACACCGGTTGGGGAATCTATTATAGCTAGAAGGGTTTATCAAAACTGCATAGTAACTGTTTGTGGTCGTGATACGATGGCTGATCTTGTGGAGTTAGAAATGGTAGATTTTGATGTTATAATGGGTATGGACTGGTTGGCGTCTTGTTATACCACAATTGATTGATGCACGAAAAAGGTATATTTCCATTTTCCAAATGAATCAGTCCTTGAATGGAAAGGTGAAATTAGCGCGCCAAGAGGTAGATTTATTTCTTATTTTAAGGCAAGAAGAATGATTTCCAAGGGATACATATATCATTTAGTTAGAGTAAGGGATACAGAAGCGGAGCCACCAACTCTTCACGTTGTTCCGGTGGTAAATAAATTTTCTGATGTATTTCCTGAGGATCTTCCAGGTTTGCCTCCTGAACGAGAAGTAGAGTTTGGTATTGATGTAATACCAGGCACCCAACCAATCTCCATTCCTCCGTATAGAATGGTCCCAGCAGAATTACGAGAATTGAAAGAGCAATTGAAAGATTTGCTAGAGAAGGGATTCATAAGGCCTAGTATGTCCCCTGGGGAGCACCAGTGTTATTTGTGCACAAAAAGGATGGTTCGCTGAGGATGTGTATTGATTATCGACAATTGAATAAGGTGACTATTAAGAATAAATATCCTCTCCCAAGAATTGATGATTTATTTGATCAGTTACAGGGCGCCAAGTGTTTTTCTAAGATTGATTTGAGGTCAGGTTACCACCAAGTGAGGGTCAAAGAGAAGGATATACCTAAGACAGCTTTCCGAACACGGTATGGTCACTATGAGTTTCTAGTTATGTCATTTGGGCTAACAAATGCACCCGCAGCTTTTATGGATTTGATGAATAGGGTTTTTAAGCCATTCCTGGATGTATTTGTGATAGTTTTTATAGATGATATTCTAGTTTATTCTAGATCAGAAGAGGACCATGCCAATCACTTACGACAGGCATTGCAGACTCTTCGTGATTGTAAGCTTTATGCAAAGTTCTCTAAATGTGAGTTTTGGTTAAAGTCGGTGGCATGTTTAGGTCATATTGTATCTAGTGAAGGGATAAAGGTTGATGCTCAAAAGATAGAAGCTGTGAAGAACTGGTCAAGACCCACAACGCCTACGGAGATTCGTAGTTTTCTCGGGTTGGCCGGTTATTATAGAAGGTTTGTTAAAGGCTTTTCTTCCATTTCAGCACCCTTAACTAAGCTAACCCATAAAGCATCCAAATTCCAATGGAATGATGCCTGTGAGAAGAGTTTTCAAGATTTAAAGAACAAGTTGATTTCTACACCCGTGTTGGTACTTTCAGAAGGCACTGAAGGGTATACAGTGTATTGTGATGCTTCCAGAATTGGTTTAGGATGTGTATTGATGCAGCATGGTAAGGTAATAGCATATGCTTCTAGACAATTGCGGCCACATGAGAAAAATTATCCTACACACGATCTTGAGCTGGCAGCAGTTATTTTTGCTTTAAAGATATGGCGCCACTACTTATATGGGGTTCATGTTGATATATATACTGACCATAAGAGCTTGCAATATATTTTTAATTAGAAGGATCTAAATTTAAGGCAGCGGAGATGGCTTGACCTATTAAAGGACTATGATGTTGATATCTTGTACCATCCAGGGAAAGCAAATATGGTAGCTGATGCGTTAAGTCGTAAGGCTATGATAGCACCTATAGAAAGGCAAGGGATGATTAAAGATCTTCACCAGTTAGCTAGTTTGGGAGTTCGCCTTCTTGAAACTCCAGACAAAGAGCTTATCGTACATAATGCTGCGGAATGTTCATTAGTAGCTGAAGTGAAAGAGAAGCAATATGCAGATCCTATTTTATTACATCTTAAGGAGAACGTTCAGAGTGGTGTGACCAAGGCATTTGAGCTTACGCGAGAAGGAGTACTTCAGTGCCAAAACCGATTGTGTGTGCTGGATGTAGACGGGCTAAGAAAGAAGATTATGACAGAGGCACATTTTTCAAGGTATTTCATTCATCCAGGATCAACCAAAATGTATCTAGATTTGAAAGATATGTATTGGTGGAATGACATGAAGAAGATCATTGCAGAATTTGTAGCTGAATGTCCAAATTGTCAAAGAGTTAAAGTTGAGCACTAAAAACCCGGAGGTTATATGTAATGCATTGATCTTCCAAGCTGGAAGTGGGACATGATCAACATGGATTTCATTATTGGTTTACCTCGTACATCCCGGAAGTTTGATTCTATATGGGTGATTGTTGATAGGCTTACCAAATCCGCACATTTCCTACCAGTTAGGACCACTTACACAGTTGAAGAGTATGCGAAGATGTACATTAAAGAGATAGTCCGATTACATGGAGTGCCAATCTCTATTATATCAGATCGGGGAACCCAATTTACCGCAAACTTTTGGAAGTCTTTTCAGAGGTGTTTGGGAACACAAATGAAGTTGAGTACAACTTTTCACCCTCAAACAGATGGACAAGCAGAACGTACCATCCAAACACTTGAAGATATGTTACGAGCTTGTGTAATAGATTTTAAGGGCAACTGGGATGATCATTTACCTCTTATTGAGTTTGCCTACAATAATAGCTATCATTCAAGTATCAAAATGGCACCATATGAAGCTTTATATGGAAGGAAGTGTAGATCACCAATAGGATGGTTCGAAGTCGGTGAAACTCTTTTGTTCGTACCGGATCTTGTTTATCAAGCCATAGAGAAGGTTAAAGTAATTCAACAACGACTGAAAACAACCCAAAGTCGACACAAGTCATATGCGAATAGTAGAAGGAGAGGGCTAGAGTTTTCTATAGGTGATTGGGTATTTTTGAAGGTATCACCAATAAAAGGGGTAATGAGATTTGGCAAGAAAGGGAAGTTGAGTCCACGTTATATAGGCCCATATAAGATCACTCGAAGGTTTGGACAAGTTGCATATGAATTAGAGCTACCCCAAGAGCTCTCATCAGTACATCCGGTATTTCATGTGTCAATGCTTCGAAAGTGCATCGGAGATCCATCGCATATCACTTCTACTGAGGATGTGCAAGTTGCGGAAGATCTTACCTATGAGGAAGTGCCTATTGCTATTCTAGATCGCCAAGTTAAGAAGATGAGAAATAAAGAGATAGCATCGGTGAAAGTACGTTGGAGAAATCGTCAAAGGGAAGAGATTACATGGGAAGCTGAGGAAGAAATAAAATCTAAGTACCCTCATTTGTTCAAAGATGAAGAGGAAGTTCAAGAAACGGAGTTAGAACATTAACAAGTAAGTTTTTCTTTATATATGCATAGTATTTATGTGATGATGTGAATGTTAATGGTGGACTTGAACTTGTTTTGGTTGAATAACTACGCTAACATTCGAGGACGAATTTCCTAAAGGGGGGAAGGATGTAACGCCCCGTATTCAAGTACGTGTATTGGTGTATTCAAGTACGTGTATTGGTCTTATTTATATGGAATTAATTTTATTCTATTTTATTTATACCGGAATTTGCCCGTCGATGGTTCCATACGAAGGTTATTGAATAAGCTTTCCAACGATATAAAGATTTCCAAAAATAGATAGGTTTCGGATATAATCGAGCACGTTCGAAACTATAAAACGGTGGCCGGGATATTGGGAATAGTAAATGTGCAGGAAAATTTCCTGCACACAAACTACTGAGGCCAACCAATTTTTTGGGTCAACTTTGAACAATCATAACTCCATTAATATAATGAACTGCGAGAGGTGCGACCTATTAAAAGAAAGATCTTTGAGTCTTCTTTCCAATGCAATTGGTTTCATCCAAATCCAACGTCTGAGTAAGGAGTTATACTCATTTTACTTCAGCCTCTCAAAATAGATTTTTAGGGTCAACTTCAAACGACCATAACTCCTTGTACAGGACGAAATGGGTGTCCTACTTTATCTGAAATGAAATCCCTTTGAATTATCTTTCCAAGGATACCAATTTCACCCAAATACGATATCGGAGAAAAGAGTTATGGTCGATCTACTTTAGCTTATCAAAACAGTCTACCAAAGGACAGATTTGACATTATTTAAATTTTAAAGGCACTTTGGTCATTCCCTATGATATTATGGACGGGAATATGTGTATATATACATGTATATGAGTTCAAAAACTCATTTTCATCATCAATCATTGAGAAAGATCAAACCCTAGCCAAATTTGACCTTTAAATTACTTTTGATTCAACCGTAGAAATTCCAAAGTAATCCGATAACTGCGTTTGTCATCTCGAGAGCTTCGAACGACACCTATTATTTGTGAAAACAGGATTGCATAATCAAGAGGTGAATTCTAAGGTATGAATATTGTTTGCCTTTGTTCTATTCCATATGTATATGTGTGATAGAGGATTATATGTATTGGTTGTTATTGAAAAGTGATGGAAATAGGGTTATGGACTATTTTACATGGTTTGGTTGTATTGAATTGTGGAAGGTGGATATGGTAATTGAGTTATGGAAGGTGGATATGGTGATATACTATTGAATTGATGATTATTTATGTCTATGGCTCAATTTGGTTTAATGGATTGGTTGGAAGGATAAATGAATCCAAACTTGATATTGGAGGATGTTGTATGAATATGCATGGCATGTGAATGTAATTGGAGTATAAGAGGGTTAAAGTGACACCCTTTATGGTGTAATTAAGGCTTACTACTTAACCACTAGTTTGGTGAATTCAAATAATTGAATTGTGACATTTGGTCGCTAATACTAGATTGCTATATATGTTCATTGTAGATAAGTGATCCGAAAAGACGAGAAGTCCATTTGGGACTAGTATTGAAGGTTGAAAGTCAGGTATGTAAAGCATACTCTATACCATATCTTTGGCATGAAAGTGAACAATTGTTCTATTAAGAAAGTTTCCAAAGTTATTCAGTAACATGTGATCCATAATGATTTTGTATGATGTCCTACGTTACCAATGAACTTGTTTCCACCCTACAAGATGTCAAGACATTCCAATACTTACTTGTTTTCCAAATCTTACATATTTATTGCACTAATGAATGTCAGAAGGTATCCGGTTACTCGAACAAGATCCATGTGCTATTAATGACTCCAAAACATTTCATTGATATACCAATAAGTTCCTACTTCATTGTTATGGCATTGATGACTCCAAAACACTTTATTGATGTGCCAATGAGTTCTTACTTCATTGTTATTGCATTGATGGTCTATTTATATGTCTCTTATTGATGTATCATTGTTTGAAAGTATCAAAAATGTGGTGGCGACCGAAATAACAATCTCAAAGATTAATTGAATTAAGTGATGGAAGTTCTCTCTTATCGGGTGGTATTCCAGGGGCATAAGCCTATCATGGGTCGATCCCTATTTATGTGTTTATGGGTGGTATCCCAGGGGCATAAGCCTAGCATGGGTCGATCCCAGTTGATATGTACTGGAGGCAGCCTAATGGTCACAGGACAGTACAGTAATGATTACAAAGATGATAAGAACGAAGGTAAAGTGATTGAATAAATACAATGTACAGGTTGTCACAAGTTCTAGTAAGTGTGGTCCACTCCTATTACGATTTATTCACTTGTTTCTGATTTCTATTGAGCTCCTATATCATATGTGATTATCTACAGCTTTACATACTCAGTACATATTTCATACTGACGTCCTCCACGGGGGACCTGCATTTCATGCTGCAGGCACAGGTACCTCGGCTCATACACCGCACAAGTAGAAGCCAGGATACCCAGCTGCTTTTGGTGAGCTCCAGTTTTCTTCGGGGCTTTCCGTGTCATATCCAGTCACTTTTGGTATTGTATAAAAGTTAGTTATATGGCGGGGTGTGTCCCGACCTTAATTAAACTCTGTGTATTGTCTAGAGGCTTTGTAGACCTAATGTACAGTCAAGGTGGTATTTTGTTAATAGACGTGATGGCTCCAACGGCCAAGTATTGTATATACATATATATGTTTGCTCGAGCTTATACAGGTGATTATTTCCTTTTATATGCGACATGATGTTGTCCGAATTTTGGGTTGTCATAGAAGTATTCATGGGAAGTATAAGGTTATGAGCTGGTTCTCCCGGGCCTCCTCGGTTGCGGGTGCCAGTCCGCCCCAATAGGATTTGAGGCGTGACACACTATCACCTATTTTTATGACTCATCACTTTTGTGTTACATAAACCTATAGAATTTATCAAATTTACCAAAATGGTTGAAAATTTGCAAAGTCATTAAACCTTCGCTGAAGGATAAAATGGACAACAAAAATCATGTAAGGACTACAAAAGTTGGAGATCCTCCCTTATATATAGTCTACATATTGAGGGGCTCATGTTTTTTTGTTGCAATTTACGCGACACGAATAGAATCTAGATAATCAATCATATTTTTAGTATGTTTTTAGATATTTTAAGTTGTTAACTATTGTAATTTATAATACTTTATATGTAATTTTTAAATAATATATGTTACTTTCCTTGTCCAAATAATTGGAACATTGATATTCAATTATATTTAAAAGTAATTTAAGTTTTAATTATTGTGATTTATAATATTTTTTTCTATTTCAATTTAAGTGATACTGATATAATTTCGAGAGTCAGCCAAATATTTATATATTTTAATTTTTTTAAGTTGTTAATTATTGTGATTCATAGGACTTTTATATGTTTTTTTTTAAATATATAAAAAATTAAATTTTTCTAGATATTTTAAGTTGCAAACTATTGTAATTTATAATATTTTTTATGTAATTTTTAAATAATATATGTTATTCTCCTTCTCCAAACTTTTGTTGCATTAATAATTTAAGTTTTGTTATAAAACAATAAAGAATAAAGAATGATAACATGTTATAAAACAATAAAGAATAAAGAAGAAAAAAAGTATAGAGAATAGAAAGAGTAATTCTTATTTCTTCTTTTGAGGATTATTTACAATTAAGGAAACCCTTCTATTTAAAGGGGGAATTTGCCCTTAGTTTCACACTAAAAGACAAATACATCAAATCCTGATAGATATCAACTAGATCTTATTAGATCTTGATAGACATTCACTATAATGTAAATACATTTATAACACCCCCTTGAATATCTAGATAGATAATGTGCCTCGTTAAAGCCTTATTAGAAAAATCCAGTGGAAAAAAAATCTAGTGAAGAAAAAAGAGTACACATTTCTAACAATACGCATATTGGTTGCCTCATTAAAAACCTTACAAGGAAAACTTAGTGGGACAAAACCTCATAAGGGAAAAAGAGTACAACGCGTATTAACTCCCCCTAATGAGAACATCCTTGAACCTTTGTATCTCGATCTTGTACACCATCTTCTTAAAAGTTGTAATTGGAGAAGACTTGGTGAATAAATAAGCCACATTTTCACTTGAACGAATCTGTTGCACGTTGATATCACCATTTTTTTTGTATCTCATGTATGTAGAAAAGCTTTGAGGAAGTGTGCTTCATTCTATCTCCTTTTATGAATCCTCCATTAAGATGTGTTATGCATGATACATTATCTCCGTATAAAATTATGGGTAGATTGTTATATTTCACACCATATTTTTCTCGAATGAGATGTATCATGAACCTCAACCATACACATTCTCGGCTTGCTTCATGAATAGATATTATCTCAGCATGATTCGATGAAGTGGCTACGATAGGCTGCTTTGTATATCTCCAAGATATTACAGTACCACCACACATGAACATATAGCTTATTTGAGATCAAACTTTATGTAGGTCAGATAAGTACCCAAAATCAGCATGACCAATAAGACCGGGACTGCAAACTTGCTAACAAATTAACTAAAAAAAGGCTATATCAGGCCTTGTAGTATTTGCAAGATACATTAGTGCATAAATTGCACTAAGATATGGTACTTCATAACCAAAGAATTCCTCATTATTTTCTTGAGGTCGGAATGGATCCTTATTCAATTTTTCCATGTTTCTCATTTAAGCAAATACTCTATTGCTTTTGAAAATTCTCCAAGAGTTTCAATGATACTCAAATCATCAAATTATATCTTATGAAGATAATAAAAAGTTTTTTAGAAACTTTATATGCTTCAGGCATTTTGAATCCTTTAGGGATTTTCATATGGATGTTTGTCAAGTAACAATATCGAACATGTCAAGTGTGACATCTTCAAGTGTCTGGACTGCAAATCAAATAAGTTTTAAGATTACAAAAATGCATCCTTTCAGGTCACTTGATAAATATTTCTACATCAGCATGCTGAAATTAACGTGGAATTCAGATCCTCATAATCTTTTACAATATTGCGCCAATATTGTATCAAAGATATCGTCGACGATTTCTTATTTTGTATCGGTTCGCAATGCGACATAACATTTTGAGATCTCATCACTTTATTATTTTCAGGTACCCAAACCTCTCATAAGGTGTCATGAAATGTTATGTCGTAGGCTCTTCAAGAGCATATTGCCTTCTTATCATGATTATTTGCTCATTATTTTTTTTAAGGATTATTTTATTTGGAACCGATTGGTCTATCATGCTTCACGCATACATAGACTTTATCCTTTAAGGACACAAAATAGGAGCACTTGCAGCTAAATATGAGATGATTTCGACATTTGACTTGAATTATCTTTTGAATGAGGATCTGATGATAATTTCTAACATATTTCATAGCTGCTTATAATCTCCCCCTTATATTAGGAAAACTAATGTACATCCTCCATCTTCTTTGAGCAATCAATCTTTGTGCATCATGGTATATTTATTAATCGTATACCGCACATTAAAATTATTAGATGGAATAGTTGGTTCCTGACCTTGAACTAATTGAGAGGGAAGAAATAATCATAATATATTGGTCTAATGCATACAAGTGTTATTGTATGCAGTATATCATATTTCATACTAATACATGAAACTTTGTTCTCATTAGTAATGGTTCAACTATTTATAGAAGGCATTCAATGTTAAACCATCATCATCAAGATGAATTATCTTGATTACACAATCTGAAAATTATGCTCAATTTATATTGAACAAGTAACTTTATGAATGTCAAATGTAGGTTGACCATGAATGTACATGTGATCATCTTATTGATGCATCTTTTCAACATATCACATGATAGGTGAACGGACCCTTATTCACCTTTTATTCTTTTCAAATTTCGAGGGATCCAATCCTAAAATTAGTTGGTCCAACCAACTTATCATGAGAACAAATAACATTAAAGTTCATGAAGATTTTTTAATTCTCCAATATATGTTCAATACTCAGTATGCACATCTTCGGGATATCGCAATCGTTCATGTCAACTTATAAACTTTTAATCTAGCAAACTCCAAGTTTACCATGACATGTACCTTTTTACTTTAGTAAATTTCAAATTTACTATTACATGAATAAATTTCAGATTTACTACTTTAGAAGTAGATTTTAAAATAACTCTTCTCGATTATTCTGTCGCATTAGGAGGTGAGTTCTGAAGCCATCACAATCAAGTTTACATTTGTTGATAAGCTTCACTAAATATAATCACATTCACCGAGGGAATGGATCTATGCTTATAACAATTAAAATTCTCATTCCCATGAATGAAATATAATCGTGTCTTAAGCCTATCAAATTGATAGCTTATAACCTCTTTTATGATATTGCTACTTCAGGAGCAAATCGAGGCATACATATGATCTAGAGAATTTTTCTCTCGCATATCTTATGATCATAATAGGCGTGTGACAATATCATCACTTTTGATGATCATTATCATATTGTCCCTCCACGCATATATTCGTGCATTTAATCACTTGTCTTCTTTTAGACATATTATGCACTGCTATCATATACACTTCAAGAAAGAAGTAAGTTGTCATATTTCACACTTATCATATATTGCTACCACATTCACTTCATGGAATGAAACATATTCAATGGGACATATTTCATGACTTTTCATTAAAAACACATTATTTTGCCTTAGCCATCATAATATCATCAATATGGTGCATTGAGATTCAAAAACTCAATGTCTTACCCATATAAAGGCGTTTTAGGCATAAATTGATGGAACTTAAACCCAACATATTATCATCCCTTTTGATAATATTGTTCTTGAGGAATAAATTTAAAACTTAAATGGTTCCAAACCAATTATTTTTCCTCAAATCCAACAATAATTATATTATTAGTAACAAAAGAAAAATAACATAAGGAATTACTAACCTTGAAATTACCTTTAGATTTATAATCTCATCTTGTTTGGTAATCTCATTTTGTTTGGTAGAGTCTCGTGCTGATAACTTCTTCCATTTATAGGGGGAATTTGCCCCTAGTTTCACACTAAAAGACAAATACATCAAATCCTAATAGATATCAACTAGATCTTATTAAATCTTGATAGACATTCACTATAATGTAAATACATTTATAACAAGTTTTTAAATATTGTGATTTATAATACTTTTTTTCTACTCCAATTTAAGTGGTACAATACTTAGATATCCATAATAATTAATTAGTACTAATAAACTAAAATCGCAATTGAAGTAGCGAAACAGACATATTTTAAATGATTTACAATAACTAATTAAAAGTGATATAGTAAAACTACTGTAAAAAATACGTGTAAAAAAATTTAAGTGCACCTCATATAAGACGTCAAGTTAATTTAAAACATTAAGAGTTAATTTATCATCTTATGTCTATTTTATCTTTTTTATTAAATATTATAATTTTTTAATACTTAGAAGACTTATAAAAATTAATTTGGGGTGATATAGTAAAATTATGGTTGAAGCAGCTGAAGCCGACATGTCGTAAATGTCTATTTTACTCTTTATTATTAAATTTCTAATACTTAGATGACTTGTGTTAATTTATTATGGATGATATAGTAAAATCACGGTTGAAGCAGCTGAAGCAGACATGCCATAAATTTATATTTTATTTTTTTATTAACTACTATTACTTTTCTAATACATAAATAACATATAATAACTAATTAAGAGTGATATAGTAAAACCACGAGCAAACAGACACTACGAAGAGGTGCCTGCTTTACCACATCTCTATATAGTACTAATATTGTAACTTAACACTCAATTAGCACAAAATAATACTCTGTCCATTCTATTTTGACAGTCATTTTAGCTCTTTTTACGCTCATTAAGAAAAGTGATATTACAAGATTTAATTTGAAAAGTTGTAAAATTGAGCCTATAAAAAAGAATTACTTTTTTAATGACAATGATATAATTGGTAACAAGTGTTTAAATTTTGAATTTCTATTGTGACAATATTTTTAAGATAAATTTTTAACTAAAGGGATAATTAAAATATGAAAAATAAATATTTTTTTCGTTCCATATTAGTTGTTCAATAGTTAAAATATGACAAATATGAGTAAATATTTTTTCGTTCTATATTGATTGTCTACTTTGCTCTTCATAATTATTTTGAGAAATTATAAATAAAAAATAATTTTATTAATTTATGCCTTTAAAATTAACTAAATTTATTACTCCATATGTATAAGTAAGAAAAATAATGCTGATGTGATAAATAATTTTAAAAGGGACTAAAAATACCAAAAGGAGTTACAATTTAAACCAATTACAAAAGTCCGGATTGGATTGGTTTTAAGAAAATGAATGAAGGGAAGAAAGAGAGAACAGCAAGGATAAAGCAGTAAGTGCACATCTGCACTGGACGTGTAGCAATATCTACGGTACACTGTAGATATGGAGACGACGAAATTTTTTGATTCCCGCTTATTATATAATATATATATATACTAGAGGAGCATGACCCGTGTCAGCACGGGCTTAATATTAAGATATTTATTTATCTTTTCAATCTTGATATATTTAAATAAATTTTTTCAATAAAAGGATTGCATATGTTTTCTAAGATTCATCCGGAATCTAGCATGAGTTCAGCATATGTTATTTTAATACGTATTTAGATAATTTAAATTGTTAACTATTTTAATTTATAATATTTTTTATGTAATTTTCAAATTAATATACGTTACTTTTCTTGTCTAAATTATTGTGGCATTGATAGTCAATTATATTTTAAAAATAATTTAAGTTTTTAATTATTGTGATTTATAATACTTTTCTTCTATTCCAATTTCAGTGACAATAATATAATTTCAAGAGTCGACCAAATATTTTATATATTTTAAATTTTTTAAGTTGTTAATTATTGTGATTTCTAGTATTTTTCATGTAACTTTTTTGAAATATATAACATATTAAATTATTTTTAGATATTTTAAGTTGTTAACAATTGAATTTATAATACTTTTTATGTAATTTTTGAATAATATATCCTACTCTCCTTGTCCAGAATTTTGTGTCGACGACAGCCAATTATATTTTTTAAATAATTTAAATTTTTTATCATTGTGATTTATAATATTTTTTATGTAATTTTTGAATAATATATGCTACTCTCCTTGTCCAGAATTTTGTGTCGACGACAACCAATTATATTTTTTAAATAATTTAAATTTTTTATCATTGTGATTTATAATATTTTTTCTATCTCAACTTATGTGGCACAATGCTTAAATGACCATAATAATAAATTAGGGGTGATATAGTAAAATCACGACTGAAGCAGCTGAAGTAGAAATCAATCAATTTTTTTTAAAAAAAAATTGTTAATTATTGTTATTTATAGTACTTTTTATTTCATTTTCAAATAATATATGTTGCTTTATATCTTCTTTTGTCCTGTCCCAATTTATGTGGTACTAATATAATTTTGATAGTCAATCAAATATTTTATGTTGACATATCATTTTGTTATTCTTATTTTTTCTAATACATAAATGACATATAATAAGGAGTGATATAGTAAAATCATCGTTTAAAAGACGGAAATTTAATTTAAAATATTAAGATTTAATTTCGTATTTTATGTTTATTTTATTTTTCATTAAATATTATTTATTTTCTTAATACCTAGATGACTCATAATAATTAATTAAGAGCGATTAATTATGTTATTACTATAAAAATTAATATAATTTTATCATATCCAAAAGTAATCATCGATAATTCACCGGAATAGTATATTAATTAAATACGGGATGCTATATTTGCATATGAAAATATGATATCATTAAACATTATTGGATAGTGCATTATATTTATCTTTCACAATAATAAAATTTTACTATATATTTTTCTTTATTTTTTTAAACTTGATACATATTGACCCAACACAAATTCTAAGAAAATATTCATTAGAAATTTATTTTATTAAATTAAATTTATTAATTTTGTAATTTAAAAATTTAAAGTTAAGTTTAAATATTAGTATTTCCATAAAAGGAAAAAGTAATTTTAAAATTTAAATTTACTAAAATAAATAAATAAATAAAAATATTATTTTTTATATAAAAGTCAATTAAAATAACAAAATTGATTTACTTTAAATATTGATTTGCAATTAATTAAGATAATTTTTTATTTTGTCATAATTTATGCTGCACCGATAAAATTTTGAGAGTTGAATAGAACTTTTATCTATTTTTAAAAAAAGTATTTTAACTTGTTAATTATTGTGATCTATAATAATTTTTACATAATTATCAAATAATATATTTACTCCTTGTGTCCCAATTTACGTGGTTTCGTTACAATTTTGAGAGTCAACTAAATTTTTTATATATCTTTTAAATATTTTAAGTTGTTAATTATTATGATTTGCAGTACTTTTTCCTTTATCTCAATTTATGTGGCATTGCTAAAATAATGAGAGTTAATAAAATTTTTATATGTCTTTTAAATATTTTATGTTATTAATTATTGTGATTTGCGAGAACAAATTAGTTTTGAACATGATAACCAATTAAATAAATAAATACATTTTACTTCCAATATGTAGTTATAGTTAATTAATATAAATTAATATAATATATTAAATATTTAAATCATTATGATGAAACAATGGAATTATTATATATTGGAGCATGGTATGTAATTAAGTGGGAGTAGAGGATTTTTTTTGGTAAGAGTCAATAAAATTTCTATATGTCTTTTAAATATTTTAAGTTATTAATTATTGTGATTTGTGGCAACAAATTAATTTTGAACATGATAGACAATTAAATAAATATTTTTTTTACTTCCAATATGTAGTTATAATTAATTAATAAAAATTAATAAAATATATTAAATATTTAAATCATTATGATAAATTAATAAAATTATTATATATTGGGACATAGTATGTAATTATGTGGAAGCAATTGGGTTTTTTGGTAATTGGAAGAGGTGGTCGAAACCACCTCTTCTATATAATAGAAATATAATCTATATCTATATCTATATCTATATCTATATCTATATCTATATCTATATCTATATCTATATCTATATCTATATCTATATCTATATCTATATCTATATCTATATCTATATCTATATCTATATCTATATCTATATCTATAATATATTAAAAATGTGAAGACCCTTAAAAAAGTGATTTAAACTTTTTGCCCTTCATTAAAAGTCTTCACTTTAGATAAAATCGTCTTTTCACTATTTTTATATTTAAAAGTTAATAAATTAATTATTTTTTCTAATTTGGGACTTTGAAACCAACTAAACTATAAATTAGTTTTTACCTTACTATAAATTATTTTTTACCTAATTTAAAATATATGTAATTTAGGACTTTTATTATTTAAAATATATGTAATTTAGGAATTTCAAACCAACTAATAATAGTGTAAACGTAAATTTTGGAGAAATAAAAATAAAATCAAACTCCGCTAGGATTCCTATAAAATCTCCAACTTTCAACAAAGTCAAAATCAATATATAAATTTTATGGAAAATAAATAAAACTGAGCAATTTTTATTTTTTTTCGTAGAAACTGAACAATTTTAGTTATAATAACAAAGTCCTTTATTTTCTTTCTAATCAATTCTAATAGAAATCAAATACGGGTCCAAAATAAAATTCTATAAAGGGAGTTATAATTCTAAATTATTTTTCATCAATTTTGTCCTAGATTTTTCAGAGTTTTATTTTTGGATCTTCTTCATCAATTTTATTATAATCTTTCTCCAACTTTGTATTTTTTTAAGTTCTCCTGTTATTGTCTTATATAAATATTATAATAATAAAAGTATATTTAGCTTGATATAATGTAATATGAAGCTTTAGTAGATAGTTAGATATATGGTCTTTGCTTTATTGCTTTTTAGGATCTATATTACATGTTAGATTTTAATTTTGTTTTTATTTTTTTTGATATTCTCCTATGGTGTTCTATTTGTAGCTTTGTTTCGTCATTTTGAGAATTTTTTTTTATGTATTTCATTATTTATCTTCTATTTTTGTGATAGATCATGTGAAAAAACTATGATGTTGTTAGCTATTGATAGATGACTTGCCGTTGTCTTTCATCACAATTTTCAGGTTGTCATTTTATCTTAACATAATCTTTTCTGGTCTTGTTAATTTGTTAAAAGTAGTTGTAAACTAAAAATACTTGTTTTATACCTATAATTTATATCTATATCTATAATCTATAACCAGATAGAGAGTTAATAAATCCTTAAATGAAATCATAATCTATTGATTCTGCAATGTGACGAGGATTCGTGACTATGATTAGAGTTGTTTTTGGGTGAAGAAACATATTTGTATCTATTTTAACAGGCCGTGATTGTTCTTCGCTGCAATTTATGAAGGCATAGTAGTTTATTGAGCAGAGTTGAGGTTTAACCATAAGTTTTTCTAGATTTGGATTGAGTTGTGATTAATTCATATTTCATTATTATTATTTTTTATGGTCATTTGTTTTTGCTTAAAAGATTGATTCGGTGAGTTGAGAATCTCATACGTAGTAAGAGTTGAGAAGTGAAACGTTTCCTCTATATATCGTTGTCATTCAAATTTTAACTATTAATCATTTATGTATTGCATATTTATTTCCTCTTCTAAGACCAAAGGTCAATTATGGGAAACAATAAATTGTTCTAGATAAAATTATTCATTCAACAAAGTACCTCGAATGATTAATACTTTTATCATTAAATAGTGTTATCAAAGGTGTAAGAAGGAGAGATTTGAAATAACATATAAAGTTATTGTCATGTAATTAAGAGGTCTCGAACAGAGCATACCTACGTGGTTGTCATTTTCATATGATTTGTGTTTGTCTTTTAAGCTATTATTTTGAAGGAGATAGGAGTTGGGGATGATGGGTTTCTTTTTATAGTTTGAGTCGAAGTTCTATCAGAAATAGTCTTTTTACCTTTTGAGGTAGGGATAAGGTCTACTATCTCGAAATCTTACTTTATAGAATTATATTGAATACATTATTTGTTTTTATCTAGAATGTCAATCTTGAACTCAAAAATCTATATGATGTATTATTATGTTCTAAAATAATTAGTAATTAGTCATGTTCCCTTTACTTTTTTTTTTAAAATCTTTTCTTATTTAGAAGATTTTTTATGTAGCTTTCAACTAATAGTACCCTCCATTCATTTTTACTTGTCACATCTAGATTTTGTATGTTCATTAAAAAAATAATGATTACATGAGTCCCCATTAATTGATGTTTATTATTAGATTTTAAAAATTTATTTAAAAAATAAATAATTAGTGTTAGGATAAAACATGAAAAACATAATTATATTGTCTTTTATTGATATATGTTATAAGTAAATATTGATTTTTGAAATAATGAACAAGTAAAAGTGAGAGGATCCTAAATCTTTTCATTACGCAAAAGTAACATCAAAAGAATTATAATTATGTTAAATTATTCAAATTAAATATGAAATCAAATGGACATAATAGCTCCTTTCAAAATGGATTGAAATATGTATGTATGTGAATTTGAAGGAGAGAGGATAAGAGAGAAGTTTAAAAAATATTTAAGAAATTGAAAATATGGATTGAGGAGACTATCAATGTTATGAATATTTGCCAAGCTCAATGTGATTTACCAATTTATAACGAAGGTTAGAAAACCAAAAGCCTCAAGTCATTTTTTACCTAATTTGGTTTTTTATTTTATTTTTAAAAAAAGACAAACATGAAGGTTGATATTTATAGAATTTGCATGAAGCCATGAACTTATAATACCCTTCAATTTTTTTTTTAAATAGTGTCTTATACATACGATTAAAGTTTCATAGTCATAATAATCTACTTTCTTTATTTGAAGGATCACGTCTTATTTAAATAGTCATAACCATGTCAAAAAGCTCTTCATAATAAAGAATTTCAAAAGGAAGCTAAAGAAAGAAAGGGAGGTTGAGTTTTAAGTTTTTCTATATCTAACTTGTATTACATGATTTTTTTTAAAAAGAATATCATCAATAAGTAACATCAAAATAAAATGTAAACTTTTCGTGCATCAAAATAGATTTAGGAGTCCTTATAGTTTGTTATATAACTATTATCAAATAATATATTAACGTTAATTAAAGTTGAGTGTAAGCTATGAAATAAAATAATTATTTTTTCTTCATATGTCAAATAACAAGTATTCCTTTATCCAATAATACTTTTTCACAATACTAAAAGTAGATATCCAATAATACTTGTTTAGTTTAAAAAATTAATAGACAATTTAATATTTTCTATCGATTTTTTTCTTACTATTAAATATTATTCATCACTCAATGCATTTTTCAATGCAATAAATTTATTATATTCAAAGAGCGATATAATGAAATTGTCCCTATTATTTATTATTTTTTAATATGTGTGTCAAGTGAATAGTGGACAAGTATTGTTCAATAGAGAGAGTAAAAATAAAAAAATAATTTTAAAAATAAGAGACAAGTAAAAATGAATAGATGACATGCCTTATTTTATCTACTTTCAATGCTTCCGTCGTTTTATCTTGGCATTTAGTTTTTTTATTGCATTAAATATGACAATAAAGGACATGAAATTTACACTTTTAAAGCAACATATATATTTTTTTCGTTTTTAAGTACTTGCCATATTTGTTATGTGTATTTCTAAGTAAAACTTTAACTAAAAATCAAGTAATTTGATTAAATTATCTTATTTATTATTCATTTAAATTTAATACTGTAGTTATCCTTTTTGCACCACATTAATGTTCTCCATATTTTATGATTAAGGGCAAAGGTAAAAAAACTAATGATACCTTATTTTTCTAAAATGACAAGTGCTTCTTTATTCTTTTTTAGTTGACATGATAAAACTTCTCACAATCATTAAGAAAAAATTAATTAAGAGTGTAATTTGACTCATATACTCCTTATTAATCTTTGCCGCCTATTTATGTGTCTATTAATTAGAGAATAATTAATGCTAATGACAAACTTGTAAAAAAAATAATTCTTTCTTGATTTTTTAAATTGATCAATATTTAAAAACAACTATTTTCAGTATACATGACAACTAAAAAGAAACGAAATACGTATTATGAATCATCTTTTTTAGTAACAAAGACAATATTTAGGACCGAAAGGAGTATTAAATAATATGAAGGTCATTAGCTAATTGAAAGTACTCAAAAAAATGTGATATTTAGTTGATAAAGAGGTGATAATTCTTTTTTATTCATATTATCTTTTGTATTATATTTTAAAAGTGTTATATTTAATAATGTAAAGAACACATATTAATTTATTTTTCATGCATTTATTATTATTAATGTTATATACACGTAACGCATGTATACTAAACTAGTATATATATATATATATATATATATATATATATATATATATATATACAACAATTATTATACGATCTTCATACAAATATGGACTAGTATTTGTTTTGAGATGGGCAACCCCTGTAGTCTATTTCCCAATATAAATCTTGTAAATAAACTTTCAGATCCGATGAATCTCATCTTTTTTCTGTTTTGCAATAAATGAATTGAATGATCTATAAAAGCAAGTTTTTCTTAATAACGAATCCATTTCCCTATAGTCCACTTTCTGAGGAAAATGGTAGATGAGGAAGACTACCACCAGGAGTGTATATCCATTCACATTGGTCAGACTGGTATTAGCCTTGGCAATTCTTGCTGGGAACTTTACTGCCTAGAGCATGGAATTCAGGTTCCCTCTTTCTGAATTATTTTCTTGTTGTATTAAAGATTTAATTATCATGAGTTTGAATTTGGAATTTTGCCTGGTCCATTTGATTTAAAAAGACAAGCCGGTTCACTGAAGTTTTCCCTACGTGCGGATTCCCAAAAGAATAGAACCACGAGGGTTAATTTGATTTAACGGGTTCAAAATATATTATTTGTATTTTGTTAGTGATTTTTTAAAACATATATTCAGTTTGAAAATAACACATTACATACAAGGGACAAATGCCATTAGTGGATTTCTTTTTATTTTTTTTAATACGACAATCACAAGCATCCCTTATCATTTTATTGATAGTTATCTCTCGAAAACAAATTTAAATAGAAAAATTAAATGGATGCAACCCTTGTACTAGAGCGGATTGGGGTATGCGGGTCGGAATTGGATCGGTGTAATGGTTTAGATTGGTGTAATGGTTTGGATTGGAGGAGGAATCTAGGTTTGACATCTTCGTCTAAGAACACCATTGATGACAAAGCTTGGGGGACTGATTTTGGAGGGGAGGGGGGGGGGGGGTCCTTTTTTCATTTTTTATTTTTTTAAAATTATTTTAATGTAAAAATTGATGCCCACTCTCACCCACTCGTATGTAATTACGCACTTTATTCTACTCGGCTATTTTGATGCCACATAGGCTTGGTCAGCGGTTAAAAGGTTTAAAATATTTCGTTTTGATGAGTTGAAGAGTTCAGATTACAAATGTATAAGTAGGAGTATCCACTTTACAAATCAGGTCAAGTATAATGGTCCATCAAACTATTTTGCCTAACTTAAATGGTTACTAACTTATGACTTTTTTCTCAGAAGGTCACTTAATTTTATTTTTTACTTCAAAAGTCACTCAACTTAGGGTTCTCTTAAAAAATCACCCAACTTTGATGTCACTTAGCTATTAGTATTTTACTTACAAAATCACTCAACTTATTTAATTAATTTTTTAAAATTAAAATTTGCTAACATGAAATTTTATTAAAAACCAAAATTCTAAAAGAAATAAAGAAAATCATTTGAATGATATTATTACATATTTTCATGTTTACTTTATATTTAACCCTATGAAATTTTAAAATATCCTTAAAAGTTTATATCAATTCACTTATAATATTAATATTAATTTTTAAGATTTTTAGAGTCATATTCATTTAGATAATTAGATTTAATTAACTTTCAACGTGATACTTATTTACGAAATTAATTTTCCAATCATAATGCAACCTTTTGTATTACCACTTGTATAATATACAGATGTATCAAATAAATACAGTGAATTCTATTCCTAATAAGTTGATAAAAGGAGACGGTGTAGATTTTAAACTGAAATGATATGATGTAAACATTAGCAAATGTTTTTAAACATTAGTAACATTATAACATATACACTACAACGAGGTAAAATTAGCAGCAAAAATTGGACAATCAAATGATTGTGCTTTTAGGATATTAATTGATGATCTATATGACTATATATACTTTAGAGTATAGAGTAATCATTGGACAAGAAAATTGCGAAAAATAATCATAAAACTAAAATTCTAAGAAATAAAAAGATATACCTTTAAATCATTTAAATGAATTTTGGATATGAGCGGGTCATTAAATTGATTGTTTAAATGAAAATCATTTTTATTTCTTAAAAAAAATACTGTTTTAAATATAAATTATATGTTTGTAAATTTTAACGAAAAAAATCAATTAAATAGGAGTGACTTTGTAAGTAAGACACTCATAGTTGAGTGACTTTTGAAGTAAAAATTAAAGTTGAGTAACTTTCTGAGAAAAGAACTCAAAATTGAGTGACTTTAAAAGTAAAAATCAAAATTAAATGATTTTCTAAGAAAAAATATCATAAGTTGAGCGACCATTTGAATTATTAACTCAACATATTAATCATATAAAAAAAAGAGTTTATTTGGAGTATATTCTATATTCAAAACCACCTTCATGGTGGGGGGTTAGGCGTGACAGCTACCGCTCCAAAAATATAGAAGATGGTGGACAGCCTAGCATGATTGTCTCTAGTATCTTTACAAGAGAGATTTGCTGGGGCCTAACAACTGGTTGGTCATAGAGTCAGGCTACCTGATTGTGTAGAGTGTTGACTCTTGTTTATTGTAGGAGCAATTTTCCGGGGATCTTGAGCAACTCTTTGATGCAGGACACGCTAAAATGAGTGAGTTTTTTTCTCTAATTGCAGTTGATAAAGGTTACCATCCCTGAAATGATTTTAGAAACCTTGTAAATGATCCTTTGTCCAATCAAGTTGGTAAGATCGCTTGCCAATCCTCCATGAGCTATGACTTTCGGCATGATCCCTTATAAAACAAAAAAGGATCTTCCAACAATGGGATTGACTTCTTCATTGTTGAAACTCAAACTTCAAATTTTGGATCAATGTCATCAATCAATTAGTCACTAATTTTTTCTAGTTACCAATTAATAACTTTTGATGAAGAAATACAAATCTACTTATAACTACCTTATAAGTGACATGACTGTGTAAAATAATTATACACTAGTTAGTACGTACATAAAAACTTAAAACTCGTTTGTCAATCCGTAGTGTTACTTGACATTTAGTGCCTTTGGTATACATAATTATATCTTGATTGTGTGAAAATATATTACATTGTTTGTGAATAAAACTTAAAGACGTTTGTCAACTCATGCTGATCCTTGACAATTATAATGTCTTTATTGATAGCCTGATGGCCATCGGTTGCGTAAGAGTACTACTGAAGAAGAAGAAAAGAAGATGGTGATTTCATGTTCCGTAGATTCTTTAGTGAAACGAATTCAGGGAAGTTTGTTCCCCGTGCTCTGTTTATTGATCTTGAGCCTACTGTTATTGATGAAGTGAAAAGTGGAACATATGGCCAACTCTATAACCCTCAACAATTTATCTGTGGCAAAAAAGATGCAGGAAACAACTTTGCACGTGGCTACTACACCCGTATGTATTGATTCTGCACCCACTCTGACCCCATCTTAATTTGATAAAAATTGCCTAAAATTGTCCTTTGTATTCACTTGAATTGAGTACATTCGGCCTCTATTATATTTAACACACAAAATGGTAATCGTATTTCTTTCGTTTCACTTGCGAGAATGATGTGGACACTTTTAACTGAGAAAATCACAAGAACAGATTTTTTCCAATTATCATCTGCTTCTAGTGCAGGTTCCCTTGATGATGATTTATTTTGCTTCCTGAACATTTAAGGTGGCTGTTATGAACCAATTGTCTCACATTGGAAAAATAAAGAAATGCTAAGGGAATTATAAGCCAAATGGGTTCTCCCACCTATTAGACTAGTCTTTTGGATTGGACTCTCCCATTTGGTTTATAACATTGGTGCTCTCATTGCGAGTCTCACGCGTTGGGTCATGACTCGGAGTGATGGCCTGGACCCAAGAGGGGTGCTAGCCGTGACCAACGAGGATCGATCCACGTGTGGGGAGCCGCGCGTTGGGCCATGACTCGAAGTGGTGGCCTGGACCCAAAAGGGGTGCCAACCGTGACCAACTGGGCATAGTCGTGACCAACGAGGATCGATCCACGCGTGGAGCCACGACTCGGAGTGGTGACCTGAACCTAAGAGGGGTGCCAGCCGTGACCAACGAGGTCGTTGGTTCTCAAGCGAAGGACGATTGTTATGAACCACGACTTGGAGTGGTGGCCTGAACCTAAGAGGGGTGCCAACCGTGACCAACGAGGTCGTTGGTTCTCAAGCAAAGGCCGATTGTTATGAACCAATTGTCCCACATTGGAAAAATAGAGAAATGCTAAGGGGGAGTCGTGGCTCCACGCGTGGATCGATCCTCGTTGGTTACGGCTGACACCACCACTCCTAGCGCGCAGGCCACCACTCCGAGTCACGACCCAACGTGTGGACTCTCAATGAAAACACCAATGTTATAAACCAAACGGGAGAGCTCAACCCAAAAGACTAGTATAGGTGGGAGAACTCATTTGACTTATAATCTCCTTAGCATTTCTCTACTTTTTCAATGTGGATAATTGGTTCATAACAGTGGCTCTCAAGTATGAACCGGGAAAGTGGTGTGTTTTAAGTATAACGTAGACCAAAAGTGCTCAAATTAGAATACTTGAAACCCCAAATCATGTATGTTTCAAGGACTATGTTAGACCAACTTTGGAACACAAGGAATTATTTTTGTCATTTTCTCCCCTCGGCTCTGACTTCCCTTATTTTTTTTTTCTAAACCAGTTGGAAGGAAGATCATTGATCAATGCTTGGATCGTATCAGAAAGCTCACCGATAACTGTGCTAATCTGTCGGGTTTTGTGATCTTTAATGCCATTGCCGAGGGCACTGGTTCGGGTCTCTGTTCACTTCTGTTAGAACACTTGTCAGATGAATATCACGGAAAAGAAAAAGTTGCATTTACTGTGTTCCCTTCGCCTGATGATCATTTTTCAACATCTATTGTGGAGCCATATAATAGTATCCTTGCAAGTTGTTCCCTCTCAAAAACATGCGGATGCTATTGTTATGTTTGATAATGTATCCGTTTATGACATTTGTCGCTGCTCTCTTGACATTGAACGCCCTACCTATACCAACTTGAACCGGCTGGTCTCTCAGGTATATCCTGCCATCCTATTGGATGTGACAGTATCTCTTAGATATATCTTGCCTTCCTATTGTATGTGACAGTATTACGATTTACGCACTATTTTAGGAAGTCAAATAATTTCTTCTTAAAATACTATTTGAAATCATTTGCTATGTTGAGTTGTATTACTTTTTATGTAGTTTATAAAGAGTGAATTTAGTTACTTTAACGTGTCAAAAATAGTTTGTGACTTTTCTTATTGTTTGCTTTAATTAGGCTATTTCTTCTATGACTGCTTCTATGAGGTTTGAGGAAGAACCCTTTAATCAAAATTTGAGTGCCTTTAATCGTAACACGGTCGGATATAGCGGATATCCTTTCTTGGTTCCTTCGTATGCCCCAGTTATGTCAGCGAAGAAGGTTAAACATGAAGGACTTTCATTTGTAGAAATTACCAATGCTGCTGCTTTTGAACCCTCGTCTTACATGGTGAAGTGTGACCCACGCAACGGGAAGTGCATTCGCACCTTTACATTTTACCGTGGGGATGATCTGCATTATAAGGATGTGAAAGAAGCGGATTCCATTGTCAAGGGAAAAATTTGGCGTGTGGAAGAGTACGACGATTGCTATAGGTGTGGCATCAATTACGTGCCCGTGACAGTCTATCCAGGAGGAGATTTGGCCACGGTGCAGAGGGAAGTGTTCTTTATCTACAACACGACGAGTATCCCTGAGGTTTTCTCCCCAATAAATCACAAGTTTAATCTAATGCATGCCAAGAGGGCCTTTCTTCATTGGTATTTTGGTGAAGGCATGGAGGAACATGACTTTTATGAAGCTGGCGAGGATATAGCTGCTCTTACGTCAAGATGCGAGGAATATGAGGAATATGGAGGCTACTGATTTACTAGTGCTATACTTACAAGTTAATCATTTAAAATTAACTTATAAGTTCTTTTGATTTATTTATGATCCATGTTAGTATAAGCTTATAAGTTTTTAAATTTTCAAAATACCTTTTATTATTTTTTTTTTAAAAAAGAAGCAATTTTCTCTCATTCCATATCCTTCTTTCATAAATATTAAACCAAACAGTTTGGGTTATCCAAACCAAAAGATCGAACCAAATCGATTAAATAAATTGACTTTTATTTGATTTGGTTGGTTTTTGCATGTTTAAAAATTGTTAATATTTGATTTGTTTTAGTTTTATTCAAAAATATTAAAGAAATAACTGAAGCGGCAAATTATATACATATTTTTTTAACGAAAAAGGCTAAAAAATACTCCTGAACTATCCGAAATAGCTCAAAAATGCCCTTCGTTAGATTTTTGGCTCAAAACTACCCCTCCGTTAAATATTTGTCTCAAAAATACCCCTCCCTCTAACGGAATTCGGAAAAGGATCAAAAATACCCTTGAACTATCTGAAATGGGTCAAAAATACCCCTCTGTTAAATATTTGGCTCAAAAATACCCCTTCTTTAATGAAATTAAATTATTTCGATTATTTCGTTAATTTATATAAAGTTTATCATTTAATTTATATTTCGTTAATTTCTATAAGTGAAAATCTATATTTCGTTAATTTCTCTAAAGATTAAAAAGATGTAAAGTGAAAATACCTTTTTAGAATAAATGTATGTTTATTTTCCAAATCAAATTCAACCAATTTATATTATAATTCAAATACTTTTTTTCATTATCTTATTTTTAAAATTAAAAAAATAATTTTATGTAAAAAAATTAAAGTATTAGGGTTAAAAAGTTAAAGTTAGGGTTTAATTCAATCGAAATAATTTAATTTTGTTAAACGGAGGGGTATTTTTGAGTCAACTATTTAACAAAGGGGTATTTAACGAAATTAAATTATTTCGATTATTTCGTTAATTTATATAAAGTTCATCATTTAATTTATATTTCGGTAATTTCTTTAAGTGAAAATTTATATTTCATTAATTTCGTTAATTTCTTTAAAGATTAAAAAGAAGTAAAGTGAAAATATCTTTTTAGAATAAATGTATGTGTATTTTCTAAATCAAATTCAACCAATTTATATTATAATTCAAATACATTTTTTCATTATCTTATTTTAAAATTAAAAAAAATACTTTTATGTAAAAAAATTAAAGTATTAGGATTAAAAAGTTGAAGTTAGGGTTTAATTCAATCGAAATAATTTAATTTCGTTAAGGGAAGGGGTATTTTTGAGCCAAATATTTAACAGAGGGGTATTTAACGAAATTAAAATATTTCAATTATTTCATTAATTTATATAAAGTTCATCATTTAATTTATATTTCGTTAATTTCTTTAAAGATTAAAAAGATGTAAAGTGAAAATACCTTTTTAGAATAAATGTATGTTTATTTTTCAAATCAAATTCAACCAATTTATATTATAATTCAAATACTTTTTTTCATTATATTATTTTTAAAATTAAAAAAATACTTTTATGTAAAAAAATTAAAGTATTAAGGTGAAAAAGTTAAAGTTAGGGTTTAATTCAATCGAAATAATTTAATTTCGTTAAGGGGAGGAGTATTTTTTAGCCAAATATTTAACAGAAGGGTATTTTTGACCCATTTCAGATAGTTCAGGGGTATTTTTGATCCTTTTCCAAATTCCGTTAGAGGGAGGGATATTTTTGAGCCAAATATTTAACAGAGGGGTATTTTTGAGCCAAAAATCTAACGAGGGGCATTTTTGAGCTATTTCAGATAGTTCAGGGGTATTTTTGAGCCTTTTCCGTTTTTTTACATCATGTAAACATGGAGGACTGAGTATTCATTAACTTAAGCATGAAGTTCCAGGTCATCGGATGTTCATAAACCGCCATCTCTGAAGAATGCAACTATTTATGATAATTTCCATAAAGCCGAAATACAAAGGAATTCACACTATTCATGAAACCCTAAGCTTGAAGAATGATTTAAACTGAAGAATTGAGTTCACTTAGGGACTCAATGGGTGAAATGATACCCGTTGATGACATCCCACATACCTGAGAGTGAAAACCTTGGTGAAACCTTTGGATTTGGAGCTTGAAATTGAAAACCCCTAATTTTTGCCTTAAAGAAGAAAATCGCCTCTTCTCCTTTGAGTTTTTGAAGTGTCGAATGGATTATGAGGAATGAGGGACTTGGGGTTGTTTTAGGCCTAGGAAGGAATATATGCTAACTCTGTCTGAACAACCAACTTGTATCTGGGGCACTCTCTAAACCAATGTCCCATCTTGACACAACCAAAAAAAGCCCCTGAAATACTCCAAGATACTGCCCTTCCTGAACTAGAATGGTCACCATAGCCTGAAGACCCGTATCAAAAATATCGCAAGGTCCGATGAGAAATTGCCCACTGGGATCACCACAACTAATCTGAGAGCTACCCATAGTCTAAAACGCTATCTGCATAGAATTAATAGGTTGGAAGTAAAGTTTACCTTCGTTGGAAGGATCCTCACTCCCAGATAGAATATCAATAACACTGTACTGATGACATGGTCTCTTACTGCCACCTCCATAAGTCTTCATACAAGCTTTCTCTGAAAGCAGAGGACCTAGTTTCTATCAAGTGCTCCGACACCAGACGGAGTGACAATGCTAATCTCTAATAAATCCATGCACTATATCATGCTTTGAAGGATATAGCATATGAATATGCCTAGCCCACTCAAGAAAATATGCCTAGCCCACTCAAGAAAATCAATCTCATACTCTGAAACCAGTAAGGAACCCTATTGAACACCAACAAACCCAACTCTAACCTGAGAACTACTAGATGGACCGAATGATATCCCTGGCTGTGAGGAATCCACAAAAAGACATGGGACCCCCAATACTGAATCTCAAAAGGCTGAAGTGGCCGCAAGCTCTATCGGAGCCTGGGTTGGCCCCAAATGCTCTGACTGATGCTGAAGATCTTCGATATCTATCCCTGACTCCCTAGAGTTCTAGAAATGCATGCTGAAGTCTTATTCGCAGCTATCGACAACCTCAAATCATCTATCTAGGACATAATAGAGTCAAAGAACATAGTTAAGGCTCATAGAAATACGGATACACGACAAGAAGTCAAGAACAGAATTTTCTAAGAATGCCCTATAGCCTCCCGAAGATAGGTTATGGACATCTCTGCACTGATCCACGAGACTCTACTAAACACTTAGATGTTGTACTAATGCACCGGTAAATCTTGTCTTTGATAATAATTTGTCACGCCTCGATTTCTCAGGTCATGATGACACCCACTATAAACCACCAGTAGAAAAGTCAAACCGTAGTTCGGAATTGCTAATAACGGAGTATAACGAGAAATGGAGAAAGAATGCAAAATAAGCAAAATAAAAGACTAGAATACATAAAAAAAGTCCCAAAACTTAGTGGAATCAGTACAAGAGCTTCTAATGTAATACAACAACAACAACAACAAACCCAGTGTATTCCCACATAGTGGGGTCTGGGGAGGGTAAGATGTACGCAGTCCATACCACTACCTCCGATGAGGTAGAGAGGTTGTTTCCGATAGATCCCCAGCTCACGACACGAGATACTAATTAAATCCGAAATAAAGCATGGGAAAAGATGAAAAGACATAACTAATCCACCCACAAAGGATAATAAACAAAGAATAGTAAACAAATACGTAATAAGGCATGCAACAATATGGCATAACAAGAAAAGTACACCCACCCAGTATTTCCCTACCCCAACGACCCAAACTATCACTAACCTTCTATCTTGATTCGCGTCCTTCAGATCTTCCTATCTAGGGTCATTTCCTCAGTGAGATGCAACTGCTCCATGTCCTACCTAATCACATCTTTCCAGTATTTCTTCGGCCTACCCCTACCCCGCCCGAATCCATCCAATGCTAGCCACTCACACCTACGAACCGGGGCATCCGTGCCCCTCCTCATCACGTGCCCGAACCATCTCAATCGAACTTCCCGAATCTTGTCCTCCACCGAAGCCACTCTAACTTTTTACCGAATGGTCTCATTCCGAACTCTATCATCCCTAGTAAGCCCACACATCCAACGCAACATCCACATTTCTAATGTAATAAGATTGACAAAATAAAGTACAAAATGAATATACTGATACAACTCATCTCCAAATACAACATAGAGATTAGGCTAGTGCACAAGGGGGATTATAGCAATACTCTGAATGCCAAGAGCTCACCCTATGTCTTCGAACCATAGCTGCTCCGCACGACACACACAACAACAGTGAGAACCCGTACTATGATATACAGGCTGCAGAAATGTAGTATGAGTACCAAACACATGGTACTCGGTAGAAAACTATCGACTAAGCTCCAAAAATAATGAAATACACGTAACATGCAAGCTAGAATGTAAACTACACCCAAATATCCAGGATACTACATCGTAAAGCTAAGGAGACGATAAGAATAAACTATCCTATTCTAGCCATACTTAGGAACCTAAACACTAAACCGTATACTACTAGCCCATATATAAATAAAGAGAAGGTTAAGGATATATAATAGTATACAAGTCCAAGGAATAGATATACAACATGAAGGAAGGAATGAAAGAAGGGATATATGATAATACCATAACTACATAAATAAATGTATGTACATAAGCAAGGCTAACCCTAAGGCACAACCCAAGCATTCATACTAGCATCGTAAGGATTCCTAATCGTAGTACGAACTAGTACTAATAAATTCAAGGTCTAAAGCCATAATGCCTATCAATGGGATAATCATGCGTAGTAAAATAACCCTAAGAGAAAGGGGTTAGAATCATACCTCGAATCTCAATACCAGATCAATGATCAATCTGTCACAAACTAGCCATAATGATAATAATAATAATAAAAATAACATTGCGAGTAACTGACCAGTCCAGACAAATAATACCTAACTGAGCCTTTCATAATCCACCGCCGAAAAAGGCTCGGAAGGTTCAACCAACAACCAACAAACAACAGTTAGTACTGCAAGAAACACTTATAGCTATACCTATGCAACCCCCCATAAGGCTGATATATATAGAGCTTACTGGTGATAGGCAATGCGCATGCACAGATGAATGCACAAAATCCACAATACCATAACCGATCTAAGTATCATATTGTAACCCATCATACTTAATTGTCAGACTTAAACTGATGCTCATACCATCGATATCATAATCAATTGCCAAACGTGAACTGGTGCTTATATCTTCAATATCATCAAGTCCAATACCGATAATACATATATAAATACACACACACACACACATATATATATAAATACAGTTAGAGTCATGGCAAAGAGAGTGTAAGTTCGTAAAACCATTGCTCGGGGTAAATTCCAGGACTAAATCATCAATAAGTGTGAAAAGGCTCAAATATTTTCTCGATCGAGGTAAATAATAGTTGCAAAAATCATAGATCAGAATCTATCTCGATCAAATCTCTAAAACATCATATTAGGATCAAAGTCTCATAAGTTATTCATTAAGATAGTATGATTCCCATTATGAAGAAATCCGTTTTAAAAGTGAAAAGTGAGAATAAGTCCTTTTTAGGAATGTTTTGCCCCCTTTTCAACTCGAAGGGTTGGAAAACATTAGTTTCGACCTTTTAAACTATTTCAAAAACTTTAAAGAAAATTTTAAAATAATCTAAGAAATTACAGAGTCGCCACTTAATTTATTTGAAAAGAAATTAAGAAAACTTTTTAAAATAAAATCCTAAGTCTCAAAACAGAAAAAGACTTGGGCCTTTAAGAAGATCCCGGGTAAGAGGTTCTTATTAACATTTTAGGAAGGTTTTTTAAGGCACCTAAAATATCCGCCAACTTGCGGTTATCCAAACTATTTGAAAATTATTCTTTTGACTAACTTCTAAAAGAAAAATTGATTGTTGAAAAGAAATTGATTAAGGAAATTTTTTTGAGGTTTATGCAAAATCAGTTTTTAACAACTTTGTAGAGAATTTAACTAGCTCTAAGTAAATTAAAGTCAAATAGCAAATAAGCATAAAAAAAAAAGGAAAGGGGGAGAAATAAGTGATTTAGGCTCTTAAGCCCAAACCTATCAACCCTGTCCTAATCTAATTGGGCTTTCAGCCCATAACCTGTCCTAAACTATTTTTTTGAACCTTTTGGCCCATAATCGACTTCACTTGTATTAGTTTACAAATTTGGCTTCGAGGCCCAAATGATCGAACAATGAAATAAATAAACAAATAAATAAATAAAGAGACAACAATAGAAAAAAAAGAGACTTTCAAGTCTCTTAGCCACTTTGTCAATGGGTTTTTGATCCATTTTCCTTCTTCCGCCTTCTTGCGTTTTGTGCTCCATATTTTATCCTATTGATCCATCTTTCAAAGTTTTCTAAAGGGGTGGGCCTTAATGGCCCATTGCATAATGCAAGGGAAAAGAGTCCATTTGAACTCCCAAGCGGGTTCATGCAAAGAAAAGGTGAAAGAATTAACATATGTTCTAAATTAGCGATTAACATATTAAAGGCTATTCAAACACAAATGCAGAAGAAATAATGATTCACAAAACTGAAAAAAATATATAATCAAAGAAATCCAAGTTAATAGAGGGGATGAGATAAAATAAGAAATTCTCATGATTTCGAACAAGCGAAGTTAAACAATTATACTTTAAGACTATAGGAAAGATTTAGTAAAGTGAAAATATAAAGTAGGCAATTTGAGAAAAATTCAATGAATAAGCAAAGAAAAGGACGAACAATTGATGAGAACACAAGTAAACTAAAGCATAAATAGACTTATAGACTTACTATCTCATGTTTAAAGATCGACAAAATTAGTAGATTCAACAAAATTTAATCTTTACAAATCAGAAAAAAAGTAGGAGAAGAAGGGATGATTTAAACAAGTAGCCTATTAATCAAACATCATAAACCATAAAATTGTTTAGAAAGCATTTCAATCCACTCGAAAGGACAAACAGACTCGAGACAAATTAGATATTTATATTGCTAATACAATAAGTGAGAGGACTACAATATATGGTATTTGAATCAACACAACCACATAAACTAATGATACTAAATTGCAACAGTCAATATCAAATTAGGATATTAAGATTACAACCAACAAAATTGACCAAGGAAAAACAAATTTGCGGTGACGAATGACAAAATTTGAAACATTATGACGAAAATAGTGCGTTATATTTCTGATCCCATTGAGAAATTAAATCTGAAGTTGAGAGATAATAATTGATAATAAAGGAGAAATAAAGTAACAGGGACATTTGAATAATTAGGAAAAGATAGGAAAAAAGAAGAAATGGACCCATTTACATGCAACAAAGAAAAACAAAAACTTTTGAGGCTATAAAAGGTATCAAAAATGTATACTAGAACAAACAAGATTAGCATTACGACGCCGAGTGAATGTTAACCTATCAGTTGTAATTTCTATCAAAACAAATGACCTATACAATGTATCTTCATCCTCTCTTGACATTTCTTGCCAATAGGAACTTGAGGAACATCTTTACATACGACAATTCGAAGACAAGTGTAACGCCCCAAAATTTGGGTCCCGAGACGTCACACGGTGCTTTGGAGCACAAGTGACCCCAAGCTAACCCTTCTACTGACATAACTCATAAGCAACTGAATAAAATGCTTAAAGCTATATAGAATCAGCTAAAACATAGAACTTCTCTGAACTTGATCAATACAAATATGAACTTTACAAGATTACAACTCTACTTTTACAAAACAAAACTGAAACTGAATACATCAACTTCTACTGACTGTCTGTGAAGCCTCTACTGGTACTGACTTTAGATAGCCGGGTCATGACTCCTAACTATCCAAGCTCAATACGACTAAAGTAAGAAAATACAATACTTCTCAAACTGTATAACTAACTCAAGCCCTTGAATCAAAAGGACTCATCACCTGCTGACTGGAAGCTGCAAACTGACTGAATACGGTATCTATGCTACAACTTGTACCTACATTATAAGACACTGTAACACATAAAAATATATGAAGGTCAGTACTTTAAGGAATGTACTGAGTATGTGGGGGTGTATGCAACATTTTTAAATAATGTCATAAATGTAAAATAAAATCATGCATGCTGACAATATGACTCTCTTCGCTTGAATTAAACTGTAATATAGTTTTCTCATAAATCATCAACAGTAACACATGCTTTATAATTCTCATGAATCATTATACTCAACTCAAACTCTTTGACTCAAGACTTAGAGTGAATCGGTAATACATGAAACTTAGACTATTATGGACTTGGGAGTTTCTTATAATCGATATAAACCATATGGGCCGCATGGAGTCCAACGTTTTGCCCTCCTAAGGAGAGAACCCCACATTGGCGGGAGCGTCGTACTCTTGCCAGGGAGTACAACCTCAACTTCATGATCACAATCTCATACTCAGCCTTTGGCCCACAATTATCAATATCAATCCTACGGTGGCACGTAGTTTTAGGGAAATACCACATTTCCCGCTCGGTGCTAAATACTCCTCCCAGACTCAGCTCAGAACGCGTTAGAAAATCCACCTTAATCAATATCAACTCATGGGTCTATCATAAAGACCAAAAAATAAATATATCTCATCTGCAAATCATATACACTTGTGGATTCCTAACTCGACTCAAAATCAAAACAATCTTTCTCAACATCAAGTATGCTTGCTTATCAAATCATTTCAAATATCAAAAGCTTCAAAAAAACATCATAGGACTCATTCTTGACTCTCAAGTTCAATATCGATATATATAATAATTAACTTCTCATGAAAAATCTTAAAATCACGACTCTTATCATTTATCTCCTGGAAATCGTGAATTCATAGTTGCAACATACAATTCATAGCATAAATTCTCAATTTAAGAAATAAAACAACAAAATAGTCATGTATATCAATCTTGAATTGCTCGATTCTCATAAATCAATGATAAAGTAATTTGAATATAAACCCGCTTGCAAAATCATGAAATTCCAATAGTAAAAATCAATTCTTTGGGCACAAGAATGAAAGGATATTCTTGTTCAAGACCCACATACCTTGGATTATGAATTTGAGATGAACAAGCTTGATTGGAAACTCTTCTTCACACTTTTGATCTAAGTTTCTCAATGCCTTTGGCTTGGAGAACTTGATCCTTGAACAACTTGGTAAAATCTTTGGAAGATTCTTGAACTTCTTGGAGAAAATTTGATTTTTGGGTTGAGAGAAAACCCTAGCTTCTTGAATGTTCTTGGAAAGAAATTGGAGAGAAATTTATTTCTCTCCTCTACTTGGATATATATATAGAGGCCAAAATGGGCAAAAATGACCAAAATACCCTTGAGCAAATTCTAGAACTGGAGCTCGATTTTTGGCCTTGGCGCGATGCGCCAAGATCACAGATCTTCACTGGATTTTGACAATTAGGAAACTGCTAAGTGGCGCGACGCGGTGAAATCGCGTTGTCACCTTGGTTGTGACCTGGAAGGGCACCACGACGCGGTGGAATCGCGTTGGTGCACTAGCATTTGACATTCCTAAAATTGAGCCTTGGCGCGTTGCGGTGAATATCACGAAGGCTCACTGGAAAATGACAATTGCCATTTTGGCTGGCTCCGCGACACGCTAAAGTGCTAGGTGGCACACTGTCTCACTAAAATGACTCTAACTCTTCACCCGAGTGTCGGATTTGGGAGAATTTGGTATCGATGGAAAGCTTATTTAATGATCTACAGGACAAAAAGTTGAAATTGGGGAAATTCCACACGGTTCAATCATCATTATATTTGGAAGTTATTTTCATATACTCAAAAGACGGATTTAGACTTAAGGAACGATCGGGGTATTACAACAAGCATGAGATAAGGCAAGGAACATGCGAGCCACTAGCAATATTGAACTAAGGTGACAAAGAGAACTTAAAATAGCAAATATTCATCTAAATACCAACAAGATCAGACCGTAATGTTTAACTATAAAAATAATAGGTTGGCGACTAACGAAATCGATATTTTCAATGATTTTGAAGGAAAAAACAGAACGCAAATTGCTAGACTAAATCACTGAACTTACAGCTGAACCGTTTTAACATGAATCAAGAGAAAACTACACATGAGATTAAGTCAATATTAAAGCAGTGCTATATTTATTGAATCATAAAGACCTAAGCAGCATGTCCTTGATGGATTAATAACTAACTATTGACATTACCACAAAACAGAAAACTTAAAACAATTAAACAATAAGGTGCGAAATCAACCATGGCGCAAAAGATATTGTATGAACAGTGGTACAACAAACAATATAGCAACAATAAATTCAAGCAATTCCTATGACCATCGAAGCCCTCTACTGCGAACAATCTCAGCACATTAATAATAATATGATGAAAAGAATAATACACTACTACAATTATAGAATGATGGAAAGAAGCAGAATAGAATACTTGAAACTAAAGGAGTGAGGTATAACCGGTTTCGGAGCAACAAAATGACACTTGAGCTTTCAACGGCATCTCGGCTGCCACCGAAAGGCTTCACTGCGACTCCGAGTATTTTCAGTAGTCGACGACTTTTATAGGAAAATTTTTATACTAAAAAGTTAATAACTCTTGCTCGGAAGTTTTTCACCTTCAAGACTTGGATTTTTTAGCTCTAGAAGGAGCATTATATAGAAAACAAATTGAGGGCCTGTTTTGAAGTTCCACCAATGTGGGATAAGGAAATTGGGGGGCAATTTTGGCATATTTTGGAATTTTCCAATTGAGGATAACGTTTGACAACTGGATTTGTACTATTTTGATACCAATTTTGAATTTCAAAATTCAAAAGTAGATAAAGTTGCACTGTTATTTTGCGTGGGTTTGGGTCACCGTCGGATCGCCAAAGTTGGACCCATTTTGCCGAGTCGCTGATGAGTTGGTGATAACGGGTTAGACTTTGAATCAAGTTTTTTTCTGAATTTTTCTGGCTATTGTTGACTGGGTATCACCATTGTTGGTTGTTCGATTTGTCAATGTTGAAATCGTTGTTGTTGTATGCGATAGTGTAACGCCCCGAAATCGGGTCCCGAGACGTCACATGGTGCTTAGGGTCACAAGTGACCCCAAGCTAACCCTTCTACTAGCATAACTCATAAGCAACTGAATAAAAGTATAAATCCATACAAATCAGCAAAAATTAAATCTTTTCTGAATCTGATCGATACAAAAATGGAATTTTATAGGATTACAATTCTGCCTTTACAACCAAAATTGAAACAAAATACATCAACTTCTACTAACTGTCTATGAAGCCTCTACTAGTACTGACTGTAGGTAGCTGGGTCATGACTCCCGACTACCCCAACTCAATACGACTGAATAAAGAAAATACAACATTATAACTCTGCATAACTAACCCAAGCCCTTGAATCAAAAGTACTCATCACCTGCTGACTGGATACCACGAACTAACTGGATCTGAAGGTATAACTATACCTTGTACCTACATTCCGAGAAAATGTAGCCCACATCCGAAGATGTGGGTCAGTACCATGGAAAGGAACCGAGTATATGGGGGTGTATGCAGTTGTATAAACATCATCATCATAAATATTTATAAGAAATATGCAGGATGTATGAAAGACTCACATAGCCCGAAGAAAAACATCATAATCATGAGAGGATGAAATAAGTATAATAACACATGTGAGTCATCATATAATTTGTCAATCACTTTCAGTTCATCAAGAATATCAATTCTCATAATGTAAATATCATTTAAATCTTTCGAAAGAATAACTTTCACAATTCCACTTTCAAATCACTTCACCATTCACCATAGACACAAGAAAACAGACACACACTGAGAGATCCTATAACCGACATAAACCATGTAAGCTACATGGAGTCCAACGTACAACTCACGTTGGGGAGAGCCGTCCTATCCTTGCCATTGGAGTAGGACTATCGATATCAAATCCACACAAACTAGTGATCACTATATAAATCATCCTCAGGCTCATTCCTATGGGGGCACGTAGTTCTAGGGAAGTAAGGTCACTTTATACCTCTCACTCGGTGCTAAAGATTTCTCCCGGACTTAGCTCAGATCATTTCAAAGACAATCCACAATAAAACAATTTCAGTAATATATAAATATATACATCGGGAGCCATCATGCTTCCCATTTATCAAAATCAACCACGTTGTGGATTTCTTTCACACTCGAGTTCAAAACAACTCCATTAAGACCAAAAGGTCAAATCATTCAAAACATCTCAAATTATTTAAACTCAAGGTGTTTATAACATATGATTTTCTCAAAATAATAATCTCAAATAGGGTTTCAAAAACCCATACATCAATATCACCATAAAACCTTCCAAAATTTCATACTTTATGACATAAGCACAAAAATAATCTCTTAAAACTTAAAATTTCAGCTTTATAATCATACATCTTGGTAAAGAAAATTAGCTTTGGGATTCAAATCTCATTGTGCTTATAGCACATAATTTCTCAAAGTAAAATTCCAATTAGGACTAAAGGTCTCATACATCAAAATCATATTAAATTTTCTCAAGATTCATGCTTTTCATCATAAATATATATAACTTACTTTAAAATCTGGAAAATTCAGCTTTATGTACAAAAATGTCATCATTCTCATTCAATTCAACTTTCAAAACATAGAGAGTATCATAATCTCATGTAAAATCATATAGGGTATAAATTCATGCTTCAAATTCATATCAAAACATGTAAAATCATGTATATTCATAAAAGAAAAATCAATTTGGGCACAAGAACGAAAGAGAGTTCTTGTTGAAAAATCCCACATACCTTGAATGATGAACTTTAGATCGCTACTCGTTTTTGAGATGTTAATCGTGCCTTTGAATGATGGTTCTTGGAGTTCTTGAACTAGGAACTTGGAATCTTGAATAAATTTGCAGAATTAATGGTGAACTTTGGAGGTTCTTGAAGTTGGATGTAGGAGCTTAGGGTTTTATTTTTGAGGGAATTTGATGAAATATAACATATAATGCTTCTAATAGGCTTTAATATAGGGTTTGGACGGATTTTGGGTGAGGTGGAATGACCAAAACGCCCCTAAAAATAAAATAATTCTCGCATCTGTCCTTTGGTGGACTGTTTTGATAGTCTGAAGTAGATCAACCATAATGTTTACTCCGATATCCAAATTGGATGAAACCAATTTCATTAGAAATAGGACTCTCATATATTTCCATTGATATATAGTATATCACCCAGATCATTGTGTACGAGGACTTATGATCGTTTGAATTTGACCCAAAAATTCACTTTTGATAGGCTGAAGTAGATTGACCATAACTTTTTTCTCCGATAGACAAATTGGATGAAACCAATTTCATCGGAAAGAGGACTCGCAGAGCTTTCTGTTGATATATATTAGATCTCCTAGATCATTATGTACAAGGAGTTATGATTTTTTAAAGTTGGAGCAAAAAATACGCCAGGCCTCAGTACTTTTTTTCCTGCACGTTTTACTGTTTACTACTATTCACGGTTCGATCGGAATGTTCATAACTCGTCGCTCGGGTGTCCGTTTTGGATGATCCATATATCGTTGGAAAGATTATTCGATACTATACGAAATGGTGGGTCATAATCTAAGACATTCCACATGAAAAATTTATAATTCATTCTAGAAGATAGAACCCAACACGTTTACGCATAAAATTTCAACGAAAAATTTCCCGGGGTATTACATCATCTCCCCCTTGGAAACATTTATCCTCGAATGTCAATGAATAAGTACAAAATACCATGGAAATGAGGACAAAAGGCTGGAATAACGAAGTCAATCCACTTACTTCACTCCAAACTTTCGATTACTTCATAGAACATGCGATTCATAATGAGAATGGTCACATAGTTGGATCTTAAACAAAGAAAACTGATTTTAAGGAATCGATATCTTTGGTTTATTCAAAGACTGAGAATCAAAGGTCTCGAAGGGGATCTCATCAAAAGAAGGACCACTTGCGCCCAAATGAAACGTCCCTCAACACTCCCTCCAAAAGATTCAAATGACATTGTTCGGGGAGAAAATGAACCATGATTTGATACAATCCTATCGTATGGGAACAAGGACCCATATGGCATAAATTAAGATAGGAATTTCTAGGTCTTGGGAAACATAACTCCTTGCTTCCAAACTTAGAAACACTTCCCAACTACTCCCTCGACTATGTTCAAGCCTAACTCCAAGTACTCATGAGATACGCCACATAACACTATAATATTAATCTATATCATGAACCTCAATACACACTGAGCCTCACAACTCCTCACTTCAAACATAACTCTTATTGCTACTCCAACAACCACATACAATCTTATACTAGGGATCCGCTAACTTGTGGTGCATTCTTTTAGATATACAACCATAACATTCAAGCCTATACTCATAACCACATACGCACTTCGCACATGCACCTCTAAACGAACACTCATAAAGCATCTTCCTCGCTTTCTCTAAGATTCCATCAACTACATCATTCACACATACTGGTCAATTCTTTAAACGACACACATAACATTTTCTCAACCAATTGAACTATACAAAAAAACTCTGTATTACTATTCCTACAACCTCATAGAAGTGCATAAAACCAACACACAACAATCTTTCCAAATAAATATTTAAAACTTCAACTAACCACGGCATGTATCAAGGACTTAGCCTCAATCTAACTTCACTTCACCGCCGTGAGCACACCACCTTCTATCATAGATATGGAAGTATCTTCTCTCCCTTCTAGACAACTGCTCAACACCATTAGCTTGACTTAATGAAAAGGTCACAAAATTTTAAAACATGAAGACCTGAAACATGAAGGGATAATGTAAATAACTTGACTCTCTCTATTGAGGCCTTAGGAATAAAATATCAAATACAATGTGTTCATTAAGGTATCAAAACTGAAGACTCCCATAACGGAAACTGAATCTCACTGATAAAAAAGAGTATTGCCTGAGTACTGGAACTGAACATACTGTAAAACTTGAGTATATGAGTCATGGGCGGCATGCCCTGAATTTAGAGCTCATAACTTATGGAATATGATTCCAATTTCTAGAAGAACTGGAATTTCTCATTTTTGGAAACTAGAAGAGTATGTCATTCTCCATCACGTGTATGAACATGAATTAAGATCATGGAACTGAAATATAAAGCATGAGTAGGTTTTGGGACAGCTGAAAATACTGAAATAGCATTGGGTCAAGCACCGATCTTTCTCACAGCAAATTTACAACTTACTGGTACTTCTACTAAAATGTAAAAGCTTGACTTGACTACTTGTTCTATCATCTTCCCCTTAGCTTTAAGCCACCACTCAAATTCTCAAATGCTTACTAATTCGAATCTCCACGAACATCTCTATCGCTGGAATGTACACCATCTAGTGCTTCAACTCTTATTTCTATTAGCTCAACTTGAATACTTTCTAACCTTTTGATAGACCATGTTACTTCTGTCATCTCCCTCTAATACCATGCCTATGAACTTATGTTTCTAACCCATAAGAATCAAAATCACACTTAAGAGGCTCAACATTTCGAATCATACGCCTCGCCTTAACTTAGCCATCAAAACATCATCCATCGTCTAACTAGTATTTATCCATCTAACAATCCCATGGCACGACTCACTACACCACATACACTAATCCTCAAAATTAAAGCAGTCCCATAATATCTTGGGTGAACTTTCTCATCATAATATAGTATTAAACTTAATTAGAAGTCAACTACACTTAAACTCTTGTGTACACTGTCAGGCTTATTAGGTCACTTCCGGCAACTAATACCATTAATCCGGAAACCGTCACATTCGGCTTCATGATCACCAATCGTTCAAACTTAAGGTCTCACACTTCATATAATTTACAACTCCATCTCACGCATAACTCCCACGTGAAGATTATAAAACAACACATCCATGAACACTAGCCCACTTAAACTTCATAACAATAATAATTGGTCCTAATCATATAACCTATCTTATTCACAATCCATTAACACCTCCTTCTTTCACCCGTCACTACTATCTATCCTTCATACACAACTTAACATAGTTCATAGCTCTCTACGTCTTAACTTAACTTCCTCTTGCAATCTGGAGAGCGCCTAGATTAATAACACTTACCCACCGAGTACTTCCATCACTAACCTATACTCTCTATCATACAAATACCGTCAACACCCGTTTCATACCTCGAACAAACTATATCACTTCCTATTAACCCAATTGCATGCAAAAAGAGATTTCGCTATACTTATGCTCAATAAATCACACTTACCATCCTTCTTACTACTACACCTCCACATCCTATATTTTCAGCCAGCACAAGGAACAAGATGAACTACAAGTTGCTAGTAGATCGAAATAGGCCTCACTCGGCTTCACTAGACTTTGGTTTTGTGTTTTGATCAAGAAAGTTATATAAATAACAAAGTAACTATGCTAGTGAATCGAAATAGGCCCCACACGGCTTCACTAGACTTTGGTTTGTATTTTGAACAAGAAAATGAGATGAATAACAAAGAAGCTATGCTAGTGAATCGAAAGAGCCCCACACGGCTTCACTAGACTTTGATTTTTCACAAACATAATGATAATAAGATTACATAATACAAGAGATAGAAACTTGACACACAACATTCAACGATCTAAGAATACACCTTACTCTATCTTAATTAAATAGCTCATAAGAATGAGGGCATAACTTTCAACTTAAGGAACTTAACACACTAGAGAGCTCCCCTCAAGCCCTTTTGTGTAACTTTTGAAATTTCTTCTAGAAAATATAGAAGCATTATCTGGGGAAGAACTGGATCTTGTGAATCATGTTATCTCAAAAATAATACATAGAGGGAGAAGTATAGATTAACATTGTAGATTCTGAGGAGGAATCTGAAAGCACATCAAACCTAGGCTTAGTTCACGACTTTTATGAACAGGAATAATGTACTTCAATCTTTGGAACTCAAAATCACTGACAGGATACTTTCTAGCTCTCTTACAATCCCATAACTATCTACGGAGAATTAAGATTAACTGTTTCTGATACCTTGAAAATGAGGCAGAGTTGGCCAGAATAGAGTAAGATGAGACTCTATAGAAGCTTCTTAGAGAACCTTCTTATAGAACGATCTTAGACTTGAAATAAGGGAAACATTTCCTAAATGCCCTGTAGCCTCTCAAAGAAAAGTATAGACGTCTCTGTACCGTTTCGCAAGAATCTACTAGACACGACTTCATAGACACCCTAGGACACTTGAACTCTATGCTCTGATACAAAGTTTGTAACGCCCCGAAATCGAGTCCTGAGACGTCACACGGTGCTTAGGGTCACAAGTGACCCCAAGCTAATCCTTCTACTGACATAACTCATAAGCAACTAAATGAAAATACAAATCCATACAAATCAGCAGAAATTAACTCTTTTCTGAATCTGATCGATAAAAAAATAGAATTTTATAGGATTACAATTCTGCCTTTACAACCAAAATTGAAACAAAATACATCAACTTCTACTGAATGTCTATGAAGCCTCTACTAGTACTGACTGTAGGTAGCCGGGTCATGACTCCTGACTATCCCAACTCAATACGACTGAATAAAGAAAATACAACACTATAACTCTGCATAACTAACCCAAGCCCTTGAATCAAAATGACTTATCACCTGCTGACTGGATACCACGAACTGACTGGATTCGAAGGTACAACTATACCTTGTACCTACATTCCAAGAAAATGCAGCCCACATCCGAAGATGTGGGTCAGTACCATGGAAAAGAACCGAGTATATGGGGGTGTATGCAGTTGTATAAACATCATCATCATAAATATTTATAAGAAATATGCAGGATGCATGAAAGACTCACATAGCTCGAAGAAAATCATCATAATCATGAGAGGATGAAATAAGTATAATAACACATGTGAGTCATCATATAATTTGTCAATCACTTTCAGTTCATCAAGAATATCAATTCTCATAATGTAAATATCATTTAAATCTTTCGAAAGAATAACTTTCACAATTCCACTTTCAAATCACTTCACCATTCACCATAGACACAAGAAAACAGACACACACTGGGAGATCCTATAACCGACATAAACCATGTGAGCTACATGGAGTCCAACGTGCAACCCACGTTGGGGAGAGCCGTCCTATTCTTGCCATCAGAGTAGGACTATCGATATCAAATCCACACAAACTAGTGATCACTAGATAAATCAGCCTCAGGCTCACTCCTACGGGGGAACGTAGTTCTAGGAAAGTAAGGTCACTTTATACCTCCCACTCGGTGCTAAAGATTTCTCCCGGATTTAGCTCAGATCATTTCAAAGACAATCCACAACAAAACAATTTTAGTAATATATAAATATATACATCGGGAGCCATCATGCTTCCCATTTATCAAAATCAACCACGTTGTGGATTTCTTTCACACTCGAGTTCAAAACAACTCCATTAAGACCAAAAGGTCAAATCATTCAAAACATCTCAAATTATTTAAACTCAAGGTGTTTATAACATATGATTTTCTCAAAATAATAATCTCAAATAGGGTTTCAAAAACCCATACATCAATATCACCATAAAACCTTTCAAAATTTCATACTATATGACATAAGCACAAAAATAATCACTTAAAACTTAAAATTTCAGCTTTATAATCATACATCTTGGTAAAGAAAATTAGCTTTGGGATTCAAATCTCATTGTGCTTATAGCACATAATTTCTCAAAGTACAATTCCAATTAGGACTCAAGGTCTCATACATCAAAATCATATTAAATTTTCTCAAGATTCATGCTTTTCATCATAAATATATATAACTTACTTTAAAATCTGGAAAATTCAGCTTTATGTACAAAAATGTCATCATTCTCATTCAATTCAACTTTCAAAACATAAAGAGTATCATAATCTCATGTAAAATCATATAGGGTATAAATTCATGCTTCAAATTCATATCAAAACATGTAAAATCATGTATATTCATAAAAGAAAAATCAATTTGGGCACAAGAACGAAAGAGAGTTCTTGTTGAAAAATCCCACATACCTTGAATGATGAACTTTAGATCGATACTCATTTTTGAGATGTTAATCGTGCCTTTGAATGATGGTTCTTGGAGTTCTTGAACTAGGAACTTGGAATCTTGAATAAATTTGCAGAATTAATGGTGAACTTTGGAGGTTCTTGAAGTTCTTGAACTAGGAACTTGGAATCTTGAATAAATTTGCAGAATTAATGGTGAACTTTGGAGGTTCTTGAAGTTGGATGTAGGAGCTTAGGGTTTTATTTTTGAGGGAATTTGATGAAATATAACATATAATGCTTCTAATAGACTTTAATATAGGGTTTGGATGGATTTTGGGTGAGGGAGAATGACCAAAACGCCCCTAAAAATCAAATAATTCTCGCATCTGTCCTTTGGTGGACTGTTTTGATAGTCTGAAGTAGATCAACAGTAACGTTTTACTCCGATATCCAAATTAGATGAAACTAATTTCATTAGAAAGAGGACTCTCATATATTTCTATTGATATATAGTATCTCACCCAGATCATTGTGTACGAGGATTTATGATCATTTGAATTTGACCCAAAAATTCACTTTTGATAGGCTGAAGTAGATCGACCATAACTTTTTTCTCCGATAGAAAAATTGGATGAAACTAATTTCATCGGAAAGAGTACTCGCAGAGATTTCCGTTGATATATAGTAGATCACCCAGATCATTATGTACAAGGGGTTATGATTATTTAAATTTGAAAAAAAAAATACGCCAGGCCTCAGTACTTTTCTTTCCTGCACGTTTTACTGTTTACTACTATTCACGGTTCGATCGGAATGTTCATAACTCGTCGCTCGGGTGTCCGTTTTGGATGATCCACATATCGTTGGAAAGCTTATTCGATACTGTACGAAATGGTGGGTCATAATCTAAGACATTCCTCATGAAAAATTTATAATTCATTCTAGAAGATAGAACCCAACGCGTTTACACACAAAATTTCAACGAAAAATTTTCCGAGGTACTACAGATAGCTGATGGTTCGTGGGTCGGGTTATTATCGTGGTTTATATTATTGTCCTTATTTGTTTGTTGTATGATGTTAATAGCATGGATGGGGAAGAAAGGATATTGTAAGGGTGTGGGCCAAGTCGGCCATTTTGGGCCTGTTCGGATGGCTGGTAAGGGTTCAACTGTTGTTAGGTTGGGCTTGGCAGGAGTTGGGATGGGGTATGGTGAATTTTGACTTGGTCTATTTATCAAATCGCCATTAAATGAAAATTTAGGCAATTCAAGTTAAATTTTGGCCCAATCAACTATCAATTGGCCAATTGTATTACAATTATGGCCATTTATTTCAATTGTGACCAAACTTAAAGTATTGACTAAATTGGAACACAATTTGAAACTAATTAAAACTCAATTTAATCCCAAGCTTCTTGATTTAATGAAAATAAAACAAATATATTTTCCAAATAAATTATTTTTATGAACAAATTATATTTAAATCAAGATTTTAACCATTTGAATTTATTTTTAAGATAAGCTTTGATTAAATTCGATATTTCATAAAATAAATGTTTAAGCAACCAAATTATATAATCTCATAAAATTGAATATGATAATACATAATTGCTATTAAAATGAGAAAATTACACAGATAAGTACTTTGAAAAGCTTTAATTCAGATAAAATAAATGTTGTAACTTTATTTGAAAATCAAAGAAACTCGAAATTAAACTTAGTTATGGAGGGTAAAAATTAGGTGTCAACAACTTCCCCCTCTCTTTGGGTAGTGTTGATGCAAGTAACCCTGGGCAAAGGGAGTTTGACGTTCCTAATTTTTGTACGAACACGAATTATGAAGGAGGTTGGCTTTCACACGAGTTTCATGGAGTTATGGTCGAACCTCGGTAATAGGTTTCCTACATATCTCAGGTTACATGAGAATTCAGGCCACTTGTAGGTCATAAAGCTTGATTTAAAGCATGATTTTCAAAAAAATCACCAGCTATCTTGGTTTTGAAGTTTTTGATGAAACCGAAAAGCTAGAGAATAAAGGGATTTGATGGGGAGGTTGGAATACATTTGAATTTTCAACAAAGAGCCCAACCTATATATCCTCGAGACTTAGGGAATCAGACTGCTTGTAGTTTGACTCAATCGGTAGAAAAGATAGTTTTTTATTTTAGACGATCTTTGGTTCGGGATAAGTGACAAGTTGATCAAATTGCGGAAAAGAGGATTGTAAACTCTTAAAAATTAACGTGAGATCCTTCAATCCATAGAAAAGAACTTACCTGGACATAATTTCCAAAACTCGAAGTATGTTGTCACCCGAATTTTAAAGACAGAGAAGGTTACCCTCGGCATGAGTTTAGAAATATCCCAAAGGTGAAGCTGAAAACAAAATATCCCAGAATATCCATATGCCTTCTAATATGGGTGTGGTCGGATAGTGGTGGTGATCATCCTTTAGCTCGCGTCTGGAGAGTTTGACGTCTCTCTCTAGACAATGTCCTATTTTGTTTCTAAGAAAGAGTTTCATGTTGTGCTGCGTTCTATCTAGAGTCGTCCACACCTGTGGTTTTGATTTGAGATTTTCATCCTCTCAGATGCTCTCGACAATGTTCCAAACAAAGGTGTTAGTGCTAAACATTATTCATGAAAGAGATATATAGTCTTTTACCATATCTCCATGTGAGTTGTCGCCTAAAAGCGAAGTCGTCCTCTCATGTACCTATCTGAAAGGAAATAAAATTCAAAAACAACCCTCTTGGTTGTTGCATAAGTATCTTGTTCGTCTAGTGAATATGTCTTCAAAGTGGGGTGTCCTTTTTGGACACCGACGACACTTTATGCAGAATGGTCCCTGTAATCATGTAATCTTATTTTGATGCGGCAATTTTTTTTGTCACCTATAATAATGGTTGTATATGGAATGATAACCTCTTCGGTTAATGACAATGATTCTTTGCATATGACCTAGGGTAAGTCTTGCGCATCTTTTGTATCGATACAACTTGTAGACTTCCCTTGAATTATCAATATTTGGATAATCTTGCGCATTATTTGTTGTTGAATACGAGGCGGTTTACAAATATCCTTTGAATTTCTAGCTTTTAGGTGATCCTGCACATTACCCGACTTTGGATAAGAGATGGCTTACATATATCCCTCCAATCGCTAGCTTTCAGGTATTCCTGCACATCATCCGACCTTGGAAACAATATGACTTATAGATATATCTCAAATTTCTAGTGATTAGGTAATCCTACACATAATTAATCTTGGATATGACGGGGCTTTTAGAGAACCCTTGGACTTATCAATTTGATAATCTTGAATATTCTTCAATAAGGATTTAGTTGCGACTTATGGCTAACCTTCGGACTATTAATTTCTGGGTAACCTTGCACACTATCTGGTTAGAATGTCATTGTGGCTTACGGTTGACCTTGGGATATCAACTCATTGGTAATCTTACACGTTATCCTATTTCAAATAATATGACTTACAGATGACCCTCAAATTGTCAATTTCTAGGAAATCTCATATACCATCCGTCTTCAGATAGTGACTTAAAGGCATCCGTTTAAATTGCTTTCTCTTGATGCATTTAGATACTGATTCATAATATGATTAGATATCCTTGACACCAATATTTTTTTCTCACATATCAACAGATATTAAATGCTGATGATATCCTCGGTGTCAATATTTGTGTCTTACGTGTCAACAGATATTAGATGTTGATGATATCCTCGATGCCAGTGTTTGTATCTCGCATGTAAATAGATATTAGCTACTGATGATACCCTCGACGCCAGCATTTGTGTCTCGCATGTCAATAGATATTGAATGCTAATGATATCCTCAATGCTAACGTTTGTGTCTAGCATGTCAATAGATATTAGATACTGATGATATCCTCGATGCCAACATTTGTGTCTCACATGTCAACAGATATTAGATGCTGATGATATCCTCAACGCCGGTGTTTTTGTCTCGTGTATAAATAGATATTGAATAATGATTATATTCTCAATGGCAACATTTATGTCTCGTATGCCAACAAATATTAGATGTTGATGATATCCTCTCCACCAACGTTTGTGTCTCGTGTGTCAATAGATATTGAATGCTGATGATATTTTTGATGCCAATATTTGTGTCTCGCGTGTCAACAGATATTAGATACTGATGATATCATCAACGCCAACGTTTGTGTCTTGTGTGCCAACATATATTAAATATTGATGATATCCTCGAGCCATCATTTATGTCTGTCAATAGATATTTAATGCTGATGATATCCTCAACGCCAGCGTTTGTGTCTCGCGTGTCAACATATATTAGATGATGATGATCCTTTGAGTAATGGTTGTCTTGGCAATGAAAACAATTTCACCTGAGTCTATTTTTCTGAAATTTTTCTTTGTACATGTACCTGTACTCAATGTAGACAGTTAGTAGCCACAATGCCGCTCTCACTAGCGACCACAGTCAAATTTGAAAGAGTTTAAATGACATACTTAGCATCATAATCTGGATGGATTAATCCGCCATTCATCCTCTTTTCGTAGATGTATTTAAATAGCAGACTCACCATATATAAATGGATGGGTAAAATCCCTTTTTGGGGTCACTTAAATTCGATGAATTTTGAGGAAGAATTTTTGCTCATCCTTCTATTGAGTGATCCTTTTGATTGCTGTATTTACTGTGTTGACTCCTTTGAATTCACCTGCGCTCAAAGTAAATATTTAATAGACACAAAGTCTCTTATGCTAGCGACTGCTTTCATAAAGAAGATAAGGCGCCTTTATTTGTCCTTCATGGTCTCAAGAAAGGAGATAGACAATTCAAAAGGTCCTTGATAAATGGATATTAAATCCGTCTTTGGGACTAACTAAAAATACCGTTCTTGAGCATTATATGGTTTGGTGTGGCTCGCAACTCGCTTTGGTATTTTTTGAAAAAGATTTCCATTTTTGTGTATTGATCCCTGCATCCACAGAAAAATGATTAGTCTTGAGTGAAACTACTCCGTGTTGATCTCCTTCGATCCTTGGTTTACTCCTCGCCATCTTTTGGGTACTCCGTCATATTGGTACTTCCACCCTAACTCCTCGTTCCAATAGATGCCTAGGAAATTACTAAGTAAAAAGATTTGTATAGATTTTCCAAAGTAGTTTTAATTTTTAGAAACCAGTTTCAAAAATTTCTGTAAAAGCTTTGGGAAATCTCTGCCAATCATGTCATGTGGTATTTCATCGAACGTCATCCGCTTGATTCTGACTATGTCTAACATTTGACGAAGGATTGCCAGGGATTCATCATCGTTGAGGCTTTCTTTCAGAAGTTTTGTCATAGCTGGAGATTTAATCTGCCTAGACTTTGTCGCGTCTGGTGATATCCAAGACTTGCCTTTGACCTCTAGTGCCGGGGATTTGAAAGATATTCCAATGTTTAGTGGAAAGTTTGAGGCCTTCCTCAAAATTTCTGCCCTAATTTAATGTTGTTTGAGATAATCCCAACTCGAGAGGATCCGAAATCTTTGTTAGTTTTATTCTTCTTTGTTGGATTATGATCTTCCTCTTGTGAATTTTTGAGATTCCTTCTCAAAAATTCTGACCCAGTTTCCATTTCCTGGGATTATATGACCGAGCTATTAGGGCGCCTACATATTCCGTCGAAGCAGGAATTAGGTCAAACGTAGTTCAGGACTATGCTAGGGGTATATAGAAAAAATCTAAAGGGTTGACCGAAGCCAGCATAGGCCGCCTACGTATCTGATTCTTGAGAATTCAGGTCATCACGTAGTTCATACATAAAAGGAAATGGTAAATCCTCCTAAGGGGTTTACCGAAGCCGACATAGGCCTCCTACATATTCCTTTATTGGGAATTCAAGTCAAACGTAGTTCATAAATAAAAGGATTGGGTAAATCCTCCTAAAGGGTTGACCGAAGTCGACATAGTCCATCTACGTATCTCTTTCTTGGGAATTCAGGTCAAACGTAGTTCGTAAATAAAAAAGGGTAAATCCTCCTAAGGGGTTAACTGAAGCCAACATAAGCCGCCTATATATCTCTTTCTTGGGAATTCAGGTCAAACGTAGTTCATAAATAAAAAGAAAGGGTAAACCTTCTAAGGGGTTGACCAAAGACGACATAGGCCGCCTACGTATATCTTTCTTGGAAATTCAGGTTAAACATAGTTCGTAACTAAACTCATCTTCGGGGTTAAATGACTCTAGATACTCTTATCCATCCTACTAGGATAAAAATAAGCACTCTATGGATGACATGGCGTTTGTCTTGATAGAACAAAGGATTAATTGTCCAATTCCCTTAGTCATTGTCCTCCTAGTTAACCACCGCAGTTTTCTCTAGATTAGGATTTTTTGATTCTCAAACTCTTTGACCATTCTGTTCATTGTTCTAGGGTTATTGTTTCCCATTCATCATTTTATTTCTTGATTTTCTCATTTTGCTTCTTGACATGACATGACATGACATGACAATGGCAGGTTTTAAGTTATTGTTACACGACGGGCGACGAGTCATGAGTGGAGTGGAGGTTCATTTCAACAATATTTTCTTCAATTCATCTTCCATGATCCCGACTGTCTTGGAAAATTCTTCCATGGTAGCATCATATTTTTCCTATTCCATCCTCAAAACTATCGCTTGTAGCTTTTGAAAAATGATTGGTAGAGTCTAGTTTTACTACTAGTCATTTTTCTTTCCTGTAATAAAGGTATAGTCAAGAGGGGAATATCTTATTCACTTTGATCTAGTGAAGTAGGGTTATTTTATGCCAACACAGAGTAGTTTCTTACCTGCAAAGTAAAAGCAACTCAAAGGCTGATGTGTTAGATTTTGTTAGTGATAAGCAAAGCAAGGCGATAAGACAGGAAATAAACACATAAAGTTATTTCTCATCTCATGCTAATTGATCTATGGAGTAATGATCACTCGAGAATTTCACTGGACAGGATTTTGCTCATGGATAAGTGGAATTTATCAAGAAGGTTCAATTCTTCTTGTTTCTGACTTTATTTCTCCTTTCAAGAAAGTGGAGGACAATAGAATTTTTAAAGATAGGGGCCAGGCCGAAAGGCTGCCTATGTAATTCACGGGGGGAGAAATTAGTCCCTACGTAGTTCGAACATCTAATGGCTTCTTCTGAGTCCATAGTCGATCTTCCTGAAATGGTAGCGAGCTTTTAGGAAGTTTTAAAAATGATTGCAGACTTTTCTGAGAGACTTAGGAGACCAAGAGTATGTTTTGCTGGACTTTTGTATAGTGGATATTTTTCTGCTTAGAGGTGCTTTTGAAAAATAGGATTGAATCAATTCGTATTTAATTCGAATAAACATAGCTCATATAAGTACATAAAATAATTATATCACACAAGCATATTATAATAAACGCGCATCCTAATTGGGTGACCCTTTTAAGTCAAGGGTTGGCCTAACACTTTTGAAGAAAGTATATGCCTTTTAAAACCAATCCATTATCCCCTTAAAACCTCCATAGGTATACATAAAGGTCATAAATGCTTACAAAAGTTGCATAAAAGGGATACATTCTCTAGGGAAAGGGAATATGAGAAAAAGAACAATGTCACGCACAGGGGATAATAGCTCCTAAATGTTCCTTCATAGCCTTTTGTCCTCTTAGCTTTGTCCATTTCATGTCATATGCGACATCTGTTGATGATGAAGTGATTCTCATATATCTGTGCTCCATACTCATAGATCATTAGTTTGGGAAATCATGCGATCGTCCAAACTGATCAACCTCATACCTGGCTCGCTTTAATTTTTCTCCTCAATTGATGGATGGTACGATAGAGTAAGCTTTCCCCTTAACCCCCAAAAGACAATGGATTGAATTAAACAAACATATATTTCCACAGTACATAAATATGGTTCATCTGTAATTGATTTGGGGTCAATAGACATAGGGCAACTCTTCTAATGGGCCCAATAGCCTCTCAGCTATTGGGTTATCCTAAGCTTATCTCTAAAATAGAATTTTGGTTTAGCACTATCCTGGGTGTCTAAGAAGGGTTTGGACATAGGTTCCCAAACGGACAACTTGGGTTTGAAAATACGAACAGTCTCCGACCGCCTAACGTGCCGATAAACTGTCGTATTTCCAACACTTGATTTGGAGTTGATCAACAGGGGCCGGGACATCTAGGAAACCCCAAAATAGTTTAACGGTCATGCAGAATTATGTCATGAAATGCAACAATTAAATTTCACAAAATTAAAATATATAAGCACATAAACAGTTAAGTCAAAGGATAAATTCAAACATTTGGTTAAAACCTAGTTAAAATCCTCAGTGGAGTCGTCATTTCTGTTTTGCCCCTTTTTCAACTCAGAGGGTTGGAAAATATTAGTTTTGACCTTTTAAACTATTCTGAAAACTTTAAAGAAAATTTCAAAATAATCTAAGAAATTATAGAGTTTTCACTTAATTTATTTGAAAAGAAATTAAGAAAACTTTTTGAAATAAAATCCTAAGTCTCAAAACAAAAAAAGACTTAGGCCTTTAAGAAGATCCTGGGTAAGAGTTTTTTATTAACATTTTAGGAAGGTTTTTTAAGGCACCTAAAATATCCGCAAACTTGAGGTTATCTGGACTATTTGAAAATTATTCTCTTGACTAACTTCTACAAGAAAAATTGATTGTTAAAAAGAAATTGATTAAGGAAATTTTTTGAGGTTTATGCAAAATTAATTTTTTAACAACTTTGTAGGGAATTTAACTAGTTCTAAGCAAATTAAAGTCAGATATCAAATAAGCATAAAAAAGAAAAGGGGAAGAAATAAGTGATTTAGGCTCTTAAGCCCAAATCTATCAAACATGTCCTAATCTAATTGGGCTTTCGCTCCATAGCCTGTCCTAAACTATTTTTTTGAAACTTTTGGCCCATAATCGACTTCACCTGTATTAGTTTACAACTTTGGCTCCGAGGCCCAAATGATCGAACAATGAAATAAATAAATAAATAAAGAGACAACAATAAAAAAATGAGACTTTCAAGTCTCTTAGCCACTTTGTCAATGGGTTTTTGACCCATTTTCCATCTTCCTCCTTCTTGTGTTTTGTGCTCCATATTTTATCCTATTGATCCATATTTCAAAGTCTTCTAAAGGGGTAGACCTAAATGGGCTATTGAGTAATTATAAGACCCCGCAAAACCCTAGTCATTTCAGTCCTTTATATCATGCCAAAAGAGGTCCCAGACTTAGAAAATTTCAACTAAGTGTTGACACTTAGTCTCATTTTTGGCCTCGATACTTCAATGGTAGCATTCATGATCTTTCTAACCTTATATCATCGATTTTTAAATTGATTCATGATTAGGGTTATCTATAGGTCATCTTGGGTGAACTTTGAAATTTTCAAACATTATTTGATCCACGATTGGGTGACCAAAACATCAAGCCAATGCGATCATGACGGTCGCTTTTGCTATCGTGTCGTCACCATAGACGTAATGCGTTGGTGATCGCGTCAACCCCATCTATGCGGTGCGACGCCTATCGCGTCACTGGACATGTTTTGTGTATTAAGTTATGGTTTTATAGGGGTAATTGGATCATTTTCCCTTACATAATTCAGCCTTAACACAAAATTTAGCCTCCCAAAATGCAAATTCAATCATTATTTCACAAATTCTCTCAATAGTAAAATCCTAATTTCATCAAGTTCAAGTCCAAGTTCCAAGAATTCGCCAAAAATTCTCCCGAAATCAACAATCAAGGTACGTTAGGTATTCATCCTTGGGTTTCCTTCCACCCTTGGAGTTCAAGAACCCCTTTCAAAACTTGAATTATGATTCCCATATTATGAATTGAATTATGCTCATGTTTGTGTTGTTATTTGAATTTCAAAGTCAAGAAAATATGAGTTTCATGTAAAATAGATCAATGGCTATGTTGGTTGATGTAGATATCATGTCAAACCCTTGAATTGTGAATTGATTGTTGTAGTCATAATGCATTAACATGTTGCTCATTCCCATGTACAAGGTTATGCCTCCTAAGTATTTGACAAAATGTCTAAGTGAAGGAATTGTGCATATGAGTAAATCATGCATGGTAACCTATTGTTGTTTGTTAAAGTTGTGATATAAGTTTATCTATTATGCTATCGAGTCGTGGGGGTATTTATTACCCTAAATATAGCTATTTACTTAGTTGCATTAGTTATAGAATAGTCACAGTAAAGGTCAAGAACAATAGTACTCAGTCAGGTAACAGAACTCAGTGAACTCAGTCCAGATCAGTCAGTCAACACGATCACTATTAGTTCAGTCAACCCTAGTACAGTTTAGTAATCAGTTCAGTGTCGATTCAGTTGGGAGTAGGATTCAATACCGAGAGAACCCAGGGATGGGGGAATTCCTGCTAGCAGAGAGTTTGACCCTTAGTAGCAGTACTTGCGTTACAGAACTACGTAACCAGTGTAGGGTAAGTCGTTCTCCTACCAGACTAGGGTTGACGTGATCATATATATATATATATATATTTCATGAGTCTTCCTTCCTGATTAGGGTTGACCCATATTGTTAGTATCCCATGGCAAGGTGCTAACACCCTTCCAACTGGGGTCACAGGTTGGACCCCAAATCATTCTATACCCCATGTTGGTTAGATGAACACTCCCAAAGTTATAGTTTTAGTCTCAGTATTCAGTAAAGAACTCAGACAGTTCTATAGAACCATGGCTATCAGTTATCAGTTACTCTGCCATCAGAATTTAACACTCAGTTTTAGTATAATCTCAAATACACGATGTATATATATATGCGCAGTATAGCTGTTCAGTATGTTCAGTAGTTACTGTTTTGCGTGTACTCTCATCCAGCTACTTCATGATATTCATTCAGTTAGTTATCAGCTCACGCATATGAATCCATATTTATCAGCCTTACCTCACTTAGTATACCAGTACATTTCATGTACTGACGCATACTCTCTTTTATGCTATGATGTCTCATATCATAGGTTTGGATGCTCAGGTTCATGACCTTACTTAGCAGCTCTGGCTATCAGCAACAGTTATAGTAGTGAGTCCTCATATTTCGAGGACAGAGTTTATCTATTTTAGTATTCCAGTAGGTCAGTAGTTATTTCAGTCAGAGTTAGTTGGGTGTTTGTCCCTTCAACTCCATATTCGGACAGTTAGAGGCTTTCAGACTAGCATAATTAGTTATTCAATTTTTGAGATGTTATTATCAGTTATACTCAGTATTATTCCAGTATTTTGAGAACCTTATGGCATTTTTAGATTTTTCTGCATATAGTATTATATCAGTTCTCATAGCAGGTACTAGTCACGGGTTAGCTTATGGTCCTTCGGGGTCGTAAACACCATGCGATGTCCAGGGTGCAGTCTCAGGGTGTTACAAACTTGGTATCAGAGCCTACAATTCTAAAGAGTCCTAGGGAGTCTGAAAGCCATGTCAAATAGAGTCTTGTGCATGGGTGTATAGCACGCCACACTTATGGCCAAGAGGCTATAAGACTTTTTTGGGAAAAGTTCCCTTCTTTCAGTGTTTATATCGTGCAAGTAAGCATGTGCTCAAGTTACACTCTTTGTCTAATTCCAATCTTCCTTCCAATTACAAAATATGCCTCCCAGAGAGAACAATGGAAGAAGAAACAAGAATCAGCCTGCACCTCTACCTCTTCAGAAAGATTCCCTGAATGAGCATGTCTTTCACACCAAATTCAGAGATGCTTTTACTACCTTAGCTTATTCAGTAGTTGCTCAGAGCAATTTGCAGGCTATTGTCCTATCTAGTCTTTTGATTCATGCTTAGCAGAGTAAAGAAGGAGAGCACATGAAGAAAGAGAAAAAGAATAAGAGGGCCAAAACAAGTAGTTTTAAGCCTAGGTCAAGGGGTAGTAACCGCTCCCAATCCCTTCAAAAATTATCATCCCCAGCTCCACCTTCATCCAGTGCGCCAGTGCCTAAATTTAAGAATAATAGTCGAGAAAAAACACCAAGCTCTAAGTCACGAAGTAGTGGGAAGGGTGTTTGTACTAATCTGCTTTACTAAGATTGTGGTAAGAATCATAAGAGTGTGTGTAGATCTGGAAGTGATGTATATTTTGGGTGTGACAATCTAGGACACTGAGTCAGATATTTCCCAAAGAGTGGTCAGCAGGGTCGGTCCAACCGTCCCTCAATTTAGTTCGGTCGCCTATCTCAGCAGGGTGCCGCTTTCAGTGCTAGTAGTGGTCAGCGTCAGAATAGGTAATATGCAATTTAGTCCCGACACGATCAGGAAAGTTCTTTTGATGTGGTTATGGGTATGTTACCGACCATTCATTTACATGTTTATGCCTTGTTAAATCCTGGAGCTTCTCTTTGTTTTGTAACCCCTGATGTAGTTGTCAAGTTCAGTATCAGTCCCAAAATCTTAGTAGATCCCTTCTCAGTGTCTACCCCAGTGGGTACATCTATCCTATCTAGACGGGTATTTAGAAATTGCCCACTATAGTATCCTAGTAAATCACTTCAGTTGATTTAAAAAAATAGAGTAGTTCAGTTTCAACTTCTCAATGAACCGGTCAGTGAATGAAGGGGTAGTACCTCAGAGCTTAGGAGTCAGACATAATTTTAGCCTCCTTCTTAGAATTCTAGAACATCATATAATCTAGAGTTAGAAGTATGAAACCAGGAGTTTAGCAACAGTAGTAGAGTTAGGATGGTGTTATCTGAAGTTGAGCAGATTATATATTACATAGGACTAGTCATGTGAAAGGTGGATCAGTAGGCTTGAAGCAATGTATACAAGAATTTAAGTTGTTGATTCGAAACATATGTTGTGGATGTGATATTTGTAGGCTATGATGAAAGTAGTATAGTTATTAAAGAATTGAGGATATCCATGTTATGTGTTAGGGTCTAAGTTTGAATCTTCGAAGGTTTAGCTAATATAAAGAGAAGTTGAAAATTCTAGGTTAGTCAGTTCTTAAGTTGTTACATGATGTATTTGGGGCTATAGAAAGTTAAGAGTTCTATCTCAGAAGGAAGTATCAGAAGTAGAGTTTTACACTTTCAGGTGCAGTATTTCAGGGTGAGTTTAGTGTTTATGAGTATTGTTATATCTCAGAATCTAGAGTAAAATGGTTTAAGTATAGTTTAGAGATGTTAGTTAAGTGGTCCACAGACTTAGAACAATGGCTTTAAGCTAAGGGGAAGATGGCAGAACAGGTAACTAAGTCGGACTCTCAGATCCTAGTAGTAATACCAGTATGTGTAAAAAACTAGTAGGAGAGGAAAATGTCCAACTCGTTCTTATCTCAGTTCAAGGTTTTTCATTCATCACGATATCAACTCATGCCTTACATATCATCCCAATGATCATACCTCATATTCATGCACTTCATAGAAAAATCATGTACGTTTTCAGTTCCTAGTAAAAGGAGTTCCAGTTCACCCAACAGTCTGAATTATATTCCATGAATTTATAAACTTCAAACTCAGGTCATGCAACTCATGACTCATGTATTCATGATTTACATATGTTTAGTTCCATTATTCATGCAACACTCTAAATGATTAGCAAAATTCAGATTATATCATGTTGCAGCACCCCGGGAGTATACCCTGGGTGTCATACGGTGCTTACAGTCTCGAAGGACCACAAGCTAACCCATGAGCTAGTACCTGCTATGAGCACTGGATAACATAATCATAAATATGGAAGAATAACTAATATGCCATAAGGTTTTAATAGCTGAGATCAAAACTAAATCATAAAAATTGGCAAAAAAACAATTATCTGAATTTGATAAGATACTGATAAACTAAATAACTAACTAATATATCGACTAAAGTCTGAATACTGAATAACTGACTGTAGTGTCTGAAAGCCTCTAAACTGACTATCTGAGAGTTGATGGGACAGGACCCAACTAACTCCACTAACTACTTGAAATAGAGACATGAAGTAAAATAATCTGTCCTTAAAATATGAGGACTCACCACTGCTACTGCTGGGAGTCTGCGGAATCTATGAGCGATTTGGAAACTGGAAATCCGAACCTATGAGCTAATACATCATAGCACAAAAGAAAAATATGCGATCAGTACGTTGAATGTACTGGTATGCTAAATAAGGTAGGTTGATATGCATGATTTCATGAACAGGGATAATAATTGTCTGAATACACGTGCAAAAACATAAAATACTGGATAGAGTGCAAGACATCTGTAGATAATGGAAATATGTGAGATCTGTAAATACTGTGTATGTATAAAAGTCTATAAATATTGAAAGTACGTGAAATCTGTAGATACTGGGGATGCATGACCAAGAATATAACATGAACTGAATAAAAATCTCTAAACTGAAATACTAAAATAATTGATATCTGTATGCCTTGGTCAAACAACATGAGACTGAACTACTGGTATGATTATTGGACTGAGACTGCGGGAGGTATCATCTAACCGACATGACCCAACCTGAGCTAATTGGGGTCCAACCTATAACCCCAGTTGGAAGGGTGTTAATAATGTACCACGAGTACTAACGCTGGCTATGTGGTTCTGGAGTACAGGGATTGCTACTAATGACTCTGCCTATCTGACGGGGAAGCCGTCATCCCTACACTCGCTCGGTGCTAAATCTTACTCACAACTGAATGACACTGAGTTACTGACTATTTCTGAGTTTAACTGACTGATCTGGCAATACTCATGATGTAATTTGAAATTATTCTGAAGATACTGAGATGAGACTAAGTAAACAACTATGATTTTTGGGTATTTAGTACCCCCAAGACTCAAAAGAAATAATAGTAAAAAGACACTAAATCTTGGAGGACATAACATGAAGGCTTTTATTAAATATTCATTCTTGTAAGCATTTTATCAAACACTTAATATGCATGGTGTATATAGAGCATGGGAATTTTTTCAAAACTTGTACTAAAGCACAACTTTAACACCATTATCACAAATCATGAATTAAATCAGTGGACAATAATATTCAAACATATCGAGTGTAGTAATAGACATCAATTTTGCTAAAACATGGTATAGAACAAGATTCATGGGAATTCATGGTTTAATCATAATTTAAAATCAACATAACTTGAAAGGATCATGATTTTGCAATTTAAATCGGATACTTGGACTCCATGGGTGAAAGAAACCCGTGGATGGACATTTAACATACCTGGGTTAATGAATTTGGGAGGATTGATGGTGAGTTCTTGAGATTTGGCCTTGAATTTGAAGGCTAGGGTTTCTTGTTCTTGAGAAGGAGATCTTCAATTTTGAGAGGAATGGAATAAATTATGATTATTTGGGTCACTTAGGGATTAAATCTCATGTTTTAGGCTGAGTAGGGTCGTGGGAAAAGACCTAAATACCCCTAAACAAATTTAAAAACTCAAAACTGAAAGCTGGAAATCCCCATTTTTGGCTTTGGTGCAATGCGACACAATCTCGTCGGGCCACTGGAAATTGATAAGTGCCATTTTGGCCTCTGGTGTGATGCGGTAGAATCGTGATATTCCATTGGTTGAGACTTGGAAGTTCACCGCGATGTGACCTTATCACGTTGGCTCACTGGTTTCAGATAATTGCTATTTGGCATGTCTCCGCGACGCGTTGGTGTACCAAATGGTACACTATTTTACAAAAATAGTTCTAACTCTTCGCCCGAGTATCGTATTTGGGCGAACTTTATATTGTTGCAAATCTAGTTCAATTTCCCACAATGTGGTGGGCTCTAAATAGAGAAATAATAAGTATTTCAAAAACTATATACATGAATACTCACGTACTGAGATTTAAATTATGCTAGGAAAATACGGGGTATTACACATGTATATCCTCAGTTTAGGTCTCTTGATGAACCCAAGATATTGATATTCTATTACTCAGGCCTCTTTTAAGTGTCAAGTTCTGTATAGCGTTCATTCATGCTTTAGGTCCTCATGTTTTAGCTTTTCAGTGACCTCTTCTTAGAAAATGATGTAGTAATGAGCAATTTCTTAGATGGGAGAGAGTAAATGTTTCATTTTAAGGAAATATTGTTACATGTTTGTTTTACTCAAAGCTGTAGTTATGAAGATAGGCTTGAACGTCATGTTGGTGTGCAAGTGGATAAATGCATTATGCATTAGTGAATGGCTAGTAAGAGGTTGTATTTAGTTGTTGAATGAAAAATCATTTTTTTTGTGAGATGAGAGGTTGTGACAATGTAGGGTGTGTTGAATTCTTGATTCAGGCTAGTATTACAGTGTTATATGTGTATTTCATAGATCCGAGTAGGCTTGTGCATAGTGGAAGAATTCAGTCCAGCTCAGGCTTCAGTAAGTAGAATTATCAGTGCCCATGTGAATATTTTCAGTAGTCTCAGGTAAAGTGCAATATTAAGGTAGAAGGTATAGTTGAGAAAGTATTCGAGGAGTATGTCTAAGCTTGGAAGATAGTAGTTGCAGTGCATAAGGCCTTGTAGCTCTATCCTAGCCGATGTTTCGTAGGCCTGTGTTTCATATTATCGAATTTTAGCCTTGTTGTGATTTCTTATCCAGATGTATTATTCAAACCTTGCCCAATATTCCTTACTCCCTAAAAGTCATTAGGAATTCTTAGAAAGAGTGTCGAAGAAATACTCCAGTTGAGTATAAGCTTTCAGTATGAGTTAGTCTGTATAGCCAGTAATTCAGATTAACAGTCAGACAGATAGGTTCCTATGGTTTTTTCGTCTTCCGATCTAGTCTTACTATCTAAAGTTTCATGAATATATCCCTTCCAAAAAATAGTTTGTTCGCATCTATGTAAATTGTGAATCCAGTTCAGTTCATGCATCATATTTCAGATCCTAGATAGTCAGACATGATTCAGTCCATAAGCATTCCGAGCTTCATCTAGTTTTCCTAGTATTTCAGTCAAGTCAGTGTCATTCGAGAGACGAATTATCCCAAGGGGGAGATGTAATACCTCTAAGCTTTTCATGTACTAAATCTCTCATCATTTCTTCATGAAACCAGATCTAGTCGAAGATACTGATTACTCATAAGTTGACTCTCTCATTCCTATCTCAGCCTTATAACGATTCTCATGTCACTGCATGTGTTCAAGAAATTAGTTCAGTTCATGCTATTCAATCCATGTATCATGCTTCATACTCAGTTATGATCTCATGTTCCCATTCATGCATGTCCAGTAAAGGATCTCAGATTCTTCGGTATTGTCAACTTAAGGTAATAATTTTCCTTAGATTTACTATATTCCATACTCTGTTACAGCTGCATAATATTCTCATATCATTCATCCATTCATGAAATAGTTCAGTCATATGTCATGTCTCCAGAATTCAGTCATGCTTCAGTTATGCATGTCCGTGTAAGTACAGTTCCTTAGTTCCTCTTAGTTCAGACAATCTCATTCGAGGACGAAAGTTCCCAAGGGGGAGATATTGTAAGACCCCCAAAGTCCAAGTCATTTCAGTCCTTTATAGCATACCAAAATAGGTCCCAGACTTAGAAAATTTTAGCTAAGTGTTGACACTTAGTCTCATTTTTGGCCTCGATACTTCAATGGTATCATTCAAGATCTTTCCAGCCTTAGATTCAATTTTAAAATTTATTCATGATCACGGATATCTATAGGTCATCCGAGTGAGTTTCAAAATTTTTTAACATCGTTTGAGCCAAGTTTGGGTGACCAAAACAGCAAGCCAATGCGATCATCATGCGTTGTGTTGGCTATCGCGTTGGCACCATTAATGTAACACATCGGTGATTACGTCGACCCCACCGACATGGCGCATCACCTATTGCATCACTGGACATGTTTTGTGTATTAAGTAACGGGTTTCTGGGGGTAATTGGGTCATTTTCCCTTACATAATTTAGCCTTAACACAAAATTTAGCCTCCCAAAAGGCAAATTCACTCATTATTTCACAAATTCTCTCAATAGTAAAACCCTAGTTTCATCAAGTTCAAGTCCACGTTCCAAGAATTCACCAACAATTCTTATGAAATCAACAATCAAGGTACGTTAAGTGATCATCTTTGGATTTTCTTCCACCCTTGGAGTTCAAGAACCCTTTTCAAAACTTGAATTATGATTCCCATGTTATGAATTGAATTATGCTCATGTTTGTGTTGTTATTTGAGTTTCAAAGTCAAGAACATATGAGTTTCATGTAAAATAGATCTATGGGTATGTTGGTTGATGTAGATCTCATATCAAACCCTTTAATTGTGAATTGATTATTGTAGTCATGATGCAATAACATGTTGTTCATTCCCATGTACAAGGTTATGCCTCCTAAGTGTTTGACAAAATATCTAAGTGAAGAAATTGTGCATTGTGATCTTTTGGTGATTTTAGCATTGAAATTATGCTATTACTACATGTTTAAACTATTCTCATGCTTAAACTATGCCTTACAAGTGTTTGATAAAATGTCCATATGAGTAAATCATACATGGTAACCTATTGTTGTGTTGTTAAAGTTGTGATATGAGTTTATCTATTATTCTATGGAGTCGTGGGGGTATTTATTACCCGAAATCTAGCTGTTTACTTAGTTGCAGTAGTTATAAAATAGTCACAGTAAAGGTCAAGAACAATAGTACTCATCTAGGTAACAGAACTCAGTGAACTCAGTCCAAATCAGTCAGTCAACACGATCAATGTCAGTTCAGTCAAGCCTAGTACATTCTAGTGATCAGTTCAGTGTCGATTTAGTTGGAAGTAGGATTCAGCACCGAGCGAACCCAGGGATGGGGGAATTCCTGGCAGCAGATGGTTTGACCCTTAGTAGCAGTCCCTGCGTTATAGAACTACATAGCAAGCGTAGGGTAGTTCGTTCTCCTACCATACTAGGGTTGACGCGATCATATATATATGTTACATGAGTTTTCCTTCCTGATTAGGGTTGACCCAACATTGTTAGTATCCCATGGCAAGGTTCTAACACCCTTCCAACTGGGGTCATAGGTTGGACCCCAAATCAGTCTATACCCCATGTCGGTTAGATGAACACTCCCACAATTATAGTTTCAGTCTCAGTATTCAGTAAAGAACTCAGACAGTTCTATAGAACCATGGATATCATTTATTAGTTACTCAGCTATCAGAATTTAGCAATCAGTTTGGGTATAATCTCAGATACAAGATGTATATCTATATGCGCAGTATAATATGTTCAGTAGTTACAGTTTTGCATGTACTCTCATCCAGCTACTTCATGATGTTCATTCAGTCAGTTATCAGCTCATGCATATGAACCCATGTTTATCAGCCTTACCTCACTTAGCATACCAGTACATTCCACATATTGATGCATACTCTCTTTTGAGCTATAATGTCTCATATCATTGGTTCGGACGCTCAGGTTCCTGACCGTACTTAGCAGCTCAGGATATTAGCAATAGTTATAGTGGTAAGTCCTCATATTTTGAGGATAGAGTTTATCTATTTCAGTATTCCAGCAGTTCAGTAGTTATTTCTATCAGAGTTAGTTGGGAGTTTGTCCCATCAACTCCATATTCAGACAGTTAGAGGCTTTAAGACTAGCATAGTCATTTATTTAGTTTTCAGATATTATTATCAGTTATACTCAGTATTATTTCAATATTTTAACAACCTTATGCCATTTAGAGATTTTTTCCGCATATATATTTAAGTATTATATTCAGTGCTCACAACAGGTACCAGTCATGGGTTAGCTACTGGTCCTTCGAGGTCGTAAGAACCGTGTGACGCCCAGGGTGTAGTCTTGGGGCGTTACAGTAATGCAAGGGAAAAGAGTCCATTTGGACTCCCAAACGGGTTCATACAAAGAAAAGGATGAAAGAATTAATATATGTTCTAAATTAGCGATTAACATATTAAAGGATATTCAAACACAAATGCAGAAGGAACAATAATTCACAAAACTGAAGAAAATATATAATCAAAGAATCCAAGTTAACAGAGGGGATGAGATAAAATAAGAAATTCTCATGATTTCGAACAAGCGAAGTTAAACAATCATACTTTAAGACTATAGGAAAGATTTAGTAAAGTGAAAATATAAAGTAGGCAATTTGAGGAAAATTCAATGACTAGGCAAAGAAAAGGACGAACAATTGATGAGAACACAAGTAAACTAAAGCATAAATAGACTTATAACCAAGAAAATCCAATATTATAAGAGTCACTATGTCATGTCTAAAGATAAAAAAAACTAGTAGATTCAAAAATATTTAATCTTTACAAATAAAAAAAAGTAGGGGAAGAAGGGATGATGTAAATAAGTAGACTATTAATCAAACATCATAAACCACGAAATTGTTTAGAAAGCATTTCAATCCACTCAAAAGGACAAATAGACTCCAGATAAATTAGATATTTATACTGCTAATACAATAAGTGAGAGCACTACAACATATGGTATTTGAATAGACACAACCACATAAACTAAATGATACTAAATTGCAACAATCAACATCAAATTAGGGCATTAAGATTACAACCAACAAAACTGACCAAGGAAAAATAAATTCGAGGTGATGAATGACAAAACTTGAAATATTATGACGAAAAGAGTGAGTTATATTGTTGATCTCATTGAGGAATTAAATCTAAAGTCGAGAGATAATAAAGGAGAAATAAAGTAAAAGGGACATTCTAATAATTGAATAAAAGATCACTATACAGGCTGACGTCTTTCTCTCTCCCCTAACATCTTTCTCTCTATCTTCGGTTAACATTTTTATCTCTCTCCGGAAAAGCAGATGCCGGCGTAGTAACAACGCCGACGACAGGTAAGTACGATACCCTCTCTCTCCCTTCGTCTCTCCCTTTCTCCTCCTCCTTCCTTTCCTAAAGCTGGTTTACTCTCTCACCAGCGTGAGGGTTGCCGTTTCCACTCCGGCGATAGGATAGAATCGGAGAGAACAAAAAAAAAAGAGACCAGATCTGACACTCAACCCAGATCTGACCCGGCGACTTTCCGGGGACGTTATTCTGGCGACCAATTTCTACCCCAATTTTTTGGATTTCAGTGCAGCAAGCAGTAGCTGAATACTTGATCTAGGTACCCCGATGACTTTTAACCTCGAAACTTTATTTTAATGCATTTTCTTGTATCGCGCCTTTTTCTATTATCTTTACTGTTTATATTTTGTGTGGGTTATTTTTTTACGGGCTGCCTGGTTATTTATGAGTTGTCTGGTTATCTTCACTGGCTATTTCTAGCATCTGTTCTTGAAATTGTGTTTCAATATGTGCTTTGCATTTGTCTTTTATAGTTATTATTGTTTTTAGCCTTCTCTGTGTTTTTCGTGAGTGGTGGCTTGGGTGGCTAATAGAGGAGTAGGGTTATGTCCTGGGGGCTGGGGGTGGGGTCGGGGTCCAGGGTTGGGTTAGGTTGGAGATGCGGAGTGTGAGGTATTATGGGAGGGGATAAGAGAGATGATAGGTTGAGGGTAGGGTCGTGGAACATAGGGACCCTTCAGGGTAAGTTGATAGAACTGGTAAAGATTCTTAGGAAGAGAAGGATCAATATTGCATGTGTCCAGGAGACCAAGTGGGTAGGTTCTAAGGCTAGGTATGTAGATGGGTACAAGTTGTGGTACTCTGGTAGTGAGAGGCGTAGAAATGGAGTAGGCATCTTAGTGGACGAGGAGCTTAGGGGGAAGGTAGTGAAGGTTAAAAGGGTTAGTGATAGGGTAATGACTATCAAGTTAATCATAGGGGGGTCTTCTATGAACATTTGTAGTGAGTATGCGCCACAGGCGGGCCTGGACGAGGAGGATAAGAAGAGATTTTGGGAGGTTTTGGATGAGGTGGTAAGAGGCGTGCCTAGTTCAGAGATGATTTTCATAGGAGGGGATTTTAATGGGTACATCGGGTCTCTGCCGATGGTTTATAATGATGTGCATAGAGGTTTTGGGTTCGGGAATAGGAATGTTGAGGGAGTGCCTCTTTTAGAGTTTGCGAGGGCCTTCGAGTTAGTGGTAGTGAATTATAGCTTTCCGAAGAAGGAGGAGCATCTGGTTACTTTCCGTAGTAGGCTAGCCAAGACTCAAATTGACTTTTTACTGCTTAGGAAAGGGGATAGAGCAATGTGTAAGGATTGCAAGGTAATTTCGAGTGAGAATCTTGCGACCCAGCATAGACTTCTAATGATGAACTTGGTTATCAAGAAGGGCAAGAAGAGACGGGGTAGGGTGGGTCATCCTAGAGTTAGGTGGGTTGGCCTAACTCCAGCTAGTGCCTTGGAGATAGGGGCAAAGTTGGAGGGGATCGGGGTTTGGGAGGATAGGGGGGATGTGGATAGTATGTGGGATAGGGTAGTGGGATGCATCCAAGAGTCGGCTAGAGAGATGTTGGGTGTCTCGAGGGTCTAGTATGTACGGTATCGGGGGGATTGGTGATAGAATGAAGATGTTAAGAAGAAGGTGGAGACGAAGAAGGCGGCTTATGTTAAGTTGGTGGAGAGTAAGGATAAAAAGGAGAAGCGGGTAAGCAGGGAGGAGTATAAGTTAGCTAAAAAGGAGGCTAAGTTAGCAGTTACAGCTACTAAGACAGTAGCTTTTGAGAGTTTGTATATGGGATTAGAGAAGAAAGACGGGGAAAATAGGTTGTTTAGGCTTTCCAAGGCTAGGGAGCGGAGGGTCGGGATCTGGATCAAGTGAAGTGCATTAAGGGGGAAGATGGCAGAGTATTGGTAGAGGGCGCTCTTATTAAGAAAAGATGGCAGTCGTGTTTTCATAAGCTTTTGAATGACGAGGGGGACAGAGGTGTTGTGTTAGGGGAGTTGGAGCACACCGGGGAGTGTCGCGATTTTGGCTATTGTTGGCGTTTTAAAGTAGAGGAGGTCAGTGAGGCTGTTCGCAAGATACGAAGAGGCAGGGCGACGGGGCCCGATGAGATTCCGGTGGATTTTTGGAAGTTTTCTAGCGGGGCTGGGTTGAGGTGGTTGACCAACCTGTTTAACAACATTTTCAAGTCCGCGAAGATGCCTGGGGCATGGAGATGGAGCACGATGATTCCATTATATAAGAACAAGGGTGGCATTCAAAGTTGCAACAACTACCGGGGTATTAAGTTATTGAGTCACACGATGAAGATTTGGGAGAGGGTGGTGGAGCAGAGGTTGAGAAAGATTGTGTCTATTTTGGAGAATCAATTTGGATTTATGCCTGGTCGTTCGACAACTAAGGCAATTCACCTAGTGCGGAGACTGGTAGAGCAGTATAGAGAGAGGAAGAGGGATCTGCACATGGTGTTTATTGACTTGGAAAAGGCATATGACAAGGTCCCTAGAGATGTTCTTTAGAGATGCTTGGAGGCGAAGGGGGTTCCGGTGGCGTACATCAGAGCGATTAAGGATATGTATGAGGGGGCGAAGACTCGAGTAAGGACAGTGGGAGGAGATTCTGAGCATTTTCCGATCTTGACAGGGTTGCATCAGGGATCAACTATTAGTCCATTTTTATTTTCCGTGGTGATGGATGTGTTGACGCGGAGTATACAAGGCGAGGTTCCTTGGTGTATGCTTTTTGCGGATAATGTAGTTTTGATTAATGAGTCGCACCAAGGTGTTAATGATAAACTGGAGGTTTGGAGACAAACCCTGGAGTCTAAAGGTTTCAGATTAAGTAGGACCAAGACAGAGTATTTGGAGTCCAAGTTTAGTGACTCGAGGCAAGATGAGGAGGTGGTAGTGAAGTTGGATTCTCAGGAAGCTTGCAGGAGGGATAGTTTTAAGTATCTTGGGTCTACAATTCAGGGGGATGGAGAGATAGATGAGAATGTCTCACACCGTATTGGGGTAGGGTGGATGAAATGGAGGCTCTCTTCGGGGATTTTATGTGATAAAAAGTGCCTCCCAAGCTTAAAGGCAAATTCTATAGAGTTGCAGTCCGGCCGGCTATGTTATATGGAGCAGAGTGTTGGCCAGTTAAGAATTCCCATATTCAAAAGTTAAAGGTGGCAGAAATGAGGATGTTGCGTTGGATGTGTGGTCTTACAAGGGCTGACAGGGTTAGGAATGAGATTATTCGGGAGAAGGTGGGCGTGGTATAGGTGGAGGAAAAAATGTGGAAAGTTAGGTTGAGATGGTTTGATCATGTGATGAGGAGGGGCACGGACGCCCCAGTTCGTAGGTGTGAGAGACTAGTGTTAAATGGTTTCAAGCAGGGTAGGGGTAGACAAAAGAAATACTGTAGAGAAGTGATTAGACGTGACAAGGAGCAGTTATAGCTCACTAAGGACATGACCCTGGATAGGAAGGTCTGGAGGAAAAACACTAGGTTAGAGGGATAAGGTGGGTGGATGAATCATAGTCCGTAGTTAGGAGGGTTTTGGTGTCTTTTGTTTGGTAATGTACATTATTTTTTGGATGTTGTATCTATGTTAGTTTTATCATATCTCATGCTTTGGATGTTTTTGTATATTGTCCTGTGTCTTGAGCTGGGGGTCTATCGGAAACAACCTCTCTACTTCTTTAGAGGTAGTGGTATGGACTGCGTACATTCTACCCTCCCCAGACCCACTAGGTGGGAATATACTGGGTTTGTTGTTGACATTCTAATAATCAGAAAAAGATAGAAAAAGAAAAAATGAACCCATTTACATGGAACAAAGAAAAACAAACTTTTGAGGCTACAAAAGGTATCAAAAATGTATACTAGAACAAACAAGATTAGCATTACGACGTCGAGAGAACGTTAACCTATCAGTTGTAATTTCTATCAAAACAAAGGACAGATACAATGTATCTTTCATCTCTCTTGACATTTCTTGCCAATAGAAACTTGGGGAACATCTTTACATACGACAATTCGAAGACAAGCATGAGATAAGGCAAGGAACGAGCGAACCACTAGCAATGTTGAACTAAGGCGAGAAAGAGAACTTAAAACAACAAATATTCAACTAAATACCTACAAGATCAGACCGTAATGTTTAACTATAAAAATAATAGGTTGGCGACTAACAAAACCAATATTTGCAATGATTTTGAAGGCAAAACCAGAATGCAAATTGCAAGACTAAATCATTGAACTTACAGTTGAACCGATTTAACATGAATCAAGATAAAACTACGCATGGGATTAAGTCAATACTAAAGCAGTGCTATATTTATTGAATCATAAAGACCCAAACAACATGTCCTTGAAAGATTAATAACTAACTATTGACATTACCACAAAACAGGAAACTCAAAACAACCGAACACTAAGGTACGAAATCAACCGTGGCGCAAAAGCTATTGTATGAACAGTGGTACAACACCAATATAGCGATAATAAATTCAACCAATACCTATGGACATCGTATCCCTCTACAGATAATAATCCAAGCACATTAATAATAATACAACAAAAGAATAATACACTACTACGACTATAGAACGACGGGAAGAAGCAGAATAGAATACTTGAAACTAAAGAAGTGAGGTATTACCTGTTTTAGAGTAACAAGATGAGACTCTAGATTTACACGGCATCTCGACCAGCACTGGAAGGCTTTGCTGCGACTCCAAGTATTTTTAGCAGTCGACGTCTTTTACAGGAAAATTTTTATACTAAAAAATGATACTTCTAACTCGAAAGTTTTTCACCTTCAAGACTTGGAATTTTTAGCTCTAGAAGGAGCATTATATAGAAAAAAAATTGAGGGTCTATTTTAAACTTCCACCGATGTGGGATAAGGAAATTGGGGGGCAATTTTGGCATTTTGGAATTTTCCACTTGAGGATAACGTTTGACAACTAGATTTGTACTATTTTGATACCAATTTTGAATTTCAAAATTCAAAAGTAGATAAGGTTGCATTATTATTTTGCATGGGTTCTGGTCATCGTCGAATCGCTGAAGTTGGACCCATTTTGCCGAGTCGCTTACGGGTTGGTGATAATGAGTTGGACTTTGAATAGGGTTTTTTGACAAATTTTGCTAGCTGTTGTCGGGTTGGTATCGCCATTGTTGGCTATTTGGTTTGTCGATGTTGAAATCGTTGTTTTTGTATGTGGTAGCTATGGTTCGTGGGTCGGGTTATTGTCGTGGTTTGTATTGTTGTCCTTATTTGTTTGTTGTACAATGTTAATAACGTGGATGGGGGAGAAAGAATATTGTAAGGGTGTGGGCCGAGTCAGCCATTTTGGGCCTATTGGGATGGCTGGTAGGGGTTCAGCTGTTGTTAGGTTGGGCTTTGCAGGAGTTGGGCTAGGGTATGGTGAATTTTGACTTGAGCTATTTATCAAATAGCCATTAAACGAAAATTTTGACAATTCAAGTTAAATTTTGACCCAATCAAATATTAATTGGCCAATTATATTACAATTGTGGCCAATTTTATTTCAATTGTGACTAAATTTAATGTATTGACTAAATTGGACCACAATTTGAGACGAATTAAAACTCAATTTATTCCCAAGATTCTTGATTTAATGAAAATAAAACAAATATTTTTTTCAAATAAATTATTTTTACGAACAAATTATATTTAAATCAATATTTTAACCATTTGAATTAATTTTCAATATAAGCTTTGATTAAAATTTGATATTTCATAAAATAAATGTTTAAGTAACCAAATTATATAATCTCATATAATTGAATACGATAATATATAATCGCTACTTAAAATGACAAAATTACACAAATAAGTACTTTGAAAAGCTTCAATTCAGATAAAATAAATGTTGTACTTTTATTTGAAAATCAAATAAACTCGGAATTAAACTTAGTTATGGAGGGCAAAAATTAGGTGTCCAAAAGGAAGAGTAATAAAATCATATTTTAGTTGGAATTGTACCATTTACCGCCTAAGTGATCATGATTATATCCAAACTATGCATGTTATCACCAGTATCCAAACAAAGTAATCAAAAGCATCCCAATATCTAAAAACTACGATCATGACCTTTACAAGGATACGCCACTTCCCAAAATCCAACCAATATCATAATCACGGTCTTGGGCCCAATAATGTATATATTCCTAACATCTTAATCTAGGGAAAAGCCATCACAATCCACTGAGTATTGTATTAAACATCATACTAAAGGTTTTTTAGTCTCCAATATGCCTAACATGCTAGTGACCTAGGGTAATAGGATCCTACAAGCGTAATAAATATTTCCCCTTAAAGGTCAAGTACCCTTCTAGCCCCCAAACTCATAAATTAGACTAAGTTATGGTGTTCAACCCACAATCACATCCTAACATCCTTATATAACATACAACATATATATAAGACACCATCTCAAGATAAGAGTAGACATAAGCCTACCTCGACGCCAAAATAAAATTTCTTGAATCATCCATAAATCATTCATCTTCACTTTACGATCCCAAAATATCATCCCGCTATAAAAATCATAACCTACACATTGTTAGGAGTAAAATGAGACTCATATTTCTATAAGGGTCGGGTCAAATTTTAGGTCAAGAAAGGGCCTACAAAGAAAATAAAAAATTAAACAATTCATGAGGTCCCTTGAAGGATAAGGAAATTGTGCTCAAAAGTTGAGCACAGATAGAGCATAATTCGAGTCTCAAATCAACCCTCAAAGTTTAAAAATTCAAGCCCTAATTTATACGAATTTTACCAAGAATTAGGATGGAAATTGAAGGAATAATCAATGAAAAATAACCAAGAAGAGTTAGGTTTGCTTACCTTAACTTATGTGGATGATTTTCTACCTTTTTCTCTCTTTGAGCTCTCAACTTAGTGTAAAAATAATGGAAGAAATTGTAGAAAATCGAATGGGGAAGAGGGTATTTTAAGCTAATAGGTATCACTTAGGTGACAACCCTATCTCCTACGCAATGGTCGCTTAAGCTACTCATCTGTCGCTTACACGATCTGGAAGAAGGGGACGGGTATCGCTTACGCAAACCCTATATCGCTTATGCAGTATCCGCTTAAGTCGACTGATCATCACATATGCTATCACTGATCAGATGGATGATGTCGCTTAAGAGATATATATTCGCATATACAATGACCACGTAAGCAATCGTATTATTGCTTTAGCGGTCACACCAATGATCTGATGCACCAGATTTTGATAAGTTTGGAATGGACTTCGATCGGATGTTCGGGATTTGTTCAAAATCTCATGCGCGCAAATTATATTTTCTACTATACCAAATTTGGTGTTCCGAACTCAATGGAACCATCAAAATTTTCATTCTAGATCAATTCAACTAAACATGGTGTCCACACCTATAGTTTCATTTTTCACATATTCGAGACTAAAATGAGTCCGAAAGCTTCAGAACCTGAACCAAGGATCCCCTAGCCTAAATCAACATTCTAGAGCTGATGGCACTGTCAGATTTCTCATACCAGGGAATCTACTTAGAGTTTTGGTATGAGGCCAAATCCTAAAGAGTGAAAGCTCCAAAATAAAAAAATAAGCCTAACATCCAAACAAACTGTTTGATAACCAAACCGACTATTTTGACAAGTCAAAAATGACATGCAGCCACTATGGAAAGGCTCAAAATACCAGAAATACATGTAAATCGAGAAAATATCCTGGAGGGTCGTTATGACTTTCTAGCAAAGTAAATTGGCATATAGAGGTTTCTTCCACATAGATTAGACTCCACGAAAGCCAAACTAACTCTTTCAAATTCAAAATCTATACATACATTAGAAAAAGGCCACATGATATGTGGACTTTTTACCAACTAGAAAGGGTGAAAGTGTTAATTTTATTGACATGATAAAACAATAGAAACAACAATGATAAACAATGCTTAGAAATGGAAAAGAGATGGGAACGCAAATAGATCCCTGATAGAAAAGTATGTTGTGAGGAAAACTCAATTACACAAAGTATAATTCAAAACTTACTCATTCCAGCACTAAGAATCAGTTTTTGGTGTGACTTTTATTTAAAAATGTCATTTAGTACCAAGAGATCATAGATATGAATCTATGCCCATCTCACTTATATGACTCATAAATCTTCAAATGATATTTGGTATGTGATGCAACTAACTTAATAGAGGTCAATGTGGAGATCATTCCAAAACTTTAAAACATGATCAATTGTTGGAATACATTTTCACTATCAATATATCAAATAACGAAAAATAAAGGACCTAATTCATCACACATACATTTGACATGCCAAAATAGAGAAACTTTCAATAATTTCTTACAAGCTTGGAGCCTCACTTATCCAGTAAAGTACAATTGCTTTCAAGTTTACATAACCTATAGAGTGCAATATGGTAACAACAATCACAAAGCAACAATTTAGCAATATGAAACCAAAATTCAGCTTTCTCTAATTTTTATCCCTTAGATATTAAACTAGAATCACCATTCTAAACAAATGAACTGTAAACTAGAATCATTAGACTTATATCTTGGAAAAAGTAGAATTCCTTTGGGATAATCTTCATCAGCTTATTTCTTGCGACACTTTCTTGACTCTTCAATGTGCTTCTTAAGTTCTCCATTCCTATCATTGTGAATTCTGATAGGTCAAGATTTAGTTCTACGATCAAGTAAAATCGGGCTCGTATGCAAACAGTTCTATATTATTAGGGTTACCTTGGAAATAAAGATCTTGAAATTGCTAGTTCCTAGGTCATAAATATAAAGATCCCCCTCAATGGATTCAAATATCTCCTTGCCATTCTTTATAAAGCATTGAGGCAAATAGATATCAAATAAGAAATCAATTTTAAACTGATAACACCAAATATTTTTGAAACAATATTCATTCATTATTCATATATGCCACCACTCTAATGATTCATGCCCAAATAGCTAAAGTGAATCACGAAACACTATTAGATCTAGACATTGCTAATATTATTTCTTCAAAAACATGGTCAGTCATATTGAAAGATACATTGAAGTCATCATATTCAGTTTCATTAGCCTTTTGTGAAAGCCAGTGCAGATCCATCAAGAAATGACTTTTTCATATGACTGATAATAAAGTATGAGAATTCAATATTAATCTTTGTCCAAGAATCTATTTTAAATGAGTAAATTTCAACAAAAGTATTAAATGGGGGTTCTATGAGATTTATTTTCTAAGAATACAAAATTTTGACAACTTATATTCATCAAATTAAGAAACGCAGCCAAACTCAAACATTTGGTAATTAGGAACATTACTACATGAGGAAACTATAAAGATTCTTGGTTATTTTTGTGGCCATGTTTCAAAAATACTTGTTGCATCTAGATCTAGGAGTTACAAGGTAAAGAAGAAACTGAATACAATTACAAAAATTATAGACTTTGAAACTTTTAGTTTATTCACACAAAGGAAACTATAATTTCTTGTGCTCGACAAATGCTTTATCAGAGTACAAAGTGAAATACTCTTTTTCTGTGACATCTAGGATATCTTTACCTATCAAATAGATTTCCTTATATGATGAAGGTTGATTCATATGTATGTTAATAAAATGAGGATCGCTAATAAGATTACACCAAAATTTGCAAACAGGCTCGAATTGCATGAGATCTTTGATAGGATATCTTGACAAGATGTTTGTAATTTAACAACCAATTGGATTAGAAGAGATGATCGTTCTTGTTAAATAAACACTAGCAAAGAAGTGCCAAGATTTTAATCAAATACCTAGCACATTTGAAAATTTTCTACAAGATCAAAGTCAAAGAAAATTTTCTAGGAAATTGAGCACTAAAACTCTACTAGTTAGACAAGATAATGAGACAGGGAGAAATAAAGAGAAAATAGAAGAGAGAGAGAAAATGTCATGACTCGAGACTAGCCCTATCCATAACACGATGCTTAGAACCAAAAGTGATTCCAAGCTAACTCATGAACTGACATGATACTTGAGCAACTAATTTAGAATAAATAAATAGCTAAATTTATTGTGCGGAAACATAATCATGACTATAACGCCTCGAGTTTACACCCTGGCCATAACATAGTACTTACAATTCCGAAGGACCACAAGCTAACCCATGACTAGTACCTACTGTGAGCACTGAATGATAATACTGATAACATCTAAAGAAATATAACTAAAATGCCATAAGGTTCTCAAGATACTAAAATAAATACTGAATACTGATAGTAATACTGAAAAACTAAACATCTGTCTGAAATAATCTAGTTTGAAAGCCTCTAACTGTCTGAATATGGAGTTGATGGGACAAGTCCCCAAATAACTCTGACTACTGAACATACTAAACTACTAGAATGCTGAAATAATAACTATGTCCTCAAAATATGAGGACTCACCACTATAATTACTGCTAATAACCTGAGCTGCTAAGTACGGTCAGGAGCCCGTGCATCTGAACCTATGATATGAGACATCATAGTGCAAAAGAAAGAGTATACGTTAGTACTTTGAATGTAATGGTATGCTAAGTGAGGTAGGTTGATATACATGGGTTTATATGCATGAGATAATAACTGACTAAATGAAGATCATGAAATAACTGAATAAGAGTATATGCAAAAACTGTAACTACTGATCATGCTGAATATGCAATACTGTGTATATAACCTCTGCCTGAATTAGACTGAAACTGAAGTACTGAATTTTGGTGGCTAAGTAACTGATAACTGATAGCCACGATTCTGTAGAACTATCTGAGTTCTTTACTAAATTCTGAGACTATATACTGATTACTAAATACTGAAACTGCAATTATGGGAGTGTTCATCTAACCAACATACCTCGATTATAAACAGAGTTGGGGTCCAACCTGTGACCCCAGTTGGAAGGGTGTTAGCACCGTTCCACGGGTACTAACAATGGCTATATGGATCCACTAAAGAATTACCCTCATCTAGCAGGTGAGATATATGTTACTCTCAACTGGCAGGTGAACACTTTATCAACCCTCAACTGGCAGGTTGATATATTTAACCTACACTAGCTACTTAGTTTTGGAACTAAGGGACTTCTACTAATGATCACACCCTCAACTGGAAAGTGATCCCCCATCCCTAGGTTCGCTCGGTGCTAAATCCTACTCTCAACTGAATAGACATTGAATTAATCACTAGACTGTACTAGGCTTGACTGAACTGCTACTGCTCGTGTTGACTGACTGAACTGGACTGAGTTCACTGAGTTTTGTAATTAACTTAGCACTATTGTTCGTGACACTACTGAGACTATTCTATAGCTACATTAATTCTAGGTAAACAACTAGATTTTTTAGTATTGAATACCCCCAGGACTCGATAGCATCAATAGTAAAACATGGCAGAATCTTGAAAACATTACATTAATTACTTATTCACCATGCATTCATTTAGATATTTGGTCAAACACTTGAGAGGCATGGACTTGTACATAAATGGGACCACATGATAACATGTCATTAATTCACTACTCAATTTACATAGGTAATCTATCAAACACTTGGGGAGAATAATTAGTGAACATGGAATTCATCAAGATATAAACATCATGGCTACAATATTCAACTTGCAATTCAAGGGTTCATCATGAGGATCACATAATTCTACATACTTTCTAATTAATTCACTTGAAACTTGTATAAATCTTGATTTGAAAACCATACAACAATACATACATGAACACAATCCAATTCAAACATGTAAATCATGAAATCAATAAACTTATAGTTTTAAAAAGGGTTCTTGATCTCCAAGGGTGGAAGGAAACCCAAGGATGAACACCTAACATACCTTGATTGTTAATTTTGTGAAGATTGTGGTGAGTTCTTGAGACTTGATTCTTGAGATTGATGAACCTAGGGCTTGTACTTGAGAGGATTTTGAGAATAATGAGTGTATTTAACCCTTTAGGATATTAAATCTCGTGCTTTAGCTGAATTGGGTGAGGGGAAAAGGACCTAAATGCCCTTGGAAACTCAAAATTTAATACACAAAAACTGCCCAGCGACGCGATTGGCGATGCGCTATATCTATGGGATCAACACTATCACCGACACGTTGCGTCGATAGGTGTAACGCGGTGGCCAACACGATGCATTAAGATCGCGTTGGCTTGCTATTTTGCCCAACCAAATATGACCCAAACGAAGTCCAAAAATTCTGAAACTCACCCAAAAATACCTATTGACATCCCTGATCATAAATCAACTTGAAAATCGACATTCTAAGGTCAAAAAGATTGAAAATAAGATCATCCAATTTCGAAGGCTAATAATTTTTCTAAGTCTTAACACTTAGTTAAATTTTTCTAAGTCTGGGACCCCTTATTACAAGCTATATGAGACTGAATTAAACTAGAACTTTTACGGGGTCTAACAATGACATAATCTGGATAAATAGAATATTGATAAAGTTTAGAACCGGATAAATTGAATAAAGAACCAAAATTTACATTTCATGACTCTGATTGACTATCTATGAAGCCTCAACTATACTGACTATAGATAAACTGTACATGCCTCCAACTACCACTAATCAATACACATGAATAATCAAAAAAAAGTACATGGACTACAACTGACTGGAGTCTCTGAAATGGGACAACTCATCACCTGCCGGCTAAAAACTGCAAATTGTCTGATTATGATACGTGGGCTACAACTGTACCTACATTATACGACAATGTAACACATATACATATATATGGATTAGTACTTTGGAATGTATTAAGTAAGTGAGGGTGAATGCAATAAGTAAAACTGATTACATGCAAAATCTTAAAACATGCATGCTAAGTGCAAGTAGACTCACCAAGAGACTGAAATAACTGAAAGTTGAAGTATCTTAAAACATAAGTAACAAACATAATACACTTAGTTTCTTAAATCTTTACTTTTGTAAAATAAATAGAACTGAAGCTGGGAAGCGGTAGAACATGGATATTGTATGTAAGTCTCATGTAAAGCTTAATAGACTGTAAAATCATATCGAGTGTCATGTATGGATACGGAGCATGAAAATATGAACATATAAAACTGAGAATGCAAGACAAAGTAAAGAATGTACTGAAATGATCTGAATATCTGATATCTGAATAACTAAAATAATCTATAAAACTGACTAAATAAATACTAAAATCTGTCTACTTGGTCAAGCAAAGCTGAACTGGGATAAAATGAATACTGAAAAAATATGTGGGAGCTATCATGTAACCGACATAAACCATGTGAGCTATCATGATTCCAACATCTAACCCATGTTGAGGGGGTTTGTTCTATCCTTACCATCAGAGTAGAACCTGAACTGGAGTGATTACTAAACTGAGCCCATATTGGGCAAGGAGAAACACTCTCTGGCAAGGCCCCTAAACCTACGGTGGCACGTAGTTTTTGGGGAAGTAGGATGCGCTGAACCCACACTTTCCACTCGGTGCTAAATTCTACTCCCAACTGAAGGATACTAAAATACTAACTGGTGTATGCACTGAAGCTGATAAGATAAGATCAGGTCATGGTATTTTGAAAACATCAGTACATACAGAGTCTGAAGTAATCATAATCATGTAAATTGATAATGCTCAACATGAGCATAACAACTGAGTATAATGATAAGACATAGCTTAACACACTTATTACTTGAAAATATGAAATCATGTAAAACACTTAGGTATTGGGTGTTCATAACCCACCAGCACTGAATGGTTCATAAAATATGATATTAAAGCTTAAAACTATAGTATGGAAATCATGGTTTGAAGATCCAAAACATAAACCTCTTACCAAGTAAGTGAAGAGCATAAACTTGAACATGGGAACGTGTTAAACATGAGTAAACAACATGATTACATGGCTAAGTTTATAATTTGATATTATAACATGAAATTCACTTGAATACGACATGGGAAGTCAAAACTTGAACCATGAGATAACCTAAATTTTCATGGGATCATACGTGGACGTGAATTGAGTTCAAACTACTAAGGAGAGTATGAATCAAACTAATCTTGGACATGTGAAATTCCACAATGAAGGAAAATCTCATACTTTAATCAAAGTAATGAAATTCAAAACAAAATATCAAACTTGTAGTTTAAAACATGAATAAGTACAACTCTTATGCTCTTTAGTCTCTTAAAATCACATGATAATGCTATGATTTTAACGCATAAGGATTTGGGAATGAACTCTAACTTAAAATATATAAATTCAACTTGAAATCATACTTTTGGGCACAAGGTTGAAATATTAACCTTGTTCAAAACCCCACATAACCTAATTGAACAAATTCATGAAAGAATCTTGAAATTGAAGCTTGAATCCTTGTGTTCTTGAGGAAGAAAACTTGAATCTTGGGACTTGAATCATGAACTTGTGAAGACACTCTATTCTTGATGTTTTCTTGAGGATTCTTGAACTTGGAAGCATGAATTCTTGGATTTCTTGAGAGGAAGAGCTTGGATTATTGTTCTTGGGAAAGGGGAGGCTTTTTAAGTGAGTTGATTTGAAAAATATGGGCAAATAATGCCCTTTTAAGTGTTATAATTCATGTCTTGGACGTTTGAGGTTAAGGGGAAAGGACCTAAGTTCCCCTTGACCCTTAAGAATCTGAAACAATTAAGGAATAGACCCCACGTCACACCCTTTGGTTCGGGGGAGTAGCCCCCATGCCTCCCACCTTATCCTGGGGGAATAACCCCTGTAGCGCGGGCGTATCGCATGCCCTTATTACCTCTCACGAAAAAGGCCATAACTTTTTGCTCGGGTATTGGATTAATGTGAAATTGGTATAGTTGGAAAAATAACTCAACTATTTATAATTTGGTGCGTCTTGAGCTGAAAAATTCCACATATATAAAAAGTTATGCACGTTCAAACTAGACCCTTGTGGGATCAAATACAAAGATTTGGTTGTATCAAGGGCTCTTTGCTCAACTTCACTCTAAGTGATTTCTATGAACATATTTCATATCAAAAGAACTTCACATACTAGGATAATAATCATGAAACATGTATTCACATACAAGTCATGTGATTAGAGTTTACACGCGTAGGAACGATGGTTCAAAGTCTAGCTCGAAAATGAGGGGTGTTACATTATTTCCCTTGGAATCATTCGTCCTCGAATGATGGATAGGAACGTGTTGAAGTATTATGAGTGGGAAATGATATACACATGACATGTCTAGTAACAAAGGATGTCGCTGGGCTGAAACATTAAAAACTTCTTTCATGAAATTGATTTATGAGCTAACTTGACTTTAATGACTGTAAGGAGTTGATTCATGCTGAGAGTTTGAACTCACTTGAAATGTTCATAATACAATCATACACATAGAACTACAAAGTGATAAATAATTCAATTTAAGCATGAATCATGAGATAACGAGACCAAGGTCGTACAAGGGATATTACACTGTCTGAGCTAGAATACTTGGAAAACTGAGATCATGCGCTGAAAACTTATGAACTGAGTTATGACTAGATAGTTGAATCTAAAACATAATGCTTGGACTGAACTAAATTTGAAATTTACATCTATGTGAATAAATTACCTTATGGAATAGCCATACTCATGAAACTTTGGATAGTAAGACTAGATAAAAAGTAGGAAAACCATAAGAGCTTATCCGTCCGTTTACTAAACTGAGTTGCTAGATATATGAACTGAATTATACTGAAATCTTATACTAAAATGGTGTAAGACCCCATAAAATTCTTAAGGTTAATTCAGTCCATTTATGCTTGTTAAGGGGGTCCCATACTTAGAAAGTTTTAGCTAAGTTTCCAGACTTAGTTTATTTTTGGCCTTCAAAAGTTGGCAATCTCATTTCACCACCTTAACATCCTTTAATGGTGTAACACCCCAATTTGCTGAACCGGAACGCTACACGGTGCTCATGACCCTGAGGGACCACAAGCTAACCCATGACTGATATTTGTACCTGTATACTGCAAATCATGACATAATAATCCGAAATACGTAAAACTGTAAGTCCATAAGGTTCAACTGAATAAAACCATGTCTGGAAATCATAACGTCCATATGGGTGAAAATACCCAAAACAACTCAATTTGAAAGCTAAGTCTGAACGTAAATCTGAACATAAATCTGAAAGCCTCTAAACTTTTTGAATAAGGAGTTGAAGAAACATGTCTCCAACTAACTCCATAAAACTGAACTGAAGAAATAAATAAATATATCAAATCATATTTTCCTCAAATCAATGAGGACTTACTGTGTCTCTGCGACTGGAATGCTACCGCTACTGCTGGGCTGGAGCTCGTGTCTCGGAACCTATGGTGTAAGATGAAAATAAAACACCATAGCGCAAATGCGTCAGTACAACTGGAGTACTGAGTATACGAGGAAGTTAGGTTGAACATAAAGGGTTTCATGCATGAACAACACTAACTGACTAATATGAACGTGAGAGTGCAAACACATATATATAGAAACTGGAACCGTGAATACGTGATAGCAAGACCTGTAAGCTAATACATGGTTTACTGATAACTATCATAACTGATACTGCAAGCTGATAACATAGACGACTGTATCTGACAGTCCTGTATATACTGAAATCTGAAGAACATAATGACTGTATCTGACAGTCCTGTATATACTAAAATCTGAAGAACGCCCTGAGTTCTTTTACTGAGACTGATACTGAAACTGTGGGAGGTAGTGTTTAACCGACATGACCCATGTATGCCGTTATGGCTAAGATGGGGTCCAATCTCTGCCCTGACTGAAGGGGTGTCAATACTGTGCCACGGGTAAGGATAGTTTGTGAGTGACCCTTATCTGGCAGGTACTCAATGAGAACGGTGGGAACCCTAAACTGACGGGTTAAACCACCTCATCAACCCTAATCTGACAGGTTAAGATGTCTCAACATACGCTGGCTACGTAGTTCTGGAACACAAGGACTGTTTCTAAGAATCACACCCTGAACTGGCAGGTGAGTTCCCATCCTTGGGTTCACTCGGTGCTAACCTCTACTCCCATCTGGAGGGACTGGCCATGAATAACTGGATATACATGACTTAACCTTACTGAATTTCATTGACTGGCAGAATGTTACTGATATCTGACAACTGACTGAGATCATGAGGTTTTCCTGAGTCACATGACTGACTGAAGTCTATGGAATCATAGCTTGAGTTCGGATATCGTGAAACATGATATGGTTCTAGGCACACAACTATAGTTTTCGGGTACGAATACCCCCAGGACTCGATAGGAGAAAACTGACACACATGACATGACTTGATCACAAGATTTGAGTCCACAATTCACAATATCATAAGCAGGGGCTAGTATACTTCATATATTTATTCAACATTTCGAATATGATAGGAAAAGAATGGATATATTTTGTGTACATAATTTATATCTCCGTTATCATACATGATTTATACCACAATAATAACAACACATAATTTGCATGGAAATTCATATTGGAGTGTATGGCTAACATGAACTTGTTATTTAGATCTCATGAAATCATGTAAATATGAAGTTCTAACATACTAGGCATTTTATCGAACACCTTGCATGCATTATTTAAGGCATAGGTGGATTTCATACTTGCATTCTATCAATCCACCTAAAGATCATGTTTTTAAACTAACAACATAACTTTCATGAGATGTACAGTCACGATACTATTATATAGCAAAACAAACAAGCATCGACATGGGTATGATCATATCACCACAACCAACCAAGCTTTTGTATTTTAAATATTGATTCTTGAACTCCACGAATGAAATAAATCCGTGGATGAACACTACGCATACCTTGGAAGGGAGGTTCTTGATGATTGACGGAGGAATTTCCTTGAAATTTGATCTTCAAGCTTGATTGTGCAACCCTAGTTGTTTTTCTCCTATGGTGCTCTTAGATAATGAGATTTGAGATGTTAATAGGGTTGTAATATGTTTAGAAGCTATAAATTTTGTGAGGTTAGGTTTAGGGACATGTAAGGAGTGTTAAAAGACTTAACTACCCTCAAAATAACTCAAAAACTAAGTGTTTTCGTGGCTGAAATCATACATAGGCGCCGCATATGATATCGCCTATATCTACATAGGCGCCGTATATGATATCGCCTATGCTTTACATAGGCACCGCATATGATATCTCCTATGCTTTCCAGTGGCCATGTGCGATTGGTTAGGCGACGCATTCTACTTTGAAAGGCCATAACTCCTTGCTCGGGTGTCGGATTTTGATGAAATTGGTATCGTTAGAAAGCTAATTAGATTATCTACAATTTGGTGGGTCTAAATCTACCAAAATGTCACATATAAATCACGTTATTCTTGTTCAAAGATGACCCTTGAAAAATCAAACACTAAGACTTGATGGATTCAAAAACTCTTAACTTGCATCACTCTAAGTGACTCATATGAGCATGCTTAAGACATCGCAAGCTATCCTATTGCTAGAATATTCATTGTAAGTCATGTACTAAAATGCTACTCACAGGATATAAGGTTTCATACGTAGAAAAACTTATTCACTTCCTAGCTTAGAAACATGCGGGGTATTACAAATGGTCTGTATTTTTGTTAATTCATGATTAGAGAGATCCACAGGTGGTCCCAAACAAGTTTTGGGTTTTTTGGACCATGTTTATACCACTTTTAGAAGCCCAAAATAGTGGACCAACGCGATCTTGACATACCGCATCACCAATCGCGTTGGTTGATATTGTTGCCGGTTGCTAGGGTCAAAGTACTGAGGCTCGACGCGATCATGGCGTGACATGTAGAGTATCACGTCGCAGCCACCAACGCACCACATAGATAATAGCATCGATGCCCAGTTTCAGTCATTAAATGTCCGCATTTTTAAGGGTAGAAGGGTCAATTTATGACCACTATATAAGTCTAAAACACATAATTCAGCCCTATTCCACCCAAAATATAGTGTCGCTCTCAAGTTTCTCTCAAGAATAATTTAGGATTTTCAATTGGAGATTCAGATCCAAGGGAATTCCACCATCAATCTTCGTAGAATTAAGGACTAAGGTATGCATAGTGTTCATTCATGGATTCCTTTCATCCATGAAGCCCAAGAATCAAGTTTTAAATCATGTATAGTGAATATTTTGTTGTGGGTTAATTGTGTTCATGAGATTATGATTATGTGATTCCCAAGTTGGAATCTTTATTTGTTTTTATGAAACTATGTTAGCATGCAAGTTGAAAACTATGAACTTAGTTGGTTATGATGTGTTAATTTGATGATTATGCCTATGACCTAAGTGATGCATGTAAGGTGTTTGATAAAATGCCTACGAGATTAAAAATTATGCATTATAGCTTAATTGTGACCCAAATGATAAACACATGTTTTACCCGTATGTTCAAATGACTTCTATGTTATTGTTATGCCATGTAATTGCTTGATGGAATGTTCATGGGGTTAGAATGATAAAATCATGCCATGTTTATATGCATTCCTACCATGTACAATACTATGATAACCATGTGTTTCATGAAATCCCCAACTTATTGTATTATGGAGTGTTGATGTTGGTCTTGTGTTCAAAAAGTGTCATGCCTTGTCAGTTTCCTTCTATCGAGTCCTGAGGGTACTTGTACCCGACAATTTAGTTGTGTGCCTAGAGCCAGTGTCAGTTTTCATGATACTCTCAGTCAAGCCATGATCATTAGAATTTAGTCAGTCTCATGACTCAGGAAAAATTCAGTGAATTCAGTATCAGTCTAGTCCTACTCAGTAACCTTAGTAATCTCAGTAACCTCAGTGATCTCAGTAATATCAATAATCTCTGTAATCTTCGTAATCTCAGCAATTCTAGTCAGTTATCAGATCTCAGTAGTATTTAGTCAGTCAACAAAATTTAGTGAACCCAGTTCAAATCAGTTATACAATACGATCAGTAACAGTTTAGTTCAGTTAAATCAGTTCAGTGTCTTTTCAGTTGGGAGTAGGATTTAGCACTGAGAGAACCTAAGGATTGAGACTCACCTGTTATCCAGTAGAGGGTGTGATCCTTAGAAGTAATCTTTGCATTCCAGAACTACGTAGACAGCGTAGATTGAGATGTACCCTACGAGTCTAGGGACTATACATATCCTTTGAGTTTTTCCTTACAAGAGGGGTTGACGAAAGTGCTCCCTGTCAGAGAGGGTTTACTCATAGCTTGTCTTTACCCATGGCACGGTACTGACACCCTTCCATCTAGGATTACAAATTGTACCCCACTAGTTCAAATTTGGGGCGTGTCGGTTAGATGATTACCTCCCATAGTCTCAGTTTTAATCTCAGTCTCAATAATAAAACTCAGATAGGTCTACATAATTTAGGACTGTCAGATGCGGTCACTCAGTACAGTACGGAACTCACCTAGTTCCATCAGAACCTAGACTGTCATATACAGTCACTCAGTACAGTACGAAACTTAGCTAGTTCCATCAGAATCTAGACTGTTAGAAATAGTCACTCAGTATCTGTTATTTCAGTTATCAGTAACTCATGTTATCAGTATTCAGTTTTAGGACTATTAGATACAGTCAATCAGACCAGTTCTTCATAACCAGAACTGTCAGAAACAGTCATTCCTTTATGAATAATATGACATCAGTCCCTAAGTACTCTATAGAATCAGTTATTTAGTACCCCAGTATTAGAACTCAGATATCAGTAAATCTATGTGATCAGAATTCATTAGTTAGTGTTATCATGGTCTCATTTACAGTTACGCATCCATGTATGTATTCTCACGTTCATGTTATTCAGTTAGTAATGTTCATGTATATGAACCCTTGCATTTAGCCTACCTCACTTGCATACCAGTATATTCAATAGTACTGATACATTTGTGCTTTGGTGTTTTATACCATAGGTTTAGAAGCACGAGCTCCCGAGCATCCTTAGTGGATCAAACATTCAGCAGCCAGACTAACAGTGAGTTCTCATCATTCGAGGATAGAATGATTATTTTATTACTTTATTATTTCAGTAGTTTAGAGTTAGTTGGGGACATGTCCCATCAACTCCATAGTTTTCAAACAGTTTAGAGGCTTTCAGACTGCAACATGTTTCAGACAGTTTATTTCAGTTTTAGGTATTGTTATACCCCATTACAGACATTGTTTTATATTCAGTACTAGTTTAGTTTTGAACCTTATGGCCTTACAACTTATATTCTGCATATTTACAGTATATTATTCATTGCTCAGTTATAGATATCAGTCATGGGTTAACTTGTGGTCCTTTGGGGTCATGAGCACCGTGTAGCATTCCGAGTACCAGATATGGGGCATTACAACTAGAGTATTTCTTCAACACTCTTTGCAAGTAGTTCTAATAACATTAGAGAGCAAAGAATCTTGGGAATGATTTGGGTGAGATATTAGAACAAGGAATAATAATATAGCTATAACTCTGTAACCTGGAACATAGGCCTACGAAACATAAGCTGGGGTAGAATTCTAGGCCTTAGGCAATGCATCTGCCCAATTCAAACTTATCCTCCTCCATAAAAGCTCGAATGGGTACATGTAATTAATCTAGTTAAAGTCTGAGTTGAACTACATACTCTCACTACGTTCAAGCCTAGCTCAAAATCAAAAGGTACTACACTTAACACCATAACACTAGTCTGAACCATGAATTCAATACCCCATGCATTTTCACAACTTCACATCTCAAGAATAATTCTTCTTACCAATTCAACAACTAAATTCAACCGCTTACAAGGAATTCACTAGCGTACAATACATTCTTCCACTTATATACCAACATGACATTCCAGCCTATCATTATAACCACAAATGAACTTCTAAACAAACACCCATAAAAACATCTTTCTCATATTCTCTAAACCTCCATCATTAATAACTTTCATGCACTACCCCAAGAAAACACACATAGGATTCTCAACTAACCATGACATCTATCAAAAGCTCTACCTCAATCATCCTTCATACTTATAACCTGAGATACAACAAGCACTGAACAATCTTTCCCCAATATGAGACATTTACTCTCTCCCATCTACTCATTACGACTATCATTACATAAGGAGAGATTACTGAAAGTTTAAATCATGAGATCCTGAAGCATGGAAGAATATTATGCATAATGTGGACACTTAGCTGGGGCCTGAGGAATAGAATATCAAAAGCATAAATTCATTAGAGATACCAAGACTGAGGACATATATGTCATAATTTGAATTTTGTTGATCATTAAGAGTGTGGTATGAGTACTTGGAACTGAACATACAGTAAAGCATGGGTACATGAGTCATGAGCTGCATGACCTGAGTTTGGAGTTCATAAATTCATGGAATATGATTTCTCCTGCTGAGTGAACTGGAACTCCTCATACTAGGAATGAAAAGTACATGAATATGAGCTATGATCATAGGGCTGACATGTAAGGCATAAGTAGATATCGTGATAATTGAAGTACAAAACTTTACACTGAGATAAGAATGGGTCGGTCATCTTCCTCCCTTACCGAAGTTCTATAATACACTAGTATCACTACTAAAATCTAAGAATCTAACTTGGTTACTTGTTCTGTCAACTCTCCCTTAGCTTAAAGCTATCATTCTAAGTCTGTGGACCCCTTTACTAACTCTAAACTAAAAAGGAACCATTTTACTCTAAAGTCTGAGATATAACAATACAAATATATGCTAAACTTACCCTGAAATACTACACTTAAAAGTGTCAAATTCACTGCTAGTACTTCCCTCTAAATTCACACTATCTAGAATTTCATGTCTTCTTTCTATTAGCTCATTTAACCAAGATTTAAACTTAAATTCTAACACTTAAAAATGGATATTTCCCAAAATTTTAATGAACCATACTAATTTCCTTCATAACATACTAATATTACATCTCTAAACTTATATTTTTCCCAAACCATGAGAATTACCATTACACCAACACATTTGTAAAGCCCCGAGTCTGCACCCCAGATGCCACACGGTGTTTATGACCCCAAAGGACCAATAGCTAACCCATGACTGGTACCTACTGTGAGCACTAAATAATAATACTGAACTAATGCAAAAGTTAGGCTGAAATACCATAAGGTTCACAATCTTAATACTGACAAATATAGCAACTGATAATAATATCTGAAAATTGAATACCGTCTAAACTAGTCTAGTCTGAAAATCCACTAACTGAACTGTCTGAATGTGGAGTTGATGGGACAAGCCCCCAACTAACTATGACTAATAGAATAATGAATCTACTATAATACTAGAATAAATAATATCCTCGATGAATGAGGACTCACTACTGAATCTGTTGTTACTAACTGAATCTGACTAAGCGCGGTCAGGAACCTGATCGTCCGAACCTATGATATGATACATCATAGAGCAAGAAAAGAGTATGCAATCAGTACATGAAATGTACTGGTATGCTAGATGAGGTAAGGCTGAAATACATAGGTTCATATGCATGAACAATAACTGACTGAGTTATATGAATATAACTAAATAAGAGTACATGGATAACTGAAACTACTGTAAATACTGAGTATGCAATACTGTACATATAAATATATATACTGAGACTGAATTTTGATTTTCGATAACTGAGTAATTGATAGCTGAGATTACTGATAACTGGGCGACTGTTCCTGACAGTCTTGATTCTGTAAAACTGGATTGAGTTCTGTTATGAGACTGAAACTAAAACTGTAGGAGGTAATCATCTAATCGACATGCCCCTCTCTGAATGGATTGGGGTCCAACCTATAACCCCATTTAGAAGGGTGTCAGTACCATGCCACGGGTACAGATACTGGCTGTATGGATCTACTGAAATATTTCCCCGAAGGACTAAGGGTCACCCTCTACTGGTAGGTTCCCTGATGAGAATGGTATTACCCTCATCTGGCAGGAAAAAACCTTATCAACTCTCAACTGGCAGGTTAATATCTCAACCTACGTGGGATATATAATCCTGAAATTCAAGGACTGCTACTAAGGATCACACCCTCTGCTGACAGGTGAGCTCCCATCCTTGAATTTGCTCGGTGCTGAATCCTACTCCCAATTAAATGACACTAATTATTAGATTGATGGGACTGAGTTGAGTTTAACTGAGTTCTATAACTGACTGAGTACTACTATTGCAACATTACTGAGATTATTTTGTAGCTACTGTTATTCTATGTATACAACTAGATTTTAGGTATTAAATGCCCCCAGGACTCGATAGAATCAATAGTAAACATGGCACTTTCATGGAAACTTATCATTAGTTTTTTTTTTCACAATGCATTTATTTAGACATTTTGTAAAATACTTGAGAGACATGAATTGTACATAAATGGGACCACATGATAACATATCATGATTTCACTATTCAACTTACATAGGCATTCTATCAAACACTTGGGGAGCATTATTATCTCACATAGAAATAAACACATATAATTATATGGCCACAACATTCAACTTGTAAATTCAAGGATTAATCATGAGAATCACATATTTCATCACACATGCTATCTTAGTTTCATGATACTTGTAATTAATCATGGATTGGAACCCAAAGAACATCATAATCATGAATACAATCTAATTCAAGCATGGAAATCACAAATCTGTAAACTTGTACTTTTAAATAGGGTTCTTGGACTCGATGGGTGAAAGAAACCCATAAATGAACACCTAACATACCTGAGAAATTCACTTCTTGAAGATTCTTGGAGTAATTCTTGAGAATTGCTCTTGATTTTGAAGGCTAGGGTTTTGTTAATTGAGAGAAAATGATTTGATTTAGAGAGGAATTTTGCAAATAATGACTAATTAGGTTATTTAGGGCATTGATCTCGTGTTTAGAACTAACTAGGGTCGTGGAAAAAAGACCAACTTACTCCTAGAAAGAATTAAATTTGTCACTAAAAATCTCGATTTTCGCCTTCACACTACGCGGTGGCATCGCGGTGAGCCACTAGAAATTGCTTGGAACTGTTCAAAAATAAACAATTGTGAAATTAGCTTTTGGCGCGACGCATAGGTATCACAGAGCCTTACTGGAAAATGACAATTGCAAAAATGGACATTGGCGCGATGCACCATTATCACGATGGTTCACTAGAAAATTCCAAACGGGAACTAGAACATTGGCACGATGTGGGCTTATCGTAATGGACACTGGAAATTAATGAATGAAAATTCGACCCTTACCGCGATGAGGTGATGCCCACTTTGACACACTATTTCACTAAAAATGTTATAACTTCTCATCCCGGTATCAGATTTGGGCAAAATTTATATCATTGAAAAACTGACTAAATTTCCTACACAATGGCAAGTCTTAAACTAAAAATTCTGAGTATTTTGAAATTTTTTATCTAGAGATACTCGTGTGCTAAGAGATAAACTGAGCTAGGAAAATATGGGGTATTACAATATCTGCCCCTTAGGAACATTCATCCTCAAATGAGACTGATTAAGCTGAGAAATACTGATAGACTGAGTTTACATACCAAACATGCACAACTGAATCATGAGTACATGGCTGAAATGATTCATGAATGCATGACTTCCATGAAGATGATATGCAATGGTAACTGATACTAAGGTTTGTAATTGTAACTGAACATGGAACTGAGTAAAACTAAGAAAGATTGTTACCTCAAGTGGAGTCTGAGTTTGTGGAGAAGAGGTGAGGACAATTGGTCTGCACATATACTTCTACTTCCCAACTCTCTGAGATAGAGTTTGGCATAGTCCTCGGCTGAATAGGAAGTATGGACTGGCAAGAAATGAGTAGATGACTGGAAAGAAATAAGCAGATTTGGTCATCTTGTCTATGATAACCCAAATCAAATCATGCTGATGAAGAGTATGAGGTAAACCCGTCACAAAGTCCATATTCACTTCTTCCCATTTCTAAGTGGGAATACTGAACTATTGTATGGACCCACTAGGATTCTGGTGCTCAATCTTAACCTACTAACACATAGAGCACTTAGCTACAAACTCTGTGATATCCCTCTTCATCCCACTCCACCAATAGATCTCCCATAAATTGCGGTACATCTTAGTGGCCATGGATAAATTGAGTAGTGTGCATCGTGCGCTTCAGAAAGAACTCATTGTCTCAAGTCATCTACACCTGACATACATATCCGACCCTAGCAACCCAACACACCATCTCCCCCTTGGGAGAAAACCTCTACTTTATGATCGTTGACTGACTCTTTCAGCTTTAATAGACTGGGATCTTTGTGCTGCTTTTTCTTTATTTTGTAAACCAGAGATAATTATAAACTATTCTGCACCCACACACTATCCTCTGCTGAATCGACCAAGCGGACACCTAGTCGGGCAAGCTGATGAATTTCCTAAACTAACTTCTTCTTACCATCCTCAATGTAAGCAACACTACCTATAGACAATCTACTGAGAGCATCTTCCACTACATTGGCCTTGCCCGGATGATACAAAACACTCATATTATAATCTTTCAGCGACTCTAACCACCTTCTCTGACACAAAGTTAGATTTTTCTATGAGAACACATACTGCAAGCTTTTGTGATCTGTGAACACATCTAACTGCACCCCATATAAGTAATTCCTCTAAATTTTTAAGGCAAATACAACAGCTGCTAATTCAAGATCATGGGTAGGGTAATTACTTAAGTTATCTAGAACAATAGGCTATGACCTTATCTCTCTGTATGAGGATACAACCCAAACCTACTCTGGATGTATTACAGTACACAACAAACCCATCTAAACCATCTGGTAATGTCAAAAGTTGGGCTAAGGTGAGTCAAGTCTTTAACTCCTGAAAACTCTTCTTACAAGAATCTGACTACTGAAACTTAACTTTCTTCTGAGTCAATCTGAACATGGGGGATGCAATGGATGAAAACCCTTCAACAAACCGATGGTAATAGCTAGCTAAACCCAAGAAACTCCTGATAGCTGATGGATAAATAGGTCTAGGCCAGTTTCTCACCACCTCGGTCTTTTGAGGATAAACTCTAATGCTATCATCGAAAATGATATGACCAAGAAATGCTACTGATCTTATCCAAAATTTGCACTTACTGAATTTGGAAAACAATTGATGGGCTCTGAGAGTTTGAAGTACGATTCTGAGATGATCTGCGTGATCATTCTCTCTACGGAAATAGAAAAGAATGTCATCGATGAAGACTATAACAAACATGTCCAAGTAATTCTTGAACACACGATTCATTAAGTCCATGAAAGTTGTTGGGGATTTTGTGAGAACAAAGGACATGACTAGAAACTCGAAGTGACATATCGGGTTCAAAAAGCTATTTTTAGAATGTCACATTCTCTGACTCTGAGCTGATGATAGCCGGATCTAAGGTCTATCTTAGAAAAATAACTGGCACCTTGAAGTTGATCGAACAAGTCATCGATTCTGGGAAGTGGGTATTTATTCTTGACTATGACTTTGTTCAACTGATGGTAGTCTATACATATTCTGAGTGAACCATCTTTCTTATGCACAAAAAAGACTAGTGTACCCCACGAAGAAACACAGGGTCTGATAAACCCCTTGTCTAAAAGGTCCTTTAACTGTTCTTTTAACTCTATAAGTTCAACTGGTGCCTTCTGTATAGTGGAATACATATGGGCTGAGTATTTGGAAGAAGGTCTATACCGAAGTCAATTTTCCTTTCGGAAGGAACTCCGGGAAGATATTCAGGGAACACATATGAGAATTCATTTACTACTGGAACTAACTTAAGACTAGGAGTCTCTGAACTAGAGTCCTTAACTCATACAAGATGATAGACACATCCCTTGGATATCATTTTTCTTGCTCTAAGGTATGAAATCAACTGACCCTTAAGCGTTGTAGTGCTAGCCCTCCATTCAAATACTGGCTTATTTGGAAAAAGAATAATTCTATTTCTACAATCAACTGATGCATAGCATGAATGAAGCCAATCCATGCTGAGAATGACGTCAAAATTCATCATCTCTATCTCTACTAAGTCTGCTGAAGTGACTTTTTAAAATATCATAATCAGACAGTTCCTGTATACCCTCTGAGCTATGATAGGCTGATCCACTGGGGTAGAGACTGAGAAAGGTTCTGTTAAGACTTTTGGTTTGACCGTAAAGTTAACTGTTATGTAAGGAGTTACAAAAGACAGAGAAGCTCCTGGATCTAATAAGGCATAAACATGTAAATGGAAGATCTGTAACATACCAGTGACCACATCAGGAGAACTTTCCTAATCTTTTTTGGATTGAAGTGCATAAAGCTTATTTGGCCATTGCCCACTAGTGGCACTGGAAGCGGTACCTTGCTGATTCGGGCAACCTGACTGAGCTGAAGGACGATTGTACTGACCCTGTGAACCTGACTGAGGACAATCTATGATTCTATGGCCTGGATTACCACACCTAAAACAAACATCACTGCCAGCCCTATAGGCACCCTGATGGTTTCTGCAGCATTTCTGACAAGGGGGATTTATTTGGGCACTGCTGATACTACCCTGAGATTTAGAGCCTGGTGCCCTATATTTGTTACCATTTCTAAACTTAGGTACTGGAGCACTGGTTTAGGATGGAACTGGAACTGAAGATTTCGGGCGAAACTAGGAACAGTTACCGCCTTCTGATTTAGACTGAGTGAAATTGAAGTTACCTGTTCTAGATGTCTTATTTTCCCTCTCTCTCTCTCTCCTTATTATTATCCTCTTCTATCTATTGAGAATGGACCATTAGCCTAGATATGTCCATCTTCTTAATTAACATCGCAGTTTTGCACTCCCTAACCACACTCTCTGACACCCCAGACACGAACTTACTCATTCTGGACCTATTGTCTGCTACTACATGAGGAGCATACCTGGATAACTGAGTAAACTTGAGGGAATACTCTTTCACACTCATTTTTTCTTGCCTAAGATTGATGATCTCTAACACCTTGGCTTCCCTCAACTCTAAGGGAAAGAATCTATCTAGAAAAGCATTAGCAAACTCTTCCATTCTATGGGCCCTGCATATGTGCCCCTATCTACCTTTCACTGCTTAAACTATGTATGAGATATATCTTGTAGCTGATAGGCAGCTAACTCAGCACTCTCACTGAAAGTTACTCCTATAATATCTGTGACTTTCTGCACTTGATCGAGGGACTTCCCTCATTCGGGTGAAGTCCCAAATCCTGGCTGCAGTAGTATTGGCAACTGGGTTGCCTGAACAGCAGCTAGTCATTCATTCTTGGCTGCTATAGAATGGGATAGAGTGGTGAACGCAACTCTGAATTCTACATGGGAGATATGCTCATCCAGGGGATCTGCCTGAACGGGCGGAATGGTTGGTTTCTAGTTCTTCTTCTGTTGGTCTTTTTGGGAGGCATGTTTTGTAAATGGAAGGAATAAATGAATTAGACTGAGAGTTTAACTTGAGATCATGCTCACTCACACGATATGAATACTGAAAGAAGGGAAATTTTTCCTAAAAACCCCTCATAGCCTCTTGCCCATAAGTGTGGCGCGCTACACACCCATGCACAAGACTCTACTTGACGTTGCTTTCATACTCCCTAGGTCTCTGTTGAACCTTAGGCTTTTATACCAAGTTTGTAACGCCCCAAGTATGCACCCTGGATGCCACACAGTGCTTATGACCCTAAAGGACCACAAACTAACCCATAACTGGTACCTGCTGTGAGCACTGAATAATAATACTGAAATAATACGGAAGTTAGGCTAAAATTCCATAAGGTTCACAATCTAAATACTGATAAATATAGCAACTGATTATAATAACTAAAAACTGAATACCATCTGAACTAGTGTAGTCTGAAAAACCTCTAACTGAACTGTCTAAATGTGGAGTTGATGGGATAAGCCCCCAACTAACTCTGACTAATAGAATAATGAATCTACTGTAATACTAAAATAAATAATATCCTCGATGGATGAGGACTCACTACTAAATTTGCTGGTATTAAACTGAATTTGACTAAGCGCGATCAGGAACCTGAGCGTCCAAACCTATGATATGATACAACATAGTGCAATAAAAGAGTATGCGATCAGTACGTGGAATGTAATGGTATACTAGATGAGGTAAGGCTAAAATGCATGGGTTCGTATGTATGAACAATAACTGACTGAGTGATATGTATATAACTAAATAAGAGTACACGAATCACTAAAACTACTATAAATACTGAGTATGCAATACTGTGCATATACATATATATATACTGAGACTAAATTCTGAGGTTCGATTACTAAGAAACTGATATCTGAGATTACTGATAATTAAATTACTGATAACTGGGTGACTGTTCCTGACAGTCCTGATTTTGTAGAACTGGATAGAGTTCTATACTGAGAATAAAACTGAAATAGTGAGAGGTAATCATCTAACCGACATGCTCCTCTCTGAATGGATTGGGGTCCAACCTATAACCCCAGTTGGAAGGGTGTCAGTGCCTTGTCACGAATACAGATACTAGCTGTGTGAATCCACTAAAATATCATCCTGAAGGACTAAGGGTCACCCTCTACTAGCAGGTTCCTGACGAGAATGGTATTACCCTCATATGGTAGGTAAACACCTTATCAACCCTTAATTGGCAGGTTAATATCTCAACCTACATTGGCTACGTAGTTCTGGAATGCAAGGACTGCTACTAAGGATCACACTCTCTGCTGACAGGTGAGCCCCCATCCTTGAATTTGTTCGGTGCTGAATCCTACTCCCAATTGAATGACACTAATTATTAGACTGATTAGACTGAGCTGAATTTAACTGAGTTCTGTAACTGAATGGGTACTACTGTTGCAACATTACTGAGACTATTCTATAGCTACTATGATTCTAGGTATACAACTAGATTTTGGGTATTAAATACCCCTAAGACTCGATAGCATCAACAGTAATCATGGCACAATCATGAAAACTTAACATTAGTTTCTTGTTCACAATGCATTGATTTAGACATTTTGTCAAATACTTGAGAGACATGAATTGTACTTGAATGGGACCACATGATAACATGTCATGATTTCACTATTCAACTTACATAGGCATTCTATCAAACACTTGGGGAGCATGATTATCTCACATAGAAATAAACACATATAATTATCATGGCCACAATATTCAACTTGTAAATTCAAGGATTAATCATGAGAATCACATATTTCATCACACATGCTATCTTAATTTCATGATACTTGTAATTAATCATGGATTGGAACCCAAACAACATCATAATCATGAATACAATCTAATTCAAGCATGGAAATCACAAATCCGTAAAGTTGTATTTTTAAATAGGGTTCTCTGACTCTATGGATGAAAGAAACCCATGAATGAACACCTAACATACCTAAGAAATTCACTTCTTGAAGATTCTTGGAGGAATTCTTGATAATTGCTCTTGATTCTTGCAGGCTAGGATTTTGTTAATTGAGAGAGAATGTTTTGATTTTGAGAGGAATTGAGCAAATAATGACTAATTAGGTTATTTAGGGCATTAATCTCGTGTTTAGGACTGACTAGGGTCGTGGAAAAAAGATCAATTTACCCCTAGAAAGAATTAAATTTTTGTCACTAAAAATCTCGATTTTGGCCTTTACACTACACGGTGGCATCACGGTGAGCCAATGGAAACCGGCTGGAACTGTTCAACAATGGGCCATCGTGAAATTGGTTTTTGGCGTGATGCGGAGGTATTGCAGAGCCTCACTGGAAAATGACAATTGCGAAAATAGACATTGGCTCGACGCACCATTATCGCGATGGCTCACTGAAAAATGTCAAACGGGAACTGAAATATTGGCACGACGCGGGCTTATTGTGATGGCACATTGGAAATTGATGAATGTCAATTCGACCCTCACCGTGATGCGGTGATTCCCACTTTGACACACTGTTTCACTAAAAATGCTATAACTTCTCATCCAAGTATTGGATTTGGGCGAAATTAAATCGTTGGAAAACTGACAGAATTTCCTACACAATGACAAGTCTTAAATTGAAAAATTTGGAGTATTTTGAAATTTTTTATCTAGAGATACTCGTGTACTAAGAACTAAACTAAACTAGGGAAATACGGGGTATTACAATCCCCAACATTATCATACTAAATTTTGAATCAAGAAACTCAAACTCTTGAATGCACTATTTCAAGCCTACTAATTCACCTATCATACAACTATCCCCATGGATGCATAATCTACTAAATTCAGATAACACTATCCCCAGTTCACTGCTGCTAAACTTCTGGGTCCATGCTCTAACTCTAGATCATATGTTGTCATAGGATTCTGAGAAGGGATCTAAGGACACATCTGACTTTGGCTTAGTGAACAATTTTTATGAACATGAATAAAGTCCTTCAAACTTTAAAACTTAAAAGCACTTATGAGATATTCTTTGAGCCCACATGCAATCCCATAACTGTCTGTGGGGACTATCTGAGAAAACTCTATCTGTAAGGATTTAAGCTTGGCTATTTCTGTTGCCTCAGAAATAAGACAAAATTGGCACGAATGGAGTAACATAATAATCTGCATAAATTTCCTAGAGAAAACTTCTACTGCATGATCTGAACATGAAAGAAGGGAAATATTTCTTAAATTCCCTGTAGCCTCTCGAAGAAAGTATAGACGTCTCTGTACCGTTCCTCAAGACTCTACTAGACATGGCTTTATAGAAACCCTAGGATACTTGAAATCTGGCTCTAATACTAAGTTTTTCATGACTCGAGACTACCCTCTACTCGTAACACGGTGCTTAGAACCAAAAGTAATTCCAAGCTAATCCATGAACTGGCATGATACTTCAGTAACTGATATAGAATAAATAAAGTAGCTAAATTTGTTGTGAGGAAATATAATCATGACATAATCTAGATAAATAAAATACTGATAAAGTTTAACACCGGATAAAACTGAAGAGAGAACTGGAATTTACATTTCATGACTTTGACTGACTATTTATGAAGCCTCTACTATACTGACTATAGATAGCTGGGACATGCCTCTAACTACCACTAATCAATACACATGAATATTCAAAATAAAGTGCATGGACTACAACTGACTGGAGTCTCCAAAATTGAAGGACTCATCACCTGTCGCCTGAAAACTGCAAACTGTCTGATTGTGATATGTGGGCTATAACTGGTACCTACATTATGAGACAATGTAGCACATAAACATATATATGGATCAGTACTTTGGAATATACTGAGTAAGAGAGGGTGAATGCAATAAGTAAAATTGATTACATGCAAAATCTTAAAACATGCATGCTAAGTGCAAGCAGACTCACCAAAAGACTGAAATAACTGAAAGTTGAAGTATCTAAAAACATGAGTAACAAATATAATCTGATAAGTTGGTGAATCTCTACACTTAGTTTATTAAATATTTACTTTTGTAGAATGAATAGAACTGAAGTTGAAAAGCGGTAGAACATGGATATTGTATGTAAGTCTCATGTAAAGCTGAATAGACTGTAAAACCGTATTGAGGGTCATGTATGGATACTGGGCATGAAAACATGAACATGTAAAATTGAGAATGTAAGACCAAGTAAAGCATGTACTGAAATAATCTGAATATATGAATAACTGATATCTGAATAACTGAAATAATCTGTAAAACTGACTAAATAAATACTAAAATCTGTCTACCTGGTCAAGCAAACCTGAACTGGGATAAACTAAATACTGACTGAAATTGTGGGAACTATCATGTAACTGACATAAATCATGTGATCTATTATGGAGTCCAACATCTAACCCACGTTAAGGAGGGTTTTTCTATCCTTGACATCGGAGTAGAACCGGAACCGAAGTGATCACTAAACTTAGCCCATATTGGGCAAGGGAAAACACTCTCTGGTAAGGCCTCTAAACCTATGGTGGCACGTAGTTTCTGGAGAAGTAGGATACGCTGAACCCACACTTTCCACTCGGTGATAAATCCTACTCCTAACTAAAAGACACTAAAATACTAACTGGTGCATGCACTGAAGCTGATAAAATAAGCTCAGGTCATGATATTTTAAAAACATCAGTGCATACAAAGTCTGAAGTAATCATAATCATGTAAACTGATAATGCTCAACATGAGCATAACAACTGAGTCTAATGATAAGACATGGGTTAACTGACTTATTACTTGAAAATCTGAAATCATGTAAAATACTTAGGTATCAGGTATTCATAACCTGCCAGCACTGAATGATTCATAAAATATGTTATTAACGCTTAAAACTATAGTATGAAAATCATGGTTCAAAGATCCAAAACATAAACCTCTCACCAAGTAAGTGAAAAGCATGAACTTGAACATGAGAACGTGTTAAACATGATTAAACAACATGACTACATGGTTAAGTTCATAATTCGATATTATAACATGAAATTCACTTGAATATGACATGGGAAGTAGAAACTTGAAGCATGAGATAACCTAACTTTTCATGGTATCATACGTGGACATGAATTGAGTTCAAACTACTAGAGAGAACATGAATCAAACTCATCTTGAAGATGTGAAATTCCATAATGAAGGAAAAACTCATACTTTAATCAAAGTAATGAAATTCAAAACAAAATATTAACCTTGTAGTTTAAAACATGAATAAGTACAACTATTATGCTCTTTAGTCTCTTAAATCACATGATAATGCTATGCTTTCAACACATGAGGATTTGGGAATGAAACCTAACTTAAAACATATAAATTCAACTTAAAAATCATACTTTCGGGTACAAGGTTGAAAGATTAACCTTGTTCAAAATCCCATATACCTTAATTGAATGAATTCGTGAAGGAATCTTAAAATCGAAGCTTGAATCCTTGTGTTCTTGAGGAAGAAAGCTCGAATCTTGGGACTTGAATGATGAACTTGTGAAAGACACTCTATTCTTGATGTTTTCTTGAAGATTCTTAAACTTAGAAGCTTGAATTATTGGATTTCTTGAGAGGAAAAACTTGGATTATTGTTCTTGGGAAAGGGAAGGGTTTTGACATGAGTGGATTTGAAGAAGATGGGAAAATAAGGTCCTTTTGGGTATTATAATTCGTGCCTTGGACGTTTGGGGTTAAGGGGAAAGAACCAAAGTGCCCATTGACCCTTAAGAAGTTGAAATAGTGAAGGAATAAACCCTACGTCCTGCCCTTTTATCCGAGGGAGTAGACCACGTGTCGTCCGCCTTATACTAGGGGAATAACTCCCACAACACGGGTTTATCGCCTGCCCTTCCTACCTCTCACAAAAAGGCCATAACTTTTTGTTCAGGTATTGGATTAAGGCAAAATTGGTATAGTTGGAAAGCTAACTCAATTATATATCATTTGGTGGGTCTTAAGATGGAAAATTCCATGTATATAAAAAGTTATGCACTGTAACGCCCCAAAAAATGGGTCTCGGAGCGTCACACGGTGCTTGAGGCTACGAGTAGCCCCAAGCTAACCCTTTGAGCCATTTTCATTCAATTCAACACAAATCAACGGGGTTTCAATAAATAACCCTCAAATATCAACAGAGTAATCATCATCCAAGAATAAAATAATTTCAGAAAGATAAAAAAATATGACTTATTAGTCAACTCCCAACATCTATACTAGTCTGACAAGTCTCTAAGAAAATCAATAAAATCAGCGAGCCATTGAGACATGCCCCAACTGACTCATACTCAGTTATCAAATGTAAACAATTTCGTGAAACCAACATCAGACATCACATCCTTGGAACATGAGGACTCACCACAACAGAGGATGTAGAACAGCGTGCCCGAAGAATCACTGTCGAACCTGGAACTGAGCACCTGAACCTATATTCCGAGAAAATGCAGCCCACATCCGAAGATGTGGGTCAGTACCATGGAAAGGAACCGAGTATATGGGGGTGTATGCAGTTGTATAAACATCATCATCATAAATATTTATAAGAAATATGCAGGATGTATGAAAGACTCACATAGCCCGAAGAAAATCATCATAATCATGAGAGGATGAAATAAGTATAATAACACATGTGAGTCATCATATAATTTGTCAATCACTTTCAGTTCATCAAGAATATCAATTCTCATAATGTAAATATCATTTAAATCTTTCGAAAGAATAACTTTCACAATTCCACTTTCAAATCACTTCACCATTCACCATAGACACAAGGAAACACACACACACTGGGAGATCCTATAACCGACATAAACCATGTGAGCTACATGGAGTCCAACGTACAACCCACGTTGGGGAGAGCCGTCCTATCCTTGTCATCGGAGTAGGACTTCCAGTATCAATTCAAAAACACTAGTGATCACTATATAAATCAGCCTCAGGCTCACATCCTACGGGGGCACGTAGTTCTAGGGAAGTAAGGTCACTTTATACCTCCCACTCGGTGCTAAAGATTACTCCCAGACTTAGCTCAGAAATTTAAATCAGCCTCAGGCTCACATTAAAGAAAATCCACAATAAACACTTCAATAATTTTCATCGGGAGCCAATTTGCTACCCCTTTATCATAATCAATAAAAACGTGGATTTCTTTCACAGTCGAGTTCAAAATAACTCATTCACGACCAAAAGGTCAAATCATTCAAAACATCTCAAATATTCAACATCAATGTGCTTATAACACACATTTTCTCAAAAACACAATTTCAAATGGGGTTCGCGACCCAAATATCAAAATCATGATAAATATCGTTCAAGATTCATGCTTTATATTACCACACATGTAAATTCATCTTTCAAAATCATAAACATCAAGATTTCATAATAATCATCATAAGATATGGGTTCATGCTTCAAATTCATAAAAAAAATCAAATAAAAATCATGCCTTTGTAAGGAAAATTACTTTTGGGCACAAGAACGAAAGAGAGTTCTTGTTGAAAAATCCCACATACCTTGAATGATGAACTTTAGATCGATACTCATTTTTGAGATGTTAATCGTGCCTTTGAATGGTGGTTCTTGGAGTTCTTGAACTAGGAACTTGGAATCTTGAATAAATTTGCAGAATTAATGGTGAACTTTGGAGGTTCTTAAAGTTGGATGTAGGAGCTTAGGGTTTTCTTTTTGAGGGAATTTGATGAAATATAACATATAATGCCTCTAATAGGCTTTAATATAGGGTTTGGACGGATTTTGGGTGAGGGGGAATGACCAAAACGCCTCTAAAAATCAAATAATTCTCGAATCTGTCCTTTGGTGAACTGTTTTGATAGTCTGAAGTAGATCAACCATAACGTTTTACTCCGATATCCAAATTGGATGAAACCAATTTCATTAGAAAGAGGACTCTCATATATTTCCGTTGATATATAGTATCTCACCCAGATCATTATGTACGAGGAGTTATGATCGTTTGAAGTTAACCCAAAAATTTACTTTTGATAGGCTGAAGTAGATCAACCATAACTTTTTTTCTCCAATAGACAAATTGGATGAAACCAATTTCATCGGAAAGAGGACTCGCATATATTTCCTTTGATATATAGTAGATCACCCAGATCATTATGTACAAGGAGTTATGATCGTTTAAAGTTGGAGAAAAAATACGCCAGGCCTCAGTACTTTTTCCTGCATGTTTTACTGTTCACTACTATTCACGGTTCGATCGGAATGTTCATAACTCGTCGCTCGGGTGTCCGTTTTGGATGATCCACATATCGTTGGCAAGCTTATTCGATACTCTACGTAATGGTGGGTCATAATCTAAGACATTCCACATGGAAAATTAATAATTTATTCTAGAAGATAGAACTCAACACGTTTACGCACAAAATTTCAACGAAAAATTTCCCGGGGTATTACATGCACGTTCAAAGTAGACCCTGGTAGGATCAAATATAAAGATTTATCCAAATCAAGGAATCTTAGCTCAACTTTGCTCGAAGTGATTCCTATGAACATCTTTAACCTCAAAAGCACTTCATACCCTAGGATAATAATAATAACCATGTATTCATATACAAATCATGGGATTAGAGTTTACACCAGGGAAGGATCGCGAACCCCCTCAATCGAAAAATTACATTCTATATATAAGTTCAAATTTGAAATATAAGGATATAATGACTTTAATGAACCCCCTCATCACAATTGAAAGGCGCAACTCAATGGTTAAGGGCATTTATTTCAATGTTGAGGCTGCGGGGTCGATTCCTAGGTGCTAGGGTTTTGGTAGTTTTTGAAAGCTTTTTATCTTTGAAGGAGAGCTAAATGGTCTTAAGACTTTGATTTTGAATGAGACTTCATCAGCATATTGCATACATTATTTTGCTCACCAATTGTAGTTAACACTTGTAGCTCTTGCAAAGAAGATTTCAGATGTAGATGACTTTTTTTGTTTGGTAACTAATGTGTTAAATATTGTTGGAGCATCTTTTAAGCGCAGGAATTTGCTTTGAGAACAGCAGACTGAAAAGTTAGAAGAGTTGCTCATATCAGGTGAAGTGCATAAAGGGCGAGAATTAAATCAAGAAAGTGGACTTCAAAGGCCAGGTGATACTTGTTGGGGTTCTCTGTATAGAACTTTGGATAACCTCATTGTCTTATTTCCATCAATTATTCATGTACTTGAATTTGTTGGACGTGGGTGTCCAAATTATACTGATAGACTTCTTGCTAAAATCCTTGTAAGTGAGATAAAGAAATTTGACTTTGTTTTTATGTTGTACTTGATGCAGAAAGTTCTAATGATGACAAATGAGTTGAGCTCCTCTTTATAAATGGATGAATCAAGATATTGCCAATGCTATGGGATTGGTTGCTCTTACAAAACAAAGACTACAAAATATGAGAGATAGTGAATTTGAATCATTAATGGATGATGTCTTTTTATTTTGTGGTAAGTATGATATAATGATCCCAGAGAAGGATGCTAGCTACTTTTCTGAAAAGTCAAAGCGTAAAGCTCTTGATATTACTTATTCTCATCATTTGCGGGTTAAAATTTTTTATGTTGTTATTGATTTGCATCTTTGGGAGCTTAATAATTGTTTTAATGTTGTAAGTACTGACTTACTTCTTGATATGACTAGTTTAAATTCGGTCAATTTATTTGATAGTTTTGATAAAGAAAGGATAATGAAGTTGGTTGGATGTTATATGAATGAGTTTGACAACATCAAGCTTCCTAATCTCAGTGTCAGCTTGATAGTTTTATAGTTTATGCTCGTGGTTCTGATAAGTGGTTCTTCGACTTAAAGGGTGTTAGTGACCTTGCTAATGTGTTGGTTAAGTCAGATTTGCATTAAACTTGATCGCTTATTTATTTGCTTATCAAGTTGACTCTTATTCTTCCTGTTACTACTGCTTTTGTGAATGCACTTCGTAATAGTATTAGTGATGAATTTTTTAAGATGCATTTTCTACTACACACACGTGTATATAAAGTCCTTCCAATCAAGACACATAGATAATTAACATGTAAAATTTCTTAAATGTCCTTTAAATTCAATTATATTGACGTTTAACAAACACGTCGAAACTCTTTTTCTCTATACTATAGAAAAAAATATAAATAAGAGAGAAGAAAAAATAAAATAACTAGTATTTTCTCCATTTAAGATGTCGTATATCCTCTTCACAAATTCTCAGTCCACAATTCTAAAATAGTATGATATAATATATATGAGGGCATGCATAATGCAAGATTAATCATGTTAAAAAAAAGGCGGAATACATCGTCAGGCTCCTTAACTTGGTATCATTTTTCACTTTGGTACTTTTAGTAGATGTTATTCACTTTTGACACCTCAAATAGCGTATAAGTGTGTCATTTTGACACTTTTTACATAATTGACAAAAATATGTGATATGTGTACATTACACGCGCGATGATGTGTAAAGTGGCCAATATAACGTGTAAAGTGATTGATAAGAATAGGACATTTGTAATTTTTATCCAAATAATTTTTAAATAATTAATTTAAATAAAAAAATTACCCCCACCTCCTGTAAATCGTCTTCTCCAAACACCCTGCTCCCCCAAAACCCCCCAATCATCTTCTTCATCCCAACCCACGGCCCCCTCCCCCCTCCAAATAATCTTCTCCAAATACCCCAGCCCCCACTCACCCACCTGAATCACCTTTTCCAAACACCCCAGCCCCCCACGCCACCCCACCCTACCCCGGTCATCTTCTCCAAAACACCTCAGTGCCCCCACCCCCACCCCCACCCCCACCTCCAAATCTTCTTCTTCAAAACACCCTTGTTCTTTTGCAAAAACAAACTGCATCTCCTCCCCTCCCTCCCTCCCCCTTCTATAAAACTCACTTTTACTTTTTTCTTAAAAAAGAATATATAACCTCACAGCGGACACCACCGATCAGTTCTTCATCTACTTGTGCGCTCTTCTCTATTCTCGTTGTTTTTAACAAATTTCATATAGTACATTAATGACAGTTGAATTTAACAAATTTATTCTCACAAACTTAATTTAATTTTAACGAACTTCTAACTTATCAAAGATGATTACTCTCAAGTTGGTGAAAAGGTTCTAACATCAATGGCGAGAACCAGTGAAAAAAAAGAAGGTGAAAAACTATTATCAGTTGAAGTTGATAAATTTTATCAAAAAAATTAATTTTAATAAAGTAAAGAATAGGATATAAATAAATGGGAGCAATTAAATATTATTATTATGACCAAGTTGAATGTCATATCAAATAAAAAAAAGTAATCACGCGTCTGAAATGGGTGAAAAATACGTGTCAACTATGCAAAACGTATCAAGTGACACACCCATATGCTAGTTAAGGTGTCTAAAATGTATCAAAGTAAAAGATAATGTCAAGTTGAGGGGTCTGACGATGTATTCCGCCTAAAAAAAATTGATTGAAAAGTAAAATTGGAATTAAAGATATTTACTGCATCATTGACAATGATTCATTGCGTGTGATTGATGTTGGGCATTTAAGTTTTATTTATCTTTTAGAATTACTGCATATTTTTATGCATTTAAATTCTCGTGACACAAAATGAAACAAGTAAAAGTAAACAAAAATATATATATATAATTTAAGTAGCTTACCGTCAATTTTATAATTATCATTCAAGTTTCATAACTTTTTATGTCAACTAGTTAGAATGGTAAACTGCACGCGATAATACTGTTGCAAAGCAAATTCTTATAAATTATCAAAGGTTTTAATTCATCATGCTCCATCTTTGAGTCTGGAGTCTAAACGATAATTTTTTTATCCAAAATTTTAAAGAGACAACGAACATTAAAAAATATCAAAGGTGCAAAGATATGAAAGGCGTCATGCCTTATCTTTAATCATTTAACAACGTCAGTTAAATGATTAAAAATAAGACGGAATGTCTTTTTTCCGTCCTGTAAAGCGATAACAATGACCCCCTTATTTCTTTCATTGTTGATAAAGCCGAAAGGTGTGGAGCAACAAAAACGCCTTACAAGGCGTGGAGCATTTCCCGCCATATATTGTGTTACTTCCGTCGTTTCAAAATAGTTGACCTTTTTTTTAAAAAAATATTTATTTCAATTTAGTTGTCTTTTATGAAATCAAGAACATTTTATGATGTTATTCTAATACTATCTTTATCATTAAATAACTAAACAAAGGGTATATACTTAAATTATGGGTGTCAAACGGGCCGGGTCAGGCCAACCCGGAACCGGCCCTTCCTTTTTAACCGGGTTGAGGGCCGGTTAAGGGCCGGTTTGGACTCTATCCAGGCCGGGCCGGGCCAAACAGTAAAAAAATTAAAACCCACCCTAACCCGGCCCACTTAACCCAACCCGGTCAAACCCACCAAAACCCGATCAAACCCGGTTAAAAACCGGTCAAACCCGTTTAAAAAATAAATAAAAAATCCAATATATACTATATACACTCCAATATACACTATATACACTCCAATATACAATATATATTTTTTAAAAAATATATAAACAATTACACATATATACGTACCATTCAATATATAATTATATATGACTATACGTACTACTTTAAATAAAACATATGCTATAATAGTATAATATATATATACACTACAATATATATATATATATATATATATATATATATATATATATATATATACTTACATACTACTTTATAAAACATATACACTTGTATACGTTAAATGTATACTACTTTAGAAGATATATACACATATATACGCACCATTCAATATATATGTACTGCTTTAAATAAAATATATACTACAATATACATATATATATACAACAATATATATATATATATATATATATATATATATAGTTACATACTAATTTATAGAACATATACACATGTATACGTTAAAGATATACGTCTATAGAAGATATATACACATATATACACACCATTCAATATATATGTACTATTTTAAATAAAATATATACTACAATATACATATATATATACTACAATATGTATATATATATAGTTACATACTAATTTATAGAACATATACACAAGTATACGTTAAAGATATACGTCTATAGAAGATATATACACATATATACACACCATTCAATATATATGTACTATTTTAAATAAAATATATACTACAATATGTATATATATATACTACAATATGTATATATATATATAGTTATATACTTATTTGTAAAACATATACACTTGCATACATTAAATATATACATTTGTAGAAGATATATACACATATATACACACCATTCAATACATATGTACTACTTTAAATAAAATATATACTACAATATACATATATATATACTATAATATGTATATATATAGAGTTATATACTAATTTTTAAAACATATACACTTGTATATGTTAAATATATACATCTGTAGAAGATATATACACATATATACACACCATTCAATATATATGTACTATTTTAAATAAAATATATACTACAATATACATATATGTATACTACAATATGTATATATATATAGTTATATACTAATTTGTAAAACATATACACTTGTATACATTAAATATATACATCTGTAGAAGATATATACATATATATACACTTCTATAGAAGATATCCAATGTACACACACCATTCAATGTACACGTGTATACATTAAATATACTACTACTTATAAAATATACTACATTATATATACATTACAATATATATAGATATACTTATATACTAATTTATAAAACATATACACATGTATACGTTAAATATACACTTCTATAGAAGATATATACACGGTATACGCACCATTCAATGTATATATACTACTACTTATAAAATATACTACATTATATATACATTACAATATATATAGATATACTTATATACTAATTTATAAAACATATACACATGTATACGTTAAATATACACTTCTATAGAAGATATATACACGTGTATACGCACCATTCAATGTATTTATACTACTACTTATAAAATATACTACATTATATATACATTACAATATATATAGATATACTTATATACTAATTTATAAAACATATACACATGTATACGTTAAATATACACTTCTATAGAAGATATATACACGTGTATACGCACCATTCAATGTATATATACTACTACTTATAAAATATACTACATTATATATACATTACAATATATATAGATATACTTATATACTAATTTATAAAACATATACACTTGTATACGTTAAATATACACTTCTATAGAAGATATATACACAAATATACAAAACATATGCTACTTAATATAATAAATTAATAATATTTGATAGTAAATTAATAACATATTAGAAGTAAGTTTTTAATTTAAAGTAGAAAACTAGAAATTCAATTTAAAATTTTAAATCGTTAAATGAAAAAATATAAAAAGCAAGGACTAAGGAGTGAATGAATTTGGGGAATTTTATTGATTGCAAAATGATCCAAAATTTATAATTTACATGAATGAAAAATCTATAAATTATGCATCATTTTTTCCAACTCATTCATGTTAATATTAATGGGAACTTGCATAGGATAGTCGAAGTCAACGGGGGCAAAACCATGCATTGGACTTGATTCTGCTGAGTTCTCCCGTGAAGTCATAGTTTCTTCAAGTTTCAGCTCGTCGCTCGGCTTCGGTTCCATTCCTTGGTTTCTTCTTTCCGCTCTAATCCAATCTCTGAGGCAAATTAGAACATTCATTGCATTGCTTCCCAATGAATGTCGGTTGTCTCCAAGCTGTTGTCGTCCCTGACTAAAGGCGCTCTCTGATGCAACGGTTGACATTGGAATATTCAAGATATCTCTAGCTAATCTTGAAAGCACAGGATATTGTGTTTCATTACTCCTCCACCAATCCAACGTGTTGATCCGTCGTCTGCGATCCTCTGGTGCCGTCCGAAGATAATATTTCAGTTCTTCCCGATAAGTTGATGTGTAAGTTCTCTCATCAACACTGTTCCAACAATTTAAATCATAAAACGAATCAGAAAAATCACTATGTGCCGGCCTTTCAGAAGATGATGGCTCCTCGGGAGGATGAGGAGCGACAGTTGGAGTGATATTTGTAGGTACGGCTAAATCAAATAAATCAGCATAGTGATTATATAATTTTTCTATGTAATCCTTTGCATCAGCCGTAGCCGTCCACAAATCAGGTTGTACTTGTTCAGAATCATGGTTAGTATTTATTTCTAAGTTAGTATAAATAAGAGTACTAAAGTGACACATATTATTATATTTCATGCACGGATTTAGCATAGCACCAACCAAGTAAATAGGGGAAATCGGAAAAAAATATTTTTTAAATTTCGTAAACATGGCACCAACAGCTTCTTTATAACCTTCTTTATTTTTATATTCTTTGAGCAAACCAGAAATATCGGCTATATATGCCAAAATATTACAAACAGTAGGATAATAAGCACCGGAAAATTCAACCGTAGCTACATAATTTTTTCTAAAAACTTAACAAGATCATTAATTACAACCCAATCAGAATTATGTAGCATGCAATCAGCAGAATTAGCAAATGAACCGCAATGTTGGTTAAAAGCTAGTGTAATAGGAATTCTATATTTATAACAAGTTTTTAAAAATTCATACGTAGAATTTCATCTAGTATCAATTTCCTCAGGCATCAAAATCGGTGTAAGTCCATTTTCTTGACATTTAATTTTAAATTCTCTAATTCTCGATCTACGATTATTTCCTTGAATAAAACCAACAGCAAGACGAGTTTTTTCAATATAAAACTCAAAAAACTCAAGACCATCTTTTACAATTAAATTATATATATGACATGCACACTTAATATGAAAAAATTCAGGCAAGGGCGGAGATAGCGTAGATTTTAATTTTTTTATGGCAGTGTTGTTGTTAGAAACATTATCAAAAGCAATACATAAAATTTTATTTTCGATACCATAATATCCGGCAATTTTAACAATAGAATCAGCAATAAATTGTCCAGTATGTTTACGATTTTCATCATATAAAAAAGCAAGAATACGTTTTTGCATCACGAAATTACTATCCATCCAATGACAAGTAACGGTTAAATAATCATTTTTATTTACAGCACGACCAAGATCAGAAGTTAGGGACAATCTACATTGAATATTTTTTAACAATGTTGATACATAAAAATAATATTGTGAATGAAGTCTAAAAATATCAGACCGACAAGTAGTTCTAGGAATACCGTTAAACATAGGATTATAAATTGTTTGTATATAACGAATAAAGGCATCAGAAGAAGGAAAATTAAAAGGCAAACAACCCACAGCTACCATTTTAGCTATTTCTTCCCGGTCCCTCAATTTATTATACTTCTTCGCTACGTGACCGGTTGTTGAGTCCATTCTAGTTTGCGTTGGCCCACCAACATCCCCACCACCTTTTTGCAATATTTAACTCTCTTTTGTGATCTTCAGCTACATGTCTCATTAACGTACCCGTACCCCCTTGCTTTGCCTCCACTTCTATGCTTATATATTTGTTGACAAATATTGCATTGCACTTCAATATCTGATATACGTTCAAAAAATTGTCATGCAATACTAGTTCTTTTACGAGGTCTTGGGGCACTGGGAGCACGGGGAGGGAGATTAACCGATTCAGATCTAATGTTAGCATCTCCTACTGCGGGGGTCTCAGCAATATTTTCATTATCTTCGTCTAAATTAACCGCATCTACTTCATTTTCTTCTTCTATACCGTAATTTTCCTGAGCTTCTACATAATCCATATCGTGAGCACCTATACCTATTTCTTCCTCAAAAGGTGTACCAAGCGGTACCGGAGGCGAAGGCACACGGGTATATCTACTACTTGAACTACCTCTACCGCTAGTAATTCGCTTTTTACTACCACTACCGCTTTCGGGACAAAAAAATTTAACACCTTTAGTAGCGAGGTTTCTTAATTTATCCATAATATAAATTAAATTAAACTAAAAATATTCAAAATACACAAATATAATAAAATTAAATATTAAACAATTAATACAATAAATAAAAATTAAATGTAAGAGATGGAACGACAATACCAAATTTTGGAAGTATCCGAAGATTGCGACTTTAGAAACTTCCGCTCGTACTTTGTAAACGAAAAATTAAAAAATTAAAGTGAACACTTTAAGAAATTAAATATATTGAATATTTGAGAATTGAGAATTGAGATTTGAGAGAGTGAAAAATGATTTGAAGTTGTAGGGTATTTATAGAATTTTTTTTGGGATTAAAAAATATTTTTTAAAGTTAATTTTTTTTTTTTTAATAAATGGGCCCAAACTAGCCGTTTGGACCCAAAAACGGCTATATAGCCGTTGGGCCAACAGCTAGTTTGGCCCAATTTTTTTTTTTTTTAAATAATGGTATCCGGGCCGGGCCGGTTAACCGGCGGGCTTGGTCCGGGCCGGATTAGCCGGTCCCATTTTAAAAATATAATCGGCCTGGGACCCAGAACCCTAAAGCCCTAGGGCTTACCGGGCCGGGTCAAATCGGGCCGGGTTAGTTACTAAGGCCGGATCGGGCCGGGTTGGGCCGGCCCACTTGACACCCATAACTTAAATTTATATTTATATTTTCAAAACATAATTAATAAGGTTAAATTTGTAAAATAAATTTATAATAAATACTTTTCTATGGGAAATGTCAAGTCAACAAAGATAAACTATTTTGAAATAATGGGAGTATTTTACAACAAAACTTAACCCTGGGATGCATTTCTCAGTTCAAGAAAATACTCTATCTTTGTTGTGAATATACATGACACTTTGTTAGAAAATGGGCCTATGACAATGGTACGCAAAATTATTTTTGCAAACCTTAAAATCGTTGCAATCATACTATGACAATGGTGGTATGTCCGCCGCACCAGCTCGCATTATCATAGATCTATGACAACGGGTCATGTGATAATTATCAAAACCGTTATTGAAAGTACATCTATGGCAATGGTTATTCATCCATCAATAACGACTATTATCTATAATAATTAGAATAATTAAACCCGATATGATTGATATTTTGCGATGATTCTCTTGTTTATGTTGCAACAGAGTTTTTACTCAATTGAAACAATTATTATTGTTATTGTTATGAATTTTATACAATGATCGAAAAATGCTACAGGAACTGTTATGTTTATATATTGCAACAGTTCTCATGTTCCAACAATTGATAGTTTGTGCTTTAGAAAATGCTACTATAATGATATTTTTTTTCCACCTATTGAAACAATTCATATATGTTCCACTAGCCGGGTTGTAAATATAAAATTTTGACATCACAAAATTGTATAGACCACAAAAGATGATAATTATTAAACGAAATTAAATAATCATAATTCAGAATATCTCAGTCATAATATCACCCGTTACAAGGGTAAAATATACAAAATCTATCAATCAAAATGTCATCTATCATAGACGCAAAATATATATATATAAAAAAAATCAATCGCAATATAATTTATGGACAAAATATATAACAATTGACACATATTTCAATTGGATGGTAAACAAAATAAATATTCTTAATGTCAACAAACGAATTGGTCAAACAACAGAACTCATCTCTATCCAGATGCATTGCCAAGCAATGGATTTTCTTGCTTAATGCGTGCAAAATATATTTTTTAAGAAAAAACCTACGGAAGTTCGCCGATTAATTTAGCGTAATAACTATGATTATTTTTTATTTTTGAAAAGAAGATAGAGAATTCCATTATTTTATTTTATAAAACTTGATGGATAGATGATTTTCTTTAAAGTGCTAAACTGTAGTTGAATGATAAATAAAAATAATAAAAATATTTATTGTATATCAATTTTTCAATAAAAATTGAAACTAGTATATTTTATTCAATCGATGAACTCCTTCGATTTTTGTGTTTGGAGAAACTATTTTCGATACTATAAAATCTATCAAATTTTTTCTCAATTTTGTCCTATAACTAACACATATTCATCGATTTTATCTCTCAATATTATCTTTTCTTTATAGAGTGTATCTCTAAATGTGACTTCTCACTGTTATTTTTTTATAATTTTCATCAAATTTAATAGATAACATTCCATGAATATTTTGTCAGAAACTAAAACTATTAATTTTTGACAAACTTACAAAACCAAAAATATATATAAGGAATCATTCTAGTAAATTTGTACTCCCTCCATTTAAAAAAGAATGACCTACTTTCCTTTTTAGTCCGTTTAAAAAAAATGACCCTTTTTCTTTTTTGATAATACTTTAATTTCAATTTTCCACATAACATATTTAAGACCACAAGATGAAAGGACATTTTGGTACATTTGATATAACTTTAATTTAAGGCCACAAGATTCAAAAGTCTTCTTTATTTTCTTAAACTTTGTGTCAAGTTAAAGTAGGTCATTCTTTTTTAAACGGAGGGAGTAATAAACTTAAGGGACCAAAATTAATAAATGTGCTATGAAATAACTAAGAACAAAGAAGAAGAGTAGAGAAAGAATAGATAGTAATTCTTATTTCTCTTGAGGAACTCTCTGGGGTGCTTGAGAATGATTTACAATGAATAAAACCCCTCTATTTATAGGGAAAATTTACTCATAGTTTCTCAATAAAAACAGATACTTCAAATTCTGATGGATATCAACTAGATCTTGATAGATCTAATCTATATTCTTGATAGACATTCACTATAATGTAAATGCATTTATAACACTCCTCATTGAATGTCTAATTGATAGATGATGTGCCTCGTTAAAACCTTACTAGAAAAAATTCAGTGAAAAATAATCTAGTGAAGAAAAAAAATAGTACAAATCTCTAATAATACGCATTTCGACTGTCTCATTAAAAACCTTACAAGGAAAACCCAGTGGGACAAAATCTTGTAAGAAAAAAAGAGTACAACGCGTATTAACTCCTCCTAATGAGAACATCCTTGAGTCTTTACATTCCGATCTTGTGCACCATCTTTTTGAAAGTTGCAATTGGAAGAAACTTGGTGAATAAGTCAACCACATTGTCACATGAACGAATTTGATGCACGTTAATATCACCATTCTTTTAGAGCTCTTGTATATAGAAAAGTTTTGATGAAGTGTGTGTCGTTCTATCTCCTTGAGTCCTCCTTTAAGTTGTGTTGTGCAAGCTGTATTATTCTCATAAAAATCATTAGTACTTTATCACATTTCAGACCACATTTTTTCGCAAATGAGATGTATCGTGGACCTCAACCACATATACTCTTGGCTTGCTTCATGATTAGTTATTATCTCAGTATGATTCAATGAAGTGGCTAGATAAACTGCTTTGTATATCTCTAAGATATGACAGTATCCTCACATGTGAACACATTGCTTATTTGATACCAATGGGTCAGATAAGTACCCAGTATTAGCATAACCAACAAGATCGAGACTACAATCTTTAGAATAAAATAAGCTCAAATATTTGATATCATTCTGATGTCTCCTAGTAGGAGCAGAATCATACCTTACTAACAAATTAACCGAAAAAGGCTATACCAGGCCTTATAGTATTTGCAAGATACATTAGTACATCAATTGTACTAAGGTATGGTACTTCATAACCAACTCAATTATGTATATTTCTCATGTGAGCAAATAATCTATTACTTTGTAAACTCTCCAAGAGTTCCAATGATTTTCAAGTTATAAACTTATGCAATATAAGGATTATAAATAAGTTTCCCAGAAACTTTTATATACTTCAAACATTTTGAATCCTTACAAAGTTTCATATAAATTTTGGCAAGTGACGATATTCAACATTTCACGTGTGACATTGTCAAGTGTTTAGATTGCAAATCAAATAAGTTTTATGCTTACCAAGATGCATCCTTTCATGTCACTTGATAAATATTTCTACGTCAGTATACTTAAATAAACGTAGAATTCATATCCTTATAATTTTTTAAAATATTGCGTCAATATTATATCAAAGAGATCGTTAATGATATATCATTTTGTATCGATTCACAATGCGACATAAAATTTTGAGATCTCATTACTTCATTATTTTCAGGTACCTGAACCTCTCATAAAGTTTCATGAAGTGTTATGTCGTAGGCTCTTCAAGAGCACATTACCTTCTTATTATGATTATTTGTTCCTTATCTTTTTCAAGAATTATTTCATTTGGAATCGATTGGTCTACTACACTTCACGCATGCATAGACTTTGTCCTTTAGGGACACAAAATAGGAGCACTTGCAGCTTAAATATGAGATGCTTTCAGCATTTGACTTGAACTATCTTTTGAATAAGGATCTAATGATAATTCCTAACATATTTCATAGTCGCTTATAATCTCCTCCTTATGTTAAGAAAACTAATATACATCCTCTATTTTATTTGAAGAATCCATCTTTGTGCATTATGGTATATTCATTAATTGTATACCGCACATTAAAACTATTAGATGAAATAGTTGGTTTCTGACCTTGAACCAATTGAAAGAGAAGAAATAATCACAATTTATTGGTCTAATGCATGCAAGTGCTATTGTATGTAACATATCATATTTCAAACCAACACATGAAACTTTGTTCTCATTAGTAATGATTTAGCTATTTATCGAAGACATTCAATGCCAAAACATCACCATCAAGATGAATTATCTTGATTACACAATCTGAAAGTTATGCTCTTAACTCAATTTTATTGAGAAAGCAACTTAATGAATGTTAAACTACAGGTTGACAATAAACGTACAAGTGATCATCTTATATCGATGCATCTTAATAGATCACATGACTGATGAACGGACTCATATTCACCTTTTAGACTTTTCAGATTTTGAGGGATCAAATCCCAACATTAGTTGGTCCAACCAACTTATCATGACAACAAGCAACATAGATAATTTTTGAAGAATCTTCTAGTTCTTCATTACATGTCCAATACTCAATATGCACATCTCCGAGATGTCACAATTGTTCATGTCAATTTATGAACTTTTATTCTAGCAAACTCCAAGTTTACTATGACATGTACCTATTACTTTAGTAAAATTCAAATTTAATATTACATGAATAAATTTCAGATTTACTACTTTAAAAGTAGATTTCAAAATAACTTTTCTCAGTGATACCATCACAATCAAGTGCATGTTTGAATTAATAATTTTTTTATTCCCCATGAATGAAATATAATCGTGCCTTAAGCCTATCAAATTCTAATAGTTTATAACCTCTTTAATGCTATTGCTACGTCAAGAGCACATTGAGGCATACATATCTTTCAAAATATATCATATATTGCTACCACATTCACTTCAAGAATGGAGCATCTCAATGAGCTATGTTTCATGACTTTTCATCAAACACCTATTATTTTGCCTTAGTCATCATTATATCAACATGGTGCATTGAAATTCAAACCCAATGTCTTATACATATAAAAGCGTCCTAGGCATAAATCGATGAGATATTTTTTCATCATGGTGCTTCGGAACTATAACTCAATTTCTTTCCCTCTTATTATGATGAAACTTAAATTCACCATCTTATCCTCAATTAATAGCACAATTGATCAAAGTAAAATAAAACTCGCGCAACAAGATACAAAAGTCCAGTGATGTGACTTTTTATAGTTGGCAAATTTAAAGACAAAAAGACATGAAAAAAACCACGTCTGGTGGTCACTTTTCTTTTGCCACACACACTGTCATAGAGTAGGCAGCTTTATTTCCAATGACAATATGATGAAAATATTAGATGAAGAATAAGTAAATGATTTTGATTACTTACCTGTGATGTGATGGACACCTCAATAATTTTTTTTCCGCCTAACATATTATTAGGCTTACTACATAGACCTCGTAAACCTTCTATAGTATACATTCACTGGTATCATGTAGCAACATATTTGAGGCTCGTTCTAATAACGTGTTATGAAATAACAAAGAATAAAGAAGAAGAGTAGAGAAAGAATATATAATAATTCTTATTTCTCTTGAGGTATTCTCTGGGGTGCTTGAGGATGATTTACAATGAATAAAACTCTTTTATTTATAGGGAAAATTTACTCCTTGTTTCTCATTAAAAACAGATACTTCAAATCCTGATAGATATCAATTAGATTTCATTCACTATAATGTAAATACATTTATAACAAAATACATATTTATGGGATTATTTTAAAGTGAAAAAATCAAAAGTAGCAACTTAACAGCTAAAATTATAATTTTTATAAAAATTGTTTCATAATTACGAAAAATAGCAAGTTGTATTTTGTATTTAAGTAAAATGTTGCTATATAAATACATATACAAATTGAATAGTAGTTCCTATTTTAACTCCCATCAATTATAATTAAATAAGGGAAGTAATCATCCCTTAATTCATGCTACTTCTAATTATAAAGATTCATTTCCTTATATGACTCTTCTATTTCTCTTTTTTTATCCTTTTTTGTTTTCTTTTTCTTTTTCTTTTTCGTATTCTTATTTTTTTCCTTTCTCATATTTTTCTTTTCTTTTCCTATTTTAGTTTCTTTTTTTTATCGTTTTATTTTGATTTCTTTTTCTTTTCTTTTCTTTTCTTTTTCTTTCCACTTTATTTTTCACTCTTCTATTTCTCTTCTTTTGTATCCTTTTTCGTTTTTTCTTTTCCTTTTTCTTTTTTTTCCTTTCTCATATTTTTCTTTTTCTTTTCCTATTTTTGTTTTTTCTTCTTTTTTTTTATTTTGTATTTAAATAAAATATTGTTATATAAATAAATATACAAATTGAATAGTAGTTCCTATTTTAACTCCATCAGTTAGAGTTAAATAAGGGAAGTAATCGTCTCTTAATTCATGCTACTTTTAATTATAAAGATTCATTTTCCTTATATGATTCTTTTATTTCTCTTCTTTTTTTATTCCTTTTCGTTTTTTTTCATTTTTTTTCTCTTTTTTTTTTTAATTTTTTGTTTTTTTATTTGTTTTCCTTTCTCATATTTTTCTTTTTCTTTTCCTATTTTCGATTCTTTTTTTATCGTTTTATTTTTCTATTTTGATTTCTTTTTTTGTTCCACTTTATTTTCATTCTTCTATTTCTCTTTCTTTTTTTTATCCTTTTTCATTTTTTTCTTTTCCATTTTCTTATTTTTTTTCCTTTCTCATATTTTTCTTTTTCTTTTCCTATTTTCGTTTTCTTCTTCTTTTTTGCTATTTTATTTTTTTCCTTTTCTTTTTGCCTTTATTGTTACACTTATATTTCTAGATTTTATTTCTCTTTCTTTTTATTTTTTTTCGTTTTTCACTTCTTTTTCTTTGAATTTTTTTTTCTATTTTTTTGTTTTTGTTTTTTTTACTTTTCTATCTCTTGCTTTTAATTTTAAAAGACACATATCTATATTACATATACATATTCAAAAAATATACAAAATACATAGACATACAGATCTGCGTATGTATTTACAGTACAAAATATACATATATATCTGCATATGTGTTTACATAAATACATATCTGACTCATATGTATATATAAACATATAGGACACAAAATCTCTATGACAAAACGCGACATAATACATTTGCCTAATTACGCATGAACTACACATTTCTTCTTCATGATGTAGACATAAAAAATATTCTTATGACGAAAAATCCTGTACTGCTCCTTTGATAACATTGCCTTAATATGTTTTTCAATATTGTTGACCATGTGACATCCTATATGTGGTGCAAATTTTGAAAGTACTTTTGCCATGAATATTTGATCACGTGGTAATCATAGACAGAAAAAAATGACATAAATCTATATTACATGTACTTCTCACAAAAAAAATATAAAATACATAATATACATATGTTTTCTATAACATCATACATATTACATTACAAAAAATACATATATCTCTGCATATGTATTTTCAGAATACATGTATGGTCCAAAGTGTATATTATCATATAAAACATATATATATATAAACTCATATGTATTTACAAAATACATACCATATGTAACGACCTAAAAATTTGATGAAATATGTAAAATTTGTGATTTTATGTGATTTGACTATTTTATCCCTTCCCATAGATGTATTATGATATTTTTGGAGTGTGGGAATGATTGGCATGACTGTCGATGCATTTTGGTATCATTTATGCAATATTGTGGTTTTTGATGGCTTTATGAGCCTTATTTTGGACTTATATAGATATCTTTTGATTCGTGCAATGAACGGTCGAACGGACTACGTCAGCAGCTCCGGAATATTGATTTTAGGCTAAGTATACCCTTGATTCGGGTTTCGGTGCAACCAAGCTCATTTCGACCTATTGATCGGAAAGTTGGAAAGTTAGAAATATGGGGCCCACATTTGATCGAAACGACCTCGAATGGAAAATCCAACTTCGCCAGTAGATCCAGAGTGTCGATTTAGGGTGTTAGCATATTTGGTATAATTTTATGATTTTTAAATCTCATCTCAACCCTCGGTTTGAAAAATTATAATTTCGGATCTCGAGGGTCAATTTTGTGAAAAATGATATTTTTTTTGAAAATATGATTTCGCTATCGCATACGGAATGTCGAATTTAGTGTGGTTGCATAGTTCATTTGCATGTATCGTACTCCGAGCGAATTTCGGACACCACGTTGAAGTCCGGAGTGGACTTTAAAAAAAAACTGCAGCTTTTTTTGTTCTTTTTAGTGCAGATTTTCTGCACTATATAAATAATTTTTGGGTCCATTTTGCTCATTTTTCATCTTGCCTCTTAAGAGTTAAACCTAAAATAGTTTGGGAGCTTAAAAGTAAGTTTGTGGGAGCTTGGGAAGCTAGATTAACACTTTTTTCTTGGTTTTATTACAGATAAAGGTAAGAATTCACCCATTTCTTAGTAATTTCTTGATTAATTTCTTAAAATCCCAAAAATCTTAGGGCATAATTTTAAACCTAAATTTCACTCCTTTCATTTGAATAATATTTTTATCTTATAATTACTAGTTTTTCATCAATTTAACCTTCAAAACAACTCTGATTCTTGATTTTAACCTGAATTTCAAAGATTTTACCCGGTAAAGCTCAAAAATGATTTTTCTTCGATTTAAACCCCATTTTGTACTTGATTTAACTTGGGTTTTCAGCTATAGGTTTCTGAAAAAATGGGGAACATGTTTTTGAAGTGAAGTTCCAATTTTGCCTTTCTTTTTTGGAAACTCATTTTGGGGGTCTGTTTTGACCCCGAACCAAAAGTAGTCAATATGGGCGTCGTTGATTTTATTTTGATGCATAGATTTCATATTTGATATTTTCAGTGGAGTTAGGGATTATTTGTGAAAAGTAAGATCGCGGGTTCAAGTATAGCAAATCGATTTCGGCTTTCGAGGTAGGTTATGACTTAACTCTTTCAGACTGGATTGGGTAGTAAATGATGATACAAAATGTATGTTAAGGGTGGAAACTAATCATGAAAAATGACTATTTATGTGTTGTGCCCGTGTGGGGGCCTATATGTGATGTAATTGTCGAAATTGAATTATTATGTGGTATGTGTGATCGTGTGGGGTCCTATGTGATATTGATAGACTTGGATACATGTGAATAATTGTATTGTGTGGTTAAAATGCTTAATGTGGTACCATTGGTATATTGTGATTATATTCATACTTTATTGACATATGAAACATGTGGAAATTCATGGATGAAATGAAAATAATGAGTGGATATTGGCTCATGTGGTTGTAAAAATGTATCATTGTGGTTGGTTGTGGAAATATATCATGTGTTTGGTTGTGAAAATACTCATTGTGATTGGTTGTGTGTATTACATCTTCATATTATACTCATTCATGAAACATTGGTATCACCGTGGCAACATCTGAGAAACACTGGCAACGCCTTTTTAAAAGATATTGTAACACCTTATAAAACCCTTTCTGAGGGATGTACTGAAAAAAAGATATAAGATATATGGATTATATATGGGTTGACGAGCCCCCTATGGTTCCTGCGTTGGGAGGCTTGCCTCCGTAGGTGTATACGAGGATTGTGCAATGATCCCGGAGGTTGTGCGACGACCTCGTGCATCATCATCATCATATACATTGCACTTACTTTATCGTGTTATGCTATTTTGTATTGGCATATTGGCTTGCCATCTATGTATTTATCGTATCTTCTTTTACTTGTATTTGATGATATTGTATATGCATGCTCCCTTTGTTCTTTTTATATGTGATATAATACATACTTTTGTTCTATCTTGGTGTGATGTTGCAATATATGTGAGATATACTAGAACTGTTAGTGTAAGTGGTGTGGACTACCATTGTGGGACAGTTTCTGATTGCAAGGACGTGCCCTTACTGTATATTTTGTATGCTTTATTTACTACTTTTCTTGGTCGGCCTATGATACCAACTGAGTACAAGTGGACTGTACTCATGCCTACTGCGCCCTTTCGGTGCAGGTCCTAGCTCGAGTGCGCCTCACCTTGATTGACTCGGGAGATTGTTCGAACTTTCAAGGTAACGATTGGACATTCATGCATCCGAAGTTCACCTCTATCTTTCTATAGTACTTATATTTTTATTAGTATTCAGAGATAGTTATTATTCTTTGTGGTTATTTTTTCTGATGTATTTGACTCTTGGATTGTATTAGTAGTTCTTACACTATTGACACCTGGTTTTGGGCATGATTGGTATTTTGGATAAGTTCCTTTAGCATTGTTATGATTACTTATATGGTTCGGCTTCGTTCAAGAAGCCTTACCTTGGAATATTTTTGTTTTTTCCTCTTTTTGTATTAGTTTGGGTGATAGGCTTACTTGTCAAGGTACACCGCGACAAGTTTCATCATGACCCTCATTGGGTCGTGACAAATTGGTATCAGAGTAGCCAGGTTTATTGGTCTCAACGGTGTAAGAATGGGATGTCTAATAGAGTCTCGCGGATTAGTACGTAGGTGTTCGTATGTATCTTCGAGAGGCTATAGGACGTCTTTAGAAAACTTCACTTATTTTATTCTTTATCGTACAAAGTTCTTTCATACCTTGTGTTCTGAGTTATATTTCACTCTTTTTGCGCGGATGGTGTGGCTTATACTACATATCAGTTGAGAGATGCTGTGAGAAATTAGTGGATATTATTTGTCGGTTGTAGGATTGTTGATGCTCCTGATTTGTCATGGGATCAGTTTGTTAATGCCTTTCTGGAGAGATTTGTGCCTTTCAGTTTGAGAGATCGTATGTGGGACGAGTTTGATCATTTGGAGCAGGGCTCCATGATAATTTTTTAGTATAAGGCATGCTTCCATGCCCTGTCTAGATATTTCTATGATAGCATTTCCTTCAAGTTTGAGAAGATTCAAAAGTTTGTGAAGGCTTTGGTTGTCTCCCTTCAGTTGGCTATGTCTCAAATGGTTTTACTTGGAGCTACTCTTTAGAGTATTGTGGACCACGCTAAGATAACAGTATTATTTATGCATCTAAGGGAGGTTCCAAAAGGGTGCATCATTTTGGTGAGTTGAGGAGTCAGACCTATCGAGGTAGAGATTTTAGAGGTTCTCGTGAATACCATGGCAGGCCAGTGCAGGTGATTTTATAGAGTTCAGTTGGTGGATCTTTTAGTTTAGCAGTTCAGGGTGGCTGTTCGGGCTCAGTTGTACTTTCTCTTAATGAGACTGGTCGTAGAGGTTGCTATGTATATAATGAGATTGGCCATCTAGCCAAGGACTGTTCTTGCCATGTGTTTAGAGATACTCATGTTTCATCTGTGAGGGATAGGGGTTCTACCAAAGGTGTAAGACGTAGAGATGGTTGAGCCCGTGTTGGTAGTCGTGGGGCTACAACTAGTTGGTAGTCGTGGATAGTGTTATGCTATACCAATCAGATCTAAGGCGAAGGCTTTATATGTTGAGATCTCAAGTGCCATTTCGTTTGTTTTAGACTTGCATATGTATTATTTGATCCTGGATCAATTTTTTCCTATGTGTCTGTGTATTTTGCTTTGGATTTTAATTCTGTTAATGAGCCTTTTTCCATGCCTATTCGTGTATCTACCTCGGTGGGTGATTCTTTAGTGGTGGATTGGGTATATCGATCTTGTGTTGTGACTTTTGCTGGGTGTGAGACTTTGGTAGACCTGCTTGTGTTAGATATGATCGATTTTGATGTTATTTTGGGTATGGAATGGTTGGATCCTTATCATGCTGTCTTAGATTGTTTTTCCAAGATCGTGACTTTAGCTTTGCCGAGTGTACCAATGATAGTTTGGAAGTGTGCACTTCATTCGGATCCTAAGCAGATTATATCTTATGTTCAGGATCGTAAATTGGTTGAGATGGGATGTTTATCTTACTTGGCCTATATTCGTGACACAAGTATTGTTTCGCCTCCTTCCTTGGATTCTGTCCATATTTTCTATGAGTCTAAGGAGGTGTTCCCTACGGACTTGCCTAGTATGCATTCGGATCGAGATATTAATTTTATTATTAATGTTGAGTCGGGCACCAAGCTCATTTCTATTCCTCCTTATAGGATGGCCCCGACAGAGTTCAAGGAACTGAAGGATTATTTTTGGGAGTTATTGGATAAGGGATTAATTCGACCTAGTATTTCACCTTGGGGTGCGCCTGTCTTGTTTGCGAAGAGAAATGATGGGTCTATACGGATGTGTATAGATTATCGGCAATTGAATAAGGTGACGGTTAAGAATAAGTATCCTCTTCCTCGCATTGATGATTTGTTTGATTAGCTTCAGGGTGCTGCGGTGTTTTCAAAGATTAATTTACGATTCAGTTATCACTAGCTGAGGATTATAGATTTGGATATTTTGAAAATAAATTTTCGTACACGATATGGTCATTATGAGTTCTTGGTCATGTCTTTTGGGTTGACCAATTCCCCCGCCTCGTTCATGGAGTTGATGAATCAGGTGTTTCGACTATGTCTTGACTCCTTTGTTATGGTATTTATAGATGATATCTTGATTTATTCCATGAGTGAGGTTGAGCTTGAGGAGCATTTGTGGATTGTGCTTTAGCGATTGAGGGATGAGAAGTTGTATACTAAGTTCTCTAAGTGCAAGTTTTGGTTGGAGTCTGTTTCTTTCTTGGATCATGTGGTGTCTAGGGAAGGTATTATGGTTGATCCAGCTAAGGTTGCAGCATTTCATGATTGGGCTAGACCTACTTCGCCCGTCGAGATTCAAAGTTTTGTTGGCTTAGCAGGGTATTATCGGTGTTTTGTTGAGGGTTTCTCTTCCATTGCAGCTCATTTGACTAAGTTGACTCAGAAAAAGATTTCCATCTAGTGGTTTGATGCTTGTGAGGCGAGCTTTCAAAAGCTCAAGGATTTATTGACTTCAGATCCTATCTTGACTTTGCCTAAGGACGACGTGGGTTTTACCATCTTTTTTTATGCTTCAGGTATTAAGTTAGGTGTTGTGTTGATGTGGAAAAGCAAGGTAATTGCTTATGCGTCTCGTCAGTTGAAGCCTCATGAGAGGAATTATCCTACCCATGATTTGGAGTTGTGCGCAGTTGTGTTTGCCTTGAAGTTGTGGAGGCACTACTTGTATGGTGTTTGTTGTGAGATCTTCTCAGATCATCATAGACTTCAGTACTTCTTTACCAGCGAGATCTTCATATGAGGCAGCACCGTTGGCTTGAGTTGCTTAAGGATTATGACTTGACTATTCTCTACCATCCGAGAAAGGCTAATGTGGTTGCAATACCTTGAGCCAGAAGTCGACTAGCATGGGTAGCTTGGTGCATCTTTTGACTCAGGAGAGGCCGTTGGCCTTAGAGTTTTAGTCTTTGGCTAACCTGATGGTTAGGCTTGATATTTCGACATCGGGGCATGTTTTGGAATTTATGGAGGCTAGATCTTCTTTGATAAAGCATATTCGAGCTCATCAGTTTGACGATGTTGGATTGAGGTTGATTCGAGATAAGATGTTGAGTGGGGAGGTTAAGGAAGCCTCACTTGATTCAGATAGAGTTTTGAGGATTGGGGTCTGAGTTTGTGTGTCGAGAGTGGTGATTGGATTAGGTTGATCTTGGAGGAGGCCCATTATTTCAGATATTTTAGCCATCTAGGTGTGACTAAGATGTATTGTGATTTGAGACAGCACTACTGGTGGAGTGGTATGAGGCGAGATATAGTGGATTTTGTGGCTCGCTCCCTATGTTTTCAGCAGGTGAAGGCCGATCATATGAGACCTGGTGGTTTGCTTCAGAGGTTACCCGTTCCTGAGTGGAAGTGGGAATGCATCACCATGGACTTTGTGACTGGTTCACCTCGTATATCTCATAGTTCTGACAGTGTTTGGGTCATCGTGGATCGATTGACCAAGTTAGCTCATTTTATTCTGGTTCAGGTCTTATTCAGTGCTGAGAGGTTAGCCCCTATCGTCATTTGAGAGATTGTGCGTCTTCATGGTGTGTTGATGTCCATTATTTCAGATCGAGGTTCTGTGTTCATATCTCACTTTTTGAAGATATTTCAGGATGAGTTATGGGTACTCAGGTTGATCTTAGCAAAGCATTTCACCCCTAGACTGATAGCCATTCAGAGCGGACTATCCAGGTTTGGGGGATATGTTTCACGCATGCACAATGGATTTTAGGGGCTAGTAGGAGTAGCATTTGGCTTTAAGAGTTTGCATATAGTAATAGCTACCATTCCGGTATTGATATGCTCCTTTTAAAGCGTTGTATGGTAGGCGTTGTCGCTCTCCAGTAGGTTGGTTTGATGTTTCAGAGGTGAAACCTCGAGATACGGACTTGCTTCGTAAGTCTTTGGATAGAGTTCGGGTCATTCAGGATAGACTTAGAGCGATTCAGAGTAGGCAGAAGTGTCATGCTGATCGTAGATTTCGTGCCTTGAGATTTGGCATAGGTGATCATGTTTTCCTTCGATTTTCACCCATGAAGGGTGTGATGAGGTTTGGGAAGAGGGGCAAGCTTAGCCCCAGGTATATTGGTCCATTTGAGATTCTTCAAACTGTTGGTGATGTGGATTATGAGTTGGCTTTGCCCCTTGGTCTATCAGTTGTTTATCCAGTCTACATGTTTTTTTGCTTCGTTGCAATATTCTTGATGAGTCTCATGTTATTCGTTAGGAGTCAGTTCAGTTAGATGAGCGGTTGTCCTTTATTGAGGAGTCAGTTTCCATTTGGCTAGGGATGTTAGGCGGTTGCACTTTAGAGTTATCCATATGGTTAAGGTTCAGTGGCAATATTGACCTGTAGGTGAGGCTACTTGGGAGGTTGAGTCTGATATGCGTAGTTTCTATCCCCAACTTTTCATTGATTTAGGTATTTTTTTGCCTTAGTTCGAGGACGAACTAGATTTTTAGTGGTGGATGATGTAACGACCTAAAAATTTGATAAAATATGTGAAATTTGTGATTTTGCTGAACGGTGAACCAAAATATGCCATAAATTTTAAAAAATGACAAAAATATGCCATCAAACTAAAAAGTAACCAAAATATGCTTGGTGTACAAAAAAAGTGCACCATATCATATTTTTCTTAACGATTTTGGCTAACACCGTTTAAAGTAGATGGTGCACTTTTTTTGTGCACCATTCATTTTTTTATATATGGTGCACTTTTTTTGTGCACCATTCATTTTTTTATATGGTGCACTTTTTTTGTGCACCATATAAAAAAATATATGGTGCACAAAAAAAGTGCACCATCCATTATGGTGTATTATTTTTATGCACCATTCATTTATTTTTATATGATGCACATATTTTGTGTAGCATCTATTTTTTCCAATTATGTGCACTATATGAAAAAAAATATATGGTTCAATATTTTTGTGCACCATCCATTTATATTTCACTTTGTGCAGAAAATTATTGCACCATATATTTTTTTTTTCATATATGAACATAATTAGTGTACTATCTATTTTTCATATATTGAAAAAAAAAATGGTGCACTATTAATTATTTTTGATATAGTGCATTTATTTTGTGCATTATCCATTTTATTTTGTTTATTTCATATATGGCATTATTTTAACGGACTTTTTTTTAATATATAGTGATTTGAGTGTACCTTTTTTTCTTTATTTATTTTATATAACAGTATTTATTTATTTTTTATATAGTACTCATTTAATTTATTTCATATAATGCACTATTTTTATTTTTTTTGGTCATATATTGTTCTAAAATTTGATTTTTTTTAATTTTGTCATATGTTGCACTATTTTAGTGTACTATCTATTATTTCTCATTTAGTGTATTCGAATAGTGCACTATCTAGCATTTTGTGCAGTATCTACTTTTTCCATACAACATCGTAAATTTTTTATTTTGTATATACTAAATTGACACTTTCTTTTATTGTATATATTAAATTTGCACTTTGTTTATAATTTTTTTTTACACAGTGCACTAAATTTATGCACTGTTTAATATATTTATATAACAGATAGTGCATAATATTTGTGCACTATCCATATATTCTGACACATCTTACTCTAACATGTCAAGGTCATTCACATTGATAAGACATTTCAATATGGTGCATATTTTTTGTGCACTATATCAAATGTTTAGTTTCTTCAACGGATATTAAAAAATTCTATATAAAGAGAACATCTATAAGCATACTTCATCTTCATCGCTTCAACATCTTCAAATATTTTATAATTCACCTAAATTTTTATTCATTTGAGTCTTAGAGAATGAGTGAACGTGTCAAAGTTGCACTTTTTTGGGACGGTGAAGTTGTCCATGAGGGTAATACAATATATTATAGTATTTCTCCCAAGTGCAACGTCAAGTATCCAATTTCAATCGGCTATGAAGAATTTGTTGATTCAATTTTTAGAAGGATGAAAATTAAACGTGGCGATTATGATTTATTTATAATCGGACAATATCCAAATTCCTTCACATCACAAGGACTGATAAATTATGGGGAATGGATTATCAGTGACGATGAGTAATTGACTGAATTTTTAAGGGTTCCTTGTGATTATGTCAATCAAATAAAGTTAAACATTCTTCAAGTTTATGTTAAGAAGGAGCAGACGACTCGTCGTGCTCACTCTCCTGCACAAACGAATGTCTATACACAACTTGAGAATCCAACTAGTATTGATGATGCCCGTTTAACTCATTATAGTAATTATTTTGATATGAATGCTTCTCAATACATCATGTCGGGTAACATGCCAACACAATCTTCAATACCCGATCTGAACGAAACTTTGAATGAAAGTGACTGGTAACGTCCATGAATTCATGTTATTATTAATAATTTTTATTCTTACTGGTTTTTTAAATATTTGTTATGTCATATGTTTGTTATATTTTTTTCAGGAGCTTAACTCTGCGTGAGATGAATAATGATGAATTTTTTGGACGAGATTATAATTATGGTCAATCATCACAGCTTGAATTGATGGACAATGCAGGAACATCTTCAAATATTCCTCTGTCATTGAATTTTGATGCTATCGACTATTATCGGTATGAAAAATATAATCGAGCTTATATTAATTTATATTTTTTGGACATGTATTAAAAATATTTAGCTATAAAAAAAATAGGGATAATGTCATGCGAGATCAACATGTTGTTCCAGAAGATATTGAAAATGGTGATCAAGCAAATTATGGAAAGTTGTCACAGGGTGATGATAGTGTGCCTAATAATGCCGATGGAGGTGAATGCCCCTATGACTCGTCATCAACTGATGATGGTGTGAGGTTCAATTCTGAACAAAGATCCATGTCCATGAGCTCTTATCCTCAACGGAAATCAATTCCACGGACATCGATTCAAATACCGCCACCAATGTCACAATCAAATAATAGACCCCATTTTTTTCCAATAAAATTTCATTTCTTGATCATTTTCAGGAAGGACCCGATGTGTGTGTGGATATGTATGAAAATGTTTTTGTCCCTGCAGGTGTGTGGTGTGAACCGACTAATTTTTTAAATGATAATTTTTTCCTTGCTAGTCAGATGTTGTTCAAATAAAAAAAAGATCTACAAAGAGCGGTTATCATTTTAAAGAAGGGAGGGAGCTTTTTGTTGTTAAGTCGGAAAAAAAAGTCTTCAAAATTTGTTGCAAACGTGTAGATCAAGGTTGTTCTTTCAAACTTTGTGCTACCAAGGATAGTAATAATAACTTGTGGAAAATCAGAAAATACATCGGCGAACACACTTGTAATATGGGTGATTGTCGCGGAGCTCACGTAAATTTGAATATAGACATGATTGCAACTGTTCTTGTACCGTATATTGAAAAAACACCGAGGTACTAATTCTTATCAAAGAATGTCAAATCTCCGTTCTCAATAAGTACCGCAAAATAATTAGTCGGCGAAAGGCATAACTTGGACGAAAGCGTGCCTTTGAAAAAGTCTACGAAAATTGGGAAGGTTCATTTCGTGAATTACCAAGGTTCATTGCTGTTATAAAACATTTCAATCCAGGCTTTGTTGATGAATGGCGATTCGAACACCATGAGGGAGTTAATGAACTCATTTTCAATTATGTATTTTGGAAGTTTAAGCCATGTGTTGATGGCTTTCGTTATTGTCGACCTGTGATATCAATAGACGGAACACATGTATATGGTAAGTATGATATCAAGTTGTTGATTGCGGTTGGTACGAATGGCAATGGCTCCATTTTTCCTTTGGCTTTTGCAATAGCAGTGAATGAAAGTCTTGATACATGGACCAAGTTTTTGAGCGATTTGCATCAACATGTCATGCGTGATCATCAAGGTATTACGTTGGTATCTGACAAACATCACGGCATACTTGGAAGTGTCTCTACAGAGCATAACTGGCAAGCTCCTTTTGCCTATCACCGTTATTGCTTAAGGCATTTGAAGGCCAATTATTAGAGGGCTTACAAAAGTGTACGACTGAATAATCTACTATGGGCTGCTACAACTACTACCCAAGAGAAAAAGTTCTTGTTACAAAAAGAATTGATCAAGGAGACACACTTTCTAGCATACGAGTGGTTGATGAATATCGACTTAGAAAAATGGACCATGCACAAGGACGGGAGGAGGAGATGGGGCATGCTCACAAGAAATAGCTCCGAGTCATTTAATGGCATGCTAAAATCTGCTAAAGGCCTACTAGTGACTGCAATGGTCAAAATGTCATAAAGCATGGTTGTGGACCGTTTTGTTCAGAGATCGAAGTATACAAAATAACTATTGGCTGACAAACAAAAATGAATGCCAAATCCATTCAAAAAATTTGAGGAATACAGAAAAAAGGCATCGATGCACAGTATCCAAAATTATCTTGTAACAAATAATATATTTGAAGTGAGGACATTCAACTCCCATCATGGAAAGGGTGGTAATAAGCAAATTGTTAATGAGACACAAAGAACATGTACGTGTGGTAAATGGCAATCAAATCACTTTCCATGTTCTCATGCCATTAGGGTGTTCGAATTTGTTGAAAATCCTGCATGGGATTATATTGCACCTGAATTCTCTCTGGCTTGGAACAAAAAAGCTTACTTTGGGAAGTTGATTCCACTTGGTGATGAAGACAATTGGCCAGAAAGCCCATTTTCCATGATTGCAAATAAAAAATTTTTGCGCAAAGTAAAGGTCAAGTCCACCACACGTATTCTCAATGAAATGGATGTTTCACAAAGTAGTCTTTCTCGAAAATGCTCTACTTGCAAACAACCAGGACATAATAAGTGCAATTGTCCATCGAGAGAGCGTAATGCTAATGCATATAGAGCAGCAAATATCTCCGGTGGTGATAGTACGTCTAGGAGATGATTTTAATTGTATGTCTTATTGTGAATTGCTTTATATGTTATTGTATTACGTATTTGTAAGTTAATGAATGGTGTAAGTGTTTTATTGTGAGATGGAATTTTAAATTTTTATAACAACATAGTGCAAAATAACATACAATGTTAAAAATTACATATCTTCTTCATCATCAGTTTCAGGAACTACATCGACTTTGTCTTTGTCACTAGGATCTAAACTCCAATGTGGAGTAGTTTGTTGTGTTGTCTCAACAAAACGCAATTGATTTATACAACAATATGGCATTCCAAAATCTAATGTTTGGGGTAAATATTTTTGAAGGCCTATCCATTCATTAACAATTGGATATACTGGATAGGTAGAATCTCGATGTAGCCTCTGATCTTCAAGTAGTTTCCAGTGCTCCTCCCCATCCGCTCCTAGATAGTTCAGATCATCTAATGCATGAAAAAACTCTAATGCTTTTTTCATTTCTGATATTTCCTTATTCAAGTGTTCAATAACTTGTACTTCATCCCTGAACTTACATATCTGAAATGTCGCGGACACTTCTTGGGGAACGATCAAACCATGACATCGACGTAACACCTCATAATCACACCGTTTTGAATATAGTTTAGTCCACTGAAGTGTTTCTCTCCAAATAATAAAATCTTCAGCTTTAGAGTAATATGTTTCTCCACCAATGATGTGTCTAGCTATTTGCAAATCATGATAAATAGAAATAGGTTTATTTTCTAATGGACGAATGCGACCATACTATTTTTTTTTGAGAAATCAGTATAGCACCCATATACTTTAGCAGGGTTCTTTGAAATTCCCTCATTTTTTATTCGTCTAATATCAAACCAACTTTTCATTGAAGCTTTGCATAATGTGTTGTAAGATGTAATATTTTTCTTTATATTTCTAATGTGTTATTTATAAAGTTGAAATACATCAGTCAATCAGTCAAAAGAGGAGTCCACAGTGGAAGGTGCATATATTATGTGTGCTATATAGCTTGTAGGTTTTAGAAATGTGTCATTAAAAGTTGTGTTGTCAATCAAAGAGGTCAGTCAGTCAGTCAAAAAGGAGTCCACAGTGGAAGGTGCATATATTATGTGTGCTATGTAGCTTGTAGATTTCAGAAATGTGTCATAAAAAGTTGTGTTGTCAATCAAAGTCATCGGAACTGTAGGTCTCTGCAAGGTTTGATTTGCCTGCTCAAAGATCCTTCTAATATCATTAGCTATCTCGACTCCACAATCTTTAGTCTCTGGTCTCTCCATCTATAGTAACACCTTATCATACATCTGGTGAAGGCCTCTACGCATCGCCTCATGTGAAGGCGCAATCGCTACGTGCCTAGAATCACTGAGAGTAGGGTTGCCCAATAACAACCATCCGTGTTCCAAATACCATTCAATATAGGCATCTAAGTTGGCATTGTCATGTCCCTCCACAACTCTAGGCTTCCAACGAATCCACATATCAACACAATCCAAATGTTGTGAAATAAAGTCTTGGTCGACGGTAGATCGACCATCATGGATAGTGTGGTCAGCTAGCCATCGAGGAGCCTCTGGAATATGTTGTGAAAGCCCAAAATATCGCATTACTCTGTCTGCTGTGTGCCACTCTATGACTTCTAAACATAACATTGGCACCCTCATTCGCCACATCGGCTCACCAGTAGTGCAACAAGGATGTAAGGTATGAAGGATGTCATGATAAGGTATCCATACAAACTAAATTAAAATAAAATAGTCAATAAAAAATGAGAATGGATATAAAACAAAGGAAAATTGAGAATGAATTTAAAAGAAAAGGAAACTATAAGAAATGGATATAAAACATCAAGAATCGGTTGGTTTTAACCAAGAAACTACAAACAACAAAAACAGGAAACTAACTTATTGTTGAACCATGAAAATAATAGGTTACAGAATCTTGCTTGTTTTCTTTTTTAAAGGAAAATTGATTACTGAAGGTTGAAGGAATGATGTATATGTTCAAAACAATATAAATGGAGCTCAAGGTGTATATTGCAGGTTTCAGTTATTTCTATAGTTTAATGATTTCACTTACTATTAATCCACTGTCATGTTGATGATCCAATCAAATGTGCTAATGAGATCTTGACAATACTAAAGCTTTACAACTAAATGGCTCCATAACATAATGTCTAACTAAATGGCTCTGTATATATTTTCCAACTTTGAAATTTTGAACTTTTATTGTCAACTTAACTGTATATAAGGCTCAACACAACAAAATAAAGTAAAACATATTATCCCGCACGCCACGATACATAAAATATGGCTCAACACAATACAATGCATTTAACATATTTCCCCACACTACGTGCATGACTCAACACAACACAATACACTCAACACATTGCCTCACACGGCATGATAACTAAAAATATGGCCCCACACGGCACGATACATAAAAATATGATTCATCACAATATAATAGACTAAAAATATGACCAGCATGACACGATACATTAGTTAATTAGCTAAAAAAATGTCCTCTCTTACTAGCCAAATAACTCAAAAATATTCTCTTCTTTAGTTAATTATGGGAATACGTTATTCCAGTTTAGTGTGGACGCAGGGACCTAAAGTCCAAAATTCCTTCTAATTTTAGTACTTGATTGACAATTGAAATATGAAATTAGTTTTATTAATTGACCTTTAATTAACAAACATAAGATTGACAAATCATTAGAGTCAATTTTTTTGGGCTGAAGGGTACAATTCTAATGTCAGTTTGGAAGTCATTTTCTATGAAAAAATTCTTTCAGAAAAATAATCTCTCATTTTTTATTGGTTAGTGAAAAATATTTTTAATGACATTAGCAATCGGGAAGGGAAAAAAATTATCTTTACCATTGTCTTTGTCAGTTATTAAATTACACATACTATCATGACCAATTATAATTTAGCTGAGCTAATTGCAAGACATAATAACTATACTGCCATTTGAGCTTTAATTAATTGCCATCACCTTGATAAAGAGTTTAAATAATTTTATTGCAAATGATGACAAGGTAACAAAACAAAATCTATGTACATTAACAAATGTATATATGTTTCTTCTTGTTAAGACATAAACGCTCCTAAGTCAAAAAACTACTACAAAAATTTCTAGTGAACAAAAAAAAAAGTATACTAGAAAGTAGGTTGCATTTGATATGTAAAAGTAAAGTGAACAAAATTTAAAAATATCTCATAATTACGCTAACAAATAGGGCCAAAATTAATATAGTAACAAAATTAAACAAGCCTCTCCCCACACATAATAAATGTGATCATTATTACTTTTATTTCTATTTCAATTTAGGCCACTCTTCGAGAACCCAAAAATAAATAATTAGGAGAATTTATTAAAAAGAAAAAATGAAATCAGTGTTTCTTCTGGTTGGTGACCTCTAAATTAAATAAGTTCTAACTTGCTTTATGATGTCTTTATTTCTTATTTATCCAAAAAAAAATATCCTCCTTATATTTAAAAATATGACCAACACAACACGATACATAATAAGGTAACTTAATATGTCGGAACATAAAGAAACATACCTGCTCCGACGTCAAATGATCAAGCTGATCTCTCATGGGGACTAGGGCGTGGTGTGTCTCCGTATCGCGTTTAACCCCTCACGTCCACTTTCTACCATAGGGCATCAACGGCTCAACCCTATTAATACCTCTTGGCATTGGTCGGAAAGGCAGGACCCTCTCCCAAGTCCATATCTACATGTTACATATTAGTTAGTGTTAACCAAAGTAACGATTAATCTAACTGAAGCTAACATAATACAAATAAGATACCTAGAGGAGAGGAACGAATCCTCCAAGTTTTTTCCCTTCAATATATATCTGACAAAGACAATGGTAAAGATAAGCTAGAACAGTGTTGCCCCAGCTGTAGGTGCCCGTCTCGTTGAGATCAACAAGAAAGTACAAGAACCGCAGACTTAAGCGATTCCCTGATGTGTTCGGGAATAGAATAGCTCCTAAAATCAACAGCATGTATAGTCCAGCAATCCTCTGAACTCTATCATCAGGAGTATCATCTGTAATGGGATTTTCAACATCCTGTTGCTGAATATAGTCGACTAATGCACGTATGTAAAGACGGCTAGTCCTTGAAAAATCCTCTGGTACAGGAGTAAAGCCAGTAAGATCTTCTAGTAACATAGCCCAATCTAAACTACGGTGCATTAGATCTCGATATGTCACAGCGTTTCCCTCAACACTCAGTCTAAATAAAATTTGGAGGTCTTGCAAGGTCAAAGTGACCTCTCCAAAGGGTAGGTGGAAAGTGTGCGTCTCTGGCCTCCACCGCTCAATCATGGCCGTGACAAGCTTGTGATCGAGTCGTATCTTACCTACCCTAACAACGTCCCATAACCCCGCCATGGAAATATACTCTATAAGACGTTGATGGAGTTTTTTTATTAAAATCGCCCATGCTGCATGAATTATTTTTGGAAAGACAGTCTCATTACAATCAAGCTTCCCTTTCCACAATCTTTGCGACCTGTGAATCGCCTGTAAAGTAAGTAATGACCCATCAAAGGGTCCAGGATGCAAGATCTGCTGCATAATATATACCTGTACACCAAATTTCATTAGGACCAACATCAAACCCAAGCATGCAATATTAACATATTAGCCTTGTTACATAGACTTTACATAAAACATTTTTATGCTTATAATATAGCAAATGGATCTTGATTTATGCTTTAACCCCTATGAGTTTTAACTAAAAAAAATAAACACTGACCAAATTATAAATACAACTTGTATCCCAGAATGTTTTTCAAAACCAAATCTTCTAACACGAAGTAGTGCAAGTTTCGTGAATTAAATATTAGAGACGCTGCTTAAATTACCTTCTTGTAATATATCTTTTCTCTTTATGTAAACAAGAACATAAAAAGTATGTTTTTATCCCTCAAAAGTTCAATAGACATTTCATTTGCATAGACATCTAACTATACACTCGAAGCTACTAAAAATTTACAAAGTAGCAGGAAGGATGTTGCAAACAACTTTCTTTAAACTGTGATGTTGGTTTAATATGTTACCACCTTAATACTTGGCTGAATTCACCTATAATACATCGACTATCATCAATTTTAATTTTCAAAGCTATTAGATTTACTCGTTCTGCCTAGCGCGTTACACCAAAAGAAAACAAATGAACCCCAACCATCAACAATGCCTGAAGCATTAAACCACACCAACTCAAATCTTAAATTTGGTTATAGCTAGTAGGGTGCAATATGTTAAGAGTTTTGGACACAAGCCATACGTATAGACAAAACAAAAAAAATAGTAGCCCAGCAGGTCCCATTCCTCTAAAAGAATAATATAGTAGCAGCTACCTAAACATAAATTTAATGTTAGATTGGTTTTGTTTGTATAACTTGACCCAATTATGTTGGTCTTAATTAGGACAAACTATCAACTAACTAAAACTCTTGATCAAATACACAGAGTCATTAAATTGTGTTAATTTTTTGTACAAATTAAAGAAAAATATTTTTTATCTCACTTTTTTCCCAATGTTTGGTACATAAGCATTGAATATTATACCAAAAAAAAATAAAAATCATGAGATTTCCTATGCAATTTCTTTATCTACAAAACTAAGATAGTTAAAATAAACTGTCACAAAATGCTATTTTTTAGTACCAAAAAAAATTTTAAAAAAAGAAGTTAGCATACAACCTAAAGGAGAGAAGCTGATTTTTTAATTCAAAGGCCCTCCACGTTGTTACCCCATGTTGTTGAAGAATGATTAACTATTTTCTTTTAAAGTGAAATGGACTAGGATGAGGGAAGGGGGACCATCAGAGAAGATTTAAGAAAAGGGGAGGGGGACCATCGGAGAAGATTCTTTTGAAAAGAAGATGAGCAACAATTCAGGGTAGGTAAGGGTTATATTTTTTTAAACAATGGTGCACTTTTTTTGTGCACCATATAAAAAAAAATGAATGGTGCACTTTTTTTGTGCACCATATATTTTTTTCATATGGTGCACAAAAAAAGTGCACCATATGAAAAAAAATTAATGGTGCACAAAAAAAGTGCACCATATATTTTTTTTATATGGTGCACAAAAGAAGTGCACCATCCACTTTAAACGAAGTTAGTCAAAAAGTTAAGAAAAATATGATATGGTGCACTTTTTTTGTGCACCAAACCTATTTTGGTTACTTTTTATTTTGAAGGCATATTATTGTCACTTTTTATAGTTTGTGGCATATTATGGTCGCCTGTTCGATTTTGTGTGATTTGACTATTTTACCCCTCCCCGTAGTTGTATTATGATATTTTGGGGGTGTGAGAGTGATTGGCATGATTTTCGATGCATTTTGGTATCATTTATGCAATATTGTGGTTTTTGATGGCTTTAAGAGCCTTATTTTGAACTTACATGAATATCTTTTGATCCTTGCGATGGATGGCCGAACGAACTGCGCAAACAGCTTTGGAATATCGATTTTAGGCTAGGTATACCTTTGGTTCGGGCTCCAGTGCACCCGAGCTCATTTCGACCTATTGGTCGGAAAGTTAGAAAATTGGAAATATGGGTATGGGACTCACATTTGATCGAAACGATCTCGGATGGGAAATTCGACTTCGCCAGTAGATTTGAAATATCGATTTTAGGATGTTAGCATGTTTGATATAATTTTACGGCTTTTAAATCTCATTTCAATCCTCGGTTTGGAAAATTATAATTTCGGGTTTCGGGGGTCAACTTTGTGAAAATGATATTTTTTTGAAAATATGATATCACCATCGCGTTTGAAACATCGAATTTAGTGTGGTTGCATAGTTCGTTTGCATGTATCGGACTCCGAGTGAATTTCGGGCACCCCATCGAAGTCCGGAGTGGACTTAAAAAAAAATGCAGCTTTTTTTGTTCCTTTTAGTGCAGATTTTCTGCACTATATAAATAGTTTTTGGGTTCATTTTGCTCATTTTTTATCTTGCTTCTTGAGAGTTAAACCTAAAATAGTTTGGGAGCTTAAAAGTAAAGTTTGTGGGAGCTTGAAAGCTATATTAACATCTTTTTTCTTGGCTTTATTATGGATTAAAGGTAAGAATTCACTCATTTCTTAGTAATTTCTTGATTAATTTCTCAAAATTTCAAAAATCTTAGGGCATGATTTTAAACTCAAATTTCACTTCTTTCACTTGAATAATATTTTTATCTTATAATTACTAATTTTTCATCAATTTAACCTTCAAAACAACTTTGATTCTTGATTTTAACCCGGGTTTCAAAGATTTTACCCGGTAAAGCTCAAAAATATTTTTTTTTCGATTTGAACCCCATTTTTTTACTCAATTTAACTTGGGTTTTCAGTTGTAGGTTTCTACAAAATATGGGGAACATATTTTTGAAGTAAAGTTCCGATTTTGCCCTTTTTTTTCGGAATCTATTTTGGGAGTCCATTTTGATCACGAACCAAAAGTAGTCAATGTGGGTGCTTTGGTTTTATTTTGACGCATAGATTTCATATTTGATATTTTTAGTGGAGTTTGAGATTGTTCGTGAAAAGTAAGGTCACGGGTTCAAGTGTAGCGGATCGGTTTCGACTTTCGAGGTAGGTCATGGCTTAACTCTTTCAGACTGGGCTAGCTAGTAAATGATGATACAATTAAGGGTGAAAACTAATCATGAAAAATGGCTATTTGTGTGTTGTGCCCGTGTGGGGACCTATATGTGATGTAATTATCGAAATTGAGTTATTATGTGGTATGTGTGATCGTGTGGGGTCCTATGTGATATTGATAGCCTTGAATACATGTGAATAATTATAGTGTGTGGTTAAAATGCTTAATGTGGTATCATTAGTGTATTGTGATTATATTCATACTTTATTGACATATGAGACATGTGGAAATTCATGGATAAAACGAAAATAATGAGTGGCTATTGACTCATGTGGTTGTGGAAATGTATCATTGTGGTTGGTTGTGGAAATATATCATGTGGTTGGTTGTGGAAATACTCATTGTGATTGGTTGTGAGCATTACATCTTCATATCATACTCATTCACGAAACATTGGTACCACCGTGGCAATATCTGAGAAACACTAGCAACACCTTTTCAAAAGATATTGTAACACCTTATAAAACCCTTTAAGAGGGATGTGTCGGAAAGTAGATATGAGATATGTGGATTGTATACGCGTTGACTAACCCCATATGGGTCCTGCGTTGGGAGGCTTGCCTTCGTAGGTGTATACGAGGATTGTGCGACGATCCCTGAGGTTGTGTGACGACCTCGTGCATCATCATCATTATATACATTGCACTTATTTTATCGTGTTATGTTGTGTTGTATTGACATATTGACTTGTCATCTATTTATTATCGTATTTTTTTTTACTTGTATTTGATGATATTGTATATGCATGCTCCCCTTGTTCTTTTTGTATGTGATATAATACGTACTTTTATTCTATCTTGGTGTCATGTTGCGATATATGTGAGATATATTAAAACTGTTAGTGCAAGCGGTGTGGGCTACCATTGTGGGACAGTTTCAGATTGCAGGTGACATGCCCTTAGTGTATATTTTATATGCTTTATTTACTAATTTTCTTGGTCGGCCTATGATACCTACTGAGTACAAGTGGACCGTACTCATGCCTATTGCGCCCTTTCGGTGTAGGTCCTAGCTCGAGTGTGCCTCAGCTTGATTGACTCAGGCGATTGTTGGAGTTTCTAAGGTAGCGGTTGGACATTCATGCGTCCGAAGTTCACCTCTATCTTTCTATAATAGTTATGTCTTTATTAGTATTCGGAGACAGTTATTATTCCTTTGTGGTTATTTTTTTTTTATGTATTTGACTCTTGGATTGTATTAATAGTTCTTACACTATTGACACCTGGTTTTTGGCATGATTGGTATTTTAAATAAGTTCCTTCCAAATTGTTATGATTACTTATATGGTTCGACTTCGTTCTAGAAGCCTTACCTTAGGATATTTCTGTCTTTTCCTCTTTTCGTATCAGTTTGGGTGATAAGCTTACTTGTCAAGGTACGTCGCGACAAGTGCCATCATGGCCCTCGTTTTTGGGTCGTGACACCATACTCATATTAAATAAAAAATACAAATGCATATCTTAAAACAGTATAAAACAACTATACTATTTATCTTAATTGTATATTGCATGTTGTAGTTTCATTTGTAATTGTATGTTGTGTTGTAGTTGTATTTGTATATTTAATAAATGTAATTGTATTTTATTTTGGCATTTGTATTTCAAGAAATACTCCAACGGAATGAATTCGAGAGTACACGTATGACGGTATGCCAAAATACATTTAATTATCTTATATACATTTGTAGTTACTGTATATTATAACTTGTATGTATATATGTATTTGACTCTAGTAAAAAATATATTTTCACATGTATTATGTAAGATATATGTATAGTTGTGCATAAAATACTTGTACAAACATAAAAGAGCTAAAAAATACATATAAAGACCTGTAAATACATATGCAGAACTGTAAATACATATGCAGAACTGAAAAATACATATGAAGAATCGAAAAATACTAATGTCCAGCTGAATTTGAGTTTTTTAAACTAATTTTATTTAAAAAATTTCAGGTTGTACCAGTCACAAAGTACGTCTATACAGTACATGACAAAGAGAAGCATTTTATTATTTGCCTCAAGAAAAAAAAATATTTTTGTCATGCATTTCCATTGGACGAGAAACCATGTGTACATGCTTGTGCAGTTCTGAATAGCAAGAACCATTTTAAATTTTCTACAGAAAACATCGTTGATTTTCTTGTATTTTAAATTTGATAAAATTCATCTCTACGTTGATAGTGATGTAGTGACATAGTATTTAACAGTTATGTTATGTTATTGTATTTTGGAGATTCATACTATATTGAATTAAATGGGAGATTTTGACTTTAGTTTTATGTTGCATAGTTTTTCTTGTTTTCAGTTGTTGTATAATATGTGTAGTGTTCAATTTTTCAGTACTATTTCAAACAGAAATTACAAATACATATAGAAAACTGTATATGTATTTAATATATACATATAGGTAACCGCATGTATTGATCATATATTTAGCAAATACAAATAAAATTAAGTAGTTAATTGTAATTGCTAATACAAATAGGTATCTGTATATGTATTTTTCAAACAAAGATATGAATACACCTTAAAACCTATGTCATTATGTATACGAGTTTGCTCTTCTCTACCGGATGCATTCGTGCTCAAGAACATAGCGTCAGTGATATATTCTTCATAATGTTGTTCATATGTTCATCTCTGAGAGTACTTCACAAGAATAAGAATGATTCTCATTGTCAATCCTTTCACATAAAAAATGTTATAAAAATCATAAATTAAAAATACAACAATTTTAATTACACATATAATCATTAAGTCAAAACGGCAATCAAAATACACAACATGATTTTAATTAATTATACAAATGCTAACATAATATATAGTTTATTTCTAAAATATAAAAACTCATAGAAAATATACAAATAAATTATGATAAACGAATAAAATGGTAAAATACATTTGCATATTAAGATATACAAACAAAACTATGAATATACAAACATAATCAACATGTACAAACGCAAATAATATATACAAATAAAAATCAGTAGACTACAATTTCACTATTCCAAATATACAAACAGATTAACCGACTATACAATTCGATGAAATTCGAAAAAAACTTATTACCATTTAATGTATCAAAATCAAGTTTAAACAAGAAATAACTCGATCAGTTGGATTTTCATCTAATTCGATGAAATAGATCGGCACTATTTGGAAATGGATGACGCCCGAAGAAAGAAGGGGAAATCACAAGTGTAAATATTTTTTTTCACCCCCCAATATAACGTGGCACTATTCCTAATTCTATTAACAATAACATAATATAAACATACCATAAAGTTGTACTCCATAACACCAGAAAAAAGTCTATAAAATAGTAAATATCAATTAGGATTAATTAAAGATAACAGGTACAGTACTGTTTGAACAATACACGCTCTACGTCAGGTTGAAGATGCGTATGTCAGAGTCACTCACATATAATGTTCAAATTTATAATCACGGAGAACTACACACGAAAGTTCGCTATTGAAATGAGAAAGTTATTAAATCGTTTTAAGTTGTTGAAATTGATATACGAAAATAATTTTTTGATTCAATACCTGTAACACCACCGATGATCTTGAATTTTCGAAGCTCATGAAGATAAAAATCTTCTGTTGATTTGACTTTGATTTTAATTGTTGAAAACTACACTGTAAAACATCTTTTTTGAGGGAGTGAAGTAATAGAGTGAAAATAGAAAGAGAGGCAAAGTAATGAGGTGAAAATAGGATAGAGGTAAAGTAATCGAGTGAAAATAGGAGATATGTAAAGTAATAAAATGAAAATAGGAGAGATTTTTGAGAGAGTGAAGCAATGGAGTGAAAATAAAAAGAAAGTTAAAGTAATGGAGTGAAAATAGGAAGAAAGTTAAATTAATGGAGTGAAAATAAGAGAGGTAAAAGTAATAAAGTGAAAATAGAAGAGAGGGAGTAAAACATGTTTTTTTTTAATTTATGGCAAAATAATGCTATAAATTATAATTTTGAAAAAGTATTGCCAATGGGACTATTTTGTCATTGTCATTGTCATTGTACCAATAAACTGTGAAAATAATAAAAAGAAAATATTCGAAAATACAGTAAATTCGAATACTTCACTAACCAACCAAAAAAATAAAAGAAATCAAAATGAATCGGTCGCCGGCGATCTTGAAAAACCGCCGAGGAGGTGGTGGGGGTTTAGGATTTGCAGCAATAGCTTACATCGGAGTAGACTATCTCCGGTTTATTTCTCCGGTCTGGCATGACCGCTTACAACCGGCACTATGGACCATATTAGCCATTGCTGCTATTATTCGAGTCCCATTTTACAAACATTGGTCATCGGAGCTCCGTTCAGCTATACCCTTTATTTTCGCTATGCTTTTTTTGCTGTCTGCTCTTCTTTTTGAAGCCATTTCTGTTCGCTCAGTTACCGCTGTTTTTGGTCTTGATTGGCACAAGTATGTATGTCTAATCACTCTTAAAGTAGTTTCCTTTTTCTAAAATAAAATATATAATTTTGATTAGATTTGGCGAATTTGTGTGTTTTGGATTTGGATGGCGAATTTTTGAGCTTGTTAATAGTTGCTTTTGCTGTTAGAATGGTAATTTTGAGTTTAAAGTTGCACTAAAGCTCCGGCTACGTGCGGGGTCTGTGGAAGGGACGGATCACAAGGGTCTGCTGTACGTTTGAGTTTGCATTGTAAAAAATGGAAATGATTATTTCTTGTTTTAATTTCAAATTGTGATCTGATTTGGGTTTTGGTCCATTGTCTTATAGATTTGTTTTTGAATTTTTTCATTGAAGATTGCTAATATCCATAAATGTGGCCAAAAAAACAAGGTTGGGATTTGTATACTTGGATTAAGCTGATAGTGTCAATATTCGTCTTACTTATCAGATAAAAAAGGCAAAAGGGAATAGGTCAATCTCATCTATCTTGGAGACAGAATTAAGAGTGATGCATTTCTATTCACGTTGATTTGCTTAAGTTATGTTGCTCCAACTCTCCAAAGTGTTGATGCACCCGTGTCTGATCCTCCAGAAATGCACTACTTTTGGAGGATCCGACACACGTCATGTCAGCATTTTTGAAGAGTTCGAGCAACATAGTGCCTTAAGTACATTGGCATGATAGACTGGTAGTCCTTTGATCTTAAGATTTTAAATGTAATGAAAATCTTAAGTGGATTAGTTTGTGCTCTTGTTTTGTACTGTGCCTGTGAATAATGGTATTCTGTGTATAATTCTTTCTTGTGATTAACTACATTATGTACATCCTCATATTCTACTCCCAAGGCGATCCAAATAACACTGGAGTCAGGGCATTGTTGCTTCTTAATAAATGACCAAGCATATGCTGTTTGAGTTTGTACCATCTAACCAGATTGTTAGAATTTGGGAATGAGCGACTTTTTTTATCTTTTCTGAATTGGGGACTTCTCTGTCTAAATTCAAGAAGAATAGGAGCTTGGAACTAAGAGAGGAAGTGGAGGAAAACCGGTCAAGCATTAAGGCTTAGGAAATCGAGGATGGGAACTTCTCTGAAAATTTTGAAGAAGAGGAGAGGGAGCTTGGAAACTAATGAAGCAAAGAGAAAATAGGTAGGGATGAAGATGTTAGGAACCACGGGGCAGGAGAAGGGAGACATGTATCAAGGAGCACAGGAAAAAGGGATTCACAAAGGAAAATTTGGAGGGGGAAGGGAGAATGCCAGAGGATCTAGTCTACGGAGATTAGAGAGCCAAATCATATATGCACTTTCGGTAAATTATCGAACAAAATCATATGCAAGCATTCACAAATCACGGGGCTATTCTGGTTATGTAAATTTGATGTGGTGTGCTTTTTGTATTTTAGGTGTATTTCGGACCTATAAAGCCCGAGCTTGATGCGTTTGAAGAAGGCTCAAATAGAGCTAAATTGTGACGGAGGAGTCATACAATTGAGCCAACTCCGACTAGTTTGGATTGTTAGATAGTTGATTGATTGACTTGTTAAAAGAGGTGACTTTTTTGAGATTTTTCCAAAGCTTCTATACTAAGACAGTATCAAACTAAATAAAAACAGATAGCTAATAACGTCATAGTAGAAAACGGGAGAACTAGTTATGCTGTATTTAGAGTCATCACTGAACCTGTGTTGCATGTCTTGGTTAGCTTGGATTGGTTAGGTGTGATATTTCTTTGGATTCTAGATATATGCTAATGCTGTGTGGTTGTGTAAGGAGACCTAGTCTAGATTCTAGTGAGATACAACAATGTTTCTTGTTTTTGCTGACCCTCATTTCAATTGATTGGATGCTTGAGCATGCTGAGATTTTCGTGAATTCCTTGTATATAATAAAGTATCTTCCGCCCACTTCTACAACTATTTATATTTTCCCTGTCGGGCTCTCCAATGTAGTCCAAGGTCCCGTCATTATACAATGGATTAATGATATAAATTTTTTATTTGTAGTAAAAGATAATTGCGAGTCTTGGTAGCTCCTCTAGCATTCGAATAATTCCTTGAAGCCTAAGCCTAACTATGCGATGCAAGGATATTTACAATTTTTTAGAAAAGCCCCCTGACAAGATTTTTAGAATCAAACAAGTATCAACAGTCTACCTTCCCTGCTTCTGCTGGGGAATCATTTTTGGCTGGTTATATCAGCAGAAGAAAAGAAGAGAAATACATGGTCTAGATTCTAGTGAGATACAACAATGGTTATTAATAGCAGAGCTTCACAAAGATGCTGAAAGTAGTTCTAGGTGAGTAACATAAAGGAAACTCTGGCTTGCATCATCACAATTATCACTTTATTAGAACAGTTTGACATTGTTTTTCTTATCTGTTTTTGTTTTTGAAAAATGTCTATCATTGATGCACAATCTGAGAGTCCGAGCTTAAAAAACAAGTTTTTTTAGTCAAAATTCCAAAAGGGCACCTCAATACTGAAAAATTTCAAAAGGGACAAGGTAAACACCCTGTGTTTACCTTCTCTATTAAGAAGTTAACGCCGTCAGTGCAAATGTTACTTAGAATGTAAGGTAAAATGGTGAGTTTACCTTATCTATTATCTATATGTAAGTGTCTGCAAAGGGTAAGGCTACAAGGTAAATGGAGTCGTTAACCTTGTAAGGTAGGATCCCGTGTATACCTTGTAACAACTTTAAAATTCCCGCTGCTATGTAAAGAGTGTGAGCAGAGGTTCATTTCTTGCATCAACTCAAAAAAATTGTTAAACTTCATAACTCAAAAATTTGTTGAATCATATTCATTTCTTACTTTAAAATGGATAAGATAAGAGTAAATTTATCGGGAAATATTGTTCCGCCACACAACCAAAAAAGGTACAATCTAACTCTTCGTTGCACCTCTTCCTCCTCAGTTTCATCAGTTATTTCATTTAGATTTTTCATATATTCTTGTAATCTCATTAAAAAAGTTCTATTTCCTTGAAAAATGTCTAGGTCGGGTATCCATCCTGTTAATTCAGCAAACATTTGTAGCCTGTTAACAGGCAACATCTGAGCATCACCTGGATGAAGAATGGGAGTTCCATCTACGACCATTATAAACATGAGTTCCATATCTTGTAAGGTTATAGTTGCTTCACCCGTTCTCAGGTGAAAGGTATGCGTTTCTGGTTGCCACCTTTCAACAAGTGCAATAATAAGGGAAAAATTGCAAGGAACGAAAACATCTATAACACATCTAAAACCACAAATATTAAAATAATTAAGAAGACGAGGATAGAACGGATGATTTCTAACATGTTGCCAAAAACCATTATCATCACGCCGCACTACCAAACATGCCTTTTCTCCTTTTAATGTGCCTTTCCAAATAACCTCAGACCGAGGCTTATTTTGTGTGGCATATACGTCATACTGTGATGGTCCTGGATGCACAAAGTGTTGATATTCCATATCTATACAGAAAGAAGATTAAAATTAGTTTTGAGCACACAACTAAAGGGCAAACTTTTTACACATGCATGACAATACTAACTTAACGTAGGTTTACGCTTAATAAGTTGATATAATAACAACAATATTTGACAAATTAGTAAGCTACAAAAATGATTAATAATACTATACTGCATACTTGTTTGTTAGGTATTGAAAAATGTTAAATAAAAAGGTGATTAAAGTAATATACCTTAAAGTGGAAATTTTTTGATAAAGTAGACTTTGAGCAAAAATAAACACAACTAATATAGTAGAGTGAAGTGAAAAAATGAATGAAATGAATGGGTGGTATATAAAAGAAAATTAATAAGGTAAGGGATTAATAAGGTAAGGGACACAGTTTACCTTGTAAGGTAAGAGACACAGCTTACCTTGTAATGCAGTGCATTTGAAATAAATCCACCTTATAAGGTAAACTCACCATTTTTCCTTACATTCTAATATTTGCACTGACGGTGTTAACTTTTTAATAGACAAGGTAAACACCTGTGTTTACCTTGTCCCTTTTGGAATTTTTCAGTATTGGGGTGCCCTTTTGAAATTTTGACTAAAAAAACTTGCCTTTTAGGCTCCGGACTCCACAATCTGATGTAATTACTGTGAAGTGGTGAAAGACTTCTTGAGACAAGGATAAATTACACTTTTCAACAAGTATTACGGATATCTCCAGACACGATCACAATGCCTGAAGTGGTTATGTAGCAACCTTTTCCTCAAGTTATCGATCATGGCATGCAGCTTTGTTCTGCCTTCTAGAAGATTGAAAGTTCTAGAAGAGAGGGTGCATACTTGGTCTCAATTTACAATGTTTGGGTTGTGTTGTTCAGAAAAGAAAAATAACACTTGTATCTTTTACAACATAACTAGTGTATTCCCACAAAGTGGGATCTGGGGAGGGTAAAGTGTATGCAATCCATACCACTACCTCAGATGAAGTAGAGAGACTGTTTCCGCTAGCCCCCCGGCTCAGGACAAATAATAGTATAACAAACATAAAAACAACAATTGTATCTTTTTCCTTAAGCAAAATTAACAATTATAACTTTGCTCCATTATATTTAATCTATCATTCCTAAATGACTATCTATAGCCTTTACAAGTTTTCTTCTTTGCAAATTTTTGACAGTGATGCATCACCTCTTCCTGATGTTGGTCAGTGGTTTCTGCTGTCATTAAATGAGAAACTACCTCAAACAGTGGTTGATATATTGAGAGCTCGTATAATTGGATTACATCATTTTCTTATGCTGTTTATCATGCTTGCTTTCTCTGTACTCTTTGAATCGGTTGAAGCTCCTGGTCTTGGGCTTGGTGCAAGATACATGTTCACAATGGGAATCGGAAGACTCCTTCGAGCCATAACTTTTATCTCCACAATTCTACCATCTGCTCGACCATGGTGTGCGTCTACTAGATTTCTTGTTCCTGAACACCCTCATCCTTGGGCTCAAAAATATTATGTACCATATGCCACAGATTCAAATGCAATACGGAACATTATTAACTGGGACACAGCATATGGTATTTCTCCCTTCTGTCTTGAGATTCCTATGCGGTTCTTCTTTACTAACTGCCAGTCAGATTGGTCTAAAGCTGAAAAGCTCTATACATCCACTCAACAAGAAATGCTCCCAGCAATTGCAAAAGCTCTTAAAGCTACCTTCTTTTAGCTCGTTGATGCTCTTGGTTGAATTCTACTACCTAATCTGTTGTTGATCTTTGATTTCTATATTCACTTTTTCTTTCAGCGAATCCTGGGGAATATGATCCTGAGTTTCGACCAGATTGGGGTTCAATGAGCTTTTTGATTGATTTCCTTCGGCCTACAGCTCCTGAGGGATCATCTGCTTGGTATCATCTGCTAAAAAAAGCGTCCGGGGGTTGCAATGACCTTATATATAGCGGCCACATGCTTGTTGCTGTACTGACGGCTATGGCGTGGACGGTATGTGTCCTCCTTTAACAAATATTGAAGTCTAAATTCCTGCGACCAACCAATCTCATCTGGCTTTAAACTTGATAAATGAATGTAGGAAGCTTATGGTGGGTATAGCTCAGCACTCATCTGGATTTTTGTGATTCATAGTGCTCAAAGAGAAATACGAGAACGCCACCATTACAGTGTAGACGTTGTCGTGGCCATCTACGTGGGCATAATGCTCTGGAAGATGACAGGTCTTTTCTGGCCAATGAAGGATCGGTCAAAGGATACGAGGCTTCGTAGGCTCGAGAAGATTCAGGGTAGGCTAATGCGAGCAGCAAAGGACGATGACATAGAGGCAATAAGAGAACTCCTAAAGGAGGTGGAAGTTAGCAACCAAGTTAGGGAAAATTCCAGTAGCAAAGCAATGTGGCTCTTTTCCGGTGGAACCATTATTTTCACTCTTAGTATGGTTCTTGTTGCATTCACATTGACCAGCGACGGGTGAGAGAGCCAACTTTCAACTCCTGCGAAATGTTTTACCACTGGTGAGAAAATGTTCTACAATGGGTAAGATGATTACAAGACGCGAAGTTTGTAACATTAGGCTAGGCCAGAATGGGCATTCCGCTGAAGTTTTTGTTGTTTGTTTGTAATGCTTTGGCTTTAAATTATCTTTTTGTTTTCAATTATTAAGGTGAGATAGTATCTGCTCATTTACTGCTTGATATGAAGAGAAATTGACTTTTTATTGGATGCTGTAAAATTTATTTGCTTGAGGACCGTTTTATGCTTTTGACCCCCTGTGAGATATAGTTAAAACTTCTCTTTTTTAGTCTAATTTTGATGGACTCGCTTTGCCAACCATCTCTAATTAGGTCCTACACTCGTTAGTCTGACAAAGTGCATCAAGTTGATTCCTACTTACGCTAGGGATGGTGTTTGCAACATCGAAAGGAGCTCACTATCAGGACAGACGGGTATAAGCGATTAGCGATAAGATAGTCTTTCAAAAATCCTTTTGGTTACTGCAGAGTGTAGGGTGCTGATGAAGAGAGCCAAGGAGAGAATTAAGGGGCGGTATGGTTAATTGCATAAACAAAAGTTGTGTTATCTTTCAATGTTTTCGGGTACAATAGAAATCTGTATTTTATGTACAATACACTTAAACCAAGTTCAAGACCAAAGCGTTGTCAAGAACAACTTTGAAGTATCAACATCTTCAACACAAGATCAAAGTGATCTATTCAAGAAGTGTGTTATTATTTCAGAAATAAGATGAAACAGAAATTTAAAGTCAAGTCCTCCGACTTCACGGAGTGTCCTTAAGGAATAATTCCCCTCACTATACCCGAGGTTATGGAATTTTCCTCCCGGGATAAAATGGCTTTCAATCCAACAATAGCGGTATCTCAAATTATTGGATTCGTCGAACTCACTCAATGGCTAATGATCACACTGAGTTTTGTAGAGAAAAAAAATGTTTTTGCTGTCAAAAATCGTGTTAATACCTGAGGAATATGTCAGGTATTTATAGCCTTAATGTGTCCCTTCGGAAAGGATACATTGGTTCTGGAAAAGACACTTTTTCAATATAGTCACGTCACCTGCGCCCAGTCTGTGCTGGACTTACTCCTGATCTGTGGCCGCAGGTGACACTGTCTAAATTCTAGTAGCTTCCTGTGCCCGCAGGTTGCCTAGGTACGCGCGCAGATCACGCTATTATGCGAACCAGTGTGCCTTTTACCTCGAAAGATCTCATCCCTTCGAGCTGCATTGTGTATGCGTTTGCATGGCGTCCGAAATGCGCCCGCACATGGGGTAAAACATTTCTATTAGATTCTTTGAATTAAATTTTACTTGTTCTTCAAGTTTCAAATAAAATTTGTCTAAAAAATTAGATCTCATCGATCGATCATTTGCCAAATCCGAGCCAAGTGACGACAACGATGGCGCGAGGCACCACCTTGTTCTTGCCTCACTATCCAAGTGGAGATGTGTTTCTCAATATAAACACATAAAAGCTTCTTTCTCCCACCAATGTGGAAGAATTTAGTAAGCTTTCCTATTTGAGCACCCTTTCTATTTTAGTGTGGACTCAAATTTCCTCCACTATTTTTCTTCATTTTTCATTGACACACACACCTTGAACCCAACAAGTAGTCCCATAAAATTTTCAATAAGTAATATGTAGGGATGCAAATAGTATGTGAGATAGGATAACTGATTGTGTTAGGGAGGTAGCTAGAGAGATGTTTGGATCTTGAGGGGTGACGTTGATGGACATCGAGGGAATTGGTGACAGAATGGAGCAGTTCAAGGGTAAGTAGAACACTGCTTGTTTGGAGTTGGTGGAGAAAAACGATAGAAGAAAAAAAAGGGCAATTAGGAAGAGGTATAAGGTGGAGAAGTTAGCGATTACAACAGGCGATTAAAATAAATGTTTGAATGTTGAATGTATAACGAACTAGGGGATAAAAGCGGCAATAAGTTGTATAGGCTCGATTAGCAATAGAGAGAGAAGGGCCCGAGAAAAGGAAAAAGTAAAGTGCATCAACGATGAGGAAGATAAAATGTTGGCAGAAGAGACACATATTAGACGAAGATGGTAGATATATTTTCATAAACTCTTAAATAAAGAGGGAGACAAGATTATTGTGTTGGCTGATTTTGAGCACTTTGAGTGTCGTTGAGATTTTGAATATTGTAGGAGTATAAAGTTTGAGGAAGTTAATGAGGTTATTAGTAACATGAGATGGGGAGGGCAATTTGACCAGACGAGATCCCATTGAAATTTTGGATAAGTGTAGACAACGTGAGTATGGAGTGGCTAATTAGGTTTTTTAACGTTATCATCAAGATGTAAAAAATGTTCGAAGAATGGAGGTGAAGTATGATAATCCTTTTCTTCCACAAGAGAGATATGTTGAATTGTACCAACTATATGGTTATCATGCTGTTAAACCAAACTATCAAAGTTTCGACGTAGGTGATGGAGATGAGGATGAGAAGGATGCGTCTATTATCGAGAATAATTTGAAGTCATAATAGGATGTTCCATTTCAAAAGTCATTCATCTCATAAGAAGATTGGTTGAGCGATAATGGAGAGAAATATGGATTTGCATATAGTATTTATTGATCTAGAAAAAAATATATGACAAAGTCACTAGAGGGGTTTTACAGAGATGTTAGGAAGCTAGATGTGTATATGTAGCTTACATTATGACAATTGTGAACATTTATAATGGAGCCAAAATCAGGGTGAAGATACTGGGAGGAGACTAGACTTCAAAGTACTTTTCTATTGTGATAGGGTTACACTAGGGATCAACTCTTATACTATTTTTATTTGTCTTATTGATGAATGAATTAGTGTGGCACAGAAAGATGTCATGGTGTATGCTATTTATAAATGACATAATATTAATTGACAAGACACATTATATAAATTTTATTTATCTAATTGGTGAAAATATTGTGAAGGGAAGAAAGATCTTTTGTCGAATTCAGAGATGAACCTATGAGAGCTCCTAATTCAGAATTTTTTTGTCCGATCAAATAAAAGAAGTTTCGTACTCCCATCATTCGCTTTTACTTAACACTATTTTTTAAATTAAATTTTTATTTTAACTTGTCATTTTTGACATATCAAGAAAAGACAAAAGAATTTTTTCTATTGTACGCTTAGCATTAATTGTTTATTATTTAAATCATTTTCAAGACATATTACTTTAAACATCAATTAACAGGGTAGTATGATAAAATAATCATATCAATAATTATTTTCTTAATAAGTGTGCCACGTCAAAAAGCGATAAGTAAAAACAGAGGGATTATTAGATTATTCTATGCAATATTTTGTACAAAAAAAAATGTACACAATGAACCAGACATATTACGACACTAGTCACTAGTGTATTTATGTATGTATACAACATCGTTAGCTTCGAACTTGCCACACACGTACTTGATTCTTGGCCCCGAAACATGCTTTGTTAATATTGTGGGCTTTGAAATTATATTAAATTTAAATTCGTACGAAATTCAAAATATATTAAATTCATAATATATTAGTCCCAAATAAATATTGCATATATTGCGGATTAATATAATTAAATTAATTAAGTCCAAACATGTATGAATTTAAATAAAGTCCAATTTTTATTGGGCTAGTCCATTAATTTGGGCTACAGATGATGAGCCCACTTTACTAAGCCCAAGATATTGTCATATTCTAGAGGCCCAAATAAGCTCCACGTGTCAAAAGACGTGGCATGTCAAGTCAAGGAAAGGATCCAATAGGACAATGCCACATGTCAAAATGATACAGCATGCCCATGAAATAAAAGCCCATAAAAGGCGTCGCATCACTTAAATCTGATTTGTCAAAGAAAGTACATATTCATCATGACTCTTCCTTTCCTACAACTATAAATAGGGGTCTCATAATTGAAAAAAGGATCCCCCAGAACTCAAACAAGAAGCAAGAGAAAGCTCGTGGATCAAACGCTGCAATTTCTCTATAAAGCTCAACCATTCAAATCAAGTTCATCAAGATTCAAGATCAAGACCGCAATATTCAAGAACAAGGTCAAAAACCCTTGAATTCAAGAACAAGTCAAGATGAAGTCCCTCAAATCAACAAATGAAGTTCAAATTCAAGATCAAGTTTAAGCCCTTGAATTTATATTTGAAAAGGCAAATCAGAGGATTCATAGAGATTGTGACACTCACATATTGAAATCAATAAATTCATTGTTGCAATATTTTTTTGTCTCGATTTATTTATTTTCCCAACTCAAATTTTTATTATCCAACAAATTCTGTTCTGGCACACCCAGTGAGACAATCTCTACCTCTCATCTCAACTTTTCATACTTCGAAGTTTAAGAATAACGAACTTTTAAGAAGGTCAACTCTCAATCAACTGCTTCCAAGGTTGTTGACTCAAAGTTCTCTGCTGAAGTAAAGAGCATCCTTGGTGTTACCTTCGGAAGCTTAGGAGCTGTCACGAGGAGCAAGGTAAACTTTCTAAGACAACAAACACATCCAGTGTCGTCCGCGTCAACTCCAGTTTTTGGATCTTCAACCTCAAAAGAAACGAAGTCCAGTGCAAGTGTTTCAGAAGGAGGAAGCAGTGTGGCAGAATCACTTGAAAAGACTCTAGCTCTACTTGAGCATTCCGGTTCCAAATACTCTGGCACAAAGAACGAGGATCGTTCAAGCAACTCATCATCTACGACTATACCGCATAAGCTGAGCACTTCAAAGATCAACTTATGCAATAATCTGTACTACTCTCCAATATCTCCAATGATTATGCAGGCGATGGTGACTGATGCCTCGTCTATAGAGGAGCAACTTATGAATCTGGCAAAGGCAATTAAGGGCCTGATCAAATATGTTCAGAATTAAGATGCTCGGATTGATAAGATAGTGGATAGGGTGGAAGGCCTGATAGACTGTAACGCCCTGAATCTGGTACCCGAAATGCTACACGGTGATCATGACCTCGAAGGACCACAAGCTAACCCATGACTGATATCTGTACCTGAATACTGCATAATATACTGTGTAAATACAGAAATAAAGGCTGTAAGGTCGTAAGGTTCAAAACTGAGACACAATATCTAATAAAATATAACATCTGTGTGGGGTATAAATACCCAAAACAAACTAATAAACTGACTGAACATGATAGTCTGAAAAGCCTCTAACTATCTGAATAAGGAGTTGATGGGAAATGTCCCTAACTAACACCAACTACTGAAATAAACTAAGTAATGAAATAATAAGATAATGCTCATGTCCTCGAAGGACGAGGACTCACTGCTGAGTACTGGAATACTACTGATGCTCTGGAGCTTGTGTTTATGAACCTACGGTATAAAACACCATAGCGCAAATACGTCAGTATGATTGAATGTACTGGTATGCATGTGAGGTAGGCTGAATGCAAAGGGTTCACATGTATGAACTATACTAACTGACTGAACAACATGAACGTAAGAATATATGCGTGAATACATAATAATTGTAACTGAGTACATGCGTGAATACATAATAATTGTAACTGAGTTCGTGATAACATGATTACTGAATCTAAGTACTGATAACATGAGATACTGATAACTGTATAACTGAAATAACTAATACTGAGCGACTGTATCTGACAGTCTAGTTTTTGATGGAACTAGCTGAGTTCTATTTTGTTCTGAGGTGACTGCATCTGACGGTCTTGAATTCTGTAGAACTATCTGAGTTCTATTATTGAGACTGATCTGTAACTGAAACTGTGGAAAGTATTTATCTAACTGACATGCCCCATATAACGCAATATAGCTCTGTTGGGGTCCAATCTAAAACCCCAATTGGAAGGGTGTCAATACCGCGCCGCTAGTAAGGACAAGTTGTGGGTGACCCTCATATGACAGTGTCCCTAAAAGAGAATGGTGGGACCCTCATCTGACAGTGTTTATCCACCTCTATCCACCTCAACAACCCTTATCTGACAGTGTTGATGTCTCAACCTATGTTGGCTACATAGTTCTGGAATGCAAGGATGACTTCTAAAAATCACACCCTCATCTGACAGTGTGTGTTCCCATCCTTGGGTTCACTCGGTGCTAATTCCTACTCCCATCTAAATATACACTGAACATGGATTATTGAACTGAACTGGACGTTACTAACTGAGTTTCCGTTGACTGACAGAATAGTACTGAGATTACTATATTACTGAGCTTTCCTAAGTCACATGACTGACTGAGTTCTATGGATCATGGCTTAACTGAGGATATCGTGAAAGCATGACACTAACTCTAGGCACACAACTATATTTTTTGGGTACAAGTACCCCCAGGACTCGATGGAAAGAAACTGACAAAGCATGACTTTCTTGAATACATAACCAACATCATAATCCATAATACAATAAGTTGGAGATTTCATGAAGTACAAGTTCTAAAGCACCACAATGGCTACACATATATCCATACTTCATTGACTAAGACATTTCATCAAACACTTGACGTGTATGAACTTGTACATGAATGGAGATTTCATATTATTATAGTAGTATGACACTTTTCCTTCACATAGGCATTTAGTCAAACACATGGGGAGCATGCTTTGGTTATGCCATCATCAACATATCTAATAATCATGGATACATCAATCAAATTGTAAATTGAAGGGGGTTTATCATGATTATTATGCAAATTTTCATATACTAGGGTCAATCATTGGAATATGTAATTTAAAACATGAATCAAAACCCCACAACAACATTAACATGAATTTTAATTCAATTTAAATCATGAACGTTCATCAATACCCAAATCTTGGATTTTGAAAAGAGATTCTTGAGCTTCATGGGTGAAAGAGACCTATGAATCAACACATGACATACCTTGATACTTGATTTGGGAAGATTGATGGAAGAATCCTTGAGATTTGGATTTTGAATTGAAAACCCCTCTTCTTGTTCTTGAGAGAATTTGAGAGAAAAGAATGTATTTTGGTGAAATAGAGGCTGAATTCAGTATTTATGGAGCTTTGGGGTGAAGGGAAAAATACCAAAATACCCCTCCAAAACCGTTTGGAAAATGCTGAATTCTACGGCTGACGACATTAAGCTGATGTCGTCACATATGTGATAAGCCTCCATCTCATGTCGTTACTTGATGCTGGAATTTATGAATTTATGCCTAAGGCTGACGACATTAGCTGATAAGTCGTCAGATATATGATAAGTGGTCAGCTCATGTCGTCACTTAGTTGCCAGGCTAACATGCTGGAGTAAACTGGGTATAACTTTTTGCTTCGATATTGTATTTGGGCGAAATTAGTATCGTTGGAAAGATAATTCAATTATATATCTGTTGGTGGGTCATGAGATAAAAAATTCATAGTATAAAAAGAGATATGCTCATTTGAAATTAACTATACCAATATCCTTCCCAAGAATTCAATCGGTAAGGAATGTTTTGATTCGCCTAATAGCTAGGACGTATTTGAGACCTTAATTGACATCAAACTTGATCATGAAACTACCAAATAACCATGATGTACTATGCATAAGCTTTAAATATGGCGCTAATATTGATTTGTATTTTTTGGGGTATTACAATATCTCCCCCTTGAGAATATTCGTCCTCGAATGAGACTGATTAGACTGAGATAAATGATAACTGAAAGTACATACTGGACATGCACAACTGAATCATGATTTCATGATTGACATGACTAATAAGATGGTTTTATCATATTGAACATACATATCTGATGCATGAATACATGACTGAGCTGACACATGAATGCATGACTGAATATGTAATGGTACTTGGTACCTAGTTTATAATGGAAATCTGAACATGAAACTGAATAAGCTTAAGGAAAATTATTACCTTGAGCTGAGTCTGAGTTTGCGGAGAAGAGGTGAGGGTACTTGGTTCGCATGTCAGCTTTTGTTTCCCAAGTAGCTCCCTCAACGGACTGCTTCCGCCAAAGAACTTTGACTAGAGGGACTTCTTTGTTCCTTAGTCTACGAACGTGGTAGTCAAGGATTTTGACTAGAATTTCTTCATAAGAGAGACTGTTCTGAACATCTATGCTCTGAATAGGGACTACATCTGTTGGGTCACCTATGCACTTCTTGAGCAAAGAGACATGGAAGACTGGGTGAACTGAGGCTAGATCTGAAGGCAATGCGAGCTCATAAGCTACTTTGCTGAAGCGACTGAGAATTTTGAAGGGACCGACATATCTGGGACTAAGCTTTCCCTTCTTGCCGAATCTCTTCACTCTCTTCATGAGAGATATCTTTAGATAGATAAAGTCACCAATTTCAAACTCGAGATCCTTTCTGCGTACATTTGCATAAGACTTCTATCGGCTCTAAGAAGCCCGAAGTCTCTCTCTGATCAACTGAACTTTTTCTAAGGCATCGAATACCAAGTTAGGCCCTATGACTGAGGCCTAACTAACTTCGAACCAACCAACTGGAGATCTGTATCTCCTACCGTAGAGATCTTCAAATGGAGCCATCTGAATATTGGAATGATAGTTGTTATTGTATGAAAACTCAATCAAAGGCAAGTGGTCATCCCAACTTCCCTTGAAATCAATTGTACACGCCCTTAGCATATCCTCTAAGGTCTAAATGGTCCTTTCTGCTTGACCATCTATCTGGGGATAAAAGTCTGTACTGAGATGAATTTGGGTACCAAGACCCTTTTGGAATGCTTTTCAGAAGTGAGAGGTGAACTGGGTACCTCTGTCTGAAATAATGGACAACGGAATATCGTGTAATCTGACCAACTCTATGATATAGAGTTTGGCGTAGTCCTTGGCTGAATAAGAGGTATGAACTGGAATGAAATGAGTTGATTTGGTCATCCTGTCTACAATGACCCAAACTGAATTATGTTGACGGCGAGTACGTGGCAAACTCATCATAAAGTTCTTGTTCACATCTTCCCATTTCCAGGTGGGAATAATGAACTCTTGCATGGGACCACTAGGCTTCTGATGCTCTATCTTAACCTACTGACATGTAGAGCACTTAGCCACAAACTCTGTAATATCTCTTTTCATCCCATTCCACCAATAGATCTCTCACAAGTCGTGGTACATCTTTATGGCCCCTGGATGAATAGAGTAGCGTGCACCATGCGTTTCTGCAAGAATTCGCTGCCTCAAGTCATCTACACCTGGAACACATAGACGACCCTGACAACGCAGAACACCATCTCCATCCTGAGATAAAACCTCAACCTTATGATCCTTGACTGACTCTTTCAACTTGACTAGACTGGAATCTCTATCTTGCTTTTCTTTTACCTCAAAAACTAGAGATGATTCTGAACTACTCTGAACCCATACATCACCCTCCTCTGCATCGACTAAGTGAATACCTAGTCTGTCAAGCTGATGGACTTCCTGAGCTAACTTCTTCTTACTTTCCTCAACATGAGTAATACTACCTGTACATAGTGTACTGAGAGCATCGCCCATTACATTGGCCTTGCCCGCATGATAAAGAACACTTATGTCATAATATTTCAAGAGCTCTAACCACCTTCTCTGGCGGAGGTTAAGATCTTTCTGAGAGAATACGTACTAAAGGTTCTTGTGGTCTGTGAACACATCTACATGAACACCGCATATATAATGCCTCCAAATCTTTAAGGAAAATACTACGACTGCTAACTCAAGATCATGAGTCAGATAATTCTTCTCATGGGGTTTAAGCTGTCTGGAGGCGTAGGCTATGACCTTACCATGCTGTATGAGGACACAACCCAAACCTACTCTGGATGCATCACAATATACTACGAACCCATCTGAACCATCTAGAAGAGCTAGGACTGGAGCTGAGGTGAGTCGAGTCTTCAGCTCCTGAAAACTCCTCTCGCAAGGATTTGACCACTGAAACTTAACCTTCTTCTAAGTCAATATGGACATAGGGTATGCAATAGAAGAAAATACCTCAAAAAACCATTTTTAATAGCCAACCAAACCCAAGAAAGTCCTAATATCTGATGGAGATACAGGGCGAGGCCAGTTTCTTACCGCTTCGGTCTTTTGAGGATCAACCCTAATGCCATCACCGGAAATGATATAACCAAGGAATGCTACTGAACTTAGCCAAAACTTGCACTTACTAAATTTGGTGAACAACTGATGATCTCTGAGAGTCTGAAGTACAATTCTGAGATGGTCTGCATGATTACGCTCACAATGAAAATAGACCAGAATATCATGTATGAAGACTATGATGAATATATCCAAGTACTGCTTGAACACCCGGTTCATCAAGTCCATGAAATTTATTGGGGTATTAGTAAGACCAAGGGACATGACTAGGAATTCGAAGTGACTATACCGAGTTCAGAAAGTTATTTTTGGAATGTCATATTCCCTAACTCTGAGCTGATGATAGCATGATCTGAGGTCTATCTTAAAAAAATAGCTGGCACCCTGAAGTTGGTCAAACAAGTCATCAATACGGGGAAGTGGATACTTGTTCTTGACCGTGACTTTATTGAGCTGACGGTAATCAATGCACATTCTGATAGAACCGTCTTTCTTGCGCATGAATAAGACTGGTGTGCCCCACGGGAACACGCTGGGCCTGATGAACCCCTTATCTAAGAGACTCTTCAACTGCTCTTTCAATTCTCTGAGTTCTGCTGGTGCCATTCTGTGTGGCGGAATATATATAGGCTGGGTATCTGGAAGAAGATCAATGCCGAAGTCTATTTTCCTTTCGAGATGAATTCCGAAAAGATCTTCGGGAAAGACATCTGAATATTTATTCACCACTGGGACTGAATCAAGACTGGAGTTTTGGAACTAGTGTCCTTAACTTAAACAAGATGATTGACACATTCTTTAGACATCATTTTCCTGGTCTGAAGGTAGGAAATAAGCTGACCTCTGAACGCTAAAGTACTACTCCTCCACTCTAGGACGGGTTCATTTGGAAATTGAAACTAGACTATTCTATTTCTGTAGTCGACTGTGACATAGCAGGAGTGAAGCCAATCCATGCTTAGAATGACATCAAAATCAGTCATCTCTAATTCGACTAAGTCTGCTGAAGTGACTTTCTGAAATATCATAACCGAACAGTTTCTGTATACCCATCGGGCTATCATGGTTCCACTGCGGTAGAGACTAAAAAGGGCTCTGCTAAAATTTCAGGACTGATTCTGAAATCGCCTGCTATATAAGGAGTAACAAAAAATAAGAAAACACCTGGATCTAGCAAAGCATAAACATGCAAGTGAAAGATCTGTAACATACCAGTAACCACATCAAGAGAATTTTCATGATTCTGTCGGGACTGGAGAACATAAAGTCTATTTGGGCGTTTCCCACTAGTAGTACTGGAAGTGGCACCGTGCTGATTTGGGCGACCGGACTGAGCTGAGGAACGGTTCTGCTGACCCTGATAACCTGACTGGGAACAATCTCTGACTCTGTGGCCTGGCTTGCCACATCCGAAATAGACATTGTTGCTAGCTCTGCAAACACCCTTGTGGTTCTTACCACAAGTCTGACAAAGGGGATTAGTTTAGGCATTGCTGACACTGCCCTGAGACTTAGAGTCAGGAGCCCTATCTATATTACCATCCCTGAACTTAATAGTTGGGGCACTAGCCGAAAAAGGAGCTGGAACTGATGACTTAGGACGAAATTGAGAACGGTTTCCTCCTTCTGATTTGGGCTGAGCAAAGTTGAAACTATCTGTCCTTGCTCTCTTATTTTGCTTCTTCATCATCTTAATCTTTTGCTCCTCTATTTGCTGAGCATGAGTCATAAGCCAGGCTACAGTTATGTCACTATTCAACATCGCAGACCTACACTCGTTGACCACACTATCATTCACCCCAGAAACAAACTTACTCATCTTGGCCCTGCTGTCTGCAACCACATAAGGGGCATATCTAGCTAATTGAGTAAACGTAAGAGAATACTTTTTCACCTTCATGTTGCCCTACCTGAGGTTGATGAATTCTAACACCTTAGATTCTCTCAGCTCTAGGGGAAAGAACCTCTCTAAGAATACGGTGACAAACTTCTCCCACTCTATGGGTCCAGCATCAACTGACCTTTCTGACTTCCACTGCTTGTACCAAGTGTGGGCAACATCCTGTAACTAATATGTAGCGATCTCAACACTCTCACTAGGAGTAACCCCCATGATGTTTGTAACCTTTTAAACCTAATCAATGAATTCCTGAGGGTCCTCATCTAACTTAGACCCGAGAAAGGAAAGAGGATTTATTCGGGTAAAGTCTTGAATCCTGGATGCAACTGAATTAGCCACTGGGTTGGACGGAACAACAGCTGGTCGTTTATTCTGAGCAGCCACTGACTGAGCAAGAGTAGTGAATACAGCTCTGAACTCTGCATGAGAAACATGTTCGCCCAAAGGATCTTCGGACTGAGGGGTTGGCTGATTCCTGTTTCTATTTTTAGGAGGCATGTTTTGTAGAAGAATGGAAGAAACAGATTAGACTGAGAGATTAGCTTGACATTATGCTCACTGGCATGACATGAATACTGAAAAAAGGGAAACTGTTCCTAAAATATCTTATATCCTCCTGCACATAAATGTGGCACGCAATACACCCATGCATAAGACTCTACTAGATGCGACTTTCAGACTTCCTAGGATACTATTAAACCTTAGGCTCTGATACTAAGTTTGTAACGCCCCGAATCTGGTACCCGGAATGGTACATGGTGTTTATGACCTCGAAGGACCACAAGCTAACCCATAACTAATATCTGTACCTAAATACTTCATAATATACTATGTAAATGTGGAAATAAAGGCTGTAAGTTCACAAGGTTCAAAACTGAGACACAATATCTAATAAAATATAACATTTGTGTGAGGTATGAAATACCCAAAACAAACTAATAAACTGACTGAACATGATAGTCTGAAAAGCCTCTAACTGTCTAAATAAGGAGTTGATGGGACATGTCCCCAACTAACTCCAACTACTAAAATAAACTAAGTACTGAAATGATAAGATAATGTGGACTCACTACTGACTCTGACTGCTGAGTACTGGAATGCTACTGATACTCTGGAGCTCGTGCTTCTGAACCTATGGTATAAAACTCTATAGCTCAAATGTGTCAGTACGATTGAATGTACTGGTATGCATGTGAGTTAGGCTGAATGCAAAGGGTTTATATGCAAGAACTATACTAACTGACTGAACAACATGAATGTGAGAATACATGCGTGAATACATAATAACTATAACTGAGTTCGTGATAACATGATTACTGAATTTGAGCACTGATAACATGAGATAATGATAACCGTATAACTGAAATAACTAATACTGAGCGACTGTATCTGACAGTCTAATTTCTGATGAAACTAGCTGAGATCCATTATGTTCTGAGGTGACTGCATCTGACAGTCCTGAATTCTGTAAAACTATCTAAGTTCTATTACTGAAACTGAATGATTGTATCTGATAGTCCTGATCTATAACTGAAACTATAGAAAGTATTCATCTAACTGACATGCCCTATATAACGCAATATAGCTCTGTTGAGGTCTAATCTGTAACCCCAATTGGAAGGGTGTCAATACCGCGCCGCTGGTAAGGACAAGCTGTGGGTGACCCTCATCGACAGTGTCCCTAAAATAGAATGGTGGGACCCTCATCTAACAGTGTTTATCCACCTCAATAATCCTCATCTGACAGTTTTGATGTCTCAATCTATGCTGGCTACATAGTTCTGGAATGCAAGGATGACTTCTAAGAATCACACCCTCATTTGACAGTGTGTGTTCCCATCCTTGGGTTCACTCGGTGCTAATTCCTACTCTCATCTAAATAGACTTTGAACATAGATTACTGAACTGAACTGGACGTTACTAACTGAGTTTCCATTGACTAACGGAATTGTACTGAGATTACTGTATTACTGAGCTTTCCTAAGTCACATGACTGACTGAGTTCTATGGATCATGTCTTGACTGAGGATATCGTGAAAACATAACACTAACTCTAAGAACACAACTATATTTTTCGGGTACAAGTACCCCCAGGACTCTATGGGAAGAAACTGATAAATCATGACTTTCTTGTATACATGACCAACATCACAATCCATAATACAATAAATTGGAGATTTCATGAAGTACAAGTTCTAAAGCACCACAATGACTACACATATATCCATACTTCATTGACTAAGACATTTCATCAAGCACTTGACGTGCATAAACTTGTACATGAATGGAGATTTCATATTATTAAACTAGTATGGCACTTTTCCTTCACATAGGCATTTAGTCAAACACATGGATAGCATGCTTTGGTTATACCATCATCAACACATCTAATAATCATGGATACATCAATCAACTTATAAATTGAAGGGGGTTTATCATGATTATTATGCAAATCTTCGTATACTAGAGTCAATCATTGAAAAATATAATTTAAAACATGAATCAAAACCCCACAACAACATTAACATGAATTTCAATTCAATTTAAATCATGAACATAGATCTTCTTCTACGATAAAATGGTCAGTTCTCGTCAAATCTCTATCACCTTTGGCTTGCTCGATCCAGTATAAATATATGTCAAAGAGCATGATAAGAAAATATTAGAGCCTGACAGGTCTTTAGTTGACAAAGGCGATGATGAAGGTTGGACTCTGATGACCAGGTGCAGACGCAAGAAGATGAGTCTGCAAAAGGAGTCGTCCGAGTAGCCAACCAGAAGGTGAATGGTGAAGAAACCAAGGAAACAGAAGTTGGTTGAACCTCCAAAGAAGACGAGGTTAACGAAGCTTCAACACCAAAAAACACGGTATCCAGTAACTTTGGAAAAATTCTTATAATTTGGTTTCTTGCAAAGACTGCTCAAGTCAACCTTGAGGTGTCTTGTTTTAATACTGCCAAAGAGGGGGAAAAAGATGAAAACCCACCCGTGAAGGTTCCTCCATCTTCTAAAAAGCCTACGGAGCCACTTATCTAAGAGGTATATATAGTGATACAAAAAATCACATTTATAAATAGTGACCTTCTGCTTGGAGGAACCCTACACAATCGTCCCTGGTACATGGTAGGTCAAGTTCTAGGAAAAAAGATAAATAGAATCTTGATTGATGAGGGATCTGGAGTTAACATCCTACATATCCATACAATGAAGGAACTGGTCATCGCTACCGATGAACTAGCCGAAAGCCGTATAATGATCCAAGGCTTCAACCAAGGGGGCCAAAGGGCCATGAGAGTTGTCAAGTTAGGGATTTGTATGGATGATTTTCAATCAAATGCATTGATGCCAAAACTTCATACAACATATTACTTGGTAGTCCTTGGGTACATGAGAACAAAATTATCTCGTCCTCTTACTATCAATGCTTGAAGTGCCTCAAAAGTGGAGTGGAAAGAAAGATAGTTGTTGATGACAGACCATTCACTGAAGTTGAGTCACACTTTGCCGATGTAAAATTCTATTTAAAGAATTATATTGTGAATGAGAAAAGGGTTAACGATGCCACTAAGACCAAGTGTGATGATCTTGCATCTAAGAAGGTCGCGATAACTGTCAAAAAAGTCACCACCAATAAGCCCCTCTTCACTTCGAATAAAGAAAGTATTACACCAATAAAAAAAAAAGATAACTCTCGTTCTTCGATACGTACCAAAGGTAAATAAAGAGAAAAATCACCCATCTGATGCCCAAGATAATGTGCTAAAAGGGATAACTTTACCTATCAGGAGGATTGACACAATAAATCCATCCTCAAGACTACTTGGAGAGTCTGTGGCTCAAAATTCTCCACAAGATATGACACTCTCTACGAAACATACGAAGGATGGTTTCGACCCAAATGCATACAAGCTATTTGTAAAGGCTGGATACAATCCTAATGATCCATAAAGTTTGGGAAAACTTCCGTCAGAGGGTACAACCAGGAAGGCATGTAAAGGATTAGGGTACACACATCCACCTCCAATTCGCATCTCCATAAGAAGGGTAGTCAGTAATTACATCATTATGGAAGAAGAATCTACTGCTGCTAATAAAAGACCCTCTGTATTTGATCAACTTGGAGAATCAACCGCAAGAACTTCTATGTTCGAAAGGTTGGGTCCTCTAAATAAGAAGAAAAATAACAAGCCTCGGAGAAGTCATCAAAGTACAACAATGAACTCTTCGCTTAAGATCCAGAAAGATTTCCAAAGTTTGATTCCTTCTAGAATGAGGCGGCAGATGGAACTGGTAGTTTCATGCAATGAGTTGATAAAATCAAAGGCTCATGTTGTGGTTTATACTAAGAAATGCAAGGAATATGAAGAGAGTGTTGGCTCTTCATATCATGTTACGACCTAGAATGAGAAAGATGTCTCGTCTCAAATGAAGGTTGATAAAGAGATAGAAGATGTTTTCTGGTGTTATCATATATCCATCAACGACGATGATCCTCAAGAGAATGAAGATGCTGAAGATGCTCCGTCACACTTGAATAAGAAGTAAAGGCTATAATAGATCCTTTGAAGGAAGTTAATCTTGGAACCGATGATGACCCAAGACCAACTTACCTGAGTGTGTTTCTAGAAATGGAGGAGGAAATCGCTTATATGGACATACTCAAAGAGTATATGGATGTCTTCGCTTGGAGATATAAGGAAATACCTGGCTTAGATCCAAAAGTAGCAGTCCATCAGTTGGCGGTCAAGAATGGTGTTCGTCCTGTTAAGCAAGCCCAAATGTGTTCTAAGCCAGGGTTGGTTCTATTAATTGAAAATGAAGTTAACAAACTCATTGAAGCTGGCTTTATTCGCGAATTCAAATATCCCACGTGGATTTCAAGTATTGTTCCAGTACGGGAGAAGAATGGCCAAATTTGAGTTTGTGTCGACTTTCGGGATCTCAACAATGCCTGCCCTAAGGATGACTTTCTAATCCCCATACCAGAGTTGATGATTGATGGCAATACTGTTTATGAGGTAATATCCTTCATGGATGGTTCATCCGGCTATAATTAAATCCGCATAGTACCAAAGGATGAAGAACTCACTGCATTTCGTACGCTCAAAGGTATTTATTGCTACAAGGTGATGCCTTTTTGTTTGAAGAACGCTGGCGCCACTTTTCAAAGGGTTATGCAAAACATATTTGACGGCCTGCTCCATAAAAATATTGAATTGTATGTGGATGATCTATTTGTGAAGTCAAGAAAGAGGGAAGACCACTTAAAAGACCTAAGGATGGTGTTCGAGTTACTTCAAAGATATCAACTTAGGATGAATCCATTGAAGTGTTCCTTTAGAGTTACTTCCGAAAAGTTTCTTGGCTTCATTGTACGACACCGAGTAATTGAAATTGATCAAGTCAAGGTCAATGTAATTTTGAAGATGCCCAAGCCTCGAAACATTCATGAGTTAAAAAGCCTTCAAGGAAGGCTAGCATATTTAAGAAGGTTCATCTCAAACCTGTCTGGAAAATGTCAATCATTTAGTCATCTCATGAAGAAAGACACTCCCTTTAAATGGTACCAAGCTTGTAGTAATGCCTTTGAGAGTATCAAATCATACTTAATGAAACCACCAGTTCTGACAGCACCCATACCTGGAAAACCATTGATACTCTACATCGTGGCACAAGAGAGGTTAGTTAGAGCACTATTGGCTCAAGAAAATAATAAAGGCAAAGAGAATTCTCTTTACTCTGAGAAGAATGATGACACCAAATGAGCTAAAGTATTCTCCAATCGAAAAGTTGTGTTTGGCATTGGCCTTCTCAATTCAAAAGATGAAGCACTACTTTCAGGCTCATGTTGTTCGTCTTGTGTCTAGGGCGAATCCCATCAAGTTTTTAATGTTGAAACCAGTCCTTAGTGACCGACTTGCAAGATGGTACTTTAATTTCAACAGTTTGAGATTGTGTATATTCCCCAAAAGGCCGTAAAGGGACAAGCATTGGCTGACTTCTTAGCAGACCACCCGATACCTGATGATTAGGAACTGAGCGATGAACTACCTGATAAAGATGCAATGGTTATTAAATCCAGACCCTCATGGAAGATTTACTTTGATGGTTCCACACATTGAGATGGAGCTGGTGCCGTAGTAGTGTTCGTCACTCCACAAGAAGAGGTCATCCCATGCTCTTTTACCCTAAAAAACTGTTGCTCTAATAATGTTGTTGAATATCAAGCGTTAATACTTGGACTTAAGATGGCAGTTGATATGAAACAACTGCAATTATAAGTCTTTGGTCACTCCCGACTGGTGATCAAGCAGTTTTTGGGAAGTTATGAAGTCAGAAAGCCCGAGCTACGACCATATCATGATTATGCACAGAAGTTGATGGGGTGGCTTGGAGAAGTAACTCTCCAACATGTGCTAAGAAGAGAAAATAAGCAAGATGATGCCCTATCTTCTTTGGCCTCAACCCTGACTCTGCCAAATCAGACGCAAGTTACTACCCGCCAAGAATGGGTAGTACCGCCATCAAATGAGGATGTATAAAATAAGGTTGAATATATCGTTACCGTGTCTGAAGCTGTAAAAGAAGGTTGGCGACAACCTATCACTGATTACTTATGTTATGGGATACTTCCGGAGGATCCAAGGAGAAGGACTGATATTCATCGTCGTGCACCTCGCTTTCTTTACTATAAAGACACGTTATACAGAAGATCGTTTGAAGAAATACTCTTCCAATGTCTGGAAGAGAAAGAGGCAATTTAAGCTTTGCAAGAAGCACACTTAGGGGTTTGTGGATCGTATTAGTCTGGACCGAAGCTCCATTTTCACATTAAAAGGATGGGATACTATTAGCCAACGATGGTGAAAGATTGCTTGGACTATGCTATAAGATGCAAAGTTTGTCAATTCCATGCGAATTTCATTCATCAACCTCCTAAAGTACTACACCTAACTGTAGCCTCTTGGCCATTCAATGTTGGAGAATGGATGTTGTTGGTCCACTACCAAAATCTTCTGGTGGACACTTATACATCTTGGCCGCAACAGATTACTTCTCAAAATGGGCCGAAGCTGTTGCTCTCAAAGAAGGAGAATATTGCAAATTTTATTTGATTGAATATCATCTACCACTTTGGAATCCCTCAATATATAATAACTCACAATGGTAAACCATTTGATAACAAGCTGATGAATAAGATTTGTGATCTCTTTGGCTTCAAGCAGCGCAAGTTTTCTATGTACCATACCACTGCCAATGGTCTAGCTGAAGCATTTAATAAGACGTTATACAATCTATTGAAGAAAGTTGTCTCTAAGTCCAAGCGAGACTAGTATGAACAAATGGAAGAAGCTTTATGGGTATATAGAACAACTTATCGTACACCAACTCAAGTAACCCCATATTCGCTTGCTTTTGGAGTTGAAGAATTCCTGCCACTTGAGCATCAAATACCTTCTTTAAGATTGGTTATTCAAGAAAGGCTCACAGATGAAGAAAATTATAAATTGCATCTTGCAGAATTAAAATCTCTTGATGAATAGATACTGACAGCTTTACAAAATCCTGAATGTTATCAAGCCCAGCTATCTCGTTCTTTCAACAAAAGGGTTCGCTTGAGGTGGTTCCAAGTTGGAGATCAAGTCCTTTCAATAAGAAAGCCCATTATTATTTCTCGTAAGTCTGGGGGAACATTCACCCTGAAGTGGGATGGACCATATGTCATACAAAAAGTATATTCAAATGGTGCTTACAAGCTTGTCGATGCAGATAGTGTGAAGATTGGCCTCATCAACGCCAAGTTCTTAAAGAAGTATTATCCTTGAAGAAAGATGACACTTCTTAAGGCACGAGTATAAACTCCATGTCCACTCCTGACCCGCAAGAGTATAAACTGTGTACGACTAAAAAAAAATGTCTGCTAGGTTGAAAATCTTGAAAGAGGCGGCCTAGGAAAAAGTTAGGACGCAAAAAGAAAAAAAAAACACTCACCCAGAACTACGTTGTGACTTGATCCTCTTCATTGAGGTACGTAGGCACTTGGAATTTCATTCTGAGTTTAGTTGCTTGAGTGTCAATAAAAATATGTTCCTGTAGTATCCGCCATATGGATACCAAGTATGAAAATATTCTAGTTAAATCTTAGACTCACTCCAAGTATTGGTGGCTCGATGGGGGAAAACTCCAATGAAATACAAACTTCGTTCACGTAAGATAAAGTCTCTAAACTCCCTAAATTTGGAAGTTGAACAACTCCAAATGCTAAATATGAGAGTGAAAGTTGACAAAATCTCTAAGTCTTCAAATCAAGGCCTCTCAAAATTTCCATGTCTTAAGGTAGAAAAGATTTGTCCCTTTGCACCTTAAGCTGGTCTCTTTATGAATTTATCATTAAGAAGATATAAAAAAAGCTTATATGCCTTAAGGTGGACAAGATTTGTTCCTTTGCATCTTAAGTTGGCTTCTCACAGATTTATCCTTAAAAGGATCTCAAAATTTTCATGTCTTAAGGTAGACAAATTTGTCTCTTTACATCTTAAGTTGATCTCTAACGGGTTTATCCATAAAGGATATCGAAATTTCCATGCCTTAAGGTGGACAAGATTTGTCCCTTTGCACCTTAAGTTGGCCTTTTACGTGTTTATCCTTAAAAGTTTCCATGCCTTAAGGTGGACAAGATTTGTCCCTTTGCACCTTAAGCTGGCCTCTCACGGGTTTATCCTTAAAAAGATATCAAAATTTTCACGCTTTAAGGTGGACAAAATTTGTCCCTTTGCACCTTAAGCTAACCATTGAAAAGGGCCCATACTTAGAGAAGACCATCGCATAAATGCATCAGTAAAAGGGTCCATACTTAGAGAAGACCATTGGATAAATACATCGGTGAAAGGGCCCATACTTAAATAAAATCATAGCATCTTGAAGTCAAATTGGTTGGTCTTAGAGTGTACAGAGGCGAAGTTAAACTCTCGCACCCTAAGCTAATTGTTGCAGAGCCAACATCTCGAAGTCAAATTGGTCGGTCTTAGAGTGTACAGAGGCGAAGTTAAACTCTCGCACCCTAAGCCATTGTTGCAAAGACACCATCTTGAAGACAAATTGGTCGGTCTTAGAGTGTACGGAGGCGAAGTTAAACTATCGCACCCTAAGCCGATTTTTTCAAAGCCAACATCTCAAAGTCAAATTGGTCGGTCTTAGAGTGTACGGCGGCGAAGTTAAACTCTCACACCCTAAGCCATTATTGCAAAGCCAGCATCTCAAAGTCGAATTGGTCGGTCTTAGAGTGTACGGAGGTTAAGTTAAACTCTCGTACCCTAAGACGATTGTTGCAAAGTTAGCATCTCGAAGTCAAATTGGTCGGTCTTAGAGTGTACGGAGACGAAGTTAAACTCTCGCACCCTAAGCCGATTGTTGCAAAGCCACCATCTTGAAGCCAAATTGGTCGTCTTAGAGTAAGGGAGTTAAGTGGGTCGGGCCGGGTCAACCCAAAACCGGCCCGTGAGAGTTATCAGGGTTGTGGGCCGGTCCAAATTCGAGCCTAGTTAAACAGGCCGGTCCGGTTCCGGGCCCAACAGTAAAAAATTTCAAAACAACCCTAACCCGGCCCACTTAACCCAACCCGGTCAAAATCGGTGAAAAAGCAAAAAAAAAAAAAGGATTTTTCTCTATTATACACTATATATACCCACCTATATACATTTTAAATACTTTAAATAATAGATATACACTATATATATAGCATATACTACGTTACTATTTAAAAAATATATACACATAATACATATACACAATTACACATGTAATATATACGTACCATAGAAGATATATACACATATATACGTACCATTCAATATATACATACTACTTTAAGAAAAATATACTACAATATATACACACATTATATATATAGTTATATACTAATTTGTAAAACATATACACATGTATATGTTAAATATATACGTCTATAGAAGATATATACACATATATACGTACCATTCAATATATACATACTACTTTAAATAAAATATACTACAATATATATACTATAATATATACACACACACACTATATACATAGTTATATACAAATTTATAAAACATATACACATGTATACGTTAAATATATAGTACTTTAGAAAATATATACACATATATACATACCATTCAATATATACATACTACTTTAAATAAAATATACTACAATATATATACTACAATATATACACACACACTATATATATAGTTATATACTAATTTGTAAAACATATACACATGTATACGTTAAATATATACATCTATAGAAGATATATACACATGTATACGTTTCATTCAGTATATACATACTACTTTAAATAAAATATACTACAATATATACACACACTATAAATATATAGTTATATACTAATTTGTAAAACATAAACACATGTATACGTTAAATATATACGTCTATAGAAGATATATACACATGTATACGTACCATTCAATATATACATACTACTTTAAATAAAATATACTACAATATACACACACACTATATATATATAGTTATATACTAATTTGTAAAACATATATACATGTATACGTTAAATATATACGTCTATAGAAGATATATACACATGTATACGTACCATTCAATATATACATACTACTTTAAATAATATATACTACAATACATACACACACTATGGGCCCGTTTGGCAATGAAACTTTTTTCCTTTTTTTCGGAAATTTTTTTCGGAGTTGGAAATTGTGGTGTTTGGCCATGAAAATTCAAAAAATAATTTCGGAAATTTTTTCTGAAAAGGAAAAACAGATTTTTGATGTTTTCACAATTTTTCAACTCCAATGCCAACTTTTATTATTATTACATATAACCCCAATCTTTTAAATTTTTACATAAAACTCTCCTTATAACATTACTTTTTCAATATTACGTATATAGCAGTTTTAAAGAATAGGATAATTATAATTTCAAACTTAATGCTATCCTAATTAATATATATCTCTTTTTCTCTCTCATCATTATTTTTCTCCCTTTTTTAAGTCATCACTTTACTACTAATGAATTTAGTTACTATAATATAATAATAGTAATAATTTTTCTGTAAGGAATTATAGTCGTGTAATTAAAAATGGATAATCGTTTTCTATATTTATGAAATTAATAAAGTTGTAGCAGATTAGTTTATCACTGCCACAAATTATTCTCATTTTTAATTTGATTATATATATTATATTGTGTACATCTTTATTATACTATTCAAATATAAATAGTTTATACCATATATATGCTAAAAATATAAATCGGTGATTCATATTTTTAATAAAAAAAATATGTCCAATTTAACAAATTTATACCTTAAACTGCAGTTTCTACCTTTATATACCATAATACTTGATATCTTTATACACAAAATATTATATTTATACCCATAAATATATAAAGTATTATATTTATAACAGAAATATACAAAGTATGTTATATATAAAGTTTATACCATGTATATACCATATACACACATATATAAATATACAAAGTATTAAGAAACATACTAAGCATATTTATAACATAAATATACAAAGTATGTTATATATGAAGTTTATACCATGTCTATACCATATACACACATATATAAATATACAAAGTATAAAGAAACATACTAAGCATATTTATATATTTATGGTATATGATATAATATACCATAAGTTATTACATAGAAATAATTTAGTCACACACAGTAAAATCTTTCATGTATAAGAAAATTAAAAAAAATAAACTAGCGGCACCCTAAAATTATATCCTATTTTTAGGAACGGAAAATAAAGGAAATAAATTAAATAAATTCAAAAAAAAAATTTGTTTGAAAGATAATATTTGTTACCTAAAAAATAGGAAGCAATGATCTGTTAATATAACATCCATATTTAAAATTTTCAAAAATGAGAAAACGGTTATTAATGTAAATATTATATATGTCATAATTGAAATTCATTAAATATGGTCATGCATATGTAATTATTTTTATAAAAGTTGCTAGTTGTGTTCTTGTTTCGTTAGTAGGTAAATTTTAGTTGGGTAATTTTGATAGCTTATAAAAGTTGGGCATAAAATCATATTTAAAAAAGTTTCTTCAAAAGTAAAAAAAATAAAAATCAAAAGAGACATGGCCAAACACAACTCCAACTCCAATTTCAACTCCAACTTCAACTCCAACTCCAGAAAATTTAGTTTCCATGGCCAAACGGCTACTATATATATATAGGTATATACTAATTTGTAAAACATATACACATGTATACATTAAATATACTAGTTTAGGTGTACGCGCTTTGCGCGTGTATCTCACTTTAATGAATTCCAATGTTACACTAAATAGAATTACTAATATATATAAGCGCGAGTGGGCGGCTGGAAGCAGGTAGCTGGCGGTCGACATGTCTGCTTATTCCGTGATTTTACTATATCGTCCTTAATTAATTATTATATGATATTTACGTATTAAAATTTTAATAATATTTAAAAAATAAAATAGACATTTATAAAGTAAAATAGACATTTATGGCATAACTGTTTCAGCTGTTACAATTGTAATTTTAATATATCACCTATAATTAATTATTATGAGTTATCTAAGTATATAAAAATTGAAAATATTTATTTTAAAAAAAATGAAATAAAAATAAAATGATAAATTATTTTTTGATGTTTTAAATTAATTTAACATCTTATGTGAGGCCCACTTAAATTTTTTTACAAATCTTTTAATAGCAATTTTTTTATATCACTTTTAATTAGATATTATGAGTCATTTAAGAGGTGTCGGTTTCATTATTACAATCGTGATATTTAGTTTACTCTACAAATTATATCAATGCTCCTTAAATTGAAATAGAAAAGAAATATCATAAATTACAATAATTAAAAACTTAAATTACTTTTAAAGTCTAAATTCACTATCAATACCACAAAAGTTTAAACAAAAAGAGTATTATAAATTACAATAGCAAACAACTTAAAATAGTAAATTACAACGTCGAAAAAGTATTATAGATTACAGTAGTTATTGACGTCATATTAATCAGGATAAAGGGATATTACTTGAAAATTACGTTGAAAGTCGCATAAATCATACTAATATAATTATCAACTTAAAATATCTAAAACTAAATATAACAAATTTGATTGACTTTCTCAAATATTTCATCAGCGTCATATAAACTGAGATAAAAAAAAGTAGCACATTGGGCCTATGCTAGCACGGGCTCCAATATCTAGTATTTGTTTAAATTGATAAAGATGCGTATAATAATTAAATTCAACCTTTACCAAAAAAAATTCTCAAAGTCGATTGACATTCATCTACCACCTGTAAATTATAACAAAACAATATAGTAATAGAGATATGAAAATAATACAATTAAATCTAACATTTACAAAAAAAAAAAATCTCAAAGTCGACCGACATTCATCTATCAAAACAATACATCTAAACCTAACCTTTACACGAAAAAATTTCTTAAATTAGAGATATCAAAACAATACAATTAAATTTAATCTTTACCTAAAAACTTTTTTCAAAGTCAGTCGATATTTATCAACCACGTGTAAACTATAACAAAATAATATGATAAAAGAGATATCAGAACAATACAATTAAACCTAATCTTTACACACAAAAATTCTTTAAAATCGATCAACATTCATCTACGACATGTAAACTATCATTTACGACCTGTAAACTACCACAAAATAATACACTAATAGAGATATTAAAACAATACAGTTTAACCTAATCAAAAGGGACGACTTGAATATAGTAGAAGTAAAAAAAGATATATATATATATAAAACCCGGAATAGTATTTTAATCTAAAGACAAATTTACAAAAGTAAAAATCTTCATAAATTTCTCTTCGTGTAAATATAAGGTAGAGTAATATATTTATTCTAGAATTCTAATTATGATAAATTAGAGATAAGGAAGGAAAAATGATTTATCTCTACTAAAAATACTACAGAAATTTTATACCTAAATAAATTATACTACTATCACACATTCCTATTAAAATAAGGAAAGAAAATTGAACTACCTTAACTAAAAAACAGTACACATAATTTATAATTTTTTTCAAAAATATAAATTATAAGCAAATTTTTAAAAACCAAATTTTCAAGTTGGCTTTTTCCTATATAAAATTTGATCAACTTACTTGAATTCAAGTATCATAAATGAATATTAAAAAGGAAAAAAAAAATCTGTATCACATATTCTGATAACCTTCTTTTGGAAACTTAATGGCTGGAGGATTTATTCAGCTGAATAATGTCTAGCTTTACATCGTTTAATACTAAAAACAGTACACGTAATTTATAATTTTTCCAAAAATATAAATAATATTTGCTTTTATGATTGTATTTATTTTTCAAATATAAGGTACTATAATTAGGACTCTTTTAATAATGATGATTTTTTATTTTTCCAAAAATATATATTATTAGTATTTATGTATAATTGTAATTTTAAAAAATAGTAAAAAGATGATTTTGTCTAAAGGGTAGTGTTTTAATGAAGGGTAAAAAGTTCAAATCACTTTTCTAAGGTCTTCACACTTTTAATATATTATAGATTATAGATTATAGATACGTCTATAGAAGATATGTACACACGTATACGTACCATTCAATATATATATACTACTTTAAATAAAATATACTACAATATATACACACACTATATATATATATATATAGTTATATACAAATTTATAAAACATATACACATGTATACGTTAAATATATAGTACTTTAGAAAATATATACACATATATACATACCATTTAATATATACATACTACTTTAAATAAAATATACTACAATATATATACTACAATATACACACACACACTATATATAGTTATATACTAATTTGTAAAACATATACACATGTATATATTAAATATATACGTGTATAGAACATATATACACATGTATGCGTACCATTCAGTATATACATACTACTTTAAATAAAATATACTACAATATATATACTACAATATACACACACACACACACACACACTATATATATATATATATATATATATAGTTATAGTTATGTAATAATTTGTAAAACATATACACATGTATACGTTAAATATATACGTCTATAGAAGATATATACATATGTATACATACCATTCAATATATACATACTACTTTAAATAAAATATACTACAATATATATACTACAATATACACACACACACACACTATATATATAGTTATATACTAATTTGTAAAACATATACACATGTATATGTTAAATATATACATCTGTAGAAGATATATACATATGTATACGTACCATTCAATATATACATACTACTTTAAATAAGATATACTACAATATATACACACACACACTATATATATAGTTATATACTAATTTGTAAAACATATACACATGTATACGTTAAATATATAAGTCTATAGAAGATATATACACATGTATACGTACCATTCAATATATGCATACTACTTTAAATAAGATATACTACAATATATATACTAAAATATATACACAAACTATATATATATAGTTATATACTAATTTGTAAAACATATGCATATGTATACGTTAAATATATACGTCTATAGAAGATATATACACAGGTATTCGTACCATTTAATATATACATACTACTTTAAATAAGACATACTACAATATATACACACACTATATGCATATAGTTATATACTAATTTATAAAATATATACATATGTATACGTTAAATATATAGTACTTTAGAAAATATATACACATATATACATAGCATTCAATATATACATACTACTTTAAAATATATGTACTTCTTTAAATAAAGCATATGCTACTTAATATAATATATTAATAATACTTTATAGTAATATAGTAATAAACATATGCTAATTCCATTTAAAAAAAATAAAAAAAAAGTCATAATCGGGCCAGGCCGGGCCAGTTAACCGGTGGGCCTAGATCGGTTTTGGTTCGGATTGGGTTAATCGGGCCCAAAAAAAATTAACCCAGCCCGGGATCCGGTACCCTACAGCACGTGGGCTGACCGGGCCGGGTCAAATCGGTCGGGGTTAGTGTGGTGGGTCGGGCTGGGCTTGTTCGGGCCGAATCAAACCGGCCCGATTGACAGATTTATCTTAAAGTGTACGGAGGTGAAGTTAAACTCTCACACCCTAAGCCGATTGTTGCATAGCCACCATCTTGAAGCCAAATTGGTCGGTCTTAGAGTGTACGGAGGCAAAGTTAAACTCTCGCACCCTAAGCCGATTGTTGCATATCGCTATCTACTCTAACCCTACAAAAAAAAAATAAGAAAAAAAGTAAAAAACACAAATAGAAAGGATATTACCAGTCAGCGTATTGCAATCTTAAAAGTTGTATATCACCAACTTGGATCGAGACAAGATGCCTTGATTAGAATAAAGCCCTTAAAATCTAGTTTGAAGCAATCAAAATGCTATTTGGTGGTAATGGTCCCACATCAAGATATAAATTATTTGGTGAGGCGACGCAAATCTCGAATCCTCTGTCGGACAACATATAAGATTGCCTTAAAAAACATCATAAAGAACAATCCGAGAAGTTTTAAAATCCAAATTTTGAATATGTTATATATGCATGTTTACAACATCTATAAAATCAAGCGGATCATAATTTTGATACTCACATTGAGATATAATTTCTTTGGTGACGTCGCGTAAATCTGAAATGGTTAATGCATCAAAACTCAATGTTGATTTTGGGATAATACATCTCGAAGGTGTTAAATTATGAATTCTGGGTATGTTGTAAATATTTGTGTCTAGTTTCACAAGAATCAAGCGGCTTGCAATTTCGTCGTTCCTACTTAAGATATGAAAGTTTTAGTAAAGAGGTGCAGATCTAAAATTTTCAGCATGATAAAATTCAGGGCTAACTTCAAAAAATCATCGAGAATTATTTTGAAGGAATTTTAATCTGAATTATGATACATTATAGATCTCGAAGTCTAATTTCTGAAATATCAAACGGTTCATGATTTTGATATTCCTACAATAAGATATGAATTTTCTACCACTAAGATGATGTGTTGAAAAAAGTGGCAAAAATAAAAGAAAAGTACGAGGGAAAGAAATTACCTCAATATTATTCATGGCTTGAAAACCTCAAAATTGATATTGAAAAAGTGAGAACCTACATCCTTTTAGAGTTGTAGGATGGATGTTTCCTTTTCCAATTGGAAGAGCTTCCATCTCCAATACAAATTCAAATTGAGTTATTTTTCTCCCATATAAATTCAAATTGGGGGTTGTTTCCTTCTCCAATATAAATTCAAATTGGAACATCTCCAATACAAATTCAAATTGAAGGTTGTTTCCTTCTCCCATACAAATTCAAATTGGAGGTTGTTTCCTTCTCCAATATAAATTCAAATTGGAAAAATTTTATTCCTGGTTAAGTAAGGTGGTAAATTTTTTTCCAAAATCTATTTGAAATGGGATATCATGCCTCACTAACGAGTCTTACATGTAGAGATTCATGAAAAAATAGGAGATTTTTTTAGAGACAATAATATCAATATGTAAATTGCATAGGTTCAGCTTTATGAAAATCTTTGAAGCACGAAGGAAACATGTTTAAATAAATCATACTTAAAGTCTAGTCTCAAAAAGATTAAATGTCTCGACAAGTCTCGAAGTAGGGGGCATTTGTAGGCGCTGAAACTTTATTAAATTTAAATCCGTACGAAATTCGGATTATATTAAATTCAAAATATATTAGTCCCAAATAAATATTGTGTATATTGCGGATTAATATAATTGAATTAATTAAGTCCAAACATGTATAGATGTAAATAAAGTCCAATTTTTATTGGGCTAGTCCTTTAATTTGGGCTACAAATGATAAACTCACTTTACTAAGCCCAAGATATTGTTATATTCTAGAGGCCCAAATAAGCGTCATGTGTCAAATGACGGGGCATGCCAAGTCAAGGGAAGGATCCAATAGGACTATGCCACATGTCAAAATGATGCAGCAAACCCATGAAATAAAAACTCATAAAAGACGTCACGTCACTTAAATCTGATTGGTCAAAAGAAGTCCATATTCATCATGACTCTTCCTTTCTTACAACTATAAATAGGGGTCTCATAATTCAGAAAAGGGCTCCCCAGAACTCTAACAAGAAGCAAAAAAAGCTCGTGGATCAAACGTTACAATTTATCTACAAAGCTCAAGAATTCAAATCAAGTTCATCAAGATTCAAGATCAAGACCGCAATATTCAAGAACAAGGTCAAAAGCCCTTGAATTCAATCACAAGTCAAGATCAAATCCCTCAAATCAACAAATCAAGTTCAAATTCAAGATCAAGCTTTAAGTCCTTGAATTTAAATTTGAAATACAAAGCTCAAGCATTCAAATCAAGTTCATCAAGATCAAGATCGCACTATTCAAGAACAAGGTCAAAAACCCTTGAATTCAAGCACAAGTCAAGATCAAGTCCCTTAAATCAACAAATCAAGTTCAAGCTTTAAACCCTTGAATTTATATTTGAAAAGGCGAATCAGAGAATTCATAGAGATTGTAACATTCACATATTGAAATTAATAAATTGATTGTTGAAATATTTTCTTGTCCCGATTTATTTATTTTTCCGACTCAAAATTTTATTGTCCAACAAATATGTCTACCAAATGATCATTAGGATTTAACAAATGTTACTCGAGATAAGTCCAAATGATTATTCAATATAAACATTTTATATGTGTTTAATTGATTTGAATAATGTTTTTTTTTTTTCTCAAGTTAGGATCTTTTGAAATAACTTCTCTATTCAATAAAGATAAAGGTAAAGTTTGCATACACGCAACTTTCCATCTCCCAGTGTGAGATCTCATTGGTTATATTATTATTGTTTCAGTTTGATTCATCGTGTAATATCATAGTAGGAGTAATATATTACAGCTCAATCAATTCATTTGCAGTGCTGCAATTCCTTAAATTATTTTGCTTAAATCACACATGTTGCCAATTCAGTAACTATATTATATTATCAGCTTTTGCACTTAATCATATCTTCTTACTTATTAGAAGATCAAGTTTGCACGTTAACACAAAGCATCATAACAAATACAGATCCAACGCACATCACTATCTCTTTCCTTAAAAAACTAAGCCTTTTCCAATTGTTTTATAATTCCCCCCACCCCTCCCCACCCCTCGCGCGCCTCACTTTTGTCTTTCTCATATTAATTATTATTATTAATTGGGTGGTTTGCTCATAAAAATATGACGCACCAAACGCGTTTAAATTTAAACTGATTAATTATTTCTTCATTTATAAATCAGCTAGTTTAGCCGCCCGTGCATCGCATGTGTAATATTTAATTATTTAAAATTAAATAACCCTTTTAAAGATTCTTCACATTTTAATATAATAATGTAAATATAAATATATTTTTTTAGTGTAAGCACATATAAACTTTACGTCATCACTTTTACGTTTGTCATACAGTACTTCGTTCCCTTATTGCCAAAGGCTAAGAGAAATACATTAATTTAAATCATATTTGTGGTACAATTTTTTTTTTTGTTTCTATATTTAAAATTCTTCCTTGTTTTTAAAGTCAAATCTTTATAAATTCATTGATTATATTCTTATTACGTACTTAAAACTTTTAAAAATTTGGTACTTTTTAAATTTTTCTTATTTTAACGCTTTTATATTTATTTCGAGATTTTTCAAATCTTATTTAAATCAAATTTAGTTGATTTAAAATTGTAAAATTAATGAAAAAAATGTTAATTGTCATTAATTCTGATTACTTCTAATAAGGAAAGATTTTATCATAAATATATTTAATTAATTTTCAACTCTTAAATATTAGAAAAAATAGTGAAAAGACGATTTTGTCTAAAGCAAAAATATTTAACGAAGGACAAAAAGTTCAAACGACATTTCTAAGGCCCTTCACACTTTTAATATATTATAGATATAGATTATAGATTATAGATTATAGATTAATTTGGTCCATCTCATTCAGCTTATATGAAAATTGGGTTGATATATAGTTCAAATTTATTTATTAAATTTTAATTATTATTTTTTTAATTTGATATGTCATATTAAGTGTTGAATGGATTGGATTATGACCCATTATTTAGTTTTTGTGGTTCAATTCATTTGTGCTTAAGTAATCTAAGCTATCGATTTGATTAATTTCCTGAGTGCTCATTTTAACCTGTCCAAAATTAGCTCAATTCGCCTATTTGATTTTGACATCCCAAACTTCTGATCCCATCATTCTACTGTAAGACCATTGAGGCATGTCTAAAATTAATTATAATATATTTGACTAAACTTTTAAGATCTACTTATTTTAAAAAATATATTTTTTTAAAATATCTTTAAAGAGTAACAGTTCGTATTTGACTAATTAATTTTAAAACCCTTTTATTAATTTTAGTACTCTGTTTTTGTGTTTGGTTAATGTCCCAAAATAATTCTAGAAAAAATCACTATTTTTGTTAGCTTTTTAAAAACAAACAACTTCAACTACCACTACCGAAAAGAACTTATCATTCTCTTAAAACCTAACTAACCACCATAATTTTTTAAAATAAATATTTTTTGTAATACAAAATAATTAAATTTTAGATAACTAATCTCTATATAATTAGTTTTTTTCTGAATTTTCATCCGGTATCTAAAGACTTTGTATCCAGAGGGGTTCAAACCTGAAAAGTTTGATCAAGAATGAAGAAATACTTATCATTCCATCATAACCTTTAATGGTTATATAATTGCATTCTATATTACTCTAACTAGCAACCAAACTAACCATTTAAGACAATTTGTTTTACTTAATGAAGAAAACCACAAGATTAAAGTAAAGTAATACTTAGTATCCAAAGGATTATTTATTTTAATGTGAATGACTAATTAATGGGTTAGAGTGAGGCCAAAGCAAAGAAGCCGTGCAAGAGATGCTTTTGCAAGTAGAAGTCGTATACAAAACTTGAAAGGAACGATAAAGCCCGAGTTACTTGCTCTACAACCCACCGGCCACCACACCCAATCCAAATACAAAATATTCTTTTTGAATCAATTTACATCCTCTATTTGAATTTATTTGTGACTATTTTTCTAATTTAACTTTCTTTTTACTTGCTATTCTTAACAAATCAAGGAAATATAATTTTCCCCCCATATTCTATCTTTAACATTAAATATTTGTTTACCAAATTATTGTTTTAATACTATTTATTATACTTTTGTTTTAATCAAAACAAGGCCCCAAAATGGGCCATTTTATTCAGCAAAAACTATTGAGAAAAAAGACACTTTATAGTACTTTTTGAAATAAATAGCCCAAGTTTAATATTTTTTCAAAAAGTGGCCAGTCAGGTGTATTATTTTCACTTTATAGTCATTTTCTAATTTGGGTCATTTTGGCTCATGTAGTTCAGATATAGTCCATATAAAATATTAATACAGTCCATATACAATATTGATATAATTTTCAACTTGGTTCATTCGGCCCTCTTAAAAATATTTTAATATTTTTAGAAAACGTATAAAAATTATATAATTGTTGTATAAAATGTGTAATAAAAATGTACAATTATTGAAAACTGTATAATTTTCGAATAGAATATTTATATGTGTAAGATATGTATAGAAACTGTATAGAAGTTGTGTAGAAACGGTATAGAGCAAGCCAACAAATTAAAATTTAAATTTCATGGCCATTTTTGTGGAAATAGTTTAATTTGAAGTCGTTTCTGTCCTTTCCCCAAAACTATTTACAACAAATTCCGAAGCTACTAACATTTTTTATCATAATTTTGACTAATTACATAAAATTTCAAAAATCTCATTTTGTGATACATATTTTAAGCTTTGATATATATTGTCTTCGATACATTTTAACACAATTGATTAGTTAAATAAGGAAGTAACAATATTACATTTATTTAGGGAGTAAATCATGGGAGAGAATCTCTAAAATATCTAAATAGAAGAAAAATTAAAATTATATATATATATAACATTGATTTTTTCTGATACATATATCTTATATATTAGATTTCAAACATACGTATCATCCTTAAATTATGGGAAGAAAACACAAGTTTTTGATATGTATCAAATACATTTATTTGATACATATGTCTGATGCATTTATACTTGGTACGTGTGATTGATACATTAATCCATTTTGATAAAAATTTATGGACTTTGATTTAAGAACAATATAGTTGTGTGAATAGATATTCATATGTATCATAAATTTTATTTTGATAAAAATTGATGGACTTTGATATAAAAAATAATATAATTGTATGAATAGATATTCATATGTATCAACTTCACTTTGATAGAATTGATGGACTTTGATATCAAGAATAATATAATTGTGTGAATAGATATTCGTAAACACGTATTAATCTACTGTATACATAAAAAATTGATAAATTTGTTACATGATCATGTAGATGCATTCATATGTATCATGAATTAAAAAATCTATTCTTTTGTATTGCGATGAATTTCCACGCATGCAAGTACATTCATATGCATCATGAACAAATATTATATTCTTTTTTTACTATGATATATATGCACAGAGATACATTCACATGTTTTATGAACAAATATTAATAAGCTTCATATTGTATATGAATTAGTAGACTATGATACATTAGCATGCAAGTACATTCATATGTATCATTAACAAAAAAATACATTCTTTTTTTAGTATGATACATATGCATAGTGATACATTCGTATGTAGCATGAAATTTATTTTAATAAAGTGATCCTCTCCATCTTCATCACTACCCATTTACTCTCTCAACCTTCATTGAAAAGCATTCAAATACACCAACAACTCCTCCATCGTCATCGTTGTCTTTGCCGTCGTTCTCATCGAAAACCTAGAAACCTCCTTTTTCTTTTAATGGGTATTGTCTTAAAGGGTTGACAAGAAACCGACGGGAGGATGATGCCATTGCAGTGATCATCTTCACTGTTATGATTCCGCCGGAAAGTATGAGATATTTTTAGCTTCTACAATATGAAGATTCTTCAAAAGAATATGAATATTTGTCAATATGAAACACACAGTAAAACTTTTAAAATTTTTAGGAAAAAAGAGTAATAGAGATGAAAACAATTGAGCCAAATTAAAAATTGCAAATGATAAGATCTGATGAAAATTTTTAGTTTGATTTTCTTCTTAGATATTTAAGAGATTCTCTCTCATATTTACTCTCCTAAAATAGATACAAATATGTTACTTCCCAATTTAATATGTATCTAGAGGAAAAGATGAAATATGAGATTTTATTAAATAATTTAGGTTATAAATGTACCATATATAGTGAATGTCTACTTTGTCATATATAGTGAATACCTACTTTACCATATATTGTGTATGTCTATTTATGAAAAAGTTACAAACTCAAGGTTAGTTTTTTCCTATAAATAAAGGGGTCTTCCCCCATTGTAATTCATCCCTCAAGAGAAATAACAATTACTCTCTCTATTCTCTCTACTCTTCTTCTTTATTCTTTATTAGTTTATAACACGTTATCAACACGAGATTCTACCATCTCAAATTTGAAGGCTAAGGCTAAGATATGGATAATTTTAAAAGTAAGTTGTCCAATTATAAAGATATTTGTTTGATTGATTCTGGCACTACACATACGATATTCAAATACGATAAATATTTCTCTCATCTAAACGTGGGCAAGATTAATGTTACTACAATTTCTAGTAGTGCTAATTTGATTGAAGGCTTCGAAAAAGCCATTATAATCTTGCCCAAGGAAACTAAACTCATCATAAATAATGCTATATTTTCTCCTAAGTCTCGGAGAAACTTGATGAGTTTTAAGAATATCCATGAAAATGGTTATCATATCAAGACAATTGATAAGATGAATCTTGAATATCTTGGTATCACCAAGAATGTCTCTGGGCAGACATGTGTTATAGAAAAGTTCTCTGCTTTGTTCTAGCCTGTATTGGACAAAGATTTATGTAATTAAGGCACATTCTATATTAAATTGGAAGTTTACTAATTCCAAGACTTTCGTACTTTGGCATGATTGCCTGGACATCCTGGATCTATAATGATGAGACGAATCATAGAAAATTCAAATGGGCATCCATTAAAGAACTTGAAGGTTCTTTCGAATGGTGAATTTTCATGTAATGCTTGTTATCAAGGAAGGTTGATTGTGAGGTCATCGCCAACAAAAGTTGGGATTGAGTCCCCCGCATTCTTGGAACGCATACATGGGGATATTTATGGACCCATTCACCCACCTAGTGGGTCGTTTAGATACTTTATGGTCCTAATAGATGTTTCGTCTAGATGGTTTCGTGTGTGCCTATTGTCATCTCACAACTTGGCATTTGCAAAATTGTTGGCATAAATAATACGATTACGAGTACAGTTTCTTGATAATCAAATTAAGTCTATTCGCCTTGATAATGCTGCAGAATTTTTATCCCAAGCATTTAATAACAATTGCTTATCGATTAAGATAAGAGTGAAACATCCTGTACCCCATGTTCACACTCAAAATGGCCTTACCGAGTCATTAATTAAACGTCTACAGTTAATAGCGAGACCATTGCTTATGAAAACTAAGTTGCCTACTTCTGTTTGGGGTCATACAATTTTGCATGTTGCAATACTTGTTCGTCTTAGACCGACAAATTATCATAAATTTTCTCTATTGCAATTGGTTTTGGATCAAGAGCCTAATATATCTCATTTGAGAATTTTTGGGTGCGGTGTATATGTTATTTTACGGAAATTTTGACTAATTTAGAAGAGTCGTCACTTAATTTTGAAAAGAAATTTAAAAACCTTTTATAAAATATCTTAAACGATCCAAAACAGAAAAATCATTTAAAATTTAAAGATTTTGAATAAGCGATTCCTATTAACGCTTTAGGAAGGTGTTAGGCACCTAAAACGTCCGCTAACTTGCGGTTATCCGAACTGTTTGAAAACATCTTTTGATTAACTTCTAAAAATTTAATTTATTGAAAAGTGATTGATTTTTTTAGAAAGGACTTTTGTAAAATAGATTTAGGCGACTTAGTAGGGATTTTAACTAAGTCTAAACGAAACTGATAAATAAATAAACACATAAAAGGAGAAAGGGAGGAGAAAATAAAGGATTTAGGCCATTGGACCCAAATCGAGACCTGTCCTAGTCTAATTGGGCTTTCGACCTACTCCACCTGTCCTAATCTAGTTTTTGAGCCTTTGGCTCGAGTCTTGTCCCACTTGTATTACATTTACAACTTGGGCTTCGAGGTTCAAATGAATAAATAAATAGACAAATAAATAAAGAAATAAGTAAACACAACAAACGAAAAACTTGACGATCTTCCAACAATGGGTTTCGACCCATCCTCTTCTTTTGTCTTCTTATATCCACACGCCATATGATCAACTCGAGATTCAATTTTTGAGGCTGACTCGAGGCGATGATGGGCCTCAATGGCCCATGAAACAAATGCAAGAAGAAATTGAGTCCGTTTTGGACTCAAAATCGCCGATACATGTAAAGAAAATGATAAGGATTAGAACCTAATGATATATAAAGAATAAAATAGATATGCAATCAATAAATTCCAAGGTAAGACCAATATCACGTACATAAAGTGAGGATTATCAAATAATGGCCAACACTAGTTACATGGCTAATAATCATATATAATCAAACCAATTCAATAATTTGCCTCTAACCAATGCTATCCACTGAGTCAGCTACCAATTTTGTACGTCATATTAAAAGTTACTTAAAATATGCAAATCTACGCATTCGGGCTTATTAAAATGATTAAAGAGGATAATGAAGAAACCCTTGTACAGACGCAAGCAAACAAGGAGAATAACGTCAATCGAAACCCAAAAGGACACACATATAACTCTCTTTCGTATTTTTAAATAACCCATGAATCCACTTTTTAAGCACGAACTCAAAGAAACATAAGGGATAGATGTAATTCACTTATAAATATAGCAATCCCAGATATTCCGAAGCTTCAAAAGTACAGATTGGGTGACACATAAGTGAAAAACCATAACAGTCCAAAATTCCATTTTTTAGTTGATATCCCGCATACAAGTGTTAAGGCACCATTTTAATATCCTCTTTTAATAATGCATATTTGAAAATTGAAAAATATAAGTCGCAATGGTTTGTGTTTTTTAAAGCCAACACCTTAAGCTTAATTCTATTAACTACTTACGTCTCGAGTAGAACCCATAAAGGAAAACATCGACCTCATAAAAGAAACACAAAATCATATTCTAGCTTATACACATAATAACGTGATATTAACATCCAAGATCAAAACACCAATTCAACATTAGATCAACAAATGACGAGAGAGCTAGAAGTACCAATCGATCGTGAAAAAGGCCCCATCTTTCGAATTCAAAACTATCACACAATATTTGAAAATGCATAACCAAAATAACTCAGGTCTTGTACAAACAGAACAAACCAAAATCATTATTTTTTTATTTTGGACACAGAACGAATCCCAAGCAGTGCAAAGAATTTTTTTTAACATAAGTAATAAACAGGTTTTGAACTCAATCGAACCATCTTCACAGAGTCTGTAATCTAGCAGTACTAATAGTATAAAGAAAGCATAACTTAAACACAGAAAGAACCCTTTCCGAAACTACAACAACTTACAGATAACATAAAATACTCATCGCAACAAGAACATAGTAACAATCAAACCTACATCCTCTGAGGCCTCTACAACGAACAAAAACAACATCACTACAATTATAATCATACGAAAGCCTCTACAACCAACCATCCGAACTGACTTCATTTTTCATCATTCAAACAGACTACATAGACTCTACAACAGACCTCACTTTCACCATTCAAACAAACAATCATTGCTACAAAGAAAAACGATGAAGAAGAAATATGCCGGTAAAATTAAATGAGGAAAGGAGTATTTACCTCTCTCGGGGCAGCAAGATGGGACTCAAAGTTTGACAGAATCTCAATTACCACCGGAGGAATTTTTCGTGACTTCTAAAGCTCCGAACAGCCATCGACTCTTCTTAAACAACAAAATTTATACTACGAAAGCTATTTTTTCCTTTCTTCAAAAGTTTCGAACCTTTCGGATTTTCCCCACTCCCTTGTTTGAGACTGCTTCTCTAGTTTTTGTTTCCCCTTCTAAAAGAAATTTTTTCTCCTCTCTTTTCTGACCCCCAAAGGGAATTTTTTTCAACCTAGCTTTTTAGAAAAATTTCTAACCCCCTCTTTTGCTCCCAAAATCCCCCTTTCTATAGAGAATCAATTAGGGTTCCCTCTTGTATCTTAAACAATGTGGGAATAAAAATAAGACGAGGGTAATTTTGGAATTATTTTTGAGAGGAAATTTAAAAATTTAGCTCTGGATAGGGTTTTTTTAGCTAATAGGTGTCCCAATTTTGGATTCACTTGAACAAATTTAAAAAATGGCTAACAATAAATGGGGAAAAGGATCTTCCCAAGAACCAACAAAAATTTGCCAAATATATACGAATTCGTATAAATTATCCTAAAATTCACAAAATTCGGACGTTGGAGGTGACACCTAACCTCGTTTATAGAAGCTTCTTAGCGTCTTATTCATACAAATCAGCGTGAAATGCGTTATAACGATGAAAAAGAGGTGGGTTGGGGTCGGGTCGGTCTTGGGTTGACGCTGGTGTTGGGTTGTCGTGGTGAAGCTGTTTGCTGATGTTGCTCGTTGAAGTTGTACGTAGCTGGTTGTACATTGTTATTTGTTTGTTGTTATAACAGTTGTGCGCGTGTTTGTTGTAGCTGATTTTTTTTTTGTTGAAAACTAGTAAAGATGGGTCGGGTCAGGTTTTGGTTTGGGCTGGTACAATTTTAAGGGACAAATGGGCTGAAATTATGGTGGACTGTTGATGGGGGGTTTTAATTGGGTATTGGGGATTTGGCCAAATTGAAATCAATTGGCCAATTGCATCGCAATTGTGGTCACTTTGATTTCAATTATGGCCAAATCTAATAGATTGGCTAAATTAAATCAAAATTCGAAATGAATTAATATCTCATTTAATATTGAGTTTCTCGATTTTAATAAAATCAAACAAATATATCCAAATAAATTATTTTGATTTTATTTAAATCAAGATTTCAATCTTTTGAATTTATTTCCAAGATAAGCCTTGATTAAAATCCGATATTTCGTAAAAATAGATATTTAAGTAGCAACATTATAAAATTTCGTATAACTGACTACGATAAGATATAATCGCTACTTAAAATGACAAATTTATCCAAATACATATTTTGAAAATCTTTTTATTCAGATGAAATAAATGTTTCAATTTTAATAAGAATCGAAGAAGCTCGGGATTAAATTTAGTCGTGGAGGGAAAAAATTAGGTGTCAACAACTGCCCCTTCTTTTGGGTAGGGTGGATGCAAGTAACCCTGGGCAAAGGGAGGCTGACGTTTCTAATTTTTGTCTGATAACAAATTTGAGTCTAAAAGACGTTGTCTTTCTCACGAGTTTCATGGAGTTATGGTCAGACCTCGGTATCAGGTTTCCTACATATCTCAGGTTTCATGAGAATTCAGGGCACTTGTAGTTCGTAAAGCTTGATTTAAAGCACGATTTTTGAAAAAATAAATTCCCAAGCTATATCGGTTTTGAAGTTTTTAATAAAACCTAAAAGATGGAGAATAGAGGGATTTGGGAAGAGGTTGGAATGCAGTCGAGTTTTCTACATAGATCCCAGCCTACATATCCCTAAGACTCAGGGAATCAAACTGCATGTAGTTTGACTCAATAGGTAGAAAAGACAGTCTTTTATTTCAGACTATATTTGGCTCGAAATAAGTGACAAGTTGATCGAGTTGTGGAAAAGAGGCTTGTAAACTATTAACCATGAATGTGGGATCCTTCACATCCATAGGCAAGAACTTACCTGGACATAATTTCCAAAACTCTAGGTGTCCTATCACTTGAATTTAAAAGAAAGAGAAGGTTACCCTTAGTATGAGTTTAGAAATATCCCAAAGGCAAAGCTAAAACCAGACTATCCCAAAATACCCATATGCCTTCTAATAAGGGTGTGGTTGGATGGTGGTAGTGATCATCCTTTATCTCGCATCCAGAGAGTTTGACGTCCCTCTCTAGACTATGTCCCGTTTTGCTGCTAAGAAAGAGTTCCACATTATGTTGCATCCCATTTGAAGTCGTCCTAACCTGTGGTTTTGATTTGAGATTTTCATCCTCTCGGATACTCTTGTCAATGCTTCAAAAAAAGTATTAGTGATAAACATAATTCACGAAAGAGGTATATAGTCTTTACCATATCTCCGCGTGAGTTGTCGCTTGAAAGCGAAGTCATTTCTTTCATATACCTATTTGGAAGGAAAATAAATTACAACAACATAAACAACAACCTTCTTGGTTGTTTCATAATTATCTCATTTGTCGGTTGAATATGTTTTCAAAGTGGGGTGTCTCTCTTGGATACCGACGACACTTTATGCAGAACGGTCCTTGCAACCGTGTAATCTTGTGCTGATGTGGTAACCTTTTTGGTCACATATAATTCTAGTTGTATGTGTCATGATAATTCTTTGGATATGATCTCAGGTAGTCTTGCGCATCTTTTGTATCGATACGACCTATAGATTTCCTTTAATTGTCAATCTTTGGATAATCTTGCACATCATTTGATATTGGATACGAGGTGACTTATAGATATCTTTTAAATTGCTAGCTTTTAGGTGATCCTGCACATTATTCAACCTTGGATAAGAGATGACTTACAGATATCCCTCTAATCGCTAGCTCTTCGGTATTCCTGCACATCATCCAACCTTGGATACAATATGGCTTACAGATATGTCTCAAATTGCTAGTCTTTGGGTAATCCTGCACATAATTGATCTTGGATATGACGCACTTTATAGAGAACCCTTGGACATTATCAATTAGATAATCTTACATATTCTCCGATAAGGATTTAGTTGCGACTTACGGATAACCTTCGGACTCTCAATTTTTGGGTAACCTTGCACACTATCCGGTTAGGATATTGTTGCGGCTTACGAATGAACTACAGGCTATCAACTCATAGGTAATCTTGCACACTATCTTATTTAAAATAATATGACTTATAGATGACCCTCAGATTGTCAATTTCTAGGAAGTCTCATATGTCATTCGCTTTTAGATGACGACTTAAAGACGTCCTTTAGAATCATGTGCTTTTGATGTATTCATATAATGATTTATTAAATGCTGATGATATCCTCGACGCCTGCGTTTGTGTCTCGCATGTCAACAGATATTGAATGGTTATGATATCCTCGACGCCAGCGTTTATGTCTCGCGTGTCAACAGATATTGAATGATAATGATATCCTCGACGCCAGTGTTTGTGTCTCGCGTGTTGACGGATATTGAATGGCCCTCTTGGCAATGGAATGAATGGCCCTCTTGGCAATGATATAAATGACCCTCTCAGCAATGGCATGAATGACCCTCTCGGCAATGACATGAATGACCCTCTTGGCAATGGCATAAAATGACCCTCTTGGCAAAGATATGAAATGGCCCTCTTGGCAATGGCATGAAATGGCCCTCTTGGCAATGGCATGAAATGACCCTCTTAGCAATGATATGAAATGGCCCTTTTGGCATTGATATGAAATGGCCCTCTTGGCAATGGCATGAAATGGCCTTCTCGGCAATGATATGAAATGGCCCTCTCGGCAATGATATGAATGACCCTCTTGGCAATGATATGAAATGACCCTCTTGGCGATGATATGAATGGCCCTCTTGGAAATGATATAAAATATCCCTCTTGTCAATGACATGAAATGGCCCTCTCGGAAATGATATGAAATGGCCCTCTTGACGATGATACGAATGGCCCTCTTGGCAATGATATGAAGTGGCCCTCTCGGGGATGATATGAATGGCCCTCTTGGCAATGATATGAAATGGCCCTCTTGGCAATGATATGAAATGACCCTCTTGGCAGTGATATACAATAGTTTTTTCGATCATTTAAAAATAGTTTCACTTGAGTTCGTTTGTCTGCGTCTTACTTTCTACGTGTACCTGTACTCAAGGTAGATAATTAGTAGACACAATGTCGCTCTCATTGGCAACCAAAATTAAGCTTTATGATAGTTTAATGACAAATACTGAGCATTATAATTTGAATGGCTTATTCTGCTATTAATCTGCTTTCTTTAGGAAATGGTTAAATAGAAAATCCACAGGATGCAAGTAAATAGGGGCAAAACCCTTGTTTGGGGATTACTCAAATACCGTTCTTAAGCATTATATGCTCTGGTATGGCTCCTAACTTTCTTGGGGATTTTTAAAAGAGACTCTCATTTTTATGTATTGATCCCAACATCCACAGAAAAATAATTAGTTTTGAGTGAAACTACTCCGTGTTGACCTTCTTCGATCCTTGATTTGCTCCTCGCCATCTTTCAGGTAGTCCGTCATGTTGGGACTTTCACCCCTGACTCTCCGTCCCAGTTGATGTCTAGGCAAGTACAAAATAAAAGATTTGAATAGATTTCTGAAAGTAATCTTAATTTTAGAAGATAGTTTCGAAAGTTTCGGTAAAAACTTTTAGAAAATCTCTTCCCATTATGTCATGTACTAGCTCAACAAACGTTTTTCTCTTGATTTTGACTATATTCCAACGTTTGATAGAGGAATCATCGTTGAGGCTTCCTATCAAAAGTTCTATCATAGCCTAAAATTGAGTCCACCTAGACTTTGTCGCAGCTGGCGACTTCAAAAGTTTGACTTTGACCTCTGGTGCTGGAGAATTTAAAATATATTCCAGTGTCTGGTGGAAATTTTGAGGCCTTTCTTAAAATTTCTTCCTCAGTTTAAAGTTGTTTGAGATGATATCAACTCGAGAGGATCCGAAGTCTTTGACGGTCCTCGCTCTCTTTGTTGCATGATGATCTTCATCATTGCAAATTTTTGAGATTTCTTCTTGAAAATTCTTCCCCAATTTCGATTTCCTAGGGTTATATGACCGAGTCGTTGGGGCGCCTACGTATCCCGTTGAAGCAGGAATCAGGTTAAACGTAGTTCAGGGCTATGCTAAGGATATATAAAAAAATCTAATCGATTGATCGAAGATGACATAGGCCGCCTACGTATTCCTTTCTTGGGAATTCAGGTCATTACGTAGTTCATACATAAAAGAAAAGGATAAATTTTCCTAAGGGGTTGACCGAAGCCGACATAGGCCGCCTACGTATCCCTTTCTTGGGAATTCAGATCAAACATAGTTCGTACATAAAAGGAAAGGGATTCTAGGCAATTACACATCATAAAACAGATGATATCATAAAGACGATTATAAATAAGTCAAGGAAACAAAAACTAAAATATCTTTCAAACACAGTATCTCTTTACCGCATCAGAATTGATTGGTTTGGTCCACTCTTGACAATCCATCTCAAGTAGGATTAGAGCTCCTCCAGGTTAGGCTTCTTTCGATTTTCAAATTCCTCTATATCTTTCACTAACTGCTCCTCATCACCTTCTCTCTGTTCATTATCATTCGCTCCACGTTGTTCATCTAACCATTTTATGACATGACATTGGCAAGTTTTTAAATTATTGGTACCAAAATAAACCATATTAGATGATAACAAGATAATAAAAGATAATGATATAATCATATTTTAAAACAACGTCTTAAATAAAAGGAGGCTTTTTCACTGAAATTTGTGAAATTACACAAACTATGGCTCATGATCCGCATAAATATGGGCTCATGCCTTTTTGAAAGTTGTAAAACACAAATAGAAATTTGAGACAAAAGGATGGATCACGGGGCCTCCTCCGGATCATCACCGATTTTTAAAACTACTAGTAATTTCCCTTTCATCTACCACGATGGGAGACGAGTTATAAGCGAAGTGGAGGTCCAATTCAATAATGTTTCCTCTAATTAATCTTCCATGATCCCGATTGTCTTGAAAAATTCTTTCCTTACATTTTCCTTATTCCATCCTCGAGACCATTGCTTACATGTTTGAAAAATGATTGGTAGAGTCTAGTTTTACTACTAGTCATTTTTCTTTTCTTGTAACAAAGCTATGGTCAAGAAGGAGATCTCTTATTCATTTTGATCTGGTGAAGTAGGGTCATTTTGTGCCAACACAAAGTAGTTTCTATTATCTACAAAGTAAAAACAACTCAAAGATTGACGTGTTAGATTTCGTTAGTAATAAGCAAAGCAAGATGATAATGTAGGAAGTAAACATGTAGAGTTGTTTCTCATCTCATGTGAATTGATCCATGAAGTAATGATGATTCGAGAATTTCAATGAACAGTATTTTGCTCAATGATATGGATAGGTGGAATTCATCAGGAAGGCTCAACTTTTCTACTTTCCGACCTTATTACTTCTTTCAAAAAAAAGTGAAGGACCACAGATCTTTTAAAGACATGGGTCGGGCCGAAAGGCTGGCTACGTATCTCACGGGGGAGAAATCAAGCCCTACGTAGTTCGAAACTATTATGACATTTTATGATTCTAAAGTCAACTTTCCTAAAATAGTAGCAATCATTTTGGAAGTTTTAAGAATGACTACGGACTTTTCTGAGAACCTTGGTAGACTTGGAGTACATTTGGTCGGACTTTTGTATAGTGGGGTATATTTCTGCCTAGAGATGTTCTATGAAAAATGGGATTGGATCAATTCGCCTTTGATTTGAATCAACATAACACTTATAAGCACGTAAACAGTGATATTACACAAGTATATTGAAATAAACGTGCATCCTAATTGGGTGACCCTTTTGAGCCAACGGTTTAGGCCTAACGAATTTTGAAGAAAATATACGCCTTTTTAAAGCCAATTCATTATCCCCCTAAAACCTTCATAGATATACATAAATGGCATAAATGCCTACAAAAGCTGCACAAAAGGGAAACAATCTTTAGGGAAAGGGAAAATAACATGAGAAGAAGAGTAATGTCCCGCGCAGGGGATAGTAAATACTAGTTCCTGAATGCTTATTCTATCAACCTTCACCCTCTTAGCTTTGTCCACTCCTCGTTATTGGCGACATTCGTTAATGATCAAGCGATTGCCGTATAACTGTGCCATAGATGCCATGCAACTGTCCAAATCGATCAATTTCTTGCTTGACTTGTTTCAATTCCTTCATCAATCGGTGTACGACTGAGGCATCCTTATACAAAAGTAAGTAAAACAAGTCTTCTCCCGAACCCCCAAAGGATAATGGATTGGATTAAACAAACATATATTTCTTCAACACATAAATATGATTTTTCTATAATTGACTTGGGGTCAATAGACGCAGGGCAAGTTTTCTTATGGGCCTAATACCTCCCTCAAGTATTGGGTCATCCTAGGCTCGGTCATCCTAGGCTCATGCCTAAAATAGGGTTTTGGTTTTGCTCTATCCTAAGTGTCTAGAGTGGGTTTGAACACAGGTTCCCAAGCGAATGAATTGGGTTTGAAAATACGAACAGCCATCAGACGACTCACGTGCTAATAAACCATCGTATTTCCAACACTTTATTTGGAATTGAACAACAGGAGCCAGGACATCCACGAAACCCCCAAAATAGTTTATAGAATAATGTAGGAATATTCTATGAGGTACAATAATTAAATACCACAAAATCGAAACATATAAACACATAAACAGTTAATCAAAAGACTAAATTAAACATTTGGTTAGAACCTAGCTAAATATCTCCAGCAGAGTCGCCATTTCTGTTTTGCGGAAATTTTGACTAATTTAGAAGAGTCGCCACTTAATTTTGAAAAAGAATTAAAAAACCTTTTATAAAATATTTTAAACGATCCTAAATAGAAAAATCGTTTAAAATTTAAAGATTCTGAGTAAGCGATTCCTATTAACGCTTTAGGAAGGTGTTAGGCACCTAAAACGCCCGCTAACTTGCGGTTATCCGGATTGTTTGAAAACATCTTTTGATTAACTTCTAAAAATTTAATTTATTGAAAAGTGATTGATATTTTTTAGAAAGGACATTTGTAAAATAGATTTAGGTGACTTAGTAAGGATTTTAACTAAGTCTAAATGAAACTGATAAATAAATAAACACATAAAGGAGAAAGGGAGGAGAAAATAAAGGATTTAGGCCATTGGACACAAATCGAGACCTGTCCTAGTCTAATTGGGCTTTCGACCCACTCCACATGTCCTAATCTAGTTTTCGAGTCTTTGGCTCGAGTCTTGCCCCACCTGTATTATATTTACAACTTTGGCTTCGAGACCCAAATGAATAAATAAATAGACAAATAAATAAAGGAACAAGTAAACACAACAAACGAAAAACTTGACGATCTTCCAACAATGGGTTTCGACCCATCCTCTTCTTTTGTCTTCTTATATCCATACGCCATATGATCAACTCGGGATTCAATTTTTTAGGCTGACTAGAGGCGATGATGGGCCTCAATGGCCCATGAAACAAATGCAAGAAAAAATTGAGTCTGTTTTGGACTCAAAATCGCCGATACATGTAAAGAAAATGATAAGGATTAGAACCTAATGATATATAAAGAATAAAATAGATATGTACTCAATAAATTCCAAGGTAAGACCATTGTCACGTACATAAAGTGAGGTTTATCAAATAATGGACAACACTAGTTATATGGCTAATAATCATATATAATCAAACCAATTCAATAATTTGCCTCTAACCAATGCTATCCACTGAGTCAGCTACCAATTTTGTACATCATATTAAAAGTTACTCAAAATATGCAAATCTACGCATTCGGGCTTATTAAAATAATTAAAGAGGATAATGAAGAAACCCTTGTACAAACGTAAGCAAACAAGGAGAATAACGACACTCGAAACCCAAAAGGGCACACATATAACTCTCTTTCGTATTTTTGAATAACCCATGAATCCATTTTTTAAGCACGAACTCAAAGAAACATAAGGGATAGATGTAATTCACTTATAAAGATAGCAATCCCAGATATTCCGAAGCTTCGGAAATACAGATTGGGTGGCACATAAGTGACAAAACATAACAGTCCAAGATTCCATCTTTTTGTTGATATCCCGCATAAAAGTGTTAAGGCACCATTTTAATATCCCCTTTTAATAATGCATATTTGGAAATTGAAAGATATAAGTCGCACAGGTTTGTGTTTTTTAAAGCCAACACCTTAAGCTTAATTCTATTAACTACTTACGTCTCGAGTAGAACCCATAAAGGAAAACATCTACCTCATAAAAGAAAAACAAAATCATATTCCATCTTATACACATAATAACGTGATATTCACATCCAAGATCAAAACACCAATTCAACATTAGATCAACAAATGACGAGAGATCTAGAAGTACCACTCGATCGTGATAAAAGGCCCCGTCTTTCGAATTCAAAACTATCATACAATATTTGAAAATGTATAACCAAAATAACTCAGGTCTTGTATAAATAGAACAAACCAAAATCATTATTATTTTATTTTGGACACAGAACGAATCCCAAGCAGTGCAAATAAATTTCTTGAACATAAGTAATAAATTGGTTTTGAACTCAATCGAACCATCTTCACAGAGTCTGTAATCTAGCAGTACTAACAGTATAAAGAAAGCATAACTTAAACACAGAAAGAACCCTTTTCGAAACTACAACAGCTTACAGATAACATAAAATACTCATCGCAATAAGAACATGGTAACAATCAAACCTACGTCCTCTGAGGCCTCTACAACGAACAAACACAACATCACTACAATTATAATTATACGACAGCCTCTACAACCAACCATCCAAACCGACTTCATTTTTCATCGTTCAAACAGACTACATAGACTCTACAACAGACCTTACTTTCACCATTCAAACAAACAATCATTCCTATAAAGAAAAAGGGTGAAGAAGAAATATACCGATAAAATTAAACGAGGAAAGGGGTATTTACCTCTTTCGGGGCAGCAAGACGGGACTCGAAGTTTGACAGAATCTCAATTACCACCGGAGGAATTTTTCATGACTTCTAAAGCTCTGAACAGCCGCCGACTCTTCTTAAACAACAGAATTTATACTACGAAATCTATTTTTTCCTTTCTTTGAAAGTTTCGAACCTTTCGGATTTTTCCCCACTCCCTTGTTTGAGACTGTTTCTCTAGTTTTTGTTTCCTCCTCTAAAAGAAATTTTTTCTCCTCTTTTTTCTGACCCACAAAGGGAATTTTTTTCAACCTAGCTTTTTAAATTTTTCCTAACCCCCTCTTTTGCTCCCAAAACCCCCCTTTTATAGAGAATCAATTAGGGTTCCCTCTTGTGTTTTGAACGATGTGGGAATCAAGATAAGACGAGGGTAATTTTGGAATTATTTTTGAGAGAAAATTCAAAAATTGAACTCTGGATAGGGTTTTTTAGCTAACAGGTGTCCCAATTTTGGATTCACTTGAACAAATTTCAAAAATGGCTAACAATAAATGGGGGAAAAGGATCTTCTCAAGAACCAACAAAAATTTGCCAAATAGGTACGAATTCGTACAAGTTATCCCGAAATTCACAGAATTTGGACGTTGGAGGTGACACCTAACCTCATTTCTAGAAGCATCTTAGCGTCTTGTTCGTACAAATCAGTGTGAAACGCATGATAACGATGAAAAAGAGGCGGGTTGGGGTCGGGTCGGTCTTGGGTCGACACTGGTGTCGGGTTATCGTGGTGAAGCTATTTGCTGATGTTGCTCTTTGAAGTTGTATGTAGCTTTTGTTGTAGATGGTTGTACGTTGTTGTTTGTTTGTTGTTATAATAGTTGTGTGCGTGTTTGTTGTTGTTGATTTTTTTTTGTTGAAAACTGATAAAGATGGGCCGGGTCAGGTTTTGGTTTGGGCTGGTACAATTTTAAGGGACAAATGGGCTGAAATTATGATGGACTGTTGATGGGGGGTTTTAATTGGGTATTGGGGATTTGGTCAAATTGAAATCAATTGGCCAATTGCATCGCAATTGTGGTCACTTTGATTTCAATTATGGCCAAATCTAATAGATTGGCTAAATTAAATCAAAATTCAAAATGAATTAATATCTCATTTAATCTTGAGTTTCTCGATTTTAATAAAATCAAACAAATTTATATCCAAATAAATTATTTTGATTATATTTAAATCAAGATTTCAATCTTTTGAATTTATTTTCAAAATAAGTCTTGATTAAAATCTGATATTTTGTAAAAATAGATATTTAAGTAGCAACATTATAAAATTTCGTATAACTGACTACGATAATATATAATCGCTACTTAAAATGACAAATTTATTCAAATACATATTTTGAAAATCTTTTTATTCAGATGAAATAAATGTTTCAATTTTAATAAAAATCAAAGAAACTCGGGATTAAATTTAGTTGTGGAGGACAAAAATTAGGTGTCAACATATGTGCCTATAGCACCACCAAACCGCACCAAGATGGGCCCCCAAAGAAGGTTAGAAATTTATGATGGGTTTGAATCACCCTCCATTATTCTCTATCTTGAACTATTAACGAGAGATATGTTCACTGCTAGATTTGCAGATTGTCGGTTTGATGAGATAGTTTTTCTAAAATTAGGGGAAGAAGATAGTGACATCAAAAGAGAAATTTTGTGGAAAAATCTATCACTATCTCATCTTGATCCACGTGCTTCTATTTGTGAGCAAGAAGTATAAAAGGTTATTCATCTTTAGAAAATTACAAATCAAATGCTAGACACATTTACAAATTTAAAAAGGATCACTGAATCACATATTCCTGCAGAGAATGTCCCAATTCGAATTTATGTCCCTAAAGGACCATTCACTTGTGTCATAGCTAATGAATCTAAAACACGTTTGAAACGTGGTAGACCACTAGGTTCTAAGAATCAAAATCCTAGAAAAAGAAAAAGAAATGGTCACGATGATACTACGAAAGATCCTCATATGGAAGTTCAAGATTTGAGCAATGTTGATATCCCTGAAGGAATCAATGAGCCTGAGACTTAAGAAAATGAGGAACTATCCATAAATTCAAGTGATGTTGAAACTAATTTGAATTGATCTGAAATAGTAGTGGATTATGTCTTTGCATATAATGTTGCAATAAAAATCATGCAAGATAGTGAGGATCTTGAACCTCAATCTGTCACAGAATATCGACAAAGAAATGACTGGCCAAAATAGCAAGAAAAAATTCAATCTAAATTAAATTCACTTGCTAAACGTGAAATTTTTGGATCTATAACTCAAACGCCAAATGGTGTTAAGCCCGTTGGCTATAAATGGGTCTTTATGTGAAAAAGAAATGAGAAAAATAAAATACAAAGGTATAAGGTGCGCCTTGTTGCACAAGGATTTTCATAACGGCCTGGTGTCGATTATGACGAGACATATTCACCAGTTATGGACACAATAACATTGTGTTATCTTATTAGTTTCACTGTCCATGAGAGACTTGAAATGCATTTGATGGATGTGGTAACAGCCTATCTATATGGATCATTTGATAATGAGATATACATGAAAATTCTCGAAGGGTTTAAAATGCCAGAAGCATATAGTTCAAAACCTCGAAAAATGTATTCCATTAGATTGAAAAGATCATTGTATGGTTTGAAGCAATCAGGACGCATGTGGTATAACCGTCTTAGTGAATATTTATCTAAGAAAGGTTATACGAATGATGAAATTTGCTCATGTGTTTTTATAAAGAAAACAACATCAGAGTTTGTTATACTTGTTGTCTATGTCGATGACATAAACCTTATTGGAACTCCAATCGAGCTTTAAAATGAAATTGATTACCTAAAGAAAGAATTTGAGATGAAAAATCTCGAAAAGACAAAATTATGCCTTGGTTTGCAAATTGAGCATTTGACAAACAATATCTTTGTCCATCAATCTGCCTACACAGAAAAGGTGTTGAAAAGATTCTATATCGATGGAGCACGTCCATTAAGTACTCCAATGGTTGTTCGATCACTTGATTTGAATAAGGATCCATTCCGACCTCAAGAAAAGAATGAGGAACTCATTGATCCTGAAGTACCATATCTTAGTGCAATTGGTGCACTAATGTATCTTGCAAATACTACAAGGCCTGATATAACCTTTTCAATTAATTTTTTAGCAAGGTATAGTTTTGCTCCTACTAAGAGACATTGGAATGGGATCAAATACATATTACGGTATCTAAAAGGAACTACCGATATGAGCTTATTTTATTCTAAAGATTGCAATCCTGATCCTGTTGGTTATGCTGATGCTGGGTACTTATCCAACCCGCATAAAGCTCGGTCTCAAACAGGCTATGTGTTCATATATGGAGGTACTGCCATATCTTGGAGACCTACAAAGCAGACTATCGTAGCCATCTCATAAACTATACTGAGATTATAGCTATTCATGAAGCAAGTCGAGAATGTGTGTGGTTGAGATTCATAATACATCTCATTCGAGAAAAATGTGGCTTGAAATGTGACAAAGTACCCATGACTTTATATAAAGATAATGCAGCATGCATAGCACAACTTAAGGGAGGATTCATAAAAAGAGATAGAACGAAGCACATTTCGCCAAAGCTTTTCTATACACATGAGCTCCAAAAGAATGGTGATATTAACGTGCAACAGATTCGTTCAAGTGACAATATGACTGATTTATTCATCAAGCCTCTTCCAACTGCAACTTTCAAGAAGATGGTGCACAAGATCGGGATACAAAGGATGTTATCATTAGGGGGAGTTAATACGCATTGTACTCTTTTTTTCCTTACGAGGTTTTGTCCCACTAGGTTTTTCTTGTAAGGTTTTTAATGAGACAACAAATATGTGTATTATCTATCAATTAGACATTCAAGGAGGAGTGTTATAAATGTATCATTTATAGTGAATGTCTACTTTACCATATATAGTGAATACTTACTTTACCATATATTGTATATGTCTATTTATGAAAAAATTACAAACCTCAAGGTTAGTTTTCCTCTATAAATAAAGGATTTTCTTTCATTGTAATTCATCCCTCAAGAGAAATAACAATTACTCTCTTTACTATTCTTCTTTATTCTTTGTTAGTTTATAACAATTTAAGATATAAGAGATTTTATGTATTATGCCTCTTAAGTTTGTGTTTTATACTAAACATCAGCTAATAGGAAAAATATGATAAAATTATTATATTAATTATTATTTTTTTAGTAGATATATCATGTCAAAATGTGACAAGTAAATTTGAATGGATAAAGTATGTGACAAGTTTGATTTCACAAATTCAAGAAATTAAAAAAAAGTTTGAAGTTATGGTTTAAAATATTTATTAACTATTTATGTTTGAAAATTAATATATTTTAATAAAAAGTTATAAAATTAAATTATTTTCAATTATAAAATGTGACATTAAAAAGGAAAGGGTGTGAATAAATAATACAGGAGTGGTGTATGTGACAAATTTTCATATCTCCTTGTATATGTCTTCACACTTCCTCAAAAGGCATAATCTTCCAACTTTCTCGCATTTTCTTGCTTAAAAAAATGGCAATTTCTTTAGCTGCTGCCGGAGCCGCTACCGGTGCCGGAGCTTTGGCTTCTTCTTCTAGCTCTTCTTCCACCAAGTTTTCCTACTTGTCTTCCTTGCAATTTCCCAGAGAGATTCGCCGTTTTCGAATTGGAAACTATGGGTTGAAATCCAAGAAAGGGTCTTCACGTCTTTTTCCTCTGGTATTTCACTTCTTGTGTACCTAATTACAAAAGGCTGTTTTCTTTTTGCCTTCTTAGATTATTTTCGTTAATTTTTCTTTGATTATCTTGTTAAAAATTGAAAGGGATAGATAGCTTGTAGAGATTAATTACTTAGGATTTTGAGTATTAAGATGGATTTACTTAATTGTATCATATGCTACATTTACCCTTTCCAAGGGCTAGTTAATATTTACAACAACAAAAAAATACCTAGTATAGTCCCACCAAGTGGAGTGTGGGGAGGGTAAAGTGTGCGTAGACCTTACCCCTACTCAGAGGTGGAGAGGTTGTTTCTGGTAGTCGCTCAGTTCAAGAAAAAACATAATGGAAGTACACAAAAGAACAGATATTAACAAAAATAACATATAGCAAGAAAACAATACTACAACAAAATAATATGATATTCAATTGCTAGTTAATATTGAATGTATAATTTAAGTGTAATTATCGGTTTGTATAAGAGTCAAGGGACTAAATATATCTGTTGTTGGGAAATCTTAGTAGCTCAGTTGGTTGACTATGGAATTTTCACTTTGTGGGTGAGTATTCGATTCTGCACCTTGTAATCTCCTCCCTCATTTCCCCTTCCTCTACCCCCAATTTGAAAGAAAGAAACAACGTATCTGTCGTTGCCCTTTTGCAGTTTCGTTTATCTGTTTCTCTGGTTGAACTTTTGGGTGGGAGTGGGGGTTGAAGAGTTATAGGTTGGTGAAGAACAGAAGAGGGTGAAATTAATAGTTTTACTAAAGATGTGACTGGATGTTTATTTTTCTATTTGAATTCTTATTTGCAATTCACTTTGTAGTCTAAAGCTCTTTTCTAAATTCTCATAGAGGTGGACTATTTAAGCACTTAACATCGATCAGTTAGATTAAGAAATCAAGATTATGTTTTACTGGAATTTGGGTACAAGCTGTGAGGATCCCTGCAGCAAGATGTTGCAGACATGCTTACCTTGTCTATTTTGTTATTCAGCTCAGGCCAGTGATTTTTTAGTTACTTTAGAGTAACAAATAGACTAAACCTGGCATGAGCTCAAAAAATTCTCTCAATGTGAAGTTCTGTGTATGCTGAATGTCGTGAAAACCAAGTCATCTTCTGTATCATCAAATATTGCAGCTCAGGGAAGCTGTCTCTTAAATTCTCAATGAATCTGACTCCTGGGAAGAGTGTTTATTTGAGACATATCCCCTGAGCATTTAACGGGCATTGAAGTGTGCTTTCTGTCAGTGTCTCCTCCTAACATGACATGTTTTGCCTGTGGATGTTACACTAGCTTGGAAACACTGAAATGAGCATAACCGTCACTTCTGCTTCTTGAGAAGTCTTCAGAAGTTAAGATATAGTAATTTTTAATTCATTTGCTACGTTTTGATGCAAGGTCATTGTTCATCATAGCAATATGCTCTTGGAGGACTTCAGTTTCCAAAAGAAAAAGAAAAAAAAGCTCTAGGAGGACTTTAGATTTCTGCTTTTCTATTTATTCATTGCCTTCTTGTTGAATGACTCATTTTCTCTGTTACAACTAAATGTGTACTAGTTTAGCAATGTGATCAGTTTGAGCTGCTGAATTATGTTATCATGATTAGATCAAGTTTCTAATTTTTTCCTCACTGTCATCATAATCTCAAATTTGCTGACCTGCCCGTTATGTGCTCTTCGGAAATATTGCATTGTAAGATTTTTGCTTTTGAAAAAAATGGCTGGTAATTGCTTTACGTTGATTGAATTGTATCTGTTAATTAGGTTGAAGCAAAGAAGCAAACGTTTTCTTCCTTTGAAGATTTGTTGGAGAACTCCGAAAAACCATTATTGGTTGACTTCTATGCTACCTGGTACGCTGATCTCCTTGATTTAGTTTTATTCTCCTTGGAAGCAGCCTTCAACCTTTCTTTACATCAAGAGGAGAACATGAATGCTTACAGTATTGATAAGTGGATATGGCATGTGGAGTCAAAAGCCTGGCTAGGCTACCATTTTATTGACATAATAATGAGAGGATTTCCAAATTATTTATATTTCTCAATAATATGATGTACATCCAAATCATGTAAGAATTAATCTAAACTCTGGATTGTAGGTGTGGTCCTTGCCAGTTCATGGTTCCTATTCTAAACGAAGTTGGTGAATCGATGAAAGATAAAATTCAAGTGGTGAAAATTGATACAGAGAAGTACCCAGTTATTGCAGATAAGTACAAAATACAGGCACTGCCAACCTTCATATTGTTCAAAGATGGAAACGTCTGTGATCGCTTTGTAAGTGGAATAGACCTTGTTATGCTACTTGTATTCGTGTTGTTTTTTCGATAGTATTCATGTCAAAGCTTCGAGAGCATCTTTTTGAATGACTTCGGTAGTAACTAGTAGGGAAAAGCTTTTAAATTTACCAAGTAGATAGCTTTCCTCTTTCCAACAAGTTTTTATTACTTGTGAGCATATTCTGCCTCTTTCCCTCATCGCACTCGTACACCCAAAGCCCCAAAAAAGTAGAAAAAAGAAATGATGTAGTAGCTGATTGAAACCACCCAAGAAACAGAAAACTGCACCAGGGTAGGGACCTTTTGAAAGAGCATATCGCTTTTAAGATTTTATTGAGTGAGAAAAATACTAGTGAGGCACATCAGAAACAAAACATGAGCGTTTAGTGGATATTCTTTTTCCTGCAATTTTCTACTTGATATGGTATTTAGCTCAAGTGTATCTTGTGTATGTGACTGCTTTGATGTCGCGTTTCAGGAGGGCGCACTCAATGCTCCTCAATTGATGCAACGCATAGAATCTGCACTGGAAGTTAAGCAGTAGTCTTGGCGTTATGCCTTTCTAATGCTCGGATCCTTCTTTCGAAGTCATTCATGATTAAATTTCAAAGATCGTATGCTGTAGAACATCTCTGGAAGCCTTTCAGTTTCTCACTCCACTGTATTTGCAAAGAAAAATGATTAATTCATTTGGCCTAACTGCTGCATTTTTTTCTCCCATTAAATATGTTTGACTTTAAATTTTTCACAGAATTGCAAACTTTGATCAACTGATGTCAATGTATTAAGCATTCACCAAATTTCCTTCTTTTAGAACTGAGCATGCACTGCTTCTTTTCAGGCACTGGTGTAGTTTTTGCTTTCCAGTGTTACAAGTATTATGGATATTAGAAGAATCTTATAGTTATCGTTGTCCTAGTGGCTAGTGCTCAATTTTTATAGATGATTTCCGACTGAGGATCATGACATTGCGGTTGAATGATGCTAGCTGATTTAGATTTTTTATTCACTCATCCAGACCCGACTCAAATAAAAGAAACATCATCCCCTCTTATTCAAATCCATTTTATGACACAGGAAAATAGGGAGAGTTTTTTTTCATCCGGAAAAGGCTCAAAAATATCCTTGAACTATCTGAAATAGCTCAAAAATGTCCCTCGTTAGATTTTTGGCTCAAAAATACCCCTCCGTTAAATATTTGGCTCAAAAATACCCCTTCCTCTAACGGAATTCGGAAAAGGATCAAAAATATCCTTGAACTATCTGAAATGAGTCAAAAATACCACTCTGTTAAATATTTGGCTCAAAAATACCCTTTCCCTTAACGAAATTAAATTAGGAAAAAGGTATAAATATACCCTCCGTCATACTTTGGGTATAAATATACTCTTATTGTTAATGAAAATGTACAAATATACCCTTACGACTAACGGCGGGACACGTGTCACGATCGTGTTCCTCCATTAGTGATAAGAGTATATTTGTACCATTTATCAAAGTTTGAGGGTATATTTGTACCTTTTCCATTTTTATAATTTACTTTCTCCATTCCATATTCGGATCATTTTATTAAAAATAATTATTTTATATTAATTGTCCATTATATTAAATCAAAAAAAGCATTGATTAAATTATAAGTCATTTATGTATTAAAAAATTAATAATATTTAATAAAAATTTAATTATATATTTTTATTTTTTAATAAATAAATAAATATATATGTATATATATATATAATTTTACAAAGATTAATTAATTTGATAAATTAATAATAGTAATAACTAACTATTCTTTGATGACAATATTTTCACTTCAAACATGAGTCTGTTTTTGTAAAATGGGACGAATAGAGTACTCTTGTAAGGGCATGAAAAAAATAAACATGAATATTAATGGATCGAATTGAGTAATCTTTGTGTGGTTTAATTATATTAATAGATCGAATTGAGTAATCTTTGTGCGGTTTAATCTATAAAGATATTAAATGATAATTAAACCACACAAAGATTACTCAATTCGATCCATTAATTTATCATGTTTATTTTTTTCATGCCCTTACAAGTGTACTCTATTCGTCCCATTTTACAAAAACAGACTCATGTTTGAAGTGAAAATATTGTCATCAAAGAATAGTTAGTTATTACTATTATTAATTTATCGAATTAATTAATCTTTGTAAAATTATATATATATATACATATCTATATCTATCTATCTATCTATCTATCTATCTATCTATCTATCTATCTATCTATCTATCTATCTATCTATCTATATATATATATATATATATATATATATATATATATATATATATATATTAAAAAGTAAAAATATATAATTTATTTTTAATTAAATATTATTATTTTTTAATACATAAATGACTTATAATAATTAATTAGAGATAATACAGTAAAATCATGAAGCAAGTAGCTGATGAAGCAGGCAGGAGTAGCAGGCTTGCTGACGGAGAGTTGCCTGCTTCCGTGGCCTTTCCCTCTTAAAAATTTCTTGAAAACTTTAGAAACAAATGTGAAGACTTTCAGAATGAATTAACTAAAAGGATAATATAATTTAAATTTAATCAATGCTTTTTTGATTTAGTATAATGGACAATTAATATAAAATAATTATTTTAATTAAAATGATCAACTAATATGGAACGGAGAAAGTAAATTATAAAAATGAAAAAGGTATAAATATACCCTCGAACTTTGATAAATAGTACAAATATACTCTTATCACTAATGGAGGAACACGATCGTGACACGTGTCCCGCCGTTAGTGATAAGGGTATATTTGTACCTTTTCAATATTGGTAAGGGTATATTTGTACCCAAAGTATGACAAAGGGTATATTTGTACCATTAATCAAAGTTCGAGGGTATATTAGTACCTTTGCCCATTAAATTATTTTGATTGAATTAAACCCTAACTTTAACTTTTTAACCCTAATACTATAATTTTTTTACATAAAAGTATTTTTTTAATTTTAAAAATAAGATAATGAAAAAAAGTATTTGAATTATAATATAAATTGGTTGAATTTGATTTGAAAAATAAACATACATTTATTCTAAAAAGGTATTTTCACTTTACATCTTTTTAATCTTTAAAGAAATTAACGAAATATAAATTTTCACTTAAAGAAATTAACGAAATATAAATTAAATGATGAACTTTATATAAATTAACGAAATAATCGAAATAATTTAATTTCGTTAAGGAGGAGTATTTTTGAGCCAAATATTTAACAGAGGGGTATTTTTGACACATTTCAGATAGTTCAGGGGTATTTTTGATCCTTTTCTGAATTTCGTTAGAGGGAGGGGTATTTTTAGCCAAATATTTAACGGAGGGGTATTTTTGAGCCAAAAATCTAACGAAGGGTATTTTTGAGCTATTTCGGATAATTCAAGAATATTTTTGAGCCTTTTCCATTTTTCATGTGGATCCGTCCGGAGGGGTTAAAAAGTGAGTGAGCTAATTTTCTTAGTTCAATTAATATTAATCGACTAATGAAAAAAAATACATATACGCCATTTGTTAAACGGCAAGATATATAAACACTATTTTTTACTAGGAAATGTACACACTATATCGTTAAGTTAAAAAGTGTATTTGTTCATTTTTCCTTATCCTTTGCATTAAGACCATCCACTGAAAGGAAAAAAAGGGCCAGGTTTCAGCAGGTTTCACCTTTCCAAAAATCAAACCAAAGGAAAAAAAAAGGTACAATATATAAGCGTGCATATCCTCCAATGTTTGTGGATGCATAAGTACACACTAAACTATCATAAAGTTAAATAAGTATACACATTCATCTTACATGGAGTTTCACGCAAATTATCACGTAGGATAATATGTATAGGATAATATGTACATATAACTTTATACAAGTTTAAGTGTCTACTTGTGCACATCTAAAATTGAAAGATTAGATGTCAGCTTAGGCCAAGTCAAAGGCAGGATCATGTATTGCATCCAAGGGTGTGTCCTATTGATTCAATGAAGTTGGGTTGAGCGCTATGAATTTCATTTGTCACTACCCAAAAATGAGGGTCATGATGGCACTTATCGCGGCGTACCTTGACAAGTAAGCCTATCACCCAAACTGATACGAAAAGAGGAAAAGACAGAAATATCCAAAGGTAAGGCTTCTAGAACGAAGCCGAACCATATAAATAATCATAACAATGCGGAAAGAACTTTCCAAAATACCAATCATGTCCAAAACCAGGTGTCAATAGTGTAAGAACTACTAATACAATCCAAAAGTCAAATACATCGAAAAAATAACAACAAAGGAATAATAGTTGTCTTCGAATACTAATAAAAACATAACTATTATAGAAAGATAGAGGTGAACTTTGAACGCATGAATGTCCAATCGCTACCTTAGAAGCTCCAACATTCGCCCGAGTTAATCAAGCTGAGGCGCACTCGAGCTAGGACCTGCTCCGAAAGGGCGCAGTAGGCATAAGTACGGTCCACTTGTACTCAGTAGGTATCATAGGCCGACCAAGCAAAGTAGTAAATAAAACATACACTAAGGGCACGTCACCTGCAATCAGAAAATGTCTCACAATAGTAGCCCATACCGCTTGCACTAACAGTTCTAATATATTTCACATATATTACAACAACACACCAAGATATAGAACACAAGTATACATTATGTCACATATAAATAGAACAAGAGAGAACATGTAGATACAAGACCATCAAATACAAGTAAAGGAAGGTAAGACAAATACATAGATGACACAAGTCAATAAGGCAATACAACATAACACAAACACAATAAAGTAAGTGCAATGTACATGATGATGATGATGACGATGATGATGCACGAGATCGTCGCACAACCTCCGGGATCGTTGCACAATCCCTGTCTACACCTACGGAGCTAAAGCTTCCCGACGTAGGACCCATGGGTGGTTCGTCAACCCGTATACAATCCACATATCTCATATATCCTTTCTGACACATCCTTCAAAAAATATTTTATAAGGTGTTACAATATCTTTTAAAAAGGTGTTGCCAGTGTTTCTCAGATATTGCCACGGTAGTACCAATGTTTCATCAATGAGTATGATATGAAGATGTAATGCTCAAAACCAATCACAATGAGTATTTCCACAACCAACCAGATGATATATTTCCACAATCAACCTCAATGATATATTTCCACAACCACATGAGCCAATGTTCACTCATTATTTTCGTTTCATCCATGAATTTCCATATGTCTCATATGCCAATAAGGTATGAATATAATCACAATACACCAATGGTACCACATTAAGAATTTTAACAACACAATATAATTATTCACATGTATACAAGGCTATCAATATCACATAGGACCCCACACAGTCACACATATCACATAATAACTCAATTTCGACAATTACATCACATATAGGCCCCCACACAGGCACAACACATACATAGTCATTTTTCATGATTAGTTTCCACCCTTAATATACATTTTATATCATCATTTACTATCCAACCCAGTCTAAAAAAGTTAAGCCATAACCTACCTTGAAAGCCAAAACTGGTCCGCTACACTTGAACCCGCGACCTTACTTTTCACGAACAATTTTGAACTCCACTAAAAACATCAAATATGAAATTTACGCGTCAAGACAAAACCAACGACACCCATATTGACTACTTTTGGTTCGGAGTCAAAACGGACCCCCAAAATGAGTTTCCGAAAAAGAAGGGCAAAATCAAAACTTTACTTCAAAAACATGTTTCCCATATCTTTAGGAACCTACAGCTAAAAATTCAAGTTAAATCGACTAAAAAATGGGGTTCAAATCGAAGAAAACCCATTTTTGAGCTTTACTGGGTAAAATCTTTGAAATCCGGGTTAAAATCAAGAATTGAAGTTGTTTTGAATGTTAAATTGATGAAAGACTAGTAATTATAAGATATAAACATTATTCAAGTGAAAAAGAGTGAAATTTGGATTTAAAATCATGCCCTAAGATTTTTGGGTTTTGAAAAATTAATCAAGAAATTACTAAGAAAAAGGTGAATTCTTACCTTGAATCCGTAATAAAACCAAGAAAAAGATGTTAATCTAGCTTTCCAAGCTCACACACTATTTTAGGGTTTAACTCCCAAGATACAAGATGAAAAATGAATAAAAAGGGCCAAAAAGAGGTATTTATATGCAGAAAAAATTGGTATTGCACCAGATTTTTCACTTCAAATTTACCCCGAATTTCGACGGGGTATCCGGGATTCGTTCGGAGTCCGATATACACAAACGAACTATGCAACCATACTAAATTCAATATTTCAAACGCGATGGAGATATCAGACTTTTTTAAAAATATCATTTTCACAAAGTTGACTCCCGAAATTCGAATTCACAATTTTCCAAATCGAGGGTCGAAATGAGATTTAAAAGCCGTAAAATCATACCAAACATGCTAATACCCTAAAATCGATATTTCAGATCTACTGATGAAGACGAATTTTCTATCAGAGGTCATTTCGATCAAATGTGGATCCCACACCCATATTTTTAATTTTCCAACTGGCCAACCAATAAGTCGAAATGAGCTCGGGTGCACCGGGACCCGAACCAAAGGTCTACCTAGCCTAAAATTGATATTTCGGATCTGCTGGCATATTTCGTTCGGCCATCTGTCGCACGGATCAAAAGATATCCACATAAGCCCAAAATAAGGCTCTCAAAGCCATCAAAAACCACAATATTGCATAAATGATACCAAAATGCATCGAAAATCATGTCAATCACTCCCACACCCCAGAAATATCATAATGCAACTACGGGGAGGGATAACATAGTCAAATCACACAAAATCATAAATTTCACCTATTTCATCAAATTTTTAGGTCGTTACATCATCCACCACTAAAAATCTAGTCGTCCTCGAACTAAGGCAAAAGAAATACCTGAATCAACAAAGAGGTGGGGATAAGGACTACGTATATCAGACTCAACCTCCCAAGTAGCTTCATCTGCAGATCGATGTCGCCACTGGACCTTAACCACAGGGATCTAACTGAACCGACTCTCAATGAATGACATGAGACTCATCTGGAATATAACGACGAAGTGTAGAAACATGAAAAACTGGATGAACAACTGATAGATCAAGGGGCAAAGCCAACTCATAAGCCACATCACCAACAGTTCGAAGAATCTCAAATGGACCAATATACCTGGGGCTAAGCTTGCCCCTCTTCCCAAACCTCATCACACCTTTCATGGGTGAAACTCGAAGGAAAACACGATCACCAACACCACATCTCGAGGTACGAAGTCTACGATCAGCATAACACTTCTTCCTACTTTGAGCCAATCTAAGTCTATCTTGAATAACTCAGACTTTAGCCAACGACTCACGAAGCAAGTATGCACCTCGAGGTCTCACCTTTGAAACATCGAACCAACCTACTGGGGAGTGACAATGCCTACCATACAACACCTCAAAAGGAGCCATATCAATACTAGAATGGTAGCTATTACTATATGCAAACTCTGCTAAAGCCAAATGCTGCTCTCACTGGCCACCAAAATCCATCGCACATGCGTGAAGCATATCCTCCAAAACCTGTATAGTTCGCTCTGACTGGCCATCAGTCTGGGGGTGAAATGTTATGCTAAGATCAACCTGATTACCCAACTCATCCTGAAAAGTCTTCTAAAAGTGAGATGTGAACACAAAACCTTGATCTGAAATAATAGACACTGACGCACCATGCAGATGCATAATCTCACGAATAACGATATGGGCTAACCTCTCAGCACTGAATGAGACCTCAACCAAAATAAAATGAGTTGACTTGATCAATCGATCCACGATGACCCAAACACTGTCAGAACTATGAGATGTACGAGAAAAAACAGTCACAAAGTCCATAGTGATCCGTTCCCATTTCCACTCGGGAATGGGCAACCTCTGAAGCAATCCACCAAGTCTCATATGCTCGGACTTCACCTGCTGGCAATAAAGACAATGAGCTATAAAATCCGCTATATCTCGCCTTATACCACCCCACCAATAGTGTTATGTCAAATCACAATACATCTTAGTCACACTTGGATGGATAGAATATCTGGAACAATGGGCCTCCTCCAAGATCAACCTAATCCAATCACCACTCTCGGTACACAAACTCAGCCCCCAATCCTCAAAACTCCATTTGAATCAAGTGAGGCTTCCTTATCCTCACCACTCAACACTTTATCTTGAATCAACCTCAATCCAACATCATCAAACTAATGAGCTCGAATTTGCTCCATTAAAGAAGATCTAGCATCCCCAAATACCAAAACACGCCCAGTGTCAAAATATCAAGCCTAACCATCTGGTTAGCTAAAAACTGAATCTCTAAGGACAAAAGCCTCTCCTGGGTAAAAACATGCGCCAAGTTACCTATGCTAGTCGACTTTCGGCTCAAGGCATCTGCAACCACATTAGCCTTGCCTGAATCACAGAGAATAGTCAAGTCATAATCCTTTAGCAACTCAAGCCAATGGCGCTGCCTCATATTAAGATCTCACTGGGTAAAGAAATATTGAAGGCTACGATGATCTGAGAACATCTTACAACGGACTCCATACAAGTAGTGCCTCCACAACTTTAAAGCAAACACAACTGCACACAACTGCAAATTATGGGTAGGATAATTTCTCTCATGAGGCTTCAACTGACGAGATACATAAGCAATTACCTTGCTTTTCCGCATCAACACAACACCTAACCCAACACCTGAAGCATCACAAAAGACGGTAAAACCCACGCCGTCCTTAGGCAAAGTCAAGATAGGAGCTGAAGTCAATAAATCCTTGAGCTTTTGAAAGCTCGCCTCATAGGCATCGGACCACTGAAAAGAAATCTTCTTCCGGGTCAACTTGGTCAACAGAGTTACAATGGATGAAAAACACTCAACAAAATGTCGATAATAACCTGCCAAGCTAAAAAAACTCTGAATCTCGGTGGGCGAAGTGGGTCTAGCCCAATCACGAACTACTGCAACCTTGGATGGATCAACTATAATACCTTCCTTAGTCACCATATGACCCAAGAAAGAAACAGACTTCAACCAAAACTCGCACTTATAGAACTTAGCATACAACTTCTCATCCCTCAATCTCTAAAGCACAATCCATAAATGTTCCTCATGCTCAGCCTCACTCTTGGAATACATCAAGATATCATCTATAAATATGATAACAAAGGAGTCAAGATACAGTTGAAACACCCGGTTTATCAACTCCTTAAATGAGCAGAGGCACTGGTCAACCCAAAGTACATAACCAAGAACTCATAATGATCATATCAAGTTTGAAAAGCTATTTTCAGAAGATCCGAAGCTCTAATCCTCAACTGGTGATAACCAAACCTCTAATCAATCTTTGAAAACACTGCAGCACCTTGAAGCTGATCAAACAAATCATCAATGTGAGGAAGAGGATACTTATTCTTAATCATCACCTTATTTAACTGTCAATAATCAATTCACATCCGCATAGACCCATCATTTCTCTTCACAAACAAGACAGACGCACCCCAAGGTGAAACACTAGGTCGAATAAATCCCTTATCCAACAACTCCTGCAACTGATCCTCCAGTTTCTTCAACTCTGTTGGGTCCATCCTATAAGGAGAAATAGAAATGGGTTTGGTTACCGACTCAACATCAATAATAAAATCAATATCTTAATCCGAAAACATACTAGGCAAGTCCGTAGGAAACACCTCCATAAACTCACGGACAACATAGATAGAATCCAAGAAAGGAGGCGAAATAACACTGGTGTCACAAATATGGTCCAAGTAAGATAAACATCCCTTCTCAACCAATTTACGAGGTTGAACATAAGATATGACCCTTTTAGGACCCGAATAAAGTGTACCCTTCCAAGCTATCCTTGGCACACCCGACGAAGCTAATGTCACGGTCTTAGCAAAATAATCTAAGACAGCATGATAAGGAGCTAACCAATCCATGCTTAAAATAACATCAAAATCAACTATATCTAATACAAACAAATCTACTAAAATCTCACGCCCGATAAAAGTCATAACACAAGATCGGTACGCCCGATCCACCACTAAAGAATCACCTATCAGAGTAGATACACGAATAGGCATGGCATGAGTCTCAATAACAGAATCAAAACCCAAAGTAAAATACATAGACACATAGGAGAAAGTCGATCCGGGATCAAATAATACAGATGCGGGTCTGAAACAAACGAGGAAGATACCTATAATCACAACATCAGAAACCTCTACCTCAGGTCTGGCTGGTATAGAATAACACTATCCATGACTACCAACTGGCTGAGTAGCCCCATGACCACCAACACGGGCTCTACCATCTCTACCTCTTACACCTTTGGTAGAACTTCTACCTCTCACAGCTGAAATAGGAGTAGCTCTAAATACACATCGAGAACAGTCTTTGGCCACATAGCCAATCTCAACACACACATAGCAGCCTCTACGATCAGTCTCAACAAGAGAAAGTATAACTGAGCCCGAACGGCCACCCTGAACTGCTGAACTAGAAAATCCACCACCTGAACTCTATAAAGTCACCTACACTGGCCTACCATGGTAACTATGAGAACCTCTAAAATCTCAGACTCGAGAGGTCTGACTCCTGAACTTACCAAAACGGCGCACCCTCTTGGCGCCTCCCTAAGATGTACTAATACTACACTCTGTCATCTTAGCGTGATCCATAATACTCTAAAGAGGAGCTCTAAGTACAACCATCTGAGACGTAGCCAATTGAAGGGAGACAATTAAACCTTTCACAAACTTTCAAATCATCTTAAACTCGGTAGAAATGTTATCATAGAAATATCTGAATAGGGCATAAAAGTGTGCCTCATACTAAAAAAATTGTTATGGAGCCCTGCTCCAAATGATCAAACTCGTTCCACATACGATCTTTCAAACAGAAAGGCACAAATCTCTCTAGAAAGGCATCAACAAACTGATCCCATGACAACTCAAGAGCATCAGCAAGCCTACAACCGACAAATAATATCCACTAATTTCTCATAGCATCTCTTAACTGATATGTAGTATAAGCCACAACATCCGCGCAGAAAGGGTGAAACACAACTCATAACACAAGATATGAAAGAATTCGCACGATAAGGAATAAAATAAGGGAGGTTTCCTAAAGACATCCTATAGCCTCTCGAAGATTGACATGGATGTCTACGTACCGATCTACAAGACTCTATTAGACATCTCATTCTTACACCGTTGAGACCAATAAAACCTGACTACTCTGATACCAATTTGTCACGACCCAAAAATGAGGGTCATGATGACACTTGTCGCGGCATACCTTGACAAGTAAGCCTATCACCCAAACTGATATGAAAAAAAGAAAAAGACAGAAATATCCCAAGATAAGGTTTTTAGAACGAAGCTGAACTATATAAATAATCATAACAATGAGGAAAGAACTTATCTAAAATACCAATCATGCCCAAAACTAGGTGTCAATAGAGTAAGAACTATTAATACAATCCAAGAGTCAAATACATCATAAATATAATCACAAAGGAATAATAATTGTTTTCGAATACTAATAAAGACATAACTACTATAGAAAGATAGAGGTGAACTTCGAACACATGAATGTCCAACTGCTACCTTGAAAGCTCCAACATTCACCCGAGTCAATCAAGCTGAGGCACACTCGAGCTAGATACTTCTCCTAAAGGGCGCAGTAGGCATGAGTACGGTCCACTTGTACTCAGTAGGTAGCATAGGCCGACCAAGAAAAGTAGTAGATAAAGCATACAAAATATACACTAAGGGCACGTCATATGCAATTAGAAAATATCCCACAACGGTAGCCCACACCGCTTGTACTAACAGTTCTAATATATCTCACATATATTACAACAACACACCAAGATATAGAATACAAGTATACATTATGTCACATATAAATAGAACAAGAGAGAATATATAGATACAAGACCATCAAATACAAGTAAAGGAATGTAGGACAAATATATAGATGACAAGTCAATAAGATAATACAACACAACATAAACACAATAAAGTAAGTGTAATGTATATGATGATGCACGAGGTCGTTGCACAACCTTCGGGATCATTGCACAATCCCCGTATACACCTATGGAGCTAAAGCTTCTCGATATAGAACCTATGGGGGGTTCGTCAACCCGTATATAATCCATATATCTTATATCTCCTTTTTGGCACATCCCTCGGATAGGATTTTATAAGGTGTTACAATATCTTATAAAAAGGTGTTGCCAGTGTTTCTCAGATGTTGCCACGGTGGTACCAATATTTTATCAATGAGTATGATATGAAGATATGATTCTCACAACCAATCACAATGTGTATTTCCACAACCAATCACATGATATATTTCCACAACCAACCACAATGATACATTTCCACAACCACATGAGCTAATATCCACTCATTATTTTTGTTTCATTCATGAATATTCACATGTCTCATATTGTAAGACCTTATAAAATTCTAAGCTTAACTCGGTCCCTCAGAGCGTGAAAAGGGTCCCAGACTTAGAAATTTCAGCTAAGTGTTAGGACTTAGTCTTTTCTAAAGCCCTCAAACTTTAAGGAATTTATTTATGACCTTCTCGACCTTAGAAAGTTAGTTTTTAAGTTGATTCATGATCGGAGAAGTTAATAGTACATCTTAGGTGAGTTTCAAAAATTTTGGAGTAGCGTAAGGGCATGTTTCGAATTCAAAAATAGTGGCTCATGGTGATAAGCTAGCGGCGCCTTGCCTAGAGCGGTGCTCCAAAGCCCGCGGCGCCTCGCCTAGAGCACGCTCCAAAGCCCTCGGTGCCTTAGATAGTCCGGCCTGTGTATTTTTCTGTAGTTATGTTCCGCGTCTTTAAGGGCAAATGGTTCATTTTCCCTTCACCTAATAGGTCCATAACATGGGATTAAAGCCCTAAATAGCATAATTGCTCATTCTTTTCACAAAATCCTCTCAAGAACAAGCCCTAGCTTCATCAAGTTCAAGAATCAAGCCTCAAGAACTCAACCCAATCTCCACAAAATTAACAAGCAAGGTATTTTAAGTGTTCATCCAAGGGTTTTCTTCCACCCTTGTAGTTCAAGAACCCTTTTCAAAATCTCAAGTTACTAGTTTCATGAATTACTGTACCAATTGGGTTATTTTCATGTTCATGTTGTTGTATGGGTTTCAAACCAAGATTTAATTATAGTTGTCAAGAATATTAGATACTATGTATGTAATTATTGTAATCCCCATGTTGAAACCCTTTAATTGTGAATTGATGGTTATAGTCATGATGCATCAACATATTATTCATGTTCAAGTACAAGATTATGCCTCCTAGGTGTTTGACAAAATGCCTAAGTGAATACATTATGCATTGTGATCCATTGGTGATCTTAATGATGAATTCATGCTAGAACTACATGTTTAAAATTACTTCCATGTCAAATCTATGCCTTGTAAGTGTTTGATGGAATGTCCGTGTGATTGGAATAGTGAGATCATGATATGTTAGTAGGTTTTTCCATTCATGTACAAGTCCAAACATTTGTCAAACTACCTTAGTGAATATATTGTGGACATTTGATTATCATTATATTTTTAAGTATTGTCATGTCTCATTATTATTGATGCTATCGAGTCCTGGGGGTATTCAATACCCGACAGTCTAGTTGTTTACCTATAATTCCAGTAGCTATAGAATAGCTTCAGTAATGTCATGAATAGGAGAATTCAATTAGTTAACAGAACTCAGTAAACTCTGTCAGGTAGCAGAACTCAGTGAACTCAGTCCAGTTCAGTCAGTCAACACGATCAGTGTCAGTTCAGTCAATCCCAGTACAGTTTAGAAATTAGTTCAGGGTCCATTCAGTTGGGAGTAGGATTCAGTACCGAGCGAACCCAGGGAAGGGGACATTCCTGTCAGAGAGGGTTTGACCCTTAGTCGAAATCCCTGTGTTACAGAACTACATAGCCAATGTAGGTTAAGATATCTTCCTGTCAGATAAGGGTTGATATATCTCGTATGAGTTTTTCTGCCAGCGGGGGTTGACGAAAGAGCTTCCTACCAGAGAGGGTTAACTCACAACCATTGTTAGTATCCCTTGGCAAGGTACTAACACCCTTCCAACTGGGGTCACAGGCTGGACCCCAACTCAGTTTATAATCAGGGTATGTCGGTTAGATGAACACTACCACAGTTTCAGTTTCAGACTTAGTATAAAACCTCAGTTCAGTTTCAGAATCAGGACTGTTAGATACAGTCATCAAGCTCAGTATAGAACTCAGTTCAGTTCTACAGTATCAGGACTATTAGAAACAGTCACTCAGTTAACAGTAAGACAATATCAGTAAACTCAGATATCAGTCATTCAAATTTCAGAACTTATTATCCAGTGTTAAGGAAATCTCTGTTACAATATACGTATTTATGTGCATAGTATTACATAATTAGTAATTACAGCAGTTTCAAATATACATGTACTCTCATTCAATTATGTTCATGCTATTCAGTCGGTTATTATTCATACATATGAACCCATGCATTCAACCTCACCTCACCTAGCATACCAGTACATTCAAAGTACTGACGCATACTTTTATTTTGTGCTATGATGTCTTATATCATAAGTTCATATGTACGGGCTCCTGACCATACTTAGCAGCCCAGATTATCAGCAGCAGAGTTAGTCGTGAGTCCTCATAGTTCGAGGACAGAGTTGTTATTTTAGCATTTCAGTATTCAACTTATTTTAGTAGTCGGAGTTAGTTGGGGGCTTGTCCCATCAGCTCCATATTCAGATAGTTAGAGGCTTTCAGGCTAGAGTATTTCAGACAGATGTTCAATTTACAGTATTAATTTTTTTGTATTCAGCATTTGATTTTTGTTTTGAACCTTATGGAAAAAATTTTCCTAATTTCTGCATTATTTTAGTATTATTGTTTTTTGCTCACAGCATGTCCCAGTCATGGGTTAGCTTGTGATCCTTCGGGGCGTGTGGCATTCGGGGTGCAAACTCGGGGCATTACAAACTTGGTATCAGAGCCTAAGGTTCAATAGAGTCCTAGGAAGTTTGAAAGTCGTGTCTAGTAGAGTCGTGTGAATGGGTGTGTAGCGCGCCATACTTATGGACAAGAGGCTATGAGGCGTTTAGGAAAAGTTTTCCTTCTTTCAGTATTCATGTCGTGCGAGTGAGCATGAGCTCCAGTTAAACTCTCAGTCTAATCCTTTTCTTCCATTCATTTATAGAATATGTCTCCCAAAAAGTCTAATGAAAGAAGAACTGGAAACCAGCCAGCGCCTCCGCCCGTTCAGGCCGATCCCTTGAATGAGCATGTATCTCACTCCGAACTTAGGATTTCTTTCACTGCCTTAGCCTATTCAGTAGAAACCCAGAACAATCATCTAGCTACAATCCTATCTAGGCTTATGACTCAAGCTTTGCAGAGTGAGGAAAAGAGAGGTAGGAAAATAGGGAGAAAAAATAAGAGGGCCAGAATGCCAAGGCCAAAGAGTGGACGAATAAATCCTTCTTGCCAAAAATATGGCAGAAACCATCAGGGCATGTTAGGGCTGGTATTGGGTTATGTTTTGGATGTGCCAAGCCAGGCCATAGAATTAGAAATTATCCTCAGTTAGGTTCGCGGAGTCAGCATATCCATCTCTCAGCTCAGTTCGGTCGCCCGAATCAGCAGGGTACCACTTTTAATGCCACCAGTGGGCAACACCCAAACAGACTCTATGCACTTCAGTCCCGATAGGATCGGGAAAGTTCTCCTGATGTGGTCACTACTACGTTACAAGTCTATCACTTACATGTTTATGCTTTGCTAGATTCAGGAGCTTCTTTGTCTATTTTTAGTTTCTGAATGAACCTATCCTTAAGTGAAGAGGTAGTACTTCAGCACTTAGGGTCAGCTTATTTCCTACCTTAGGGCGAGGAAAATGATATCTAAGGAAGGTACTTATCATCTTGTTCTAGTTAAGGATTCTAGTTTCGATACTCCCAGCCTTGAGTCAGTTTCAGTAGTAAATGAATTCTCATATGTGTTCCCTGACAATCTTCCTGGAGTCCTTCCCAAATGGGAAATTGACTTTAGAATAGATCTTCTTCCAGATACTCAGCCTATCTCTATTCCACCATACAGAATGGCCCTAGCAGAACTCAAAAAAATTAAAAAAACAATTGAAGGATCTCTTAGATAAGGGATTTATCAGACCCACATGTCTCTTTGGGGTGCACCAGTTCTATTCGTGCGTAAGAAAGATGGTTTTCTCAGAATGTGTATAAACTACCATCAGCTGAATAAAGTCACGGTTAAGAATAAGTATCCGCTTCCCAGAATTGATGACTTGTTTGACCAACTTCAGCGTGCCAGTTACTTTTCTAAGATAGACTTCAGATCAGGCTATCATTATCTCTGAGTCAGAGAATGTGACATTCCAAAAATAGCTTTCAGAACTCGGTATGGTCACTTCGAATTCTAGTTATGTCCTTTGATCTCACTAATGCACCAACAATTTTCATGGAATTAATGAATTGCATGTTCAAGCAGTACTTGGACATATTTGCTGTAGTCTTCATCGATGACATTCTTGTCTATTCCCATAGCGAGAATGATCACGCAGATCATCTTAGAATCGTACTTTGAACTCAGTTATCATGATATCAATTCATGTCTTACATGTCAGCTCTATGATCATAGCTCATATTCGTACACATTAGTGAAAATCATATACGCTTACAGTCCCTAGTATAAGAGCTCCTGTTCACTCAGTATTACGAATCGTGTTCCATGAATATAGAAACTCTAGACTCATGTCATGCAACTCATGACTCATGTACTCATTTCATGCATTACAGTATGCACAGTTCCCATGACTCATGCTACACTCCTAACAATCGAATAAATTCAGATTATGTCATATATATCCTCAGTTTAGATCTCTTGATAAATCCATTATGTTGATATTCTATTCCCCAGGCCTCAGTTAAGTGTCTAGTTCGGTATAGTGTTCATTCATGCTTCAGGACCTCATATTTTAACCTTTCAGTAAAACTTTCCTTATGGAATGATGTAGTGATGAACACTTGCTTAGATGGGAGAGAGTAAATATTTCATGTTAAGAAAAGATTGTTGTATTCTTATTTTACACGAGACTATAGTTATGAAGATAGGCTTGAATGTCATGGTGGTGTGTAAGTGGATAAATGCATTTCACGTTGTGAGTGGCTAGTAGGAGGTTGTATTCAGTTGTTGAAGCGAATCAAAATTTTTCATGAGATGAGAAGTTGAGAAAATGCAGAGTGTGAGTGTCTATTCAGATCCTCGATTTATGCCAGTCTCCATCATGTAGTTACAGTCTCAGTTCAACATTCAGTTCAAAACTCAGTTCAGTCACAGTTATCAGTTATTCAGTTATCAGTATTTAAGAATCATGTTATACACTTGGTCCAACATTCTTCGATAATACATTTTGCACGCATTCATGCTCAGTATTTTATGTTGCTCAGTCAGTCCTTACCTCGTATGCATAATACTCCACAGTTTCAGTCCAAACTAAGTACAGTTTAATCTCACATGACCAGTATTCAGCTATCAGCCATTCAGTTAATCAGATAAGTTAGTATGTTTATGCATTCGCGCTCAGTGCCCATGTGAATATTTTCAGTAGTCTCAGGTGAAGCGTCGTACTAAGGTGAAGAGTATACTATAGTTGAGAGAGTATTCGAGGAACATGTCTAAGCTTGAAAATTAGTAGTTGCAGTACATAAGGCTTAGTCACTCTATCTTAGATGATGTTTCATAGGCCTCACCTCATATTACATAATTTTAGCCAGGGGTTTGATTTCTTATTCAGATATTTTATTCAGCCCATGCCAAGATTTCCTTGCTCCCTAAAGTCAATAGAACTTTATGGAAAGAGTGTTAAGAAATGATCCATTTTAGTATAAGTTTTCAGTATGAGTTAGTTCATAAGGCCAACAATTCAGTTTAGCAGTTAAGCGTACAAGTTCGTATAGTTTCTCATCTTTTCATCTAGTTGTACTATCCAAAGTCCCATGAATGTAACTATTCCAAGATGGAGCAACTAGGTAGTTGCGAGTTCAGCCCAGTTCATGTATCATGCCTCGATTCTAGATTCCAGATATTCAGTCACGATTCAGTTCGTAGGTGCCCTATGCATCATCCCAATCTTTCCTCAGTAGCTCAGCCAAGTCAGTATCCTTCAGGGGACGTATTATCCCAAGGGGGAGATGCACTATAATCCCCCAAGCTTTCATGACCTAAACCTCCCACTTTCTCTTCACGTAATGAATCCAATTTAGAGTAGTTGGTACTCAAAGTGGACCCTCAAGTTCCAATCTCAGCCGTAAGCCATGTATTCAGGGGCTCAGTTCAGTTCATGATATTCAGTTCATGTATCACGTTTCAGTCTCAGTTATGTTCTCATGTTCCCGTTCATGCGTGTTCAGTAAATGATCTCGAGTTTGAGATCGGTGATTTCATATTCTTGAAAATCTCTCTCATGAAGGAAGTGAAGAGGTTCAACAAGAAAGGGAAAGATCAGTCCTCGATATGCAGGTCCTTACAGAATTCTCAGTCATTTCAGAAGGGTAGCTTCCGAGCTTGAGTTCCCTTCAGACCTAGCTTCAGTACATCCAGTGTTTCATGACTCCTTGCTAAAGAAGTGAATAGGTGACCCAGCAGTTGTAGTCCCTATAGAGAGTGTAGATATTTAGAGCAGTCTCTCTTATGAGAAAATCCCAGTCAAAATCCTTGATTGTCAGTTTGCAGACTAAGGAACAAAGAAGTTACTTTGGTCAAAGTTCTTTGGATGAATCAGTCAATTGAGGGAGCTACTTGGGATGCAGAAGCAGAAATACGGACCAAGTATCCTCATCTCTTCTCCGCAAACTCAGACTCAGCTTAAGGTAACAGTTTTCCTTGAATTTACTCAGTTCCACGCTCAGATTTCCTTTATAACTCTGTATCGGTTCAGTTGCATAGCATTCTCATATCATACATGCCCTCATGAAATAGTTTAGTTATGTGTCATGTCTTCAGATTTTAGTTATGCTTCAGTTATGCATGTTCAGTATGATAACTCAATATATCAGTAGTTTCAATTATGTAATCATGTTTCAGTTGTACATGTTCAGTGTATAAATTTAGTCTATCAGTATTCTCAGCTTAGTCAGTCTCATTCGAGGATGAACGTTCCCAAGGGGGAGATATTGTAAGACCCCATAAAATTCTAAGCTTAACTCAGTCCCTTAGAGCGTGAAAAGGGTCCCAGACTTAGAAATTTCAGCTAAGTGTTAGGACTTAGTCTTTTCTAAAGCTCTCGAACTTTGAGGAATTTATTTGCGACCTTCCCGACCTCAAAAAGTTAGTTTTTAAGTTGATTCATGATCGGAGAAGTCAATAGTACATCTCGGGTGAGTTTCAGAATTTTTGGAGTAGCGTAAGGGTGTGTTTGGGATTCAAAAATAGTGGCTCGAGGTGATAAGCCTGCGGCTCCTTACCTAGAGCAGCGCTCCAGAGCCCACGACGTCTCACCTAGAGCGGCGCTCCAGAGCTCGCAGTGCCCTGGATAGTCCATCCCATGTATTTTCCTGCAGTTATGTTTCGCATCTTTAAGGGTAAATGGATCATTTTCCCTTCACCCAATAGGTCCATAACACGGGATTAAAGCCCCAAATAGCATAATTGTTAATCCTTTTCACAAAATCCTCTCAAGAACAAGCCCTAGCTTTGTCAAGTTCAAGAATCAAGCCTCAAGAACTCACCCCAATCTCCACGAAATTAACAAGCAAGCTATGTTAAGTGTTCATCCAAGGGTTTCCTTCCACCCTTGGAGTTCAAGAACCCTTTTCAAAAATCTCAAGTTAATAGTTTCATGAATTATATATACCAATTAGGTTGTTTTCATGTTCATGTTGTTGTATGGGTTTCAATCCAAGATTTAATTATAGTTGTCATGAATATAAGATACCATGTATGTAATTGTTGTAATCCCCATATTGAAACCCTTGAATTGTGAATTGATGGTTATAGTCATAATGCATCAACATATTATTCATGCTCAAGTACAAGATTATGCCTCCTAGGTGTTTGACAAAATGTCTAAGTGAATAAATTGTGCATTGTGATCCATTGGTGATCTTAATGATGAATTCATGCTAGAACTACATGTTTAAAATTACTTCCATGTCAAATCTATGCATTGTAAGTATTTGATGGAATGTCCATGTGATTGGAATAGTGAGATCATGATATGTTAGTATGTTTTTCCATTCATATACAATTCCAAACATTTGTCAAACTGCCTTAGTGGATGTATTGTGGACATTTGATTATCGTTATGTTTTCAAGTATTATCATGTCTCATTATTATTGATGCTATCGAGTCCTGGGGGTATTCAATACCCGACAATCTAGTTGTTTACCTATAATTCCAGTGGCTACAGAATAGCTTCAGTAATGTCACAAATAGTAGAATTCAATCAGTTAAAAGAACTCAGTAAACTCAGTCAGTTAGCAAAACTCAATGAACTCAGCCAAGTTCAGTCAGTCAACACGATCAGTGTTAGTTCAGTCAATCCCAGTACAGTTTAGAAATTAGTTCAGGGTCCATTTAGTTGGGAGTAGGATTCAGTACCGAGCGAACCCAGGGAAGAGGGCATTCCTGCCAGATAGGGTTTGACCCTTAGTAGTAATCCCTGTGTTACAGAACTACGTAGCCAGCGTAGGTTAAGATATCTTCCTTCTAGATAAGGGTTGATATATCTCGTATGAGTTTTTCTACCAGCGAGCGTTAACAAAAGAGCTTCCTACCAGAGAGGTTTAACTCACAACCATTGTTAGTATAGTACGAGGACAGAGTTGTTATTTCAGTATTCAGCTCATTTCAGTAGTCGGAGTTAGTTGGGGGCATGTCCCATCAGCTCCATATTCAGATAGTTAGGGGCTTTCGGGCTAGCGTATTTTAGATAGATGTTCAGTTTACAGTATTGATTTTTCAGTATTCGGCATTTGTTTTCAGTTTTGAACCTTATGACAAATTTTTGCCTAATTTCTGCATTATTTTAGTATTATTGTTTAGTGCTCACAGCAGGTACCATTCATGGGTTAGCTTGTGATCTTTCGGGATCGTAAGCACCGTGTAGCGTCCGGGGTGCAGACTCGGGGCGTTACACATATGTCAATAAGGTATGAATATAATCACAATACACCAATGGTACCACATTAATCATTTTACTAATACAATATAATTATTCACATGTATTCAAGGCTATCAATATCACATAGGACCCCATACGGTCACACATATCACATAATAACTCAATTTCGATAATTACATCACATATAGGCCCCCACATGGGCACAACATATAAATAACTATTTTTCATGATTAGTTTTCACCCTTAACATGCATTTTATATCATCATTTACTACTCAGTCCAGTCTGAAAGAGTTAAGCCATAACCTACCTCGAAAGCCGAAACTGGTCCGCTACACTTGAACCTGCGACCTTATTTTTCACGAAAAAATCTCAAACTCCACTAAAAACATCAAATATGAAATATACACATCAATACAAAACCAACAACATCCATATTGACTACTTTTGGTTAGGGGTCAAAACGGATCCCCAAAATGAATTTCCATAAAAGAAGGGCAAAATCAGAACTTTACTTCAAAAACACGCTCCCCATATTTTTAGGAACCTACAGCTGAAAACTCAAGTTAAATCGAGTCAAAAACGGGGTTCAAATCAAAGAAAAACCATTTTTGAGCTTTACTGGGTAAAATCTATAAAATCCGGGTTAAAATCAAGAATCAGAGTTGTTTTTAAGGTTAAATTGATGAAAAACTAGTAATTATAAGATTAAAATATTATTCAAGTGAGAAGGAGTGAAATTTGGGTTTAAAATCATGCCCTAAGATTTTTGGGGTTTTAAGAAATTAATCAAGAAATTACTAAGAAAATGGTGAATTCTTACCTTTAATCTGTAATAAAACCAAGAAAAAGGTGTTAATCAAGCTTTTCAAGCTCTCACAAAATTTACTTTTAAGATCACACACTATTTTAGGGTTTACATCCCAAGAGGCAAGATAAAAAATGAATAAAAAGAGCCGAAAAGAGGTATTTATATGCAGAAAAATCTGGTATTGCACAAGATTTTTCACTTCAAATTCACCCCGGATTTCGTCGGGGGTGCCCGGAATTCGTTCGGAGTCTGATATACATAAACGAACTATGAAACCATACTAAATTCAACATTCCAGACGCGATGGCGATATCAGATTTTTAAAAAAATATCATTTTCACAAAGTTGACTCCCGAAACCCGATATCATAACTTTCCAAATCGAAGGTCGAAATGAGATTTAAAAGTCGTAAAATTATACCAAACATGTTAACACCCTAAAATCGATATTCCGGATTTGCTGGCAAAGTCGTATTTTTCATCAAAGGTCGTTTCGGCAAATATGGATCCCACACCCATATTTTTAATTTTTCAACTGTCCGACCAATAAGTCGAAATGAGCTCGGGTACACCGGGACCCGAACCAAAGGTCTACCTAGCCTAAAATTGATATTCAGGAGCTGTTGGAGTAGTCCGTTCGGCCATCTGTCGCACGGATCAAAAGATATCCATATAAGTCCAAAATAAGGCTCTCAAAGACATCAAAAATCACAATATTGCATAAATGATACCAAATGCATCAAAAATCATGTCAATCACTCCCACACCCCAAAAATATCATAATGCAACTACGGAAAGGGATAAAATAGTCAAATCACTAAATCACAAATTTCACATATTTCATCAAATTTTTAGGTCGTTACATCATTTGTGCTAGTCTTGATTGACAGAGTTATGTGGTATTTGTTGCTGATAGGAATCAACACGTATCCCACAAAACCACGGTTATTTATTTATTTTTGAGAAAAGACATAAAGTAATCCATGAAATTGTTCGGCTTTTGCAAAAAGATACCTTAACTTTGCGGGCGACCTATTACCTCACAAAACTAGTACAAGCCATTGTAAATTGACTGATTTTCTCTCTATGCATGTAGTCACACACATGAGGCGCATGATTGACAAAACTTGGCTGCAACCACCAATTAAAAAATGCCAAGTGTAATTAAATTTGTTAATTATTTAAGACCCCTTCTACTCTTCTTTAAAACACCCATGTCCCCAAATCTCCATTGTTTTTATTCATGTCCTAATTTCTCAACGAAATCAGCTTTAAAAACTTTAATTTTGTCTTAATTTGCTTAAATTTTTTGAAATCAAGTTATATTTTGTGATTAGATTTTAAGGGAGATGTTCTTATATGTCAAATACAACCTTGAATCGTACTTATAATGACGAGAAGAATTTCATTAAATTAGTAATGTCAATATTTGTAATCAAATATCGGATATTTGTAAAGAAGAGAAGAATCATCTTGATATTGAGAAGAATCCCGATATTTGTAATGTCAAATATCTAATATTTTATTTCCTTTTATTTCTTTTCAATGGTGATAATTTGAGTATTTAGATTTGAATGAGTTTGATATTCATAAGGTATGGTATAGGAACTTCAATAGAACATGTGAAGAAGAAAGGAAGAAAAGAGATAAAGAAAAAGAAAAGGAATTATTTAAAAAAATATGGCCATAATTTCTTTTAAAAAAAAAAAAAAAAATCTGACACGTGTCAAATTGTGATTGGCATGTCATTTACACATTTTTGGTACAATTGGTGTTGGCTGAAAAAGAAGGTGTAGATAATACTTTAAGGGGTCGTTTGGTGTGAGGTATAAGAGATAAGTAGTCCCAGGATAAAATGAAGGGATTTTTTATCTCATGTTTGACTGGAGGTATTAGTTAATACCGAGATAACTTATCCCACCATTTACACCATAGTGATGGGATAAGTTATCCCATATGCATGGTGGGATAAGTTATCCCGAGATAACTATTTCCCAACCAAACGACCCCTAAGGGATCGTTTGATAGAGTGTATTGAAAAAAATAATGAATGTATTAATTAATGTGTATTATTAGTACCTTATTTGGTATATTTTTTAATCTACTAGTGCGTTGCACGTGTATCAAGCATTAATTAAGAATAAATGTGTATAAAAAATAAATTATTGTGTGTACTTTATTTTATTAAGTGCAAAATTTTAAAAATATGACGTATAATTTTAAAGATAAAATAGTGTAGTTAATTAAAGAGGAACATGATATATGATCGATCGTCAGTCTAATAACTAAGGAGTAAAATTAGATGTAGTCAAAAATATATTTTTTGTTTAAATTTATTCTAGGTAATATCTTCTATAAGTTGAGATGTTTCAAATTAATGTCGACCAGAATTTATACATTTTAAATAATATTTAGTTATTATACTTATTTCCTAAGTTTGAAAGTTCTTAGTTCTTAGCGAAAAGTTATTTTATTCGCCAAATTGTACATTTTTATCTAACTAGGGCATATTATGCATTTTTATTAATAAAAATGTATAGAAATATAACTTGTATGCATTTAAATTTTCACTTCTGCTATAAGATAAGATATTACAATTCCTTGTTTTTCGTTAATAAGACTAAAAAAATCAGGCCAAATATTTATTGTTGGGTATTTTATTGTGGAGAAAAATCAAATATAATAAATTAACATAAAATATCAATATGAACCAAAATAAACAAAAGGATAAGAAACGACAACATAAAAAAATAAAAATTTAAGACCCTTTTAAAAATACAAAATATAGATACCTCTTCGACCTATCTCTACCTCTCCAGATGCCCACCACTGCCAACCATTTACACCTCCTCAGTGGGAATAACTTGAGACTTAAGCCTTACTTCTAAACCAATCTTAGGTGTAGCATCACTATACATACATTACAAATATCCAATCTTGATCCTTCTCAACCTAAATCTAAATTCATATCTCCTTATATACTTAAAAGCAAAACTATAATAACCATAATGTCTTTAGTTTTTTCATCTCTTTCAATTTTTCTTGATCAAGACAATACTACTTGATGATATAGTTATCACAAAAATTAAAGGGTTGCAAGCCACTTTCTTTGGTTCATAAAATTTAGAGTAAGAAAATAATTAGACTTGAAATTACTCGTGATTAACGAATTAAAATCTAACGACAAACAATATTTTGGTTATCTAATGTTTCTTTCAAGCTAAATTTTTTTTCTAATCTTATAGCAATTCATTTTTTTATGACAAAACATTATTTATAATTTTTCCTGTACAAACACTATTTTTTTGTATATTTATTTAACAAAATATTTTAGTAAAAATCAAAGTAAATGACATTCATACTTTTTTATAACAATGTATGTGTACGTAGTATAAAACATATATTTTTTTAATTTATAATCAACTTCATTCAGTTCCTTGTCAACAATATATTAAGAAAAATCGTGGAACATTATAAATATTAATTTCAAATTATAAGTTAAACTAAATATAAAATAGATTTTCTTGAGGAGAATTGGTCCTCGCACATAGATACAACTTTTGTTAGTTTAATAATTTATTTAAGAGCTACTCAATGAATTGATTTTTCAATTTTGTGGACGTACTCATTTATGTATGCCACCTAATTTTAGTTTTAAACAACTTCAACGTCTTAGATATTAGGTATCATAAAGTACCTTTCCAAGGAATTAAATTATTTGTAAGTACAATTTTATTTAATATGGAGTACACATTTGAAATCGCAAGAAAGTCTACAACTATAAATTTATAATCTCTTCAATGTTACTCCTTATTTATCGTTTGTTAGGACAAATAAATTCACATGAAAATCTCTAATGAGTTGCTTGCTAACAACTTAATACTCAAAACACCTTTTGTTTAACTTTTTCTTTTCTCTCTAAGAAGGTATATCTTATTTTTGCTTTGTTTTTTTTTTCCTAAAAAAGAACTATAGATATTAATCATGAGTAAAGCATAACTTGTTAACTTTACATATTGTGTAATCTATTTCTTTTGAGTTATAAAATTATATGATGCATCCAAAATAAACAACTGAATGAAAGAAAAAACAATGTGTGATTAAAAGGATAATACAATTCTTTTAATGTCTATTTATACTATAAAAAAGTTAAGAGACTCATCAATCAAAAAAGAGACTAACAAAACATTCAATCGATTTTTATGAAAAAAGTCACTAACTCAACAAAAATCAAATTTGATCTGTAGGAGAGCAAGAGTGTAAGGAGAAAAAATCTGTATCCCCACAATACATCCTGCACTTTCAGATTTCATCGATCAACCTTGCTCCCTGTGCATGTTTTTACCTATGTAGCTATCATTAACTTAACCTTACCTTATCCCCAAAAAAATTGCTGACTCATATTAGTTTGTGAAGAGTAGCCAGAAAAGTTGTGTATGTAAATTATGTTGGTGATAGTGTTGCCACATTTTGCCTAATTTTTTCCTCCATTTCTTACTGTTGACTTGGTCTACAGAAATCTATGATTCCTGTCTGAATGAATGCTTGGTCTATATTTGCACCTATATTGGGTACTTCACCTGTGTTAAATAGATTGTTATTGTTGGTATTAGTCAGATAATGATGGACATTTTGTTGAATCAAATTTTCTTGACTTTTGAATGAGATGGGAGTTGTGTAGCTTCGAAGTCATCAGTGTCCAGATGACAAAATAAGATATCAAAATAAAAAAAATATTAGTCCATTTATTTTCAATCAACTCTTCTGCCAGAGTTGGAGATGAAAATCCCAAATCAAGATCCAATCGATATGCAATATTCAATAGTAATGAAAGCTCACTTTGTAAGGGCTTTTACCTTTCTCTTTCTCTTACAGACCACTTTTCATATGAAAGATGGTATCTTACTTCGAAAGAGAGTCTCGATGTAATGGTATACACTTAGCTTCATAACTGGAATAGTCACTGGCTAGAGAACAACTGACCTTCCCGAGGTCTCGTAGGGAGTCATGAGTTGTGTTCAATTGAAATTTTCTTATATTCATATTTACTATGTGAAGCAAAAAAAATAAAAAATTAAGGTATTCTACAAAACAACAAAATAAAGTGAAAAGTAAACGTATTTTACAAAACAACCAATGTCTCTCATGAAAGAATTCATGAGGGTTACTCTTTTTTATCATTGTGAAATTAATAAATCTTTTGTATATTTAGTTTACTTTTGATATGTTGTTCGTACATGTGTTTATTGATTCTTTTATGTGTAGTTTTTGCCACTAAATCTCTAATCTTAACATAAAAATTTCTCAAAATTCGATCGAACGTTCATCTACCACCTGTAAATTACAAGAAAATAATAAGATAATTAAGATAATTGAGATGTTGGAACAATACGATTAAAACTAACTTTTATACAAAAATTTCTCAAAATTCAACTGAACATTCATCTATCACATGTATGAAGTAGAAAAATTAATAAATAATAAAAGAACAAAAACTACAAAATAATAAATAATAGAACAATATGATTAAACCTAACAAAAAACATAACTTTAAAGCACATCGAAAAAGTAGCTATAAGAATATTTTTACCAACAAAAATATAGTAAAAACATGACATAATTGAGATGTTGGAACAATATGATTAAAGCTAACCTTTATACAAAAATTTCTCAAAACTCAACTGAATATTCATCTACCACCTGTATGAAGCAGAAAAATTAATAAATAATAAAAGAACAAAAACTACAAAAAAAAATAATAATAGAACAATATGATTAAACCTAACAAAAAATACAACTTTAAAGCACGTCGAAAAAGTAGCTATAAGAATATTTTTACCAACAAAAATATAGTAAAAACATAACAATGGAATTAAAGTTGTAGTTAAGGAACATGCAAAAATATTAAGGAACGATCTTAAAAAAACAAATGATTTTTGCATAAAATTAGGAAAAAGAGAGAAAAAAGTACTCAAGTGATCATGGTTATACCAATGAACGCCAAAAAACTTGACTTAAATAAAATTAATTGTAGAGTTTCTCTTCTCATTAAGGTAAAGTTCTATTCTTGTATTTAAGGTAAAGTTATAATTGATTTAGAAGTGTTAAACATTACAATTTAGGAGTCCTTAATTTTATAGGATTTTAATTTAATTAAATAATAATTAAAAGAAATAAGTGAAAAGACAACTTTATCTATTGCGGAGTATTTTAATGAAGGGTAAAAAATTCAAATCACTTTTACAAGGGTCTTCACACATTTAGGCCTCATTTGTTTGCACTTAATGGAGGTCTGAATCTGAATGATTCAGACTTCAACCATTAAGTGCATTTGTTTATCATTAAGATTTTGGCTCTTAATAAGTTTGAATAGGTCTTAATCATTCAGATCTGAAACTAAGTCTTAATCATTAAGAGGTATTTTTGTATTAGATAATATTCACCACCACTCTATCCATAATCATCAGTCACTATCACTAACCACCTCTGCCGCCACCACCACTGTCAACCACCACCTTGCCACCACCAAACACATCACAACTACCATTCACAATCATAATTGCTACTAACCATTATTTTCAACCGCTACCATATCTACACCTCTATTGATTTAATTATATCCATAACTATCACCACCGTCAACGACAACGCCAATGCCAACACCACCAACACCACCACTATCATCAACCACTATCGGCCAATCCCAACTACTAACCAATTACTCATCTATCACAACTAGTACCACCGCTAACTACCACTAACACATCATCAACATCCACACATTCTTTGACCACCACCACCAGTGTCATCAGTGTCGCCATCTCTACCACCGCTTCAACCACCAGCATTGCTACAATATATCTGTTCTAATAATCATCTCCACCATCACAACAAACAACATCTCCAACGACCACCAACACATCGTCAACCATCATACATTCATTTTTAAGCTATTATAATCAACACCCCCAACTACTAACATCAACCGACATCACACCACTACCACCATCACTACCCATCGGCACCATCATAACAATCACTACAATACCAAACATCTCTATCATCACAACTATCACCACCAATATTACTAATCACAAACATCAATCATTACCACCACCGCCACCATTACAAAGTACCTCCGTTATCACTAACAAATATGATTTTTTCAATCAAAAAATAATTTATCGTATTAAATCAAATGTTTTTCTAATATATAATTATTTTTTATTAGAATTATATATTTTTTTATTATATATGCAAATAAATAATTTTTGCATATTCAGATATTGAAAAACAAATGGTCTTAACCATTCAGATTTTAGATCTGAAGACAATATCTTAATCATTCAGATATGCATTCAGATTCAGACGTCTGAATCTTAATAAAAACAAATACAACCTTAATATATTATATAGAATAGATTATAGATGTATAACTAGTGCTTGTATTAGTTATACACTCTATTGTGTATTAATATGTGTATTACTAATACCACCCATTTTCTATGTATTAGTAATACAAAGACTCCAACACATGCATTAATTTAACTAGTTTAGTGTACGTGCGTTGTACGTGGATATCATGTCAATTGATAAAAAACGTAATACTTTTTTTACCTATCACAAGTTTTTGACTTAGCTAAATATACAACAATTCTATTTCTTTTAACAATATTACGAATTCTAGATTCATAATCAAATTTAAATAGACCCATCAAAAGATTCAATATTTTCGTCACTTCACTATAGTAAACATAGTTTTTCAAAAAAAAATTATGAGAGTTGGTGTATGAATTTCACATCTTTAGAATATAATTTGTGGTTTAAGATACTTCAAATTAAAATTAATACGGAAAAGGCTCAAAAAATACTCCTGAATTATTCGAAATAGCTCAAAAATACCCTTCGTTAGATTTTTGGCTCAAAAATATTCCTCCGTTAAATATTTGGCTCAAAAATACCCCTCCCTCTAACGGAATTCGGAAAAGGATCAAAAATACCTCTGAACTATCTGAAATGGGTCAAAAATATCCCTCTGTTAAACATTTGGCTCAAAAATACCCCTCCCTTAACGAAATTAAATTATTTCGATTATTTCGTTAATTTATATAAAGTTCATCATTTAATTTATATTTCGGTAATTTCTTTAAGTGAAAATTTATATTTCATTAATTTATTTTTCGTTAATTTCTTTAAAGATTAAAAAGATGTAAAGTGAAAATACCTTTTTAGAATAAATGTATGTTTATTTTCCAAATCAAATTCAACCAATTTATATTATAATTCAAATACTTTTTTTCATTATCTTATTTTTAAAATTAAAAAAATACTTTTATGTAAAAAATTTAAGTATTAGGGTTAAAAAGTTAAAGTTAGGATTTAATTCAATCGAAATAATTTAATTTCATTAAGGGGAGGGGTATTTTTTAGCCAAATATTTAACAGAGGGTATTTAACAAAATTAAATTATTTAGATTATTTCGTTAATTTATATAAAGTTCATCATTTAATTTATATTTCGGTAATTTCTTTAAGTGAAAATTTATATTTCGTTAATTTCTTTAAAGATTAAAAAGATGTAAAGTGAAAATACCTTTTTAGAATAAATGTATGTTTATTTTCCAAATCAAATTCAACCAATTTATATTATAATTCAAATACTTTTTTTTTCATTATCTTATTTTAAAATTAAAAAAATACTTTTATGTAAAAAAAATTAAAGTATTAGGATTAAAAAGCTAAAGTTAGGGTTTAATTCAATCGAAATAATTTAATTTCGTTAAGAGGAGGGGTATTTTTGAGCCAAGTATTTAACAGAGGGGTATTAAACGAAATTAAATTATTTCGATTATTTCGTTAATTTATATAAAGTTCATCATTTAATTTATATTTCGGTAATTTCTTTAAGTGAAAATTTATATTTCATTAATTTCGTTAATTTATATTTCTTTAATTTCTTTAAAGATTAAAAAGATGTAAAGTGAAAATACCTTTTTAGAATAAATGTATGTTTATTTTTCAAATCAAATTCAACCAATTTATATTATAATTCAAATACTTTTTTCATTATCTTATTTTTAAAATTAAAAAAATACTTTTATGTAAAAATATTAAAGTATTAGGGTTAAAAAGTTAAATTTAGGGTTTAATTCAATCGAAATAATTTAATTTTATTAAGGGGAGGGGTATTTTTGAGCCAAATATTTAACAGAGGGGTATTTTTGACCCATTTCAGATAGTTCAGGGGTATTTTTGATCCTTTTCCGAATTCCGTTAGAGGGAGGGGTATTTTTGAGCCAAATATTTAATGGAGGGGTATTTTTGAGCCAAAAATCTAACGAGGGGCATTTTTGAGCTATTTCAGATAGTTCAAGGGTATTTTTGAGCCTTTTCCGAAATTAATATAATTAAACTTAGGCTTCCAAGTTGCAAGTTGCCAATAAAACTGTCCTTTTATGATTTTGTCATTCTAATGTTTGATGATGTCTTGCTATAAAAATAACATAGCTAGTGTCTATGCAGACCTTATCTTTTACCCCAACAATAGAGAAGTTGTTTTCGATAGATCCTTAGGTTCAAGAAAAAACATCCCAACAATCTGTAATGCTCAGTAGACTGTAATTGTCTCACGTCCTATTTAATCACCTATCTCAAATACTTATTCGGTGTACCTCTGCCTCTCCTAAGATCATTTGTAGCCAACCTCTCAAACCCCTACATTTGGGCATTTATGCATCTCCTTTTCAAATATTTGAACCATCCCAGACCCACATCACATATCTTATCCTTCATCAAATATTTGAACCAATATTTTGTACACTGATGTCTGATGGAGCACAAAATTTAAACTCGATATGAATTTAAGTTTTCAGCAAATTACATTGTTGTCTTTTCTTATAAAGGTACACTAAATGGACTTCTTCTTTAATAGTCATATTAAAATAGCAGTAATAACAACAACAACAAACCCAGTGTATTCCCACTTAGTGGGGTCTGGGGGGGTAAGATGTACGCAGTCCATACCTCTACCTCTAAAGAAGTAAAATAGCAGTAATAAATTTCTAAAAAAATACACAAATACACAACTTATGTTTCCAATATTACAAAAAATCTTATCTCTCTAAACATATTACAAAAATCTCAATATATACACAGAATGCTATGTATATGTCGGTTATGTTATGTATATTAATAGGGAGAGAGAGTAAAATAATTTAAAAAGTGGGAAACAATGTAATTACTTCCAAAAGGGTTGATATTTATGTTATTTATACAATAAATTTTCTAGTCCTAAAAGACTTTCTTGGTTCCTAAGTAAAATGGGCACATGTAGGAAAACCTACATCAAAATTGCAAGTTTTCCGGACAAAAAAACTATGTGAGAAAACCCAATGTATAAATACTCAACTAAAAGTAGTTAAGTTTTTAAAATTTTCTTTCTTGCAACGTCTATTCTGCAATATAAGAGTGTAGTTAATTATTATTTTTCATAATATATCTTATCATATATTTGAAGACTCTTTAATATTTTAAAATTTTCTCTTATCATATGCTGCAGAACTTCCTATTTAAATATTTTTTTAAAAGTAATTTGAAGGAGAAAGTGAAAAGATAATTTTTTGTATTACGAAATCTTTTAATGAAGGGTAACCAATTGTTATCAATTGTAGGGGGTGCGGATAACTTGTGTGGTAAAAGTGCGGATAACTTGTGTGGTAAAAGTGCGGATAACTTGTGTGGTAAAATAGATCTATTATAAATACAATGAATCTATTTTTATTTGTGCGTGGATATTTCTTAACTTCTCTAAATATTTTTATTTTTATTTTGAGTTTATTTATGTTAGTTTTATCGATATTCATATCTTGGGGGGTGATTATATGGTAATTGATTAAATGTTTTACTATAGTATTCTTTAGTTTTTTTCTCTTAGTTTTTGTAATTCTTCTATATTATTTTGAAGGTATTCTAAATATTCTATATCTTTTGTTTCAAAATATCCAATTAGATTGTCTTTCATAAGTATTTCTATTAATCTTATTTCTTCCATATTTTGTCTCCAATGTTTTAAATATTCATAGTCTATCATTTTATCCTGTAGTAATTGTAGATTTACAAATTTCTGTATAATAATTTATCCTAATTGTACTATAATGTATATCTAATTCTAGATTTTCAATGCTATTTATTATCTTGTGTTGTTCTTCTCGTATTAAGTTTTTAAAATTATATAAACTATCACATGTACTTTTTCCTAAATTTTCTAGGTTTCTTCTATCCATATTAATTTTTCTTTTAGATTCTCCATTATTTTTCTAATTCGATTTCTATAATTAATTTCTTCATTTAGATTATCTTAATTTTCTCTAGTTTTTCTAATATATTCTAACATTTCTTAATCTGAATAATATCCATCTGGGTAATTATCCAGGTATAACTATTCTATCCAATTTATAGTTTCAATTTCATAGTCTAATACTTTTTCTAATATTATTCTCTTAATATCTATAATTTCTATATCTCTAAGTATATATAAGATTAATATTTTAAGATTATCTATCAATTAAAATTGGCTAAATACTTTATTATAATATTTTTTAGTTGTTTGTTTTAATCTCATTAATTTTCACTAAGAAATTGTATATATTTTATATCTATTTTCCAAAATTCTAAATATACATAATTTATCATAGTTAGTGTGTGGGTTTGGTATGTAAGTATTTATAAGAGTAGTTCGGTAGGTGTGGTATATAATTAATTCTAGTCATAAAATATCTATCAAATATTTTTTTCAATATGATTTTTCTTATATCTACTATTTCTATATCCTTAAGTACATATAAAACGAGTATTTTAAATTTATCTACCATTTCGTCAGATAAATTAGTATTCATTTTTCATATGATGCTTTTTCAAAATATTCCCTTCAATCATGCACATAACAAAATATGATCACTTTAGATTGATATATACTAGATTATTCTTAAATAAGATATTCTCAAGTCACTATTAGCATGGTAATCTGGATACTTTTCCCTTAAACAGCGCCTCTACTCTGGTTACTCCCCTATCACGGCTTTCTTGCCTCACCGGTTTCACCTTTAGGATGACATAGTTCTTAGGAATTTTTCTCCTTTTCCACTTTGCTAATAAACTTCTTAACATGCTATTTTTCGAATAATTCTACTATAAAACAACTAACATGAACTTATTTTATCATATTATGATTGTTAGGAATTTATGAATTTAGCTATTCGTAATAGTAAATGAATATACCTGTTCTGGTAGGTTTGATAATTCTAAGCTTTGTTCCTCCATAGCTTTTTTCATTGAAATATACCTGTTTTTTAATAAATAAGTAAAATATTTGTTGTAGACGAGAGAGAGTTTTTTGCTCCAACGCATGAAGGCTTGTTCCTCTTTCTACCTTCGATGCCTTTTATTTATAATCTGAAACTTTACAAAAGTTTTCCTTCCTTATTTTACATGTTTCTAAAACTTTACAAAAAGTCTTCAACAATTATCTACATCTACCTAACCTCATTTACTATACTTTACAAATGTCTTCTAAAAAGACAAAAACTAATTCAAGCCTAGACTAATAATAGTCAAAAACCTATACAATTCTAATAATTTACGTAAAGAAAATTGTGAAAGTTTGTTACATGTCGCTTTCACAATTTAATAGCTTGTCTTTTATCTCCATTATTGTTTCCGCTAATATCTTCTTCTTGTCGTATCTGCTGCTTTTTTATCTTCTTTCCAGCTGGCATGCTTATCTTCTTGATTTTTTATTTTATTCTAGTCGAACTTCTGGGATAATATTATCTTCTCCATTACATCTCGAACATTGATGATCTGGATATTTGTGTCCAATTATCTTGCAATATCTTGTCAATAATCCGTCTGAAATAAATCCTCTCTTAATTTCTCTTGCAGTAGATTGTTTTTCTGGATTAAGTAATGTCATTATCCATTGTCTAACATCTTCCATATCTTCTTGTCGTAGTTCTTTTGAATTTGAATAAATCATCTGATGGTCTCTTGAATAATAGCTCCATATTCGGTTTCCATTGGTATAATTGTTTACTAATTCTTGAATAATTGTAGCTAGTCCAATAAGTCGTTTGTTTGCATAAAAATCAGGTATCTCGATTCTGGGTATCTCTGGCTGCTGCACAATATCTTCTGGTATAATCATATCTCTGGTTAATCCTATTTTTACAACTTGTATAACTAGTTTTATCTCGTCGTATAATATCTCTGCTGGTGCAGTATAACACTTTATATAAAATAGATTTCCTTTGGTTACTCTTTTATAGGTGTTGAATATTTTTTGTAATTCTTCCATAGCTGATAGTTCTTCTCCATTTTGGGTGTATATGGTATTTAATAATCCATAATCAAAATAAGTTTTTATTAAGCTTGGGTTGGTTTTGGGTAGTGCAATTAGCTTGTTGTGACCTTGTAATCTTTGGGTTATATAGTTTGTGTTGGGTTCTTTGATATCTGTAGCTCTGGGGTTAAGGTTTAGAAAAGTTTGTACTCGATAGATATTTTCTATGTATTTTTGGGTTGTATAGTTATAAACTTTTTTATCTTGGTTCAGACTATCTCGATATGTAGTAATTTGTGGGGGTATGTTCAAGAGGTCTTTTTGTATTTTTGGTGTAAATGGTTTTTCAAATGTCTTATTTAACTTTATATTCTGGTATCTTTGTCCAATAACTCCTTTGCTTGTACCTGCAATTGTAGATTGATAAACGTTATGGGTTTTACGGAGTGTCCCAACGTCTCCTTCTAGCTCTGGAATTTTAATGTCTTCCGATCGACATAGCTCTGCACACTGTTGAGTTAGCTAATTTGTAGCTACAGACTTCAGTTTATCTTCATTAGTCTTTAGCTTTTCTATTTCATTACCCATACTGCCCACTTTCATTGAAAGCGTAGTTAGGGTTTTGAATATCTTTTCTAAAGCATCATCTTCTATTATATCAGTCTGTGTAGCTTTGTCTTGATATGTAATCTGCAATAACGTTTTTGTTAGTACTAATTACTTCAATTGTAAATGTAAAATTTAATATATTCAATACTAGTCTCCGAATCTCTTTTGTTGTAACTGAATTTTGTATTTTCTTTGTTAGCCACCAACGTACCTGTGTATTATCTGTTCGTACAATAAATTTGTTATATACAATATATGGCTCAAATGCTAATAAACATTTATATAATGAACATAATTCTTTTCTATTTATTTCCCATTTTATTTCTGTTTCATTAAACGTTCCTGAATAATATCTACAATGATGTTCTATTTTTTCATTTTCACACCTATATTTAAGTACTCCTCCATAACTATATTCACTAGCATCTGTTTCTACTATATATATAAATTTTCTATTTTCGTCTGGGAATTGCAGTTTTGGTAATTCTTTACAAAGTATTTTTATTTTCTGGACTTGTTTTTTATCTTCTTCATTATAATTATATTCTACATCCTTTTTAAATTTTTTCTGTAAAGGCTTTAGATTTTCTGCTAATTTTGGTATATATTCCCTTACTTGGTTTACTAATCCCAAAAATGATTGTAATTTTTTTTTGTTTCTAATTCTTCTTTTGAATTTATTATTTTTTGTATTATATGTTGTTGCATTTTTACTCCACTTTTATCTATTTGTATTACTAAAAATTCTATCTGGTTTTTCATAATTTCAGCTTTCTTTTCACTTAAACTTATTTTTGATTTTTCTATTATATCCGTAAATTGTTCTAATAATTTTAAATGTTCTTCTTTGGTTTTTGTATATAATAGTATATCATCTATATATACTATACAATTAGGCAACTGTTTAAAATAACTATCCATAAAATATTGATATCTACCTGGTGCATTTTTATATCCAAATGGTAGTACATTCCATTCATAAAATCCTTGTGGTACTGTAAATGTGGTTAATTCCTTAGATTCTTCTTCTAACTTTAAATGGTAAAATCCTGATTTACAATCAAATTTACTAAAGTAGTTATATCCTTGCATTTGTCTTATTTTTAATATCTTATTTGGTATTGGGTAATTATATGTCATAGTTTTTGCATTTAAATTTCTATAATCAATAACCATTCTATTTTTTCCTCTTTTTTGTTCACTATGTTTATTTATTATAAATGCTGGACTATTGTGTTTACTATTACTTTTTTGTATATATTGTTTTTCTAATAATTCATCTATATGCATTTTAAATTCTTTTAAATCATCAAAATTATATGTTAATGTTTTTTGAGTTATTATGCTATTTTTATCTATTAATTCAATTTTTATAGTAGTTTTATGTTTTTCCCATCCTTTTAACGGATCTTCACTATATAATTGTTCTAATTTTTTCTTAATTATTTCTATCTTATTTATTGAAAATATAGTTATTTCTTTTTTATTTATTGAAAGTACGACCAGTTCTATTGTATCTTCAGTATTTTTTATATTTTTTAATTTTTGTGTAATTTTTTCACTTCCTTCTATCCAATCAGTTTTCTTTCTTATTTTATTAGTAACTCTTTTTGCTCTTACTTTCTGTTTACATGGTGTTGTAAACTAGCAATCCGTTCTAGTTATTATATGTGGGTATAATTTATCTAAAAACGGCATTCCTAAAAGCATATCTTTTGATGTTAGCTCATAATTATAGATTTCTTTTATTGTTAATATTTTATCCCATACTTGTGTTTTTACATTCTTAGCTTTATAAGTAATTAAGCTTCCTTTGTTATTAAATCCTTTAACTATTATTGGTGTTTTTAATTTATCCCATTTACTTTTTGGTAAATAATTATATCTACATAAATTAGTTTCTGCTCCTATATCTATCATAGGCGTATAATATCTACTGTAATACCCTTCTACTATTATCTTCATTAATACATATATTTTCATAGCATGTTAAAGCTCTTCTTAAGAATAATTTCTCTCTGTTATATGTTATAGATAATTGTGTATGCTCTATATTATATGGTTTTACTTGTTCTAGCCATTTTATTCCTAATATTATGTCTGTTTTTTGCATTTCTTCCTTTATTTCAAATTCTATTTTTATTTTTCTAACTCCTATTGTTATTTCTTTTTCTGTTATATTTTTAGTGTTTATTAAGCTTCTTGGTAGATCTGGGCATATATTATTGTCAGATTTTATTTCCTCATTTTTTACTAGATATCTTGCTATATAATTTTCTTCTTGTCCTGTATTTAAGAGTATTAAATATTCTTTTACATATTATTGTTCCTGTTATGTAATATTGGTTTAAATTAATTGTTGAACTTGTTTCATAACTTGTTCTTTTTGATGAACTTGATGATTCTGTTTTTTCATAAGTTATTCTTTTTGTTGTACTTATTCTATCATTTATTATTTCTAAATTTTCTTATATATCTATGTCTCTATAACTACAATCATTATTATCAATTGTTTTTACAAATTATTCGAAAGGACTTTCTATTTGTATTTTGTTAATTTTATTTTTTTTCCGTTATTTTATGTTTTGTTGTTAATACATATAGATTTTTACATCTTGCTGTAAATATTTTACTTCCTGGGGTTAGTTTTATTCCTGATATTTTCTAATATAATACTAATGATTTATCTATATTTTTATATGTTATTGCTACTGAATAATTCGCACTTATTATAAATTTAAATTTTTGGTATATTAAATTTCCTTTTATGGAAGTTATTATACTTTTTTTCTATAGGTTTTATAATTTTATCATCTGCTAGGTATAATTCTATTGGTGTATCTATTCCTTCTCTAAAACATGTTTTTATCAATATCTCTGTTCCTCCAAGGTGTACATATTTTATTGGGTCTTTACTTTTTATATCGTTTATTTCTTTATTAATTATTCTTTTTGTTACTAGTGGTATACTAGCTCTTCTTTTTACATAGCTACAATCTATTACATGTTCTTTTTGGCTTACTGCGTAGTATTCTTCTTTTCTTCTACTAAATATATTTTTTTATTGTTAGTATTTTAAATATTTTTTCTACACTTAAATCTAATTCTTTTCCTTTTATTTCATCAAATATATGACTATCAAATATTATTTTTTGATCTGTTCCTTCTTCATTTAAATATTCTTCCTTTGTTATTATTTTTATATCTTCTTCAGTTATTTGGTTTATTCTTATTTCCTCTTCAGTCATTTAATTCATCTAATTCACTATCTATTTCATTATCTGTTTCATTCTCTGAAATTTCGTATATTCTATCTTCATTTTCTAATTCGTAATCTATATAATCTATCTGCATATATTTTGTATTTTCTATTTTTATTTTTGATATTTGTTTATTTTTTGGATTTTTAGGTAATTTACAATCTCTAGCTAAATGTCCTAATTTTCCGCAATTATAACAAGTACATTCTTTTATAAATTTCTTTTTCCTATATGTTCTTTTATGTTTATAATTTTTTACATAATATCTTTTTCTTGGTTTCTTATATTTATATTTTGATTTTTTGTATTTCTTATATTTCTTATGTCTTTTTCTTTTCTTATAATATCTTTCTTTGCATCCAAATTGAGGTGTTATTTTATCTTTGCAACATGCTAAATTTCTTATTAATGTTTTTTTCATTTTTATTTCTTCTCTATATTTTTCACATAGGTTTCTATACCATTGTTGTAAAAATTTTATTCTTGCTCCTAAAGTATCTACTATTTTTGCTTCATCCCAACTTTTTATTATTTTTGAACTAAATGGTTCAGGTAATTTATTAAAATATAATTTTCTTATTTCTTTACTTTCTTCTGTATTATATGTTCCTTTATAATAATATTCTTTAAATGCGCAAGTATATTCATCTATGTAACACATATTACATATTGCTAATTTTAACATTAAATTCCTATTTGTATCTTTCTCTTCATTTTGTTCTTCTTCTGTTGTTGTCATGCTGCTAAATTCGTCTTTTATAGCTATTTCATATTTTTTTAATAATTTTATAGGTATTACTTCAGTTGTAGTTGTTGATGATGTTTCTTCTGTAGGTTTGTCAGTTCTTAATACCCTTTTACTACTTTCAGTTAGATTTGAAAACCATAATTTTACTGTTCCTATTAGTGTTCTTTCTATATATTCTGGTGCATCTGTTACATTTATATTATTATCTAATAATTGTTTTGTCATATATCTTATCCATAATTGTATTGTTTTTTCTGTATCTATTACACAATCTAAGTTTAAAAAGTTATAATTTTTATTAACTATTTATTTTGGTGTCCATTTGTCATATTCATCCTTTAGATTATATCTTTTAAACTTATTCTTATAATATGTAGGTTTTCTTATTTCTGATGTTCTAGGTATTATATTTTCATCTTCTTTTTTATCAAGAGTATTTATTTCTGTGTTTCTATTTTCTAAGTTTTCTTCATTAATTACTTCTTGTTTTTCATTGATTTCTAAATTTTTTGTATTTGTTAAGATTTCTGTATATGTTTCACTATTTTCTGAATCATAATTATCTGTTTCTTCAACATCTATTATATTTATTTCTAATTTTTCTTTAAATTGATTTATCTCGTTTAATAATTTTTGTTCTATATCTTTTTCTTCTTTTTCTTTCTGTCTTTTTTCATACAAATCTGTTAGCATTTGTAGTTCTTTTTCTAATTCAGCAATCCTACTATTTTTAGTTTCTTCTATTTTTCGTATTTCTTCTGTAGTTTGTTGTTTTATTTTTTTCTATTTTATTTTTTCTATCTATTTCTTCATTTTCTTTTTCTATCCTTACCATAGCTGTCAATTTATCTTCTAATTTTAATTCTTCTTTTTCTAACATTAAATATAAATGTTCACCTGTTTTCTTATACCTTCTTCCTAGATTAGAAAATACTATTTTTATTTTTAATCCTTCATGGTTTTCATATATTTTTTCATCTATTATAAATTCTTCTTTGTTCATTTTTATTTAATTGTTAATAGATCATGTTGGTATGTATATTCTAGACTATCTATTGTTGATTCTAAATTTGATATTTCTTCTTTTTGTGCATTTATTGAGTTTTTACTAACTCCGGCAATTATGTTATATTGTAGTCTTTCTATTCTTATTTTTAATTCTTTACGTTTTTCAGATATTATTTGCTTTAATTCTTTATATTTTGGTAATTTTTGTACGTTATTCATCTAAATAATATTTTGGGGAATATTTAAATCTAGTTTTATCAAATAAGTCATAATTAATAATAAATCCAAATACATACTACTTCTGTAACTTTAAACAGCATAGGCTCTGATACCAAATTAATAACAAAACATTAAACTACTCATGGTTCTCATACACTACGAATCTTTTTTTTTTTTTTTTAAAGGATCAAACTGTGGGTAAGAACTTGCCCAAATTGTGTATAGCTAAAAATGAGAAAAAGAAGAAATTCTTAAAAAAAATAAAAATGAATTAGGCTCCTAAATCTAAAATCTTATAACGAAAAAGGAACTCTTAAACAAAACACTGGTGCCTATTAAATTCAATTTCAAAGTTTCTAGTTATTTTTGGATATTAGTTTCTACTATTTTGAAATTACAAATTCATACAAATATTCACGTGTTTGTAAATAGGCTAGCAAAAAAGGAGCAACATGTAGACAAATGGAGGAGTTACGCTAGTGGGAGATCACAATACTAATAAAATTGAAAAAAAAAATACGTTCGGTTACCTACTAACATTTACCCCAATTCTCAACCTCTATATATTCCTACAGAATCCTAAGTCAATTCTTGACTAAAAAAAAATAATTAGTTATTCACATGCCATGAAAATAATCAAATCGATTGCTTAAGGATCAACTGAAGGTGGTTACAATCAACAAAGTTTCAATCAATATATTAATCAAATACCTAGAACTGCTACCCTTGAATTGATGGACATGGCATCAACTTGCTTAAAATTCACGTGCTCATACCCAAGAAACTATTTTCTTGTAACCTAATATTTTGTTGACAATATTAAGCATGTGTCATATATTGCTTGACACATTATATAGCCGAATTATATTGAAAACTGAAACATGAAACCTAAATCAAATGTAAAAGTAAACGTATAGTTAGACATCTCCGGATAAATCAAATAATACCTTCTATAAGTTAATAAAATACAACAAACGTTGGCAGAAATCCATAAGAGACACTATAAAACTATAGTCTATCTGAGATAAATTACAATTTTAAATTGTTCACATATTTTACTTAGATACCTCAACAGATTCTTTTTTCAATTAGACACTTAAACTATTCAAAAGTGATATATCAAAAAAACTGTTATGTTCTTCACTCTCTTTAAGAGCATAAGATGTTTGAGAAACTTAAAAATTGTAATTTATATAAAGTAGATGTTTGAAATACAATAGTTGATTACAAAGAAACTGCCATGGGCATGCTAATATAATATATGTCATAATACCTTTCATCACAAAGAGTCCCATCGGCCTCTAATCAAATCCATGGATCCATCAACCTCCAAAAGTCGAATGCATTGGGTTGCAATAATGTTGTTCGCATGACACTTCTGCTGAATACTAATGGATAAAATAGTAGTGAAGGAGATCTAATTCCTAAACCCCATTCACAAAACTATCAATGAAAAATAATGGGAGCTACATATTTTAATTTACAAACAAAGAAATTGTCATACCTTTTTCTCCCCTCGCAGTTGCCCGAAGAAGTCGTGATTATGAGAACATGAACAATTTTTTACGATGGAGGGTGGAGGCACATACAATTGTTATCCTGCAATTTGTAAACCTAAATTTGTATGCATACTATATTAATCGTGTAAATATATATAGGTGAAGTGAACAAATTAAACCTTGACAAATTAGAAGACAAAAGTTACCATTTATTTTGAAGTCCTGACCAAATTATTTTAGGAATCAATGTTATAGTTAAATAATAAGTAAACAAAAAAAAAAAGGGTGAAATGACTATTTTGTCTATTGCGAAGTGTTTTAATGAAGGACAAAAAGTTCGAATCACATTTCTAATGATCTTCACACTTTTAATATATTATAGATTAATTACTTTATTACCTCTCAAAGGAGTAGAACATCTGCAGCCTCCGCAATTAAGAAAACCCCCTTGTTATTGGATTTTTTTTTCTTAAATACAAAATATTCAGAGTCCTCTATTCTTTCTGTTTTTCTCTCCAGTTCGCCTAATAAAAATAGATACAGTTTTTTTATAATACTTGTGGTTTAACCTCTAATATGCCATGGATAAATTTTTTCGCTTGTTGTTTACTTAGGACTTGAATTGAAATATACAAAAGAATTTTTTTTAAAAAAAAGCCAAATCAGCAACTACAAAATAGAGATTAAAAGGCTAATTCCTCCCAACGAATCTGCCATTTACGTCAAAATCTTCAATAATGACCATGTATTTAAAAAAAATGTGGGACCTCAGATCCGAAAATCCATTACCAGCAAAATAAATTATAATCCAAATCTAATTTCGAATCATTTCAACAACGTTAAATAATTATCTCAAGAGTGTGATAAAGCAATATTAATAATTATTTAATTTTATTTTGGGAGAAAATGAGCCAAGTTTTAAAGATAAAATAACTTTGTAGAAAGAAAAAGTACAAGGTTAAAAGAAGGATATCTTTGTCAACAAATATTATTTTATAAAATTTATGGTCTGCATATTATTTTTAATACATCAAAGCAAACAATCTATAAAAAATAATGTCAACATAACTAATATCAGCATTACTAATGCAAGCACTATTAATACACCTTATTCAACATTATTCTTATACACTCTACCAAACGACCCCTAAAGTTGTTTGAGGAGGTAATAGGACCCCGTAAATTTTAGATGTCTTTTTTAAATTTTGAAATAACTTTAATGATGTTTTTATGTCTTTCTCTTTATTTTTTTAAGAAAAAGAAAGATACGTTTATGTATTACTCTATATAATAAGAGCGAATAGAGGAGCTTAGGGTCGTTTTTAAAAAATGACAACTAAGCTCCTTAAAGTTTCATTTATTATTATTTGAGGAGTTTCTAAAATGACAATTAAGCTCCTCAAAATTATATACTTTTTATTATTTAAGAAATTTTAAAAATAGTAACGAAGCTCCTCAAAATCCTACTTATTGTTATTTGAGGACTTTTCTAAAATTACTTATATCTATTAAAAATTTACGTAAAAAATATTATACATTAAATAATAAATTTAAAAATATTTAAAAGAAATAATTAAAAAAATCGATTGCTTCTCAAAATTCGTGCGATGTTGCATAAATTTAGATAGTTATTTGAAAATAATATAAAAAGTACTATAAATAATAACAATTAACAACTTAAAATATTTTAAATACATATAAAAAATGAGAATGAAAGGAATAGGCTCAAATTTCAAAAATTATAAATTCCTCAAAGTCCTACTTATTTTTATTTGGGAAGCTTAGGGCCAGTTGGCGAAAAGACTATTTCGCCCTTTTACTTCTCAGAATTACTTATGTTTATTTGAGATTTTGCGTAAAAAAAAATACTATGAATCACAATAATCAACTCTAAGTTATTTACAAAACATAATTAAAAAAATTGATTGATTCTCAAACTTTAGTTAGTGCCGCATAAATTGGGACAATTTTTATTTGAAAGTGCGTATAAAAAATGCTACAAATTTTATATTTTATCTATAATAGAAGAGTTAATAGAGAAGAGCTTAGGGTCGACGTGTATGCTTGTGTTACCTGATTCAGCTGCTTCAATTGTGATTTTACTATATCACTGTTAATTAAATATTATAATTGATTTACGTATTAAAAATTTAATAATATTTAATAAAAAAATAAAATAAGCATTTATGATATGTCTCCTTCAGCTGCTTCAACCGTAATTTTATTATATCACCCCTAATTAATTGCTATAAGTTATATAAGTATTAAATAATAAATAATATTTCATAGAAAAAAGGTAAAATAGACATAAAATGATAAATTAGCTCTTGATGTTCTAAATTAACTTGACGTCTTATATGAGACCCACTTAAATTTTTCCACAAGTATCTTTTATAGTAATTTTGTGATGTCACTTCTAATTAGTTATTATAAGTCATTTAAGACATATCTGTTTCGCTACTTTAATTGTGATTTTACTATATTACCTCTATTTAATTATTGCGGCAATCTAAGCATTGTACCACTTAAATTGAAATAGAAGAAAGAGTATTAAATCACATCAAGTGAAAATTTAAATTATTTTTAGAATATAATTGACTATCAATGCCACAAAAGTTTGTACAAGAAGAGTAACATAAATTATTTGAAAAATACATAAAAAAAGTATTATAAATTACAGTATTTAACAGCTTAAAATATCTAAAAAAAAAATTAATTTGTTATATATGCCAAAAAAATACTATAGATCACAATAATTAACAACTTAAAATATTTAAAAGATATAAAATATTTGGTAAACTCTCAAAATTATATGAGTGTCGCTTAAATTGGAATAGTTAAAAATATAATTGATTGTTAATGTCACAAAAGTTTGAAAAGAGTAACATGTATTATTTAAAAATTAAATAAAACATATTATAAATTACAATAGTTAACAGTTTAAAATATCTAAAAAGAAAATTAATTTGTTGTAGATTTTAAAAAAGATAAAAAAATATTATAAATCACAATAATAACAACTTAAAAATTTTAAAGATATAAAGTATATGATTGACTTTCGAAATTATATCAGTGACACTTAAATTGAAACTGGCAAAAAGGTATTATAAATCTCAATAATTAAAAACTTAAATTATTTTTAAGAATATAATTGTCTATTAATGCCACAAAAGTTTGAACACAGAGAGTAACATGTATTGTTTAAAAATTAAATAAAATAAATTATAAATTACGACAGTTAACAACTTAAAATATATAAAGCATATTATAAATAAGATTTATTATCTAAACTGTATTTATGTCACATAAATTGAGATAAAAATGAAAAATTTCTTAAGTAACAAACTTAAACTCATAATTAGGAGTTTCATAGCAACTGTTTTATAATTATCTGAAAGGCTGGAATAGCAACTTGTATTTTGTATTTTATAAAAGTGATGCTACTAAAATACATATACAACAAGATTTATTGTTCCCTTTTTTACTCAAATCAGTTGAGTTAAATAAGAAATAATTATTCCATGTATTTAAAACAGTAAATTTCTTTTTCATAAATTACTCTTATTTACAGCATTAGATTTTTTTTTCCCCATAAATTACTCCTATTTAAATTATTAGATTCTTTTTTCAAATCAAACTCAAATCTGAAGATTATTATCTTCATGGTGTTCAAAAATTCAAAATAAAGCATCATTACTGGTTTTTTTTCTCTTTCACTCTCTTATATTTCTAACATTTTTCCTTGTTATTTTTTTATCATTTTTATTTTTTTAATTTTGATTTCTTTTTTGTTTTCTATTTTTTCTTTCCACTTTGTTTTCTCTCTTTTATTTCTCTTCTTTTTTTCCTTTTTCCTTTTTTCTTTATTTTTTTCTTTTTCTTTTCTTATTTTTTTCCTTTCTCATATTTTTTTTCTCTTTTTTATTTTTATTTTCTTCTTCTTCTTTTTTCTCTTTTATTTTTACAATTCTATTTCTAGCTTCTATTTATTTTTTTATTTTGATTTCTTTTTTTTATCATTTTTTCTTTCCACTTTATTTTCTCTTTTATTTCTCTTTTTTTTTTCTTTTTCGTTTTTTCTTTATTTTTTTCTTTTTTTTTTCCTTTCTCATATTTTCTTTTTCTATTTTTGTTTTCTTCTTCTTTTTTCTTTTTTTAGTTTTTATTTTTACACTTCTATTTCTTTTTCTTCTTCTTTTTTCATTTCTTTTTTTTTTTGGACTTTTTATTTTTATTTTTGCCTTTTTCTATTTTTTTGTGTCTTTATTCTTCTATTTCTAGCTTTTATTTTTAAAAGACAAATATTTATATCACATATACATATTCAAAAAATATACAAAATAAATAGACATACAGATTTGCATATGTATTTGTAGTACAAAACATACATATTTATATCTGTATATGTATTTACAGAAATACATATCTGACTCATATGTATATAAAAATATATAGGACACGAGATCTCTATAACAAAAATAACAACTATATACATATACATATGGGTAATCAAAATACTGAAAATGTATTGTATGAATGTGAAACAATACTGAAAATAGGATCATTTTTGAAGTATTGTGTGTAAATAACAATACATATCTTGGTAAATGTATAATCAGAAAAAAGATATAATAACTAATACATGTGCATTTATGTATATGTACTTGCTAAAATTTCTATGTAAATATATATGTATTTGATTTCAATAAAAGATATATTTTCATATGTGTTATGAAAGATATATGTATAGATCTGCATAAAATACATATACAAAGTCAAAAATATGAAAAATACATATAACGACCTATGAATACATATGCAATACGTATGCAGACCTGTAAATTACATATGCCGAACAGAAAAAAATATATGCAGAAACTGAAAAATACAGTTAAAATACATATGCAGACCTGTAATGTCCAACTGAATTTGAGTTTTTTAAATAATTTTTAAAAAAATTCATCTATTATAAATGGGATATTAAACATAAAACTAAAATTAACATTCAAATTAATTTGATTCAACATCAATAATCAAAATATAACCGACAAATTTTAAAAAACTTTCGACATGCTACCTGAAATTAATATGTGAAATTTAAGAACTATTCAATGATGTCTCTGTCAACCTACAGTTAACTGTCGTTAAATAAAAAATATTCAAAATAACATCAAACTTCTAGCACTTCAATGTCTTCTGTTATTCCGATTTTTCTAGCAGGCCTCATTGATGCTTCATCATCACTTCGTGCCTTATCTTCTTCTTTACTCAAACCATAATTCCTCAAAAGTGAAGCATATCTTGTGCGAAGAAGGTCTGGGTCGAAGTCAACATAAGGAACACCTTCACCATAAGTAAGGCACCGAGCATATGTCACTACATACAATCCACAATTCCTGTAAAATACATTCGGTAATAAATTACTATCTATTATAAAATGAATATACAAATAAATACATGTTATATGTCCATTCAGTACTTTCAAGCTTCCACTTGGTTGTATCGCTCTTTAATATCGTTGACCGTGTGACATCCTAGATGTGGTGCAAACTTTGAAAGTACTTTTGTCATGGACATTTGATCACGCGGCACCTACAGACCAAAAAAATTGTTGAAGTTTATATTACTTGTTCTTCTCATAAAAAAATAATACAAAATACATAGTATGCATATATTTCTTATAACATCATACATATTACATTACAACAAATACATATATCACTGCACATGTATTTTCAAAATATATGTCTGTTTCAGAATATATAAATAAACTCATATGTAATTACAAAATACATATCATAGACAAACAAATATAAATACGTGTCAAATAAATATCTTAACATTGACAAATACAACTCATGTCTTAACAATAACAAATACATATCTTAACAGTAACAAATACAATTACATATTTTAACAATAGCAAATACATATCTTAACGGCAACATATACAATTTCATATCTTAACAGTAACAAATACAACTCCATACATATACATATGACTGAACAACACAAAATACATACTACATATCTTAAATAATTAAAACAAAATACTATAAATACATATATTACCCACTGAAAAATAAATATAAGCATAATCATATGTATGTTAAAAAAACATATGCTTGCAGATGACCCATAATCTATAAAAATACAAATACCTCTGTCACTTTTTCTTCTTCGAATTCATATTCAGATGAATTTTGATCAACAAGACTTGGTATTTTACTTGACTTTTCAATTTCGTCTGACTTGCTCTTTTTCACATATTTTTACATTTTTGGGGGGGTTTTGGGATGAAAATTTTCTCAATCCTTTCCGCTTCATAATTATCGCAATCTTTCAAATAACTAAATCCCCCTCCCTCCCCCCCCCCCTAAAAAAAAATTAAATTCTGAATTTAGTAATTGAAAATTCTTACTTGTAACTACAATCAACCCATCAATCAACATACAAATTACTTAAAAATATTCATAGGGCAGAAAATTTAGAGAACATCCTACACTAAATCAATAATAAGGTACACAAGAATTTGAAGACAATGAATGCATTAATCATTCCCACGAAACTCTTTCGATATATATGAAAAATTATTTTTAAAAAGATTGCTCCCTTTCCTGTATGAATAGAAGATTTTTAAACTGTGAAACTTTCTCCACCCGAGAAAAAAACAATTTAGGCCATACCCACCAAGCCACAATTGAATCAATAACGAAGAAAAAACACACACATAAGAAAACGGGGGAAGACTTCATGCCCAATGATTAACTACATTATAAAAAAAATTTAAAAAATAATACTTGATTTCTACTATCTCAGACAAAAAAATTCTCAATAAATAAATAAATAAATAAAATATATAAAATATGTGGAAGTTAACAAGAAACAAGCTGTGTATATTGTCCCACTAAAATAATGCTACTTTTGCTATACATTATAATTTTGATAAAGCATTACTACTTATTATAATTACGGAAAAGGTACGAACATATCCCTGAACTATGGTAAAAGGTACATATATGCCCCTTGTTATACTTTGGGTACGTTTATACCCTAGCCATTAATAATTTGGTGCAAATATATCCCTGACCCTAACGGCTTGCCACGTGTCAACATCCTAACGATTGAACCTTTTTTAAAATTTTATTAGCCTAAATAATTTAATTATCCTAAATCAAATTCCATACCCAACCAACACATCTTCAATCTCATATTTTGCCAACAGTCAACAATGCCCTCAACAGTCAACTCGCCATCACATGGACCTTTGGATTCCGAAGAAGAACTAACCTCCTCAGGCTCATATTTTGCCACAATAGCACGACTATCTCCTACATTCATTACATACACATCTTCGTCTCTCATTAAAGCTACCAACAAAAAAGATCCCATAAGTGCTACTTCCGGATATCGATCAAGTACTCTATCTGTCATATCCAAGTACGTCAACTCAATAACTTCAAGAGCCTTGTAAATTGCTCTCAAAATCAACTCATGATCAACTGGACCCATCTTTCGCCTCCTCTCTTTTTTACTAGTCCTTTCCTCCTCAAATCTTTTCTCCTCCTCTTCAACTTTCTCCTTAGCTTCCAATCCAAATTTTCATGGGAATAATTTTTTGTTGGAGGGAGTTATGTAGAGCCTGAGGATATTAGGAAAGATGGGGAAAATGATAATGGAAGAGACATTGGATGCAATGAATAATATTTTTAAAGGACAAGTTTATGTTTTGAATCTTGTAATAAGAAGGTGAAAGATAGTACTGTTGCTATTACTGGTGAATTGCCTGATTTGGAGAAATGGAGGATGACTTTGCCTAAGCCTTTGAGGTTTTATGTTGATATGTGGAACAAGTATGGTGGATGATGATTGAGCTGCAATGGAGGAAGAGAGAAAGATTCCACCTTCCAGTTTTGTGGTGGAGACGTAAGAATTTTATGGGTTCTCTTGATTGTTCCATGGTGTCGGGTTGGGTTTGGGTTGGGTGTGGGAATTAATTTAGGATAATTTAATTATTTAGGCTAATAAAATTTTAAAATAAAAGTTCAACTATTAGGTTTTTGACACGTGGCAAGCCGTTAGGACTAGGGGTATATTCACACCAAATTATTAACGGCAAGGGTATAAACGTATTCAAAGTATAACGAGGAGAATATATGTATCATTTACTATAGTTCAGAGGTATATTCGTACCTTTTCCGTCGTAATTATAATCTTAAATATATCACTTTCTGCAATTTTCTTAAAAAAGATAATATATATTGGCCCATGCTATCACGAGCTTGGGCATCTAGTTATATTATTACATAGAAGAGTGAAGAGTGGGACGACCAAGGGTATATTTGTCATTTCAAAAAAAAATATCTTGCTTAATTATGCCAAGGGCAATATTTTAATTTTGATCAATATTAATGGCATTACCAATTAGCTATCCTATAATTTGAGGATTTTCCTCAAATTTCCTAAAAAAATACTAAACAACTCAAAAGTATTCTTCTCTCTTAATTGGAATGCAATGTCATTAAAATCATATTTTTTAAAATAATAAATTATTTAATTCATCAAACTCATTTAACCAAAATTATAACTTTATTTTTTTCTAAAAAAAAATGCATTAATTTAATTTTCATGCTTGAAAATTCTTTATCATACATCTTTATGATATTATTTTACATGCAAATTAAAATATCTAGATAACTTATTTAATTTAGTGATATTATTTTTTTAGAAAATAATTATTTTTTTAGGCAATTATATATAAAAAACTGAATGACTATCTAGAAAATAACTCTAAAAAAATATAAATACCTAGGAATGAGAATTTCTTCTTAATAAATTAATGTACCTTTTTAAGAAAAATAAGATTATAATTTTGTTTAAATGAGTTTGCTAAGTTAATATATTTATTATTTCTTAAAAAATTATGGTTTACTCATGCTAATTAGAAGAGGAAGAGATTTTTGAGGTATTTAGTAATTTTTTGAGTAATTATTGATAACTGAGTGATATTATTGTCTTATCAAAAATAAAAGTGACTTTTATAAGTGATTCCAAAAACATGAATAACAATTCAACAAAATAACTTTAGAAAAATAAAAAGTTTAAGTAACCGTAAAAGATTTCTAAGCATGAAAATTTCTTCATAATAAATTAATATATTTTTCTAAAGAAAAGAATAAGAATATAATTTTGACTAAATAAGTTTAATGAGTTAAATAAGTATATTATTAAAAAATAATTTACATGGCCTGTCAATTAGAAGAAAAATAGGCGTATGATATTTAGTTGTTGTTTTTTAGATTAATAATGATAGTTGCGTCATATTATTATATCTAAAAAAAAATTAAAGTAATTTTTGTTGTCAATTCAAAAATATGAGTGGTCATTCAAAAAAATAACTCTTGAAAAAATATATGTCAAGTTTTAGTATCAGTAAAGTTTTTCTAAGTATAAAATTTTCTTTATAATAAACTAAAGTATATTTTTTTATAAAAATATAGAATTGTATTTTTTATTAAATGAGTTTGATGAGTTATAAGTTTAGTATTTTTTAAAAAAAGAAAATTAATGACATGACATGTCAACTAAGAGAGAAAGAAGGTTTTCGAGGTGTTTACTGTTTTTATGAGAAAATGAGTAATAGTTGAGTAATATTGTGGTCCTAAATAAAAATAAGTGATATTTGAAGGAAATATACAAAACATAGGTGACTATTTAGGAAATTCACTCACATTTTTTGCGTTTTCTTACCCGATTGGTTCCTCTATTGATGTCTCTATCAATACTTTGAATTTTGAAACACTCTATCAATAGTTGTTTAAGCGTTTTCTCTCAATTACATAAATAGAGTGATGGACGATTTTTTTTTCTTTTAAATGTTTTAGGGTCTAATTCTTGCGTCTATTTATTTTGTTGACGTTTTCATAAAAATAACTTAGTTGTTATATTATTAACTTAACTGAAATTAAAAATAAAAAGAAATTTTAAATATTCAAATAAATGTGGCGGGGTGAATAATTTTCGCTTTGTATAGACTGATAAGATTGTATTGTTGACACCCAATTTTTGTTCTCCGTGCCTGAAATTAACGTCTTTAGGCTTCCTGATCGTTAAAAGACACAAAATATACTTTTCACATCTTTTTCACAAAATATACTTGCCAGTATTCCACAGATCGATACTTAGGCAATTTGAAAAGAGCATTGGGAATAGATGAACACTTTCATTTCCAAACAGTCCTTTCAATAATCATTCTATATGATCACCCGCTCCCAACAACAAGGCAAGAAACAAATTGCCTATTCTTTTGAACTACACCCGACCTGATCCTAATTAACTTGAGGTATGTAGGCAACTCTAAATTAGAGTTCGGTCGAATTTTTCTATAACAAAAAAAATTATTTTTTGTCAAGCAAAATTGGCTACACGTTAATGTTTTCGTTTGAAGACTTCTACATCATCCTCAAATGAAAAGGGGCAACTGTTGACACCCAATTTTTGCTCTCCGTGCCTAAAATTAACGTCTTTAGGCTTCCTGATCATTAAAAGGCACAAAATATAATTTATATAATTTTCACATCTTTTTTATAATTGTTGACAAATTATTGATAATCATCCTTACTTTAGGATTTTTATCAATTTGTTGTCGTATTTTTACTTTTCATAATTTATTAATAATCCTCCTTATAATAGGATTTCTATCAATTCATTATCGTTTTTAACATTTTACAATTATCTGCACACGTACACGACATGTCATCACATTTTTATAATATTTTTCTTATTAAATTATTATTTTTTTAATATTTTCAACATTCTTTATATTTTTCATAATTACAAATCAATACCTGCATTTTGTATATTTTTACGGTCCACAAATACTAAGTCAGATCAATTATTTTTACACAGTATAATAATTCAATGTCCTGTCACAATCGACAATGATAACACATAATGTCTTGTCAACTCAATGACACTACCCTTTGGACAATAACTCTATTAATTGGTCAAAAGGATAAACATCCTTTGGTCAATATCCTAAAGACTAAAGGATGTGCTATTATAAAAAAGGGGGACACCCCTTTATCCATTGGATAATAGGAAGGCCCAATTTTATTATAAATAGGCAAGGGTGGAAGACAATTTTATTCATCTTTTCTCTCTACACACACATTTTCATACACTCACACATATTTTTTTTCTCTCTCAAATACATACACAAAAAACACAAGAAAAAATCTTTCCTCATTTTTTTATTTTTTTCTCTCAAAAATACACAAATGCATATGAACATTTTTTAATCACACACACGTTATGTTCTTCTTTCTCCCCTCTTAAGAATAAACAAATATGCACAAATTTTTTCTCCTTTTTCTCTCTCTCAAACACACAAAAAATACACATATACACATAAAAATAAATTAAATATTTGCTCCCTATTTTGATAAAATTCCACTATTTTTACTAGGGATTATGTTGGTTACATTTTATATATATATATATATATATATATTTCTTAAGTGTTGTTGCTATTCATATTTTCTTACTGTTCATGACCGAAATTTTGTGTCTTAGTGACTTTCTTTCCTTTATCCATTTCCATCAATCTTCATTATATTTTTTAAGGGTTTTGTTGGTTGATATTTTATGTGAATTTATTTTCATATTTCTTTGTTTATGGATGCTTAGTGATGGTTATTGTCACTTCTCAGTGAATGTTCACATTTTTCAATCATGTTTGAACTATTTCTATTTTATTCCATTACTTTGTTACACAATTAGGAATTTTACTCTATTTTTTATTATTTTCAATTACTTCGTCATGGCTACATCATTTTTATTCATTAACTTTGACCTTTTTGTCATTTTATTATTTTAATCTTTGATAATCATTTGAATTACTATTGATATGCGTTCAGTGACTTTGTTAATTTTTCATCATTTTTCATTGTTATTAAATACCATTAATTAATTGGCCGATGACACTATCTCTCCGTCAGATACTTGAGGCTATCCCATTACAAAAGGCGGACTTTATTTTCTCAAATTTATTATTTTATACTGAGGGCCAACATTTGGCCAATGACATTATCTCTCCGTCGGATACTTGAGGCCACCCCGTAACAAAAAATAAATTTTTATTTCTCAAAGTTTACTTATTTACATAAAAAATAAATGCTTGGCTGATGAAGAAATTCTCCGTCGATTTTTGAGACCTCCACAAATAAAAGACGGATATTACGTATATAAATACGTAGTAAAAAAATTAAATATTTCGGGCAATGACGAAACTTTTATAACACCACGACAACACAAAAGGTTTTATGATTCGTATCTTGACAAGGCGATTTAGGACGGTTGATTAGTTGAGCAACCAGTTCGTAGCCATGGCGAGTCTAAAACTTAATCCGAGCCCACGTTATAACAAAATTTTATTTTTATATATACATCTTTATGTACATGTGTGCACATTATTTCACTTACTTTAATAATTATTTGTTCATTTTATTACTTTATCAAGCACTTATACATAATTCTCTAGCTTCATGTTTGTAGTTTATTTTCATTTGTATAATTGTACATCAAGATAAAAAATAGTGAAAACTTTACTTTTTGGGTGCCGGGGGGAGATATTCTTTATTTACATAATTTCATCACTTTTAGGCAAACCTTAGACCGTTAATATTTACATAAAAGAATCAAGTTAATCAAGTAATTCACATATTGTGTAATCTTTTCTTCTCAAATAAATTTTACTTTTTCATAATTTAAATCAAATAAAAATATTACTTGTAAATACCTTTTCTTTTCATGACACATTAAAATACATTTCTTTTCGTACGTCATAAAATACTTTTCTTTTTCACATGTAATTTATTCATTTTATACATATCTTTTACATGTTTTTATTTATATAGTTAATATACATATACTTTTACATGGTTTTAAACATTTATATTTTTTTCAAAGAATTATTTTATATTTAATACACATACATTTTTATATTATTTTAAATATTTATATCTCCTCCCCCATTGATAAGTTTAGTCTAGTCGGGTACCACATTTGTGGATCTTGAAGGGTGCCTAACCCCTTCCCTTCGGGATAATTTGAACCCTTACCTAGAGTCTCAATAGGTTTTCGCAGACTAAAACATTAATCATACGTATTAACAAATAAATAGGTTTTCTTATTTTCCTTTAAAAATTAGGTGGCGACTCTATACAAAATTTCAATTTTTTAGAGTCCAATAAGTCATGTTTTGTCCGACCTTGGCAAAAACAGGGCATGAAATATATCAGTTGTAAAAATAGTTTAAAAATAATAAGTCTTTTAGTCTTCAACTCGTGAAAAACGTTTGACATAGACAACATCAAAGACATGTTTATAAACAATGACCCCTGTTGTGCACAAATCTAACATGTTTGATTTGATGCAATTTTTTTATTACAGTTAGCTTGTGGGTAATACAACTAAAACAATTGACTACACTTGATCAAATGCCTTGATACTAACACTTCAAAACATGACATCCTTTTATATATATATATATATACACACACACACAAACACACACAAATGTGTGTGTGTGAAATGTATAACCTATTTTGGGGGCACAGAAGTAGCTTGATGGAGTTGAGATATAGGAGTAAACACTTCTTAATTAGTGCAGTTTAGATACTCAGATATCTGATAACGCTGAAATTTCTTTTAGTAAAAGACATTTGAACCTCTTATTCATTGTATAGAACTAGGTGTGGAGAAGTGATTACAGTGAAAAATATATAAAAATGATGTTGTGCTATTTAATTTTTTTTTTATCTTTATGTATATTAAATTTATTTTTTTCTCTCTACTCGGGGTTATCATTCAACTAATTAAGAGCTAGTAGATTTATGGTGGTTAGAGACAGATATATGATTTTCACTTTTTGGATCTTCAGTTCAAAAGCATGATCAATTTTGTATATCAGCTGGAAAGTGATAATGTCGGTGATTCACCTATCTCTGGATAAGGTTAGTATATAAGCGGTGGTCTTGTTATCTTATATAAATTTGGTTTGCTTTTTTAAAGTTTTTTAGTAGATAAGTTATAAATCAGACAATGATAATTGAGAAGCCTTTCTTGAAGTTTTTGCTATAATAAACTATCAATCTGAGTCGACCAAAGAATTTTGAACTCTTACTAAATTTCATCAATTAAATTACTTTTTCAAGAAATGTGAGGCATTTAATCATATGACTAAAAAAAATTTTTCGTTGGTAAAAAAAAAGAGAAGAAAAACACAAAATGAAGATTGTATTATGATAAATACTGATTAAACAATGATGCAAAATCTATTTCAATCTGAAATTTTAAATTTTGTGTTGTGGTAGTTGAAGATCTATGAGTTATATTTATTCACCAATAATGAAAAATCACACATAAGAGAGCAACCAAGGTTGAACGTTGTTGCCATGAGTACTTCTGCAACATTAACTAGAAAATCTTTCATCCTAAGAAATTGTGATTGTTTTGTATCTATTTATTTATGTCTGCTCAAATGAGTGTTTGAGTTACATGTCTTGAAGTTCATATTAATAAGGATTGTCTGTATTTATACTATTCATCAGGTCACTTTATTCTACAATAACATTATCTAATCCTATGTAGATTGAATATCCATGACACTTGTATCGACGCGATATACACTTTTCTATGAAGTGTGATTTGAAAATAAAATCTGTCAAATCTTTATTCTATTGATGAGTATTTTGTTGTGAATTTTGTACTGTAAAATCTCTCAATCCTTATTTTATTGATTGATATTTTATAGTGGACTGCATTATGAAATCTCTCAACCTTTATTCTATTGATTAGTATTTTATTACAAATTTTGTACTTTTATTATATAAATACAAATGTTTATTAAATATTCCTGAGTAGCTATATCTTAAAAACTAATATTATGTTACATATCAACTTTTTCATTGTAGGTTCTTTATTTAGAGATGAGAAAAAATATATATTTTAAAGTGCAATAGATGTGAATTTTTTTGTCAAAACAAAAATCACATTGGATAGAAAAAGATGAAAAGTTTTTTTTCGAGAAATAATCTACAGAATTAGTTGTCCTAATTGTTGATAATCGAGGTACAAGCTCTCAATTTAAATTTTAAATTTGATTTAGCATTGGCCAAAGAATGATTTTCATTCTCGCTCTTAAATTGGTTATTTCTGGACATTGGATCAACTTTGTTTTCTTTTGCTTATGTAGTGTTATTCTTATTTCAATATGACTTTTTTTATGCTTGCTATTTTGTAAAGGATAAATTTTATTTTTTATTTATAAATTATGATTGTTATATAATTTGTATGTCAATTTAGTGTTCAAATAATAAATGCAACTAAAATTAAATATAAATAAAATTATATTTCAATTTAAAATATTGGGCCCGTGCATGGCACGTCATGCTTATCTAGTCACACAAAAGAAAAGTACTTGAATGTTTTCCCCTCATTTTCCTTCCATTTCCTTCCTCTTCACGGCATCTAAAAATGGAGATGAGAGCAAAAGAAGACATTTCAATAAGCCAAGACCTGACTCCTCCAATCCCACCGCTTGCTCTCTCCCTCCACAACTCTACACTCGTCACTCATTGCTCTTGTTGCTTTTCTCCTCTCCCTTCTCCTCCTTTCTCCCCTATTCATAATCCCAACACAAATCACTTCATTCGCTACTGTTCTCCTCATTGCTCTTCTCTTGACTCCCCTCTTCACTTCTCCTCTTCTGAATTCCACTTCTTTCACCTCTTCCCTCAACCCCTTCACACCTCTTTCCCTTCTTCCTCCGACCTTCGCCTCACCCTCCGCCTACTCTATCTCATCCAACAATCAAATGGGTCGTTATTAAATCTGGAAAGAATTGGTGGGTTGATCACGAATTTCAAGAAATTAATGTTATTGGAACCACACTGCCACGACGATGATGAAGTTTCTGGAAGGATTCGTGATGGGGCGAAGGCTTTGGCAGTTGCTAGAAGAATGAGTGTTGGTTTGGAGACCAATGGGGAGTATAATGTGGAAGCTGCAGTGCTTTGTTTAGTTCTGAGTAATGCAGTGGAAGTGTATGATAAGGATGGGAGAAGTTTAGGGGTGGGTGTTTATGATGTAGAGTTTTCATGGGTTAATCATAGCTGTTCTCCTAATGCTTCTTACAGGTTTTGTACAGAATCAGATTGTGGGGGAGTATTGGAGTCTAGGATATGTCCAGCTGCTACGGGGACTGGTGGTGGTGGAATTGAAAGTGAATCAATTAGTAGCAATACTAAAATTCAGAAATCCATGTCAATCATTGGTAATGTTCTACTGCATTTTCTTTTCCAAAGTTATGGTCTTTTTGATAAGGTATAATACATAGATAGATACTTTAACTTGGCCTGACAACTAAGCACTCCAACTTTAAGTGTGCACATCTCGACTCCTCAACTCGTTTCCATTGTGTCGGTTGAACGCTCCAACTTACAAAATAAAATGATCTTCTAGACACCTCCAAATTTTATCTGTCATGTCAGCGTCGGGTGTCCTCGAGACACAGTGAAGACGAGTTGGAGTATTTAGTTGTCAGATGAGCCCAAGTTGAGGTGTCTAGATGTGGACTCTCAAAATTGGAGTGCTTACTTGTCAGCTCACGCCGAGTTCGAGTGTCTGTTTTTGTATTATGCCTTTTGATAATATTGATAGAAAGCAAATGTGATTTAGTTTCTGCTTTGAATTCGTTGTTTGGTGATAGGTGGAAGTGAAGCATGTGGTCCGAAGATTATCCTTAGAAGTATAAAGGGCATCCAGAAAGGTGAAGAAGTGTTGATTACATACACTGACTTGTTACAGCCTAAGGTAAACTCGTTCTCAACTCGTTGAAGGATATATAAATTATAGGAAGGATGTTAGATCAGTATCATAGAAAGTTTATGTTTATATTGATTCTCATAAATGGAATATTTTATATGTACACAATGTGAGTCATTTTCTGGAATGGCCTAGGTGCATGAGTTGGTCAGATTAGGTTGGGTGTGGAAAGATTCACCTTCTGTGGTTCATGGTTAGAGTCAAAATTTGCATCTTTTTTCAAAAAAGTATAATTTTTTGTTACACCAGTTTATCTCGGTGAAGGTATTTCCCACAGTAATCCAAAAATTCATTTCCTATGAACAGCAAAAATCAATTGTTGAGAACTTTCATGTGGTCATGCTACTCCTTTTTTATTTTAATGTTTGTGTCATATCACATATGTTGGTCACAGTGCTTAACCTTTGGACTCCAGGAATGTTAAGTGATTTCACTGTGGGCGTATTTAGTTATTTTACCAAATTCATGGATGGAAAAACGAAAACATATCCAGGTGTAATCCCACAAGTGTGGTTTGGGGAGTATAGGTAGCAAGATAAACAAGCAATCTAAATAACATGTCGTAGTAATATTGAAGAAAAGATGCTATGCGGAATACTAGGTAAGACTACTAAATAAGGAAAAGATGAGGAAGGAGTCTGGCTCCCTATCTCTCCCTCAGGAAAGTACTACAACACACAACTACCTACTACCTTTCTATGCTAATTCTCGACGAATATCATGGTTGAAAAAACAAGAATAATGGAGAATAGATGACTAAGATCTCCTAAGTCAGCTGCATCCGATGGTGTGGCCTAATGGTCAATTATGTTGGTGAAAATCTTGGAGACCAAGGTTCAAACCTCAACTATCTTCCTATCTACCTAAAATTTTATGAGGAGAGTTGCCCATATCTGTGTTGTTAGGAGGTAGGAGGTAGTGCTACCCGGTGGAATAGGCGAGGTGCCCACAAGTTGGTCTGAACACCTCAATTATCAATAAGAACTCCTAAGTTGAGTGTCTTGGACCCAGAAGCCTTCACTATATCTATCTCCAATGGTCAGAAATGGTTAAACAAATGGGGAGAAGGTTGTTCTTAAATGGGCTTGTCGGGAGAGGATGTGTGAAACCCATAACGACACACACTTGAACATATCCCTATAAGTTTGCTTGAGTGATTGTATTCATTTCTTCTGGTAGTCTTCTGCCTTCTCTCAATGGTGTTCTATACCTAATACATACCATATCAACTTTAACTTTGAAGGTAATTTTAACCAAATGTTTTAGGTTACATCTCAGAGTTCCTCTTTAATTTCAGTCTGTTCAATATCACCTCCTGACTTCTTCCATCTCCTTTCTATACTTGGTTATATCATTTTATTTTCTGTTTGACTGTTGTTTCAGTGATTCGGTTTCTGATACAGAGATTTTTCAATTTGTTTTTTATTATTTAAGAAAATCCATCTGGTGCAGGACTTAGTAAAGTAATTTAGGTCTTTCTTCCTTGATAATTCTATGGAGGGGTATCATTGACTCTTCTCACTTTATCCGTCTTGTGGTCAGGCTCCCTAAAGATTCGTGAGTTGAGAACAATTTCAAAATCAGTCCGCTATTTTGATAAGAAACACTCCAGAAGGTCTTCAAGGTAGATATTTTTTAACCTCCTAAAAACCATAGCCAAGTATTTCTTGCCACTTCCTTATAGTGTCCGATGGTGAGTTATATTCTTCGTATTATTTTTAATAAAAATTAATGAGCAGTATCAACCTTTGAGCATTTTCCTTTCTGACTGGATAGTTGATGTTACTTATTAGACAAAATACAGTATTATTTGAAGCCATCATTTCGTTGCTTACGATGAAGCCATGCGAATCGAGAGATTATGTTTCATCGGTAAAGTCATGCGCTTTGGAGAAGTTTGCGCTTAAATACGGTGCACAATGTAATTCCACCATGAATTGTTTGCTTCTTTGAGTATCAACTTTGTGGAGCTGGATTAATACCACTGTAATGTTATCAATTAGATTTATTTATGTTGTTGCTTAGATTGTTGATACAAGTACAATCACGTTGATGGACTTATGAGAGTGCGTGTTGGACCCCAGACTTGGTGTGTGCAATTGAAGTGCAAAATAGGATCTAAATGCACACCAAAACAGTCCACTACATACACTAGAAGGGCCAAAACAGTCCACTACATACACTAGAGGGGCGCCCCTTCACTAAGGGGCCTTTTGGTCATTTTACCTATTATTTGTAATACACTATAAATAGAATAATGTAGGGTTTCATTCATTAGTTTTTGTTGAATATTGAAAGTTGTAAACATTTAGAACATTTCTCTCTTGTGAGAAAGGCCCCTATGGCCGAATCTTGTAACTAGGGCACTCACAAGTGTGGATTTCACTTGTGTTGCATTCAAGCTTGGAAACGTTGGATGCTTGGGAGATCGAGGTCCCTCTTGTGCCAACGTAAGAGATAGGTGAATTGTTGTGTGTAGTGTTAAGGGTCCAAGAGTGGAATAAGCTCTTGGGTTCTTAAGATTATGCCTTCATGTAGTCTATCTATCTATCCCTTTTGTTTGATGTAATCGTTTCTTTTGTTTGTTGTTGGAACCATGGGATCTTGTTGTTATTGTGGAATCCGAAACTTGTGTCTTGTGTTCATCTTGTTCATCCTTTTATTGTTGTTAATCTTAGTTTGGGTTGCTATTTTGGTGTCAAATACACCATTATATCGTGTATTATTGTTGGTGTTTGTGAATCCGAGTGTGGTCATCAAAAGGGTCCTCGGTTTCTTGACTAGTGGACTGTTTTAGTTTGTGGTTTTTGTGTCTTCCTTGGTTTTCTTGTATCAATTGTTTACCAGAATTGTTCTTAATTTTCAAATCCAGTATATAGTGATGATGACAGCTAAGTTCAGCAAATTATTTTTAATGATGTCCTATGTTAAACATGTTAACTTTCAGAAGAAAAGAAACAGTTTAACTCAATCTGTTCAAGTTCGTGCGAAATCTAATTCTTTTCTCATTTGACTTTACTTGTCTTCCAGGTGATGAGGCAATCAGAGTTGTGGTCAAAGTACAGGTTCAGTTGCTGCTGTAAACGATGTAGAGCAGTGCCTATGACTTATATAGATCATTGTCTGCAGGTAAGAGCATATGGGTTGAGAACATTGGAAGGGTATGCATAAGTGATGTACATTGTACGGTCAAATTATAAAACCATTATTCTCGTGTAATTTTAAGTTAGTACTTAAAATGATTCCAATTTCACCCCTTTGATTTTCCATACCTTATAAATTTATGTTTAGTAATCGTAGCATATTCCTGTTAATTCGAAATGTATTGGGTAATCTAGTAATTGGAGGTGTGGCTTAAATTTTTATTTCTGATTGAGGCCTTTCTCGAAGTCTTGTTAAGGAACATTTTTCTTTTATTATGGTTATAATTTGGAGATTTCTTTCTTTCATTACTTTAACTTCGCTGCCATTGTTGTTTCAGAATAATTGGTTTTTAATTCCTTAAATTTGGTCTGATATCAAATTGTGATGGCAATCAGAATGCAGTTAGACTGTGAAAGGATTAGCCACAGTTGATAGACAGACACATATGAAAGTTTGATGATCATGCAGATGAGAGGTGACTATAAATGGTGTTCCAAAGAGACTAAGGTGCTAAAACCAGGTAAATCAGGACTTAAAAGGTATAACAGTTGAAGTAACCTTGCAACTTATAGACTTCAGCTCTAGAATTGGCTAAGGTTTTTAAATTTCCCAATATATGCTGAGACATGAAGACACATGTAGGTCTACATGTAGGATTGGGCCAAGAACCTTTCATGGTATCTATCATCAATAGCAATTAAAAAAATTAAAACAGCCCAAAAATGTTTAACAATTCTTGAGAAGTGTAGTTTATATGTTTTCTCTTGTAACTTTCCTTCATATTGTTCAGGTGAAGAAATATAAGAGAATAATATTATTGAATTGTTGTAATTATATTATTACATTGATACCCTATTTATAGACACTACATTCTAATCCTTTTCCAAATAGGACACTTCATTACAATCCTTTTCCAAATAGGATTCTATATGCTATTCCTATTCATACTCATATTCTAACACTTCCCCTCAAGTCGGTGCATACAAGACATATGTACCAAGTTTGTTATGGATGTAATTAATACGAGGATCAGTGAGGGACTTGGTGAAGATATCTGCAAGAAAACTGGTAAGGACTGCTTTGGACATTTCGGAGACATCAGTTGAAAAGGAACAAACTGAAAAAGTGGTCGGAAAAGTAGTAAACTTCGCCGGAAAGTCGATCTGTCGCTGGAAAATTACGGGAAACTGGTATAAAATATATGGGTCATCTCGAAATCAAGAGATGAGTAGATCTTGAACAAGATAGTCACCGAAGAACTGGCCGGAACATACTCAAACGCTGGATTATTAGATTTGATGGCTAAAAGTGGTCATCATTTGAGAAAAATTATATGGGTAGGGTCGAAATGATGACACGACCCTACTGAGAAAGAGAATTTTATGGGTATGTCGGAATGATGGCACGATCCTACTGAGAAATAGAAATTATAAAGGTAGAATCGGAGTGACAACACGACCCTACCGAAAAACAGATTTTATATGGGTAGGGTCGGAATTACGACACTGCCCTACTGAAAAGGAGAACTTACAGTAGGGTCGGAATTACGGCACGACCCTACTGAAAAAGAGAAATTTTATGGGTAGGGGCGGAATAATGGAATGACCCTACATAAATCAGATATGAGGAGTCACCGGAAAGACCGGAAAGACACAAGGAACTACGCAAATTAGATTTGAGGAGTTACACGCACGGTGCTATGCAACTCAGATATGAGAAAGTAGTCCGGAAAGATGCACGGTCCTACGCAAATCAGATTTGAGAAGGTAGTCACCTTAAAGATGCACGGTGCTACAAAAAATAAATACGAAAATGTAGTCACCGTAGTCACCGGAAAGAAGTACGGTGGTGCAATCTTTTGGTAGCATGATCATTGGCCAGATATGCAACATTATGGTAATAGCCGCCCGCCGGCAGCGGAAGCTCTATGATTTCTTACCAAGATCGTAGAGTTTCTGATACCATGTGAAGAAATATAAGAGAGAAATATTATTGAATTGTCTATATTATTCCATTGAGACCCTATTTATAATTCTTTTCCAAATAGGACGCTACATTACAATCCCTTTCAAGTAGGATTTGATATGCTATTCGTATTCATACTCATATTCTAACAGTTCATTTCTTTTTTTTTATCTTTTTGGGAGTTTTTGTGTTCTTTTATGTCAAGTACTGCTAATCTAGCTGAGTTGAAGATTGTTGTTCTTGTTTTTTCGCCTAAGAATTATGGTGTATCTAAGCCTTTTAGATCATTAACATCTTTTGTGAATTTTCTTGCGTAGGAAATCTTAATTTTAAATCCCGATTCTTCAAATATGGCTTCCGGTGACAATTTTTACGGGGACTATGTGATGGAGAAGCTGATGGATTGCTTGAATGACGCTATAAATGACTTCCTGTCATTTGATAACTCCAAGTCTTGTTGTGAAAAACTCGAGATCCTGCTTACTCAAGATCACGTTAACTTACTTCTAAAGCCTAACGGAGAAAAATTACATCAGCTCTTCAGATTACTGCCTCTTCACCATGTCTCTTTGCACGCCTACATGACACTGGCTTCTGCATATAAAGACTCCGTAAGTGAACTGCTGGCCCTAGACCACGAAAGTTATAAGCATCAAACCAAAGCTTTTAATATGAGCAGAAAGAGTGCAGCATATTCCTTGTTGCTTGCAGGTGCAACCCAGCATTTATTAGAATCTGAGTCTTCTCTCATTGCGTCTGTATCAAATTTTTGGACGACTGCTGGTGAGACCTTACTAAGTCTTGTCAGAAACTCCGCGTGGAACTTATTTTCAAGGGGAAGACACACTGGAGAGTTTTCATTTTCGTCATGTCAAATGTGCGGCAAATGCACACTGCTTGATAGGTTTAAAAATAAATTTACAGATCGCCAAGATGAAAATGCAGAATTTTCTGACATAACGAGCCAATTTTTGAATTGTGTTATTGATATAACACCAAAAATCTGGGATTTTCTTACAGAGGAAGGCGGTTACTTGAAAGTATTTGAGGATCCCATCAGTTATAGATGGCTTGGGAGTAGGATGCAATCTTGTGCTTATTTTGCAACTCATGCTACAAGTCCTAACGCAGACAAAACGGATTCTGGATTGGAAGCAGAAGAATGTTACAACGAGATACGGGTAAGCTTGTTCCTGGTTGGCATTCACTGCTTAATCTATGGAGCATTTTTGTCAACTGTATGTTTTAGTCGTGGTTCGCCACTGATGTCTAAAGTTGAAAGTCTTACAAGTCTAGAAGGTATTCTGAACGGTTAAGCCATTGTTGCATTCAAATCTCAATTGTGTCCAACAGTCTGTTCGCAACAATTTTTTGTAGTGTTGCAAATTAACTGCAAGCAAAAAATAAATCAAAAACAGTAATTTTATTAAATGAGTTGTGAGTACGATTATGTTCGCTTGATTCTTCTCTCCTGAACTTTTTCGTGATTCGAGGGCCTTTCGTAGCGTAATTCTTGAACCTCTGGATGATTTGAACCTCCTAGAATGCGTTTGGATATCCAGGAATGTTGGATAACACTTCATCTTATCGAGTTGATCTTGGGGGAGCTCCGTTGGTCAATTCTTTGAAGAGTTGTGTAATCAATGCATATGCTTTTTCCAATGCTTGTCGAATGATCCCAAAAAATTATGTAATCCTCTTATTTATAGTTGTAGGAGGTAGACAGTCGCACGTGTAAATAACTTCTTCCTTATTCTGATTGGTCCATCAAATCATCAAGCTTATCACAAATGTTGTGAGATAAGGTTGCTTGTAATTGGCCAAAATATGTCATTTGGGACACTTGGCGATGTTTCATTGGTTGTTGAACTTGACTTGGCTTGCCACATTATCTGAATGTGTGGTCTCATCTTGTTGATCTTTAATTTGATTCGCTTCCACGTCACTTGACACGTGACATGAGTTTGGACTTCAAGGTGAGATGAACTTTGATGAGGACTTCAATAAAATAAGCTTATTATTTCTTAAAGCCAAAAATAATTTTAGACCCAAGCTAATATAGATCAAATTCAAATTTTGTATGATTTTGATCGAATAAACTTTATGCGTCAACAAATGGCTCCTACTTCAAGGCTTGTCGAGGTGTTTAATTTGTCAGACCTTTTAGAGACGTGATTTGAAGTATTCGTGAAGTTCCTTTTTGTGGGTTTGTGCGTAATTTAATTCTTGCAAAATATTCGAACTTGACGAGAAGAAAATATAGTCGAACTCTTCCATTGTGTCACAATTTTCTTATTGACGTGCTAAAGCCAGCCAATTAATAGATGCCGAAGGCTTTTTTTTTTCCGGCAAGACCAATATTTTTTCAAAACTTGACTCCTTAAAGTCATAATAATCCGGGTAGAATTACATGACTTCCTTAATTAGGAGTGCAAATTTCGTTAAAACTAAATATATCAAACCCACGTAGTATCCGAGCATTAGTCTTATATCAAATTTCAATAGGATTGAATAATGACGTTATCTCACGTCAAAGAGGATTAGGACTTTGACTTATTTTTGACACTTGGACGTCCCAGTCCTTTTTTTAAAACAACTTGTTAAGCAGATTCCTCATTGGAAACAAACTGAAGCTCTTCAAAGTCTATAAAAGGACATCATTGCCTCATTAAATCATTGTAATTCAGCTTAAGCAGCAATACAACTCGTTCTTCTTTTTTTTTTTTTTTTTTTTTTTTTTTTACAACTGAATTTCATACAGCTTAGAGAGTCTATGGGAAAAAAATTCATAACGCATCGTAGGAATGTCTAAATCACGAACGACTTGCGGTGCTTGAAAGTAGACTCATGAAGCTACGTTATACGTGAAAATTACGATTATATTTGCCCGGATCTGCCCAGGTATCTTTCTGAAATCAGACTTTCAGTTCTGGTTCGTCATTTTTTCATGTTTTGCGCAAGCTCACAAAAATTCTCATATCTTGACTTAGGGATACCGACATCAGCATCGGTTTTTTGCGTTGGAAAGTATACTCACAAAGCTACATCTTGCATGGCAATCACAATCAGATTGCCCAAATCATCCTAGTTATTGCCCCAAAACTAGTCTTCAAATCTTGGTTCGCTAGTTTTATCAGCATTGCACAGTGTCTTGATAAACTTCGTATCTTGATTTAGGAGTTTCAAAATTTCGAGTGGCTTGCAGCGTTGGAAAGTAGAGTCGCATGGTACATCATACGTGAAAACTATCATCAGAAAACTTGTGCATTTTCTCGGGTAATTTTCTGAAGTTGCCGCTTAAATCTTGTGATACTCCTTTTTTATATATCAGATTTACCTTTTAATTTAATTTCTTTGGCAGGCCTTCAAACACAGAGAGTATAACTTCAGTTCTTTGTGAATATGGTGAACTTCCATGATTGCACGACGCCATCATGATGAACGATACTCACCTGCTAGATTCCTTACCTTGAAGGTTCACCCTCCTATAATCAGTGCCTTCCCACCTGATAAAGGATCACCTGATATGTCCCTTTATCTTGACGAATGGTCGACAAAAGAAGAAATTGACGTTCTTGACTTGAATCAGGTCATCAATACCATTATTTTTGTGCTGCAATCATCTACACACGACGGAGAATCTGTTGCTACATATCCCATAGGCTCGAATAAAGGTCCTTCCATATGGAATTATCCCCAATCAAGCTTTGGTGAGTTTCGTTACACTACTTGCTATTGGAAATGGGTAGAGGATGTCCTTAGCCATAGCATGGAGGTGCTGGAATAGACCAAGATTTACGACGCTGTTTTGCCTTTTTATTTACGTACGACGTCAACGAGAATGTTCGCAGGCCTTTTGTGAACTTTGACATTCATCGACTAACACAATGTGTGTTGGCATTAGTGAGCTCTCTATTTCATTGTGGGACATGCGTATGATTGGGGGCCTTCCAGTACACAAAGCTTTCTTTGATGAAGTCGTCCTTTCGGCCCAAGAATTGGCACAAACAAATCAATAAGGGAAGCCGTTTTGCCAAAACTTGTGCCACTTATTTGTAGAATTCTATCAACTTTTAGATGGTGCATCTCGAGAGGTGTCTTTTCATGATTTCTGATTCAAAGGACCGAAGAGGTACAAGAAGCCTCCACCATGGGGGTCTAAACAATGAGCTAAATCAAAGTCAAATCACAATCCTGACGGCTATATTGACATGTCATTTTTATCGTGAACTAAAGAAGAGAACGCCCCTTGCGTCGAGTTAGGTATGGAAGGGTCTCTTAGAGAAGAGATGAACTTGGTTACATTTCTTGCTTGCTGGATTTGTAAGTTCATTCATTCAATTGAGAAACTTGACCACATCCGTCCTAGCTTCTTCAAGATTGCAAGTTTAGTAGCTCATGGGGAAAGGTTTGCACTAGCGTCCCTATTTTGGCTAGTATCTATAGAGTCTTGGAAGAGATCTCAACTTCAGCAAACTTAAGTGCAGTTGGCATAATTTTTCCCATAAAATATGTCTATGGATGAATTGATGAGTATTTTAACACTTACTATCAAAAACATCATTACAATGGTGCTCGTATGTGTAAGATTGCTGGAGAAAGAATGGCTAAATAAAAACTTTGATCTTTCAGGTGCAAGACGGTTATTCCAGGATGTCGATCTGCAAGCTCCTCCATTTGGCCATGCTACAACCTAAGGAGTTATTTATAGCAGATGAATGAGAATTGTATAGTTCTTGACACGATTATTTCATTAGTTTCCGTTTGAGCTACATCCACCATCAAGTGTGACGATCTCTTTGTTATGGAGCCTTATATCCCCCATAGATTCAATCGACAGTTTGGATTTGTCCAAGACCTCCCTGGGAACCTCATAAAATGATTATATGACCGCACACTAAAAGAATTAGAACAACTTTGGATTCTTGCACCCGCCTTAGTAGTTCTTCAACAATTAGTATACCAACACATCCTAATAGGCCTCTAATGACCCACAAGTATGCAAATTGGTGGTCAACTGGTTGAACAAACCTTGTTGGACAGAATACAATTATCTTAAAAGTTTCATCTCAGCTCTCAGATAAAAGTCTTCCACTTTCTCTCTTGTTAAGTCAAAGGCGAGCTCGCGGTCTTCTAAGTCTTCGACTTCAAATGGTAAGTTAGTGAAAATTGAAAAAATATCTTGTCTTCCTTCATTTAAATTGAATGACACTCCTTCTATGATTTTGGACTAGACTCGCAAGCGAAAAAATAATTATACTTAACTTGAGAACAATTGTGGGCAGATGCCAACCGAAGTGCTCATCAAATATAAGACTCTGCCTATCCTTCTCGTTAATGAAGTTGTAGATGTCAATGGTGACACTAGCTCGAAAGAAGGTTATGTAGATCAAGACTAATACTGGAAGCACAAGATAAAGAGGGCAAAAGACCAACATAGCGAGTTTGTTGATTTGTTCGTAGCTACCATAGATAATGAGGCATTTTCTGTTAATGAACCTAGCTCCATTGTTCCATTGCCTGAACTCGCAGAACAAGGTTACTTTTCTTCTTTTTCATGGTTTTTTTATTTTTTATTTTCAAAAATGCCTTGCTAATTTTTTTTTTGAAGTTGGGTCTCCAAGGTATCTCTGTCGATACGTTTAGTGGCATATTTTGATGGTGTTATGATCCCAAGTTATCTTGATATATCTTCTTCTCCTCTCGCAGACACTTTGATTAATAATGTAGACGTTGTGGCTGCACAAGCTGAGTCTAGGGGTGTGCATCGATCGGTTCAGTTTTATATACTATCGGTTCGGTTTATCGATTTTTGGTTTTTAAATATGTTAAACCAATAACCAAATCAATAAGATATTTTTTATTCGTTTTTGGTTTATCAGTTTTTACTCCTTAACGGTTCGGTTTTCGATTTAACTGATAAGAAAATACTCATAAAATAGAAATAGTAGTAACTAACATGAAAAAAAATGAATCTTAGTTGCAACCAAAAATCCTATATGATGTGTTTTAATTTACAAGAATCTTCAAGTTTGAACTAAATGTTGTTAGGAGAAATTAAGAGTTTGTATAATTGAAATAACAGGTTTGTTAATTGTAGAAATTAAAGAGAAATATTTAATAAGTCATATATATATATATATATATATATATATATATATTCTTATTGGGTTATCGGTTTACCTAATAACCTAATAAGAAAAAACGAACCGAACCAATAACTCAATAATTTTTTTTATAAAATCATTAAAATATCGTTAACCCAAAACCCAATAACAATAAACCAATAACATCTTATCGTTTTGGTTGATCGGTCGGTTCGATTTTTGCACACCCCTAGCTAAGTCACCGAAAGTTCATGTATTTTCGTCATGTTTATTGCTATTTGATGCCCCAAATTTTGAACTACAAAAGACGATTTCTACTTTCAAGAAGTATTACGCTCTTCGGATATGTGGTGCATTACACAAATGACTAATAATATTCTCCGTTGATTCTTCAGACAACTTTTTAAAGTTGAAAGAGGGTGTGAACATGATTATGAAGGAACTCAAAATGATTAACGCCATCAACAACTCTATTTTGGAGGGCTCTGTTAATACTCTTTTAAAAAAAAAAGAGGAGTATGACGCTATGAAATCATCTTCATCTAAAAAATGACTAAAAAAAACTCATTAAAAATTGCTCTCTCATGTGAAACAATGCCTTGTTAATGCAAAAGAGGAAAATACAAAGGCGAAAGGGCGCATGGAGGATTTTCAATCAAATCTTGCTAAGATTGATGAAGAATTGAAGCTTTTGTCTATGAAGAGGGAAAAACCATTGCATGCAGAAAAGAGTAGAAAGAACGGTTGCCTAAAAGTCAAGAGAAGATTATCACTTTCGAGGGAGAGCTTCATGCAATTGGAGAGAAACGTCCATTATTTGAAGACGACGCGGAGAAACTATCCAATCTGAAAGAGGAGGTTGAGGCGAGTCATCAAAAATTCTGGGATTTCAACCTCTTCCATAGTTTAGATATCTGCCTAAGATTTTTTATTGCTTCTTATGATGCAGTGACATTTTTTTCTTCGGTGCAATAAAAGTGACTTTTAGCTTTCATGTAAATTGTTTTCCTTGAAATGAATATTGTTGCGTCTTTTTTCTTTTAAATGGATACAATAGATGAATCTGCCTCCAACCATGGATAAATTTGGGCCCTGTTGAGAATATGTATCCAAGAATCAAAATCAAACTCTTTCCGATAAATAGGAATTAATTTTTTTGAAGTTAACTATGAACCTGTTCTATTTCACAATTTTGAGAGGCTAGGATAGAAAATTCATAACTCGACGTAGAAGCCTTTGAATCACGCAGTCATTTTTTTTTGTGAAAAGACCTCTAAGATATACAATATATGTAAAAATAAAGGTCAAATACTTTACAGATTAGTACAGATACGTCATTGAAGTCAGCTCCATTTGAAACTTGATATTTTTTTTGTAGATTTGAGCAGATATGGTAGAAAATTCATTACTCGATCCGTCTTTTTTGTTACGAAGAGGCCTCTAAGATCTACAACATATGTAAAAATCAATCTCAAATCCTTAAAGGATTTGAGTATATATATCATTGAAGTCAGCTTAGTCCGAAATCTGATGGTCTCTTTTGCATCTTTGAGCAGCTATGGTCGAAAATTCATAATTTGATATAGGAGCCTTTGAATCACAAGACACATTTTTTGTCGCAAAGATAATACCAAGAACTACAACATATGTAAAAATCACGATCAACACTTTTATATATTTATACAGATATGTCGTCGAAGTCAGCTTAGTTCAAAATTTGATGGCCTATTTTGCAACTTTGAGCGACTGTGGTAGAAAATTCAAAACTCGACGTAAGAGTTCTTGAATCATGAGCCGCCTTTTTTGTTTGAAATATAACACTAAGAACTACAACATATGTAAAAATTCTGGTCAAAACCTTTATGAATTTATCAGATTTGTGATCGAAGTTAGCTTTGCCTTGCTTACCTCTTTACCTTTGCACGTCCGTGGCAAACTTAGCAAAGAAATGTCTAATTCAAGCGATGTCAAGTTCAAGTAATGACACACTCTTTTGCTCTTTTATTCATTTTTTAATTCATAAGAATGAACTTAGGATAAAAAATACTCTAAGCTGTCTATGTACCTCGGAGAAAAGGATCAAGTCATAATGTAGTTTAGGATAATGAGTTAATTTTTTTTTTGTGTCATAATTTTTAATCGGGTCGTCTCTTTCAAGGTTTTCAACCTACCAGACTTTTTTTATTAGAGATCCATTCACAGTTTAGACTCATGCAATCCAGAAGTGACTTGCAGTTTATGCTCGTGCCTTAAGGAGCATAGGTGACCTTCATAGAAAGTACTACTTCAGAACTTGCCATTGACTGGACTAACTCATACACCATCTTGGTCGATAGTTTTATACGTTCCACTTTATGCTTCTTTCACAACATATGGCCCATCTCATTTTGACATAAACTTGTCACCGATGCATTTGTTGAGGATTATGAGTCTTCAAAATTCTAAGACCAAGTCTCCTACTTGAAATGATCATAGTCACACCCTCTTGTTGAAAGATCTAGCAAGTTGAGCTTAATAACACTTCAACTTTTGTTGTGCTTCTAATCTCTTCTCATCTAATGCGTCCAACTTACTAGACGATGTTGAGCGTTATTTTCAGTTGTAGTCCTTCTTGGATTCCTATTCGCAACGATGGAATTTGATGCTCTAATGGAAGGACTGCTTCTATGCCATACACCAATGAATACAACATCGCTTGGGTAGCAGTTCTGCAGGTTGTATGATATGCCCACAAAGCTTCACCGATCCTCTCATGCCAATCCCTTTTATTTTTCACAACAACTTTCTTCAATAGGTTATCAGGTGTCTTATTAAAAGCTTCAACAATACCATTGATGGGTGCATTGTACATTCAAGACTTGTGCTGCTTAAAATTGAACTTCTCATACAAAGTTCTCATGACCTTTTTGTTGAAGGGCGTTCCATTATTAGTAACTATGCATCTTGGTGTGCCATACCTAATAATTATGTTTTATTTGATAAAATCAACAACATTTTTCTTTTTCACTTCTTTTAATGGCACAACTTCAACCCATCCTGAGAAATAGTCAGTAGCAGCTAAGATGTATATTTGCCCTTTTGACGACTTTGGAAGAGGTCCATCAACATCAAGTCCCCATGCATTGAACGACCATGGGGATATAGTTGGATGAAAAAGGATCTGGAGACTGATAAATGTAATTAGCATGGAATTGACACGCTTGACACCTTTTGGCATGCTTTTACACAGTCCATCACCATTGTTGGCCAATAGTAACCCATTCTCTTGATGAAAAAAATGAAATTTATGCCTTGATTGGCGTGCTCCCCACATGATAGAATATGCTTCTTCCATTGTTTGTTGAGCTTATTTTATGACGAGACACCGCAGAAATAATCCCTCGTAAGAATGATGAAATAATATTCCCTTGTGGAAGATGAATCATGGTACCCTTCTCCTAATGTCTACTATTTTTTGCGGCTTCTCAAGCAGCCTTCCATGTTCGAGATAACCCATCAATGGTTTTCTCTAATCTTCTTTTTCAACCACTCAAACAGATTTATGGTAGATTTCATTTATTTAAAGATCGAGACAATTAGAAATAACCCATCGATAACTTGCACCTTTGTTGACTCATTCTCTTCGAGTGCCATCGTTGTAGCTAAATAGCCAGAGTATCTACCACACGATTTTCCTTTCTTGGGATATGGTTTAGGAATACCTGGTCAAACCTTTCAAGCAAAAAAGTAGCATATCGGTGATATGGTAAAAAATCTTCTTTCTTTACCTCGTAACTGCCTGAGAGTCAATTTATTATCAACTGAGAGTCAATGTGGAATCTTCATATCTGATGCCATTTCAAGGCCAACAATTAAATCTTGGTACTCTATGGTGTTATTGGAACATGTTTCACCAAAAATAAATGAAAATGGCAAGATTAGTATTTCTGGTGATATCAACACAATGCCTGCCCATACACCATCTTGACGTGTAAACCCGTCAAAGAGCATTGTTCATGTTGGCATTTCTTCAGTAAACAATGCACTTTTATTAGGAAACTCTTTCAAAATCTCTAATTCTGCTGGCAGAGGGCGATCAATGAGGAAATTAGCAGGTGCTTGCCCTTTCATAACCTTTTGAGGCATGTATATGATCTCATATTGGTTAAACAATATAAACCATTTTGCAAGACGTCCTAAGAGAACTGGCCGAGTCATTACAAACTTTACGGTATCAACTCGACAAATTAGCTTGATGGTGTATGCTTCAAATAATGCTTTAGTTTCCTTATTGCATAAAGCAAAGCTAAGCACATCTTGTCAATGGGCGTATAATTCACTCAGATCCTATCAAGGTTTGATTTAGATAGTACAACGCTTGTTCCTTCTTAGATTCATTGTCTTGAGCCAGAAGTACTCCAAGTTATCACTCTTGTGATGCAATGTAGAGTATCAATGGCCTTACAGGAATTGGTGCCCCTAATATAACTGGATTCAACAAGTATCTTTTGATGCTTTTAATAGAATTTCGACATGATTAGTCCCAGTAAAAAGGGGCATCTTTCTTCATTAAGTGTCTGAAGGGTTTGACATCATCCATCCAAGCTAGAGATGAACCTCCAAATGAATGCCAGATTTCCTTGTAGACTGCGGAGGTCTCTCAAGGTATTTGGCTCAGGAATTTTCTGAATAACATCAATCTTTGTAGGATCAACTTCAATTCTACGGTGATGCACAATAAAGCCAAGAAACTTTCTCGAAGTAACTCCAAAAGCGCACTTAAGTGGGTTCATTTTTAAGTCATATTTTCTTAACCTCTCAAAAATAATGCGAAGGTTTTCAAGATAGTCGTCCCTATACTTTGTCTTTACCACCAAGTCATGGACATAACATTCCACCCTCTTATGTAACATGTCATCAAAAATGTTTTGCATTGCATATTTGTAGGTGGCACCCGTATTCTTTAGACCAAAATGCATTACCTTGTAACAATATATTCCTTTTGGAGTTTGGAAGAAAGTGCATTCTTCGTCTTTTGGAGACATTCTAATTTGATTATATTCGGAAGACCCATCCATAAATATTATAGAATCTTTTCCAGTTGTCACATCAACTATGAGCTCAATAATTGCTATCGGGAAATCATCTTTTTGTAATGCCTTCTTCAAGTCTCAAAAATCAATGCAGACATGTATTTGGGTATTAATCTTCTTGACAGATATAATGTTTAATATTGATGGTATTTCACTTTTTGAATAAATTCGGCTTCGGTGAGCTTATTGACCTCTACTTCAATTGTGTTACTCAGGGAAAAACACTCATTGTTACTGCTTTATAGGGACGTGCCTCCTTTTTGATCCCCAAATGATACCTTACTACATGAGGACTATGTCCTGGCATTTCTTTGTACGACTAGGCAAAGACATCTTTGCACTCGAATAATAACTTAAAGTAGTCCCTCTTTTCTTGCGGTGTTAGAAGTGCACTAACAAAAATTGGGAGTGGCTTCTCTAAATTACCTAGATTTATCTCCTTAAGTTCATCTACAGTAGATTGTACCCCATCCTCTAGTTGAGGGGGAGCTTCTTGAACATCATTATCCATTTCATCATTTCACGAATTGCCTTTTGCCGTTATGTGATATGATGCATTGACTTCCTCTGGATCCTCTTTTGTTTATCCAAGATATTGGTACGTAAAAATGATGGTTCTTCTTCTTACCTTCATCGGACCATCTGTGGTTAATTGATAAAATAGACTTTCTTTTCATGCATGATGGGAAAGCACTATGAATTTCCTTGTAATTAATGTTCTTAGAAAGTTATTATTGTTCGTATTCCAATGACCTCTTTCCAAATAATGGCTTCCCTGTAGTTCTCAAGAAAAGAAAGGCAGAGGCATTCGAGGCGATGACACTCTTTCTACACAGTCAGAAACTCCACTTCCATATTTTCATCCTAATCTATCAAATACAAAGACACAAGGTGTTGATTTGCCTATACAGTCAAACATTGAGGTCCGTTATGGTGTTTTATCGTGCCCACCTTTCTCTTCTCCTTATGTTGAGATGTGGTGTGATGAAGTTGTTTCCTTACCCTTCCTAACTGAAATTTGAAGAGGCTCTAGTGATTTGAATCCCAGCCCAAACTTAGGAGCGGCGACATAACACCTTGCTTTCTCAACTTTCTTAGGAACGTTGTAAGACTGTGTATTTTTTTCACCGGTGACTTCATATTTGAGCTCTCCTAGTCTTGTCGGATTGGAGAAGTCATAACCTGAGTTTTCAAGTAATGTGAAAGCCTTTTGATTAAAGTTTCCTTTTATCTTTTCAACTAAGGTATCATTTTTCTGAAGTCTCGGGAGTAATAGATTGGATTTGTTCAACTGGGATAGTCATACTCCTTCAAATCTTGGAATATTTTGTGGATTATTTCTTTCCTTGAGGGTGAACTTGTTGAGTACATGACTCTAGCAAGGTTTGTCCCTCTCTTCGATGCTCACGTGACATGTAGAGAAAGACTAGAAACTCCTTATCTGTCTTTGTTTTCACGTCTTCTTCGGATGATAAGAACTTAATGACAATTTTTTCAGTTCTTTCCTTAGATATCTTAACGAAAACTGATTGAGCCTCTATTTTTTCTTTTGAATCGGCCCTAGTTGGGTTGAAAGATTTTGGTTTCTTTATATCTAACTCACAAGAATCAAAGTAGAATTTTGCATCTTCAAAGTATGACTATGTCTCTGTGAAAGGATTGATGTCCGCGTTAACTTTTCTACCTTACCATCTCTCAAATACTTTATGCATTGATGCAAAGTAGATGACACCACTCTATTTGCATGCAGCTAGGGGCGTCCAAGAATCAAGTTCTATGATGTTTTGGCATTTATGACGTGAATCATAATGTTTGATTTCATTTTCCAATGGACAACCCTACATAAATATTTCCGATGGCTTATTTCTCTGATTGATTGAAACCTTTATTGTATGTTACTTTTGGAAAGTTCATCAACAATGATTCCTAGCCTTTTGAGCACTGTCTTTGACATTATATTAACTGCTAAACCATCACCGATCAATGTGCGATTAAGATTTTGTTCTTGAATAGCTCCTACGACAAACAAAGGCCTATTATGCAGTTTAGACACTAACAAAAGACGTCATCTGTAAAGTAAATTATGGCAAAACATGGTGCAACTTATGGATTAACATGATAATCTTGTGCTATTGTTGGATGATGCTCTTGTTTGCTTTCCTTGGGTTCCTCTTTGCTGGAAGCTATATGCATCGCCCTGATTTGACTATCTTGAAAGAATGTTTTTAGAAAAAATTAATGCAATGTGATAGGTATTCGGGCCTTCTGTGACCAGAGACCGTTAATCCTTTTGCTAGTCTTTAACTTTACAGTTTTTGATGGTCGTAGCTTATCCATGTTATTTCCTATTAATTTTGGCTTTGGAAGTGGTATTATTGGAACCGCTTGATGTCTTATTTTCTTATGAAAAACCAGAGTCCAACCACCATCCTTATCAACTTCAAAATTGTTGTATACCTCTATTGAACCTTCATAAGTTCTTCTTGGAATATCAACTTCAACCAGCTTGAAGCTCCCAAATCGCAATAAGATGGTGCTTCGCATAGTCTGTGGCATAGAACATTTTTGTCGATCGGCTACAACACTAGCATGATTTTTTTCTACTATTTTTTCCATGTTAATGATGATTTTCCCTTCACTTACTAGTTTCATGATTTTCTCATTCAAGACGAAGCATTTTCCCATCGGATAGACTGAAAACTTTCAGTACTTGGGATCGTTAACCTTATTGATTTACTCGGGCCTTCTTAATTCAAGAATATCAATGAATTTCTTGGCTATCAATTCATCAAGGATCATATGTACGTCCGAATCTTGAAATGAGCAAGCCTTTTCTTCTAACTCTTTCAAAGTTGGGAGACATTTTTCCTCCCTCAAATATTTCCTAGGGGTTTTGTCTTCCTTCACTTATTGCTTCGTTGTAACCTTCATAGAAGTTGCCTTCATCGCCATGGATTCTTTACTCTAGATCTTTGAGGTTGTACCTTTCTTGAATTCCTTCTTTTCTTTTGTAAGATCAATAAAAGGAGTCGACTTTACATGAGTCGTGATGCTTAACTCTTTGTCGTGTACTCGTGGAGTAAGTTCTTCAAATGCTCGTGGTTTGATTATAGTATATATAGAAGGTCCCAATGTATTCCTTGAATGCACATTCCTACAACAAATATTTTAGAAAGACAGTCCTTGAAGTCCAAACTCCATGATCTCCATCAATTGATGTAATCCATTACAAACTCGTCCTTTCTTTGCTTAGTGCCAGTCAACTCTATCATGCTCATAGTTCATCGAGTGCTATAACATTGATTGAGATATTCCTTCTTGAGCTACTCACAACTATCTATTGACTTATGCTCTAGGTCAATATACCAGTAGAATGTGTTCTCTTTCAATGAATGAACCAACTGTATTACCAGGAGGTTTCCATATGTTCCAACATTGCTACAAGTTTTGACAAAGTGGGCAATGTGTTTCCTAGGGTTTCCCTTGCCATCAAATTGCTGTAACTTTAGTGGTTCATGGTTTGTTTGCATGGGTAGACAATCGATTCGTCTTGTGTAAGGCTTGGAGTAGTACAACAAACTCTGTTGTGCTCCGCCATATTGAGCTCTGATAGAGTTAGTTGTCAGGTCTTGCAACCGTTGAACAGACAAATCCATAAATGAAGTAGAATATTTCTTTTTTGCAATTTGGACTTGGTGATGATTCATCAACATTCTTATTTTACAGAGTAAAATCGGGTGGACAAGCAGGTACGTGGATCGATTTTTTGGGGGAAACAGACTCCAACTTATTCATAAGTTGAGTGATTTGAATATCTTTATCCTCAACAGATTTCTTTAAAACTTTAATGGTTTGTTCCATCATTGAAAACTTCTCATCTATATCAGTTGTGTCAGTCATAAAGGCGTTGACCTTTGTTAAAACTGGAGAATCCATCAAATCTTCAAATTCACTAAAATTAACGCCAGTCTGAGAGAGTTCATCACATAGAAAGGATGTCAAGTTGCTCCAAGGGGTTGCAGCTCCAACCATCACACACGATTTGCTCTTTTTTTGCTTTCTCTAAAAAGGTAAAGTATTCAGATCCGTTCCAATCACTAGTCTTAAACTTGCATCGAGTGACTGGGCCAACATAATTGAGCTCATTAGATGTGGCAGTAGCAGAGTTCTTGCATGATACACCATTAGTCTTTTCAAAAGTCCATAGCAGTAGTTAAATTTAATTTGCAAGAGGAAGTGATGAAGAGCAGAAATGGTCTCACTGGGCATGCCACAATTTGTTTGGAATAAATTTTTGTAGTGTTGAAAATTAACTGTAAGCAAGAATAAATAAATAAAAGTAATTTTATAAAATGAATTTTTTGAGTACAATTCTGTTAATCACTTGATTCTTCTTTACTACGATTTTTCGTGGTTCTAGGGCCTTTCATAACGTAATTATCGAACCTCCGGATGATTTGAACCTCCTAGAAATACATTTAGATTTCCAAGAATGGCAGACAATAGTTCATCTTTTCGAGTTGATCTTCGAGCAATATTCTATTGGTCAATTCTTTCAAGAGTTATATAGTCAATGCAAATGCTTTCTCCAATGCTTGTCGAATGAACCCAAAATCCAAATGAGTTATTCGATAACCGAATCGAAAGTTTCGACAAGTCATAAATTACTTGTAATTGTTGTGGTTAGGATTGAAATGCTAAAAATGCACGCAAATTAAGAAAATGACCCGGAGGGTCATTACAGGACCCCTGGCAGTATATATGGCTTTCTTCTTCATTTTTCCTTTATTTTTTATAAGTCCTAAACACCATTAGAGACCTATTGATCTCAGAATTCAAGGGGGGATCATGCTATTAAGCTGGGTTAGCTGGAGAGCGTGATTGTGGGCCCTATATTATTGATAATTCATAAGTTTCTCATTCTCCTTTTTAGTTGGTTAATTTGTATTGTTGTTGGGATGGTTTTTGGACTGATTTGTGCTCAAAATTGGCTGCATTTTAGTGGATTTTGATCCTTGAGCTATGTGGGATGATGTGATAATTTCAATTTTGCGATTTCACAATCGGGCCCTGCATGGGATTTTCATTCTAATTTTTTAGCTAGACCATTTATACATAATATAGGTATCATTTTACTCGTCTTGACTCCTGGATAATTATTTAGATAATGTGGTAGCTCTCTGACGCCTCTCAGGAGGAGAAAGCTCTAGTTTAGGGGATTCAGGCCTCATTTGTTTGCACTTAATGAAGGTTTAAATCTGCATGGTTCAGACTTCAGTCCATTAAGTGCATTTTTTTAAACTGCCTCTTAATGTGTCTGAAATCCTCTGAATCAGTCAGATATGAAAAAGAGTCTGAATACTATTCAGACTCTTTCTAAAACTAATATATTCCCTCAAAACTCTCTCACTTTGTTATTTTCCTCTCTATATACGTGTAAAATGAATTAAAATAACTTAATTTATTATCAAATGAATTATAATGCAATGGATTATAATACTAATAATTCACGTATTGAATTATTTATTTTCCTCTTTCATTTGACAATTATTTATTTTCCTCTCACTTTGTTATTAAAAATATTGAACTATTCTAGTAATTCTAACTTACACCTCAAAACTCTCTCACTGTTGTAGTAATTCATTTTATGATTACATCTTATCCCAATAATTTTTAATCAATATATCTTTTTTTAATAATTTAGATAGTTCAATGATTATATTTAACATAATTTATTTATTTATATTTTTAAATATTTTAATTATCACTCAAATAATGTTTGTTGTTTAAGTTAATACTTTATCTAAATATTTTTTTTCATATAATATAATATTTTATTATTTTTTAAATTTGAATTTCATCTTTAGTACAAATAAATAAATTATATATATTCAGATGTTAAAAAAACAAACAGTCTTAATCATTCAGTATTCAGATCTAGAAACAACATCTTAATCATTCAGACATCCATTCAGATTCAGACGTCTTAATCTTAAAAAAAAACAAATGCACCCTATAAACATTCGGCGATGTCCAGGTAGGCTAGGGTTATACTATCTTTGGGTTGAACTTATTTATGGTATTAGTGTGATATTATGTTATTTTAGGCAGGTAGTTTTAGCTTGATAGATTTTGTGCTCGTTATCCCCTACAAAATATAGTACTACCCTTTAGGGCTAGGATTAGTGCTATTAGTGCTTTGGGATGGTGATGGTAAGCCTTAGACTAGACTAGGCAAGGCTCTACCCTAGGTTTTGGTTTTGGAACCTTGTAGTGGGCCCCACTATTTTTTTAGCTAGTACAGTTAGCTTGAACACTCCTTAGGCTTAGTTGGACTCTTTACTACCATTTTAGGATGTTACCTTGGGTTGGGTTTGACGTAGACTTGATTTCTGCCCTATTTTTAGCACTTTTCCCCAGGTTGATTAGTAATTGACCCGGGCTACTCTTTCTTAACTTAGTAACTAGGACCCCCTTGCCTTACAGACTTATTCGCACAAGATTGGTATTATTGACCTTATGGTCTGGAAATATGATTATATTTTCATAAATACATTTTAGTTTTGGTTCAAGTATAGTATATGTTTTATAATCCTACTATTATTATGAATTTTGGCAAGGCTTTGGCATTGGCTAAGATATGGTTTTAGTATCAGTTTCATAGTTGAGATTGGTTATCTGTGGCATCACTAGTTTTTAGTTACAATATGGTCACTATGAGTTTCGATTGGAGTCCGACATCTAGTTATGGTACGTTTGGGGTGTTCTGGTGTTGATTGTGGTTGTTATAGGAGTATTGATAGTGATATTGAGATCTGTTGTGTATGATATATATGGCCTCTCATTATTACCCACTATTTTTGATTTGAATTGGGTGTATTGCCTCTCGTTATTATCCACTATTTTTGGTTTGAGCCCAGCGTCTGGCCGCTTGTTATTACCCATTGATACTGATTCAAGCTCAGTGCACACCTTGATAGTTTTATCATGGATTTGGGATCAGATGCTTGCTTGAGATCAATTCAGTTACAATTACTTATACTTTCTACTTTAGTTACTCCTTGTATGAACTCGATGACTTATGAGGGCTCGATAGGGTTATTTATCTTCTTATCTATGCCTTCAGGGCTTCTGGAGGACCAGTGTAACACCCCGTATTTTTGGGCTAGTCTATGAACCGTCGTTCCTATGTGTAAAAGCTATAATCAAAAGGAGATCTTTCAAAAATAGCAGTATTTTTCTATAAAACCCACCTTCCATAGCCATATTTTACATAATTACCATTTATAGCCACTGTATTCTATTTATGCCCGCTGTATTCGATTTTACAGATAGTATGTATTCATATAAAATATGAATACAGTCCCTATTTAGTCGCACAAAAAATGGAATTCAATATTTTAAAAAGAAAAAATCTCAATCACGCTTATCTCGTTGAACTGAATATTTTCTTGCCTAACACTACCATTATCTTTTTTTATATTTTTTATATTTTTTTTGTTTTTCCCGTTTTTTCTTCTTCTTTTTTCTACTTTTATTTTTTTCGTTTCTTTCTTTTTGTTTTTCTCTCTCTTTAATCTCTAACTTCTATTTCTCTTTCTTCTTTGATTTTTTTTTATTTTCTTTTTTGTACTTATTTTCTTTATTATTTTTTTTTCTATTTTCTATTTTTTGTATTTTCGAAAAATATGACTAGTCGAGCACAAGTCATGGATGATAACGTAAATACCATAATTGTTTATCGTATTTGTAGTCACACCGCCATTTATATTTTTTTATTTATTGATACAACTGAATTTGTATTTGTATTTTAAAGTTCGCACTTGTATTTATATTTTATAGTTCGCATTTGTATTTGTATTTAATAGTTCACACTTGTATTTGTATTTGTTAGTTTGCGCCATCATTTATATTTTATATAATTCACACTTGTATTTTAAAGAACTATTTTGTATTTGTATTTTATAATTGATTGCATATTATATTGGATTATATTTTGTATTATGGTTTTATTGTGTTTGTATATTTAGATTATATTTGGATTATACTTGTATTTGTATTCTATTTTCTTCATTACCTTTTTATTTTTAAGAAATTATTTTGTATTTGTATTTGTAAGTTGATTGCATATTGTATTTAGTCGTGGCTATGTACAATTTATCATTTGTATTTGTATACAAACAAGTAAGTGCATTAATTGTATTTTCGTGATTCTAAAATATATAAATATGTAATGTATCATTTGATACAAATGTACCATTTTGTATTTGTATATCAAAATTATCATTCATATTTGTAAATAAACAAATATGACTTGATACAAATACAATGACAAACAAATGAAACAAATGATTTTACAAATACAAATACAATATGTATTTGTATATATTGTATTTGTATGAAAATTTGAGTTGTATTTATTTGTATAAATAAATACAACTAGTATCAATAAATACAAATAAGTATTCGTAGAAAGAAAATCAATTGTTCCTTTTCAATAATTAAAAAATACAAATGATAGTTCACACTTGTATTTATATGTTAGAGTTCGCATTTGTATTTAATAGTTCACACTTGTATTTAAATGTTATAGTTCGCATTTGAATTTGTATTTTATAGTTCGCACTTGTATTTGTATGTTACAGTTCGCATTCGCATTTGTATTTTATAGTTCGCACTTGTATTTGTGTTTGCTAGTTCGCACAGATAAAAAGAAGGAAAAAAATTGAAAAGGAAAAAAAAGGAGAAAAATGAGAGAAAAAGAAGGAGAAAAAAATGGAGGAGAAAAAATACAAAAAAGAAGAAGAAAAAAAAGGAGAAAAATGAAAAGGAAAAAAAGAAAAAGAAAAAAAATGAATAACAAATAAAAAGAAAAAAGAAAAAAGTGAAAAAATAAAAAATAAAGAGAAAGCAACAAAAAAAGGGAAAGAAAAAACTGAAGAAAAAAAACTAAAAAAAGAAGAGAATAATATAAAATAGAAAAAGAGATAAAATATATGAGAAAGGCTATGAATTGTAATTAGGAATAATTAATAGGCAAGAGGGGGCTATGAATTGTAGTTAATTGAAAATTAGGCTTTAAGTGGTAATAAAAGCCTAATAGTGGCTATTCCGGGTAATTTTCCCTAATCAAAATGATTTCTATGTGAATATAAATTTCATGATCTTTATCCACGTGTTTGATGTGCTTTAAAGGTGAAAAATGTTCCTAACATAGTACTCTACAGTTTCAGTCCAGTTATTCATACTAAGTACAGTCCAGTCTTACATGACCAGTATTCAACTATCAGTCATTCAGTTAATTTGATAAGCTTAGTATATGTTATGTTTGGTTCTATATGTTTAGGTATTCGTGCTCAACATAATTATTTATTCAGACCCCAATGTGATGTCAGTTTTCATCACGTAGTTTCAGACTCAGTATTTATACAATATTCGCATTTTACCATATCCCAACTTCAGTTTTACTTATATCATTAAAGAAAAGTTTTACAGAAACTAAGTGTAGAGATTCACCACCTTATTAGAGTATGTTTGTCACTCATGCTTTAAGATGTTTTCAACTTTCAGTTTATTCCAGCCTATTGGTGAGTCTACTTACATTTAGCATGCATGTTTTAAGATTATGTATGAAATCAATTTTACTTATTGCATTTACCCCTGCATATTCAGTACATTCTAGAAGTACTGATCCACATATACTTCTGTGTGGCTACATTGTTTCATAATGTAGGTATCATTTGTAGCCCGCACATCACGATCATTCAATTACAGATTTCATCCAGCAGGTGATGAGTTATCCTACTTCGGGAACTCCAGACAGTTTTAGTTCATTTATTTTCATATGTATTGATTAAGGGTAGTTGGAGGCTTGTCCCAACTATCTATAGTCAGTATAGTAGAGGCTTCATAGATGTCAGTCAGAGTCAGTCATGCAAATTTTAGTTTCTTCTTTCAGTTTTAATCAGATTGTAAACTTTATCGGTACTGTTCTTATTTAGATTATGTCATTATTATGTTTTCTCACAGCAGAACTTATTATTTATTTTATTATAATTCAGTTGCTTAATAGTATGCCAGTTCATGAGTTAGCTTGGGATCACTTGTGGTTCCAAGCACCGTGTGGTGTCCAGGGTGTACTCTTGGGGCATTACAACCAGTTAGGTTATAGTTAGCTTATGTTGCTTATTGTTAATTTGTTTATTTCTTGTATTGCTTTTATTTATTTCCTTTATTGCCTTTGCATAATTTAGTGGATATTTACATTTCTACCCCTATTTTTGTTAACCAACACTCTCATATTATATTTATGCTTTCACTGTATTGAGATTAGTCGATCGATGATGCCTACTGAGTACATATTTCTTTGGTACTCATTCTACACTTCTGCATCTTTTTCCTAGTGTAGATCCTAGTACGAGCCACCAACATTGACATTATCCTTGGGAGTTTTAGTCTAATTTTTGACCCAAAGAATTTACATGCAATATTGGCATTATTTTACTTGTCTTGATTCCTAGATCATTATTTTGATAGTGTGGCAGCGCTCAGAGTCCTTTTGGTAGGGGAAAACTCCGGTTTAAATGATTCAACGACGTTCAGTTAGTCTAGGATTATCCTATATTTAGATTGAGCTTATTTATGGTATTAATGTGCTATTATTCTAGTCTTAGTCAGATAGTTTTATCCCGATTATTGATTTAGTATTTACGCCTTATTTAGCTGGTTAAGGCCCCATTTTGATAGATTTTTGGCCGGTTATCCCCTAGAATAGTATATGACCCTTTAGTGATAGGATTAGTGATATTAGTGATTTGTGATGCGGATGGAAATCCTTAGACTAGAGTAGGCTAGGCTATGTCCAAAATTTTGGTTCTGGGACTTCATTGTGGGAGCCACTATCCTTTTTAGCTAGTACAATTGGCTTGTAGACTCCTTAGGCTTTTTTAAACTCGTTGCTACTATTTTAGGCTTTTACCTTAGGTTGGGTTTGGCCTAGACTTGATTTTTGGCCAATTTTTAGCCCTTTTACCCAGGTGGAGTAGTATTTAACCTGGATTGCTCTTCCTTGACTTAGTAATTGGGGACCTCCCTTGATTTAGCGGACTTATTCGCTCGAGATTGGAATTCTTGACCATATGGTCTGGAAATAGGCTTAGTAACCTTGGAGTTCTTCCTTTTAGCTATATATACTTATATTTTCATAAATGTATTTCAGTTTTATTCGAGTCGAACATATGTTTTATTCCTACTATTATTATGAGTTTTGGCATCGACTACGGCATGACTTGGTATCAATTTTATAGTTGATATTGTCTATCTATGGGATTATTGGTTTCTGGTCACGGTATGGTCACTATAAGTTTCGGTTCGAGTTCAACATCTATTTATGGTACGATAAGGGTGTTCTGGTGTTGATTACAGTTTTTCTAGGAGTATTAAAGTTGGTATTGAGATCAATTCTATATAATTTATGTGGCATCTCATTATTACCCACTATTTTTGGTTCAAACCCAACGTATGACCTCTCGTTATTATCTACTATTTTTGATTTGAGCCCGACATCTGGCCTCTCGTTATTACCTATTGATGCCGATTCAAGATCGGTGCACATTTGGATAGTTTTATCATGGATTTGGGATCAGATGCTCACTGAGATTGATTCAGTTATGATTACTTATGCATGCTACTTTAGTTACTCATTATATGCACCCTGCGGTTTATGAGGGCTCGGTAGGGTTAATTGTCTTCATCTGTGTGCCTTTTAGGCTTATGAAGACCCAATTAGGTTATTGTAAGATTATTTTTATAACATCCCGAGGCTACCTCTAGTCGTCACACAGTGCTTAGGACCACAAGTGATTTCAAGCTAACCCTCCCACTGGCATAATTCATGAGTAACTGAATAAAATACATAAGTCTGAAAGAAATAAACAGAAGATACATCTTTTCTGAATATGATCAAAACAAACTATATTAAAATGATAACAACTTTGATTATACAAGATAAAAACTGGAATCAAATACATCAACTTCTACTGACTGTCTACGAAGCCTCTACTAGTATTGACTATAGGTAGCCGGAACGCGACTCCAACTATCACTAATCAATACATATGAGTAAGAAAGTAATGTACATGAATAACATCTAACTGAAGTCCCCAAAGTAGGAAGACTCATCACCTGCTGACTGGAATCTGCAACTGTCTGATCATGATATTTGGACTACAACTGAACTGGTACCTACATTATTAAACAATGTAGCACATAGACATATTAGGGGTGAATGGATAAGTAAAACAGTAATTCAATTGTTCATATAGCTTGTAAAGAATGCATGTTAGGTGTAAATGACTCACATTGGCTTGAATAATTGAAAGCTGAAAATCATAAATCATGAATGATAAAGCATACTGCATAAATCTTGTGTGTCATAACACTTAGTTCTAAAAGCTATACTTTTACTCTTTCTACTAGTGGAATAAGTAGAACTGAAGTTAAGTCTATTTTCAAATCATACAGGCTTAGTGTAAAAGGACTCACCTTTGAATCTGTAAACTAAATGCTGAAATCTCATAGCTAATGACTTATGTAAAACAATATCTGAATAAAATCATGAGCCTTTACACTTAGTTTCTAAAAGATTTTCTATTATTATCTTCTGTTAGGGAGTTTCTTCTAACCGACATACACCATGTGAGCTATCATGATGTTCAACGTCATGTTTTCCTAAGGGAAAAACCTCATGTTGGGAAGAGGTGTCATACTCTTGCCAAGGAGTATAACTTGAGATAAGTGATCACAATCTATATCTGCATCCATATAAATGGAAATAATCTGAACCTATGTTAGCTCGTAGTTCTAGGCATGTGAATTGAGACACATACCCAACTCAGTGCTAAATACTACTCCCTTACTTATATGCTCATTCTGTAGGAAATCCACCTTAAAGTAGCATAAGGGTTTATAATGAAAACCAGTTATGCATTAACCTATTTTAAATTATAATCAAAACTAATCTTTGTGGATTCCATATCTTAGCCGAGGATCGAAAGATCAAATCTTGCTTAATAATCTGAATACATGCTTGTCAAAGAATGCTCAAATATCATTTTTCTTGAAATATCAAGACTTAAACTTAGGTCTTACAACCCATACTTGGAAATTATGTAAAATCACAATAAACTTCATGCTCAACAATAATAATCTTGAAACGCTTTAACAATTCAAGTCAAGATAATGAAATCAAAATCACAATGTCATGCTTAAAGCTCAATTGGAAATCTTTAATCAATGTCTCAAATCATACTCATAGTGTTCAAATCGAGAAAGAGAATTCCTTAAATCAAGATAACTATGCACTTTCATACTTCAATCACTTTATAAATCCATAAACTCAAAACAAGATACTTTGGGTATGAACCCTAGTTGTAAATCATGTAAATTCAACTTTAAAAACTAATTTTGGGCACAAGGATGAAAGGAGTTTCCTTGTTCATAACCCCACATACCTTATTAGACTTGATTTGATGTAGAAAGCTTGACTTTGAAACCCTGGGAGATGATATTGAAAGCTTTTCTTGATATTCTTGGATTAGAAAGCTTGGGTTCTTGATTTTCTTGAAGAAGATTCAATGGAGGTCTTGGTGTTCTTGAAGGGGCTAGGGTTTTCTTTGGAGTGAAAATGATGAATAATGATGTAGCTAATGATTTTGGGGATTTAATTATCTGTTATGGATATGTTAGGGTAGAGGAAAGGACTTATTTTCCCTTAAAATGCGGAAACAAAAACTGAAAAATAGGTGCGTGCGATGGAGCACGCGTCGTGGGCTAATCACGCGACCTCACTGCCTCTCTCACAAAAATGGGTATAACTTTTTGCTCGGATATTGGATTAAGGCAAAATTGGTATCGTTAGAAAGTTGATTCAATTATCTACAAGTTGATGGGTCTTGATATGCAAAATTCTATGTATATAAAAAGGTATATATGTTCAAAGTAGACCCTTGTAGAATCAAATACTAAACTTTGAAAAAATCTAAGGCTCTTAGCTCAACTTTGTTCTAAGTGAATTCTATGAACATCTTTCACCTCGAGAGCACTTAATAAAATATGATAATGATCATGAACTTATATTCACATGGGAATAATTTGTACTAGAGCTTATACACATAGGAATGACGGTTAGAATTCTAGCGTAAAAATATGGGGTATTACATTATCTCCTCCTTGAAATCATTCATCCTCGAATGATGGATAGGAACTTGTTGAAGCTTTAGAGGAATGAAATAATGTGGACATGATATGTCTTCAAAGAAAGGATATAACTAAGCTAAAACATTAAAAACTTCTATCATAAAATTGATTTTTGAGTTGATCTGCCTTTTTTTTTTTACTATATGGAGCTTATTCATGCTGAGAATTTAGAATTCGCTTGAAGTGTTCATGATACAATCATACATATAGAACTGTGAAGTGATAAATTATGCAGGCATGAATCATGAGACAATGAGACTAAGATCATACAATGGGTATTACATTGTCTAAGCTGGAATACTTGAAAAAGTAAGATCATTCACTAAACACTTATGAACTGAATCGTGACTATAGCTGAATCTGAAACTGATGCCTGGTGCATGGACTGAACTGAATTCATAATTTGCGTGAATGAGAACATCTTACCTCATAGAATGTCCTTATTAGTGAAACTTTGGGTAGCAAGACTAAATGGGAATTTGGAAATCAATAGGAGCTTATCTGCTTGATTGCTAAACTGGATTGCAGGTTATACTGACTAAATCATACTGAATGCTTATACTCAACTGGAGTATTTCTTCAACACTCTTTCTAAGAAGTTATATTATCATTAGGGATCAAGTGATCATGGGCATGATCTGAGAAAGACATCCGACTAAGGAATCACAACATTGATACAACTCTATAGTATAAAATATAAACATATAAATCATAAGCTAGGATAGAATTCCTTGGCCTTAGGCAATGCAACTTCTTACTTTCAATATTAGCAACACTTCTCAAATACTTCCTCAACTATACTACTTCCCTTAAATACCATATTCATCTGATTCAACTTATAATTCTCACATGGGCATTGATAAATCCATCTACTAAAGTCTAAACTGAACTAAATTCTCTCACCATGATCAAACCTAACTCAAAATCATAAAATACAACACGCTACACCATAATACTAGTCTAAACCACATGATTCAATCTTCTATGTATCTTTTAGAGCTCACACCCTAAGCATAACATTCCTTACCACTTCAATGACTAACTTGAAACTCTTAATATGAATCCATTAGCGTATATTGCATTCGTCCACTTACACCCCAACATAGCATTCAAGCCTATAACCATATATGAACTTCAAGGAAAACACCCACAAAGGCATACTTCTCATATTCTCTAAAGCTCAATCAATAACAACTTTCTTTCACTATTCTCAAGAAGACACACTCAGAATTCTCATTTAACTATGACATATACCAAAGATTTACCTCCATATTCCTTTATCCTTTAGCCTTAGAAAAAGCATAAATAATCTTTCTTAATGAGGGTAATAAACTCTCTCTCATCTAAACCACTGATTATCCATTTTCATCACCACTATCTTAACATAAGGAGAGGTCACTGAAGGGCTAACGCATAAGGACCTAAAGCAAAAAAGAATACTATATATAACTTTGACACTTAACTGAGGCCTGAGAAATAGAATGTCAAAGGCATAAATTGATTAAAGAGATCTAAAATGATGACATACCTGGTATAATGCGAGTTTCACTAGTAGTATGAGTTCTGAGAACTGATCACACTCTGAAACATGAGTTTATACTTATCATAAGCTATTCAACATAAGACTGGAGTTCATAGATTTATAAGGGATGACTCAAATCACAGAATGAAGCTGTTACTTACTTACTGGAATCTAAGAATGAACCTGAATACGCATGAAGTGTATAAGCATTGGCCCTTAAATACACTGGAACAGAAGCTAGAAAAATAAGGGGGCGTGCGATGGGGAATGCGCTGCGGGCTATATCGCGGGCTTCCTTAGCGGTGGAATAGAGCGCGTGCCACGGGAAAATCACGGGATGCTATTATTTTGGTGATCCAAACATGCCTCTACGCTCATCCAAAAATTCTAAAACTTAGCCAGGGTGTACTATCATCAACCCCGATCATGAATCAACTTAAAAATTAATGTTTCGTGGTCGGGAAGGTTGAAAATGAAAACATCAAAGTCTAGGATCTTTAGAAATGTCTAAGTCTAAAAACTTAGGGAAATTTTCTAAGCCTTGGACCCCTTTAACTGCAATAGAGAACTGAAATGAGCTAGGGTCTTACAATATCTCCCCTTTAGATTAAATCCATCCTTCTAAACTTATGGATCTATTTCATATTCTCGAGACTGAGCCATAATTTTTTCATTCTAATGTCTACACATACATGCTAAACTCATAAGAGTAAACTATATTTTGAACTTACTGACTTCATTCTTGGACACTCTCTTAGTACTTACCACCCTTAACTTTCTCTATCTTCGATAATCATCATCATAGACTTACACTCTATTAACTCGACAAACATACCTGCCTCACTAAACACATAATTTGAATCACATTTCTTAACTTATATTTTTCCCCAAACCATAAGTATCAAAACCATACTTAAAAGACTCAACATCATCTATCCATAACTCCTTATCTTAGCTATTAAGAACACCATGTACTATATAACTAGCCTTCTTCCACTTAGAAACTCAAGGGTACTACTAACCACACACAATACTTAATAACCTTAGAAACTAATGAAACCCTATATAACCTTGGGCACACCTCTACATCATACCTACAACCTCATACTTAATCTCAAGTCAATAAACTTAAATGCTTGCATCCACTATTTCAAGCCTATTGGTTCACCTCCATAAAACTAGGATCACAAACCAAACAATCATTACATCCACCATGATGGCCATCCACTATTCAAACTTAGTGTCTAGTGCTAGGCATGATTAACAACACAACCTCATATACTATTCTCACTTGGAAGCTATAAAATAAAACATCAAGAAACACTAGTCCACTAAAGCCTCATAATAACAATAATTGATCAATGATCGCATGGTCTATATTATTATAATACATTAGCACCTCCTTCTTCTACACATTGCGAATATTTACCCACCTATACACTTGAATTACTTTCATAGATCTATAAGTTTCAACTAAACTCCTTTTTTCAACCCCAAGGGAAGCCTAAATTAACAATACTCAACCACCCAATACTTTCATTAACAACCTATACTTTTTAAAAAAAATAAATACCATCAATAACTCCTTTCATACTTCAAGCAAACCACAAACCACCTTAACTAATAACTCCTACTCTACCTTCCACAAAATTAACACACAAGGACATATCATTTTAACATAAATTTGATAACACACATAAGCTTATCAATATAATTTTGATCAATCGGCATTCCCATCTTTCTTGCCACCATACTTCTATACCCATACTTCCAACTATAAGAAGGTTCTACTACTTATAAATCATAATACTCTAGGTTACAATATCCCTCGAATGCAAACTTTATTTAACAATCTAGATTTATACTATCTCCTCTCATGAGCACTATCTAAATTGAAGGGTTAATGGGGAATCTAAATACATATCTTACTCTATCTTAACTGAACAACTCATATGGATGAGGACATAACTTTTGTAAGACCCCACAAAAAAATTTCTATCTTAATTCAGTCCTTTAAGCTTGTTAAGGGTCCCAGACTTAGAATATATTAGCTAAGTATTCAAACTTAGTGTCATTTTAGCCTTTGAAAGTTGGCAATCTTATTTTGGGACCTTTGCATCCTTTAAATATTGATATTTGAGTTAATTAATAATCAGGAAGGTTAATAGATATTCCCAAGCAAGTTTTGGATTTTTTGTACCTTGTTCAGGCCATGTTTGAGTGCCCAAAATAGAGGGTCGATGCGATCTAGATGCGTCGACCATCGCGTTGATAAAATAGTTTTTCCCCAGCTTCAGTGCAAATTCCAGTGAACCGATGCAGACTTGATGCGGCGCATTGGCTATCACGTCGATGCCAATGATGTGGCGTGTCGGTTTGCACATCGGTAACACAGTCTACAAACATTAAAAGGCTGCATCCTTAGGGTTAATTAGGTCCTTTTCCCATGCTCTTTATCCCTAAAATACGAAATTAAACCCTTTGGAGATCAATCATACTCATTCTTTCACAAATTGCTCAAGGAAAAGAACCCTAGGTGTTCAAATTTCAAATCAAGAAATCAAGAACTCTTCATCAATTTTCTAGAATTCAAGTAGTAAGGCACATGAAGTGTTCATCCAAGGGCCCCTTTCACCCTTGGAGCCTAAGAAAATATAAACTTCATGAATTCCATGTTAGGTTTGATAATATTCATGTTTATATTGATTAATTGAGTTTCAAATCTATGTTTTATGATAAGTTTCATGTGGAGTAAATTGATTTATACATGTTATCAAGTGAAATCATGCTAAAGCCTTCGAATTGTGAATTTAGTAGTTGGAAATTGTGGCTCACATGATGATTAGTATTATGTGCATATTTTATGCCATTCAAGTGATTGATGAATTAAACATGTGGGTTGAAGAGTGAAATTGTATCATGTTAGCATGTATTCAGGTTCATGCCATGCAAGTGTTTGTTAAAATGCCTCACTGAATGAATAACGATCAAGTACTTAGCTTACAAGTTGCAAGTTGTGTCAGGACTCTTAATTTATGCTATCGAGCCCTGGGGGTATTTATACCCAACAATTTAGCTGATTACCTAGAGATATGGTCAGTCATAGAACAATATCAGTCACATCATGATCAGTAGTATTCTCAGTCAGTTACAGAACTCAAGAAACCTCAATAGTGTACATAATTCAGTTACAGTTCTCAGTGTGGACCTCAGTAGAACCTTGTGCTCAGTTAGTTAACTGAATTCAGTGGTATTCCATCAGTCCACGGAACTCAGTTCAAGTCAGTCAAACAGTAATATCAGTAACAGTTCAGTCCATCCTAGTACAGACTAGAAATCAGTTCAGTGTCCATTCAGTTGGGAGTAGGATTCAGTACCGAGCGAACCCAGGGATGGGGGCATTCCTGTCAGCAGAGGGTTTGACCCGTAGTAGTAATCCCTGCGTTATAGAACTATGTAGCCAACGTAGATTGGGATATCTTTCTGTCAGATATTATGAGGGTTGATATATCTCATTCGAGTTATCCTGCCAGTGAGGGTTGACGAAAGAGCTTTCTGTCAGAGAGAGTCAACTCTCAGATTGTCTTTACCTGTGGCACAGTATTGATACCCTTCCAACTAGGGTTACAAGTTGAACCCCAATCAACTCAGAGAGGGGTATGTTAGTTAGATGATTACCTCCCACAGTCTCAGTTTCAGTCTCAGTCTTAGTCTCAAAATAGAACTCAATTCAGTTCTACAGATTCAGGACTATCAGATATAGTCACTCAGCTCAGTACGAAACTCAGTGTAGTTCTACAAAAAATTAGGAATGTTAGATGTAGTCCTTCAGTTATCAGAAATACGACATCATTAAACTCAGACATTATTAAATCGATAGTCAGACTCAGTACTCAGTATTATCATGATCTCAGTTACAGTATATGTATTTATGCATGTACTCTTATTCAGTTATACTCATGTTATTCAATTATTATTATTCATGCATATGAACCCATGCATCTCATCCTACCTCACTGAGCATACCAGTATATTCAAAGTATTGACGCATGCTTTTCTTTTGCGCTATGATGTCTTATATCATAGGTTCAAATGCACGGGCTCCAAAGCACCCTTAGCAGTTCAGATTCTCAGCATTCAGAGTAGTGGTGATTCCTCATAGTTCGAGGACATGCTTATTATTTTTAGTATTTCAATTTATTTCAGTAGTTGGAGTTGCTTGGGGGCTTGTCCCATTAACTCCCCAGTTTAGACAGTTTAGAGGCTTTTCAGACTAGAGGCTTTTCAGTCAGTTGTTCAGTTTTTCAGTATTTCTTTTCAGTTTTGGGTATTATGATACCTTATTAGCATTTTTTTTCAGTATTATACAACATTGAACCTTATGGCAAGTTTTTGCCTATTTCTGCATAATTATAGTATTATTATTCAGTTGATACAACAGGTACTAGTCATGGGTTAGCTTGTGGTCCTTCAGGACTATGAGCACCGTGTAACATCTGGGGGTACAGACTCGAGGCATTACAAACTTGGTATCAGAGCCTAAAGTTCAATAGTGTCTTGGAAAGTCTGAAAGCCATATCTAGTAGAGTCTTGTACATAGGTGTGTTGCACGCCACACTTATGGACAAGAGGATACGAGATATTTTAGGAAAAGTTTCCCTTCTTTTAGTATTCATGTCGTGCGAGTGAGCATGAGATAACATTACACTCTCTTTCTAATCTAAGTTTCTCTTCCATTTACAGACTATGCTCCAAAGAAGACTAAGGGATTAGGAACAAGAGACCAGTTAGAACCCCACCCCGTCTAGCCAGATCCTCTGGATGAACACGTCTTCCATGCTGAGTTCAGAGAAGACTTCACCACCGTAGCTCATTCTGTGGCAGCCAGAATGAATATCCAACTGCTGTTCCGGCCAACTCAGTGGCTAATACTGCTGCGTCCAGGATTCAAGACTTCACTCGAATGAATGAACCCTTCATCATTTACTGGTTCTAAGTCAAACGAAGACCCTCAGTAGTTTCTTGATCAGGTGTAGAAGGTTACTGATATTATGAGGGTGACTACTGTTGAGTACGCTGAGTTGGCCGCATATCAGTTATAGGATATGGCACACTCATAGTTCAAATAGTAGAAGGTAGAAAAGGCCACAGATGCAAGGCCCATAGAATTAGAGGAGTTTGCAGTTGCTTTTCTGGATAGGTTCTTCCTGCTAGAGTTGAGGGAAACGAAGATTTTGGAGTATATAAACCTAAAGCAGGGCAATATGACAGTACAAGAGTATTCTCTTACGTTTACTCAATTACCAGATATGCCTCACATATGGTAGAAGATAGCAGATCTAAGATGAGTAAGTTTGTGTTAGGGGTGTCTAGCAGTGTAGTCAAAGAGTGCAGGACCGCTATGCTGATTAAGAAGATTGACATATCCATGCTTATGGTCCATGCTCAGCAGATAGAGGAGGCTAAGAATGAAGAGAAGGAGAGGGAGATCAAGAGAGCGAGAACAGGTAGTTTCAGCTTCGCTAAGATTAAGTCAGAAGGTGGGAATCATTCTCAGTTCCACCTGAAATCCTCAGTTCCATCTCCTTCCTTAACCAGTGCTCCAATGCCAAAATTCAGAGATGGCAACAGGTTTAGGGCATCAGGCCCTAAGCCTCAGGGTAGTGTTAGCAGTGCCCGAACCAATCTCCTTTGTCAGAAGTGTGGCAGAAACCACCAGGGTATCTGCAGAGCTGGAAGTGATGTGTATTTTAAATGTGAAAAGCCAGGCCACAGGGTCATATTGTGTCCCCAGGTAGGTTCGTAGAGTTAGCATAATCGTCCCCCAGCTCAGTCCGGTCGCCCAAATCAGCAGGCTGCCACTTCCAGTGCCACTAGTGAGCAACGCCCAAATAGAATCTATGCTCTTCAGTCTCGACAGGATCAGGAAAAATTCTCCTGATGTGGTCACTGGTACATTACAAATTTTTTATTTTCATGTTTATGCTTTTCTAGATCCAGGAGATTCTTTGTCCTTTGTTACTCCATATATAGCAGTTGATTTCGGAGTCAGTCCTAAAATTCTAGCAAAGCCCTTCTCAGTATCTACCCCAGTGGGTAAATCTATCATAGCTAGGTGGGTATATAGGAACTGTTCGGTTATGATGTCTAAAAAATTCTCTTCAGCAGACTTAGCCGAATTAGAGATGACAGATTTTGATTTCATACTTGGTATGGATTGGCTTCATTCCTACTATGCATCAGTCAACTACAGAAATAGAATTATCTAGTTTTAGTTTTTGAATGAGACCATCCTAGAGTGGAGGGGTAATACTTCAACACTTAGGGGTCAGCTTATTTCTTACCTTTGGGCTAGAAAAATGATAGTTAAGGGATGTGTCTACCATCTCGTTTGAGTCTAGGGCCCTAACTCAAAAACCCCTACTCTTGAATCAGTGTCAGTAGTATGTGAATTCCCAGATGTGTTTCCCGAAGATCTCCCCGGAGTTCCTCCCGAAAGGGAAATTAAGTTCGGAATTGATCTTCTCCCAGATACTCAGTTCGTATCTATTCCGCCATATATAATGGCTTCAAAAAAACTCAGAGATTAAAAGAGCAGTTAAAGGATCTCCTAGATAAGGGATTCATCAGGCCAGTGTGTCCCCATGGGGCGCACTGGTGTTATTCATCCATAAGAAAGATGGTTCTCTCAGAATGTGCATTGAGTACCGTTAGTTAAATAAAGTCACAGTCAAGAACAAGTATCCACTTCCCAGAATCGGTGACTTATTTGACCAATTTTAGGGTGCCAACTAATTCTCTAAGATATACCTCAGATCAGGCTGTCATTAGCTCAGAGTCAGAGAATGTGACATCCTAAAAACATCTTTCAGAACTCGGTGTGGTCACTTTAAATTCTTAGTCATGTCCTTTGGTCTTACCAATGCCCCAGCAGCTTTCATGGACTTGATGAACCGTGTGTTTAAGCAGTACTTGGACATGTTCGTCATAGTCTTCATCGATGATATCCTTTTTTACTTTCGTAGTGAGCATGATCATTCATACCATCTCATAATAGTATTATAGACTCTTAGAAACCATCAGTTATTTGCCAAATTCAGTAAGTACAAATTTTGGCTAAGGTCAGTAGCTTTCCTTGGCCATATCATTTCCGGTGATAATGTTAGAGTTGATCCCTAAAAGACCGAGGCAGTGAGAAACAGGCCAAGACCCATCTCTCCATCAGATATCAGGAGTTTCTTGGGTCTAGCCAACTATTACCGATGGTTCATTGAGGGATTTTCGTTTATTGCATCCCTATGTCCAGATTGACTCAGAAGAAAGTCAACTTTTAATGGTTAGATTCTTGAGAGAAGAGTTTTCAGGAGTTGAAGACTCAACTCACTACAGCTCTAGTTTTGACCCTACCTGATGGTTTAGACGGATTTGTTGTGTATTGTGATACCTCTAGAGTTGGTTTGGGGTATATTTTGATGCAGAGAGGTAAGGTCATAGACTACGCCTCTAGAAAACTTAAGCCCCATGAGAAGAACTATCTTACTCATGATCTTGAATTAGCAGCAGTAGTGTTTGCCTTAAAGATTTTGAGGCACTATTTGTATGGTGTGTACGTGGATGTGTTTACCGATTACAAGAGACTGTAGTATGTGTTCTCTCAGAAAAACCTCAATCTCCATCAGAGAAGGTGGTTGGAGTTGTTGAAAAACTACGACATGAGTGTTCTGTATCATCCAAGTAAGGCCTATGTAGTGTCTAACGCTCTCAGTAGAATGTCTATGGGTAGTGTTGCCCATGTTGAGGACAGTAAGAAGAAGTTAGTTTAGGAAGTTCATCAGCTAACCCGACTAAGTGTCCGCTTTGTTGATTCAGCAGAAGGTAGTGTATGGGTGCAGAGTAACTCAGAATCATCCCTAGTTTCCGAAGTAAAGAAAAAGTTGGATAGGGATCCCAGCCTAGTCAAGTTGAAGGAGTCAGTCAGAGATCAGAAAGTAGAGGTTTTCTCCCCAAGGGGGAGTTGGTATTTTGCATTGTCAAGGTCGTCTATGCGTTCTAGGTGTAGATGACTTGAGGCAACGAATTTTCGCAGAAGCGCACGGTGTGTGCTCTATTCATCCAGGGGCCACTAAGATGTATCATGACTTGCGAGGGATCTATTAGTTGAGTGGGATAAAGAGAGATATTGCAGAGTTTGTGGCTAAATGCTCAACATATCAGTAGGTTAAGGTTGAATATCAGAAACCTAGTGGGTCCATGCAGGAGTTCAGTATTCCCACCGGGAAATGGGAAGAAGTGAACATGGACTTTGTGATGGGTTTACCTCGTACTTGCCGTCAGCATGATTCAGTTTGGGTCATTATGGATAGGATGACCAAATCAGCCCATTTTCTACCAGTCCATACCTCTTACTCAGCTGAGGATTACGCCAAAATCTATATCAGGAAGTTGGTCAGATTGCATGATATTTCGTTGTCTATCATGTCAGATAAAGGTACCCAGTTCACCTCTCAGTTCTGGAAAGCTTTTTAAAAGGGTCTTAGTACTCGAGTTCACCTCAGTACAACCTTTCATCCTCAGACAGATGGTCAAGAAGAAAGGACCATTCAAACTTTAGAAGATATGCTGCGAGCTTGTGCGAAGGACTTTAAAGGTAGTTGGGATGACCACTTGCCTTTGATTGAGTTTGTATACAACAACAACTATCATTCCAACATCAGATGGCTCCGTTTGAGATGCTTTATGGGAGGAGGTATAAATCTCACATTGGTTGGTTTGAAGTGGGCAATGTCGCAGTGATAGGGCCTGAGCTGGTATTTGATACCATAGAGAAAGTTCAGTTGATCAGGAAAAGGCTTAAGATAGCTCAGAGTCGACATAAATCATACGTAGATGTGTGAAGAAAGAATCTTGAGTTCGAGATTAGTGACTATGTTTATTTGAAAATCTCTCCTATGAAAGGAGTGAAGAGGTTTGGCAAGAAAGGGAAACTCAATCCCAGATATTGTATAGGTAGCTGGGATGCGACTTCAACCACCAATAATCAATATATATAAGTAAGAAAGTAAGGTACATGAATAACATCTAACTGAAGTCCCCGAAGTAGGAAGACTTATCACCTACTGACCGGAATCAACAACTATCTGATCGTGATATATGGACTACAACTGAACTAGTACCTACATTATTAAACAATGCAGCACAGAGACATATATGTGGATCAGTAATTTGGGAATGTACTGAGCATATGGGGGTGAATGCATAAGTAAAATAGTAACTCAATTGTTCATATAGCTTGTAAAGAATGCATGCTAGGTGTAAATGACTCACATTGGCTTGAATAACTGAAAGCTAAAAATAATAAATCTTGAATGATAAAGCATACTGCATAAATCTTGTGAGTCATAACACTTAGTTCTAAAAGTCATACTTTTACTCTTTCTACTAGTGGAATAAGTAGAACTAAAGTTAAGTCTACTTTCAAATCCTGCAGCCTAAGTGTAAAATGACTCACCTTTGTATCTGTAAACTAAAAGCTAAAATATCATAGCTAATTACTTATGTAAAATAATATCTGAATAAAATTGTGAGCCTTTACACTTAGTTTCTAAAAGCTTTTCTGTTATTCTTTTTTGTTAGGGAGGTTCTTCTAACCGACATACATCATGTGAGATATCATGATGTCCAACGTTATGTTTCCCTAAGGGTAAAACCTCACGTTGGGGAGAGGTGTCATACTCTTGCCAAAGAGTATAACCTGAGCTAAGTGATCACAATCTATATCTGCATCCATATAAATGGAAATAATTCAAACCTAGGTTGGCTCATAGTTCTAGGCATATGAATTGAGACACATACCCAACTCAGTGCTAAATACTACTCCCTTACTTATATGCTTATTCTATAGGAAATCCACCTTAAAGTAGCATAAGGGTTTATAATGAAAATCAGTTATGCATCAATCTGTTTTAAATTGTAATCAAAACTAATTTGTGTGTATTCCATATCTTAGTTGAGGATTAAAAGATCAAATATTGCTTAAAAATTTGAATACATGCTTATCAAAGAATTCTCAAATATCATTTTTCTTGAAATATCAAGACTTAAACTTAGGGCTTACAACCCATACTTGGAAATCATGTCAAATCACAATAAACTTTATGCTCAACAATAATAATCTTGAAATGCTTTAACAATTCAAGTCAAGATAATGAAATCAAAATCATAATGCCATGCTTAAAGCTCAATTGTAAATCTTTAATCAATGTCTCAAATCATACTCATAGTGTTCAAATCGTGAAAGAGAATTCTTTAAATCAAGATAACTATGCACTTTCATTCTTCAATCACTTTATAAATCCATAAACTCAAAATAAGATACTTTGGGTATGAACCCTAGTTGCAAATCATGTAAATTCAACTTTAAAAATTAGTTTTGGGTATAAGGATGAAAAGAGTATCCTTGTTCATAACCCCACATACCTTATTAGACTTGATTTGATGTAGAATGCTTGACTTTGAAACCCTGGGATATGATCTTGAAATCTTTTCTTGATATTCTTGGATTAGAAAGCTTGGGTTCTTGATTTTCTTGAAGAAGATTTGATGGAGTTCTTGGTGTTCTTGAGGGGGCTAGGGTTTTCTTTTTAGAGAAAAGGATGAATAATGATGTAACTAATGCTTTTGGAGCTTTAATTATCTATTATGGATGAGTTAGGGTGGACGAAAGGACTTATTTTCCCTTAAAAACATGGAAATAGAAACTGAACAATAGGTGTGTGCGACGTAGCACGTGTCGCGGGCTAATCATGTGATCTCACTGCCTCTCTCATGAAAATGGCTCTAACTTTTTGCTCGGGTTTCAGATTAAGGTAAAATTTGTATCGTTGGAATGATGATTCAATTATCTACAAGTTGGAGTGTCTTGATCTGCAAAATTCTATGTATATAAAATGGTATACACGTTCAAAGTAGAACCTTATAGAATCAAACACTATACTTTGAAAAAATCAAAGGCTCTTAGCTCAACTTTGTTCTAAGTGAATTCTATGAACATCTTTCACCTCGAGAGCACTTCATAAACTAGGTTAATGATTATGAACTTATATTCATATGGGAATAATTTAGATTAGAGCTTACACATGTAGAAATGACGGTTAGAATTTTAGCGTGAAAATACGAGGTATTATAGTCTTGCTTACCGTTAAGTTGTTTATTTCCTATATTTCTCTTATTTATTTCCTTAATATCCATTGTACTCGTATTTCTGTTAACTTAGCTTACTCACTCACATTAAATTACTATAATGAGTTCAGTCAATCTATGGCGCCTACTGAGTACCTATTGCTTTGGTTCTCATAGTGAATTTCTACATCTTTTCCCTGGCGTAGATCCGAGTATAAGCTACCTGCGTTGATGTTATCCTTCGGCCTTGTTGTTGATCCAGAGGTAGGATAAGCTTTCTAGATTCTGAGGCTGATATTTCTCCATCTATTTCGGTTATAGTCTTTTGCATTCTGAAACTACTATACATATGTATATTTTGGATAATGTGTAGTTCTCATTTTTGTTGTAGTGGCTCTAGTACCGACCTTACCAGCTCTTGAGAGGGTTTTATTTTGTGTATTTTGTCCTCTTCCTTTTTCTAGTATGGTATATTATATATGTATATTTCTTTGCTTCTGCCTATGCTATTATTGCTGTTGGTTTTACTTCTTGTTTCCTTTCATCTTCTGTCCGTTAGCCCATTACTTGTCATTCCAGGGTATGGCTTGACTTACCTACTGGTGAATTAGATTAGGTGCCATCATGACCTAAAAAATTGGGTCATGACATTTGTAAAATTATTTTATTAAACTAATCCTAGACTATTATTCGAGATCCAAACTAATTATTAACAAATGTGATCATGTCAAGAAGTAAGCAAAATAAATTACAAATTAGTAAAAAAAGAGGAATGAGCTCAATTAATAAATCGAGGTTGACCATATATGTGGTTACGCTCTTTAATCAACCTCCTTAATTACAAAACTTCATGTGAGGCTATGCTTCTTAGCCAAAAATAAATAAATCACAATTTATTCACATTCTTTATTTTAAATTAAGCAAATAACAAACCTAATTTATCCAAGAATTAATTTAAGTCAAATATAAGTCAATAAGGCAATTGTGTTAGAACCACAAGACTTGAGGGATGATAACATCTTCCTCTCAATCAACAGAATTCCTTACCCACATTTCTAGTTTGCAAACAATAATAAAGAATTAAACTTTCCTTATGACTGGGGATATCATAAGGTGACTTGGAACACCAAAAAACAATTTCAAGTGGAGGCTCTGAGTAAATAATTAATTACCTTTTAAAATATCACATTAATGGGAAAACCCCTTAAAATCCAACTCTTAGTGGGGTAAAAGTGGGGGTGTGACATACGAAATAACTTTGAAATGGTCCGGCCCATACATCTATACTCCTTTATTTAGGATACAAAGTAACACAAGATGAGGAAGGGAATTCAACATCACCACTTCCATTTCTCATAAGATTCCTCATAAAGGATTCATAAGACATACAGAAAGAAGCATTGTACCTCACATTGCTTTCATAACCATGGCGTGAATTATGACAACCTTCATCATCACTATAGTATACACCAGAATACTTTTCTACCCCTTCAATATCATTAATATCCATAATCCCTATCAATCCCATTTCATCCCTGGTGGATTAGTTCTCACCACCATGTCATTCATGACTAAATGATGTTCTTCAAGCAGTGATCCTAGTCCCACTCTCCGATTCTACGAATTCAAGCCTAATGTTATGGAACTTATGATATATGAACTCATGTATCATAGTATTCTAAGCCATATGAACTCAAGCCTTATAATATTTCCTTAATAGATAACTAGATCATGCCATATCATGTATATACTCAGACTAGATTTCACAAATGACTCATGCTTACGATTTCTTTGCTCTAATGTCACAACCCAAAAACTCAGGTCATGATGACACCAACTATAACCTACCAGAAGGTAAGGCAAATCCACAACTCAGAAATATAGGTAATGGTCTAATGAGCTGGAAGAGAGAAAAAAGGATAATATCACGAAATAAAGTGATTAATGACGAATAATAGATAAAATAAGTATATAAAGAAAAGGAGAGGACACAATATACAAAATGAATCCCCCAAGACCTAGTATAGTTAGTACAAGAGCCACTAATCATATGGAGTACTAGATAGGTGCAATAATAAATAGAGTGGCCTTTGACAGTATAATACAAGACTAATGTTAGAATAGAAGGAGATGAATCAACACCGACCGCCAAAAGCTCACCCTAATCTCCAATTAACAACTCCACACAAGATTAACATCAACGACGTGACTCATACTAGGATCTAAATCAGGGGAAAATATACAGAAGTGTAGTATGAGTACAATACAAGTGTTACTCATAGGCATCATAGGTTGGCTGAGCTCAAATAAGATAAAAGCATAATAAAGTGTGACTATACGCTAAAGGTTAGAAAGATGGGGTCAGAAAGCAAATAATATGCTAAAGCTAGACAATTACGGTAAATATAAGCGAGTAACTCAAAGAGTAAAGTAAGTATCTAACTATAACCTAACCGGACCCCCAAAATCCCAGAAGGTACACATAATAACAAATAAACACAAATGAGCCCCCATAAGCTAGTTAGGGCAAATAACAGGTAATGCTAACATAAACTACGTATAATAGTAAGTAATGTGAAAGTAAGCCATGATATTCAATAAATGTACCATATACTCCTCCTCCAACCATACCCATAATCTATGTCTGGACACGATTGGACTCACAACCAAAAATTAATTATGATGCATGTCCAAACTCGAACAACTCTAAATATGTAGTAAGTGGTAGTATTAGGTGTCCAGACTAAAATTGGGACTAAATAGTCCATTTTCATTTTCAGAAAACCAAATTCCTTTAAAGCATTTCACAATCCCATTTATCAAGTTGAAACAGTGTTTTAAAGCCAAAATACTAAAATACCAAGGATACTGAATCAAACAAATACAACAGAGTGAGAAAACAAACTCAATTCTAATAATCAGGCCACCAATATACAACCTAGGATTTTATAGTTATCTATAACATGAAGGGACACTATCCTAAAGTGTTTCATCATAAAAAGAGCGGTAGCGCTAAATAGAAGCCCTAAGAACCTAACCTAAGGCAAACAACTACCTAAACCTAGACAGAAGTATCTATGTCCAAACCCAAGGATCCTAGGTACGCTAAACTAAGCCTTAAAGGATAAACAAATACCAAGGCAGAAATCTACCCTAAGGCCCACTAACAGTCTGAATCATAAACACATAAATAGATTATTCAAGCCACAACACCTCATCGATAATTAACAAATTATTACACCAATATATTAAATGAGAAAAGTCTAAAAGTAGGTATGGCATAGTCTACCTAGATGTTGACAAACATGCTCGTAATTTACTAAATGTAAGTTTTTGCCACCGAGAAGCCTCTAACCGCGTCTACGCTATCAAAATAGTAATTTAGGCATTAAAATAAGAATAATGATACCCAACTACGAATTTATGTTTCGGGCCAAAAATTAGGCCAAAATTCACTTGTGGGGTTCACATATTGAATTTGGAAACTAAACCAACAGAAGGTCCCTCAAGGAACAAGGATCGTGTGCTCAAAAATTGAGTACGATTGAGGCACAATTTTGAATCCAAAAATAACCCCAAAATCAAAGACAAAATGAGAATTAAAATCAAATAATTAATGGAATTAGGATCAGAATCTTATGAATTTATGAGGGAATTACAATCTCAAAGCAAGAAACAATGAGCTCTAGCCTCAAGTTATGATCCTACACTATTTACCCCAAACTCAAGGTGTAATAATAGAGTCTTGGACTTGGAAAATAAATTAAAAAAAAGGGGAAAGATTTATATACTACTAAGGGTTCTTCATCACGATCATAGGACCCCACTAATTGGACCACCGTGATGCAGTGGCCAGCTGTGTGATCATAATGCAAGCATTGGCTCGGTTCCATAGCCCTTCTTTATTGAGATTGAGAGGTTGGGTCCATAGACCTCTACAATGGCATAGGTATTCACTAAAATAGTGATAATAACTAGGGCCTGCACTTGGTATTGTGGACTAACAATATTATTTAAGTTGCAAATTCTTCCAACGAGTCTTAGAGATTTATTCAGAACCTCATGAGGGAAAACGACACATGCAAACCTACTAAAAGTGACATTCAAGACTCAACAAAATTGATGAATTCCCAAATGAGGTCATTTTGATAAAATCTGGGCCTCACACCTATCCTTTCATTTTAACTAATTTCTAACCTATAGCCCAAACTGAGCCCAAAAGCCTGGGACTTAAATAAGGCTCCCCTAGCCTAAATTCTATGTTTTTGAGCTAACAAAACTATTAGAATACTCATCCGTGACCGTTTACTTAAAGTTAGACCAAATATTTATTTTCTACTTCAACACCTCCAAAATATGAAAACTAGTATAAAATCCAAATGAACTTCTCAAAAACCAAACTATCAGTCCCAACAAGTCAAAAATTACTTAGAGCAGCTATAGAAAAACTCTTAATGCAGAAATGACTTGAAAAAAGGAAAATAACTTGGAGGGTCATTACAACATCCACTACTAAAAGGACTTTCATTCGTGAAAGTCAAGAGTAAAAAATACTTGAAAGCTCAGTAAGTGAGGATATTGGGTTTACATGCCCTGCTCAATCTCCTATGTAGCCTCCTTAACTAGGAGGCACCTCTACTAAATATTTACCATCAGAATCCCTCTAAGAACGCAGTAGTTGATATCTCTGTCTAGGATAGAAATTGGTTCCTCTATGAAGGTCAACCTATCTTCCAACTAAATTAAGTCCTACTAGAGTACGTAATACTCATATGAAATGTAACACCAAAGCATCGACACATAGAAAATAAGGTGAATGCCAAAAAATACTGGAGGCAAGAAAACTCATAAGAGATATCCCCAACCTTCTATAGAATCTCAAATGGACTGATATACCTAGAGCCAAGTTTTCACCTCCTTTTGAACCTCATCATGTCCTTCATAGGAAATTCTCGAAGGAAGACACGGTCGCCAACTCCAAACTCTAACACTCGAAGCCTATGGTTGGATTAACTCTTCTGCCTACTCTCAGCTATCCATAAACTATCTTGAATCATCTAATACCTATCCAAAGAATCCCAAATCAAGTATACATCCTAAGATATAGCCTCAAAAGCATTGAACACCCTATTTGAGTTTTTCACTGCCTACCATATAATGCCTGAATGGAGCCATCTGGAAACTTGAGGGGTAACTGTTATTGTATGAGAACTCTACCAAATTAAAACAACTGATTTGACTAACCTTCAAATATAATAACATAAGATTGCAACTTATACACCAAGACCTGAATAGTATTCTTAGGCTGGCCATCGGTCTGGAAGTGTAATATTGTGCTAAGATTAACCTAGGTACCCAACTCCTCCTGAAAAGCCCTCCAAAAATTAGAGGTGAACTATGAACATTTATTAAAGATAATGGACACTAGCACCCACGTAAATTTCTAAGCCAAACTCTCTTCCTTATAGGAGATTTGTAACACCCCACATCGTCTATGAGTTAGCTCGTGGTAATATGCTCTAAGAGTTAAAGACTAGAAAATTGTTTTTTCCTAATTTCAACTTTTCTTCACATGGGAAATTTTATAAGCTTTTCGCCGATTTAAGATTCGCCCAAATCTGATACCCGGGCAAGAAATTATGGCCAATTAAAGGTTTAGTCAAAAAATACCGTCATTTTAGTGCTTGGCGCATCACGGAGGGGGTCAGTTTAATAATTGTCAAATTCCAGTAGCCTAGCATGATTTTGGCGTGTCACGCTAAAGTTCCAGGTCCCAACCAGTGGGACAACGAGATGGCTCTGCATTGCGGTGACCCTAAGAATCTCATTCGTTAATTTCCAGTGAGCCACCGTGATTGTGGCGCATCGCAGTGGCCCATAAAATTGGGCTCCCAATTATATTTTATTCCATCTCATTATATGGGGTATTTTCCACTCCCCTTATCAGCTTAAACACGGGATTATACTCCCAAGTGACCACATTATTCATACTTTCTTCAAAAATTCACAAAATCACTCTCTAGGGTTTCAAACTAAAAACCCAATTAACTTAAGATTCAACCGTGGGTTTTCAAAACTGAGAGAAGATTTGGAATAGCCAAACCGTAGGCTTCAAGAATCATCCATCAAATTTCTAAATTGAGGTACGTGGGATTTATCCTAAAACTACATGGGCTTGTTGAAAACACCCAATTATGATTTTAAAAATCATCAAGAATGAATTTATTAAAGGGGTTTTGAGATTCATGATTTAATTATGCTTTATACATGTTTAATGATATTGTTGTTTTGTCCTTTAGGCCTTATCCCCTTAAATTGATTTACACATATAAGTATAGGTATGAAACGTGAAATTGAAGATTTGCTTGAGAGCACAAATAATGAAAATCTCTCTGTTATGATAACCTTATGTTTATGATCTTATAGTGATTGATTGAAATGCATGATTCACGGCTTGAAAATAGTTTACTCAAATACCATAGTATTTTGAGTATGATTTAGATATTTATGAGAGGGAGTTTTTTGATGTAAATATATTTTATTAAAAGAGAAAGATTTTCATGAGATCAAGATCTTTGACATGACCACCTTGCATTGTTGAAAGTTTGACAAAGAGAGTTGGATATATATGTTTACATGATTTTTAAAGAAAGAGTTATTTGAAATGATTTATTGATATGGTGGTCTTGAATTTATGTTTTGGAAATAGAGAGTGTAATATGCCAATAATGGCTTAGAGATGTGACTTGCAAGTCAATGGTATGATGATACCATAAGTATGTATGCCATAACAAAGTGTGTTTTTCAGATTTTGATTTCAGAGAATGCATGTTTTAAAGAGTTAAAACTGGGATTAAAGAGGGTTAGGTGGTTACCCGAAGAAGGTTTGATTTCAAGTAACTCTTAACCTAAAACTGTGATTTGCCGATCTGGGTATATTATTTTACGCTAGCGATGGCCATGTGGCGTAGCAGAGTCAGAGACTCTAACCCTTGCGGCACACTTGGGTTGAGGGCTTCCCTGCCGAGTCAATGGTGGATTCCTTATAGCCTGTGGAATTTCAGAGTTGTAGGGTGTACCACCTAGCGCAAAAGTAAAACAATGCGTGTCACAGAGTTCAAATGATTTTACAGAATCTTTTAGAAATGCCCATGAGATTTCTTACTATATGATATGTTTATGAAATATTTTAAATTGCTCTCATATATGTTGAATATAAATTATTATTTTGGATTTGCTCTGCGTACCAGTACAATTGTATTGACCCCCTACCCCCAGGTTTGGAGGCTCAGTCTAGGGGTCTGGCTAATCAGTAGAGTATCCAGGGAGATGTGATCCATGCAGTGATGAGCCTTCTTTGTTCCAGAAGGCCTGTCATTTCAGATTATGTTATTCTTTTGTTTTGGTCTACTGGGGGCCTTGTCCCAGCTTTTCAGACAATTATCTTTAGATCATGTAGTAGAGATTTTGCAGACTGTTCTAGAAGTTATTTAGTTGATTTTGGATTTCATTCCGTATGCTTAAACTGAATTTAGAGTATGACCATGTTTCCGTATTAGATTATAATTCTGTATTTTCTTTTATTATATGAATGTTGTGCATGACTACCAGATCAGACAGAGTAGGACGTTTGGTCTTTCATGGTTCGGGATGTTCATCATAGTCAGTCCATACTTTGGGTCATGACAAACTTGGTATCATAGCTAGGTTCATGGTCCTAGGGTGTCTGCAAAATTATGTCGGGTAAAATCTTATTTATGGGTGTGTAGTACGCCACACTTATAAGCAGGAGACTACTAGGCATTTAGGAATGTTTCTCTTCTTTGTGGTTTAGTTCATGCTTCAGAGTCTGAATTGTCCCCTAATCAATGGTCTCTTGTGTTTCAGAAAAACAATTATGCCTCCCCATCGTACTATCGATCAGAATACACAGACAAATTAGGTCTATCCCACTCATGGGATGAGGACCCAAAAAAAAGATCAGACTTCGGAGATTGATAATACTTTGTGAGTCCCACCTACTCAGACCAGCCCACCTAGGGAACCTGGAACTCCCCGGATTAGGACTAACCGCACTCAGCCTCGCGAGAGAGTGGTATCTAATACAAAATTCAGGCAGTTCATTCACATATTTGCACAGTTGGTAGCCACACAGACTCAATAGTCAGAAGATATTGGATCTACATCTATTATGTCTGAGGCTACAAGAGTGGGCCAGTTTATGAGAATGAACCCGCCCAAGTTTACTGGTACCAAGGTAGAAGAGGATCCACAGGAGTTTGTGGATGAGATAAAAAAGATATTTAAGGTGATGCATATAGATGAGGTAGAGGGGGTTGATTTAGCATCTTACCTACTTAAGGATGTACCGAACCAATGGTATAATGAGTGAGAAAATTCAAAGGGTGAGAGTGCTGAGCCCATAGTTTGGGCTGAGTTTGTGGAATCCTTTCTCGATTGATTCTTTCCTCTCGAGCTAAGAGAGGCCAAAGATGAAGAGTTTATGAATCTAAAGTAGGGAAAGATGAGTGTCCAGGAGTACACTCTGAGGTTCAACTAACTAGCCTGTTATGCTCCAGAGATGACTAGTAACAAGAGAGCCCCAATGAGAAAATTTACATCCGGCCTTTTGGATGACTTAGTTCTTGAATGTCAGGGAGCAATGTTGAGCCAGGACATGGATTTTGCCAGACTATCAGTCCACATGCAGCAAGTTAAGGAAAAGAAAAAGAAAATTGTTGAATCTAGAGAGAAAGGCAGGCAGGCAAAGAGAGCCAAGACAGCAGACCAGAGCCATAGTCAGCAGCAGAGTGGGAATTAGGGTAAAAAATAGCAGAAAAAGAAATTTTGGGGTAATGCACAGTCTGAAGCCAGTGCTCCGGTATCCAGACCCCCAGTCAGATAGCGCCCTTAGGATTTTTAGTCCAGGAAGGGGCCGAGAATATAGGGTTCGCAGTCTCAAGGAAGTGTAGCTCAGAACTCTCAGACATACTCACGCTGTGAGAGATGTGGGAGGAATCATCCAGGGAGATGTTAGTTTGGCGCTATGGTGTGTTATTCGTGCGGCCAGCCAAGCTATATCCAGAGAGACTGTCCGACAACAAAGGGTAATGTTGGTGGAGCCAAGTCACAGGATAATTCTTCTGCACCACCACAGCCTCATAAGGGTGCCACTTCATCCGCAGGAAGAGGCCGCAACCGGTTGTACGCCTTAACTAATCGCTAGGCGGTAGAGGCCTCACCGGATATAATTACTGGTACGTTGAAAATCTTTTCCCGTGATGTATATGTGTTACTTGATCTCAGGTCTACCCTATCTTATGTGACACCTTATGTGGCTGTTAGTTTTGGGTTCAACCCCTATATGATTGCCGAACCTTTTTTTGTTTCTACTCTGGTGGGAGATTCTGTTGTGGCTAGGAGGGTGTATAAAAATTATGTGGTGACTATTTGTGGGAAAGATACTGTGGAAGACCTTATAGACTTAGACATGGTTGATTTTGATGCTATCCTAGGGATGGACTGGATCTATTCGTGTTATGCCATGGTAGATTGTAGAACCCGAAAGGTTACTTTTTCCTTTCTGAATGAACTAGTAATAGAATGAGAGGGACATTCCTTAGCACCTAGAGGGCACTTTATATCTTACCTCAGAGCCCGTAAACTCATTTCTAAAGGTTGCTTGTATCATCTTATTCGGGTTAAAGATTTGAATACCGAAAGCCTTTTTCTTCAGTCTGTCCCTATAGTGAATGAGTTCCCAGAAGTTTTTTTTGATGATCTCCCAGGCATACCACCTGATAGGGAGATAGATTTTGGTATTGATTTGTTGATCGATACCTGTCCCATATCTATTCTTCCATATAGAATGGCTCCTGCAGAACTGAAAGAGTTGAAAGAACAACTAGCAGATCTTCTAGACAAAGTTATTATCTGTCCTAGTATTTCTCCCTGGGGTGCACTCGTACTCTTCGTGCGAAAGAAAGATGGTTCCCTCCGTATGTGTATAGATTATCGCTAGTTGAACAAGGTCACTGTTAAAAATAAATATCCTCTTCCTAGAATTGATGATCTTTTTTACTAGCTTCAAGGTGCTGGATGTTTTTCAAAGATAGACCTTCGTTCGGGATACCATCATTTGAAAGTTAGAGAGTCAGACATTCCCAAAACAACTTTTCAAACCAGATACGATCATTCTGAATTCTTAGTCATGTCCTTCGGGTTGACTAACGCCCCTGCAGCCTTTATGAATCTTATGAACAGGGTGTTCCATCAGTTTCTGGATTTGTTTGTCATAGTTTTTATTGATGATATCTTGATTTATTCTAAGAGTGAGGAGGATTATGCCAATCACCTTCGAATCATCCTTCAGACTCTCAAAGATCATAGGTTGTATGAAAAGTTTTCCAAGTGTGAATTCTGGCTTAATACTATTGCTTTCTTGGGGCATATTATATCTAGTGACGGGATTAGGGTTGATCCCTAAAAGGTTGAGATAGTGAGAAAATGGCCCAGACCACGACTCCAACCAACATTCAAAGCTTCTTGTGTTTGGTGGGGTATTACAGAAGGTTCATAGAGAGTTTCTCTTCCATAGCTGCACCACTCACTAAGCTGATGCAGAAAAAGGTGAAGTTTGTATGGTCTGACTCTTGTGAGAATAATTTTGAGAAATTGAAAGACAAGTTGACCACTGCACCTATTCCGACTATTCCGGAAGGTACATAGGGTTTTGTTGTGTACTATGATACGTCCCGAGTGGGACTTGGGTACATACTTATGCAACACGATAAAGTGATGGCTTATGCGTCTAGGAAGTTAAAAGTGCATGAGTGAAATTACCCTACCCATGATTTGGAGTTAGCGGATGTGGTGTTTGTGCTTAAAATCTGGCGGCATTATCTCTATGGGGTATATGTTGATATATTTACTGACCACAAGAGTTTACAGTATGTTTTCTCATAGAAAGAATTAAACCTCAGGCAAAGACGATGGTTGGAGCTTTTGAAGGATTATGACATGAGCCTGCACTACCATCCGGGCAAGGCAAATATCGTAGCCGACGCCTTCAACAGGTTATCTATGGGTAGCCTTTTACATGTTGAAAAGGGGAAGAGGGACATGGTAAATGATATTCACCGACTTACAAATCTAGGAGTGCGACTCTTGAATTCCGAAGATGGGGGAGTGGCTATTCATGAGGTAGCTAAGTCTTCCCTTTGTGCTGAAGTTAAAGAAAAATTGATTGAAGATCCCATCTTAATGCAGATCAAGAAAGATATGGGTCAACAGAAGGTGATGTCTTTTGAAATTGGTGGTGATGGAATTTTGAGATATCAGGGTAGAATATGTGTGCTATATGTAGATGGGTTACGAAAGAAGATCCTTGCTGAAGCTCACACTTCGAGGTATGTTGTTCACCCAAGATATACTAAGATGTATCATGATCTGAAAACTATATACTGGTGGAATAATATGAAGCGTGATGTGGATAACTTTGTTACCAAGTGTTTGAATTGTCAACAAGTGAAAGTAGAGCATATAAGGTTAGGTGGTACCTCCCAAGAGATAGCTTTGCCTTTGTGGAAGTGGGAGATGGTAAATATGGACTTTATCACGGGAATTTCAAGGTCTCGAAACCAGTATGATTCTATTTGGGTAATTGTAGACCTGCTGACCATGTCATCTCACTTTCTGCCTGTGAGAACGAACCATTCGGGAGATGACTACGCAAAGTTATACATCGAGGAGATAGTCCGTTTGCATGGAGCACCTGTATCCATCATATCTTACCGAGGTATGCAATTCTTTTCACAGTTCTGGAGATATTTTCAGAGGGGTTTAGGTACCCAAGTGAACCTGAGTACGACTTTCCACCCTCAGATGGATGGGCAAGCCAAACGTACTATTTATACCCTTGAAGATATGTTTAGAGCTTGCGTGATTGACTTCAAAGGTAGTTGGGTAGATCACTTTCCATTGATAGAGTTCTCTTATAATAATAGCTACCATGCCATTATTAAGATGGCTCCGTTTGAAGCTTTGCATGGGAGAAGATGTAGATCATCGATAGGGTGGTATGAAGTGGGTGAGACTCAATTGTTTGGGCCTGATCTTGTTCATCAGGTGATAGAGGATGTGAAAATTATTAGAGAATGACTTAAAACATCCTAGAGTAGACAAAAATCCTATGTCGATGTTCGGAGAAGGGAGCTAGAATTTGAAGTGGGTGATTGGGTATTTCTCAAAGTCTCCCCTATAAAAGGATTTATGCAATTTAGGAAGAAAGGTAAGCTGAGTCCTTGCTATATAGGGCCATACCAGATTTTGAGAAGGATAGGTGGGGTTGCGTATGAGTTAGAGTTACCTGCAAGGTTGGGTTCTGTTTATCCGATAGTTCACATATCCATGTTGAAGAAATGTATTGGAGACCATTCATTAGTGTTGCCTGTAAAGGAGGTCAAAGTAACAGACTCCTTATCCTATGAAGAGGAACCTATTGCAATATTAGATCGTCAAGTTAGAAAGTTGAGGAGCAAAAAGATAACTTCAGTTAAAGTATTGTGGAAAAATCAAAAAGTTGAGGAAGCAACTTGGGAATCAGAAGGTGACATGAGAGATAGATACTCAGACTTATTTGATCCGGTGAATGGCGAAATAGAAGGTACAATCCTTGTCTTATTCTTTTATGGCCTTAGTATGTTTGAAATCATGCTTTTCTATGTTCCGCGTCATCATTCAGGGATGAATGATCCCAAGGGGGGATAATGTAACACCCCGTATCGTCCATGAGTTAGCTCGTGGAAATATGCTCTTAGAGTTAAAGACTAGAAAATTATTTTTTCCTAATTTTGAATTTTCTTCACATGGGAAATTTGATAAGCTTTCCACCAATTTAAGATTCTCCCAAATCCGATACCCAGGCAAGAAATTATGGCTAATTTAAGTCTTAGTAAAAAAACATCGTCATTTTAGTGCTTGGCGCGTCGCGGAGCGGGTCTATTTAACAATTGTCAAATTCCAGTAGCCTAGCGCGATTTTGGTGCATCGCGCTGAAGTTCTAGGTCCCAACCAGTGGGAAAACATGATGGATCCACGTCACGGTGACCCTAAGAATCCCATTCATCAATTTCTAGTGAACCACCGCGATTGTGGCGCGTCGTGGTGGCCCATAAAATCGGGCTCCCAGTTATATTTTATTCTGTCTTATTAAGGGTATATGAGGTATTTTCCACCCCCTTATCAGCTTAAACATGGGATTATACTCCCAAGTGACCACATTATTCATACTTTCTTCAAAAATTCACAAAATCACTCTCTAGGGTTTCAAACTAAAAACCCAATTAACCTAAGATTCAACCGTGGGTTTTCTAAACTGAGTGAAGATTTGGAATAGCCAAACCGTAGGCTTCAAGAATCATCCATCAAATTTCTAAATTGAGGTACGTGGGGTTTATCCTAAAACTACATGGGCTTGTTGAAAATACCCAATTATGATTTTAAAAATCATCAAGCATGAATTTGTTAAAGGGGTATTGAGATCCATGATTTTATTATGCTTTATACATGTATAATGATATTGTTGTTTTAGCCTTTAGGACTTATCCCCGTAAATTAATTTACACATAAAATTATATGTATGAAACGTGAAATTGAAGATTTTCTTGAGAGCACAAATAATGAAAATCCCTCTCTTGTGATAACCTTATGTTTATGATATTATGGTGATTGATTGAAATGCATGATTCACGGTTTGAAAATAGTTTACTCAAATACCATAGTATTTTGAGCATGATTTAGAGATTTATGAGAGGGAGTTTCTTGATGTAAATATATTTTATTAAAAGAGAAAGATTTGCATGAGATCAAGAGCTTTGACATGGCCACCTTGCATCATTGAAAGTTTGACAAAAAGAGTTGCATATATGTGTTTACATGAGTTTTAAAGAAAGAGTTATTTGAAATGATTTATTGATATGGTGGTCTCGAATTTATGTTTTGGAAACAGAGAGTGTAATATGACAATAATGGCTCAGAGATGTGACTTGAAAGTCAATGGTATGACGATACCATAAGTATGTATGCCATAACAGAGTATGTTTTTCAGATTTTGATTTAAGAGAATGCATGTTTTAAAGAGTTAAAACTGGGATTAAAGAGGGTTAGGTGGTTACCCGAAGAAGGTTTGAGTTCAAGTAACTCTTAATCTAAAACTGTGATTTGCCGATCCGGGTATATTATTTTACGCTAGCGATGGCCGTGTGGCATAGAAGAGTCAGAGACTTCAACCCTTGCGGCACACTTGGATTGGGGGCTTCCCCGCCTAGTCAATGGTGGATTCCATATAGCCCATGGAATTTCAGAGTTGTAGGGTGTACCACCTAGCGTAGAAGTAAAACAAAGAGTGTCACAGATTTTAGATGATTTTACAGAGTCTTTCAAAAATGCCCATGAGATTTCTTACTATATGATATGTTTATGAAATGTTTTAAATTGCTCTCATATATGTTGAAAATAAATTATTATTTTTGGACTTGCTCTGCATACCAGTATAATTGTATTGACCCCCTACCTCCCAGGTTTGGAGGCTCAGTCTAGGGGTTCGGCTAATCAGTAGTGTATCTAGGGAGAAATGATCTATGCAGTGGTGAGCCTTCTTTGTTCCAGAAGGCCTGTTATTTCAGATTATGTTATTCCTTTGTTTTGGTTTACTGGGGGCCTTGTCCCAGCTTTTCAAATAGTTATCTTTAGATTATGTAGTAGAGATTTCACAGACTGTTCCAGAAGTTGTTTAGTTGATTTTGGATTTCATTCTGTATGGTTAAACTGAATCCAGAGTATGACCATGTTTTCGTATTAGATTATAATTCCGCATTTTCTTTTATTATATAAATATTCTGCATGACTACCATATCAGATAGAGTAGGACGTCCGGGCCTTCATGGTTTGGGATGTCTGTCACGGCCAGGCGCTAGTTTGGGTCGTAACAAGATTGGACTAGTATAAAATGAGTAGATTTGGACCACCAATCAATAATGACCCAAGTACTATCAAAAACTCAATAAGTGTATGGAAAACCAATAATGAAATCTATAGCAATCCACTCCCACTTCCACTCAAGATTGTGCAGCTCTGAAGAAAACCACTAAGTCTCAATGCTCAAACTTTACCTGCTGACAACATAAACACTGGGACACGAAGTCTTCTATATCTCTTTTATCTCACATAGCTAATAATGTTTCCCCCAAACTCTATACATCTTATTTGCATCCAGATAATGGAATATCTAGAACTATGAACCTCCTACGATATCAATTGAATCACATCACCAACCATCAGAATGCAAATACGATCCATGAATCTCAAGACATCTTTTGCATCTAGGGCGGCCTTCCTGTCCTCGTCTCTCAATACTTTATCTCGAATTCCAAAAAAATGACTAACTCAAACTGCCACACTCAAATTTGCTCAATTAATATAAATAGGGCCTCAACACTAGAAAAAATCCTCCTGTCAAAATTATCGAGTTAGACTAAATTATTGCCTAAGAACTAGATGTCCAAAATTGAGAAAAGGACAAACTCCTAATACTCATTGCCTTCCAACTCAAGACATTTTCTACCATATTTACCTTTCTCAGATGATACATACTAGAAATATCATAATCCTTTAGCAACTCTAACCATATATGCTGCCTTGAATTAAGTTCCCTCTAACTAAAAATACATTATAGGTAGATTATTGAATATCTCACAATGAACACCGTAAAGATAATGCCTCCAAATCTTAAGTGCAAAAACTACTGTCGCCAACTCTAAGTCATAGGTGGGGTAGTTTCGCTCATGTACCTTTAGCTACTAGAAGAATATACAATCATGCCTTGCTGCAGAAAAACACAATCCAAAATAATGCATGAAGCATCATAATATATTAAAAATCCCCAGCTCTCAATTGGAAGAGTCAAAATCAAAACTAAAGTGAGTAAGGCCTTGAGCTTCAGAAATCTTTCCTCACACTCATTGAACCACTAAAATGGAACATTCTTTTTAGTCAGTCTAGTCAGTAGTGCTGCTATAGTAGAGAACCAATTAAAAAACTATATGTAATAACCTTCCAACCTAAAAAAATTACAAACCTCAATAGGAGAAGTGGGTCTAGCCTAATCACTAATAACCTCAATCTTTGTCGAGTCTACCATAATCCTATCCTTAGAACCACGTGCCCTAAGGATGCTATAGAATCAAACCAAAACTTTCTCTTTGAGAACTTGGCATAAAGGCACTGATCCCTCAAAGTGTGGAGCATAATCCTTAAATATTGCTCATGGTCCTCCCCTCTCCCCGAGTAAATAAGGATGTCTTCAATAAATATAATCATGAAAGAGTTTAAATAGGGCTTGAACACACGATTTATCAAGTCCACAAATGTTGTTGGGTCATTGGTAAATCCAAAAGACACCACAAGAAACTCATAATGGCCATAATGAGTCCTCAAGGTTGTCTTAGGGATGTTTTTCCCTTGAATCCTTAACTGAAGGTAGCCAGATTTCAATTCAATCTTAGAAAACATGGCTGCACCCTGAAGCTTGTCAAATAGATCATAAATATGGGGCATTGAATACTTATTCTTCAGGTTCACCTTATTTAACTTCTGATAATTAATACACATACGCGTATTGTTGTCATTCTTTTTCACAAATAGGATAGGGTCACCATATGAAGAATGTTTGATATGATGAAACCCATACCTAGAATATGGTAAAGTTGAACACTAATCTCTTTCAACTAAGTTGGGGCCATAAAATAAGGTGAAATAGAAATAATATTGGTGCTCATCTCTACATTAATAATAAAAAATATCATGCTCATATGGGAGGCTAGACAAGTTGGTAGGGAAGACATTAGCAAACTCACAGACCATAGGATTATAATAAAGTAAAGGGACGTCGACACTAGCATCGTAGAAATAAATAAGATAGGCCAAACATTCCCTTGATACTAACCTCCTAGCCTGAATATAAGAAATAATCCCTTTCAACACGTGACTAATAAAACCCTACGAGCTCCTCTACCTGAGGGTTGACCTCGATGTCTACCCATAACTGGAACCCTAGATGCTAGCTTGAAGGCTTCTCTCTCAGTCGTCTTGGCCCTTATCCTAGACATCTTTGAAATAGTGAAACAAATAAGAACCCAAAAACCAATATAGAAACCACACATGATAAAGAATCAAAAGATGAGATTTTCCAAAAAATTTCCCGTGGCCTCCCGAAAATAGGATACAAACATCATTGTATCGATCTACAAGACTCTACTAGACACTTATTCTTATACCAATGATATTAGTGAACCTAGGCTCTGATATCAAAACTGGCACGACCCAAAAAATCATGATGGCACCTACTATAACTCGCTAGTAGGTAAGCCAAATCCATATCCCAAAACAGAAGTAATGATCTAATGAGTGAAAGCGAGAAAAATAGGATAATATCATAAAATAAAGTAATAAATGATGAAAAATAGACAAAACAAGCATATGAGAGAGACAAAGGACAAAATATACAAAATAAATTCCTCAATACCTAGTATAGTCAGTGTAAAAGACACTAGATATAAGGAATACAAGTTCAATATATATATATATACACAAAATAGTTTTCAATAGTATGATATAAGACTAATCCCATAATAAAAGGAGATAGATCAGCTCTGGTCTCCAAAACCTCACCCTAATCTCTGATCAATAGTTCTGCATGATAATGACTTGTACAAGGATCTACATCAAGAAAAAAATATGTAGAAGTACAGTGTAAGTACTTAAACAAGTGTTACTCACTAGGCATTATAGGTTGACTGAGCTCAAATATGATAAAAGCATAATAAAGTGCAAATATATGCTAAAGGTAAGAAAATATAGGGTTAGAATGAGAATAATAGGCTAAATCTAGACAATTATAGAAATGTAGGAGAGTCACTCAAAAGTATAAAGTAAGCACCTAACTATAACCTAACCAAACCCCCATAAACCCAAAAGGTACAAAATAATAAATAAACCCAACCAAGCCTCAGTAAGCTCAATAGATGCAAACAATAGGTAATACTAACATAAACCAGGTAAAATAGTAAGTGATGCAAAAAATGGCCATGATATACAATAAACATACCATATACCCCTCCTCCACCCATACCCATATACCATGCCCAAACTTGAATTGGACTTTAAACTAAAAATTAATAATAATGCATGCCCAGACTCAAATCAGGGCTTAATACATAGTAAGTTGTAAAATCAAGTGACCATACTCAAATCAAGACTAAATAGTCCATTTTTTATTTAAGAAAAAAAAATCCCTTAAAGAATTTCAAAATCCCATTTATCAAGTTGAAACAAAGCTTTTAGGCCTAAATATTAGAATATGAAGAATATCAAATCAAAAAAATATAACAAAGTGAGCAAAACAACTCAATACTAATAATCAGCCACCAATATGCAACCTAGGTACTTTATAGTCATCTACAACAGGAAGGGACACTATCCTAAAGTGATTCATCTTAAAATAAGTGGTAACACTATCAAGAAGCTCTAATAACCCAATCTAAGGTAAGCAACTATCAAAACCTAGACTAAGGTATCTAAGTCCAAACTCAAGGATTCTATGTATGCTACGTCAAGCTTTAAAGGAGAAACGACTGCCAAGACAAAATATTCTAAGGCAGAATTCTACCCTAAGGCCCCCTAACCAGTTATAACAATTATTAACACCTAACGGATCATTCAAGCCATAATACCCCACCAGTAATTACCAAATCATCACACTAATACATTAAATAAGAAAAGTTTAAAAGTAGGTAAGCTATAACATACTTGGACGTCGATGAACACTCTCATAATCACTAAACCAGAGTTTTTTTATTCTTTTTGATAAGGCTCTGATAACTACCACTTAATCCAATCAGTAATCTAGGCATCAAAATAAGAATAATGATATCTATATTGTGAATTTATGCTTTGGGCCAAAAATTAGGTCTAATTCACTCGTGGGGCCTGCTTGTAGAATTCGAAAATTGAACTTATCACAAGGTTTATTAGGGAACAAGGATCATGTGCTCAAAAATTAAGTATAACCGAGGCAAAATTTTGAGTTAAAAAATAACACCAAAAGTCAAAGAAGAAATGAGAATTAAACTCTAAGAACTCGATATGGTCACTTCAGACTCGTTATGGTCACTTCAAATTTATATTTATGTATTTTGGACTAACGAATTCTCCTAAAACTTTTATGGACTTGATGAATAGGGCGTTCAAGCAGTACATAGACATGTTCGTGATAGTCTTCATAGATGACATCCTCGTCTATTCCTGTAGTGAAGTTGAGCATTTAAATTATTTGAGGATTGTTTTACAGACCCTTAAGAATCATTAGATATTTGCTAAGTTCAGTAAATGTGAATTATATTGAAATCAGTAGCTTTCTTGGGTCACATTATTTTCGGTGAAGGCATTGGTCACAGTGATGCTTTTTTTGGGTGTGGCAAGTCAGGACATAGGATCAGGGATTGCCCAGAGGGGTAAGGATTTTTTTCAATAGGGTTAGACTTATTTTTATTCAGCTCTAGTAGGTCACCCGACTCAGCATGGCGCCACCTCTAGTCCCACCAGTGAAAAACGTCAGAATTAACTCTATGCCCTTCAGACTTGACAGGATTAAGAAGATTCTCCTGATGTGGTTACTAGTACAATACAAGTCTTCCACCTTTGTGTATATTCATTATTAGACCCCAGAGCTTCACTTTCTTTCATGACTCCTTATATAGCCGTATATTTCGACGCCAGTCCCAAAATATTAGTAGAACCCTTCTCAGTGTCTACTCTAGTGGGTAGTTCTATTATATCCAGACGAATATACAAAAATTTCCTAGTCACAGTGTCCCAGAAGGTTACCTCAGTAGACCTTGTAGAGTTAGAGATGACTAATTTTGATGTCATTATCAGCATGGATTGGCTCCACTCTTGCTATGCCTTAATTGATTGTAAAAATAGAATAGTCCAATTCCAGTGTCCTAATGAGCCAATCATAGAATAAAGGGGTAGTACCTCAGTGCCTATAGGTTGATTTATCTCTTACCTTAAGGCAAGAAAGATAATCTCTAAGGGTTGTATCTATCATCTTGTCTAATATAAGGACTCAAGTTTTGAAACCCCAAGTCTTAAATCAGTTCTAGTAGTAAATGAGTTTCCAGATGTAATTCCCTAAGATCTACTGGAGTTCCTCCCAAAAAGGAAATCAACTTTGGAATAGATCTTTACCTAGATACCCAACCTATTTCAATTCCACCTTACAGAATGGCTCTAGCTGAGCTTAAGGAATTGGAAAAATAGTTGAAAGATCTCTTAGATAAGGGTTTCATTAGGCCTAATGTCCCTCCATGGGGCACTCCAGTCCTCTTCGTGCGTAATAAAGACGATTCTCTCAGAATGTGCATCAACTACCATCAGTTAAACAAAGTCACAATCAAGAATAAGTATCCTCTCCCTAGGATTGATGACTTGTTTGATCAACTTTAGGGTCCAAATTATTTCTCTAAATAGACCTCAGATCCGACTATCATTAGCTTAGAGTAAGGGAATGTGACATTCTGAAGACAACCTTCAGAACTTGATATAGTCACTTTGAATTATTAGTTATGTATTTTGGATTAACGAATGGTCCTGCAGCTTTTATGGACTTGATGAACAGAGTGTTTAATCAGTACTTGGACATGTTTGTGATAGTCTTCATAGATGACATCTTTATCTATTCCCGTAATGAAGTTGAGTATGCAGACCATTAGAGGATTATTTTGCAGACCCTTAAGAATAATCAGCTATTCTCTAAGTTCAGTAAATGCAAATTCTAGTTGAAATTAGTATCTTTACTCGGTCACATTATTTCCAGTGAAGGTGTTTGATTTGATCCTTAAAAGACCAAAGTAGTAAAGAACTAGACTAGACCCATCTCTCTATCAGATATTAGGAGTTTCTTGGTCTTAGACGGTTACTACAGATGATTTGTTGAGGTATTTTCTTATGTTGCTTCTCCCATGTCTAGACTGAATCAGAAGAAAGTCAAATTTCAGTGGTCTGATTCTTGAGAAAAGATTTTTCAGGAATTGAAGACTCGACTTACTTTCATCCCAATATTGACTCTACCGTTCAAATGGTTTCGTGGTTTATTCTGATACTTCTAAAGTTGACCTTGGTTGTGTTTTAATGTAGAGAGGTAAGGTGATAACCTATGCCTCTAAATAACTTAAACCCCATAAGAAGAATTACCTGACTTATGATCTTGAGTTAGCAACAGTTGTTTTTGCCTTAAAGATATGGAGGCATTATCTATATGGGGTTTATGTTGACGTGTTCACAGATCACAAGAGTTTACAGTATGTGTTCATGTTGAAATACCTAAATTTTCATCACAAAAGGTGGCTCAAATTGTTAAAGATTATGATATAAACATGTTGTATCATCTAGGTAAGGCAAATATTGTGGCTGATGCCCTTAGTAGACGGTCTATAAGAAGTGTTACCCATGTTGAGGATGATAAGAAAGAGTTAGTTTGCAAGGTTCATCAACTGGCTAGATTGGGTGTTCAATTAGTCGATTCGACTGAAGGTAGTGTATGGGTTCAGAATGGTTCAAAATCTTCTTTAGTTTCCGAGGTAAAGAAAAAGAAAGACATAGATCCTATTATAGTTAAGTTGAACGAGATAGTTCGAGATAAAAAAGTTGAGGTTTTCTGCCAAAGGAGAGATGGTATGCTTCATTTCTAAGGTAGGTTATGTGGTCGGAATGTGGATGATTTAAGATAGAGAATGTTAACAAAAGCATATGGTTTGCGATATTCTACTCATCCAGGAGCCACTAAGATGTACCGCGATTTACGAAAATTCTATTGGTGGAATGGTATGAGGAAGAATATTGTAGAATTCGTGGCTAAGTGTTTGAATTATTAGCAGGTCAAGGTTGAGCACCAGAGACCTACTGATATTCTTTAGGAGTTCAGCATTCCAACTTGGAAGTGGGAAGTGGTGAATATGGATTTTGTTACTAGGTTACCTCATACGTGTCGTCAGCGTAATTCTATTTAGGTCATTATGGATAGAATGACCAAGTCATCCCATTTATTACCAGTCCATATCTCATATTCACCCGAGGATTATGCTAGACTCTATCTTAGGAAGTTGGTAAAGTTACATGGGGTTCCGTTGACCATCATATTAGATAGAGGTTCTTAGTTTACCTCTTATTTTTGGAAGGCTTTTAGAAAGGTCTTGGTACCCAAGTTTATCTCAGTACAACTTTTCGCCCACAGACAGATGGTCAGGTAGAGAGGACCTTTCAGACCTTCGAGGATATGTTGAGGGCATGTGTTATTGATTTCAAAAGGTAGTTGAGATGACCATTTTCCCTTGAATGAGTTTGCCTACAATAAAAGTTGTGACTCTAGTATTCAGATGGCTCTATTTAAGGCTCTCTATGGTAGAAGGTGTAGATCTTTTATTGGTTGGTTTAAAGTTAGTGAGGCTTCTTTGATAGATACAGATTGAGTATATGAGGCGATGGAGAAAGTGCAGTTGATTCGTGAAAGGCTGAAGACAGCCCAAAGTTTTCAAAAATCCTATGTAGATGTGAGTAAAAGAGAACTCAAATTTGAAGTTGGTGATTTTGTATATTTGAAAATTTTTCCCATGAAAGGGGTGAAGAAATTTGGTAAGAAGGGGAAGATTAGTCCTTGTTATATTCCCCGATATAGGATTTTGAGCCGTTTTAGGAAGGTATCCTATGAGTTAGAGTTGCCTGAAATGTTAGCATCAGTGCATTCAATTTTCCATGCCTCTTTACTAAAGAAATACATTGGTGATCTAGCTTTAGTCATTTTATTAGAGAGCAGGTGTGGAAGATAGCCTCTCCTATGAGGGAAGTCCCAGTTGAGTTCCTTGACTGCCAGATTCATAGGTTAAGGAATAAGGAGGTCGCCTTAGTAAAGATTTTATGGAGCATTCAGTCCGTTGAGGGAGCTACTTGGGAAACAGAAGACGATATGCGAACCAAGTATCCCTATCTCTTCCCTATGAATTCAAACTCAACTTGAGGTACTAATTTCCTTAATTAATTTATTTAATTTTATCATTTCTATTTTAAATATTTGGCTATCCTCATGTCATATCATGTATTCATGAGTTCAGTTCAGTCCATGCATCTTGTCTCAGATTCAGATAATTAGCCATGTCCAATTTGTAAGTGTTAAGTGCATGATCTTAGTCTTCCTAGTATTCCAGTTCAAACAATTTCATTTGTGGATAAATGATCCTATGGGGGAATTACCTAAATTTTTTAACTTTAGACCTTTTAAAAGATAGGCCACAGAGTTATCTTTCCAATGCTTCAAGTCTTGCCTTAATCCGACGTCAAAGCAAAAAGTTATGAAAAATTTCCTTAAAGGCCTGACATACACTACCATGACAACAACTCAGGTTACGAGTCGTTACCACTCACGATGAGTCATCACGAGTGAGTCGTAGTCACTCCAGTGAAGGACCCTTAACTGTAGACAGTGAACCACGACTCCTCTCTACGACCCATAATCAGTGGCTACAAGTCATATGGAGGGACTCATAGTCACAACAGTGTGATGACCAAGACCCTCTCTAGTGGTTATGAGTCCATCATATGACTCGTAGTGAGACGTTATGAGTCGTGTAGTGGACTTGTAGCCGGACCAGTAAGGAATCCATAAACCAAGCTTCAGATAACGATTCCACCCAATTACTCGTAGTCAGTCCCAATAAGTCATAAGGTGTTGAATCATAGTCAAGACAGTGAAGGCCCCAAACTCAGAGTCCCAGCCTATGACTCAGATTACGACTTGTAACCAGTCGTGACGAGTCATAATGATTGGGACCCAGTTTCCTGCATGAATTTTTAAGGTCTTTTAAGTTTTTCCCCCACTCCTTTCAAAGTCTAACCCACGTATTTTAGGTTTCTTGGGGGGGTATATAAGACCTAAAACCCCCAATTTCATTATGTAATGCCCCGAGTCTGTACCCCCGAACGCTACACGGTGCTCATAATCCCGAATGACCACAAGCTAACCTATGACTGATACCTGTTGTAATAACTGAATAATATGCAAAAATAGGTAGAAAGTTTCCATAAACTTTAATCTATAAATAATACTGAATATGGTATAACAATACCAAAACTGAGTATCAATACTGAAAAACTGAACAACTATCTGAAAATGCTCTAGTCTGGAAAACCTCTAAACTGTCTGAACTATGGAGTTGATGGGACAAGTCCCCAACTAACTTCACTACTGAAAATAATACTGAAATACTGAAATAAGCCCTGTTCTCAAACTATGAGGACTCACCACTACTCTGACTGCTGAAAGTCTGATCTGCTAAGGGTGCTTTGGAGCTCGTGCGTCTGAACTAATGATATAAGACATCATAGCATAAAAAACATGCGTCAGTACTTTGAATGTATTAGCATGCTTAGTGAGGTTGGCTGAAATGCATGGGTTCATATGCATGAACAATACTAACTGAATAACATGAGTATGACTGAATAAGAGTACATGCATGAATACATAGACTGTAACTGAGATCGTGATAATACTGAGTACTAAGTTTGAATACTAATAACTGATAACTGAATGACTGTATATGATAGTCCTGATTTTGTGGGACTATTATGAGTTCCATACTGAGCTGAGTGACTATATCTGATAGTCCTGAATTTGTTAACTGAGTTCTATTCTAAAATTGAAACTTTATCTAAAACTGAGACTACATCTGAAACTGAGACTGTGGAAGGTAATTATCTAACCGACATGCCCCTCTCTAATCTGATTGGGGTCCAACCTGTAACCCCAGTTGGAAGGTGTCAATATCGTGCCACGGGTAGAGACAAGTTGTGAGTTAACCCTTTCTGACAGAAAGCCCTTCTGTCAACCCTTGTTGGTAGAAAAACTCAAATGAGATGTATCAACCCTCATAATATTTGGTAGAAAGATATATCAACCTACACTAGCTACATAGTCTGTAATGTATGTATTGCTACTAAGGTCAAACCCTTTGCTGACAGGAATGCCCCTATCCCTGGGTTCGCTCGGTGCTGAATACTACTCCCAACTGAATTGACACTGAACTAATTTCTAGTCTGTACGAGGCTGGACTAAACTGTTACTGATATTACTGTTTGACTGAACTGAACTAAGTTCACTGAGTTCCGTGGACTTATGGAATACAATTGAATTTTTTTAACTGACTGAGCACAGAGTGCTACTGAGGTCTAAACTAGTACTGTTACTGAATTATGAATACTACTGAGATATCTTGAGTTTCTGTAACTGAATAAGTTCTACTGATCGAGTCACTACTGAGGTTACTTCATAACTAACACTGGCTCTAAGTACACAAATAGAATGCCAGGTATTAAATACCCTCAGGACTCGATAGCATGAAAAGTGAATTATAACACAGTCTTGCATAGCATAAAAAGACACACATGTTCATAATGCACCTATAGAGGCATTTTATCAAACACTTGTATGGCATGGACTTGTATACATGCTACTATGATAATATTCCACTATTTAACTCACATGAATAATTCATCAATCACTTGAAAGGCATAAAATATGTACATAATACAAATCAACACATGAGCCCACCATTCCAAATATTAAATTCACAATTTGAAGGCTTTGGCATGATCTCACATGATAACACATATAAATCAATTAACCCCACATGAAATTTATCATGAAACATGGATTTGAAAAACAATTAATCATTATAAACATGGATATTATCAAACCCAACATGGAATTCATATACTTGAAGTTTAAAAATAGTTTCTTGGACTCCAGGGGTGGAAGGGACCCTTGGATGAACACTTCACATACCTTAGTTACAGAATTTCTGAAAGTTAATGGTGAGTTCTTGATTTGAAATTTGAACACTAGGGTTCTTGTTCTTGTGCAATTCATGAAATGATTAATATAATTGCCCTCCAAAGTGTTTAATTTTGTATTTTGGGGGATGAAGGACGTGGAAAAAAGACCTAATTAACCCTGAGGACACGACCTTTTAATGCATGTAAACTATGTTACCGATGCGCAGTCTGATGCGCCGCATCGAATCTGCATCGGTTCACTAGAATTTACATTGAATCTTGGGAAAACTATCTTATCGATACGATGGTCGATGCGACGCATTGAGTTCACATCGACCTACTATTTTGGGCACTCAAACATGGTCTAAACGAGGTTCAAAAAATTCAAAACTTGTTCGAGAACATCTATTGACCTTCTTGATCATGAATTAACTCAAATATCAACATTTAATGGTTGTAAAGGTCTCAAAATAAGATTACCAACTTTTGAAGGCTAAAATTGTAACACCCTGAATCTGGATACCTGGAATGGTACACGGTGCTCATGACCCCAAAGGACCACAGGCTAACCCATGACTGATATCTATAACTGAACACTAAACAATATACTTTAAATATGCAAAATATAAGATGTCAGGACATAAGGTTCAAAAACTAAACTAATACTGAATATAAAACAATGTCTGTAATGAGGTATAACAATACCCAAAACTGAGATAAACTATCTGAAAACATGTTATAGTCTGAAAGCCTCTAAACTGAACTGAATAAGAAGTTGATGGGACATGTCCCCAACTAACTCCAAACTACTAAATAAATAAATTAATAGAATAATCATTCTATCCTTGAATGATGAGGACTCACTGTTAGTCTGGCTGTTGAACGTCTGATCTACTGAGGATGCTCAGGAGCTCGTACTTCTAAACCTATGGTATAAAATACCATAGTGCAAATACATCAGTACTTTGAATATACTGGATGCAATGGTTCATATGCATGAACAATACTAACTGACTAAATGATATGAACGTGAGAATACATGCATGAATATGTAACTGTAACTAAGATTATGATAGGACTGAATACTAAGTTCTGACTTCTGAGTCTACTGATAACATGGATTTACAGACATCTGAGTTTACTGATGCTGGGATACTAAATAACTGAGTATACTGATATTGATATCTGAGTCACTAATAAGTGAGAAATTGATACTATATTACTGAATACTGAAGGACTGATACTACATTATCGATACATGAATAACTATTTTTGACAGTTCTAATTATGAAGAACTGGTCTGGTTGACTGTATCTGACAGTCTTGAAGCTGAATACTGATAACATAAGTTCTGATAACTGATATAACTGACAACATGAGTGACTGTATCTGGCAGTCCTAAATCTGATGGAAATGACTGAGTTTTGTACTGTATCTGAGTTGACTGTATCTGACAGTCCTGAATCTAAAGAACTATCTAAGTATTTTTACTGAGATTGAGACTAAGACTGAAACTTTGGGAGGTAATCATCTAATCGACATGCCCTAAAATTGAACTGGTGGGGTCCAACCTGTAACCATAACTGGAAGGGTGGCAGTACCGTGCCATGGGTAAAGACAAGCTGTGAGGTAACCCTCTCTGACAGGGAGCTCTTCTGTCAACCCCTCATAGTAGGAAAACTCAAATGAGGTGTATAAATCCCTAAACACGCACGGTGCATCTCAACCTATGTTGGCTATGCAGTTTTGGAACACAAGGATTGCTTCTAAGGATCACACCTTTCACTGAATAACAGGTGAGTCCCCATCTTGGGTTCACTCAGTGCTGAATCCTACTCCCAACTGAATAGACACTGAGCTGGCTAACTGAACTGAACTGATACTAATGGTATTGTTTAGCGGAGCTAAACTGAGTTCACTGAGTTCCATTGACTGAAGGAATGCTACTGAGATCCGAGGACTGATGGGTAGTATTGAAGTTACTGAGATTTTTGGAAATACTGAGGTTATCGAGATTACTGAGTATTGAGATCACTGAAATTATTAGACTACTGAGATTACTAAGATTTCTGAGATTATTAAGATTACTGAATGAGACTGGACTGATACTGAGTTTATTAAGTTTTCCTGAGTCACATGACTGACTGAATTCTGCTGATTATGGTTTGACTGAGAGTATCATGAAAACATGACACTGTCTCTAGGCACACAACTAAATTATCGGGTACAAGTACCCCCAGGACTCGATAGCATGAAACTTATAGGACATAACACTTCTTGAACACATGACCAATATCAACAATTCATAATACATTAATTTGGGGATTTCATGAAGCACATAGTTATCATAGTCTTGTACATGAATGGAATTTCATATAAACATGCCATACTTTCATCAACCTAATCTCATGGACATTCCCTCAACCATTCATAATGCACACAATATCATGGAAGTCATTCTTGGTCATAGGGTAAAGCATGCATTTATCACTTGGGTCACAATTATGCTAAAATGCATAATTTCTATTCTCTTAGGCATTTTATCAAACACCTAGGATGCATGACTTAGGGCATAGGCATAACCATTTAATTAATTCGATAAAACTCCATATTTCAACTCAATTTCACATGTTTCAGACCACATACTAGAATAGGTTCATGAATAACACATAAAGATTCCAACTTGAGAATCATACAACCATAATCACATGAACATAATTAACCCACAACATAATATTCACAATACAAGATTTAAAACTTGATTCTTGGGCTTCATGGATGAATGGAATCCATGAATGAACACTGTACATACCTTAGTTCTTGATTCTACAAAGATTTATGGAGAAATTCTTGGAATTTGAGTCTTGAATTTGAATTTCCAATTGAAAACCCTAGCTTGTTCTTGAGAGAAACTTGAGAGAAACACTATACTTAGGGTGAAATATGGTTGAATCATGTGTTATTGAGTTTATATAGGGGTGATAAATTGACCCTTTTAACCCTTGGATGTGTATTTAAATTCTGTGAAAATTTCTCGATCTGGACCCTTGGCGTGACGCGGCGCTGTCGCACCGTGTCTCTGGAAAGTGACAAATGAGAAATTGCATGATGGCGCGATGCGGAGCTATCGCGTTGCCACTTTGTTTATGACCTAGAAGTTTGGCGTGATGCGCCACTATCGTGGAGCAACACTGGAAATTGACAATTGCCATTTAAGCTGGCTCTACGACGCGCTGATGGCTCAGGTGATATGTTATCTCACTAAAACGGCTCTAACTCTCTGCCCGAGTGTAAGATTTAGGCAAATTTGATATCGATGGAAATATTATTGAATTTCCCACATGACAATAAGTGAAAATCTTGAAAATACAACATGTATAAAAGTGAATTCATCTTTGAAACAAGTCTTTGACATTTCTGGGATGATTTTAAGCTAGGTAGAAGTAGGGGGTATTACAAAAATGGTACTAAGTCTGAATACTTATCTAATATATTCTAAGTCTGGGAACCCTTAACAAGCTTAAAGGACTAAATTAAGCTAGAAATTTTATGGGGTCTTACATTATCTCCCCCTTGGAAACATTCATCCTCGAATAAGACTGACTAAGCTGAGAGTACTAGTAGACTGAACTTACTTACTGGACATAAACCTCTGAAATATGACCACATGATTGAGATTTATGATATACTGGATTATCATACTGAACATGCATATCTAATGCATGAGTACATAGCTGAACATGATTCATGAATGCATGACTGAGATTATTGATTAGCTGAGTTTCTTATACTGAACATGCATATCTAATGCATGAATACATGACTGAACTGACTTATGAATAGATGACTGAACATGCAATGGTAACTGATACCAAGTTTGTACTAAAAATCTGAGCATGAAACTGAATAAGCTTAAGGAAAACTATTACCTTGAGCTGAGTTTGAATTAGCGTAGAAGAGATGAGGATACTTGGTCCGTATATCTACTTCTGCTTCCCAAGTATCCCCCTCAACGGAATAATTCCGCCAATGAACTTTGACTAGAGGGAATTTTTTGTTCCTCAGTCTAAGAATCTGATAGTCAAGGATTTCGACTCGGATCTCTTCATAAGAGAGACTGTTCTGAATATCTATGCCCTCAATAGGGACTACGACTGCTGGATCATCTATTCATTTCTTTAGCAGGGTGACATGGAACACTGGGTGCACTGAAGCTAAGTTTGAAGGCAACTCAAGCTCGTAAGCTAACTTTCCAAAATGGCTAAGAATTCGGTAAGGACTGATATATCGGGGACTGAGTTTCCCCTTCTTGCCAAACCTCTTCACTCTTTTATAGGATAGGTTTTCAAGAATACAAAATTTATGATCTCAAGCTCGAGATCCTTTACTGAACATGCATGAATAGGAACATGAGAACATAACTGAGCCTGAAACGTGATACATGAACTAAACATCATGAACTGAATTGAGCCCCTGGATACATGGCGTATGGCTAAGATTGGGACTCGAGGGTCAATTTATAAGTACCCACTACTCCAAACTGGATTCTTTATGTGAATAGGAGATGGAATGTTAGGTCATGAAAGCTTGGGGAATTATAGTATATCTCCCCCTTGGGGCATTATGTCCCTCAAAGTGTACTGACTTAGCTGAGATACTGAGGAGAACTGAGATGATGCACAGGGCACGTATGAACTGAATCGTGATTGAATATCTGGGATCTGAAATTGAGGCATGATACATGAACTGAGTTGAACACGTACTACATGGTTTCCCCATCTTGGAATAATTATATTCATGAGACTTCGGATAGTACAACTAGATGGAAAGATGGGAAACCAAGTCATACGAATTTGACCACCTGACTGCTAAACTAAATTTCTAGATTTACGAATTAACTTATACTAAAAACTCATGCTCGACTGGAGCATTTCCTTGACACTATTTCTATAGAGTTCTAGTGACTTTAGGGAGCAAAGAATCTTTGCCTAGGCTGAATGAAGCGTCTGAATAAAAAGTCACATTCTAGCTAAATTTCTGTAATATGTGGTGAGGCCTAAAAAACCTCAATTAAGATAGAGTGACTAAGCCTCATGTACTGTAACTAAGATTTTCAAACTTAGGCATATCCCTTGGATACCCTCTCAACTATACTTTCCACCTTAGCACGATGCTTCACCTGAGACTACTGAAAATATTCACATGGGCGCTGAGCATGAATGCATGAACATACTGTCATATCTAATTAACTAAATATTTGATAGTTGAATAGTGGTCATGCAAGATCGAACTGTTCTTAGTCTAAATAACTGGACTTAAACTGTAGAGTATTAAGCATATGAGGCAAGGACTGATTGAGTAACATGAGACAACTGAGCATGAATTTGTGGAGGACTGTATTATTTAAAGGTGCAAGACTAAACGTATAACATGGTTTCAAAATAGTCTGTAAACTGAGGTGCTGAAATATTGAGATCTGAATAACTGATAAATGTACGCTGTGGTCAAGCAAACCTGGAACTGAACTGAGTTACTGATTTGATTGCTAGACTAGGACTGGGACTAAGACTGTAACTAAGATTGTTATTGAGACTATAACTAGGACTGTAACTGAGACTCACAATGGAACTGAATATTGAGTTCTGATAACTGGATACTAGTAACTAAGGTTTAAACTAATACTGAAGTACTAGATTCTGATGTCTAAGCTACTGATAACTGATAACCATGGTTCTGTAGAACTATCTAAGTTCTTTACTGAATTTTGAGGCTGAATACTGATTACTGAGTACTGAATACTATACTAGACTCGACACTTAACTGAGGCCTGAGGAATAGAATATCAATATCTTAGGTGGATCTACCAAAAGATCTAGGATGAGGATATACATATCATGATCTGAATTTAGCCGATTCATTAGGAGGGTAGCATGAGTCATGGGTACTGAGCCCACTATAAAACATGGAATACGTACATGTGTCAGGAGCTGCATGACCTGAGTCTGGAGTTTCTGTGTTCATGGAACACAATTCGTAATACTGAGTAAAATGTAACACCTATATAGGGAACTGTAAGCGTAGAGTTGACATGAGCTACGATCATAGGGCTGACATATAAGACATGTATAGATATTATGATAACTAATAGGCTTCGAGAGTCAGGAGTACAATTCTGAGATGATCTGCGTGATCTTTTTCTCTACGAGAATAGATAAGTATGTCATCGATAAAGACTATGACAAACATGTCCAAGTATTTCTTGAACACACTGTTCACCAAGTCCATGAAAGTTGCTGGGGCATTGGTAAGACCAAAGGACATGACTAAGAATTTGAAGTGACCGTACTCAGTTCTAAAAGTTGTTTTTAGGATGTCACATTCTCTGACTCTGAGCGAATGATAGCCTGATCTGAGGTCTATCTTGAAGAAATAGCTGGCACCCTAAAGTTGGTCAAATAAGTCATCGATTCTGGGAAGTGGATACTTGTTCTTAACCGTAACTTTATTTAACTGATGGTAGTCAATACACATTCTGAGAGAACCATCTTTCTTACACACGAATAACACTGGCACGCCCTATGGGGACACACTAGGCCTGGTGAATCCCTTACCTAGGAGATCTTTTAACTGCTCTTTCAATTTTCTGAGTTCTGCTGGAGCCATTATGTATGGAGGAATATATATGGGCTGAGTATCTGAGAGAAGATCGATTTCAAAATCAATTTCCCTTTCAGGAGGAACTCCAGGAAGATCTTCGGGAAACACATCTAGGAATTCAAAAACTACTGATACTAATTCGAGAGTAAGGGTTTCTGAACTAGAGTCCTAGACTCGAACGAGATGGTAAACACATCCTTTAGCTATCATTTTTCTAGCCCGAAGGTAAGAAACAAGATGACCCCTAAGTGCTGAAGTACTACCCCTCCACTCTAGGATGGGCTCATATGGAAACTGAAATTGGATAATTCTATTTCTGCAGTCGAATGAGGCATAGCAAGAATGAAGCTAATCCATGCCGAGAATGACATCAAAATTAGTCATCTCTAATTCAAATAAGTCTGCTGAAATGACTTTCTGAGATACCATAATCAGACAGTTCCTGTATACCCACCGGGCTATGATGGATTTACCCACTGAGGTAGAAACTGAGAGAGGCTCTGCTACAATTTCAGGACTGACTCTGAAATAAAGTTCTATATATGGAATAACAAGGGACAAAGAAGCTCCTGGATCTAGCAAAGTATAAATATACAAATAATAAACTTGTAACATACCAGTGACCACATCAAAAAGACTTTCCTGATCCTGTCGGGACTGAAGATCATAGAGTCTATTTGGGTGTTGCCCACTGGTGGCACTGGAAGAGGCACCCTACTGATTCGGGCGGCCGGACTGAGCTGAGGGACGATTAAACTAACCCTGAGAACCTGACTAAGGACAATATCTGACCCTGTGGCCTGACTTGCCACACCCGAAACATACATCACTACCAGCCTTGCAGATACCCTGGTGGTTTCTGCCACATTTCTAGTAGAGAGAATTTGTTCAGGCACTCTTTGATCTTAACATTCTGGCCCTCTTACTCTTTCTCCCCTTTTTTCTTTACCTCTCCTCCTCACGCTGTAGAGTATAATCCATAAGCCTAGATAGGATAACAGCCAACTAATTGTTCTGAGAAACTATTGAATGAGCTAAGGCGGTGAAAGCAGCTCTAAATTCAGCATGAGAAACATGTTCATTCAGGGGATCTACCTGAACGTGCGGAGGGGCTGACTGATTTTCATTACTTCTTCCATTAGCTTCTTTGGAAGACATGTTCTGGAAGCATAAGTAAGAGATGAATTAGACTAAGGGTTTAATTTTATCTTATGCTCACTCGCACGACATGAATACTAAAAGAAGGGAAACAATTCCTAAAAACACCTTGTAGCCTCCTGTCTATAAGTGTGGCGCGCAATACACCCAGGCACAATACTCTACTAGATGCGTCTTTTAGACTTCCTAGGATACTATTGAACCTTAGGCTCTGATACCAAGTTTGTAATGCCCAGAGTCTGTACCCCTGGACGCTACACGGTGCTCATAATCCCAAAGGACCACAAGCTAACCCATGACTGGTACTAGCAGCAATAACTGAATAATATGTGGAAATAGGCAAAAACTTGCCATAAGGTTCAATCTGTAAATAATACTGAATAGGGTATAACATTACCAAAACTGAGTATCAATACTGAAAAATTGAACAACTGTCTGAAAATGCTCTAGTCTAGAAAGCCTCTAAATTGTCTAAACTGTGGAGTTGATGGGACAAGTCCCCGACTAACTTCAACTAATAAAAATAATACTGAAATAAGCCCTGTTCTCAAACTATGAGGACTCACCACTACTCTGACTGCTGAAAGTCTGATCTGCTAAGGGTGCTCTGGAGCCCGTGCATCTGAACCTATGATATAAGACATCATAGCGCAAAAAGCATGCATCAGTACTTAGAATGTACTGGTATGCTTAGTGAGGTTGGCTAAAATGCATGGGTTCATATGCATGAACAATACTAACTGAATAACATAAGTATGAGTGAATAAGAGTACATACATGAATACATAGACTGTAACTGAGATCGTGATAATACTGAGTACTGAGTTTGAATACTGATAACTGATAATTGAATGACTGTATCTGACAGTCCTAATTCTGTGGAACTATACTGAGTTCCGTACTAAGTTGAGTGACTATATCTGATAGTCCTGAATCAGTAAAACTTATCTGAGTTTTATTCTGAAACTGAGACTGTATATGAAACTGAGACTGTGAGAGGTAATCATTTAACCAACATGCCCTTCTCTAATCTAAATGGGGTCCAACCTATAACCCTATTTGGAAGGGTGTCAATACCATGCCACGGGTAGAGACAAGTTGTGAGTTAACCCTCTCTGACAGGAAGCCCTTCCGTCAACTCTCGCTGGTAGGAAAACTCAAATGAGATGTATCAACCCTCATAATATCTGGCAGGAAGATATCTCAACCTACACTGGCTACGTAGTTCTGTAACACAGGGATTTCTACAAAGGTCAAACCCTCTGCTGACAGGAATGCCCCATCCCTGGGTTCGCTCGGTGCTGAATCCTACTCCCAACTGAATTGACACTGAACTAATTTCTAGTCTGTACTAGGATGGACTGAACTGTTACTGATATTACTGTTCGACTGAACTAAGTTCACTGAGTTCCGTAGACTGATGAAATACGACTGAATTCTGTTAACTAACTGAGCACAGAGTGCTACTACGGTCTAAATTGAGTATTGTGACTGAATTACGAACACTACTGAGATTTCTTGAGTTTCTATAACTTACTGAGTTCTACTGATCGAGTCACTACTAAGGTTACTTCATAACTGAAACTGGCTCTAAGTACACAACTATATTGTCGAGTATTAAATACCCCCAGGACTCAATAGCATAAAAAGTAAATCATAACACAGTCTTGCATAGCATAAAAATGCATACATGTTCATAATGCACCAATAGAGACATTTTATCAAACACTTGCATGGCATAGACTTGTATACATGCTGCTATGATAATATTCCACTATTTAACTCACATGAATAATTCATCAATCACTTGAAAGGCATAAAATATGCACATAATACAAATCAACACGTGAGAACACCATTCCAAATATTAAATTCACAATTTGAAGGCTTTAGCATGATCTCACATGATAACAAATATAAATCAATTAACCCCACATGAAATTTACCATGAAACATGGATTTGAAACCCAATTAATCATTCTAAACATAGATATTATCAAACCCATCATGGAATTCATAAAATTCATATACTTGAAGTTTAAAAATAGTTTCTTGGACTCCAAGGGTGGAAGGGACCCTTGGATGAAGACTTCACATACCTTAGTTGAAGAATTTCTGAAAGTTAATGGTGAGTTCTTGAGTTCTTTATTTTAAATTTGAACACCTAGGGTTCTTGTTCTTGAGTAATTTGTGAAAGAATGAATATAATTGCTCTCCAAAGGGTTTAATTTCGTGTTTTGGCGGCTGAAGGGCATGGTAAAAAGACCTAATTAACCCTGAGGACGTGTCCTTTTAATGCCTGTAAACTGTGTTACCGACGCACAGGCTGACGCGCCGCCTTATTGGCGTCGAATCTAGATCCAACACGCCGCGTTGAGTCCGCATTGGTTCACTGGAATTTGCACTGAAACTGGGAAAAAACTATCTTATCGATGCGATAGTCGACGCAATGCGTTGAGATCGCATCGACCCACTATTTTGGGCACTCAAACATGGTCTAAACGAGGTCCAAAAATTACAAAACTTGTTCGGTAACATCAATTGACCTTCATGATCATGAATTAACTCAAATATCAACATTTAATGAATGTACAGGTCTTGAAATAAGATTGCCAACTTTCAAAGGCTAAAATGGGTCTCGAAATATAGGTTGGGGTGCTTAATTCCCAAATCGCACGTAGTCCGTTCCTGTATCACATGGTTGCAGCATTGGTGAGTCCTCATCAGTCGAGGACTAGTTAAATTATTTATCATGCTTTACAATATTTCAGTTTATGTTATTTTAGTAGCCAGAGTTAGTTGGGGACCTGTTCCAACAACTCATCATGTTTAGAGGCTTTCAGACAGTCACACAGTTGGTTATTTTTTTCAGCAATGTGCTTCAGACCACTTTGTTATGGATTTGATTATTCAGATATTTCATCAAATGAATTCCTCACAATATTTTATTATCTTTCTTTTAGTATTTATAGCTTGTGCCATTTCATGGGTTAGCTTGGGGTCACTTAAGGCCTTAAGCACCGTGCTACGATTAGGGAGCAGTCTCGGGTCGTGACAATAACTCTAAATGCAAAGGAGACTTTGTGGATTTTAGAATTGTCACAACCCAAATGGCTATGAGTGGCACCCACACTAATCTTTTTGTGGGAGAACCATCTAAACCGAATCATTTTCCAACCACTTAGTCAATGTTAAGATGATATTATCATAAAATCAACATAATAACAATAATCCAAGGCTAATCATTATTAATGTGGAAGTCAAACAAACTACTTACTGAGATCCCCAAGACCCAAAAACCATTGTACAAGAACTACTAACAAAGATCATGTCTAAGAGATATCCAGAATAAAGTAAATAAGGAATGTTTAATTGCCCGAAAGATAGAAAATAGCAAATAAGATGACCCGTGGTAGACTGGAGATGGATTGCTCACCCTTGGATTAAGATATGCTATCAAACTTTAGAGGTAAGGTTATGTCTGAGCCTTTAGAACACTTTCTACACTCAACAAAAAAGAGTACAGGGTAGTATCAGTACAATACACTATGTATTGGTAGGTATCATAGGCCAACTCAATTTAATAGCATGTACACAATATAAATCAAATAACAAGTAGACAAGCATCGTCACATAACACATATTCAATTAATCAACAATACAACAACAACAGGTCAAATAGTTCTCACAAACAAGCCACATAACCATCAAGAGTATCAAAAATACTGTAAACATCCACGGAATCAACACAAAAATGTACACACATGCTATGGGACTTATTTTTGCCCAAATAGTCAGGAACTGCAGAGAACAATCTATGTTCATGTACCATACAGGCGTGGTACCTAATCCAACATATACATATCCATACCGGCGTGGTACCTGATCCAACACATACATATCTGTACTGGCATGGTACCCGATCCAACATATACATATCTGTACTGGCATGGTACCCGATCCAACATATACATATCTGTACTGGATCCAACATAAACATATCCGTACTGGTGTGGTACCCGATCCAACATATACGTATCCGTACTGGCATGGTACCCGATCCAACATAAACATATCTGTATTGGTGTGGTACCCTATCCAACATAAATATATTCGTACCGGCGTGGTACCCGATCCAACATAAACAATTATTATCAATATAAATTTCCACAACCTCACAACTTACAACACAATGCACCAAGTTTACAAGTACTTAAAGTCATAAGACAATTCCATCAAGTAAATTTTCAATAAACATTTATATACGAATCAACAATCCAAACATCAATAATTTCAAGCATGTACGAATACCAATACACAAGTATCCAATTTAGGAGCATACACACAATTAATTCGAGTCTAAACTCCAATTAAACCGTAACCTACCTCAACCAAAGAACTCGAACAAAGCCTACGGTGCAAGGGTCTTGCCCTTCTGTAAAACTCCCGAATGTTTCAAATCTGTTCAAATAGATAATTACAATAAGAGTACGGATCTAATGACAACCATTTTACACATTCTTACTTAAAAATTGAAGACCTAAAGAAACAATCAAAACAATAGCTTGCAATTGCCAAACTCTAGGCTTAAACCTTAATTTCTCAACCTATCTTAATATTATCCTCAATATGAATATGGCGTCATCACCATTACGTTGTTACTGTCAAAAATAACAACTGTTGGTTTTCAATTTCAAAAGCACAGTGCTAATTCCAGTAATAGCATCATATGATGCTAATTACCTGTAAACAATTGGCAAATTCTACCTGTAATTGCCTAACTTTCTTTTTCTTTTTCATTAATCTTAATAAAGACAAAAAAAAGTGAATTGCTAGTCTATTGTTTCTTAACTTAATGAAGACAAACATTACTGTTTCTCAATATGCTTCTTAATCACTACCATACTGTTTGTTTCTTAACGAATTGTTATTCGTACTACTGTCTTCTCATTCTTAACACAAACAAAAGTGTTACCAATATTTATTAGACCATTAGGACGAAATCATAACATACCTCAATTTTCATCAATGCTTTAAAGTACAACAAATGCTAACCTGAACCCTGAAGCCCAAAATCTCTTCCTCGAACTCCAATAATGAAAACTGCTATTATTTGCCCCTTTTCTTGTAATTTTCTGATGCTATTAATTAATACTATAAATGGTAAACCCTAGCCATTTAATTTCACTCTTATATTAACCACATAAGTAACTAAATTATTATTTTGACCCATTAATTCACTAATTAAATTATTTATCTACAATACCCGAAACTTCTAATAAATTATCAAAATTTATTCGGAACCTCGAGAAAATAAACTAAATATGTAAATTAACCTAAAAGTACATTCCGAGTTTATTGAAAATACTACGACACTAATTCGAGGTTGCCTCGATCAAAGGCTGACCATTATCGGGTTTAACTTTCTCAACTCAAGAATCGATACTACTCATCACCGTAAGTCATAAATCGCGTATACAACTACAAAAAGAGATAAAATGGAAAGGAAAAGTAAAATTTTACAAATGACCGAGAGGGTCGTTACATCAGATACCAATTATACAACCGTTCATCCCCGAACGGCTAACAAGAGACAAGGAAAAATAAGGAACTACCTGAATCCGCAAAAAAATGCAGATACTTGCTACACATGTCTGCTTTGGTCTATCAAGTGGTCTCCTCAATAGGACGATTCTTTTACTAGACCTTTACAGACGCGATCTCCTTAGTCCTCAACTTACGGACAACAAAATACCTAGCCGAGACTATGAGTATCCCCTCCATTCCAGACTCGAAAGGTTTAATCAGAATATGACAACACAAGGCATATTCTTCATCCATATATATGCAACTGTCCTATATCAGCTTGTAAATATAGGTGCATATTGGTGATAGGCGATACGCATGCAGGAATGAATGCAAAGAACACAATCAATATTACAACTTATCATAACTGTCCTCATAAGGACCATCATCATCGTAATCAACCTCCGGCCTAATAGTCATTACCCAATAGCATACACTAAAATACTCATAAAAATAGTCATATCACCATAGAATATATATTTAGTCAATACTTCTCAACTACTCGTTATTAGCTAACCAACTATTATAATAGAATCACTAGTTCACTAGTCATCACATAACCTTTAATTATTAGCCTAAATATTATCCTTCACATAATCCTTATTCATAGGATAACAATAATAGCCAACATCTAACATCTAGTCAAGGTTCATCACTAGACCAAAACTGCCATTTATTACTATCAACTAATCATCCTATATTTGTTAATCATTACTAGACAACACATTACTACTTGTCACCATCTTTTATTAACTGACACCATTCATTATCTAACCATCATTTACCAACTAATCTTTGCTTAACTATCCATTAGTTAACCATTTAGAAATTATCCAAAGTTATTAACTAGTCACCTCTTATTACTGATATCTCTTATTATCTAGCCTCATTAAGACACAACTCCTTGTTTATTGACTAATCGGCATCACAAACTTAGTCATCACTACTAACTAATCTTCACCTATGCTAGACCAGACCTCACCATAAGTTATGCATTAATCATCGCTAGCTACCATATTTCAACTAAGCAAGATTCATTAATTAATACATTATATTCCTAGCCATCACCAGTATCCAATCAATAAAGTCGTAAGCAACATACCACATCTTCATCTGTCCCATATCGGAGAGATGTGTATACAAACATATATGTATTCATAAACTGTAATTATATCCTTTACACTGATAAATACTCCTCGAATATTCAGTCATTATCATAACACAACCCTTGGTCCATTAGTTTATCCAGAATAGTCACAACATCATAATTATGGCCTTACGCCCATATATATATATAAATACGTATATATATCCGAAACTCATATCGATAATCATATTTATAAGTCGTAGCATATCTTTAATCTATAAGAGGTATCTTACACATTGGAGGCATAATATAAATAGACATATAGAATATCTTATATCGATAGGTCATACATCATGACTATGAGGAATATCACCTCTCTAGGCCAATTTGCATATCTAAGAGAAAATAGCATCTCTATGGTCCAATCATCAAGTCTAAGAGGAAATAGCATCTCTATAGGCCACATAACGTATCTAGGAGGAATATCATCTCTAAATGCCTAATATCACTTCTACAGGAAGTATCATAACTATAACTCAAAACCCACAATCCGGGAACATCAATACAAGTTACCAAGCTACGAAGTAACCTTATTCTAAGGTTTACTAGCCTCATCTATGTCTAACATCCGCAACTAAGTCCACAAGACTTAACAAAAGTTTAGGCCTAAGTGGGCCAGACGATCCCACTTCTATTTCTCAATTTCCATAATTAGGCACCCTATGCCCCAAACTAGGCTAAGGTATCTAGTTCATCTTTTAGTGTGATGTAAGCCATATTCAAGCCTAAGATAGCAGTTTCGACTGGAAACAAGGTACTCAAATCAACTCTACCCAACTTACGATTTTAAAACTACTACACTAGCCCAATAAGGCTAAATATACAAATCAGGCTTCAAATACTAAAACCATATCCCAAACATAGGTTTATATCATAACCACACTACAACTAATCTAAAATAGAGAGGAAAAGCAATAGGATTCAAAAGGGGTATAAACATGCCATTTTATGGGTCCCATAGAATTAGTGCCTACAACATATTATCCTTCACAACATTGTTAATATCCATCTAATTATCATACCTTAACCACTCAACACGAAATATTCACCAAGTATCACTCAAAGAAAGATCAATCATGCCATTTAATAATTCATTTATTTTCCCATTCAGGATCATCCTTAATTATCATGGAAATTACTATCTTTTAAAAGTGTCATATATCAGCCAACTTTGTGGGACATGGAAATGTATAATTTAGCCACAAGGTCAAGTCAATAATAATTTGTCTTCTCAAAAATTTTCCTAATGCATAAATCCACAGCTACAACTTATGTCCTGATAATCACTAACTGAATATTTTTCAACGACAAACACTTCATGGTCAAACCAAACCTCTTTTATATCACTAACACCAATTTAAGATATACAGAGTCATTTTTATTTCTACCTAACAATATTTTTATTACGGACTTTACTTAACTTTTAATCACCTCAGGAGTGGTCCCCCCACCACTAGCACATAAGGAAGGCCAAACAAAATAAATCGATTATAAGTCATTGACAGTCTCATCACCAATATCACATTCCAGACAAGTCATCGATCAAAATTTATAGGTATCAACAACCTTTAATAGTTTTTGTCACTTTTATTTAAAACTCATTATTTTGCCAAGCATTAAGAATTCGTTCACATAAGGAACTCAAAGATAATGTCACTTAGCTAGTCCTCATAAGGAACCCATTATAATTTTAACAATAGAACTGCACACAAATTCTAAATACGATCTCAATGACCGAATCACACAAGGATCCCCAAATAATATCAAATAATCGAACTACACAAGGATCCATCCATAACATTATTAACAAGAACTCTCATTACGGAAAACACCTATCACCTCAGTCTTTTATTCATGTTACTTTTTCACCATCTTTTCTTGACATCATATTCTCGTACCATCAATCTCATCAGTATAATAGTACCAAAAATAAGTAAGCACTATAGAATTTCTAGTTTCACAATAACAAGAAATCAAATAATTCCATCACATTTATCAACAAAAACAACTTAGTCAATTTTCATTACCTAAAAAAAATAATTCACAAAAATGAAAAAAATCTAGCAACACAAGTTTATCCAAATATCAAACACAAGCAATCAATAAGTTCACAACTTTCACAAGTCTTTACCTATTAACAATAAATTTTAGACCTTATTAACAGATATCAATTGAAATCTCCTAGATTTTTATTCAAAATTATTAAGATACCAATTGGAATTGTCTAGATACCAATTGGATTCAATCTAGTAGTCCAAGATTAGGACAACACGGTGGATAGAAAGAAAGAAAAATGACTTTTACATGCCTCATAGCCTTACGAAGATTGGGTGTGAGGCCCTACACACCAATCTACGGAACTCTACTTGACCTTGCTCTTATTAACAGATACCAATTGGAATCGCCAGATACCAATTAAATTCAAGTAATAGCATGTAAGAAAGAAGAATTTAAATTTTCCTAGTGTCCTATAGTCTCTCGAAGAAAAGTACAGACGTCTCCATACCGTTCCGCAAGACTCTACTAGACATGTTCTTGTACGATGAGATCGACAAACCTAGGGCTCTGATACCAACTTTGTCACAACCCAAATAGCCATGAGTGGCACCCACACTAATCTTTTTATGGGAGAACCATCTAAACCGATTCATTTCCCAACCACTTAGTTAATGTTAAGATGATATTATCATAAAATCAACATAATAATAATAATTCAGGGCTAATCATTATTAATGCGGAAGTCAAACAAACTACTTACTAAAATCCCCAAGACTCAAAATTCATCGTACAAGAACTACTAACAAAGATCATGTCTAAGAGATATCCAGAATAAAGTAAATAAGGAATGTTTCATTGCCCGAAAGATAGACAATAGCAAATAAGATGACCCGTGGCAGTCTGGAGATGGAGTATTTACCCTTGGATCAAGATATGCTATCAAACTTTAGAGGTGAGGTCATGTTTGAGCCTTTAGAACACTTTCTGCACTCAATAAAAGAAGAGTACAGGATAGTATCAGTACAAACCACTATGTACTGGTAGGTATTATAGTCCAACTCAATTTAATAGCATATACACAAAATAAATCAAATAACAAGTAGACAAGCATCGTCACATAACACATATTCAATGAATCAATAATACAGCAACAACAGGTCAAACAGTTCTCACAAATAAGCTACATAACCATCAAGAGTATCAACCATACTACAAACATCCACAGAATCAACAAAAAAATGCACACACATGTTATGGGACTTATTTTTCCCAAATAGTCATGACCTGCAGGGAACAATCTATGTTCATGTACCGTACCGGCGTGGTACCCGATCCAACATATACATATCCGTACGGGCGTGGTACCTGATCCAACATATGCATATTCGTACCGGTGTGGTACCCGATCCAACACATAAATATCCGTACCGGTGTGGTACCCGATCCAACACATACATATCCGTATCGGCGTGGTACCCGATCCAACATAAATATATCTGTACCGACGTGGTACCCGATCCAACATATACGTATCCATACCGGCGTGGTACCCGATCCAACATCTACGTATCCGTACCGGCGTGGTACCCATCCAACATAAACATATTCGTACCGGCGTGGTACCCGATCCAACATAAACATATTCGTACCATCGTGGTACCTGATCCAATATAAACAAGTACTATCAATATCAATTTACACAACCTCACAACATACAACACAATGCACCAAGTTTACAAGTACTTAAAGTCATAAGACAATTCCATCAAGTAAATTTTCAATAAACATTTATACACGAATCAACAATCCAAACATCAATAATTCCAAGCATGTACAAATACCAATACACAAGTATCCAATTTAGGAGCATACACACAATTAAGTTGAGTCTTAGCTCCAATTAAACCTTAACCTACCTCAACCGAAGAACTCGAACAAAGCCTACGGTGCAAGGGTTTTTCCCTTCCGTAAAACTCCTGAATGTTTCAAATTTGTTCAAATAGATAATTCCAATAAGAGTACAGATCTAATGACAACCATTTTACACATTCTTACTTAAAAATTGAAGACCTAAAGAAACAATCAAAACAATAGCTTGCAATTGCCAAACTCTAGGCTTAAACCTTAATTTCTCAACCTATCTTAATATTATCCTCAATATGAATATGGCGTCATCACCATTACGTTGTTACTGTCAAAAATAACAACTTTTGGTTTTCAATTTCAAAAGCACAGTGCTAATTCCAGTAATAGCATCATATGATGCTAATTACCTGTAAACAATTGGCAAATTCTACCTGTAATTGCCTAACTTTCTTTTTCTTTTTCATTAATCTTAATAAAGACAAAAAAAAAAAGTGAATTGCTAGCCTACTGTTTTTTAACTTAATAAAGACAAACATTATTGTTTCTCAATATGCTTCTTAATCGCTACCATACTGTTTGTTTCTTAACGAATTGTTATTCGTACTACTGTCTTCTCATTCTTAACACAGACAAAAGTGTTACCAATATTTATTAGACCATTAGGACGAAATCATAACATACCTCAATTTTCATCAATGCTTTAATGTATAACGAATGCTAACCTAAACCCTGAAGCCCAAAATCTCTTCCTCGAACTCCAATAATGAAAACCACTATTATCTGCCCCTTTTCTTGTAACTTTCTGATGCTATTAATTAATACTATAAATGGTAAACCCTAACCATTTAATTTCACCCTTATATTAATCACATAAGTAACTAAATTGTTATTTTGACCCATTAATTCACTAATTAAATTATTTATCTACAATACCTGAAACTTCTAATAAATTATCGAAATTTATTCGGAACCTCGAGGAAATAAACTAAATATGTAAATTGACCTAAAAGTACATTCCGAGCTTATTGAAAATACTACGACATTAATTTGAGGTCGCCTCGATCAAAGGCTGACCATTATCGGGTTTAACTTTCTCAACTCAAGAATCGATATTACTCATCACCGTAAATCATAAATCCCATATACAACTACAAGGAGAGATAAAGTGGAAAGAACAAGTAAAATTTTACAAACGACCGAGAGGGTCGTTACAAGAATAAACCTAAGAGCATATCAATATTCAAGGGTTAAATTTCCAAAGCGAAATAGAATATAGGATCCCTTAATTCAGACTAGCCTGATTGCATTAAACTTGAAGCTTCATGCCTTCGAGCTAGGATTGAACATGGTAAGAGCAAGCAGTTACACTCAAACTTTAGTAACTATATGTGTCCTCGTGATAATTATAAGTTGTATATGATGAAGTGTAGCCTGCAGATGAGGAAAGGTAGTTTGAAGGGTATTGCTAAGCTTAAAGACCGTCAGTCGTATCATTTAAGGTGAGAATATCCTTGTTCGTGATCCTTTCCCAACGTAGTCATGTTTCATGTCTAGTAGCTTTAGATTGAATGAGACTTAGGTCCAAATCTATGTCATTCATACTCTACAAACCCATATCAGCTGACTAAGATACTCGGACCATGTTAATGTTTCATGTGTAGATGTCTTATATGACTCATGCCTATGATTCTTTCCTCAAAATGTTATGAAAATTTCAATGAGGATGATGTCTAAGATGATGAATGAAGAAAAGGTAAGCTTTTGGAGAGAGTTCCCTCTTCCGTGATTTAAAAGGCCAATAGGGCCAAGTCCATGTTCTTATGTAGTTCTTTAGGTTTGTGTGCCTTTCGATGTCATGTGAGACTCATGATAGTGTTTCTAGCTGATAGCCATGTAGACATTGAGTTTACCAAGATTTTTAGAAGTTTTCGAAGTTAGATTCTGTTTATTTTCATGACCATTATTCTAGGAAGAATAATCTCAAGGAGAGATATTGTAACACCTTAAACTTTTGGAATAAGATTTGAACCCTCTACATGAAACCTATGAGTTTTATTTATGCCTAGGTGAAAAGTCAATTCCTAAGTGTGAAAAGTGCATTGGATGTTAATTAAGGTCATAAGAAACCTCCAGCACAAAGTTGAGTTGACAACTTCTCTAGATATAAAGTTTGCGAATAAATTTTTACTACGATCAAATTCAAACAAACATTTCTCCTAGAATATGAAGAGTGACATAATCCATTACCTAGCAAATTAAAGGCCTTTGAGTCTTGTTTCTAATTTCACTGACCGCTCATCAATTCCACTTTCAAGTAAAATGTTATGCATGTTTTACCGATGGGCAGAAGTCTAGGGCTATGGCCACCTCATCGCCCCACTACCTAAACTTTAAAGAATTAAACTTTAACAGGTTGGGGGCGTTGGCAAGGTGTGCCCTAAGCACATCCCGAGTGATCTTTTTCTTTTTCTGTCACTTCATTTCATTAAATGGTGTTTCAATGCTACCTCTATTATAAACCCCGTACCTAGGACTTAAATCCCTCCCAATGAGTAGAAACACTTGAGAAGTAGTTGTACATTCTACTCTTCTTTTCTCAACTCATGGAAGGATTTCAAGAATGCATTAAGAACTCAAGCAAGGAATTTTCAAGTTCTTCTCCAAAGTTCTCGATTATTCCAAGGCGTGTAAGACTAATCTTCATTGTTGGAACCATGTTCATTTCCCTGAAGCATGTTTTCGATATTCAGTTTCGTTCATGAATCAAGTTAGGATTTTGAATCGAATTTTAAAGTTTAGTTTCTTTATCTCTTGATGAGAATCCCTGAATTCTCCATGAACTAGTAGAAATCTCATGAATTCAACTCATCTCACAATTGTATATCCTATTTCATATTCATGGAGTCCGTTTCGCATCTTATGAATTTGTCTCAAGCTTATGAAGTTTATAACATATTTTACAGAAGTTATCTCATGTTTTTTATGAAAATCTAATTTATGATTTGGAAAGTCTACTTCATGAAAGTTTGCAAATTTCTCTTATGCATGTTGAGAGGTTTCGAAAGAAAATGTCTTTTATCTTGAAAACTCAGACTAGCATGTTTTCATATGATTTAGATTCAAGGCTCACCAGTTATATATTTTAAATAACTTAGATCCAAGGCTCACCAACAGTATATTTCAGATAATTTAGAGTCAAGCTCACTAGCAGTATATTTTCATAATATGATTTTGAGCTACAGATCCATAGAATGACTTTTAGCTTATGTTTAAAGATGATAATGTGAGAAAATAGTATGTTTTGGAAGGTTATCGATAAGCAAGAATTCAGATAACAGATGTCCTAAAACTACATATGCCAGTGTAGGATAGGATCGTACCGTAGTTTCAGGCGACTCCTCTTTAATCCCCTAATAAGGGATCAGTACGGATCCACAATTCAGTTAACTTTTTGTCCTATGCTCTGACAGGGCTCAGGACAGTCTCACAATAAGGAAGAGGTTGATCATGATGTGTTCATATGGTGGTTTTTCAGTCATAAGACACTCCTCAACAAAAGACACAGTATTTTCAAGAAATGTGATTTTGGCACAAGGCCTCTACTTTTCGGAAAAGTCATTATAATGTTTTACATCCAGTTACTCATGACGCAAATATCCGATCAAAAAACTCAGAATTTTTATTTAATTATGAATTATGGCACAAGGCCACAGCTTCCATACTACGATTATGTTTTTCTTTTATTTAATCTGTTAATTTTATGCGTCTGTAAATAAATAGATTTTGTTCTTGTGTATTTCAACCTTGTGTTTCTTATAATGATAAATATTGGATCGAAAACTATATATATGTTATAAAGTAAGAAAGAACAAAGAAGAAGAAGAGTAGAGAGAGTAATTCTTATTTCTTCTCTTGAGGATGAGAAATTATATGATTGTAAGTACAATGATCAAAACCCCTCTGTTTATAGGAGAAATTTACTCCTAGTCTGAGTAAAAGACGGATGCTTCAAATCCTAATAGATATCAAAGTAGATTTTGATAGACATTCACTATAATGTAAATACATTTATAACACTCCCCCTTGAATGTCTAATTGGTAGATAATGTGCCTCGTTAAAACCTTACTAGAAAAAACCCAGTAGGAAAAAAAATCTAGTGAAGGAAAAAGAGTACACATCTCTAATAATACGCATTTCGGCTGCCTCATTAAAAACCTTACAAGGAAAACCCAGTGGGACAAAATCTCGTAAGGGAAAAAGAGTACAGCGCGTATTAACTCCCCCTAGTGAGAGCATCCTTGAACCTTTGCATCCCGATCTTGTGCACCATCTTCTTAAAAGTTGTAATTGGAGAAGACTTGGTGAATAAATCAGTCACATTGTCAGTTGAACGAATCTGTTGCACGTTAATATCATCATTTTTTTGTAGCTCATGTATGTAGAAAATCTTTGGCAAAATGTGTTTCGTTCTATCTCCATTTATGAATCCTCCCGTAAGATGTGTTATGTATGCTGAATTATCTCTGTATAAAATTGTGGGTGGATTGTCATATTTCACACCATATGTTTCTCGAATGAGATGTATCACGGACCTCAACCATACACATTCTCGGCTTGCTTCATGAATAGCTATTATCTCAGCATGATTCGATGAAGTGGCTATGATAGACTGATTTGTATATCTCCAAGATATGGCAGTATCCCCACATGTGAACTCATTATATGTTTGAGACCGAGATTTGTGCGGATTAGATGAGTACCCAACATCAGCATGACCAGTAAGATCGAGACTGCAATCTTTAAAATAAAATAAACTCATGTATCTTATCCCATTTCGATGTCTCCTAGTAGGAGTAGAAATATACCTTGCTAACAAATTGAGCGAAAGGCTATATTGGGTCTTGTAGTTTTTGCAAGGTACATGAGTGCATCAATTGCACTAAGATATGGTACTTCATAATCAATTCAATTCGATATATTTCGAATTTCAGCAAATAAACTATTGCTTCGAAAACTCTCCAAGAGTTCCAATGATGTTCAAGCAATAAGCTTATACAATATAAGGATTATAAATAAGTTTCCCAGAAACTTTTATATGCTTCAAGCAGAAACTTTTATATGCTTCAAGCAGTTTGAATCCTTAAAAGTTTTCATATAAGTTTTGTCAAGTGACAATATTCAACATTTCATGAGTGACATCTTCAAGTGTCTGGACTGCAAATCAAATAAGTTTTACGTTTACCAAAATTCATCCTTTCATGTCACTTGATAAATGTTTTTACGTCAGCATGCTTAAATAAACGTAGAATTCAGATCCTCGTAATCTTTCACAATATTGCATCAATATTGTGTCAAAGATATTGATGATATATCTTTTGTATCGATTCACAATGCGACATAACATTTTGAGATCTCATCACTTCATTATTTTCAGGCACATAAACCTTACATAAGGTTTCATGAAGTGTTATGTCGTAGGCTCTTCAAGAGTTCATTGCCTTCTTATTTTGATTATTTGCTCCTTATTTTTCAAGGACTATTTCATTTGGAACCGATTAGTCTACCACGCTTCACGCATGCATAGACTCTGTTCTTTAGGAACACAAAATAAGAGCACTTGCGCTTAATATGAGATATTTTCGGCATTTGACTTGAATTATCTTTTGGATGAGGATCTGGTGATAATTCCTAACATATTTCATAGCGCTTATAATCTCCCCCTTATGGTAGGAAAACTAACATACATCCTCTACTTCTTTGAGGAATTCATCGTTGTGCATTATGATATATTCATTAATCGTATACCGCACATCAAAATTATTAGATGGAATAATTGGTTTCCGACCTTGAACCAATTGAGAGGCAAGTAATAATCATAATTTATTGGCTTAATGCATACAAATGCTATTGCAATATATCATATTTCAGACCAATACATTAAGTTTTGTTCTCATTAACAATGGTTTAGATATTTATCGAAGACATTCAATGCTAAATCATCATCATCAAGATGAATTATCTTATTACACAATCTAAAAATTATGCTCAATTTATATTGAACAAGTAACTTTATGAATGTCAAATGTAGGTTGACCATGAATGTACATGTGATCATCTTATTGATGTTTCTTTTTAACATATCACATGACAGGTGAACGAGCCCTTATTCACCTTTTATAATTTTCAGATTTGAAGAGATCCAATCCCAATATTAGTTGGTCCAACCAACTTATCATGAGAACAAACGACATAAACTATTCTTGAAGAATCTTCTAGTTTTTCATTACATGCACATCTTCGAGATGTCACAATCGTTCATATCAATTTATGAACTTTTATTCTAGTAAACTCCAAGTTTATCATGACATGTACTTTTTCTTTAGTAAATTTCAGATTTACTATTACATGAATAAATTTCAGATTTATTACTTCAGAAGTAGATTTTAAAATTATTCAACCTCTTTCGGAGGTGAGTTGTGATACAATCACAATCAAGTGCACGTTTGCATTAATAAGTTTCTCATTCCCCAGGAATGGAATATAATCGTGCCTTACGCCTATCAAATTATGATAGCTTATAATCTCTTTCAAGATTTTGCTACTTTAGAAGCAAATCGAGGCATACATATAATGTAGAGAATTTTTCTCTAGCATATCTTATAATCATATAAGCGTGTGAAAAAATATCATCACTTTTGATGATCATTATCATATTGTCCCTCCATGCGTATATTCATGCATTCAATCACTTGCCTTCTTTCAGATATATTATGCACTGCTACCACATACACCTCAAGAATGAAGTAAGTTGTCATATTTCAGACTTATCATATATTGTTACCACATTCACTTCATGGAATGAAGCATATTCAATGGGTCGAATTTCAAACTTTTCATCAAACACCCATTATTTTGCCTTAACCATCGCAATATCATCAATATGGTGTATTGAAATTCAAACTCAATATTTGATCCATATAAAGGCGTCTTAGGCATGAATCGATGGGACTTGAACCCAACATATTATCATCCTTTGTGATAACATTGTTCTTGAGGATTAACTTTAAAATATAAATGGTTCCAAACCAATTATTTTTCCTCAAATCCAACAATAATTATATCATTAATAGAAAAATACAAATAACATAAGGAATTACTAACCTTGATCTTTAGATTTATAATCTCACCTTATTTGACAGAGTCTCGTGCTGATAACGTGTTATAAAGTAAGAAAGAACAAAGAAGAAGAAGAGTAGAGAGAGAAGAGAGAGTAATTCTTATTACTTCTTGAGGGATGAGACATCATAAGATTATAAATACAATGATCAAAATCCCTCTATTTATAGGAGAAATTTACTCCTAGTCTGAGTAAAAAACGGATGCTTCAAATCCTAATAGATATCAAAGTAGATCTTGATAGACATTCACTGTAAATACATTTATAACAATATATATATATATATATATATATATATATATATATATATATATTCCTTAGAAAAAGTGGGACCCTCAAAATATTATGGCCCAAGCTATTGCTTCATAGTTAACTCGGCCCTAGCAATGGCCACGCCGTTTCTTATCTTTCTGCTGCGCCATACTTAATCGGTGATGCAAGTCTAGAATTGGCAATTTCAGCGAAATGAGTCTATTTAATTCATATTTATTGAATTGGATCATTCATATTTCAAATGGGTAAATATGGACTTAAATTCATTTTAAAAGCTCACACAAATATGGACAAAATGGGTAAAATATGGGTACCCATTTAAACACAGAGATCACCCATCTATGCTTAAAATTTTAGTTTTTTTTCTTTTTTAGGTTCTTTTTTTTTCTTTCTTTTTCCCTTTAATTTACTTTTTTGCTTTTTCATTTTTTACTCGTTTCTTATAATTTCTTTTTTTCTTTCTCATTTTTTCATCTATTTTTTTTCTTTGTATTTTTTTCGTTTTCCCCTTTCTCATTCTTATTTCATCATTCATATTCACTTTAGACCTACATGGGTTAACTAATTTAAGCTTCTAATTATTCCATTTAGCCTATACAATTTATAGCATCTCTTATCAATTAAATATAATCCATAGTTTCACTCCTTTATTATTATTTTTTCTTTTTTTTTCTTTTCTAATTTCTTTTTTTGTTTTTTCTTTCTTTTTCCTTTAATTTACTATTTTTTCTTTTCTTTTTCCTTTAATTTACTTTTTTTTCTTTTTCATTTTTTTGTTTTTTCCACTTATTTTTTACTCGTTTCTTACACTTTTTTCTTTCTTCTATTTCATCAATTTTTTTCTTTTTCAATTTTATTTCTTTTTTCTTCGCATTCTTTTTTTTTTTTTTGTATTTCCGTTTTCCCCTTTTTCATTCTTGGTTCGTCATTTTTCTTCATTTTTTATATTTTTTTCCTCATCTTTTTTTCATTGCATTTTATATTTTATAAAAAAAAATTACTTTAAATTTATTTGTATCGTACTATATATGTACAATTTATCATTTGTATTTATATACAAATAAGTATATGAATTAATTGTATTTTCTTGAGACTAAAATATATAAATATACAATGTATCATTCAATGCACATGTGTCATTAGTATTTGTATATCAATTTGCGACTGTTAAAGATATTTGGTTTGATGAATGTAATCTCAAGATCTTTCAGGATACTATCTTTGTATCTGTCCATTAGGTGGAGTCCACTTGAGTATACTTAAACAAATTATAAATGTTGGACGAATATAAATCAATATGCGCTTAGGGTATTTTCGTTATCATAAAAAAAAAATCAAAAAAAAAAAAAAAAAAAAGAAGAAAGAGGTAAAAGTTAGAGATAGAAGAGAGAAAAAACGTAAAGAAAGAATTGAAGAAAAAAATCAAAAAGAAAAAAATAATGAAAAAGGAGAAAAGAAAAAAGAAAAAAGAAAAAAAATGATGGTAAATACAAATATACTGAGTGGTTATGATATTTCAGTCATCATCCATAATTTGTACTCGACTTAACCATATTCTTCAAAAATAATAAAAATTTAAAACATAAAATACAACGAAAAAAATAAAAAAATGAGAAAGAAGTAAAAACAAAACAAAATAAAAAAATAGAAAAAAAAGGAGACTAAAATGAAAAAGAAAAAAGAAAGAGAAGCAATGGGTAGAGATAGAAGAGAGAGAGAGAGAAAGAAATGAAAAAAAAATGAAAAAATGAAAAAATGAAAAAATGAAAAAATGAAAGAAAGAAAAAAAACTAGAGGCTACATAGAGAAGAGAGAGAAAAAAAATAAAAACAAAAAACGGAAAAAAAGTTGATATGATATAGAAGTTTTATGTTTTTGACTTTAGGAGTTAAAGTGGGTTGAATCATTTTTACCCAATTCATATTTGACCAAATTCATATTTACCCATATTTATATGGGCGGATTGCAATTCAAACCATTTTTGCTCGATCCATATTTAATCCGCCCAAATCTAATCCAATCCGCCCGTTTGCCACCCCTAGATGCAACTCAAGGTGCCAGAAGGAGCCTAGCGTGTGAGCTCCAAATATTACAAGGTCTATTCATGAAGAGAGAAGCATTTGAGTGCATTATGGAACAGTCCCGGGGATTTCATTTGTTCATGATAGCTCGGGAGGAAGGAAGAAGGAAGCACAAACTAACCATGTTAGTGAAGAAATGGGCTAAGTATGCAAATGGCTATTTCATGAATTCAAAGGAGGACAACCAAACAAGGCCATTAATTTATGAAGGGTATATTTATAATACCAAGTGTCTTGTTTTTTTTTTTTAAAAAAATCCTAGTATAAGTAGTAGCTTTCTTATTTGCCTAGGTAGATTACTTTGATCTTAAGAACTAAATGCTCTTTGAGAGCTTGTTAGGCTTTTAATTGTGTCGTTTAGAAAAAAAAAAGTATAAATAACATAAATACCCATCTTTAAAAAGTAATTACTTTTTATAACTTTTTAAATTAGTTTACTCTTTCTCCCTATTAATATACATAACATAGCCGACATATACATAGCATTATGTGTATATGTGAAATTTTTGTAATATATTTAGGTAGTTAAATTTTTTTTGTAATATTGAAAACATAAGTTGTGTATTTGTGTAATTTTTAGAAAAAAAAAAAATTATTTGAAAGGTCTTTCTCATAGGCTAGGTGCTACTTTGGATATTCATTTGACGCATTTACTTTTTAGTATTAGTTGCCTTTGATTCCAATTATGGGTCTACCTTTCTACCTTTTTTTCTTTTCCTTTTAATTTTTTTTCTTGTTCTTTCCAATTCAGAACTTACATTTTTTTTAATCTAATAACTCATTAGGGACATTATATGTCCAAAAGAGCATACAACATCCTTTACAATTCCGAACTTACATTTGCGTCAGTTGAACTCTTTATCAGTCACACACTTGCATTTGCCTTACATTTTGCTCGACAATGTGATGACTAGTCTCAAGAAGTATCGGTGTTGGGATTTAGAGCTTCAACAGTTGCATTGGACTTATCATTGGTTTATGACATTTCTATATGCTAGACTTAATTATTTGCTTTCATTTATTCCGTGTTTGGTTAATTATTTCTTGGTTCCCCTGGCTAGGGAATAGCCAGACACCAACACGGCTAGGGGGTGATTTGGGTCATGACACTACCATACAGCCTTTCAGTAGCTATCCAAACAAGCATATGATATTTAAGTGTGAATGGAGGCCAAGAACTAAAAAAGCCAAAGGGGTCGACCCCAGTACGACTATGCCTCACTATCAAACGCATAATGCACAAATATGTTCCAGTTCTAGCGACAAATAGACCATACACAGTATCTTAGTCACTAGAATCACTTTAGATGAAAACTAAAAAAAAAAGTATCCCAGTGCACTAAAGCTCCTGCTATGCACAGTGTCCGGGGAACATCTCAGAATACTGTGTTATCATATTCCAGATGTTAGCATCAACATAATGACAATGTCTCAATCCCAAACATAGTTGTGATTGACAAATCAATCCTCCATATTTACTTCAATCATCATCAAGTAGACTACAGACAACTGATCTGTCATAAAACAAATTACTTTCCGATGAAAACTTCCCTGGAATAGTTAATATCATATCTAGCTGTTAGTACCAGCAACTCTATGCCTCATGAGGGTTTTAGTTCATAACATGAACAGCAGGTGGACTACAGGAAACAGATCCCAGAGTCACAAGGACGTATTACTTTGGATGAAATGGTGATCCAGGAGGAGCCATCAAACCAAGTGCTTGCATTACCTTCATTCGACGTCCGCTTGGTGTATATTCTCCTGCTGAAGCTATTGCCTGTATGGAATGTCAACAGTAATAGAGTTTCATAATAATATTATAAACTACTTGAAGATTAAGTATAGCGATCACATGTAGTTATGATTCCAAGCCACTAAAGATCTGCATTGTCCAATTCGTCTAATTCTCATTTTCTCTGAGATGTCATTCAATTTTGTTAAAAGCAGAACAAATAAACTACGAAGCAGGACTTAGCAGGAAAGTTAAACCAACATAATTCATGTATCATGTGACAGCAAAAAAGGATATCAATATATCATAGTGGTAACACATCACAAATGGAAAACTGAAAAAGACAAGATTTATGAATTAGTTGATGGAAAAGAAAACTTAGTACTCAACTTCGTCCATAGAGCCTGCTTTTTTCCTTAAAATCAAATTCCTATTCGTATTGAGCATTTGTTTTTTGCCTTTCCTGTTATCCACTTGTGGAAGGCCCAAGCTTCTACTAGAATAGGAGACACAACTTCAAATCAAATAACCCTCAGAGGTAGAAGTTGTTCACTACCAGAAGTTGGCAAGTTTTGACTTGTTTTCTTTTTGATTTTAAAAAAAGGCTTAACTTGACTTTAAAAAAAGGGCTTAATTACCTTCTTAACACTTCTTATAAGAAATATAACCTAGTATTTCTGCTATTTTTCATTCAAAAGTGTCCATTTCTGGACTTTAGGCAGGAATTTTAGCCTTCAAAATCCCAATATACTAAAATATGTTACTAGATGTTTTCTGAAGGTTCCCGGTCACAAAAATGAGAAAAACACATTTTTTACTGGAACTTGAACTAAGCATAGGTATTTAAGACAGTTCCAGTGAAGATGAAACCTACAGAAGTTGAGGGTGTCATGTCCTGACTTTTGTTGTTTCCTTTGCCTTCAGATGCACCGGCGCTGAGTGTTTCTGCTAAAAAAAAACACTTCTTACAAGAACTTGGGGGAGGGAAGGAGAAAAAAGAATATCATTAAAGATCAATATAAATGCTAATTGAAAATCTCAAAGACACCATGGTGGACCTACTTGTTGACCCAAAAGACATATTTTCTTTTAATCGATGCAACTTAGTTAATGTTACTTAGAAGGGGGGGTCCATAGAGGCGATAATAACTACTTGTGTTATGTTCTTATCTCATTGAGTTTTTGTTAATTTAGATGCTTCATAGGTTGGGAAGTGAGAAATACTTACTTGGTTTGATGTTTATAACAATAACAACATATCCAAGGTTATCCCACAAGTGGGGTCTAGGAAGGTAGTTTGTACGCAGACCATATCCTACATTGTGGAGATAGGGAGGTTATTTCTGATAGACCCTCCGCTCAAGAAGGATTAAAATACTTGGTTTGATGTTTGGGATGTTAAATATGTCTGGGGAAGTTGGGATTGAAAGAAAGGCATTTGACAATTAATGGGAACTCTAGGAAGAAGAGAAACACAAGGGGTACATATTTTGACCATTAAAACAGGTCAACTTCAAAGTTTGCAGCTCTAGTAGATGAATAATGTGTCCATCACTTCTAAAGGAAAGTTGTAACCCTTGAATCCAGTTTTCAACGACTTAAACAATTTGTCATTTGAATTTTTTTTCCACAAAATTATGACGATTCTTCCAAAGGTGACACTCCATAAGGGGTTCGAGTCTGGCACCAAAGGCTTTCTTGGCCAAGAAAGATTCCTTAAAAGCTTGACACGAAACGCCAGAAAAATTAAAGCTAGGCATCAAGCTTCCAAGAGATGTGGAGCATTTACACCATTTCAATGAGGCCCAAACCTGCCATTTTCATTTCCCTACTCTTCTAAAACTTCCACACAACTCCCCAACAAGGTAAATTTCAAATCACCAATTAATGTTATTTTACACTTAGTACACTAGTCCTAACCCTTATATTCATTGAATTTGGAGTTGGTGGTCAAAACCACACCCAAACTATTAATTTTTCTTGTGAACACCAACAGTCAACTCCACCATTGCTGAACATAAATGGTTTCTACTTGTTTTGGGTAACCCAAATGGGTCGGGTTATTTATGGTTAGGGTCACATGGACCAATAAACCAGTGTCACCTATTTAATTAGAGGCCGATATGTGTCATCTCATAGTTTTGTTAAAAGGAGAGGCATTTGTAACCGAAAATTAGAGTTAAGGGTAATTTGGGACCAATAGGTGGAGGAGTTGCATCTTTAACTTAAAGGTAACGTTAAGAGCCATTGGGATCCAATAGGTAAAACGAAGACAAATTCAAACCATTTCCAATACACTAGGGGCTTTTTTGACCCTTTTCTGATAATAGTATTAGGGCCAATTACACAAAAATCTCCTTTTCTCACAATTCAAAGGTCCTTACTCTATTTTAAAGAATATTTCTTTCTCCTCTCTACACTATTCACTATTGTAGGGAAGTTAAGTATATTTAAAGACAGGTGGGAAATCTTTGAAAAACTCAACGGGATTAAGCCAAAGTATACTGTATCTGCTGTTGACTTATTTACTTGGGCAACTCAACTGTTTTGTTTCTTAAAATTGGCACTAGGAGAAATAGATTCAAAAGTGCACAACAGATAAATTAGAATCAATAGAAAAGGCGAAAAAAAGAAAAAAAAAAAGGCCTAATCTATGATATCGGACGCCTAATATGTAGATGCTAAAAACTCACTCAAATAAACATTATACTGAAACTCTTAACTTCGTGGCAATTCAAAGATTGTGCTTTCTGCTAATGCTAGATTGGATGTCATTACAATTATGCCAAAATCAAATGAAGCTCGTAGCATTAGATGGATTACCAATTTTCCAGGACATATTTAATTTTAAAGCTGCTGCAAAGACTCAATTGTACGATTAAGAAACCAAGCTTTCAAGTGTGAAAAGCAAAGAGAAGTATGAGCAAAAGGGCCTAACCCTTAGATTGCATGTCTTCCATCTCCATTGCACCAGTTTTGAGATAAAGGAGATCCTATAACAAAAACAACATTGGGTAGGACAAACTATTCACAAGAACCTAAGTCACAGACTCCCTCCCTGAGAGATGCAAACTTGTGACATAAAAGTCTCATAATTGAGAAAGAGAATAAAGCCTCACCTGCTTTAGAGCTTCACCTAGTATGTTAATAAGACTGCCATGGTATTTCTCCATTATCTGAAAATTCAACGTAAAAGTTGTTAAACATATCAGAAGACTCCCATTTATGAACATTATGTTTCACCATTAGAATATGGGGATCTCACCTTCTCATATTCCAGTTGAGATTTAATGGGATCTACATACAAACTGCAAGTGATTTAAATGAAGCAGAACCTTTAAATAGGAATAACACAAACAGATACTACAAATGAACAAAAGAGTTGGATTTTCTTACTATGTGTAGCTTCCATACAAGCGAACAAGGACTTCACCAGCTACCTTTTTTGTGGGCTTTTTGTTCCCACCTACAGCCTTCTCATCAACAACCTGTCGAAAAAAATGAAGAGACAAGGAAACTTACCAACAACTGTTTTAAACAACTGAGGATAGTGATATATACATACAAGAACAGAATATCTGAAAGCGAAAAATATTCCCAATTCTCAAATACCTGACCAAACCATGATTGACCGTTGAGCTGGACCAATATCAAATTGCCAAAATCAACCTTCACACTTGATTTATTCAATGAAGCATCCTCCCCAACTCCCCTCCTTTCAACATTACTTCCATTTCTTGAACGCGATTTACTTTTCATAACTTGAAAATTTTTACACACAAGTTTCATACAAAAAGATCTCGAATTGTTTCACTATATGCACATGGTAATGGATATTCTTGAGCACAATTTGTCGGGTTGAAATTGGGGAAGATGAGCCTTTCGACTTTCCTAATTCAGTTGCTGATAGTGTAGGATTTTTAATAATGGGTCACGCCTCACTTTTTGGGCCTGGCCTATTTATCTTAAAGGGAAAAAGACATTGTGTAGCCCTTTAAAAAGAAAAAAATACATAAAGTAGTATACTTAAATATTAAATTATAAAAAATAATAATACTTTTATTAAATTACATTTTGTAGCATATGTATTTGTATGTATTTGTATTTTTGTAGCAACAAGTTGCAAAAATATAAAATATATATCGATCATAAGAGCAACAAAAATCATATGTATTTGTATTTTTGTAGCAACAGTTTGCAAAAATATAAAATATAACTTGCTATATTATGTAATTATGAAACTGTTGCTATGAAACTCATAATTAAGGGGACAAGTATGCTATTTCTAAATTTTGCCCTTTTAAAAAAGAATAGCTCAAGTTTGGACATATGGATATATAATGTTCAGTCGGTTAAAAAAATATCACTTTATGACCATTTTCTATGAAAAAATTCAGAAATAGCATACTTATCCCCTTAATTATGAGTTTCATAGCAACAATTTCATAATTACATAATATAGCAAGTTTTATTTTGTATTTTTACAAACTGTTGCTACAAAAATACAAATATATATGATTTTTACTGCCCTTATGATCGATATGTAAACTGTTGCTACAAAAATAAAAATACATATAATTTTTATTGCCCTTATGATAGATATGTATTTTGTATTTTTGCAAATTGTTGCTACAAAAATACAAATACATACAAATACATATGCTACAAAATGTAATTTGATAAAAGTGTTGTTGTATTTTGTAATTTAATACTTAAGTATGCTACTTTATGCATTTTTTCCTTTTCTATTCTTTCCCAATTTGGGTCATTTTGGCCTACGCAGTCCATATACAGTCCATATACAATGCTGATACAGTCTATATATATTCTGATACATTCTATATACAATACTGATACAATATATTCAACTTGGGCAATTCGGCCCTATTAAAAATATTTTAGTTTTTTTCTTCTATAAATTTTTTAACTGATCAAATATTTTACTTTTTTTATTATTTAAAAATAATAATTAAATTATATAAAAATAATATAATTGTTAAATAGAATATGTATCTATATAAGATATATGTATAGAAATTGTATAGTTCTATTAAATATGTATATGTATAAAATATATATAAAGTGTATGAAAATTATATAATTATTGTATAAAAAGTGTAAAAAAAAAAGTACAATTATTGTATAAATTGTACATCAAAATTGTATAATTTTCGTATATAATATGTATAGGATTTGTATAGAAACTGTATAGAAGGTGTGTAGAAATAGTATAGAGCAAGCCAGTAAATTGAAATGGCTATAAAGTGGAATTTAAATTTCATGGTTATTTTCATAGAAATAGTTTAATTTGAAGTGTCATTTTCTGTCCTTTCCCCCTGTCTTTATTTATTTATTAAGTATAAACAACAGAAATTACAGTGTTAATGAACTTAATTACATTGTATTTCATACTTCTTTTTTCTCTTCCTGATTTGGAAAAGTATATATACATGTCGACCCCACCTTATATATTAATGGAATGTACAAGGTAAACTATTTTTCCGAAATTTAAGGAAATTAAATCAACCATCAGTATTCTCTAAATGAATTAACGGTAGTCATTAATTTACTGATTTGGTGAAACCTTAAAATCAGTAATAGTAATTCAAAATTAAAAAGCTTCTGAAAGTTCACAATAATTGATTTGATCGATCTTGAAATTTCTCCAACAACTATTCTCGGCAAATTATTTCAAGATCTGTTTTATTCCAACATCAATATGAACATCACAATTTATTGAGGCATATTTGGCAATCTGAAATTGTATATGAATATTATAAAAGTGATGGTATTATTATTTCGAAAAGTATAACATTTTTGAGGTTGATCTCGACGATTGCTTAAGAACTAGATATTGATGAACGTCGGAAAAAAATAGAATTAAAGTCTATCGTGAAAGGTAATTCTTTCAAGTTTCCAAATGATACTAGAATTTTCAAATGATCAATCTTGAAATTTCCAAAGGATAGCTGAAAAGAAAGTTATTTATTCATATGATGACTCAATTATGTTGGCTCATTATTTCCGAGTTCATCTGGTAGAATCTTCATTAAGTTTGAATAACCAACTTTCATTATTATGTAATGATTCTGAAAAATGAATGAACTAGTTTTATTAATGTTAAGTCAAGTTCACTTGTTAATATATATTTTTTTTATATTCCAATAAGATTTGTCAATTTTATAGTCGTTTATGATAGTTAATTTGAATTTTTTTTAAAGATGTTTGCATTGTTCCATATGTGTATCTTATGGTATATCTATTTAGTGGTGCGTATTTATTTTATATATTACACATTGCATATATATTTTGATTGATAAATGAATGTTGGCAAGTAATGTATAAGATTTTTATTATTATGCTAATGTATATTTATCCAGCTGATGTACAAGGTTATCATTATGGAAAGTAATGTATAAGATCATTATTATGACCTTATACATTAACCATATAATGTATAAAGTTATCATATTTAATGCTAAACAAATGTTAAATTTGAATAAAATATGAAATCTGATACTATAATGTTTACGTAATTTTTTTTTATTAATGTTACAATTTAATGTATAAGGGTTCATTATACATTTTTGTAAATTATGTACCTTTAATCTATCATTTTAAAGATTGAAAATAAAGGCTGTATTAGTTTATCATATTAAATGCTGAATAAATGCTAAATTTGGCTAATATATGAAATATAATTGCATAATGTTTAAGTAGAAAGTTTTAATAATGTTACAATCTAATGTAATTCATTATACATTAGACAAAAATATGGACATTTTACTCTATCATTGTAAAGGTAGAGAAAAATGATTGTATAAGGTATTATCTTTAAACAATGTTAGTACGTAACAGATTTATGTATAAGATATAATTTAACAGTTGAATAAAAGTATGTGACTATACTATTGCAGTATAAATAGATAGTAAATGATTGAATAAGGTGGCATATATAAGGTTATGTTATTACTGATGATTTATAATTTAAGCTATAGTAATGTACATGCAGTGATATGTATGTATGGATAAAACATTTCAAAGTTACACTTACATAATACATATTAAATTTATGTATAAGGTTATAACTTTTACGGACATTATATAAGGTTACATTTGTATTAATTATATATTATACATACATTCATTTGTATATATGATCATGCTAATGCATAAGATCAATATAGTTTTACAAACCAAGAATAATAACAAAATTAATTATCAATAGATTGAAGAAGAAGATAGTTAAGCATCCTTAAGACATATCAAAAACAAAAAAAAAAAACTAAATCCAAACCAACATTTGAAATCTAACAAGTTCTACAAGTCTTTAACATCCATTACTAAAACAAGTTAGTAACTATGTTCATATAGAAAGTTAAAAATCTGCGTTATTCTAAACTAACTATTGTTGTTTCGTCAACTGGTTGAACAAAACTTGGTCTTGGTCGCAAAGGATCATCATTGTCACTTGTGTATCATTCTGATGCCTTGATAACTCCGTAATTTTAAAGTAATACTGCATAGCATAATCGTTGAGTTTGTGCATCAAGCCCACTTAAAAGTAACATACATATCTAGCAATGTATAAAGCTGAAAAAACATACTTGCAGACTGCCAAAAAAAATTAATACAAAAGGTATATATGTTTGTGTACAACCTTTTACATATTATGCATATGTATAATGTTATCATGTTAAATGTATGAACACATGCCTATGTATAATGTTATCCAGCATAAGGTATGAGGTTAACAATGTCAATGTAAGTTATGCTATCATTTTAAATGTATGAGGCCAAGACAGTCAATTAAGTTATTTTTTCATCAAATGTATGAGGTTATAATTCTAATGTATAATGTAAAAATTCTAATCAATGGGGTTAACACATTCAAGGTAAGTGATATTACTATTCTAATGTATAATGTTATCATTCTAATGTATGAATATATGCCTATGTATAATGTTATCCAGTACATGTATGAAGTCAGCACAGTAAAGGTAAGTTATGCTACTATTTTAATGTATAATATTACCATTCTAATGTATGAGGTTAACACAATCAAGTTAAGTTTTTTTTTACAATTCTAATGTGTGAGGTTACAATTCTATTGTATAATGTAAACATTTTAATGTATGGGGTTAACAAAGTCTATATTACCATTCTACTGTATAATGTAACCAATCTAATGTATAATGTAACCAATCTAATGTATGAGGTTAACACGGTTGAAATAATCTCAAGAATGTTAAAAACTTACTTGAAAAAATGAATCCACTTTTATATACATGGAATTTTTAAGATTTTCACTTTTATCATGTGAAAAATTGAATTAGTTTTCCAACGATACCAATTTCATCCAAATCCGGTATCAGAGTAGAAAGTTATGGCCGTTTTACAGAAAACAGTCAAAACTGCCCAGGTGCGACGATGAAGGCCGACGGACCATCAGACTAGCGACGAACCATCGCCCAAATCGTCGTAGCGGAGACAGTGAGACCATCTTCTGCCTAAGGGTGATGACTCAGGCCGACGGACCGTCGAGTTAGCGATGGACCGTCGCCCAAGCCGTCGCAGCAGAGACAATGAACCCCTATTCTTCCCAGGTACGACGGTCAGGACCGACGGACCGTTGACCCAGCGACGGACCGTCGCATAGTTCATGCAATTATTTTAAAGTCATTTTAAAAAGGATATTTGGGTCTTTTTCACCCGTTTTAACTCCTAATTATATCAGACCAAGGCTCATAAGTTCATTATTTATTTACAACATCAAATTAGGGTTTTCTCTCAAAGATAATCCCTAAGAACAAGATCCAAATCCTTCTTCAACAAACTAAGAGATTAAAGTTCTTCAAGTCTAAGAACTTTAAGAAACTCACAACCCAGGTATGTTATGTTTTGATTCATGGGTCTCTTTCACCTATGAAGCTCAAGAATCTCTTTTCAAAATTCAATATTTGTGTATTGATGAATGTTCATGATTTAAATTGAATTGAAATTCGTGTTCATGATGTTGTGCGGTTTTGATTCATGTTTTAAATTACATATTTCAATGGTTGACCCTAGTATATGAAGATTTACATAAAAATCATGATAAACCCCCTTTCAAATTACAAGTTGATTGATGTATCCATGATTATTAGATGTGTTGATGATTGTATAACCAAAGCATGCTCCCCATATGTTTGATTAAATGTCTATGTGAAGGAAAAGTGTCATACTAGTATGATAATATGAAATCCCTATTTATGTACAAGTTTATGCATGTCCAGTGTTTGATAAAATGTCTTAGTCAATGAATTATGGGTATATGTGTAGCCATTGTGGTGCTTTAGAACTTGTACTTCATGAAATCTCCAACTTATTGTATTATGGATTTTGATGTTGGTCATGTATTCTAGAAAGTCATGCTTTGTCAATTTCCTTCTATCGAGTCCTGGGGGTACTTATACCTGAAAATTTAGTTGTGTGCCTAGAATCAGTGTCATGTTTTCAAGATGCTCTCAGTTAAGCCATGATCCATAGAATTCAGTCAGTCTCATGACTCAGGAAAACTCAGTAGTATTCCATCGGTCAACGGAACTCAGTTAACTCAGTCCAGCCAGTTCAGTTAATCATGTTCAATGTCTATCCAGATGGGAGTAGAAATTAGCACCGAGCAAACCCAAGGATGGGAACCCACCTGTTATATGAGGGTGTGATTCTTAGAAGCAATCCTTGCATTCCAAAACTACGTAGCCAGCGTAGGTTAAGACATTATAGCTTGTTATATGATGGTAGATGAGGTGTCTTAACCTGTTATATGAGGGTTCACACCGTTCTCACTAGAGTTACCTGTTATATGAGGGTTACTCACAGATTGTCCTTACCAGTGGCGTGGTATTGACACCCTTCCAATTGGGGTTACAGATTGGACCCTAACTCAGCTATATTGCGTTATTTGGGGCATGTCGATTAGATGACTACTTCCCACAGTTTTAGTTACAGATCAACACTGTCAGATACATTCATTTAGTCTCAGTAAAAGAACTTAAATAGTTCTTCAGATTTCAGGACTGTCAGATACAGTCAACTCAGATTAGTACAAAACTCAGCTAGTTCTATCAGAACCTAGACTGTTAGATATAGTCACTCAGATTAGTACAAAACTCAGTTAGTTCTATCAGAACCTAGACTGTTAGATATAGTCACTCAGTATTAGTTATTTAAGTTGTACAACTATCAATATCTCATGTTATCAGTACTTAGACTCAGTAATCATGTTATCACGAACTTAGTTATAGTTACTATGTATTCATGCATGCATTCTCACATTCATGTTATCCAGTCAGTTAGTATAGTTCATGCATGTAAATCTTTTGCATTCAGCCTACCTCATATGCATACCAGTACATTCAAACGTACTGATGCATTTATGTTATGGTGTTTTATACCATAGGTTCAGAAGTACGAGCTCCAAAGCATCAGTAGCATTCCAGTCTCAGCAGTTAGAGTTAGCAGTAAGTCCTCATCCTTAGAGGACATGACCATTACTTTATTATCTCATTAATTAATTTATTTCAGTAGTTGGAGTTAGTTGGGAACATGTCCTATCAACTCCTTATTCAGACAGTTCCGTCAGTTAGAGACTTTTCAGACTATCATGTTCAGACAGTTATTTCAGTTATTTTGGGTATTTCATACCCCATCCAGATGTTATATTTTTTATCAGTTATATTGCAGTTTTGAACCTTATGTCCTTTCAGCCTTTATTTCCGCATTCATACAGTATATTATGCAGTATTCAGGTATAGATATCAGTCATGGGTTAGCTTGTGGTCCTTCAGGGTCATGAGTACCGTGTAGCATTTCGGATACCAGATTTGGGGCATTACAAACTTGGTATCAGAGCCTAAGGTTCAATAGAGTCCTAGGAAGTCTGAAAGCCGCATCTAGTAGAGTCTTGTACATGGGTGTGTTGCACGCCACATTTATGTACAAGAGGCTAGGAGATGTTTTAGGAATAGTTTCCTTTTTTTTAGTATTCATGTCGTGCCAGTGAGCATAATCTCCAGTTAATCCCTCAGTCTGGTCTAATCTGTTTCTCCCTTTCTTCTACAGAACATACCTCCTAAAAGAAGAAACGGGAATCAGTCAGCCCCTCAGCCCGAAAAACCTTTGGGCGAACATGTCTCTCATGCAAAGTTCAAAGCTACATTCACTACTCTTGCTCAGTCAGTTGCTGCTCAGAATGAACGACCAGCTGTCGTTTCAGCCAACTCAGTGTGCAATTTAGCTGCAGCCAGAATTCAAGACTTTACCGAATGAATCCTCCATCCTTTCTCGGGTCTAAGTCAGATGAGGACCCTTAGGAATTCATCGATCAGGTTCAGAAGGTTACTGACGTTATGGGGGTGTCAGATGTTGAGAGTGCTGAGCTAGCTGCATATCAGTTGTAGGAGATTTCTCACACTTGGTACAAGCAGTGGAAGTCAGAAAGGGCATTTGATGCAGGACCCATAGAGTGGAAGGAGTTTGTCACCGCATTCTTAGAGAGGTTCTTTCCCCTAGAGATGAGAGAAGCTAAGATGTTATAATTCATCAACCTCAGGCAGGGCAACATGACAGTGAAAGAGTATTCTCTTAAGTTTACTCAATTAGCCAGATATGTTCCTCATGTGGTTGCACATAGCAAGGCCAAAATAAGTACGTTTATTTCTGGGGTGAATGATAGTGTGGTCAACGAGTGTAGGTATGTGATGTTGAATAGTGATATGACTTTAGCCAGGATTATGACTCATGCTCAGCAGATAGAGGAGCAAAAGATTAAGATGAGTGAGAAGCAGAATAAGATAGCAAGGATAAGTACTTTCAACTTTGCTCAGCTCAAATCAGAAAGAGGAAACCGTTCTCAGTTTTTTCCTAAGTTATCAGTTCCAGCTCCTTATTCAGCCAGTGCTCTAGCTCCTAAGTTTGAGGATAGTAATAGAGATAGGTCGCCAGACTCTAAGTCTCAGGATAACGTCCGTAATGCCCAAACTAATCCTCTTTATCAGACTTGTGGTAAGAACCACAAGGGTACTTGCAGAGCTGGTAGCGATGTCTATTTCGAATGTGGTAAGATAGGACACAGAGTCAGAGATTATCCCCAGTCAGGTTATCAGGGTCAGCGGAATCGTTCCCCAGCTCAGTCTGGTCGCCCAAACCAGCAGGGTGCCACCTCCAGTACTCTAGTGGGCAACGCCCAAATCAACTTTATGCTCTCCAATCCCGATAAGATCAGGAAAATTCTCCTGATGTGGTTACTGGTACATTACAGATCTTTCATGTACATGTTTATGCTTTGCTAGATCCAGGAGCTTCTTTGTCTTTTGTTACTCCTTATATAGTAGTTGATTTCGGAGTCAGTCCCAAAATTCTAGCAGAGACCTTTTCAGTTTCTACCCTAGTGGGTAAAACTATCATAGCCCGATGGGTATACAGGAACTTTCCGGTTATGATATTTCAGAAAGTCACCTCAGCAGATTTAGTCAAATTAGAGATGACTAATTTTGATGTCATTCTCGACATGGATTAGCTTCATTCCTGGTATGCCATAGTCGACTGTAGAAATAGAATAGTCCAGTTCCAGTTTCCAAATAAACCTGTCCTAGGGTAGCAGGGTAGAACTTCAGCGTTCAGAGGTCATCTTGTTTCCTACCTTTGGGCACGGAAAATAATATCTAAAGGATGTGTCTATCATCTTGTTTGAGTTAAGGACACTAGTTCTGAAACTTCCAGTCTCGAATCAGTCCCAGTAGTGAATGAATATTCAGATGTCTTTCCCGAAGATCTTCCAGGAATTCCTCCCGAATGGGAAATAAACTTCGGTATTGATCTCCTTCCAGATACTCAGCCTATCTCTATTCTGCCATACCGAATGGCATCAGTAGAACTCAGAGATTTGAAAGAGTAGTTGAAAGATCTCTTAGATAAGGGGTTCATCGGGCCCAGTGTTTTCCCGTGGGGTGCACCAGTTTTATTCATGCACAAGAAAGACGGTTCTCTCAGAATGTGTATTAATTACCGTCAGCTCAATAAAGTCACGGTCAAGAACAAGTATCCTCTTCCCAGAAGCGATGACTTATTTAACCAACTTCAGGGTGCCAACTATTTTTCTAAGATAGACCTCAGATCAGGCTATCATCAGCTCAGAGTCAGAGAAGGTGACATTCCAAAAATAGCTTTTCGTACTCGGTATGGTTACTTCGAATTCGTCGTCATGTCCTTTGGTCTTACCAATGCCCCAACAACTTTCATAGACTTGATGAACTGTGTGTTCATGCAGTACTTGGACATGTTCATCATAGTCTTCATAGATGATATTCTGGTCTACTCCCGCAGTAAGCGTGATCATGCAGACCATCTCAAAATTGTACTTCAGACCCTCAGAGATCATCAGTTGTTCGCCAAATTCAGTAAGTGCAAATTTTGTCTAAGTTCAGTAGCATTCCTTGGTCATATCATTTTCGATGATGGCATTAGGGTTGATCCTCAAAAGATCGAAGCAGTAAGAAACTGGCCTAGACTTGTCTCTCTATCAGATATCAAAAGTTTCTTGGGTTTGGCTGGCTATTACAGATGTTTTTTAAGGGATTTTCTTCTATTTCATCCCCTATGTCCAGATTGAGTTAGAAGAAAGTCAAGTTTCAGTGGTCAGATCCTTGCGAGAAGAGTTTTCAAAAGTTGAAGACTCGACTCATCTCAGCTTCAGTTTTGGCTCTTCCAGAGGGTCCAGATGGTTTCGCGGTGTATTGTGATACATCCAGAGTAGGTTTGGGTTGTGTCCTCATGCAGCATGGAAAGTTCATCGCCTACGCCTCCAGACATCTTAAACCCCATGAGAAGAATTATCCTACTCATGATCTTGAGTTAGCGGTCGTAGTTTTTGCCTTGAAAATTTGGATGCATTATCTCTACAGAGTTCATGTAGATGTGTTCACAGATCATAAGAGCCTCCAGTATGTCTTTTCTCAGAAATATCTCAATCTTCATCAGAGAAGATGGTTAGAGCTCTTGAAAGATTATGACATGAGTTTTCTTTATTATCCGACACTCTCAGTAGACTATCTATGGGTAGTGCTACTCATGTTAAGGACAGTAAGAAGAAGTTAGCTCAGGAAGTCCATCAGCTTTCTAGACTAGGCATTCGCTTAGTCGATTCAGACGAGGGTGACATATGGGTTCAGAGTAGTTTAGAATTATCTCTAATTTCCGAGGTGAAAGAAAAGCAAGATAAAGATCCCATTCTAGTCAACTTGAAAGAGTCAGTCAAGGATCAGAAAGTAGAGGTTTTCTCCCAAGGGGGAGATGGTATTCTGCGTTGTCAGGGTTATTTGTGTATTCCAGGTGTAGATGACTTGAGGCAGCGAATTCTTGCAAAAGCGCATGGTACACGCGACTCTATTAATCCAGGGGACACAAAGATGTAATGTGACTTATGGGAGATCTATTGGTGGAGTGGGATGAAGAAAGATATTGCAAAGTTTGTGGCTAAGTGCTCTATATGTCAGTAGGTTAAGATAGAGCATCAAAAGCCTAGTGGGTCCATACAGGAGTTCAGTATTCCCTCTTGGAAGTGGGAAGAAGTAAACATGGACTTTGTGATGGGTTTGCCTCGTACTCATTGCTAGCATGATTCAGTCTGGGTCATTGTAGACAGAATGACAAAATTAACTCATTTTTTTTTAGTCCATACATCTTATTTAGCCGAGGATTATGCCAAACTCTACATCATAGAGTTGGTCAGATTGCACGAAGTTTCGTTATCTATTATCTCAGACAGAGGTACCTAGTTTACCTCTTATTTCTGGAAAACATCCCAAAAGGGTTTTGGTAACCAAATTCATCTCAGTTCAGCCTTTCATCCTCAGAAAGATGGTCAAGCAGAAAGGACCATTCAAACTTTAGAAGATATGTTAAGGGCGTGTCCAATCGATTTCATGGGTAGTTGGGACGACCACTTGTCTTTGATTGAGTTTGCATACAACAACATCTATCATTCCAGTATTCGGATGGCTCCATTCGAAGCTCTCTATGGTAGGAGGTGCAGATCTCCAATCGATTGGTTTGAAGTTAGTGAGGCCTCAGTTATAGGGCCTGACTTAGTATTCGATGCCTTAGAAAAAGTCTAGTTGATCAGAGAAAGACTCCGGACTGCTCAGAGCTGACATAAGTCTTATGCAGATGTACGCAGAAAGGATCTCGAGTTCAAGATTGGTAATTATGTCTATCTAAACATCTCTCCCATGAAATGATTGAGGAGATTCGTAAATAAGGGAAAGCTCAGTCCTCGATATGTCGGTATCTTCAAAATTCTCAGTCATTTAGGCAAGGTAGCTTATGAGCTCAAATTGCCTTCAGATCTAGCCTTAGTTCATCCAGTATTCAATGTCTCTTTGCTCAAGAAGTGCATAGGTGACCCAGCAGTTGTATTCCCTATTCAGAGCATAGATGTTCAAAACAACCTCTCTTATGAAGAGATTCCAGTTGAAATCCTAGACTATCAGACTTGCAGACTGAGGAATAAAGAAGTCCCTCTAGTTAAAGTTCTTTGGCAGAATCAGTCTGTTGAGGGAGCTACTTGAGAAGAAAAAGCAGACATGTGGGACCAAGTATCCTCACCTCTTTCCCCAAACTTAGATCTAGCTCAAGGTAACAGTTCTCCTTAAGCTTTTCCATTTCATGTTCAGATTTCAGTGACAAGCTTGGTATCCATTTCATGTTCAGAATTTCATTATAAACTTGGTATTAAGTACCATTGCATAGTCAGTCATGCATTCATGTATCAGTTCAGTTATATAATCATGCATCTGATATGCATTCTCATTGTGAGAAAAATTTAGTTCTTCAGAACACTTAGTTATGCATTCATGAATTAGTCACACATGCATTAGATATGCATGTTCAGTATTATATGTTTAGCTTGTCAGTCATGTATGTCATGAGATCATGTTCCAGTTGTTTATGTTCAGTGTGTATGTCAGTTACACATGCATCAGATATGTATGTTCAATATGATATATTCAGTTATCAGTCACGTCATTCATGAGATTCTATTCCAGTTGTTTATTTTCAGTGTGTATGTTAGTTTATCTTCTCCCCTCTCACTCAGTCTCATTCGAGTATGAATGTTCTCAAGGGGGAGATATTGTAATACCCCATACTCCTACTTAGCTTGAAATCATCTCAAGAATGTTAAAAACTTACTTGGAAAGATGAATCCACTTTTATATACATGGAATTTTTAAGATTTTCACTTTTTCATGTGGGAAATTGAATTAACTTTCCAACGATACCAATTTCGTCCAAATCTGATATCAGGGTAGAAAGTTATGACCGTTTTAAAGAAAGCAGTCAAAACTGCCCAGGTGCGATGATGAGGGCCGATGGACCATTGAGCTAGCAATGAACCATCACTCAAACCATCGTAGCGGAGGTAGTGAGACCATCTTATGACTAAGGGAAACGACTCAGGCCGACGGACCATCGAGCTAGCGATGGACCGTCGCCCAAGACATCGCAGCAAAGACAGTGAACCCCTATTCTGCCCAGGTGCGACGGTCAGGACCGACGGACTGTCGACCCAGAGATGGACCGTCGCACCCACCGTTGCATAGTTTGTTCAGTTATTTTAAAGCCATTATTAAAAGGGTATTTGGGTCTTTTCCACCTATTTAAACCCCTAATTATATCAGACCAAGGCTCATAAGTTTATTATTCATTTACAACATTAAATTAGGGTTTTCTCTCAAAGATAATCCCAAGAACAAGATCCAAATCCTTCTTCAAGAAACTAAGAGATTCAAGTTCTTCAAGTCCATGAACTTCAAGAAACTCAAAACCCAGGTATGTCATGTTTTGATTCATGGGTCCCTTTCACCCATAAAGCTCAAGGATCTCTTTTCAAAATCCAAGATTTGTGTATTGATGAATGTTCATGATTTAAATTGAATTGAAATTCGTGTTCATAATGTTGTGGGGCTTTGATTCATGTTTTAGATTACATATTTCAATGGTTGACCCTACTATATGAAGATTTGCATAAAAATCATGATAAACCCCCTTTCAAATTACAATTTGATTGATGTATCCATGATTATTAGATGTGTCGATGATTGTATAACCAAAACATGCTCCCCATATGTTTTATTAAATGCCTATGTGAAGGAAAAGTGCCATACTTGTATGATAATATGAAATCCCCATTTATGTAAAAGTTTATGCATGTCCAGTGTTTGATGAAATGTCTTAGTCAATGAATTATGGGTATATGTGTATCCATTGTGGTGCTTTAGAACTTGTACTTCATGAAATCTCCAACTTATTGTATTATGGATTATGATGTTGGTCGTGTATTCAAGAAAGTCATGCTTTGTCAGTTTCCTTCTATCAAGTCCTGTGGGTACTTGTACCCGAAAATTTAGTTGTGTGCCTAGAATTAGTGCCATGTTTTCAAGATACTCTCATTCAAGCCATGATCCATAGAATTCAGTCAGTCTCATGACTCAGGAAAACTCAGTAATCTCAGTAGTATTACGTCAGTCAACAAAACTCAGTTAACTCAGTCCAGTCAGTTCAGTTAATTATGTTCAATGTCTATTCAGATGGGAGTAGAAATTAGCACCGAGCAAACCTAAGGATTGGAACCCACCTGTTATATGAGGGTGTAATTCTTAGATGCAATCCTTGTGTTCCAGAACTACGTAGCCAGCGTAGGTTGAGACATCATAGCCTGTTATATGAGGGTAGATGAGGCGGATTAACCTATTATATGAGAGTTCCCACTATTCTCACTAGAGTTACCTGTTATATGAGAGTTACTCACAGATTGTCCTTACTAGTGGTGCGGTATTGATACCCTTTTAATTGGGGTTACAGATTGGACCCCAACTCAGCTATATTATGTTATTTGGGGCATGTCGTTACATGACTACTTCCCACAGTTTCAGTTACAGATCAGGACTGTCAGATACAGTCATTCAGTCTCAGTAAAAGAACTCAGATAGTTCTTTAGATTTTAGGACTGTCAGATACAGTCAACTCAGAATAGTATGGAACTCAGCTAGTTCCATCAGAACCTAGACTATCAGATACAGTCGTTCAGTATCAGTTATTTCAGTTGTACAGCTATCATTATCTCATGTTATCAGTACTCAAACTAATTAATCTTGTTATCACAAACTTAGTTACAGTTACTATGTATTCATACATGTATTCTCACGTTTATATTATCCAGTCAGTTAGTATAGTTCATGTATGTGAACCCTTTGCATTTAGCCTACCTTACATTCATACCAGTACTTTAAACGTACTGACACATTTGCGCTATGGTGTTTTATACCATAGGTTCAGAAGCACGAGCTCCAGAGCATCAGTAGCATTCCAGTCTCAGCAGTCAGAGTTAGAAGTGAGTCCTCATCCTTCGAGGACATGACCATTACTTTATTATCTCATTAATTAATTTATTCCAGTAGTTGGAGTTAGTTGGGGACATGTCCCATCAACTCCTTATTCAGACAGTTCATTCAGTTAGAGGCTTTTTAGACTATCATGTTCTGATAGTTATTTAAGTTATTTTGGGTATTTCATACCCCATCCAGATGTTATATTTTTTATCAGTTATGTTGCAGTTTTGAACCTTATGGCCTTTCAGCCTTAATTTCTGCATTCATACAGTATATTATGTAGTGTTTAGGTACAGATATCAGTCATGGGTTAGCTTGTGGTCCTTCGGGGTCATGAGCACTGGTAGCGTCCAGGTACTAGATTCGAGGCGTTACAATTCCCAAAATAGATCCAACATTAGAAATTATCTGTTCTTATTTATCTAACCGAGTAAGACCTAAACTAAAGTTTGGACCAGACTCCATTATAATGCTTAGATTTTACGGATTAAACACATACAATATAGAGCAAAACCTAAAAGATCTTATTTGGAATAGTTAAAAAATTTACAAAACAAAGCAACCCTCACACTGAAAATGTCATTACAAAACTAAGAATTTGAGAAATACACACATGCAACAATGAAAAACTCAAAATAAATAAATAAATTTGGTAAAGTTGAAAAAAATAAACAAACAAACCTCACAATTTATTAAAGAAGATGATGAAGTTAATCACTTTGATCAGTTAATGCTTGAAATTTAAAAAATTTGAAACCACTAGATCAGGTTTGCTTGATTTTAGGCAAAGATTAAGGAGCACTAATAGGAGAAAATCTGTGTGTTTGGTATGTATGAGAACTCTAGAGAGAGAAAATATAAAGGATGGAATATTGTGTAATTATTTTGAGATATTTGTAATTACTTTTGTAAAACGGGTTATTATGTAATTATTAATAATTAACTTGTGTATTTATGTAAATTTTAGATTTATTAAATAGGCTAGTGACCCAGTTTCAATTTTATATGCTACATATTTTAATTCATGTATGACGAGATAAAGAGCAACTCAAGAACATCAATTTTCATGGGTGCAAAAAATTTAAGATAATAAATATGTAGATTTGCATTGGACCTCTCTGTCACTCGTTGTCTAAAATATATTTACTAAATATCAAGAAAAATAATTATATCAACGAGACATGTTACAAATTTCTATCACGAGTTCCTTGATGTGCTATTAGTTGTACTTAATAAAGACATATGTTGAGCTATATTAAATGTGATGTTTTGATGATTGACTACTATTATACAAGAACTAGTTTCTAAGCATGTCTCAAATAAGGAGCGGGTAGTATTTATCATAGATAAATTACTAAAGAACTAGAACCTTATCATGTCTACAGGACGAACAAAATTACACAATACAATTACATAGTATAATGAACAAAGAGAAGAAACCAGGCCTTTTGCAGTGAAATATAGATGACTAATGATCAGCTGACATAAAGTGAATCCTAAGTGCAAGAAGGATTCCTTAAGGAATTTGGTTAATGAAATAAATATGTGGATCAAGGAAAGAGAACTCAACATGGAAACATCATCGTAGTTGCACAAAAGGAAAGAGCTTTGGGTTTAGGAGAAGTTACATGTGAAAGTCGAAACATTAATGAAAACCAAGTCTAATTGGGATTGGATTTCTTGACAAAGTTTCAATGGGTTTTGGAGCAAGAAGACATAGGATTTTAACCATTATCTCTCCTATATAAAGCACCATATTGATGCCATCAAAGACGACGTATTCGTACATATCAAGTTTTATTCCTAATAAATAGTAGTCTTTGATAGGAGTGCTTTATGAGTAGAGGCAAATTTTGTGGGTAACTTCAAGTGCACGTGAACTCGTGGTCTTTCCACAAAACTAGGTATTTTATGTATATCATTTTTAGAATTGATCTAATATTTGATTCTAGCACCATACTATTAAGATACTTTTAGAGATAAGCTCTAGTTGTTAGTCATAAGTTTCAGTAGTTAGTATCATATTACTAGTAGAGTTCATGCTACGACAGAACTCTAATCTTAGCTAGTTTAAAACTTGTACTAGGACTCTAGTGTATGTATGAGTCTACTGTTTTATGTGTATATAAATACACTGCTGATGTACTATGTAAAAATCATCAATATACAAATCCTTGTCTTCTACATAGTATCAGATTCTCATATGGGATCAGAGCGCTAAGCTTTCTTCCGCTAACCAATTCTCTGATTGCTAAATCAATCCTATTCCAAAATGCCATTAGCCTCAAACTCACTCTCAACTTTCTCACTGCACCACCTCATTGCTCCTATTACTATAACTCAGATTTTTTATCTTAGTCAAGTTATGATATTAGCCTATCTCCTCAAGGACTAGTCCAAGGAAGAAATCACAGATGAAACTACTTCCAATAGTGACAAAAATAGTGGTAAAGCCACTGACAAAAGAAATGACATTGATGATTGGGAGGAGAAGGGCGTGTTATTGAGGAGTTGGATTTCTGGTATACTATCAGAAGAAACCATGTACCTCATTGTAGGTTGTCAAACTGCCAGAAAAATATGGGAAATCTTAGAGAAAAATACCTCCAACCACTAAGGACAAAGAGTTCCAGTTGAAGCAACAACTTTAAACTACTAAACTTGGATCCAAGTCTATTGATGAGTTCTTGAAGGATTTCAAATATGTATGTGATGGTTTAGCAGCCATACACAAGCAAGTGGATGAGGACAGTAAAGTAATCAATTTTGCCAGAGGGATATGACCCAAGTACAACACATTCAGGATTGTCATGCTTGGTAAGCCTCCCTATCCAACTCTGAACTAATTAGTTAATACTTTGAGAGGTTTTAATCTTAGGGAAGATGATGAAGAAGAACCTCAACAAATCAACCACAATACTATTTTTACTATTCAATGGTCAATCATGGCAAGTAAAACAACTATAGGGGTAGAGAAAACTTCTATAGATATAGAGAAAACATGATCTACAACTCAAGAGGCAGGGGTTTTAGAGCACCTGGAAAAAGATCTAACCAACAACCTACTCAAAACCCTGCAAATCCCTTTAAAAAGAAGCAAGACTCTGTTGCTTGTCAGATCTGTGGAAGAAACAACCACAATGCACTCAAATGCTTCTATAGATGGGATTTTTCATACCAAGCTGAAGATGACTTGCCTCAAGCCTTAGCATCTGTCAACTTAAATGGTCCCAACAATGTAGACAATGCAATTTATGTGGATTCTGGAGCAAGTACTCATATGACAAACTTCTCAGGTAAACTATCTGATCTAAAACCTTACGAAGGGTCTAATAAGATAGTAGTTGGATATGGAAATAAACTCAATATTACACACATTGGTAGTGGTAGTGTATCTGGATTAAAACTGAAAGAGGTACTATTTGTTCCTGAACTTAAGAAGAAACTATTATCAGTAAGCAAGCTAACCAAAGATAATTATTGTACAATTGAGTTTGATGAATTAAATTTTGATGAAAAGGACAAGAAAACAGGGAACCATCTTGGCAAAGGATCTATAAGGGGAGATATTTATGCATTGGAAGCCAAAAATCCACTAGCATTGATAGAAACACAGGCAATAAGGAGTAGCTTTAGTTCTAGTGATGTTTGGCATGCCCGAGTTGGGCATCCAAATTCCAAGTATTTATAAGTTTTAGACAAAAAATGTATCAATATTACTTGTTGGAATAAAAATCCTACTGTTTGTGTCAGTTGTCAAATGGGTAAAGGTTGTAAATTGCCTTTTGGTTTGAAAAATAAAGTTAAAAAAAAACCATTGCTAAAAATTCATTATGACATATGAGGTCCTGCACCTGTTGAGTCTTAACAACATATGAGATTTTATGCACTATTTGTGGATGATCATAGTAGATACACATGGCTTTATCCATTAGGAAGAAAATCAGACTTCTCTGAAGTGTTTATTAAGTTCCAAAAGACGGTTGAAAAACAGTTCACTAAAAGCATTAAAATATTCCAATGTGATGGAGGTGGTGAATTCCCTAGTTCACAATTCATTAATCACTTGGAAAATTATGGGATTGTAAGACACATTTCCTGTCCAATTACACCTGAGCAGAATGGTATTACAGAAAGAAAACATAGGCATATGGTAGAAACTGGTCTAATTCTAATGTTCCATGCTAAATTGCCTTTGTTTCTATAGACAGAAGCCTTCCTTACAGCCATTTTTCTAATAAATAGGCTACCATCTTCAGCTCTTAAGAAGGAAACACCTTTTCATAAGCTTCATGGAACACACCCTGACTATAATTGCTTGAAAGTATTTGGGTGTAGGTGTTTTACTTACATCAAAGGAAGAAACAAGTTCTCTCCAAAGACATATCCATACATTTTCATTGGTTATAGCAGTCTCCACAAGGGATACTAATGTTACTATCCATCTACAAGAAGGGTATTCTTATCAACACATATTGTCTTTGATGAACTAACTCTACCTTTTGTGCAGGAAAATAACAACACTTCTGCAGGATCAACTCATTTTGCTACATTTTTTGAACATTTCTCATAAGCCAAGAAGGCAGGCGGTTCATTGGCAAGTCAGAATTCTGACTCATAAAATCCTTCTTCTATAGCTACTTTGAATAACACTTCAGGGAAAGTGATATCTGCTACACCAATACTTAAAGTACTAGCACCAGAAGAGTCTCAACATAACACTGTGAAATTATCAACTCCTACAAAAGATCAATCTATGGCAAACTCTTCCAATGAGGTGCATGTAGATGACAAGTTGCAGATGAGTGATCACCAATAATTAACAAAGAAGTCCCACGTTATAGATCCAAAGGAAATTCAATGTGAGGTTGATTCCTCAAAATTTTTCCCTAATCAAGAATCAACTTAGGAACCTATTTCAGCTCCAACTGCACCAGTAAAACATGTTATCATTACCAGGTCAAAATCTAAGAATCTCTCTTTGTCTCATACTTCTTTATCTGTAGCCAGGTTCAACACTGCACTAAGTGAACCTAAGTCACTCAAAGAAGCACTTGGCTCTTCGCACTGGTCAACAACTATACAGGAAGAATTACAAGCACTACATGAAAATAAAACTTGGATTCTTGTTCCTAGGACTCCCAAGATGAATGTAAAAGGCTCTAAATAGGTGTATAAAACCAAAATAAGGCTAGATAGATCAATTAAAAGATATAAAAGCCAGTTTAGTTGCAAAGGGTTACTCACTGCTTGAAGGGATAAACTTTGAAGAAACTTTCAGCGCTATTGTAAAGGAAACTACCATCAGAGTTGTCCTATATGTTGTAGTCACTCAGCATTGGTCCATTAGACAACTAGATATTAAAAATGCTTTCCTATATGGATGTCTTGCAGAAGAGGTTTATATGATTCAACCACCATATTTGATAATAACGGGTATCCAGGATATGTTTATCAGCTGAAAAAGGCATTGATGGCCTAAAACATGCTCCTAGATCCTGGTTTGAAAGATTCAGCATGCACCTCCTCAATATTGGGTTCAAGTGCAGTAGAGCTGACTCATTGCTATTCACTTTTCATAGCTCAACAGGAACTATATTACTACTATTGTATGTGGATGACATAATTGTGATAGGAAATATCTCAAGGCTAATGGATGAAGTTGTGAAGAAGTTGAGCACAAAATTTTCCATGAAAAAACTTAGGCAGCTGAGTTTCTTTCTTGGAGTTGAAGTTTTCTATTTTCCAAATGGAATTCACTTATCTCAAAGCAAGTATGCATATGATCTACTCTAGAAGATGGACATGACAAACACAAAGGCAGTACATACTCTCTTAGCTAAAAAATATAGCTTACAGGAGGCTACTAGAGTAGCAGTTGATCCATTAGTGTATCGAAGCATTGTAGGGAGTCTATAATACCTGACACTGACCAGACCAATACCTGACACTGACCAGACCAGATATAACCCATGCTGTAAATCTTGCAAGTCAATTCATGTAGAGTCCTAACTCTATGCATCTTCAGGCTGTGAAAAGGATATTCAGATATATTAAAGGAACCATCACTCATGGTCTATGCATTACCTCCCAGTCCTCACTCAAGTTATATGGTTTTTCAGACACTGATTGGGCAGGGTGTGCAACCATAAGAGGATCCACCACTGCTTATAGCATGTATCTTGGTGAAAATTATGTATCATGGTCCTCTATAAAACAAAACACAGTTGCAAGATCAAGTACGAAAGCTGAGTATAGGGCCTTAGCTTCTGCAGTAGCTGAGCTTACATGGTTGACTTATTTACAGTAGGATATTGGTATATACATCAAGTCATATCCCATACTATTTTGTGACAACTTAAGTCATTCTACATGTCCACCAATCTAGTTTTACATGCCAGAACTAGACACATTGACCTAGATTATCATTTTGTTAGAGAAAAAGTGGCTCAAGGACAGCTAGTCACTTAGTTTGTGAGATCAAGATATCAACGAGCTGATATTCATACTAAGTATTTAGCAAAGGACTTATTCATATTATTTAGAGACAAGCTATGAGTGAACAAATCATCTCCAATTAGTTTGAAGGGAAGTGTTGAAGATAATGATAAGATTACTTCGAGATAAGCTCTAGTTGTTAGTGATAATCTTTAGTAGTTAGTATCATGTTACTAGTAGAGTTCATGTTACAACAAAACTCTAATCTTAGCTAGTCTAAAACTTATATTAGGACTCTAGTGTATGTATAAGTCTACTGTACTGTGTGTATATAAATACACTGCTGATGTACCATGTAAAAATCATCAATATACAAATCTTTCTCTTTTACATAGCATCAAATTCTCACAGTGCACTTGGTTGAAAGATAAGTTAGTTACCTATAAAGTAAAAGGATCAAGTCCCACTTGGTGCATTTTTATTCTCTTTTCTTTAGTAGTGCAACCATCTTAAAAAATCCTAGATTTTCCTCTGTTTGTGAGAGCCAATTATCAATAAAGAGAAACTATTAATAAGAAGCTATTGCCTTAGTTCTTGAGTTGCTTAGTTGACAGCTCTAAGATTGTCCTATTTAATGTCAAACATATTTTGTAATAGGTATTTGTTCCTCGAGTTGTAAAGGCTTTCAAGATAGGGGAAGAATCTTGAAAGGAATAGTTATAACTAGGAACAAAAGAGTTAGTCCCTTTGGTCATAGAGTTGTAACCTAAAATTGATTTTCTAGTATAGATTTGAGGTAAAACATACGAGGGTTGGTTGTGTTTTTTTACTTCTATGAGCAAAGAGTTTTCCATGGTAAAATTTATTGTGTTTATTATCTTCTACACTTTTTGTTCTTCAGTGAATTAAGCGTCAACACAAAATAACAACTGGTATGAGATCAACTTCTTTTAGTAACTTCCTAAAAGAAGTTAATATAGTTGCACCACCCGGAGTTTAACAAGATCAATCAACCACAAGGTCACCATACTTCAATGAAAAATACCATGGATAGTGATAGGCAAGAATGTATTATTTCATTATTGGAGAAGACTTGAAACTTTGGGACATCATCCAGGAGGGCCCATATATCCCTATAGCTAAGGACAACAAGGGGAGAGAAACTAATCCTTAGACATGAATACCTATCATTGATATCTTATCCAAAATAATGCATATGCTAAGAAGATTTCTATTTATGGCATTAGACCTGATTAATATAGTTGAATTTTTTCTTAGAATACTGTCAAGAAAGTATGGGACACATTATAGACTACTCATGAAGATACTAGGAAAGTATTGTCATATGAAGGGAGACACCCTGCAAGAGATGTTTAATATGTTCACAGACATTACTAATGAGTTGGAACTCTTTTGGATAAGTCATTCCTCGGAGAAAGAGGATAGGAAAACTTTTGGATATCTTTCTAAATCATGGGAAAGCTAAGTCAATGCAATTATGGAAACTAGGAACTTAAAAACTATGACCATTGATGAGTTCACCGAAAATTTAAATACCTATAAGATGAAGAAGCTTCAAAATCAGAAGGATGTTGCTTCATGCAAAGATGTTGTCCCTTAAGATTGCTCAAATAAGAAATTTAATTAATTAAAATTGGCACTGCTAACTCAGATTTCAATGCATGATTAAGAAAGGATGCTTTCTTAACAGAAATAGTTCCTCTAAACCCAAAGCACCTAAAAAGAGAATATTGAAGTATATGTCATAGGTATGATGGTGCTGATCACTTTATTATATAGTGCCCAGTTAGAGAAACTAGTGGAAAAGGAATAGTTTGAGAGAAAGGACCAAGTTCCTCAAAATAGAATGATAACTCAACAGGAAAACAAAATTGTAAGGAAAAAACTAGTTGCAATGGAAAATTCCTTGAGTGGGTAATTGATAATGAATATGGAGAGGACATTTAGTCACAGATGGCTAATGAGGAAATTCTAGCATTGATGGTCAAATCAGATTCAGAATTGGAAGATGATGACTCTGAGGTCAACTTTACTGAAATTAAAGATGTTATTTATACATACTTTGATAAGAAACTAGTATGTGTATCTAGAAGTAAAGGGAACCTGGAAAGGACCATAAATACTCTGAAGGACCAGGTTCTCACATTAAAATCTAAATAATGAAAATCAATTTTGGAGATGGAAAAAAAACTTCTGGATGCAACCTTAAAAGCGAAGAGTCTTGCTAATGACATACAAGAGAAGCTTGAGTGACTTAAAAAGGGTTAAGGATAGCCTCTATACTAAGCCTAAGAGAAACAAGGTGCTTCAAGAAGATATTTACAAAGCCAACAATGAACTAGAGAGAGTACTCAAATAAAATAGGTCCTTAGAAATGTTTACTTCCTTGCATGAGAATTGAGTTAGCAATAAATAAGGTATGTGATTCGATAGTTTAAAACCTGCTACAATTTGAAAAGCATGTATGTCTCTATTCTTAAAAATAATTTATTCTACATTGTGGAAAATAGGAACCTCAAGGATTCAACATGGCCAAGGTTAAAACGACTCAGAAGAATGTGAGATGTTGAGAAACTACTGGACCTGTTAAAAGTCCCACGTCGTAAAAGGGATAAGCAATTGGTCTCCTAATATGGACCTATACAATTCTCACCCTACGAACTAGATCTTGGGTTAAGTTAGGTTTAGATTTCATATATTTACATGGTATTATCGTATTGGTGAGAAATTCAACTAGATAAGTCATTGTGCTCAGTTTTGGTGACTGTCAAGGTTGATTTGCATTATTAAGTAGGGTTGTGCCATCATTTCAATCCTACCCACATAAATTTTATCAGATTTTGACCACTTTAAGATATCCAATATAATAATTCAGTGACCTTTGTCAATTTTCTGTCAAAGATCTATCACGACCTCTTTTAATTTTTTTGACAGTTCAATATAATTTTTGTAAACATTCATCAGTGATTTTGATTTAGTCCTATGATTAAGTATGAACCCTTAATAAGGATATCAAACAATCAAATATCACAGTCCATGAAGAATCAATGAGGGGAGATCATTTTGGAAGATCTCGACCTAGGTGTAGTTATTATAGTAATAAGCTTGGACAAACTCGTGGCGTATGTTATTCTCGACCCAAGTATAGTAATTGTGATAGGCTTGGACACATGTGAAATAATGTTATTCTTTGCATAGTCAACCACCCAAAAATGCTCATGTTGCTCAGTCTAACACCACAAGCAATAAATAGGTTTATTTATCTAAAGATGAATATAATGAGTACCTTACATATAAAGTAAGTAAGAAAATATCTCTACCAGTAGCCTCAACTGCACAATCATATCCTACCTTTGGATCATGGGTTGTGGACTCTAATGCTTCTAATCATAGTTCTAGTGATAAATCACTTCTGTCAAATATTATTTACTCATAGTCTCTTTCGGTTGTCACTTAAGCCAATAATAACCAAACCAAAGAAAAATGAGTTGGACAAGTTAATTCCTTATTCTCTGTCACTTTAAATTCTATTCTACATGTCTTTGTTGTCTGTTTAATCTTGCATCGGTGAGTCATTTGATTCGTGCCCTAAATTATAGCATACTATTTCTTGAAGACTTTTTTGACATACATAATAGTAGTACGGGACAAACAGTTGGTGAAAGATATGAATCACAAGGCCACTACTACCTTACCTATTCTAACTCATCCATGGCATGTCCAGTTACAAATTCTCTAGATGCAACTCACAAATGTTTGGGACATGTTCAAGCTACAAAAAATATTGCCTAGTTTGTCTAGTCTATCCATATTAGATTGTAAGTCGTGCCAACTTGAGAAACACAATTCAGTAATATTTTTGTCCAATATTTCTCAAATGGTATTGAACTACTTTTTATCATAGTGTTGAGAGTAGTGTAGAGTCTATTTTTTCCTTAATACACTCTAATATTTGGGGTCCTAGTAGAGACAATTCAACCTTAGGGTTTTGTTATTTTTTTAGCTTCGTTGATAATTATTCAAAATGCTCCTTGATTTTCTTAAAGAAAGATCTCTCTAAATTATTTTTTATATTCAAGAGTTATTATGTTGAAATACAAAATCAATTTGGTGTCTCTATTCGTACCTTTCGTAATGATAATGCCTCAGAATATATGTCCTCCCAATTTTAATAATTTATGACTCATCAACAAATTAATCTTCAGACATCCCCACAACAGAATGGAGTTGCAGAAAGGAAGAATAGGCCTCTTATCGAGACTGCTCTCACTCTTCTTGTTCAATCTCATATTTCATTGCTTTTTTTGGGGCAATTAGTTCTATCATATTGATATTTAATTAATTAGATGCCCTCATTTTCCATTCAAAATCAAATTCCTTATTTAATATTATTTCCTCAGTCACCTCTATACTCTTTTCCCCCTCATGTCTTTGGGAGTACATGGTATGTTCATAACTCCATCTAGGGAAAAATAATTTAACCCACCATGCTCCCAAATATGTCTTTCTTGGTTATTCTCAAGTAAAAAGGAGGTATTATTACTACTCACCTGATCTTTATCGGTACCTTATATCAGCTAATATCGCATTTTTTGAGACTCAACCTTACTTTACTTCTTAAGATCGTGATCATCCTAACATATCTGAGGTCTTACCTATATCAACTTTTGAGAATCCTACTGTTACTTCAACACATTTGTCTATAGTGCCACCGGTCTTACTTACACCAACTTTTAAGGACTCTAGAAAACCTTCTACAACTCTATCCACCATGCCACTACTCCTGACTTATCATCGTCGTCCATGTACAACATCAGACTCAGATGATTCCCGTCTTGCACCTAATTATCTTTGTCCTCTGTCTTTATCCTTAAGTCCATAAAAAGAACTTTTTCATCCAGAATAGGGACAAGCTATGATTGACGAGATGTTTGCTTTACATGCAAGTGGTACATGAGAGCTTGTTCCTTTTCTTTCAAGTAAATAAATTGTTAGTTGTCTTTGGATTTATGCAGTGAAAGCTGGTTCAGATGGTCAAATTAATCAGCTTAAAACTCATTTTGCTGCCAAGGGATATACTTAGATATTTGGGCTTGATTACAATGATACTTTTTCATTCGTGTCTAATAAGCCTGCTTATCAGACGAATTGAATGGACCATTGCACTTAACAATTTGGTTTATCGGTTATCCATTTTAAAATATACAAATCCACTAGCCAACCAATAAGATATTAACTACATAAATTGTAGTACCAAAAACTAGCACTTGCCTCTCAAATCTCGAAATCAACTTTTTTCATTAAAAAAAATATAACATAAAAAAATTGTTCCATCTAACCATGAAATTAAGAATCTCAATAAAAGATAAAAGAGAAAGAGGAAGAAAATAAAAGATAAGGTGTGGAAGGAAAAAACAAGTCCACAATTCACCAAGAAAAAAAGATAATTAGATAAATATAAAAAGGGAAAATAAGATGATAAAAAAAGATTGAATTAACAAAGAAGAGATGGAGATAGAGATACCAGTGGAAGAACCAAAATAGTCAAGAAGAAGTTTTGCTTTGAAAAGGCTCTGAAAGTCAAAAGAGGCAAAATATATTACTCCTAATAACTTTACTCTTTAGTCTTTATTAGAGGTTAATAATGGGCATTAGGTTATTACAGTAGAATTTAGATACATAAAGTTTAGAGTTTACATTTTATAATAATATAATATGTATTTTATCTAGGTGGAAAAGTATAAATATATATGGTAATTCTTAACGGGTTAACAGTTTATCTGATAAGAAAATTGAGTAATCCAACCCCACACCAATAAGCCATTAATTATAAAATTTTAATCTGTTCACCAACATTTTATTCGACAAGCCAATATCAATATGCCATTAAGTCAATTTTGTGGTTGGATTATCAGATACAGTTTGGTTTTGAATATCCCCAATGGTTAAAATAACATATATTCGACTTTTTATATCTATGGATGTTGTTCGACACTGACCTCTTTTTTAGTTGGATATTAAGAATGTTTTTCTCTATGATGACCTTGAGGAGAAATTTTCTATGGAGCAACCACCTGATTTTGTTACTCATAGGGAGTCTAGTCTAGTGTGTCAATTGCACATGCCGATTAATAGTCTAAAATAGTCTCCTCGAGCCTAGTTTCAAAAGTTCAGCATAGTAATTCAGGAGTTTGGCATGATCCATAGTGAAGCAGATCACTCTATGTTTTATCGACACTAATTCAAGAGTTTGGCATGATCTATAGTGAAGCAGATCACTCTGTGTTTTACCGACATTTTTCTCCAAATCTAAGTATTTATTTAGTGGTTTACGTTGATGATATCATTATTACCAATAATAATCAAGATGGTATTAGAGTCAGATCCATCCCAATTCTTTTTTACTGATGTTGGCCCCCCATATTATATAGCCCAAACTTCAATTAACAAGTTCTGGGCGTGCGGGAGAGTGTTAAGAGTCCCCCATCAAAAAAGGAATGAGAAGTTGGTCTACTTATATGGATTTGAACAATACTTTTCCTATGAGCTAGATCTTGGGTTTAGTTGGGTTCAGTTGTCATATCTTTAAAAAACCTAAACCTGATTCTTCTCTAAAAGGAGAAGGATTGGCAGGTTGGACTAATAAATATTTAATTTTTTCTTTTTCCATCAAAAGGGACCCAAACTGGTTTGGGTTCCTAAGACCAACCTCTGATTATTGTTAAAATGCTAAAGTGAGTGGATGCAAGAGCATGCAATTCTGAAAGGTACTTACCCTAATATGCATGCCACAAGAGAAGAAAAAAATTTCCTCATAGATTCCTATATAAGTAGGAGTGTGAAATAAAGTACTAAGAACGTCCACTTCAATGCAATTGAAACATCTACTCAAACGAACCTGATTTTTAGGTCACAAAATCCAAGGTCAAGAAGAAAAGTAATTGTGTGGAAGCTTGATTTGATAAAAAAAGGACTAAGAACATTTTTTATTCTCTCAAAGATTGGCAATGATAAATCAAGGTGTTTATTTTAGGCTAATGTGGAGAATAATTTCTACTAACATTCAATCTCTCAATCCATCAATATTAGGGACACACAAATGGCCTTGATAGTGAAGTGCACCATATCTCCCTTGGGATAAAAATTGTACCTTTTGTTATTGAACTGTATCAATCAACTAACTCAGTACAAGATCATTACACTATTTTTCCTTCACCTCCGCCACTAGAGATGACTCTGAACCATTCTATATCATCATACCCCCATCATCTGTATCAAATAGATGAAACCTTAACTGGACAATCAATTCATATTCTTAGCCAATTCCTTTTTCTTATCTGCAACATGGGCTACACTACTCATAGACAATATATTAAGAGCATTTGCAACCATATTTGCTTTACTCAAATTGTAGATCACCTTAATGTCGTAGTCTTTCAACAACTCTAACCATCTCATCTGGCAAAGATTTAACTTTTATTGACTAAACACATATTGTAGACTTTTATGGTTGATGAAAATATCTACATACTCTATAAATAATGTTTCTAAATTTTTAAAGCAAAAACTACTGTTGCAAACTCCAAAACATGAGTCGAATAATGTTTTTCATGAAATCCACTCCCAAGAGTATTCGTTAGTCCAAAAGACACAACCATAAAATCATAGCGACCATATCAAGTTTTAAAAGTAGTTTTTCAAATATCACAGTCCTAGGCCTTAAACTGATGATATCTAAATCTAAGATCATTTTTTGAGAAACAATGAGAGCCCTAAAGTTGGTCAAATAGGTCATCAATCCTAGGGACATAATACTTAGTCTTGATGGTGACCTTGTTCAATTGCCTATAATCTATACACATTCTAAGAGTTCCATCCATTTTTGACATAAATAAGGCTGAAGACCCCATCGAGAAACATTGTGACTAATGAAACCTTTGTCTAAGAGGTCCTTGAGCTACTCTTTTAACTCCTTAAGCTTTGCTGGAGCCATTTTGTAAGAAGAAATATAGATGGTATTGGTATTTGGGAGAAGTTCAATCCCAAATTCAATATCTCTAAAACTCCATATTGATTCTCAAAAAAAACTTTGGGAAACTCATTGACTACAAGAACTAACTAAGGACTTTGGATCTCATATTTAGAATCCTTAAATCAAATTAGACTATATATATACCCTTTAGAGATTAATTTTCAATCTTTGAGATAAGAAATAAACCAACCTTTAGGAACCACTAGACTACCTTTCTACTCGTGGACTGACTCATCAAGAAAATTAATGTTTCATAACCGGGTTTAACAATAAACTGAGACATAGCATAAATGAAGAGAGTATATTCCAATAATGACATCAAAATTAGTCATCTTTAATTCTACTAAGTCTTCTGAAGTGACCCTTTGAAGGACTGTAGTAGGGCAGTTTCTGTAAACTCTTTCAAAAATAACTGACTCTCTGGTAGGAGTATAAAGTGAGGAAGGTTCAAAAATATTTTAGGACTAATACCAAAATTCACAACAATAAATAGGGTTATGAAAGAAAGATTAGACCCTAGATATAACAACACATAAGCATTAATATGAAAGGATCGAAGTATACCAGTGACCAAATCTGGAAAGCTTTCTAACTCTTGGAAAGAAGACATGGCATAATATTAGTTTTGACTTGGATTTCCATGGGCATTAAAGTAAGTACCATGTTTATAAGTTGATCAACATGAATGAGCTACTGAGGTATTGGATAGAGTCTAAGGGTGAGTATCTATGTTGCCTGCCCGACGAATGAACAATACTTCACCCTATGGCCTAGCTTGGTAGACTCAAAAAAACTATCTCAAAATATCAAACTTTCCCCTGGATGATTCTTACCATACTTATTGCAAGTTAAGTAGGTATGTCCCCCTGTAATACTACCTTGTGATTTGGTAGTTGATGCCTTACCTTATTGCTCTTACTTTGACTTAGGTGTAAGGGCATTGGCTTAAGATAGTGTGAAGATGGTGAATGATTCTATAACTATAAGTAATTTCTCCCACTTGACCTGTGTTGACTATACTCAAACTGGCTAGTCCAAGCCCTCTTATCTTAATTCTTCCTTCTTTTTTAATTTTTTTATCTCAATCTGTTGAGTATGGGTCACTAGTCGGGAAATATCTATATCCCCAATAAACATGGTAGTCCTACACCCTTTGACTACCAAATCATACATACCAGTAACAATCTTGCTCATGTGGTTCCTTGGATCAGACACCATCTCTGGAGCATACCTTCAAATTTTAGTGAATTTAAGGGTGTATTACTTTATTAACATAGAGCCCTGCTTAAGAATTATAAAATCCTCCACCTTAGCTTAATTCATCTCATAGGGAAAGAACCTAAAGATAAACACTACCTCAAAGACATTTCAGTTATCAGAGTTGCATTCCTACATCTACCTACCTTTAGCTACTTAAACCAATCATGAGAAATAACTTTCAACTAATACGATGCCAACTCTACACTTTCTACCTTAGTAATACGCATAATCTAGGTAACTTTCTTTGTCTCTTCTATAAAAATTATGGATCCTCATCCACCATCAAACCAAAAAACTCAGGCATGATATCTCAAAACCTGGCTTCAGCAAAGTTTCAATTTTGTGAAATTGTGGCCACCGCTTATTGATTGACCTGAGCGATCATATCCTAAGCGAACACCCAAAAGGCAACCTAAATTTTAATAGAGGAAACCTATTTGTTCAAAGGATATGTGGGCGCTAGTGGGGCTAGATGGTTTCCATTTTTGTAATCATTAGCTTTACAAGGAGGCATTTTCTATCATGTGAAAAATATGAGTTATAAGAGAGATAGAGTTAAACTCTAAATCGTGATAAAGATTATGAAAAAATGAAAAATTCTTAATAACGTCTAGTATCCTCTTACTCATAAGTGTGGCGCACTTTATACCTATAAAACACCAACCTTTTCCTTTCCTAAATCTCAAGAATAAAAAGAGGGATTATTCAAATTCTAAAGGTCTAAGCTCCAAGAATCAAAGTTTTACCAAGGATTTGTTCAATTTCAAGTATGTGAGTGTTTAGCAAGGATATTCTTTCATCCTTGTGCCCTAAAATTTTAGTTTAAAAAAGGGGATTGCTTAAGTTTAATTTTAGGGTTAAAACTCATTTCGTAACTTTGGGTTTACTCCGTCAATATCATGTTTCCCTTGACTTTGAATGGTTTTGAATATATGTTTCATTATTTTACAAGCTCCTTACATGAAATCAAACTAATAAGACTTGAGTTTCTATAAATTTTCTTAATTGGGCATAATCCCCTATTTTTGGTTATGTAATATCCTTATGATCTCAATTACCTTGAATTCCTTACTAATTTTGTATCACTGCATTACAATAGTAAATAAGCATGATTAAATTTCAACATTTTTAGGATTATGGTCATCAACTTGCCTTATAATTAAGTTGTGCTTATTTTCATGATGGGTTTTCTATAATATGAATATTAGTATGTATCTTGGGAGCTTTATTGAGCACTAAGCACACACGAGTTTAGCATACCCAAATCCTATAACTATGTGCCACCGTAGGTCTACTTAGCCTCTTGGCTTTATGTTATGGATTCATAATGAAGCAAGCATGTATACCCTTGGAAAAGGTATATTGGGTCCTCTCAATGGGGTACATACATTGGATTCCACTCAGTCATGCCTTTATACCCTGGCTAGATATATTGGGTCTTGTCGATGGGGCATATATATAAAACTCCACATTAGATCATGTGGTTCATGTCAGGTAAAAAAAACTCCCACAAAATACTTATGTTAGAATCTAAGTGAAACAACTCACCAACCTTACCAGAGTATGCTTTACTAATCATTCTTATGATATTCCAGCTCTCAATTTTATTTATGAAGTATGGTGAGTTATTATACACCTAGCATGCATGTTTTCATCCTACAATATAATTGAATTTTACTTATTGTATGCATCTCACATACATAATATATTTTGTAAGTACTGACCACATATATTTTTTTCTATGCATCCCATCATGATTAGTCGCGATCATCACTTCCTATCTCTTGTTAGTTAGTGAGTCCTTATGTTCTGAGGACCTAGATTATGTTTTACTTTCAACAGTTTAGCTTATGTTATTTCAAACTTTTTAGTTTTTGGGTAGTTAGGGCATGTTCCAGTGACTCTTCAATATGTTCAGAGGCTTATCTAGACTTTACATTCAACTTCTACACCATCTACAACCAATGCCCCTAAGCCCAAGACCAAACAGGAACAGTAAGGTAGGGCAATGGTTCTACTAGATCTCAGGGTAGCATTTTTTAGGGGACATACCAATCTAACCTGCAAAATAAGTGTGGTAAGAATCATCAAGGTGAGTGATTGACTGGCATGGAAGGATGGTTTTGGATATGGAAAGACATGTGATAGGGTGAAAGATTATGTAGCAGCCAAGCAAGGGAACAGAGATGCTCATGCCCAGACTTAGTCCACCGCCTCAATAGCCTATTCAGGTCGCCCAACCCAATAACTAGGTGCTTTATCTCTACCACCTCAATAGCCTATTCAGGTCACCCAACCCAATAACTAGGTGCTTTATCTAGTGCCAATGGCGGTTAGAATCATAACTGGTTTTATGCTCTATCTTCTCATCAGAAGCACGAGAACTCCCTAGACATGGTCACTAGTATGCTTCATGTCATTCATGTTGATGCTTATGCATTGATAGATTTGGGGTTAAATTATTCATTAGTAACATCATTTATTGTGCTGAATTTTGATGTTAGTCTTAAAAGCCTTTCTAAGCCTTTTTAGTTTCCACACCTATTGGTGAATCAGTTATTGCCAGATGAATTTATAGAAAGTTCCTTATTATAGTATTTTAGTGGGTCCCCTTAGCAGATCTTTTGCGGAGAAATTTTTGACTTTTGAAAGAGTGAGTCGCCACTTAATTTTGAAAAGGAATTAAGAAACCTTTAGAGAGTTACTTCAAACGATTCAAAAAAGAAAAATCATTTTAAGTTAGAGATTCTAGATAAGTGGTTTCTATTAATGTTTTAGGAAGGTGTTAGGCACCTAAAACGTTCGCTAACTTGCGGTTATCCGGGCTGTTTGAAAATCGTCTTTGACTAACTTTGAAAAAAGTTTATTTTTTGAAAAGAAAGCAATTTAGAAATATTTTGGTGTTTAAGCAAAACTAGATTTTTAGCGACTTGACTAAGGAATTAACTAGGTTCGCAAAACACATAAAGCATGAGGAAGAGGGGGAAGGGGGAAGTAAGCGATTTAAGTCCTTGGACCCAAATCAATAAACCTGTCCTAGTTTAATTGGGCCTTGGACCCATTTCACCTGTTCTAGTCTAATTTTTGAGTCATCGACTCGAGTCTCGCTCCACCTGTATTAAATTTACAACCTTGGCTTCAGGGCCCAAATGAATAAAATAAACAACTAAATAAATAAAGACAAAAATAATAAATGAATAAATAAATGGAACGGAAGGCCAAGAATTTTGAGTCTCTTGGCTACTTGCATTGATACGTCATACGATCGACCTTTAATTTTGGATATAGGCCTCATTGGCCCCTTCGAAAATGCAACGAGAGGGGAGGTCCATTATGGACTCCAAAGCAAATTCACATGCCATGTAAGGAAGAGACAACGAATTAAAACATGTTCGAAATATGTATAGCTACCTCATAAATTAATACAACATTACGTTCATGTACTACAATAACAATAGTTGTAAAGAAGAAACTTAGAATAGCACAAGCAAGAAAATTAACAGGCATAACATCAAAAATGGCCAAACAATTTTACAGTGGGATACTATGAAAGTCCATCAAGGCAGGAAACAAATCAATCTTTTTTAGAACAAGAAAACTTGCTAAAAAGAAGAATAGACTAAGAAAAAGATAGCAACAAACCAAGTAAGAATGCAACAGTGCAACAGAAGAATCAAATAACTAGATAATCAAGGAGTTAAACTTTTAGAAAGCAATATTAAGCATATGCGATACTTCCTTGGCAAAGTTTGAATAATAATCCATATAAAAGGACCCAAATAACACCTATTTGTTTTCATGCACTGGAGGACATCCTATAGAAACAACAAAGGGGACATACAACTTAAATTAATGGGAAGGTAAACGCGCAGATATTACTGCAAAGCAAAGTTACTATGTATCCCATCACAATTGGTTCTAGTATAATGAAACCATTAAGCTATTAATTAATGAACCAATCCATAATAACATCTATGTAAAACATATGTTTAGGCAGCTTTTCAGTAACACAAGACAACCTAAGTAAGAAAGGCAAATAAGTAATACTAATACCTTTTTGGGTAATTATATTGTCAAGAACAATCCTTGTAGAAAAATAATAATAAATAAAAAAATAGGTCAACCATTGACAGGAGGTGATTATTGGAATTTTTAAAGTATAGGAGATTAATCAAATCACTGGAGTAAATTAAACTGAGAAAATGAATACAGTTAACAAAATGTACGACATATTTCCCAATTATAAGTTGACGACTTGTTAGGTCCTTTCATGCATCCAAGTGCTGCATACGTTCATACCTTTTTTGTTTCGACCATCTCGACTTACTCACATATTTGAATTAGACATGACAATCACATATGTATATAAAAAAAGGACAAATTGTCGAATGAATCATGATGCGCATGGGAAACATGTTAAATAAGCTTACAAAGCAGTTCTCGAGAAACGACCAACAAATCGAACATAAAAAAATGAAACAAGCTAATAAAGATGATTTCTTCATAACAACACTTCAATCAAGAATCCTATAGACTTCTAAGACTTCTACAACAAGCATTACCAGTTCACCAGGCTATAGCAAAAGCTTACAACTTCAAATATTTAGACAACCAGCATAGCATATCGCTAAAGCTTAAAATTTCAGAAATTCAAACGAACCAGCACACCATATTACTAAAAACTTATAACTTCAGAAGCTTAATCACACCAGTACATTAAGTAGATAAAAAGTTCACAACTTTAGAGATTTAAAGAAACAACATATCAGGCCACTAAAAGCTTATAACTTCAGAAGTTTGAGATAAAGCAGAAATAACCAAAAATTAAACGTGATAGGCTATTACCTGTTTCGGTGCAGCAAATGGGTCTCGAGCCTACAATGAGTACATTAAGTAGATAAAAAGTTCACAACTTTAGAGATTTAAAGAAACAACATATTAGGCCACTAAAAGCTTATAACTTCAGAAGTTTGAGATGAAGCAGAAATAACCAAAAATTAAACGTGATAGGCTATTACCTGTTTCGGTGCAGCAAATGGGTCTCGAGCCTACAATGAAAGCCCAACCACCACTACTGAAAATTTCTCAAAGAATTTCTTCACTCTAACCCAGCTAGTTCAGAAAAGATTTTTGCACTGAAATTCCTAAACCTGGAATTTTTCCAAAAAATTTCCACCTCTAGATTCTCCACCCTCAGGAAGGAAAGAAGAGAACTAAAAATCCCCTAAACAGTGACCCCCTCACCTCTCAACAAAATTTTCTTCTTCAGTTTTTTGAAACCCTAGAATTTCTAACCCTTCATTTTCTATCCCTTTTCTTGCTCTCAAAAGGGCTACTTATAAAAGGGGATTGAGGGTTAAATTTTTGAAATTCAAAAGATCATCCTCCTCCCAAATCGTACCCCTAATTGGACTTTCTTCAACAAAACCAAAATCGGTGGACCAATAATGATTCAGGAAAATCGAATTGTACCTCAAACCAATAAAAATCAACCAGATATGCATAAATTCGTACCATGGTACCCGAGGTTCATGGGATTGGAACGTAAGAGAGGGCCAACACACCAATTTTTGGAAGCTTCTAGACTTTCCTCGTACGGATTCGTGCGAGACGCATGAGGAAGATCACAACGGGTTAGTTTCGGGTCAATTTAGAGCTGGTTGTGGTCAATTCGGACCCAAGCTTCTAGACTTTCCTCGTACCAAATGCATATTTATCAAAATAAATTATTTTTGAGAATAAATTATATTTAAATCAAGATTTTAATTATTTGAATTTATTTTCAAGATGAGCCTTAATTAAAATATGATATTTTATAAAATAAATATTTAAGTATCAAAATTATATAATTTCATATAATTGACTATGATAGTATATAATCGCTACTTAAAAATGACAAGATTACGTACAAAAAATATCTTGAAAATCCTTTATTTGGATTAAATAAATGTTGTAATTTTATCTGAAAATGAAAGAAACTCCGAATTAAGCTTAGTCATGGAGGGCAAAAATTAGGTGTCAACAGCAGATTTAATAGAACTAGAGATGACTGATTTTGATGTCATTTTTGGCATGGATTGTTTCCATTCATGTTATGCCTTAATTGGTTGTTAAACTTGAATTGTAAAATTTTAATTTCCTAATGAGTCAATCCTCAAATGAGGGGTAGTTTAGTGACCCCTACAACTTGTTTTATTTCTTATCTAAAGGGCAGAAATTAATCTCTATGGGACACATATACCACCTAGTTTGGATTCACGATTCTAAGTTTGAGACCTCAAACCTCTATTCAGTCCCTATGATCAATGAGTTTTCTGATGTCTTTCCTGAGGATCTGCCCGGAGTTTCTCCTGATAGCGAGATAGAATTTGGGATGGACCTTCTCCCGATACCCAACTTATTTCATCCTTTCTTAAAGAATGGCTCTGGTAGAACTTATGTAGCGGAAAAGGAAGCTTAAAGATCTTCTAGATAAAGATTTTATTAGGCCTAGCGTTCCTCTATGTGGTGCTCCAGTTTTATTCTTGCAAAAGAAGGATGGTACTCCCAGAATGTGTATAGATTACAGATAGTTAAACAAGGTCACCATCAAGAATAAGTAACCTATCCCCAGAATTGATAACCTATTTGACCCACTTCAGGGTGCTCATTACTTTTCTAAAAATTGATCTCAGGTCAGGGTATCATCAGTTGAAAATCAGAGAATGTGACATTCCAAGACTGTTTTTAGAACATGATAAGTCACTTTGAGTTTGTGGGTATTTATTTTGGAATAACGAATTCTCCGCAACTTTTATGGATTTAATTAATAGAGTCTTTAAGTAGTATTTAGACATATTCATCATTGTATTCATTGATGACATTCTTATTTATTATCAGAGTGAGGAGGAGCATGCAGACCGTTTGAGTATTACAGACACTGAAGGATCACCAATTGTTTGCAAAACTTAACATTTTTGAGTTCTAGTTAAAGTCGGTTGCTCACTAGGTCTTGTGTTTCTAGTAAAGGTATTCATATAGATCCTCAGAAAATAGATGTTGTGAGGCGCTGGTGACACGACCCGAACTGGGGTCTTGTCATAATAGGAATCCCAAGTCCAACAAGGACAGGGGACCACCCCCGATACCCAACCCAGTCGTCCAAACATAGACCCTAAGTCAGATGAATTCCGAACATATAACAAAATAGCGTATCTGTACAAATCTAGACTCTGGGATAGGTCTATGACCGTGACCTCCCCAAACGAGTCCACCCGTCCAAACCCAACCGCGTAACCATACCATAACCAAAACCAAAATAGTAACCAAACACAAGTCCATAACATAATAGGATGGAACAACCAACAATACCGTCTAAGGATGTCAGCCCCAATACCAAGGCCAATACTAAGGCTGACACCAATACCGACACCGCCCATACCAATCCATAGTAGTCCTATAAAGCCTCTAATAGAAATAAAAATGATATCCGATTGGGACATGCCCCCAACCATAGCAAAAACCAATATCCATAAGATAACCAAAGTATGTAAAGACATCCATGATATGAAATAGAGCCTTCCAAAATATGGTAGTTGATCCCAAATTCGATCACTAAGCAAGAGGAGTAGAATGGTCAGTTCCTACATCGCATAGGGATACAGCCACCTGAAAATGGGTTAGTGGGTGAACGCTAGCAAGTACTAATGATAAGGATAAAACAATGACAATCTTTAAAACAAGTAAAGCAATCATATGCATACACAACCATACACAAATATATATATAACCATGCCAGGAAAGGAAATCGAGTTTAGCATGCATTTAAAACCATAAATTTGGGTATGTGTAGCTTAACCATCCTAAAACCACCCAAAGGCTATATAGGTCCAGTGTAACCCTCTGAACGGGCCTCAATGTGTGTAACCACACGAACCAAAGATACCATTGGAGTAGGGGATTCCCGAGTACCCTTCACTCTCCATGATACATATGTACAAGTGTACTTAGAGGATTCTCGCGTACCTCATAAGTATCATATATGGTCGCCTTGACCAACCCTCATGTCGGCAAACATGAGTTTCCAGTGTCCGTCCATTGGACTCACACCTTCATGATTAGCTATCACACCTCGTTATTATTTCCCAATTAAAACCATTATCACACATCCAAACCACCATCCCATTTATTATTAACTGAGGCAATAAGTAGTGGTATCATTATACCGACTATAGCTTGCAAGAAGTGTCCTTAGCTATCCTTTTATAGAATAAGGGATTTCCATGTACCCATAGATTACATTATTTAGTTACTTGGGGGATTCCCATATACCCCACAAGATTCTTTGTTAACAAATTTGCTTGGGAGATTCCCTCAAACCCCGTAAGGCTTTCAAATAGATCAACCATGACCACCAAAACCTTACCATCTAACCATTCCAAACTATTTAAACCATTTAGGGTTCCATTACTAAGTTATACCATGCAATGGTTCAATGAAAGTCCAACAATTTAACATTCTCATAGGTATTTTATCAAACATGTTGGGGGCATAGTGTTCCCAAAGCCAAAACCAAGTAACAATTAATCATTACCATGCAACCAATTATTCAAACCACCACAATAATATGAAAACCATAAGTAAAAAGACATGGGAGAACCATAACCAACCATTATAACCAAAACCCCAACATATATTTGAAAATCCAAAACCATACAACATTTATGCCATGAAAACAATTCATAAAACATGCCTTTAGTTGGAACTAACAATAACGGGGGAGTAACTTGCCTTAGATTAGAAGATGATGGAGAAAAATCACCTTAGCAAGCCCCAAATTGATTATATGGATGAAACCCTAGCCTCTCTTAACCCAAAAGCCTTGAGAGAATTCGATAGTGTTTTAAGAGAGTTTGTAAGTGTTTATGATTAGAATAATAGGGTAAATAATATCCCAAAAGTGATGGGGCCTTAAGAGGTTAAAAGGGGAAATATCCAGATTGCCCCTAACTTAAACTGCTTAAAATACCCGCAGGTGGGTATGACCACCCTACCCCAACTGCACCTTAGGGTATGAGTGGTACCCTAGAATCATACCCTAGGCCTCCCCTAAGACCCCAACATTGTCCAACATACGACCTACCAAGCCAAATCGTATCTAGCCATATGACTAGTACCATAAATTCGTACCTTAGGCAGAATAGAATCACCTAGAACAAACTTTAGGGCAACATATGAGAGACACCTTACCAATCGTACCCTAACATACGACCTGTATGTTCTAATCGTACCTTGGACAAAAACCAACCAACCCATGCCACCCAACACTGGACAATATACGATCACCACCATACGAGTCGTACCCCATCATACGAGATGTGCCTCTAGTCGTATGATGTCCAAAAGCCAAAAACCGAGGAAATTTTCTAAGGGTTAAAACCCAGGGTATTTCAGTCTCCCCCACTAGGATCATTCATCCCCGAATGACGGACAAGGTACGACAAACCCAATTTAAACCCCCAAATTTCTTTACTATTATCTTTAAGACAAAAAACAAAATACCAAGGAAATCAACCTTTCCTTTAACAAACTCAGAAAACAAAGATGTGATCAAGAACACATACCTTTCGCACAAATATCCGAAGTCGAAAAAAATGCGGATACTTGGACTTCATGACCTTTTTTTGCTTCCCATATAGCCTCTTCCACCTTGTGGTTCCGCCATAGAACCTTAATCGAGGCCACATCCTTGGTCTGTAACCGATGAACCTGTCAATCTAAAATCTCTACCGGGATATCTTCATAAGACAGCGAACCCGAGATACCTAATCCTTTCAGAGGAACAACAGATGAAGGATCACCTATACACTTTCTCAACACAGAGATATGAAATACTGGATAAATGAAGCTCAAACTAGAAGGCAACTCCAACTTATATGCCATATTTCCAACCCTTCGCAAAACCACATAAGGACCAACATACCATGGACTGAGCTTTCCCTTTTCCCCGAACTACATTACTCCTTTCATGGGAGACACCTTTAGGAATACCTTATCCCCAACCTCAAACTCCAAGTCTCTATACTTTATATCCGCATAAGAATTTTGGCAACTTTGGGTAGCCTTAAGCCTATCCCGAATTACCTTCACTTTTTTCATAGCCAAATAAACCAAATTCAGGTCAAACATATCTGCCTTACCAAGCTCGAACCACTCGATAGGAGATCTATACCTCCTACCATACAATGACTCAAAAAGAGTCATCCTAATACTAGAATGATAACAATTGTTGTAAGCAAACTCTACAAGAGGTAGATGCTAAACCCAATTATCAATATAGTCAATCACACACGCCCGAAGCATATCCTCCAATGTCTGAATAGTCCTTTCTGCTTGCCTATCCGTCTGCAGGTGAAAAGTTGTACTCAGACTAACCTTAGTCCCCAACCCTTTTTGAAAAGACTGCCAGAAGTAAGATGAAAACTGTGTACCATGATCATAGATAATCAAAACAGGTACCCCATGCAGCTTCACAATCTCATGAATATATAACCTCGTATAATCCTCAGCCAAAAAGTTAGTCCTCACTAGCAAGAAGTTATTCGACTTTATTATCCTATCCACGACGAAATCGAATAAAATTAATTCTGAAATCGGGGAAGACTGGTAAAAAATCCATATTGACTACCTCCCATTTCTATTCCAGCAAATCAATTTCTTGATACAAACCCCCAGGCCTCATGTGCTCAACTTTTACTTGTTGACACATCATGTATTTGGCCTCAAAATCAGCCACATCCCTCTTCATATCATTCCACCAATACATATCTTTGAGGTCATGTTACATTTTCGTCGAACCGGGATGAACAACATAGCTTGATTCATGTGCCTCAACCAATATCCTTTCACTCAAATGATTGATTTCAGGAACATATAACCGCCCTTGGTACCTCAAGGTACCATCACCACTGGTCTCAAATGACGTTACCTTTTTCCCACCTACCTCACCCTTGATCTTCACCAATATAGGATCCAGTATTTGCTTCTCCTTGATCTCTGCACCAAGAAACGACCAAACCACTTTCTGTACCAACACACCACCATCTTCGAAATCTAAAAGGCGAACTCCAAGATTAGACAAGCGGTGAATATCCTTCACCAATTCCCGCTTCTCCTTATCCACATGAGCTAAACTCCCCATGGAAAACCTATTAAGAGAATTAACAACTATGTTAACTTTACCTGGGTGGTAGTGAAGACTCATATCATAGTTCTTGAGAAGCTCAAGCCATCTTCTCCGCTTGAGATTAAGCTCTTTTTAAGTGAACACATACTGTAGACTCTTATGATAAAAAAAAAGATGTCCACGTACACACTATACAAATAGTGTCACCAGATTTTCAATGCAAACACCATCGCTAATAGCTCCAAATCACGAGTAGGATAGTTACTCTCATGTACCTTGAACTGTCTAGAAGCATAGGCAATCACCTTCCCATGCTGCATCAAAATACAACTAAGTCCCACACGGGACTCATCATAATAAACCACAAACCCCTCATTGCCTTTAGGCAAAGTCAGAACAGGGGCCAAAGTTAGCTTATCCTTTAGCTTCTCAAAACTAGCCTCACAAGCCTGTGACCAAGCAAACTTTACCTTCTTCTGAGTTAACTTAGTCAATAGGGAAGCTATCATCGAAAAGCTTTTCACGAACCTCCTATAATACCTAGCCAAACCCAAGAAGCTCCGAATATTGGTTGGAGTCGTGGGTCTAGGCCATTTTCTAAGCATCGCAACCTTTTGTGGATCTACCATGATCCCCTCACTAAAAATAATATAACCCAGAAAAATGACAACGTTCAACCAAAATTCACATTTAGAGAATTTAGCATACAACTATTGTTCCTTCAAGGTCTGCAACACTACCAAGAGATGCTTGTTATGATCCACCTCACTTTTAGAATATACCAGAATGTCATCAATGAACATAATAACAAAGAGATCCAGAAACTAACGGAATACCCTATTCATCAAATCCATAAATGTCGTCGGGGAATTGGTCAACCCAAATGACATCACCAAGAACTCAAAGTGTCCATACCGGGTATGAAAAGCTATCTTAGGGATATCCACCTCCCTAATCTTAAGTTGATGATACCCAGACCAAAGATCTATCCTAGAAAAGAATTTGGCACCCAGAACTGATCAAGCAAGTTATCTATCCTTGAAAAAATATACTTGTTCTTAACCGTCACCTTATTTAATTATCGATAATCAATGCACATCCAAAGGGAACCATTCTTCTTACGCATAAACAACACCGGTTCACCCCACAAGGACACACTAGGATGGATGAAACCCTTATCCAAAAGATCCTTAAGTTGTTCCTTGAGTTCTCTCAACTTAGCCAGAGCCATTTTATAAGGAGGAATAGGTATTGGATGAGTGTCCAGAACCAAATAGTTAAACTCAATCTCCCTATTCAGAGGAACACTAGGAAGATCATCCGGAAAGACATCAAGAAACTCATCACCACCGGAACCGAATGCAAAGAAGGATCTTTCGAGTTAGAATCTTTAACCCGGACCAAATGATAGAGACACCCTTTGGAGATTAATCCCTGAGCTCTAAGATATGATATAAACCTTCTCTTAGAAGCTAGGGAACCACCCTCCCATTCAATAACCTGTTCACCAAGGAACCTAGATACAACCCTACGTGTTCAATAATTTAAAGGACGTAGCACGAGTATAACCAATCCATCCCCAGAATAACATCAAAGTCCATCATATCTAACTCATACAAATCCACCAAGGTCTCCCTACTATCAATAGATACCACACACCCCCTATAGACTCTTTTACCAACCACAGAGTCACCTATCAGGGTAGAAATAGAAAAAGGATCCAAATAACCTAGGGGTCAAAACCAAAATACACAGCCACAAATGGAGTCACATAAGAGAGGGAAGACCCCGGTCAACTAAATAATAAACATCCCAAGAAAAGAGTTTCAACATACCCATAACAATATCCGAATATGCCTCAGACTCCTAGCGAGTATTGAGAGCATATAATCAATTCTGACTTATACCGACACCGAAAGTAGAAACAGATGTAGAAGTAGCACCCTTTGGTACAAAAGTAGATAAATAGGCAATCAAAACCTGATCCCCTCCCGAAGCACCCCTACCAACCAGATAATTTCTGAGCATATGGACTGCTGACCATATGTGAAAAATATGTCCCTTCTCTCATCAAAAAATCCCTGATGCAACCGACCACAGAACCTGCAGAAGAATAAGATGAAGCCGACTGGGCCCCACATGCTTGAGATTGGGAACCCTGTGCCCCAAAATTATCACCACCCTACTGACACCTGTCACTCAACTGCTTCAGGTAGGCAGCACTAGCTGTGGAGAAAGAGCCAGAACTCCCCCTCTTTTTTTTGGCCACTTACCACCATCCCTACCACTTTGCTGCTAACCACTCTATTCATAAAACCTAAACTTTTTACCCTGACTTCCCCCTACCTCAGCCTGCTTTTTATTTTCCTTCTCCACCTATTGCATATGAACAACTAACCTCAAAATATCTATTTTCTTGATCAGCAATGCTGACTTTCTTTCAAGGATCAAATCCCGAGACAATTATGAGGTAAACTTCCTTATCTTGTCACTCATATCAGATACTAATTTTGGAGCATTCTAGACAGCTGGTGAAATTTCAAGGCACACTTCTTGACCGACATCTTCCCCTATTTCAGATTAACAAATTCCTCCACTTTTTCTTCCATAAACTCCTAAGGAAAGAAACGGTCTAGAAAAGCATTGGAGAAAGTCTCCCATAATAATGACTCCTCAACATTATCACCCCTTGACTGCTCTAATTCCTCATACCATTAGTATGCTATATCCTTTAGCTAATCGAAAGCAAAATTCACCCCTTCCATATTCCTGGCCTATATCACCCTAAAGATCTTTTCCATCTTGTCTAGAAAACCCCGAGGATCCTCCTCCACTTAAACACTAGTAAAAGTTAGAGGATTTAAACTGATAAACTGTCCAACCCTTGTGGCCTCAGAAGATTGAATACCAGATGCACCATGCTCAGCCTGAGAAGTTACCAATTGAGCAATCATATGAATCGACAGACAAAACTCCGTATTCATCACATTATCCTGGGGAGGACTAAAAGGAACTAGTGGAACTCCAGATCCATCACGGAGTGGACCCCTAGACCAAGTATGGATCCCCGAGAAGAACGTGTCCCATCAACATCGTCCCTAGTTGGCACAAAAGAGTTTTCATGAGCTTCAGATCGTCAAGGCATGATCTAAAAGACAAGCAAATGAAAATCAAAATAATTCAAGACCTTAGACTCCAAGCTTGAAAATAGAATACCAAGAAAGAGAAACAGTTCCTAAATGCCTTGTAGCCTCTCGCTTATGAGTATGGTGTGCTACACACCCCTAAAAGAGACTCTACTAGACACGGCTTTATGACTCCCTAATTAACTATAAACCTAAGCCTTTGATACCAACTTGACATGACTCAAACCGGAGCCTTGTCATAATGGGCATCCCAAGTCCAACTAGGACTAGGGACTACCCCTAATACCCAACCTAGCCATCCAAACGCACACCCTGGGTCAGATGAATTTTGAACATATAATAAGATAGTGTATCTATGCAAATCCAGACTCTGAGATAGGTCTATAATCGTGACCACCCCAAATAAGTCCAACCATCCAAAACCAACCATATAACCATAAGATAACCAAAATCAAAACAGTAACCAAACATAAGTCTATAACATAATATGATGGAACAACCAACAATACCGTCTAAGGGTGTCAGCCCCAATACCAATGCCAAAACTAAGGGTGTCATCCCCAATACCAATGTCAAAACGAAGGCTGACACCAATACCGAAACCACCCATACCAACCCATAATAGTCCTACAAAGCCTCTAACCAAAATAAAAACAATATCCAATTAGGACATGCCGCCAACCATAGCCAAAACCAATATGCATAAAAATACCAAAGTATGTAAGGATATCCATGATATGAAATAGAGCCTTTTGGAATATGGACGCTCACCACTTTAATTTAATAGCTAATCCCGAATTTGATCACTAAGTAGGAGGAGTAGAATGGTTGGTTCCTACATCGCGTGGGGATACAATCACCCGAAGACGGGTTAGCGGGTGAACGCTAGTAAGTACTTAGGATAAGGATAAAATATTACCAACCTTTAAAATAAGTAAACCAACTATATGCATACACAATGATACATATATATATAACCATGTCGGGAAAGGGAATAAGGTTTAACATGCATTTAAAACCATTAACTTGGGTATATGTAGCTTAATGTCCAAGAACCACCCACAGGTTATATGGGCCAGTGTAACCCCCAAAATGAGCACTGATGCCTGTAGCCGCACGAACCAAAGATACCATAGGAGTAGGGGATTCCTGAGTACCCTTCACTGTCTAGGATACTTATGTACAAGTGTACTTAGAGGATTCTCGTGTACCTCATAAGTATCATATATGATCGCCATAAGAAACCCTTATATCGGAAAATATGAGTTTTCAGTGTCCGTCCATTGAACTCACACCTTCATGATTAGCTATCACACCCCGTTATTATTGCCCAATTAAATAATTATCACACATCCAAACCACCATCCCATTTATTATTAACCAAGGCTATAAGTAGTGGTATCGCCATACCGATTATAGTTTGTAAAAAATGTCCTTATCCAACCTTTTATAGAATAAGGGATTACTATGTACCCATAGATTACATTATTTAGTTGCTTGGGGGATTCCCATGTACCCCACAAGATTGTGTGTTAACAAGTTTGCTTGGGGGATTCCTTTGTACCCCACAAGGCTTTCAATTAGACCAACCATGACCATTAAATCCTTACCATCTAACTATTCCAAACTGTTTATACCATTTAGGGTTCCATTACCAAGTTATACCATGCAATGGTTCAATGAAAGTCCAACAATTTAACCAAAAACATTCTCATTGGCATTTTATCGAATATGTTGGGGGCATAGTGTTCCCAAACCCAAAACTAAGTAACAATTAATTATTCCCATGCAACCAATTGTTCAAAACCACTATAATAATATGAAAGCCATGAGTAAAAAGACATGGGAAAACCATAACCAATCATTATAACCAAAACCTCCAATATATATTTGAGAACCTAAAAATATACAACACTTATGCCATGAAAACAATTCATAAAACATGTCTGTAGTTGGAACTAACAATGAAGAAGGAGTAACTTACCTTAGATTAGAAAATGATGGAGAGAAATCACCTTAGCAAGCCCCAAATTGATCCTATGGATGAAACCCTAGCCTCCCTTAACCCAAAAGCCTTGAGAAAAATTGAGAGTGTTTGAAGAGAGTTTCTAAGTGTTTAGGATTAGAATAATAGGGTAAATAATGTTCCAAGAGTGATATAAGTTGTGGGGTCTTAAGAGGTTAAGAAAAGAAATGTCCAAATTACCCCTAACTTAAACTGCTTAAAATACCCATAGGTGGGTATGACCACCCCACCCGAACCATACCCTAGGGTACGAGTGGTACCCTAGACTACCCTAGGCCCCACCTTGGACCATAACACTATACAATATATGACCAACCAAGCCAAATCGTATCCAAACATAAGACTAGTACCATGAAGTCATACCTTAAGCAGAATAGAATCACCTAGACCAAACTTTAGGGAAACATACGAGAGACACCTTACCAATCGTACTCTAACGTAGGACTTGTATGTTCCAACCGTACCTTGGACAGAAACAAACCAACCAACCCACGCCAACCAACACTGGAAACATACAACTACCACCATACGAGTCGTACCCCATCATACGGATGTGCCCTTAGTCGTATGATGTCCAAAAGCCAAAAACCGAGGAAATTTTTTAAGGGTCAAAACCCAGGGTGTTTCAGCTGGCCTAGGGAAATTACTCATCCAATATTTGGAGCTTTCTGGTCTTGGCTTGTTATTACAGGAGATTTATTGAGGGTTTTTCTACTATTGTTCCATGTTGACTAAATTGACCCAAAAAAAGGTGGAGTTCTAATGGTCAGATAGGCATGAGAAGAGTTTTTAAGAATTGAAGGACATGTTAACCTTAGCACTAGTATTAGACTTGTCAGATGGACTAGAGGTTTTTTAGTGTATTCTAATGCCTCGGGAGTCAATCTTGGATGTGTCTTTATGTAAAATAGAAGGGTGATATGTTACGTCTCCAGATAGCTCAAGGATCATGAAAAGAATTATCTGACTCATAACCTAAAGTTAGCAGCAGTAGTCTTTGTCTTAAATATTTAGAGTCATTATTTTTATGGAGTGCACGTTGATGTTTTCACCGACCACAAGAGCCTTCAGTATGTGTTTATCTAGAGAGAGTTAAATCTCCAACAGAGGATGTGATTGGAACTACCTAAGGACTATGACATGAATGTGATTTAGGACCTAGGTAAAGAAAATGTGGTTGTCGATGCTATGAATAGGCTATCTATGGAAAGTGTAGCCTATTTTACAGATGTGTAAATGGAGGTGGCTAAAGATGTGCATTGATTGACTCATTTGAGAGTTTGTCTAGTTGATATAGATGATGGTGGGATAATGATACAAAATGGTTAGAATTTATCCCTTGTAGTAGAGGTAAAATAAAAACAATGTGATAACCTTATACTAAGTCAATTGATTGATGCAGTCAATGAGTGGAATGTGGAGAATTTATCCCAAAGGAGAGATGGTGCACTTTGTCATCAAGGTCATTTATGTGTTACCAATATTGATGGGTTGAGAGGTTGGATGTTAGCAGAGCCTTATAGTTCCAAGTATTCAGTCCATACTGCTGCTATTAAGATATACCACGACCGATGAAAAGTCTATTGGGTAATAGTACTATAAGAAACATAGCAGAGTTTGTGACGTAAAAGCTGAGAATCAAAGATCGGGAGGTATGCTTCAGGATATTGGCATCCCCAATTGGAAGTGGAAGGTTATTAATATGGATTTTATTACGAGACTTTCTCACATCATGCATCAGTATGACTCAATTTGGATTATTGTATATCGAATGACTAAATTAACCCAAATCTTGCCAATTAAGACCTCAGATATAGCCGAAGATTATGCAAAGTTGTACGTTTGCGAGTTAGTTAGACTTCATGGGGTTCCATTATCCACCATTTAATACTGAGGCGCACTCAGTTCACCTCATAGTTTTGGCAATCCTTTTAGCAGGTTCTTGGCACAAAATTGAAGCTAAGTACTATTTTTCATCCTTAGACAGATGGTCAGGCTGAGCATACTATCCACACTCTAGAAGACATACGTTGATAAAATAGGATTTTTTTTTTTAAGTTCAAAATATTTTTAGACCAAAGCTAATATGGATCAAATTCTAATTTTATATGATTTTGATCCAATAAACTTTTATGCATCTGCACAGTCTTTTAAGTTGTTAGCTACATGATAAGAAGAAGGAACTCAACTTATTTTCTAGTTTGTCCATGCTACTTAGCTTTGCATGGTAGTACCGTTTGACATTTTCAATTGAATATAAATACAATGACACAATTAAATTATGATTGTTGATGTATGGCCCCAGGGTAAGCTTGACTACTGGGCCGGATCATCCCAGTTACATCACCCCTAAAGACGTCTCGGACCGGCCTGACTCGAAACCGATAGGGTTGGATGATTCTTGGGCCGAACATCTGGGTTGGGCCATTTGATACAAGTGGCCTGGTGTACCAGCCTAGTTGAGAAATTGGACCAGGCCCACCGGTCATCTGAACCGGACCGGTCCGATATATAATTTTTTTTTAATTACTTATCCCAACGGCCCACCAGCCAAAAGTTAATTTTGGAGAACTATATAGTCATTGGTCCAACGGCCAAAATCAGCCAAAAGCTTTTTAAAATAAAAAACCTTCAATAAATACATGCAATTTTGAACCAAGTTTTTCCACAACTTACAATCTCAATCTCTCAAACCCTCTCAATTATTCTAATTATCTCTTAAAATGCTCAATTTTATTTTATTATTTTGCAATTACAAATATCAAGTGAAAGTTTTTAAAAATCTCTTAATTTTTGAATACTTCAAAAAATTTGTATTATCGTTACATCTCTTACTTTTAATTTTTAATTATTGTATTGTTTGTTGAATATTTATTTGTATTATTTTTGTATTTCTCGAATATTTGTTAGTTTAATTTTTAATATGGATAAATTAAAAAAAGTTGATAAAAGTGTTAGAAATTTTTATTTCGAAAGTGATAGTGGTAGTAAAAAATAAATTAGTTTTGATTTCGATAGAAGTAGTTCAAGTACTAGATATACTTGTGTGCCTCCAGTACCAATTAGCAAACCCTTTGAGAATGAAATAGGTGTAGGTGCTCACGATATAAATTTTTTAGAAGATCAAAAAAATTATGGTATAGAAGAAGAGAATAAAGTAGACGCAGTTGATTTAAATGTAGATGATGATGCTATTAGTGATACACCCAAAGTTAGTAATGTTAATGTTAGATAAGAATTGGTTAATCTTCCTCCCCGGACCCTTGTAAGATCTCATAAAAAAATTAATATTATGTGAAATTTTTTTACAAATGTATAAGAAACTACTAAGGTCCAATACAATATATGTCAGGGATTATATGAGCATAAAATCGGAGGTAATAAAGGGGGTACGGGTGTATTGATGAGACATTTTAAAAAAAAAACACCCAATAGAGTTAGCTGTGGCAAAAGGTAGTGAAACTGTTAGGGAGCCAACTCAAACTAGATTGGACCCAAGAACCAGTCAATTAGTTCAAAATTATAATAAAATGAAGGATCATGAAGAATCTCTTCTCTTTTGCTTATTTTGAAACTTTTATTCATTATATTCAAGCAGTTTATAATCCTATGTTTGAGATTCCTAGAAGTACTTGTAGGTCTGATATTTTTAGACTCCATACACAATATGTTTATTATTTATCTACATTATTAAAAAATCTATTATGTAGAAATGTTCTAACTTCTGTTCTTGATCGTGTTGTTAGTAAAAATGATTATTTAACAATTATTTGTCATTAGATAGATAATAATTTTGTTATGCAAAAACATATTTTAGCATTTTTGTATGATGAAGATCATAGACACACTTAAAAATTTATCTCTGAATCTATTACAAAAGTTGCAAAATATTATGATATTGAAAAAAAAGTATTATGTATATCTTTTGATAATGCATCTAACAACAAAACTGTTGTTGACTTGTTAAAAGTAGAACTTTCTCTCTGTTACTTGAAATATTTCATGTTAAGTTTGTTTGTCATATATATAATTTAATTGTAAAAGATAGACTTGAATTTTTTGAGCTTAGTATTGAAAAGATTAGGCTTGCGGTTGACTTTATTCAAGGAAATCATAAAAAAGTTAAGACTTGTAGAATTTTAAAAAAATGTGAACAAACTGAACTTAGACTGATATTAATGCCTGAAGAAGTAGATTGTAGATGGAATGCTACTTATAATTTTTTAAGAACTTGCCTTATTTATAAAGTTTCTATTACAATGACTTTTAATTAATTTGTTGATTCTTTTCCTAAGTGTATGTTACATGATTCTGATTAGGCTAAGATTGTTGATCTTGTTAAATTTCTGGAAAAAAAATTATATAGCTACGATTGAATTTTTTTGAGCTTATTATCCTATTGTTTGCAATATTTTAGCTTATTTAGCTGACATTTTATTTTTGCTTAACTAATATAAGAATAAATCAGGTCACAAAGAAGCTATTGCCGTAATGACTGATAAATTTAAAAAATATTTTTATCCACTTTTCTTTATTTACTTAATTGGTGTTATAATAAATTCATATATGAAATATAATACTATATTCGAATTTACTTCTATTATTTATAATGCTTTAGCTATACAACTTAAAGAAGAACCTTCTTTGTTTACATCTATGGGTGAGGCGAACAATTTCATGGACACATTATACAACAATTATGCCGATTTACTTGATGATACTATACCGGCACATATCACTCCAACTTTCGCTCTCCATCCTCTCGAGGAGCCATCATCTTCTAAAAAATAGACACATAATAGTTATCCTGATTATTTTTTTGATTTACCTGTTTGAAATAGGGTTCCACCATCAACACACAGAATCGTTTCTTGGGAAGAGCTTAAGTATTATCTTAGACAACCGATAGAGAATCATAGAGCAAGGATCAACGCATTGAATTGGTGAAAGAATAATGAAAGACAATATCCTGTACTTTCAAGATTAGCTAAAGATATGTTGAATGTTCCAATGTCAAGCGTTGCATCAGAGAGCGCTTTTAGTCAAGGACGGTAGTAGCTTGGAGACAACCGACACTCATTGAGAGGCAATGCTATGAATGATCTAGTTTGCCTTAGAGACTGGATTAGAGCAGAATGGAGAAATCAAGGAATGGGGGCGGAGCCTACGGACAAACAAAATCTTAAAAAAATTATGAATTCAAGGGAGAACTCTACACAATCAAGTCCAATGTATGGCTTTGACCCTATTGATTTTGACACTCTTCAGGCAATTTTTGTTAATATTAACAAGAATGGGTTGAAAAAAATAGTGCAAAATTTGTAGTATTATCAATTAATCATTTAATCTATCGAATTTTTTATATTTCATTTTAAGTGAGATATAATTATAATCTTGTAATTATAAGTTTTGAATCATTTTGCAATCAATCAAATACAAGATTCATTCACTCTATATTTATTTATTTTATTTAAATTAAATATCTAATTTAAATTAAATACTTTTAATATATTACTATCAAACTTTACATAAACATAACAAACATATATACATACAATGAAAATTGAAAAATAATGTTAACAAATATTACTCAATCTACTAGGATTGAGATATAAAAATTCTATATAAGTTTATCTTTTAAGTAGTGTATGTTAATATTTGAATATATATTCAAGTATTATTATGTTAAGTAGTATATATTGTATGTATATATGTGTATATATTTTCTAAAACAGTATAGTATGTAATGTATATATGTTGTATATATTTTAAAGAGATTATTATCTAATTTGAATTCTAGATGCCAAATTTCTTGTTCTAAAAGGAAGATAGTTTTCTTTTGATGAAATAATGATTGTTTGCATATTCCTGCAAATTGATTATATACATATCTTTCTTTTCTGATGTTAAGCTCTTGTCTTAACTCTGGTAATATTCTTAAAGCTTGTTCTTTATCCATGGTTGACTTGATCTATGTTTCAGTGCTCTGGATTTTAATAAAGCTATTAATCTTGCTTCTAAACTAGAGATAATATCAATTAAATAATTTAACCTTTCTGGGTCATTTTTTGTTTCATTAAGCTTTTTATATTCTAAATAATTACTATTTAGAGCTCTTTTTATATCTCTAATGTTGTGATTGTTATCACTAAAAGGTTTAAATTTAAAAAATGATCATTGTGATATTAAAGTAGTATAATATGTAATGTATATATGTTGTATGTATATTGTTTAAAATAGTATTTTAATTTTTAAGTAGTATATATTGTATGAATATATGTGTATATATTTTTGAAAGTAGTATATATTGAATGTATATATGTGTGTGTGTTTTCTAAATTAGTATAATATGTAATGTATATATATGTTGTATGTATATTATTTAAAGTAATATTTATTGTACGTATATATGTGTGTATGTTTTCTAAATTAGTATATTATGTAATGTATATATGTTGTATGTATATTATTTAAAGTAGCATTTTAGTAGTATATATAGAATCTATATTATTTCAAGTAATATATATTGTATGTATATTATTTCAAGTAGTATGTATTGTATGTACATATACGTGTATATTTTCTAAAGTAGTATAATATGTAATGTATATATGTTGTAGTATATTGTTTCAAGTAGTATTTTAAGTAGTATATGTTGATGTACATATGTGTGTATATTTTTTAAAGTACATCTTGAATGTATATATGTGTATACGTTTTCTAAAATCGTATAATACGTAATGTATATTATTTCAAGTAGTATATATGTGTGTATCTTCTTCATCATCTTCTTCTTCTTCTTCTTCTTAGTAGTAGTAGTATATATTGTAGGTATATATACGTGAATGTTTTCTAAAGTAGTATAATATACAATGTATATATCTTGTATATATATTATTTCAAGTAGTATATATTGAATATATATTGTTTCAAGTAGTATATAACTATATATTGTAGGCATATTTGTGTGTATGTTTTCTAGTGCAGTATAATACATAATGTATATATATTTTCAGGTAGTAATATATACTTGAATGTATATTGTTTGTAGTATTATTTCAAGTAGTATATAGTGTATGTATAATTGTATATTGTATGTTTTCTAATGTACTATAATATAAAATGTATATTATTTCAAGTAGTATTTTATGCAGTATATGTTGAATGTACATACGTGTGTATATTTTTTAAGTAGATATTGCACCTATATATGTGTGTATGTTTTTTAAAGTCGTATAATATGTAATGTATATATGTTGTATGTATATTGTTTCAAGTAGTATATAGCTGTGTCTACATAGTACTAGTTTAACCGCACGTGTAACGTTTAATTATTTAAAATTAAATAATTTATCTATTGTGAAGATTTTTAATAAAGTGTAAAAGTTCAAATCACTTTTCAAAAATCTTTCACACTTTCATATAATAATGAAAACATAAACATATACACATATATATTTTACCACCAGAAGTTTCAAGTGGTTGATGGATCATCACTTTTGCGTTTGTCATGTAGTACTTCTTTCCCTTGTTGTCACAGGCTAAGAGAGACCTATCAATTTGAACCATATTTGTGTTACAACAATTTTTTTTAATATTTAAAATCTTTTCTTATTTTTAAAGTCAAATCCTTACAAAATCATTGATTACATTCTTATTACGTACTTAAAACTTTTTAAAATCTGGTAAAAATTTTATTATTCTAATAGTTTTATATTTATTTCTAAATTTTTCAAATCTTCTTAAAATCAAATTTAGTTGATATAAAATTCTTAAACTTATGACAAAAGTATCAGTTGTCATTAATTTTGATGACTTCTAATAAGGAACGATTTCATCATAAATATATTTAATTAATTTTCAGCTCTTAAAATAGGAAAAAAAAATATTGAAATTCTGATGACTTCTATTAAGGAAAGGTTTTACCATAAATATATTTAATTAATTTTCAACTCTTAAATATTAGAAAAAAATAGTGAACAAATGATTTTGTCTAAAACAAGGATTTTTAATGAAGGGCAAAAAGTTCAAACAACATTTCTAAGGCTCTTCACGCTTTTAATATATTATAGATATAGATTATAAATATAAATATAGATTTATTGAAAAAAACATGAAAATTCGAATTTAGCCTCTTTTTTTACATGTATGATCGATAACCGACCCATTAATCGAATTGAGCTGGGTTGACTCGATCCAAGACCAATTAGATCGGCCACATAGTTAACTGGGCCGATGATAGGCCCTCAGGAGTTTTTTCAATGTTGGGCCCGATATGGTTCGGCCCATTAGCTTGAGCGACTGGACCGGATCAAATCTGAGTCCGGTAAAAAAATATGGGCCGATGCCAAATTAGGCCGGCCTTGCCTGATGGACGGGTCTACCCCAGGGGTTCATCGCATGAAAGTAGTATTGTTTTCCAAACCTAAAAGGTTAAGGTAATCAAGTGGAACTTAATCTTTAACTAAATGACATCAGGCCCTGCAAGATAACTGATGATTATGATTTACAAAATTTAATACTCCATTACTTTCGTACTTCTTTGGTTCGTTTTTACTTGTCATGTTTCATTTATGAGAATCAACTTGATTAATCTTCAAAGCTTCCAACAACATACCGAATATGATTCCACAAGTGGGGAGTGTAGAGTCTATACAAATTTAAATTCTTAAAATTTAGATGTTTAAAAGCTATATAAAAAATATCATAAATTACAAATCTTTATATATTAATATGATGAAAATATACATCTTAAAACGTTAATTAAAATTTATATAATTTAACTTTCGAAAAACGTAACTGGGCCAAGTAAAAGCGAATAGATGTAGTTGTAGTTTAATAAAGAATCAAATATCCGATTGCTTAAGCATGAATTAGGTAGAGTCAATAATTCATATCTGGGGTGCCGACCACGTCTATCTGGAGACGTTTGTTAGGTCTAACTAATTTTGATTAATTGAGACATGCTTGTCATAATCCTGGGATATTATCCCCCATTATCTTAACCATGATGTGACGCCATTTATCACAGTTTGTCTTCTTTATAGTTGAACATTTGAGGTGAAAATTAGTAATTTATTAGTAGAGTTTCAATTTATTTTAAACCTTTTATGTACAAGTTTAACTTTTAAAATATTGATCAATTAGATTGATTCCTCATTGCTCTATCTGGAATTTTGGCGGAAAAGGTGGAAATATATTAGTAGTGTTTATTCACATATGTTAATAAAGATATACATGTTTTTATTTTATTATCAAGAAGAGAGGTTTTGATCCCTATGAATATCTCATTAATGTTTGAGATTGAGATATTTCTTTAAGAAATATTTTGCCTGCATGAATAACTAGTCTCGAACTCCACTGAAATTGGGATTCATCTTGTACAGTCCCACAAAATTTAGATGTTTACAATATATTAGTAGTAATTAGCTACAGAAAACGCATCTTCATTAGTTATTCTCTCTTTTGTCATATACGTTGGTCTTTAAAAAAATGCACTTTTCTTTTGTTCTTTCTAAGATGAATCACTCCTTCATGAGTAAGAAATCTAATTTTTTTGGGGGCGATTTACAATTTTCTCCGAGAATAACTAATTTCACTGCATTTAAGCTCATGTCATTTTCATTTTTTTTCTAGTTTGCCCTTCATTTTTGTTTCCAAAATGAGTTGTAAAAAATATGAAAAAACGATGTCCACACTATAGATGATATTTAGTTCAAGGGCCAAAACCATATCATCAAAGAATAGGGTGCTCTCTCAATTGCCCATACATTATGGGAGAGCCGAAGTCTAAAGAGCAAATTTTTTCATTTAAAATTTTAAAGAGGCATATGAAAATGAAAAATTTTCAAAATGGACAGAATAAACACATGTGTATACCTTTTTCATTAAAAGTTAACGTCGTCAGTAGCCTGATAAAGTGCAAGATAAAATCACGATTTTACTTTACAAGGTAAATTGAGTCACTTACCTTATCCTTTGACTGAAAAAGCAGGGAATAAATTCTCCTAGGAAAGGAGTGTCTGCAAGATGAAACTTACCGCTGACAAGATAGGGAAAAAAAATCCCCTTTTGCTGGCTGATAGGAAGTCAAGTATGACTCTTACCTTGTAAGATAGGATTCCATGTTTGCCTCGTAACAACTTCGAAATTCATCGCATGGTGTTACATAGAGAGTGTGAGTGTAGGTTTCTTTCATTTGCATTAATTCAAAAAAAATTGTCAAAGTGCATAACTCAAAATACTTGTTGAACCATATTCATTTTTTACTTTAAGATGGATGATAATAATAAGGTAAAAGTAAATTTACATTAGAATGGTGAAGTTTTGCATGATGGAGCTACAATGTGATATAGTCGGCGTCCTATAGTGGTTTAGTCGTTTTCTTTATCTCTCAAATATAATCTTTTGAAAGATTGTTTAGGAGTAAAATGGGTATTACTAATTCAGAAGAAGATGTGGTTATTTTTTGTCGATATTTAAATTATTTTACGTCCAATGAACAATCAACATTTGGTGAAAATTCTTTTTGGAATGATGAATATTCTTTATCTTTATTTCTTGACCGTTGGAATTTTTGATAATCACCTTAATCTATAGACACTTGACATGTATGCATCTCGTGAACATTCCCTTATTGTTGAAGAACCTACGAATAGTGGGTTTGGGTGAACAAACAAATAATGTGAACAAGAAATGAATGAAATGAGTGTAGACACATAATTTTGTCCCTCCAAAGATTATTTTTTTACCATTTTACCCCGTCTTACCATACACCCCCTTTTAATTAATAATTTTTCCACAAAATAATAAAATTTCTAACAAATTAACAACCCACTCAATCAAAATTAACCACCTCTACCTTATCCTAACAACCTACCCCTACCACCCCTACCCCATACCCACGTGCCCCCTACCCCCTAACCCTTTTCACATTTTTTCCCTTTCACAGATCACACACCTCACACTAACAACCATACACACACACACACAATTCTCGGCCAAACCCATCGGCGGCCCCCTAAACTTGTCACGATCTTTCACTTAGACACCTCAAGTGGACGTTGTTCACTTTTGACACCTCAAGTAGCTATAAACTGTGTCATTTTGGCACCTTTTGCTGATTCAGCAAAGAAAATGTATTACACTCGCTTTTGGGCGCGTTTCAAGGGCATTTTCGTCATTTTTGAGTGGTATTTTTGTAATTTTGGAGTTGTCTTCTCCACACAACTTGCTTTAGCTTCCATTAATGGAAGTTAATGGAGGTTGAACTTTTCAAGAATGATAACAAAATTTTACTCTATTAACAAAATACTCACTCCATGAACATATCTATAACAACAATACACATCACAAACACCAAATAATACTCCTTCCATTAATCAATGACATCATTAACACCAAAAAAAAAATGTCAACAATTAATTAAAAACAGAACAGGCCAAACACAACAAATATTTTCTCATTCTTTCTCCCTTTTCCACCATTTTTTTCCTTCACAAACTTTCATTGTTGAAGAATTCATTTTCTTCACCATTAATTTTAATTTTTGATATTAATGGATTTTCTCTTCAATAAAACCACCAACACTACCATTAGCAACTTCTTATTTATAAAACCACCGGAAGATTACTCTTTTTCAATACTTTACCTTGCCTTTTTATGCTTAACCTTCATTAATGGAGGTTGAATTTTTCAGAAAAGTAAATCCGCATTAAAAGCTTCACGAATTCCAGTCATTTGATGATCGAGGAGGCCAATGTTCAGTTAATAGCTTTTCGAATTTCAGATATATGACTAAAAAAAATATGGAGGAGACTTAAAAAAAATGGAGGAGAAGGAGGAGAACAAAAGGGCAATGATTATGAAAATTTATTGGTGATAAAAAGCATGAAATTGAGGGGTAAGAGAGCGGGCATGTGATGAAGGGGGTGGGTGGGTTGGAAAAGACGAATGGGGAGGGGGAGCGGGCAGGTGGTGAAGGGATGTGGTGGGCTGAAGAAGACGATGAGGATTGGTGGGCTGGGAGAAATTAAATTTTATAATTTTTTTTATAATTATTTAAGTTAAAAATTGCCAAGTGGCAATATTTGATTATTTTTTTTAATTTAAAATAGATATTTAACATTTAATTTGGAAAAAAATGACAAATGTCATGATATTATTGGTCACTTTACACGTCATCGGCGCGTGTAATACACGCACAGGGTATAATATTACTGATTCAGCAAAAAGTGTCAAAATAACATCCGCGTATGCTACTTGAGGTGTCAAAAGTGAACAACGTCCACTTAGGGTGCCTAAGTGAAAGATCGTGCCAAGTTTAGGGGCCACCGATGGGTTTGACCTACAATTCTCTATAGAGCTGACTAGAAAATTGAAAAAAAAAACACAGCTCAAAATAATCACTCATCTTCACTGATTTGCACACATCCACATACTGGTGGTATACGCACACACACGCTGGAAAAAGAGAAGATTGAGAGTGAGAGAACAAGTGATAGGGAGAGGAGAAAAACAGCAGCCTCGTCACGCTACTGTCCCGACAACCTCCTTCGCTGGAAAACAGCGAAAAGTCGTCGAAAAAATCCAAATCATCGGCAGCTAAACCCTCCAAACGTCCCATCCCAAAACCCAATCGAAACCGGCTTCAAAACACTCCATACCACATCGAAAAGACCAAAATCTGACCAAATCGACCGAACCTAACTTATTTCAGTCTGATTCCAACAAAATTCACCAAAAATAGTTGAAACCATGACGTTGTATGCTAAATATGGTACGGTTTTTTGTTACTCCACAATTACTGGGTTCGGTTGGGAAAAAAATAGAACAAAAGGGTGATATCAAAGCTGAATTTGATGGTTTGTTGAGGTTTGGTTTGAGATTTCGATCGCGGTTCTAGTCGGAAGGAGCAATTACACTATAAAATCATCGATTGAGGTCTAATTTTGTATCTCTTATCTCTCTTTCTGTGAATATTTTTGAATGGTGTGATTTTGATTGATTTTGGTTGAGGCGATTTCACTCGTCGTTATTAAATTATTAATTCTAGTGTGAAGTATGTTAATCATATAGTTGATTTGGGGTTAAGTTGGATTTTGGGAAAAAAAGTTGAAAATCGTTAAAAAATGAATATTGCTTCGTTTTGATTTATGGATTGTTGTTTGATTTGAAATGGATGTCAACTTTGTTAAACACAATAGTATCATGATAGATTGAAACAGATAGGCAAATGGTAAGTTGGGTAGGCAAATTTAGAAATTATGATTGTTGGATGCTTGAATGGTTTGAATGATTTTATTTTATTGCATTGAAAAAATGTATCCATTTAGCCAGGGAATGCCCTGAGGCTATTTGTATTTATTCACCGGGGAATGTACCAAAGTATCTTGTACGCGAAGGACGTTCGTGATGAAGGCCCGAGGCATCGGGTAAGGCGTAGTATAGGATAACTAGAATAGTTTAGGTTTCAATTTCAACATTTTTTTTTTGGTTTGTAATAAATTGAACTAGACATTATTTTAAAGTTTTTGACTGTTTGATTGTTTGTTTTTGTTTGTTATGTGTTTTTATTTGGTTTATGTATTTTATAGTGTTATACTAGCCGATATGATCTACGAAGTGATAGTGATCGAACCACGGGACCGAGAGGTGCCTAACACCTTCCCCTCGATCAACATAATTGCTTAATCGGAATTTCTGTTTGTGGATCAGTTTTAAAGAGTAAAAAAACTATTATGAAAAAGGATTTTCAAAGGTGACTTAGCACACCAGATTTATGTCAAGTGGCGACTCTGAGTTTAAATATAAAAAAAAATCCTTTTCGAAACAAACTTTATCTTTTGTCACTTAATAATGAAAATCTTTTCAAACTTAAAATCATATCTTTTTGGTAAAAAGGAGTGTGACAGCTCTGACGACTCTGTTGGGTATTTTCAGAATTCGAGCTTTATTTTGAGTTGTATCAGCTTAGTGTCACATTATAGGTATATAGACGTCTTGTTTGTGTTATCATTTGTGTTGTTGTTTTATCATTTTTGAGTGCCTACGTGCTATGAATTTATAATTTTTTCCTTGTGTATTACCGCTTTATATCTGTCGTCACTTGTTTATCCCGAGTCATTTCTTTCACAACAAATCCCATAGTACACGCTGTGTACACGATCTCTAGTTGAGTCACACTTATTTTACGAGGGAGAGCCGTCGGCTAGTATAGAGTGGGTGGAAAGCTATCGCAACCACCATCGATCATATGCTCCCCCGAACAACCTTGTTTGTAGACCCAGTGTAATTTAGCCTTTAGGTCATGCTTATCTGCGTCATATTGAGATGAGACCCACTTATTTCTTTGTAGTAGACTTATCCCTAAAGCATCCATATGTGCTAATTGTTTCATCTTTGAGGGTTACAGAATCATTCAATGAACTGATTTGAGAAAAGCATGTGCTACAATTAAAGAAAAATATGTAGGCAAGGAAAAGTTCGAAAAAAAGGAAAAAAAAAAGTGAGTCAAGAAAAAAAAAGGTCTCGTAGTTTTTTTAGTGTTCTTTATGGCTTTTGTTTTTCACAATTCAAGAATTCAAAAAGATTTTTTACCTTTTGCACTCATTTACTCAAAAAACAAAACATCAAAGAGATTTTGCCTTTATTTCCTTTAGTAAGCATTCATAATTTGAAAATTTTAAAATAAAATAAAATTTAATAGGAGTATTTTATAAAAGAAAAATTCAAAAAAGATGGTAGAATTTTTGTACATTTCATAACTAAAATACCAAAAAAAATAAAAATTTCATAGTTGTTTGTGTTAGTTTTATGTGAAGTGTCGAATTAAAAATCCAAAAAAAAATTATTGACGTTGTTCATCGTCTGTCTTTGGTCGTATCTCTTAAGTTAGGGTCAATTTGTTATTTAATCCTTAATTTTCCAAACTGGATGAACTACGCACACCTGATTCTCCTCTCTCGAGAGTGAGATACGTAGTCAGCCCTTCTAGAGTTCGGTGATCTTATTTCAAAAATCCAAAAAAAAAAATTCTTCACTCTTCATTTAGAGTAGGTGTTTCATATACATATTTAAAAGAAAACTACAAAAAGATTTTCCTTTAATAGTTTCAAGTTTCATTTTCGTATGAAATTCAAAATTGAAAACCCAAAAATATTTTTCTTTGGTAATCATAGGTTTTATTTTGTATAAAAAGACGAAAAATTCAAAAGATTTTCGTCAATTTTTTTGACAATTTGTTATTTTCTTTTCTTCTTAAAGTTTAAAGAAAAAAAAAAGAGTTTGATTGGTCATGTTATGCCAAAACTTCACGAACTACGCACACCTGATTCTCCTCTCGTAGGAATGAGATAGTAGGCGCCCTTCTTGGGTTCGGTGAGCTTTTTAAAAAAATAAAAAAAAAAGGAAAAAACCGGTTTTGAAAAAAGTGTTCAACTCTAACACATTTGTTATCTCTTGTTCAGTTAGTTTAAGGTGGTTGGTTTGTGGCATTCTGGCTGGTCCTCCACATCACATCAAGTCTAAGGAAGAGTTAGTCATGGCCAACAAGGATATAGGGAGTGACATTATAGATCAGACAAAGAGTCGGGAAAATGAGATTTTAAAGCAAGAGATTTTGAGACTAAGGCAACAAATAACAGAAATACACCGAGCTTGGGCCAGTGGGTTGCCTCCTCCTCCATTCCCTGCTATTGACCCATCAAATACCTTGAGTTTTCCATCACAATTTCAAAGTCAATTTCCTAATGTTGTTGATGCACCACAACATGCCTCAGAATTTACTCAAAGCCAAAAGCATCACAATGCTTCCATCACTCTTTCTCTAGCTCTTCATTGTAAATCTACCATATTGATAACACCACCTATCATTTTTCTTCTGTTTCCCAACCCTCTACTGGGTTTATCACCTTGGATTTTCTTCCAATGACTGTGCTTCCCCAATCTGCTAAAGATCAAGATAAAATGACTAGGAAAATGAAGTGTGCAGAGAAGGCTATGAAAAATTCTCTGGGACTTGTGAATTATAAAGATGTTGCATATAAGGACTGGGGAATGTCTTCAAGTGTTAACCTCCCTCCTAACTTTGAAGTATCAGAATTTTATGAGCATGATGGGTGCAAGGACTCTGTAAAACACTTGGGATCATATTGCCATCAATTGAGGGGGATTGAAAGGAAGAAGAAGAAAAACGTATCTATTGTCGTTCCAAGGGCAAAAAAGAGCTCGAGAGGTCTAATTCAACAATATTGTTAGTCTCAATCTCGAGCTTACACATCAAATCTATACACTCACCTACAACAAGGTTCTTCTTTGAATAATCCAAGGTATTTCATTCCACTTCCTCAGTATCCTTTGAACAATGCACAGTGATATACTCATCTGTCTTCTTATCCACAATAGCATGCACCGGTACCTCAACATCATCCTCGATCCCCACATATTTATCAAGGAACTTCTAAGTTTAAGTTTCAATCGAGGCTAGAGTTTGAAAAAAGGGAGAAGTCAAAGGATAATATTATATAGAATGTGTCTGATAGCGGTGAAATTTTTAGTTATGATGATATGCAAATTAAGGCATCTGAGAAAATAGGTCGAGTGTTGAGGCATTTGGTGATCAAGTTGAAGTCTACTTTTAAAATTAAGGCAATTATTTTGAGAATCATAAGAATAACTTGGTCATCAATTGAAAGACATATCTCAATTAGGTCAAACAGTGGATGCACAATCCTATATCAAGAGAAGAAAAGAAAATCAGCTCCACAAAAGCATTGGTCATTTGATGTGAGGGATGTACAACAAAGGTGTAGTTGTATGTTTGACAAGTGCAGAATAAGAAGTGGCACACATGCTCAGTTAAAGTTAGTGTTGTTAAAGTGTCACATGTGATCTTCATTTTTCACTTCATATTGCATGATGTGTACTTGCATTTCCAAGGATTGATATGACGAAGGCATTTCATTTTGTCATCCCAATATTATGTCATCCTTTGTTTACCCTATTTGAGCTTTAGCGTTATTTTCTTTCATACCCCTCTTTTGGAATCAAAATTGAGTCAGCAAAGCTTAAAAGAAAAGTGTCGAGCAAAAGAATAGAGTCAGAAAAGTTTTTAAAAAAGAAGATAGAAAAAATGTGTCAAAAAGGAAGAAAAGAGATGAGCGTCAAGAAAAATAGAGTCAGAAAAGGTTCCAAAGAGGAAAGAGTTAATAAAAAAAATAAAATCAAGTAAAATAAGTTGTCGGAACTACGTGTGACCAATTCTCCTCTCTCGAGGGTGAGATATGTAGGCTGCCCTACTCTGAGCTCGGTCCAACCAAATAAATAATTTAAAATCACCCAACCAAAAGAACTGGGCATGAGTTAATCCTCATTGTTTGAGTCGATTCCAAAAGTTGTAAGTCCTACCTCACTTCAAGTGTCATTTGGGCCGCATACCATCTTTTCTTTCTAACCTTATCCAAAATCCAAGTTACAACCAAAGAAAGACCTTCAAATCAATCTTTGAGAATGTTAAAGCTAAGTATGGAATGGATATGATGACACATTTTTGGTACTACTTGTATTCCTTAGCATAAGGAATCCGGAGAGAAATAAAAATAAGATAGTCTTATTGGTGAAAACCCTCACGAGAACCGTAAGGCGATAGTAAGTTGAGAGAAATAAAAATGAGAGAGTCTTATTGATGAAAACCCTCATGGGAACCTTAAGATGATAGTAAGTTGAGAGAAATAAAAATAAGAGTCCCATTGGTGAAACCCCCCATGGAAACCATAGGTTAATGGTGAGCTGAGAGAAAGAAAGAGGCTTGTTGGCGAAAATCCTTCAAGTCACTAGCCGAATGAGGTTTATAAGTGTAATTGACTTAAAGAAGTAACTCAGTTTCAGGGTCATTAACTCAACAACAATTGGGGGAATGTTTGGATGGAAAAACCAGACAGCTTAATCCAAAATGCATGTCATAATCATTAGAGTTAACTGTCACTTTCAGATAAATTTTTCTTTTCTTTGTTTCAATGGGGACATTCATTGTCTGTTTTTTCTTCTTTATATTTTTATCTGTGTTTTCTTGAGTCAGTTATTTGAATGAAAAGTCATTTTTGTTGTGTCTTTGAGTCAAATCAATGTCAAAGCAAGTGAGAAAATATTTCAAAACTGGCTACCAACTTCTTCAATTACATAAAGCAAGACAAAAAGGCCGGCACATGAAAGAAACACGATTGTGAGCCTAAATAAGGCATGCAGAAAGTTTTGTCAAAAGACAAGTCTCGGAACTCATGGAAATACCAAGGTTCAAAGGGTTTATCTGAGGAGCATGACAAAGAAGAGATACTATGTTTGTTTCAGAGTCACTCTTAATAATTTGAGTTTGGATCAACGATGCAGTAAGTCAATGACATATGCTAATGGTTGGAAGAAAGATTAAATATGACGAGGGCAAGAGCGATTGTCGCGAAAGCTAAATCCACAAACCAACCACCATGTTTTTAATCTCACAAGTTTTCTTTGTATGAAATAGGAAAACATGTTACCTTCAAATCAAGGACTTCAAAGCCTAAACATCAAAGACCGTCATTTCTCACATCTACAAATGCAAGGGGTAATGTTGTTGCAAAGGTTTAGTAATAAAAATTATGGTAAAACTCACAATCCAATATCTCTAGGAGATACACTTCCTTATTCGGGTAATTTAGGTTCATTTATCAGGTGATGCACTTCCTAAATTGAACCTTCACTCCTAGAAGTCACACTTTCTAGTTTAGTCCTTCCATTTAATCTTAAGGATACATATTTTATTATCTGAATAATTTAAGTGGTATTTGTAAGGAGACGTATTTCCTTGTTTGGGTAATTCAAGCGTCATATGTAAGGAGACGCATTTCCTTGTTCGGGTAATTTAAGCGACAGTTGTAAGGAGACATATTTTCTTGTGTAATTCAAGTGGCATTTATAAGGAGACACATTTCCTTGTTTGGATAATTTAAGCATTTATAAGGAGACACATTTCCTTGTCTGAATAATTTAAGTGACATTTGTAAGGAGAAACATTTTCTTGGGTAATTCAAGTGGCATTTGTAAGGAGACACACTTTCTTGTCTGGGTAATTTAAGTGGCATTTGCAAGGAGACGTATTTCCTTGTTTGGGTAATTCAAGTGGCATATGTAAGGAGACACATTTCCTTATTCAGGTAATTTAAGCGGCATTCATGAGGAGACACATTTTCCTTGGGTAATTCAAGTGGCATTTGTAAGAAGATTCATTTCCTTGTCTGGGTAATTTAAGTGGCATTTTTAAGAAGACGCATTTCCTTGTTTGGGTAGTTCAAGCGATATTTATAAGAAGACGCATTTACTTATTTGGGTAATTCAAGTGGCATTTGTAAGAAGACCTATTTCCTTGTCTGGATAATTTAAGTGACATTTGTGAGGAGAAACATTTCCTTATCTGGATAATTCTAGTGGCATTTGTAAGGATACACACTTCCTTGATTGAGTAATTTGAATTTTACTTGTTAGGTGATGAACTTTCTAACTTTAGTCTTGACTCCTAAAAAATTCACTTTCCGGTCGAGTCATTCCACTTAACCCTTAGGAGACACATTTCCTTGGTGGATATTCAAGTTTCACTTGTTAAATGGTTCACTTCCTAACTTAAGTCTTTACTCCTAGAAAATGTATTTTCTAGTTGAGTAGTTAACCCTTAGGAGACGCATTTTCTTGTCAGGGTAATTTAAGTTTCCCTTGTTAGGTGGTCCACTTCCTAACTTAAGCCTTTACTCCTAAAAATGCACTTTCTGGTCGAGTCATTCCACTTAACCCTTAGGAGACACACTTTCTTGTCAGGGTAGTTCAAGTTTTGGCTTGCTAGGTGGCATACTTCCTAACTTAAGCCTTTATTCTTAAAAGATGCACTTTCTGGTCGAGTCCTTCCATGCAACCCCTAGGAGATACACCTCCTTATCTGAGTAATACAGGTTTTATTTATTAGGTGATGCAATTCCTAAATTGAACCTTTACTCCTAGAAGCTATATTTTCTAGTCGATTCATTGCACTTAACCTTTAGGACACACACTTCCTTGTCAGTTTTCATTTGTCAGGTGGCACACTTCCTAACTTAAACCTTTATCTCTAGAAGACACTCTTTCTAGTTGGAATTCCTCACTTTAATTCTTAGGAGACGCACTTCCTAGTCTTGGTCATTTAGTTTTACTCTCAAGACATGCATTTCTTGGTCAGAGTTTTGATTCATCACTGCAACATGCAAGTAGTTATGATTGGATTTGACATTCGAAAAAAAAAATTGATGATAAATTGGGGCAAAAATTTAGTTCATGTTATTGAAAGCATCATTTAGGACCTTCTTGAAAAATAGGACTTTATTTTTGTAAAGTGAGATTTCTATCATAGCCTTTGTTTGGGATAATTTTCTTTCTAATTTTGATGTGATTTCAGGAGTCTGCCTGAAGAACAGGGTAAAGAAATGAAAAGTCAAGGAACAAGGTGAAGAAATTTAAAGTCAATAAATTGAAGAAATAGCAAGTCAGGAGCCCGCATGGAGAACGGGGTGAATAAATTGAAAGACAAGCAACAAGGTGATGAAATTGTAAGTCGGGAGCTCGATCGGAGAACAGAATAAAGAAATTGCAAGTTAGGAGCCCGCCTGGAGAATAGGGTGATGAAATAGCAAGTCAAGAGCCAAGGAAAGATGCATAGATAGGACTTTTTAAATTTTATTTATGTTTTTAACTTGTAATTTTTATTTTTGATGTAATGACAGAGTCGCGGATCGAAACCTCGATAGGACCTCACTCGACTCTCAAACTCGGTATAGACCTTCTCCTTCCAACCCTTTGAGATACCTGTGACTTGATTCCCTCATAACTTCGGTAGGTAGGATGTCCTAAATCAAGACTCGGTGGTACTTTGTCCTTCTTTTTCTTTTGTTTTGAATAATGGCTGGGTCAAAATTCTGTTTCGTCGTCTACTTTTTTGTCTGAAAACACTTTGTGTTTACATCCAAAGAGGGGCATGATGTAGACACATAATTTTGCTTCTCCAAAATTATTTTTTACCAGTTTACCCCCTCTTACCACACACACCCTTTTAGTTGATAATTTTTCCACAAAATAACAAAATTCCTAAAAATTAACAACCCACTCAATCAAAATTAGCCACCTCTACCTTATCCTAAAAGCCTACCTCTACCACCCCTACCCCATACCCACTTGCCCCCTACCCCTAACCTTTTTCACATTTTTCCCTTTCATAGATCATACACGTCATACAAAAAATCATACACACACATAATTCTCTATAGAGCTGACTGGAAAATTGAAAAAAAAAACACAACTCATCCTCACTAATTTGCACACGCCAAAAACAGGAGAAGATTGAAAGTGAGAGAACAAGTGAGAGGTAGAGGAGAGAAACAACAGCCTCGTCACGCTGCTGTCCTGGCGACTTCCTTCATTGGAAAACGGGAAAAAGTCGTCGAAAAAATCCAAATCATCGGCAGTTAAACCCCCCAAATGTCCCATCCCAAAACCCAATCAAAACCGACTTCAAAACGCTCCAAACCCCATCAAAATACTAAAATCTGACCAAATAGACCGATCACGATGCATTTCAGTCTGATTCTGATAAAATCCGCCAAAAATAATTGAAACCGTGATGTTGTACGCTAAATCTGGTATGATTTTTTTTTACTCCATGATTCTTGGATTCGGTCGGGAAAAAATAGAATAAAAGGGTGATATCGAAGCTGGATTTAGGTGTTTGTTGAGGTTCGGTTTGAGATTTTGAACGCGGTTCTAGTCGGAAGGAGCAATTACACTATAAAATCATTGATTTTGGTCTGATTCTATATCTCTTATCTCTCTTTCCGTGAATATTTTTGAATGGTGTGATTTTGATTGATTTTGGTTGAGGCGATGTTATTTAATTGTTAATTCTGGTGTAAAGTATGTTATCACGTAGTTGATTTGGGGTTAAGTTGGATTTTGGGGGGAAAAAGTTAAAAATCGTTAAAAAATGAATATTGCTTCTTTTGGATTTTTGGATTTTTGTTTGATTTGAAATGAACGTCATCTTTGTTAAATGCAATAGTATCATGATAATGGATAGGCAAACGGTAGGTCGGGTAGGCAAATTTAGAAATTATGATTGTTGAATGATTGAATGGTTTGAATGATTTTGTTTTATTGCATTAAAAATGTATTCATTTAGTCGGAGAATGCCCTGAGGGCATTTGTATTTATTCACTGGGGAAGTTCTGAAGTATTTTGTACGCGAAGGACATTCGTGATGAAGGCCCGAGGCATCGTATGAAACGAAATATAGGATAATTAGAGTAGTTTAGGCTTCAATTTCAACATTTTTATTTTGGTTTGTAATAAATTGGATTGACTATTATTTTAAAGTCTTTGACTGTTTGATTGTTTGTTTTTGTGCGTTATATGTTTTTATTTGGTTTATACATTTTATAGTGTTATACTAGACGATATACTCTATGAAGTGACCATGGTTGAACCACGGGACTGAGGGGTGTCTAACACTTTCCCCTCGATCAACATAATTTCTTAACCGAAATCTCTGTTCGTGGATCAGTTTTAAAGAGTCAAAAATTATTTTGAAAAAGGATTTCCAAAGGTGACTTGGCACACCAAATTTATTTCAAGTGGCGACTCTGAGTTTAAATATAAAAAAAACCTATTTCGAAACAAATTTTATCGTTTGTCACTTAATAATGAAAACCCTTTCAAACTTAAAATCATATCTTTTTGGTAAAAAGGGGTGTGACAATGAGTGGTTTATAAAATAAAATTAATAAGGTAAGGGACATGTTTTACCTTAGTCTCTCAACCTTGCACTACAGTTGAAATAAAACAGTCTCCTGCCCTTGCACTACAGTTGAAATAAAACAGTCTCTCAATCTTGCACTATAGTTGAAATAAAACAGTCTCCCAACCTTGCACTACAATTGAAATAAATTCTTCACTAAGTACTCCCTCCGTTCATAAATATTTGTTCACTTTTGATTTGACATATGCCTTAAGAAATAATAAATGATGGGTGATTTTACTATATCATCCTTTGAATGTAGTTAACTTTTTATATTGAAAAATGCAACGAGTGATGTGTTGTATTTAATACCAAGGGTAAAATAGGTAAAAATGGGTAAATTATCCATTCATTTTATAAACTGGACAAGTATTGTTGGACACCTCAAAATAGAAAAGTTAACAAATAAAAATGAACGAAGGGAGTACATCAGTGTCATTAAATTCCCAACTCCCACCAACTTTTTCAGTCAAAGAATAAAGTAAGTGACTTCATTTACCGTGTAAGGTAAAAGTGACTCCATTTAGCGTGTAAGGTAAGATTGTGACTCAATTTACCTTATAAGGTAAAATCATGATTTTACCCTTACACTTTAGTAGGTAACTGACGACACTTTTAACTGTCCATTTTGAAATTTTTTCATTTTCATATGCCCCTTTAAAATTTTAAATGAAAAGCTTGCCCTTTATGTTTTGGACATTAAGGATATAATTAAAACACAAAAACTCTATTTGTCCCCATTTAATCATCTTTTTAGATCTCTATTTTTTTTTTATAAAAAGGTGATAGTGATTGGAGGATGAGGAAGGGTAAATAATTTCATTTTTTTCTTAATCATATCTGTTGTATTTTAAAAAAAATTTCTTGCTACGCATGTTGACCACGTCAAAGATAAGGCAAAATATCGATCATCGAAACCCTGTCTTTACCCTAATACTTTGTTCGTATGGTTGTTATATATTATTTCATAAAGTATGGTATTGTACGATATTGTATTGTATTGTATTGTATTGTACTATATTATTTTAATGAATACAATGTTTGAATAGATCGCAACGTTTGTCGTCGTTACATAATCTCATACATTAATAATTTGAAGGATAAACCTACTAGAAAGGTAGGATATGTGACAGGACTATTATAAAAAGGTAAGATAAAGAATAAAATAGGATTATTAAATAAGAAACAAAGGTAAAATGAGAAAACAATATAAGGTTACGACGCGATATCACGAACTCGATGTTTATTAAGTTTTTTCATGATTACCTAACCATGAAACCAAATTAATATCATACCATATATTTTAAAAACAGTCAAAACAAACATGGTACTCTTACCAATAACACCATACCGTAGTACTATGGGTAACCATCTATAACATCAATTTTGTCCATAAGTCATTAATGTAATGCAAAGAATAAGAAAGAAAATCACATACATTTCAGAGGAATGAAACATACACTTCTACGTTACAAAGAAGATGAAATTACATTCTTCAAAATGCAATTTCAATAACATTTAGTAATGGCTTTTTAATGCCATTAATACTCACCATCAATTTCTTCAAATTCATTCGTCTATGTCATTTTCAATATACTATATAAAGATCATCTACAGAGAAAAGAAAACACACCAACAAAGTGAAAAAAAAAATATCTTTTTCCTTTCTTCCTAAGTTTTCTATTTTTGGGAAATAGTTTTGAGCAACCTCCAAACTTTCAGCCACTAGTGCACGTGTTTAGAAGTAGTTGTGAAACCTTGGGGAGTGGCCGGTTAGAAGGATTTGTACTGGAGTCGGACTAAAGTCGCTTTCAAGGCAGTGGCTTATCAAGACACAGTATTTGTGACTATTCTCTTACTATTATTAATTCCAGTTTCTTATCAGTATTGTAGTAAATTTTTCTAATAATTTGAAAGTGATTTTCTTACATAAAATATTGATAAATGGCTATTTTTTGAACAATTTTTTTTCTGATTTGTCAAAACTTGAGCCATTTGACAAAAATAATTTTAAACTTTGGTCACAAAAACTTTTGATTTTCTTAGAACAATTAAAAGTTGATTATGTTTTATTTAATGATGGTTCTAATATTATTACTAGTTCTAACACTGTTATGATTGTTGATGAATTTTCTAAAAAGAAGGTTAAAAAGGATAGCAAAAATGCTAGAGGACATTTATTGAGTCATATGACTAATACTTTATTTGATTTATTTGTTACTTACAAATCTGCAAAAGAAATATGGAATAGTTTGCAAAACTCAAAACAGGGAGGAAAAAATAATGTCGAAGTTCATCTTGTTGAGCGTGATGAAATAATTATTGCAGTAGTCATCGACATGAATTTGGTGGCTAACAAGACTGACCGGGTGTTGGACATAGGGGCTTCAAGGCATTTCTGCGCCAATAAGGAGTTATTTCATGACTTTGTCGAGTCCATTGATGACGAGTGCGTCTACATGGGTAATTCCACTACTGCTGGAGTTATAGGTAAAGAAAGAAATTCTCTTAAATTAACTTCTAGTACATTAGTACTGAACAATGTTCTATATATTTTTTCTCTCCATAGAAACTTAGTTTCTGGAGCACTTCTAAATAAAGTAGGTCTTAAACTTATTTTTGAAGCTGATAAAATAATTATTTCTTATGGATGAGACTTTATTGGGAAAGAATACCTTAATGGGGATTTATTTATACTGAACACTGTTCAAGAGACCGTTAGTAATGCAAGTATTTTCAATTCTACTTATATTATTGAGTCTATTAATTTGTGGCATGGTAGAGTAGGTCATGTTAATATTGCTTTTACTAAAAGGCTTAGAGAAATGAATTTAATTCCTTTTGTAAATTTTGATAATATTTCTAAATGTCCTGTGTGTGTCCAAGCAAAGCATGCCAAGAAACCTTTTAAATATGTGACTAGTAGAAAAATCGAATTGCTTGAACTAGTACATTCAGACTTAGAAGATTTTAAGAAACACTATTAGCAAAGGTGGAAAGAAATATTATATCAATTTTGTTGATGACTTTTATAGGTACACCAAGGTATACCTCCTTAAGTCTAAAGATGAGGCTAAAAACATATTTTTAAAATTTAAAGTAGAAATAGAAAATCAATTAGATAGAAAAATCAAGAGATTTAGATCTGATAGGGACGGTGAATATAGTACTAAAACTCTAGAAGATTTTTGTGAGAAAAATGATATCATCCATGAGTTTACTACTCTTTATACTCTCCAATAAAATGGTGTAGCCGAACGAAAGAATAGAACTCTTAAGGAAATAATGAATTCTATGCTTTTAAGTTCAAGTCTACACGACTGTATGTGGAGGGAAATTGCCTTGTCTTCTGTAATACCCCATACCATTCTTAACTTAGTTTAGCTTCTAGTTGCGTGCATATGGGGCTTAAAGCCTAAAAATTTCACTAAGTGTTGGGGACTTAGTCATTTTAAGGCCTCTTAACTTCGAGGATTTTTAAATTGGTATTTATGATCTCGAGATGTTGGTTTTTGAGTTAATTCATATTCAGGAATGTAAGGAACATGTCTCGGAGAAGTTTCAGACTTTTTGGATGAGGATTGGGTCACGTTTGGATCACGAATCCAGCAACTCACCGCGATAGTGCCGCATCGTGGTGCTATTAGCGATGGCACGTACACTGCATCGCGGTGAGCATGTAAAATGCAGTCCAGTTATGAATTTAATTGCCTAAGGGGAAATTATGTATTTTCTCCTCAATCCAAGTCGTCATATCACGACTTATACCATCAGGTAGGGCATTATTTTCCCTTTTTCTTCAATTCTCCTCTAAAAAAAACCCTATCCATCTCCCAAGATCATTAATTCGATTACTTTCTCTCCAAGGAAGCCAAGAATTCAAGTTCTCAAATCCAAGAACCTTTAAGAAAGCATTAAGATTGGTGTTTCTCTTCCAAGACTAAGGGTTTAAAGTATGTGTGATGTTCATCCATGGGCCCCTTTCACCCATAGAGTCCAAGAATCTCATTTTACTTTAAAAGTTATGAATTTTACATGTTAAGTTTAATTATGTCCATGATTGTCTTGAAAATTTGATTTCAAATTATGATTATAAGTGTTTCAAGTGGGATGAGCCATTACATGTTTTGAATATTGAAATCCTCACATTGAAATCCCTAATTAATAGTTTTAGTATTGTAAATTATCACATGTTTTATCCATTCCCATGCTTAAGTCCATGACTCTCATGTGTTTGATGAATTGCCTAAGCTGGGGTTTTGAATGATGATTACTTGTTACGGTTATCAAAGCTTTTATATGTCCTTATAGTTATTTCCATTCAGTGCTGGTAGATTATGAACACCCAATACCTAGTTGTTTACATAATTTCAGTATCTTCAGAATGATTTCAGATAGACCAAAAGCATTATCATTTAGTTAGTTATTATGATCATTTTTTGCCCAGTTAAACTTAGTTCAGTCCAGTAATCAGTGTCATTCAGTTGGGATTAGGATTCAACACAGAGCGAATCCAGGGATGGAGGCATTCCTATTAGTTTAGGGTTTGACCCTTAGTAGTAATCTCGGAGTTACAGAACTACGTAGCCAGCGTAAATTGAGATGTCTTCCTGCCAGTTTAGGGTTGACGCATATCTTATGAGTTCTGCTTCCAGTATGTGACTCTTTAGTCCTTTGGAACACCAATTTAGTGGATCCACACAACCAGTGTTAGTACCCGTGGCACGGTACCGACACCCTTCCCATTGGGGTCACAGGCTGGACTCCGATTAGCTCAGATTGAGGCATGTAGATTATATGATACCTCCCACAATCTTAGTACAGTAATCAGTGTATTCTCAGTTCAAGTTTTCTTGACCAAGTGTACAGATTTTCAGTTATTCAGTTATACCATTTTCGGTATTTCAGATCTCAGACTTATTTTAGAAATATTATATACTTGGTCTTTCATTCTCAGATATTACAGTTTTTTATGCATTCATGTTTAGTTATCTCATGCTATTCAGTTGGTTATTATCTTGCATGCACAGTACCCCATGTATTTTAGCCTGACCTCATCGCATATATCAGTACATTCAAAGTACTGACCGCATACTCTTCTTTGTGCTATGATGTCTTATATCATAGGTTTGGAAGCTCAGTTTCCCGATCGTAGTTAGACATCCTAGCGTTACTCAGCAGCAGCAGTGGTGAGTCCTCATCCTTCGAGGATAAGTTTATCTTTCATTCAGTCATTTCAACATTTCTTTTACTTAGTCAGTTGGAGTTAGTTGTGGGTTTGTCCCATCAACTCAGACAATCAGTTAGACAGTGAGTTCGTTTTAACAGTTTTTATCAATTGTTCAGACTTAAGATTAAATTGTATTTTCAGTATCCAGAAATTATGGCTTTATCAGTTGTTTCCGCACATGTCAATTATGATTATTTTATTCAGTATTCATAGAAAGTACCAGCTCACGGGTTAGCTTATGGTCATTTGCGACCGTAAGCACTGTTGTTACAACTACGGGGTAGCCTCGAGTTGTGACATCTGCACATTATATTCTTAATAGAGTCCCTCATAAAAAGTTAGACAAGACCTTATATAAGTTATGGAAAGGGTTTGCCCCTAATTTGAAATTTCTCAAAGTGTGGGGGTATTTGGCTAAGGTTGGTCTGCCTAATTTAGATAGGTAAATGTAGGCTCTAAAACTTTTGACACTGTTTTTATTAATTTTTCTCAAAATAGTGTTGCATATATATATTTATGTCATTAAATGATTATTCTATTTGTGAATCTAGAGATACGGAATTTTTTGAGCATGTTTTTCCTTTGAAAAATGATGTGCCTAGTGATGTGCAAAATAATACTTTTATATCTATGTCTGTTAACTCTCATGTTATGTCTTCTTCTGATGTTATTGCTAATGAGCATGAAAATAAACTTAAAAGGAGTAAAAGACGTAAAAATGAGACTAGTTTTGTTCCTGATTTTATCACCACCTTCTTAACTGAGGATTTTGATATTGATACTTTAAATGATGAAGTAGTATCTATCTACTTAATAGAAGAAGACCCTAAAACTTATGATGAAGCAATGAGTTCAATAGATGCAATATTTTGTAAAAAAGGCTATTAAAAGTAAATTAAACTCAATAATCTCTAATCACACGTGGGACTTGTATGATTTGCCTAAAGGTTGTAAGCCCGTCAGTAGCAAGTGGATATTTAAGAAGAAATTGAGGTATGATGGCACAATTGATAAATATAAGGCTAAGCTTGTGATTCGGGGTTTTAACCAAAAGAAAGGTGTTGATTACTTTGATACTTATTCTCCTGTGATTAATATAGCGATCATTAGGAGTCGTATTGCTCTAGCCGCAATTCATAATTTAGTGGTACACTAAATGAATGTCAAAACAATATTTTTAAATGGTGATTTAGAGGAAGAGATCTACATAACTCAACTTGAGGGTTTTGTGGTCCCAAAACAAAAGAATAAAGTATGTAAATTAAGAAAATCCTTATATGAACTTAAGCAGACACCTAAGCAGTGGTATGAAAAAATAATTTTAAACTGTTAGATAATGACTTTGTTGTTAATTCATCCGATACCTGTATTTATTCTAAAATGATAGAATCAGATTGTGTAATTATATGTTTATAAATGGATGACATATTAATCTTTTACCCTAATGTGAATGTTGTAAATGAGACTAAGAAATCTTTATTTTCTAAATTTGAAATGAAAGACCTTGGAGAAACTGATGTGATTTTAGGAATTAAAATCATAAGAACTATTTATGGATTTTCTTTGTGCCAGTCTAATTATATTGAAAAGATGTTGAAAAGGTTTGATTGTTTTGATGTAGTTTCAGTGAGAACTCCTTATGATACTAGCATACACTTGAAAAAGAATAAAGATTTCAGTGTTTCTCAAACTGAATATGCTAAAATAATTGAGAGTGTAATATTTCTCATGAACTATACTCGGCCTGATATATCTTATCCTGTTCGTAGATTGAGTAGATATACTCATAATTTCAGTAGTGAACACTGGAATGCTCTTCATCGCTTGTTAAAGTATCTGAGAGGTACTATGAATTGGTATTTGCATTTTAATAAATTTTCTGCTATTTTAGAAGGTTTTTGTGATGCAAATCGGGTGACTGACATTGATGAAGTTATCTCTACCAGTGGCTATGTGTTTACTTTGGGTGTTGGTGCTATTTTATGGAAGTCTTCAAAGAAAACTTGTATAGCATGTTTCACCATGGAATCTAAATTCAGTGCTCTCGAATTGGCAGGGAAAGAAGCTGAGTGATTGAGAAACCTTTTGGCAGATGTGCCTTTATGGGGAATACTAGTGTCATCGGTCTCTTTAAATTGTGGCTTATAGGCGGCAATTGAAATAGATAAAAATAGTGTATGCAATTGTTTAACACGGTGAAGTTAAACAATTATTGAAACATGGTGTTATTTTCTTGAAATATGTAAGGTCCGAAAGAAATTTGATGGATCCTATGACCAAGGGTTTGACAAGGAAAATGATCCTTGAATTGTCGAGGAGGATAGGTCTAAAGCCCATGGATTGAGATAATATGGTGGATACCCATTTGTGGTCAAACGAAGCCATACAGGCATCAATAAACACTACATATTCTATCCCTATTACGCAAGGTAGTGTATTATAAGGTTGAGATTAAATCTTCTATTAATGATCATAACCTTAGGTGGTCTATGAGATAGACTTGATGGTTCACCTACGTGAGTGTAAAGGGTTGGTCGCCTTTTATGAAAGATTTGGGTTGTCTTTCTAGAGCACTCATGAGACCCAAAGTTTGTGTGCAATATGATCATAAAAGCACTTTGTAGTATCGCGGAGGTTACTTAAAATCAAGGATATGGTATGTGTTGTAGGGGTCTCAACTTATGTCCATCTAGTGTACTTTACTTTTTGAATATTTTTTGTTGTCTCATATCACTACGTGTCAGTTCAAATCGAAAGATATTGACATTTAAGTACATGTTCCTTTCTTTTGCCCAAAATTTATTCTTAATTTTTATTTTTGCATTAGTGGGGTGATCGTAACATCAATACTATCCATAAGTCATTAATGTAATGCAAAGAATAAGAAAGAAAATCGCATACGTTTTAGAAGAGTGGAACATACACTTCTACGTTACAAAGAATATGAACATACATTCTTCAAAATGTAAATTCTATAACATGTAGTAATGGCTTTTTAATTTAATACTCACCATCAATGTCTTCAAATTCACTCGTCTTTGTCATTTTCAGTATCCTATATAAAGAGCATCTACAGAGAAAAGAAAACACACCAAACAAAGTGAAAGAAAAATATCTTCTTTCTTTCTTCCTAAGTTTTCTATTTTTGGGCAATAGTTTTGAGCAACCTCCAAATTTTCAGCCACGAGTGCACGTATTTGTAAGTAGCTGTGGAACCTTGGGGAGCGACCGGCTAGAAGGATTTGCACCGGAATCGGGCCGAAATGGCTTTCAAGGCATTGACTTGCCACGACACAATATTTGTGACTATTCTCTTACTATTATTAATTCCAGTTTCATATTAATATTGTAGTATTTTTTTCCTAACACCACCATCCAAACAAAGTCTAAATCAATCAACTTATTAATTAATATTATCAGATAAATCTTTTAGTGAGAAGTGTATATATACTTATATATCTATCTTGTATTTATTGATTTATTGTAAATATTGGGAGGTGCTAAATCCTCCCCATATAATGTAGACTTTAATATGGCAATACCATTTCAGGATCATTTGAGACAACTCTATAACTTAAAGGATGAGTGAGCAAATTTAGATATTTTGTGAGTGATTGGCCAGAAATTAAAAGTATATCTTCCATGAAGAAAACAAATAATAAGTAGGGACATAGTGGATATCATATAAGATTGAATGTGATGTTGATAAATAATTTTGCCACCTACTCAAACGATAGGTCTAGGTTCAATTCTCACAATTTCCTTCCCCACATAAATAGTAAATCCCTCCTTTTTAATTGACGTGATATACTTTTATTTTTGTTAAATTTAAAGAAAAATGTTATTTTTCAATATTTAGAAATGTGGAGATATATTTAATGTTATAAAAATCTTAAAATTAAGGCGTGACTTATATTTTGTGGCTGAAAACTAAAAATTGATCATAATAATGTCCTTGCCATCACTAACCAGGGTTTAGAAAGTGAACATAATTTCATCAATCTAATCGGTCATGATCTGCTCTATTATTTGTCCACTAAATTATCCACTAACTTACTAAAACATGTTTGTTATGCAATAGCCAAATACTCCCTCCGTTTCAGAATAAGTGAATTGTTGGAGTATTTATTAGTGTTTCAAAATAAGTGAATCTTTGAATTTTTTTTCAAATTTACCCTTATGATTTGACAATCAATTAACTTTTGAAAAGGTATTACAAGGTCAACTTTTTTTTTTGGGGGGGGGTAAAAATGAAAAATTTGTGTTAAATTTATGTCTTTAATGATTTTTCCTTGATCTTTGTACCAAAATCCAACAATTCATTTATTATGAAACGGAGGGAGTACCATCTTATTTACTCCATGGAGAAGAAATCCTACTCTTCTACATAGAAACCTTTCTTCCAAGAGTTGGTGTGAAAATATGTAGCGTGCAGATAAAAGTGAGATTGGTGTTGTTAAAAAATAGATAAAGGCTTACTTCTCCAACTTTATATTTTTTTTATATCGTAGAAGAGCAAGTTTCAATATGTCTGTCTTGAGGCATTTAAAAAAATTCTGAGGGTATTAAGGCCATTAAAGGAAGTTTATAAGAATTAATTTACTCTAAGAATTATCTTTTGTGTTGTATTGTTTGTATTACTTCATCAAAAGCTTTAAAAAAGTACATCCTATTTCACTTAATTACAAACCATGTCCTTGCAAAGCATCTACTTCTTTTATTTAAATTACAGACCATGCCCCTAAGGACATAGACTTTTCATATATTTCTCATTTGTAGGTTTAAATTTAATATATTTAAGTAATTTAATAAGATGATAATTCATATAAATTATAATTAGATATCTTAAATTATATAAACTTTATTATTTTAATTATGGTTCTTTTTTCATCATATTTATCTTCCATGTGATTTAAAATAAATTTTGAGTAATTAAAATTAATAATATCTAATAAAAATAAATAAAATAGATATTTCTGACATGTCTATTTCAACTGCTTCAACTGTAATTTTACGATATTACCCCTAATTAATTATTATAAGTCATATAAGTATTAAAAAATTAATAATATTTAATAAAAAAGATAAAATGGACATAAAATAATAATTTAGTTCTTGATGTTTTTAATTAATTTGACGTCTTATATGAGGATCACTTAAAAAAAATTCACAAGTGTTTTTTATAGTAATTTTGTTATATCACTTTAAATTAGTTATTATAACTCATTTAAAACATGTCTGCTTCGCTGCTTCAATCGTGATTTTACTATATCACCCCTAATTTATTATTATGATCATCTAAGCATTAAAAAATTAATAATATTTCATTAAAAAAAGTAAAATAGACACACAATGATATGTCAACATAAAAACTTTGGATGACTATCAAAATTATATTATTGCCACATAAATAGAGATGGGACAGAGGAAGACGTAAAGTAACATATATTATTTGAAAATAAGATAAAAGGTATTATAAATAACAATAATTGAGGACTTAATATAAAAAATATTTAAAAAATTGACTGATTGCCGAAATTTTATTTATGCCACATAAATTGGGACGGAGAGAATATTCATATCTTATTGAAAAATTATGTAAAAAATATTATAAATCACATAATTATCAATTTAAAAGATATAAAATATTTGGCTGATTCTCGAAATTATATCAGTATCACTTAAATTGAAATACAGAAAAAAAGTACTAGAAATTACAATAATTAAAAACTTAAATTATTTTAATGATTGATTATCTAAATTATATTTGTGTCACATAAGTTGAGATAAAAAATAACATATAACACGGACCGTCGATATCTAGTATTTTCTATAAAGGAGTATTAATTTGTTTGAGGAAGATATTTTTAGTGGTGAAGTTTTGTACGCAACAACTGATTCGAAGTTTGTTTGATTCTCTGTGTTGGTTTTTAGGTTGTTATATTCTGGATGGAAGTCAAAATTGTTAGTATTTCAGAATTGATGAAAAATTTACTGTAGTAGTCATGACTTGAATCTCCTTAAAAAGCATAAATCTATGGCTCAGCTGTCAAAAATACTCAAAGATGATGGATAGAAATTGAAATTTCTCTAAGAAACTAACTACATTGAAGGAGGAAATGAAGTTGTATTCAGCTTGTTGTATTGAAAGAGAAGAAGCAGTTTACAAGGAGTATTGACTGGTTATTTATAGACTACCACAACTACATTCTAGATGCTTCTAATTTTCCTAACCAACTAACACAATTGGCTACACGTAACTTCAATGTAAAAGTAACAAGCTACAGTAACAAGTTCAATGAAATAATAAAAAGTAACTAACTCCTAACTGTGTACAACTAACTTCTAATTGTGTACTTTTTAACACCCTCCCTCAAGCTGAAGGGTGCAAAATGTTAAGTACACCAAGCTTGATCAACAAATGATGATGTTGATTTTGACTAATACCCTTGGTGAGTATATCAACTACCTAGTGTTGAGCAGGAACATACACAGTCTTCACCAATCTTGCTTTAATCTTGTGCTTGATGAAATAGCAATCAATCTCTATTTGTTTTGTTCTTTCATGAAAGATAGGATTAGCTGCTAATTGTATAGTAGACTTGTTGTCACTTAAAATGGTAATAGGTTTGATGAAAGGGACATTTAAATCAGCAAATAAGCCTTCTAACCAGGTAATCACTGAAAATGTTGAGGCCATTCTCCTATATTCTACCTCAGTTGAGCTCCTAGACACTGTATGCTGCTTCTTGGAATTCCAAGACACTAAGGATACTCCAAATTGTATCACATACCCATTAATTGATCTTTTTGTACTCTAGCATGCAACCCAATCTGAATCACACCAGCAAGTTAACTCTGCAATAGTCTAAGCTTTTAGCCATATGTCTTGACCTATAATGCCTTTTAGATACCTGACTATTATGTTAGCAGCTTCCAAATGAAATTTCTTTGGTTGCTGCATAAACTGATTTAAAGCCTTCACAACATAGTTGGTATTTGGTTTGGTAATAGTAACATACATGAGCTTTCCAATAAGTTTTTGATAAGATGTAGAATCTTTAAGAATGACATCTCCATTTGCACCAGTAGCTCTATTAAAATCTATTGAAGTCAGATTGGCATTTGACTCTAGTGGTGTAACAACTGGTTTTGCACCAGCAAGTCCTATCTTAGATATAAGTTTAAGGATATACTTTCTCTGATTTAGAATTACTCCCTTGTCAAATCTCAGCACTTCAATACTTAGAAAATATTTAAGCTCCTCTAAATTCTTGAGCTTAAACTATTGATGTAATACTTCCTTAACTTCACATATCATGGTTGCATTGTCCCCAGTAATAAGTAAATCATCCACATATACTAATACTACAATCATTTCTACTTTCCTTTGCAAAGTAACATATCATGGTTGCATTGTCCCCAGTAATAAGTAAATCATCCACATATACTAATACTACAATCATTTCTACTTTCCTTTGCAAAGTAAAAAGAGAATAATCATAGGTGCTTTGGCTGAAACCTACATTGATTAGTGATGCAATAAGCTTGAAATTTTGCTGCCTTGAAGCTTGTTTAAGTCCATTTAGTGACTTGATTAATCTACACACTTTGTGTGGTCTTTCCTTCTTGAAACCATCTGGTATCTTCATATACACTTCTTTATCTAGATCTCCCTGTAATAATGCATTATACACATTCATTTGATACATACACCCTCCTTTTGAAACTACCAAAGCAATTGTACACCTTACAGTAACCATCTTTGCAATAGGAGAAAAAAGTGCCATAGTAGTCTAAGTCTTCTTGTTGACTATAACCCTTGGCTACCAACCCTGCTTTGAACCTCTCAACATCTCCAATGACTTTGTACTTAATTTTGTACACCTATTTTGATCCAATAACATCTTTACCTTTAGGCAAGTCAATCTATTATTTTGATCTCCAACTTCATAGCCTCAATTCACCTCTCATCCTCAGCAGATTGACTATAATATTGAGGTTCCACCAATGTAGAGAAATTGGATAGATAGCACTAGTAGCTAGGAGTGATATTCTGGTAAGATAAGTAGTTGTCAGTAAGATATTTTATCCTTTTTCCCTTCCCTGGTGTTGCATAATCCTTTATCCAAGCAGGTTATTTAGATAATCTAGGTGTTCTTCTTGGGATAACACACATAGGTAGAAGGATAGTGTCACCAGGTAGATCAGAAACTATTTTAGGTGGCTTGTAAATTAAAGTATCTGAAGACAACACATCTACCATTGGTATTGTAAGAACTACACTTGGTACATCGGAGGTTGAGAAGGAACATTTGTACAAGAATCTGCATTTATATGATCATCAACACATGATTGCTCTTGAAGAAAATCTATAGTAGATTCATTATTTTTTTTATCTGCAAATAAAAATACATGTTCCTAGAACACAACATCTCTGATCACAAATAATTTGTTAGTGGCCAAATCGATCAGCAAGTATTCCTTTTGAGTAGCAGAATAATCCATCAAGACTACAAGTTTAGCTCTTTCTAAAAACTTGTCACTTCTAGGTAATACAGATGCAAAACACAGACAACCACAACTTTTAGATGTGCCAGAGATGAAGGCTTGGAGAACAACACTTCATAAGGAATTTTATCCTCAATAGTTGAAAAAGGTAATCTGTTTAGTAGATAAACTGCAGCCTCAACATTCAAACCCTAAAATCTGATAGGCATCTGTGAATGAAATTTGTTGGCTCTAGCTATATTTAAAATTTATTTGTTTTTTCTCTCAACTATACTATTTTTTAGAGGTGTATGAGGACAACTACTTTGGTGTATGACTCCTAAAGATCTAACTAAGTCACTACATTGTGAGTTAAAATTTTTTATGCCATTATCAAATCTCATAACTTTAACTTGTACACCAAATTATTTCTGAATCATGCGTACAAAGGTTTTTAGAGCCATAATAATTTCAGATTTCAATTGTAACAAATGAATCCAAGTGTATGTACTATGATCATCGATAATTGTTAATGAGTAATACTTCTTGTCATAGGTAGGTATTATATAGGATCACTAGAGATCCATATGTATAACATCAAAATACTGAGCAACTCTAGTCCTACTTATAGGAAAAGTTAGTCTAGACTACTTAGCTAAGGGACAAACATGACAATTATTCAAACCTTTTACATCCTTATCATGCTTTAAGATGTTCAACAACTTTAAGATTTGGGTTGAGGGATGACCAGAGACTTCAATCCTGCACTGCTACTTCTTCTATAAATTTGTGAGCCTGAGCTTATTATTTTTGTTTCTTATGCACTTCATATTTTTCTCTAAAAATATACAAGACATCATTTTCCTTACTAATCCCCTTCACCCTGCCACTGTGAAGGCCCTAAAAGACATATAAGTCAGGGTAGAAATAAATAAAACATGAAAGTTGCCTAGTCATTTTGGACACTGACAACAGGTTAAGCTTAAAGTTCGGCACAATTAGTACATCTCTCACTACTCCATCTTTACAAATATGTGTTTATCCAGTATGAGATATATCAACCTTAGTATCAGAGGACAGATGCACCTTATCTTTTTCTGAGACACTTATTTTATAGCATTCTAACAAGACCTCTTTTTTTTTATTTAATTTATATTTTATTAATAATCAAAAGTTAAAAAACAAGAATGGGCTAACCCATTTAAAATACAACCTAAGTAGCAAAGAAAATAAATATGGATCGAATTTTAGAAATTCGGCCCAAAAAATACATATATATAAGTTAGTAGGGTTTCCTAACTGAGCTAAGAAGATCATTAGTACCCTCCGCCTCTTCTGCTCTTAGTGTAGAGTTTTCATGAATTTGTTTTTCAATCTTCAGCTCCAATTTCTGCTTCTTTGGGTGGTGAATACCGTTCCTTTGTATAGCTGCAACATGATATGTTGCATCAGAATTCACTTTCCATTCATGTGACATCTGATGAAATAATGAGCAAACAACTTTACCTATCATGTTAGCTTGCTTGATCTCAAGTGTATCTTTGTTCCACATTTTCATGATTTGTTTGTATTCTTTATCTGTGAAGGTTTGTCCCTTGGGTAGAATAATACTCTGTATCTTTTTTTTAATTCATGACTAGTTGATGTATCCTGCACTACACCTCTATAGATATTGTTACCAACTATGTTGTTTGTTGAAAGTTGAGCATTTGTCTGTCCTCCATACTGATGTCGATGATTGTCATATTTATCAAACTTTCTATATGACTGACTGTTGTATCTTGTAGTTTTAAAAGATTGATTTGATCCTATTGAGCTATCAATGTAACCTCCTCTTCTTCTCTGCTTTCAATTATTAGGATAGTCTATCAATTTATAGCAAGTCTCTCTGGTATGACCAACAAAATGACAATAGTCATACTTCTTTCATCTGTTGTTTTGAGATCCACAATTGTTTGCTGAGTTTTTACTTACTTGCATTGCAATTGGATTCATTTTTTTCACTAGTGACATTTGTATAAAACAATTGTTGAATTTCATCTTCTGTTATCATTTTATAGGCTTGATAGTGTAGGTGTAACTCCCTTCAACAAAATTTGTCTTTTAGTTAGATCATATGAGTCATTCAAACCACTCAAAAACTATTTTAGTCTCAACTCAAATAGGTGATTTGCATAATCCTTGGACTTTGGATAAGCACATGATGGTGCAAGAATTACTACATCATATTTACTCCACAAACTCTTCAATTTTGTGAAATAAGCTGCTACTGAGTCTGTTCCTTGTGACAATGTGTTAATCCCCCTATGAAACTAATAAAGCTTCATATGATTCACCTTATCAAACCGTCCTTCAGGTCTTCCCACACTTCAAATGCACTTGTTGCATATATGATTCCATTGAGTAACTCTGCACTAACAGAACTCATTAACCACGATAACACTATGACATTACAGGCTTTCCATTGTTCATGCAGTTCTTCTCTATAAACATCTTTATTACATGTTCCAGTTACAATTTCATATTTTCTTTTTCCCAATAGTACAATTCTCATCAATCGACTCCACACTCCATGATTTTCTAATCCTATAAGTTTAATTGGTATTAAAGTTGCACCGGATACATCTGATGCTCCTATGAACAAGGGATCACTTGGACCTATTTTAGGTGTCATTTTCGTACTTCAACAATCAATCAGTTAGATATAGAGATTAAAAATCCACTAACAAACAATCACACTTTTCTACAGTATCATAAAACACAGCTGGAAAAACAAAGATTTGTACTTCTACTACAACAATTCAGAATTGAGCTAAGAACAACAATTCAAGATTGAGCTAAGAACAGAGATTGAAAACTCTACCATAATAGATATCTAAACTCTATAGATTTCTCCTCCAAACTTTCATGATTGAGATGACTCTGATACCATGTCAAAAACACTCAAAGTCGACTGGTAGAAACTGAAATTTCTCTGAGAAACTAACTACATTGAAGGAGGAAATGAAGTTGTATTCCGCTTGTTGTATTGAAAGAGAAGAAGCAGTTTACAAGGAGTATTGGCTAGGTATTTATAGACTACCACAGTTACATTCTAGAAGCTTCTAATTTTCCTAACCAACTAACTCCGTCGGCTGCACCGAACTCCAATGTAACAGTAACAAGCTACAGTAACAAGTTCAATGGAACAGTAAAAAGTAACTAACTCCTAATTATGTATATTTTAACATCAGCCTCGAGAACTTTTATTTTTAAATGTACTTGTATTTTCTCTAACTTTCAAATTCTTGTTTTTTTCGTAATAAGATGATTTATATTCATATAAATATGACTTGTTTAGAGTTTAGGCCACACAAATTCCAAATATCTTGTTCTTTCTTAAATTGTACAACTAATCAATCAGTGCCATAGGATGGATGGGAGTAAAAAAGATATTCTTTCTTTAAAAAAGCTGTAGATTTGAAAATGTGAATGAGATACAGAATTTTCATGTTTCCTCACTTACGAAAGGAAATTTCTCATAGTTCGGTGTTTCCACTGACATTTTCCTTTTGACAATTATAAGCTTCTTTATTAAGGAAACTATAAGCATTTCACAGTAATAATATCCACCAGTCAAAATCTCACTTGGTTCTAAATAAATTAGAAAGAATTAGTATTGAAATTTCTAAATTTCACACATGTAATTAATAGTAAATACTTCCAGAAGAAATCAAACTTAATTTTCTCTCAGAAAATGATATACATAAAACTATCATAAGAATTGAATTGATCAAGGCTCCACCTAATACACGTACTGATATAGAAATCCCTTTCACAACATTTTCTCCTCACTCACGCCAGCTAATATTTTTGGATATTGCAGCTATAAATAATCCACTAGGAAAACGTTTCTCAAATCAAAATATCAACCACTTGTCTATTGACATTTTGGAAAAATATAATTTTCACAAACACCAATATGGCTGAAGAGAAAAACCATCACCATTTGTTCCACCACAAGAACAAGGAGGGTCCAGTTGATTATGCAAAAGAAGTGAAGCACCACAGTCATCTTGAGAAGATTGGTGAACTTGGTGCTGTTGCTGCTGGTGCTTTCGCTTTGGTATGTAAATTATTCTACTTTGTACCCTATTATATACTCCATCTATCCCAAAACACTTGTAACATTTCGATCTCGAGGGTAAAATTATATGATCTTTGACAACATTATATATAAGATGTATATTTTCACCATATTAATATAAAAAGATTATAATTTATAGTACTTTTTATATTGTTTTTGAATATATATTTTAATTTTAATTTTAATATATTGAACTAATGAAGGGGAGCCTAGCTTGATGTAACTGATAAAGTTGTTGCCATGTGATCAATCATGAGATCGAGTCGTGGAAACAACTCTTACAGAAATGTAGTGCATGTAAGGGTACGTCAAATAGACCCTTGTTGTCCGATCCTTCCCGGACCCTATGCATGACGGGAGCTTAGAGCACCGGGTTGCTCCTTTTTTTTTTTTTAAATTGAATTAATCTAATCTAATTTGACTCCAAAGATTAGTCAAACTAACTATCGAAAAACAATATATATATGACAACTATTTTGGGATGAAGGAAGTATATATTTTGACTACACATCACGTCTTCTTTAATTTCTTAAATTATGTGTCGAGTTATCTAAAATCCAAGAGTGGAGTATATATACACATATGAAACTATGAATCGTATGGCATACTATACTTGTTTAGCTACTTTATCTAGCTCACACAAATTTATGCTCTTATTATACACCTAACGTGATGATCTTATGGCATTCTTAATGTCATATTTTATAGGTTTTATATTTTCATTTTAGTTTTTACAAGGAGCAACTTTTTCTTCCAGTTTTGTAATTTTCTAGACGTGGATATATATTGCAAAAATGCATGTACAATACCTTAGATGACATTGCACTACGCTTGATAAATGAAAATAAGAAAAATATTTGTATATCTCTTTATGTATATGCTTGATTGAGTTTTTTCCCCCCTTCAATTTCTTACTCCTTTTTTGTTGTTTTGATTTAAAAAATATTTACAGCATGAGAAGCACAAGGCAAAGAAAGACCCAGAGAATGCACACAAGCATAAGATACAAGAAGAAATAGCAGCAGTTGCTGCTGTCGGTGCTGGTGGATTTGCATTCCATGAGCACCATGAGAAAAAAGATGCCAAGAAAGAGCTAAAGCATGCTGAGGGAGGACACCACCACCATCACCACCACCACTAATATTTTACTATATTACCGAGACGAAGAACAACACTTGTGTACGTGATCATATACGTATATGTACTTGCCTAAAATAAATAAAGGATACTAGCTAGTATGTGTTTTAATTTCTGTCCAGTGTGGATTGATCTGGTGTTTTTGTATTAATCTTGCCATGTAATGTAAGACTGTCTATGGGTTATATTTTTTGTACTATTTTTGAGTGAATTCATTCCTTTCTCTTACTTGTGCGATAATGACATCTTTAATCTTCTTTTCTTTTTTAACGCCTTAATTTGTTTCTACTTTTGAATTAGATAATGGGTTTTAAAATCTATGCTCCATACGTAGTTAAGTGATCTAATTTACAATTGGCCATAGCAAGAAATTCCAACTAACAAACTATCTAATTTTATAATTGGTCACACAAATGGCCATTTCATATTTTGTGAATTGTTTTAGCCCCTTTATGTTGGCTATTAAATACTTTCTTTATTTAACTTTATTTGTTCACTATTGACTTGACACATACACCTCTTAAGAAGTAATAAATAGAATGACAAATTTACTATATAATCTTTTGAATATAATAAGAAAATACATTCAAAAAGAACTATAATTAATAATAAGGATAAATTAAAAATTAAGTGATAAATTATTTCTTAATATTCTAAAGTGGATAAGGAAAAATAGACATATATTTTAATATAGTGGACAAGCAAAAGCGAATGGAGGAACGTAATTCCCGAAGCTAGGCTTAGGGTGCGTTTGGTATAAAGGAAAAAGTTCTTTCTGAAAAATAAGCGAAAAATTTATAAATAATTGAATGACAATTGTGGAACTTGTTTATTCTTTTAAGTCATGGCTTTCTTTTTTTTTTTAAACTTTATCAGTTACTCCAAGCTTCCCTTCAAAATAAATTAGGAACTTATTTAGAAACTTGTTTATATAAAGAAATTATTTTTTAAAAAATTCGGCCAGTCAAACATAAAAAAATTTGAACCACAGTTTGTACAAAATATTTTCCTCTATACGAGACACACCCTTTGTTCAATCTTGTGGATTTCTTTATCAGATAACAAAATTCATTATTTAATCTTAACTAAATATAAACATATAAAATATGTGTTATTTTCAGATTTATTACTAAAACCATATAGCTTATTTTTGGGCAATTATCATAAAGCCCAACAATTTAGTACGAATTACATATAATATCGATTGTTTTTATATTTACGTAAAAATTTTATTTTTCATTCATTGTTGCGATACATAGCTAAGATTCACGATACATTACCATTTGATACATAAGTACCGATTGATGGAGATATATAACTCTTAAATATTAATATCATAGAGATACATTCAAATACATAAGTCTTATGTATCAGTAGCACAAAAAGCATTCTCATAAATGAATTTTGTAGATTTTCAACCAAACACATCTTTCTTATGTACCTATAACTTAATATTCAGTAAGATACATAGCTCTTGTACATTTGGTGGTGGATCGCGTGATACATCTTCTTATCCTTTTCTACCAGATACATCATTGTTATGTATCTCCGATCTCTCTTAACAGATACATCATTCTTAGGTATCTTAATTTACATCATCATCTTCAACCTCCATTGACGAATCTTAGAACTCCATAATTTCTCATGAATTCGAGGTAGCCCTTGAGATTTCAAAACTCCACCAAGTATCGTACGTATAGAAACGATTTTAATGGACAAGTACCTAAGGCTTGGATTTGGGTCTTTACTGTATCTACAAGGAACATTGTCATATGCTCCACTGTCCCCGCAATCGACTCAGCAACCATAAATTGCCAAAAATAAAGGGGATTGTGTGCCCGCTGATGGTGACCGCCGAGTGGTAATCCGGTGGTTGTGGCACCGGTATCCGTTTTCGTTGTTGAAATTTGGGGAAAGCGTCGATAGTCATGGAAGAGAAGTTAAAGAAACTTAGGTAGACATTCGAGATCTGATGGTTGAAATTCGAGATCTGTTGTTATTGAAGAAACAACAACGATTCATCAAAGCTGGAGCTCCTCGCCGGATCTATGACTTGAGCGGAAGAAGAATGTGTGTCTTAATGGAGTTAACGGAAAATGACTTAAAATAAACTGAAGAAGAATGTTGTAGTTCAAAATTGAAAACCCCATTTGATAATGTCCTTAATTTTAGGCGTTGTTTGAGGAGCATTAGGCGTTAAAATAAGGAGGTGGGTTATGTATCAGATAGTTGAAGAGAGAGTGTAAAAAAAGAATTTATGTAATTAATTTTGGGAGTTGGGATTTTAAGTAATACTAGTTTTACCGCACGTGTAATATTTGATTAGTTAAAATTAAATAATTTTATCTATTGCGGAGTTTTTTAGTGACGTGTAAAAAGTTCAACTCACTTTTCAAAGATCTTTCACATTTTAATATAATAATGTAAAAATCAACATATATTTTAGTGTAAACACATATATATTTTACCACCAGAAGTTTCAAGTGATTGATCGATCTTCATTTTTGCATTTGTTATGTAGTACCTTTTTCCCTGCTTCTAGAGGCTAAGAGAGACATCAATTTGAACCATATTTGTAGTATGATTTTTTTTTTATATTTAAATTTTTTTCTTATTTTTAAAGTTAAATCTTCACAAAATCATTGATTACATTCTTATTACGTACTTAAAAACTTTTAAAATTTGGTACTTCTTAAACTTTTCTTATTCTAACATTTTTATATTTATATCTAGATTTTTCAAATCTTCATAAATCAAATTTAGTTGATTTAGAATTCTTAAACTAATGGAAAAAGTTTTAGTTGTCATTAATTCTAATGACTTCTAATAAGGAAAGGTTTATCATAAATATATTTAATTAATTTTCAAAACTTAAATATTAGAAAAAATTATTAATTCTGATGACTTCTAATAACGATAGGTTTTACAATAAATATATTTAATTAATTTTCAACACTTAAATATTAATAAAAAATAGTGAAAAGATAATTTTGTTTAAAGCAAAAACTTTTAATGAAGGACAAAAAGTTCAAACAGTATTTCTAAGACCCTTCACACTTTTAATATATTATAGATTATAGATTAGTAGCTTAAGGTATAGTTTTAAGTAATTTTTTCATTATTTTAAGTTGATTTATAAAAGTGACAGGTTGGGCTAAAATTGAGTTAGTTAAAATAGGGTCCAACTTCACATATAACTAACTTAGATCAACCACAAGGGTTGGTGTGGTGGTTCAACACCTCACCCCTTAAGCAAGGGATTGGGGTTCGATCCCCACCTCTGGCGAATGAAAATTTTTTTGTGGCCAGTTCCCTACTGCTTAGTGCGCTGACAGTAGGAACGGAGGATTAGTCTCACGGCTGCCGGTTGTGGGAATACCTTGAAAAACAAATAAAAAATAAAAAATTAGATCTCTCCTAACTAATTTCATAATCTAACTTTCAATAACTACAATCTAGTTTAAATGTATTTAGGGTCTATTTACACAAAAAAATGTAAAACTTTTTTTTTACTTGTTTTACAGTTACAGTAAAGATTAACAAGGAAAGAGATAGAAATTAGCACCTAGTATTTTCTCCAACTTTTTCATAATAATCTCTTTTCATATATATATATATATATGCACATGCATATAATAATATGACAAAATAGCCTAAATTTCCCCCCGCTCTTTATCAAAAATTTCAACTACACACTCAAATTTTATAGGGGTCCTTCCACCCTTCTGAACATTTTAAAAATGAAATTATGTGCTCCCTAAAGGCTGAGGTGGTAAAGTGAGTGTATTTCACTCTATGCACGAAAATTACTCATTAAAACTTTATTTTTAGTTTTTTTTTTACATAAATATATATATTTTTAATTATTATTTTTCCTTCTTCATTTTCTTTCTTCTTCTCTCTCTAACAGAACAAAAAGTTTCAAGAACTCATTAATGGCGTTCAAGACTAATCTCCCATCTTCCTCATCTTCAATTTCATCAACATCAGAAACTCGTCGTCACATTTTGTAACTCCATCTCTATCTCCACCATCATCTTCGTTGGTTGTAATCCTCTCAAATCTTAAATTCAATAATCATCATCATCTTCGATGTTGACGATGAAGTGCACTGCTGGCTCCTCCTCATCTTCCCCCCTTGTCTATTTCTCTGTTTCAATTTCATGGATGTGCCCAAGCATAAAACCCACAAAAAAATCATTTATTCTACTTTAAAAAGAAAATTCAAAATTCAACAAAAAGATCAAAACTTTGTAGCAATTATCACCAGGAAAAACAAAAAGGATAAGCAAATCTAAAATAAAATTAACAAGTGTACATATACTTTTTTCGTTTCCAATTTTAAATTAAGAAGAAAGATTATTGTAGATTCTTCTTTGATCTGTTTAGATCCTATTCGGATCCTACGAATATAAATTCGAGTGACACTTGTTCGACGCCATCTTCTTCACCATGTTGGTGTCTTTTTGATCATCAAAAAATGAGAGTCGAGAAAATTACAGAGACAATGGAAAAATAAAAGAGAAAGGGGAATAGAAAAGGAAAGAGAAAAACAGAGAAAAGGGAAATATTAAAGAAAACTAATTAAGTTTTTATATAAAAATATAATATTGCGTGTTACGTGGCATTACTTAGCAAACGCGTGTTGATCACTCCTCAATACACATCTGGGTGTGAGTTTTTAAAGGGCTAATAATTTAAGATTTAAATAGCTCAGGGGGTAATAGGACCACCCCCGTGAAGTCGAAGTGTGTAGTTGAGAATCCACTAATAGATTAAATGTATATGTAAACAGAATGAAAACAACAAAATATTGAATATTAAAGTTTTAAGTATATAATCCATATACAAAATACATTGAGAATACATGTACGAAGACATGTATGCAAATTTAAGGAAATATATATATAGTTAATCAATCATTTGGGTTTTTGGGCTGTAAATGACAAAAGAGTTTTAAAATGAGTTATAGGCCACACAAGTCTTAATAATTGAGTGGGGTGACAATTACTTTATTATGGATTAAGAAAGTTGGGTAAGTTTGAGAATAACCCAGAAGTTTTTAAATTTACACTTTGATCCAAATATTTACCTAATATAACAGAAAACGGGTGGAAAAAGGTGTCTTTCTCTCTCTTCTCATCCATTGTTGTTTTCTCTCTCTTAGCGATTTTTGTTGTTCATTGTTGTTGCTGCTTTATTCATCATCTTCTGCTTCATTATTATTATCTTCTACTTCATTATCATCTCCATCTTCTTCTTGTTGACCATTGTTGTTGTTGTTGTTACCGCTACTATTGCTATTTGATCAATTTCTTAGGTCAAATTTTATTTCGTACATCACTTTCCACTTTGGCATTACTTCATAGGAGACTTTGGTAAGTCAAATTATGATTTTTAGTTGAATTTGTCATCTGGGTAATTGCTATTGTGTTGTTTTTTTAATAATAGATAGCACGCGAATATGAATGCAATATAAAAGCCATCTGTTTAAACAAATATCTTTCAACGGAAGACTCATATGTTGGATTCATATTTATGGTTCTATCGTGTTGTAACATGAATCAAAAAAATGAGTCATCTGTTACAACATATGACCCATCTGTTGCAACAGATTAGTTATCTGGTGCAACATGATAAATATCTGTTGCAACAGATTAGTAACCTATTGCAACAGAACCTGAACTCGATTCCAACAGACGTGTTGTTTGTTGCAATAAGGTAAATATCTATTGCAATATATTATTAACCTGTTACAACAAAACCTGAACTCGATTCCAACAGACGGTAAATATCTGTTGTAATATATTAGTAACTTATTGCGATAACCCCTGACCTCGATTCCCATAGATCATTGTTTGTTGCAACAGGTAAGTCATCTGTTATAACAGGTTAATTATCTATTGCAACATGTCACTCATCTGTTGGAATCAACTTCAAAGATGCCTTAGTACCGTAACATCTATCCCAACAAGTGTTTCATCTATTGCAATAGATATATAGTCGGTTGCAACATATGATTCACCTGTTACAACAGATGACTCGTCTGTTGAAATCAGCTTCAGGAGCGTAACATGAATCCCAATAGGTAAGTAATTTATTGCGACTGATCACTTACCTGTTGCAACAGATTACACATCTGTTGGGATTCATTTATGACACTATGAAATCATTATTAACATTTTTTAACAATTGACTTTATTTAAATACCACTAATGGAGGGATCAATAATAATAGAAGTGGATTGTCATAGTCAATGAATCGTGAAGAGCAATTGATATGGCATTGGAGGGAGGGTAAAATGCTAGAGATGATAGCTATGATAGTCCAAAGTAATATTTTGTATGATGATTTTGTGAACTTAATCATCAGCTATTATGGACTAAATTGTCAACCGAAAGAACTCGTCATCAGCTACATGCACAACTCCTTTGAAAATCAGAGGGTACTGCTTTTCAAGATAATCAATCAGGTTTGGTTACATGCTTATCTTAGTGATTCATAAGGCCGATGTTAAGGGTGTACGTGGTTAAAAAGACGTGAGAGAATGAGAACTAGAACATAAAAAAAGAACAACAACAAGACATCTTTGATGATAGGTTGGATGATCTAGACATAAATATTCCAGATGATGAGCAAACACCTACTCCTGTTGATGCAACCAATACGGTGGGTAGTTCTTCTCGATCGACACAACCTGAAAATCTTCAAGATGACGAGACCGGATTTTTCAAAGGAATGTCATTCAAGGACAAGAATGAACTATCTACCACTTTGTTTATTTCTTTCTTGAAAAAAGATTTCAGAATAAAGAAGGTGATTAATTAGAGCAATGTCTTTAGCTACAAATGTGCTAATCCGAATTGCAAGTGGTGGTTGAGAGCGGTGAAGTACGTAAGTTCTGACAGATTCATCATTCATGAACATGAAAAGCATTACACATATGGTTCCAAGAACATCTCAGGCCAAAATCTTCACACCACGGCAAAGGTCCTTAATGAATATTTCAAGAGTTATTTCCCCGATGGCAAAGGACCTTCTACAAGGATTATGACCAATCAACTCCTTACGAAATTGGGTATCCTGGTCAGTTATTAGAAGATATATCTGGCCATGGGGATTTTCAAGGACTTGGTTAGGGGGAAACACGAGAATGGGTATGCCATCCTGGATGCCTACCATTACATGATTGAGTCCACAAATCCCAAAAGTAAGAACACATTGCATGTTGCTGAAAACGGAAGGTTCAAATACTTTTTTTTTATCCTATGGTGCTTGGATTCAAGGTTTTTGACAGTTGAGAAAAGGCATGTCATCGACGGTACCTTTTTAAGGAGCAGGTATAATGTAGTTCTGCTAGCGGTGGTGGCGCAGGATGCTGAGAATCACATATTTTCTATCGCTTTTTATGTAGCAGGCAAGGAATGCGATGCCTCTTATGGATTTTTTTTGAACAACTACAAAGTTGTGTCAAAGATACCGAAGAGTTCTATTTTATTTTGGATAAGCATCCAAGTATTCCAAAGATCAGTTCAATTTTCTTCACTTCAGCTTACTTTGGTTGTTGCATCAAGCATCTTGGAGAGAACATTCGGACCAACTATCACAATGAAAGAGTCGTGACCCCTTTTTCTAGAGAATCTAAAGCATATAGTAGAGAGGAGTTTTTAGACCATTTCAATCAAATAACAGATGTGAATCCCAAGGTAGAAGAACTTCTCGTACGTGTCAATTTTGAGAGATAGAGCTCGGCATTCTGTCCGACAGATAGGTACATTCTTATGAATTTAATGTCTTATTTGAGTTACAAGTTTAGTATGATGTCCTACTAAGTGATTCTTTTGTATAGGTATAATATTATGACATTAAACATAGCTAAATCGGTGAATTCATTATTTGGCGATGAAAGAAAATTTCCCATTAAGGCTCTGTTTGAAATAATAAACAAGAAGTATGACCGATTTTTTAACGAAAGACGTGTGCAGTTTAAGGGCCCAAGAAGAACCCCATTTGTTCTAGAAATCAAAAAAATAATATCAACGAACATCAGTTTGGGGAATAGGTTATTATCTCATAAAATCGTAGATTACAAATTCAGTATCACCGGTCATGGTGATGTTGCCACGGTCAATCTTTAAATAAGATCCTATATGTGGAGTTTTTAACTTGGACAAAATACCCTGTGTTTTGCAAAACATTTGACTTATTGAGAAGAGTCACCACTTAATTTTGAAAAGGAATTAAGAAACCTTTAGAGAGTTACTTAAAACGATTCAAAACAGAAAAATCGTTTAAGTTAAGAAATTCTGAGTAAGCGGTTCTTATTAACGTTTTAGGAAGGTGTTAGGCACCTAAAACGTCCGCTAACTTGAGGTTATCCGGACTGTTTGAAAACATTTTTTGACTAACTTCAAAAAAAGTTTATTTTTTGAAAGAAAGTAATTTAGAAATATTTTCGGTGTTTAGGCAAAACTAGTTTTTAGCGACTTGCCTAAGGGATTAACTAGGTTCTCTAAACACATAATACAAGTAAGCACAAAAAAGAGGGAAAAGGGAACGAAGTAAGGGATTTAGGCCATTGGGCCCAAACCAATAAAACCTGTCCTAGTCTTATTGGACCTTAGACCCATTTCACCTGTCCTAGTCTAGCTTCGAGCCTTTGGCTCGAGTATTGCTCCACCTGTATTAAGATACAACTTTGGTTTCGAGGCCTAAATGAATAAAATAAAGATATAAAATGACAAATAAACGAATACATGAGACGACGATAGATAAAAAAAAGTAAATAAATGAAACTTCAAGTTCTTAGCCGTTTAAGATATGGGACTTCTGTCCATTCCTTCTTCTTTTGGCCCTTCTTATTCATACACTGCAGGGTCACTTTTAGGTCATTGGACTGGACTCAATAAGATAGGCCTCATTAGACTGATGAGGGATACACCGGAGAGAGTCCACTTGGACTCCAAAGTGGATTCATGCAAAACAGGAGAGATAAAGAATGTAAAGACATGATCAACTAAAAAAAAAGAAAAGGGAATTGAAGAATGTAAACACAAAAATTCGATCAAGGAAATGAATAAGGTACGTAGCGTACGAGCATCTGAAGAAAGAAGGCATAGAGCGACCAACTTATACTCGATCACAGGAGAAAGAAAAAATGTTGGAAAGACTAATTAGAAAGAATGCGGGTGTGTTCATATAGTCAAATAGCATGCTAAGTAAATGAATTCTTAATGCAAACTTTTATTTGCATTCAGGCATAAACGACATGCTTGGTACCCAAGAGCGTATGATGAGGGACAACGTAGATAATGTATAACTTATTGTAAGTTTTTTTGAGAAATGTCCATGATCAGAATAACCTATGATGCATGTTCGGTCACTCCAACAACACCACTAAAGGAAAACTAATTTCAAAATTTTGTCGAGCTAAACATAATAGTCAGCAGATGGACGAGGTTTTGAAGACATTTACATGCTATTCAATTCTATCAAGGAGGTAAACATCAGGAAGTCAAAGTATAAAGCACACAACAGTAGCCTGGATAATGAGATCCCCAATGTTTGACTCATGATTCACAGCCATAGCTGAATTCTCACCCTTTCGAAGAAAACCAAATTCCGTCCAATTTTTAGCTTTTTCTGTCACTCAAAATAATAACCTCGACAATGACAATAGATTAATTGCACCTGGCCACAAAAAATATATTTGAATTTGGAAGAGTGATTAAGTTACCTGCTGCATTAGGTTCTGGCAGCAGGTATTTCAGGATGAAGACAAATAGTTATGATGCGTTGTCCCATCCCTAATCCTATATTGAATGTAACATAAATGCAACTTCATCCCTACCTTCTTGATTATTGTTGACTAAGAAAGATCCTTGGGAATCCTTAGCCTGAACATAAATTATATGCAGTATGATAATAACGAAATTAGGCTACTACCTTAAACAGGACACACTCGAATATCTAGTACCCCAAAATATTACCATGTTTATCCTTCTAATGTGTCTCCCCACAGAGGATGAACCCAAAGGAAGGATGGGAGTCTAAAATTCGAGTTTTAAGATGAGACAAGAGACATAACCCATTAAACCAAACGGAAACGTAGCAAAGTCTACTATCCTCATCCTCACTCTCTTTTTGACAAACGCAAAATGATAAGATTTTGGTAGCCGATATGATCACCGAGGAATCACAGGATTTTCTAGCCCATCTTGACTAGTTTTCCCATTGTCTTTCTCGCACGTGAGAAGCCAAAGAAACTTGAGAGGCATCTCTGCTGGCAATGTTACCAGCTAAGTAGGAAAATACACAATCCAAAACTACTTCAAACAGTCATAACGAATGAGTTAACACATCATTCTAATCCTCTCTTTTGATCAAACGACATGGCCGTCGAGAGATCCTCGAATTTGTATTAAATACTTTAGACTGCAATATCAACGAACGAAACCCAATGACACTTAGATAAATAATAGAACGACCATCAAAGGAGCAACTCTAGATGATAAACCATCGAACCACGCAACGATCACTGTTTTTAATAAGAAACAGGACAAAACTAATCAACAATGTCAAAATAAGCAATAACAGCTAAGGGAAAACCATCATAACCGAAAAATACAAACAACATTGCTTTCACCAAACCTACGGCTTTTAAGACTTTTTACAGCAAATAACCCAGCCTCATTCATCGACAAACAGACAACTATTACCACGAAGAAAGAGGGATGAAGAAGAAATTGATAAGTTAAAAAGGGTAAGAGTATGTTTACATCCTGCAGGGCAGCAAAATAGAACAAACGAGATATTAGAACAGTTATCACCGCTGGGATCTTGATGTTGTCGACTCGGGTACTCCCAATTGAGTGACTAGCTTCCAGAAAGAAGGGACGAGAAAATTGCGCGAAACAAACTCTTTGATTTTAGAGTCCCCAACCCGACTTTTGAAAAACCTCCTCTCTCATGGCTCCTGTCTTCCCTGAATGAAGGCCCTAGAATTTGCTAAACCAAAATTCAAACCCCCAAAGAAGAGAAGAGAAAAAAAAACCCTGACCCCCAGGATCTTTAAACTCTGATTTTTGAACCCCAAAAGTCAAAAACCCAATTTCTGACTCCCAGGATTCCAACCCTAAAAGAGACTCTCAAGATGAAAATGAAAACCCAACCCCCTAAATAGTAACTCCCTTGGTTCTTTTTATAGGCACTAATTCGGGGTCTTCTTGGGATTTGAGAAAGAGGATATTTTTGAACATCTATTTTTGGATCAGATTTTTCTTCGACATCTGCACTGATTTGGCATTGTTTCCCCAATAATCCAAAATAATAGCCAATCAGTGATGGAGGATCAAAATTCCTTCCTGAACCAATAAGAAATCGCCAAAGACGTACGAATACGTACCATTTGTGCTGTGATTTACGGGATTGAGACGTTGGAGGGACACCTATGCGTGTTATAGATGATTATTGGAACCTCATGGTATGAAACCACATGCTATTCACATGACGAGTACGTTCAAGCGAAGGAAAAGGGAAATAAAGGGTTCGTTGGGTCGTAACTGGTCCAAGTCAGGTTAGGGTTTGGTTTTGACGTTGGGGTCAGATTGAATTGGGGCTGGCTGCTGTTGATTGCTAGGTTAAGGGGTAATAGGTGAGATGATTGGGCCAGTTTAGGTGGTTTCGGTTAGGCCGGTACATAGTGGGCTGATTGTTATGGGCTAATAGGATAGAAGATTGGTAATGAGAATTACAGAAATGGGCCACTGCTAGTAGTTTAGAAAATAGGACAAAATTGGATCAATTGGGTATTGGGTGCATTATGTAATTGGAGATTTGGCCAATTCATTTAAATCTTGGCCAAATTGAAAATCAATTGGCTAATTGGATAGAAATTACGACCGATTTGATTTCAATTAAGGTCAAATTTATTAAATTGACTAAATCAAATCAAAATTTGATACGAATTAACACCTTGTTTAATATTGAGCTTCTTGATTCGATAAAATTAAACAAATATTTATCCAAATAAATTATTTTTTAGAGAAAATTATATTTAAATCAAGATTTCAACTGTTTGAACTTATTTTCAGAATAATCCTTGATTAAAATCCGATATTCCGTAAAATAATTATTTAAGTAACAAAATTACATAATTTTGTATAATTGAATACGATAATGTATAATTGTTACTCAAAATGACAAATTTGCACAGATGAATATTTTTGAAAAGTTTCTACAGACGAAATAAATATTTTAATTTTATTAAAAACCGAAGAAGCTCGAAATTAAACTTGGTTGTGGAGGGAAAAAATTAGGTGTCAACAACTTCCCCTCCCTTTGGGTAGGGTGGATGCAAGTAACCCTGGGCAAAGGGAGGTTGACGTTCCTAATTTTTGTCTGACCACAAATTTGAATCTGAAAGAAGTTGGTTTTCGCATGAGTTTCGTGGAGTTATGGATGGACCTCGGTATTAGGTTTCCTACATATCTTAGGTTATATGAGAATTCAGGACACTTGTAGTTCATAAAGCTTGATTTAAAGCATGATTTTCAAAAAATTCACAAGTTGTCTCGATTTTTAGAGTTCTTGATAAAATCGAAAAGCTGCGGAATAGAGAAATTTGGGGGAAGGTCGGAATGCAGTCAATTTTTCTACATAGATCCCAGCCTACATATCCCCAAGACTCAGGGAATCATACTGCTTGTAATTCGACTTGATTGATAGAAAAAATAGTCTTTTATTTCAGACGATCTTTGGCTCAAGATGAGTGACAAGTTGATCGAGTTGCGAAAAAAAGGCTTGTAACCTCTTAACCATGAACGTGGATATCTTCACATCCATAGGTAAGAATTTACCTGGGCATAATTTCCAAAAGTATATGAGTCTTATCACTCGAATTCGAAAGAAAAAGAAAGTTCTCCTCGGTATGAGTTAAGAAAACATCCCAGAGGTAAAACTGAGACCAGAATATCCAAAAATACCCACATGCCTTCTAATAGAGGCGTGGTCAGATGGTGGTGGTGATCATCATTTAGCTCGCATCTAGAGAGTTTGACATCCCTCTCCAGACTATGTCCCATTTTACTGCTGCGAAAGAGTTTCACGTTGTGCTGCGTCCTTTTTGGAGTCGTCCGCACCTGTGGTTTTGGTTTCAGATTTTCATCCTCTTGGATGCTTTCGATAATTTCTCACACAAAAATCATTAGTGATAAGCTCAATTCATGAAAGAAGTATATAGTATTTTACCATATCTCCGCGTGAGTTGTTGTCTACAAAGCGAAGTCATCCTTTTTTGTACCTTCAGAGTGGGGTGACCCTTTTGGACACCGACGATACTTTATACAGAACGTTCTCTACAACCGTGTAATCTTGTGCTGGAATGGCAACCCTTTTGGTTACCTATATCACTTGTTGTATGTGGAATGATAACCTCTCCGGTTATAGCCGATGATCGATTTATAAGTTTTTCTTAAATTGTCAATCTTCAGATAATCTTGCGTATTATTTGATTGTTGGGTATGAGGTGACTTACATACATTCTTTCAATTGCTAGCCTTTAGGTAATCCTGCACCTTATACGACTTTGGATAAGAGATGGCTTACAGATATCCCTCCAATCGCTAGCTTTCTGGTGTTCCTGCGCATCATCCGACCTTGGATACAATATGACTTATAGATAATCTCTCAAATTGTTAGTCTTTGGGTAATTCTGCACATAATCGATCTTGGATATGATGCGGCTTATAGAGAACCCTTGGACGTATTAATTTGACAATCTTGCATATTCTCTGGTAAGGCTTTGGTTGCGACTTATGGATAACCTTTGAACTAGCAATTTTTGGGCGATCTCACACACTATCTAGTTAGGATGTTGTTGTGGCTTAAGGATGTCCTATAGGCTATCAACTCATATGTGATCTTGTACACTATCTTATTTCAAATAATATGACTTATAGATGACCCTCAAATTGTCAATTTCTAGGAAATCTTATATATCATTCATCCTTAGATAGCCACTTAAAGGTGTCCCTTCAAATCGTGTGCTCTCGATGCATTCAGATGCTGATTCATAAAATGATGAGATATTCTCAACGCCAGCGTTTCTGTCTAGCGTGTCAACAGATATTAAATGATGATATCCTCGACGCCAGTATTTTTGTCTAGCGCATCAACGGATATTGAATACCTTCTGGGGAGATGGTATGAGATGGCCTTTGTGGAAATAATATGTGATGGCCCTTGGGGAAACGCCTTGCGGCAATGATATGCAATGTCCCTTGGGGAAACGCCTTACGGCAATGATATGCAATGGCCCTTAGGGAAATGCCTTGTGGCAATGATATGCAATGGACCTTGGGGCAATGCCTTGCGGCACTGATATGTAATGGCCCTTGGGGCAATGCCTTGTGGCAATGATATGTAATGGCCCTTGAGGAAACGCCTTGCGGCGATGATATGTAATGGCCCTTGGGGAAATGCCTTGCGATAATGATATGTAATGGCCCTTGGGGAAATGCCTTGCGGCAATGATATGTAATGTCCCTTGGGGAAACGCCTTATGGCAACAATATATAATGGCCCTTGAGGCAATGATAAAAATAATTTTACCTGAATTCATCTATCATCGTCTTGCTTTCTGCATGTACCTGTGCTCAAGGTAGGCAATTAGTAGACACAAAGTCAATTTTGCTAGCGACTATTTTTAGGAAACTTCTAAATACAATATTTGTAAAGAAGACTAGGCACTTTTGTTTGTCGCCTATGATCTCAAGAAATGAGATGGACAAATCAAAAGGTTCTCAATAAATAGTTGTTAACCCATTTTTAGGGCTACCCTAAAATACCGTTCTTAGGCATTAATGATCTGTTGTGGCTCCCAATTTGCTCGGGGATTTTTGAAAGAGACTCTCATTTTTGTGTATTGATCCCTGCATCCATAGAAAAATGATTAGTTTGAATTAAATTACTCCATGTTGACCTTCTTTGATCCTCGATTTGCTCCTTGCCATCTCTTGGGCATTCCATCATATTGGGACTTCCAACCTGGCACTCCATCCCAAATGATGTCTAGGCAAGTACTAAATAAGTGAGTCGTAAGATTTTTTGAAAATAGTCTTAAATTTTTGAAAATAATTTCGAAAACTTTTGTAAAACTTTAGAAAATCTCTGCCAGTCATGTCATGTACTAGCTCAACGAACGTATTCCTAATGGTTTTGACTATATCCGACGGATGGTTTCCAAAATTCATGATCATTGTTGGAGGGTTTCTTTAAATAGTTCTATCATATCCAAAAATTGAGTCTCCCCAGACTTTGTTACAGTCGATGGCTTCCAAAGCTTGACTTTAACTTGTGGTACTGGGGAATTTGGAATATGTTCTGGAATTTGGTGGAAATTTTGAGGTCTTCCTCAAAATTTCTGCCCCAGTTTAAAGTTGTTTGAGATGATACCAATCCGGATGGGTCTGAAGTCTCTGCTGATCTTCATTCTCTTTGTTGGATGTCGATCTTCTCTTGTGAATTTTGAGATTCCTTCTCAAAAATTCTGCCCCAGTTTCCATTTCCTGGGGTTATATGATCGAGCTGTTGGGGTACCTACGTATCCCGTTGAAGCAGGAATCAGGTCAAACGTAGTTCAGGACTACGCTAGGGATATATATAGAAAGACTAATGGGTTGACCTAAGCCAACATAGGCCGCCTATGTATCCCTTTTGTTGGGAATTTAGGTCATCACGTAGTTCATACATAAGAGAAAAGGATAAATTATCCTAAGGGGTTGACCGAAGCCGACATAGGCCGCATACGTATCCCTTTCTTGGGAATTCAAGTCAAACGTAGTTCGTAAATAAGAGAAAAGGACTCTAGACAGTCACACACTAGAAAACAACATTATTACAAAGGCGATTACAAGTAAATTAACTAAAGAAACACAAAAGCTAGAATGTCCTTCAAACATAATATCTCTTTACCGCGTCGAAATTGATTGGTTTGGTCCACTCCGTGCAATCCATCTCAGACAAAATCAGAGCTCCCCCAGATAGCACCTTGCGAACTATGTATGGCCCTTGCCAGTTTGGAGAGAACTTTCCCTTGTACTCCTCTTGGTGAGGAAATATTCATTTGAGAACCAGTTGCTCAACTTCAAATGCCCAAGCCCTCACCTTCTTGTTAAAGGCACGAACCATCCTATGTTGGTACAACTGACCATAGCATACAACAACCATTCTTTTTTTATCAATCAAAATGAGTTGTTCATAGCGAGCACGAACCCATTCTTCGTTACTTAGTCCAGCTTCTTGAATAATCCTTAGGGAAGGTATTTCAACTTTAGCAGGTATCACAGCTTAATCCCCATAGACAAGTAAATAGAGGGTCGCCCCGGTGGAGGTTTGAACTGTTGTACGATACCCTTGAAAAGCGTAAGGTAACATCTCATGCCATGATCTATCATTTTCGACCATCTTTCTCAAGATCTTCTTGATATTCTTGTTGGCCGCTTCCACAACTCCATTCATTTGGGGATGATATGCAGTCGAGTTGCGATGCACAATCTTGAACTGATCACAAATTTATTTCATCAAGTGACTGTTCAAGTTTACCCCATTATCAGTAATGATCGATTTCGGTACTTCGAACAGGCAAATCAAGTTATTCCTGACAAAATCCGCAACCACTTTCCTAGTGACGGCTCTGTACGAAGCCGCTTCGACCCACTTAGAGAAATAATCAATGGCAACCAAAATAAATCTATGCCCATTCGACGCTAATGGCTCTATTGGTCCGATGACTTCCATGCCCCAAGATACAAAAGGCCAAGGCGAATTCATTGTGTGAAGCTCGTGCGGAGGCATTCAAATCAGATCTCCGTGTATTTGACATTTTGGACATCTCTGCACATACTTACTACAATCCTTTTCCATAGTCATCCAGAAGTAACCGGTTCTCAGGATCTTTCTGGCAAGGACAAACCCATTCATGTAGGGCCCACAAATTCCAATGTGTATCTCTTTTATCAATTTATTGGCTTCCGCAGCATCGACGCATGTTAGGAATCCCAAATCAGGAGTCCTCCTAAAAAGAATTTCCCCACTTGGAAAGTAATTTTTTGCCAAATGCCGGATTGTTTTCTTTTGGTTGTTACTAGCCTCTTCAGGATATATTCCAGATTCCAAATACCTTTTAATGTCATAGTACCAAGGCTTTCCATCAGGCTCCTCTTCCACGTTTACACAGTGCGCGAGTTGCTCCTTCAAGCTTATTTCTAAAGGATCAATGTAACTCTGATCCGGGTGCAGAATCATGGTAGATATAGTGGCCAAAGCATCAACAAACTCATTTTTTATCCATGGGATATTTCTAAAATCAACTTCCTTGAATCCTTCACATAAATCTTGCACCAGCTCCACATAAGGAGTGATCTTGGGATTTTTTACCACCCATTCTCCCCGTACCTGGTGAATCAGAAAATCTGAATCCCCAATGACTAACAATTCACGAACACCCATATCAAGTGCCAATTTGAGACCCAGAATGCAAGCCTCATATTCATCCATGTTATTGGTGCATGGAAAACGTAACTTACCAGTTACCGAATAATGTTTGCCCGTTTCTGACACCAAAACTGCTCCAATTCTTGAACCTTTGAAGTTGACCGCCCCATAAAAAATAGCCTCCATCAGGGGTAGATCTTTGTAATGTCTTCTCCTACGAACAAAACTTCCTCATCTGGAAAGTAAGTTCGAAGTGGCTTATATTTCTCATCAACTGGGTTCTCTGCCAAATGATCTACTAAGGCTTGCCCCTTGATTGCTTTTTGGGTTACATACACAATGTCAAACTCACTCAGTAATATTTTCCACTTAGCTAGCTTTCCCGTAGGCATGGCCTTTTGGAAAATATACTTTAATGGATCCATTCTCGAGATGAGGTATGTTATGTAGGACGACAGATAATGCCTCAACTTTTGTGCCGTCCAAGTCAAAGCACAACATGTCCTTTCTACAAGAGTGTAACCGGCTTCATATGGCGTGAACTTTTAACTCAAGTAGTAAATGGCTTTCTCTCTCCTACCGTCTCATCATGTTTTCCGAGGACACATCCAAAAGCATTTTTTGAGACTGGCAGGTAAAGCAATAATGGAATTCCTTCTCTTGGTGGAACCAAAACTGGCGGTGCAGACAAGTATTCCTTGATGCGGTTAAAAGCTCTCTGACATTCTTCTGTCCACTCGTTCAATGCATTTTTCTTTAACATCTTGAGAATTGGCTCACATATGACTATTGACTGTGCGATGAACCTGCTAATGTAATTCAAACGACCCATGAAACTCATAACTTCCTTCTTAGTCTTCGGCAGTGGCAAATCCTGAATTGTCTTGATTTTGGATGGGTCTAACTCGATGCCTCTTCTACTGACTATAAACCCCAGCAACTTCCCTGATGGCACACCAAAAGCACACTTAGCAGGGTTTAATTTCAAACTGTACCTTCTTAATCTGTTGAAAAATTTCTCCAGATGAGTCAGATGATCTAAACTCTTGCGGGATTTGATAATTACATCATCCACGTACACCTCAATCTCTTTATGGATCATATCATGGAAAATCATCATCATAGCCCTCATATATGTTGCACCCACATTTTTGAGACCAAACGGCATTACCCTGTAATGATAAACACCCCAGGGTGTAATAAAAGCCATTTTTTCTGCATCTTCCTCATCCATCAATATCTGATGATACCCGGCGAAACAATCAACGAATAACTGCATTCCATGTTTTGGATAGTTATTTATGAGAATGTGGATGTTGGGAAATGGAAAATTATCTTTAGGACTGGCTCTATTCAAGTCTCTATAGTCAACACAAATTCGAATCTTATCGTCCTTCTTCGACACAGGGATGATGTTGGCCAACCATGTCGAATATTTTGTGACCTCGACAACATTAGACTGGATTTGTTTTGTCACTTCTTCCTTGATCTTTAGACTTAAATCTGGCTTGAATTTCCACATTTTTTGCTTGAATGGATCAAACTCCGGATTTATTGGCAACTTATGTGACACAATGATGATGCTCAACCCTGGCATATCATCATAGGACCAAGAAAACTCGTCGATGTATTACCGCAACAGGTGGATGGGATCTTTCCTTTGTGGCGCCACCAGGTGGATACTGACACTTATCTCTTTGATTTCATCGTGATCTCCCAAGTTGACTGTTTCAGTTTCCTCCAGATTGGGTTTTTCGCGATTCTCAAATTCCTCCATATTTTTGACTAATCGTTCCTTATCATCGTCCTTCCAATCATCATTGTTCCCCTCATTTTGTTCATTCAAGCTTTGACATGACACGACATTGGCAGATTTTAAGCTACTGTTATTGTAATGGACAAACAAACCAAGTTAGATAATAACAAAATATATGACTAGGAGTGTTTTAGAAATAATAGAATTTTCTAAATAAATAAAGGCCTTTTCATTGAAATTTGGGAGATAATTACAAAATCGTGGCTCATGACTTGTGCAAATACAAGTCCATGCCTTTTTAAAAGCAGTAAGATACGAAAAGAAAGTTTTGAGATATAAAAGGTGGATTGCGGGGCCTCCTTCGGATCATCACCAATTTTAAAAACTATCAGTAATTGCCCTTTCATCTACCACGATGGGCGACGGGTTATCAGTGGAGCGGAGGTCTAATTTTGCAAGGCCTCCCCTGGCGCAATCTGCTTCACCCCACTGGACTTTGGGAGATCTTCTGGTACAGCATTGCATCCTTCGAACAAATCTCCTATCCCATCCCCAAGACCATCATCATCTGGCACCTCTCGTATAGGAAATGACTGGAACAGGAGTGGCAAGGGCCCAAACAGACTCTTCTCTAGCTCATTCTCAACCCTATCTTTCCTGGTAGGCTGATATCCTAGCCCATACTTAGAGCCTCTCTCTAGGATCGCAATAGGCTCTATAATTCCTTGTAAATTCTTGCCCAAGCCTCGACCATGTTCGAACCCATTTTTTAACATCACCGTTGCAATCATTTTGTAGATAGAAGGCATTGGTACTTTAGGCGTCGAATCTCTGTCCGCAGTATTTACAATTTCCACTGTATAGAAACTGCTACCTTTTGGAACATCTTTAATTACCGGCACATAACTATTAGGATGGTCCGCTCGACTTCCTTCTCCTTGGATGACTACTTCATGATCTTCCCAAATAAACTTCAATAATTGATGAAGGGGTGATGAAACTGCCTTTGCACCGTGTATCCATGGTCTTCCCAAGAGCAGGTTGTAGCTAGGATGGCTATCCATAACATGAAACTTAGTCTTGAACTCAGCAGGCCCCATTTAGATGTGCAAATCGATCTCTCCTATGGTATCTCTCTGCCTACCATAGAATGCTCTCACATTTACGTGGCTTTGATGAATTTTTCCTAAATCATAACCCATTTGAACCAACATAGAGAGGGGACAAATATTCACACTAGATCCGTCATCTATTAATACCTAATTCATCGCATAATCGCGGCAAATGATGGTGACATACATGGCTTTGTTGTGCATCGCTCCTTCAAACAACAATTCTTCATCACTGAATGATATGTGATGATTCCCCACAATGTTCCCTATCATTGCAGCCATATTCTCAACACTTGTTCCTGCGAAAACATATACTTTCTCCAAGACCTTCGATAAAGCTTGTCGGTGGTATTGCGAACTCATTAATAGTGCCAAGACAGAGATTTAGGCTGGCGTTTTCTCCTAGTGTTTGAAAATTGAGTAATTCTTTGGTTGCATACGCCTCCAAAATTCCCCAGCCTCTCCTTCAGTGATTGGCCTTTTTTGTGAATCTTTTTTATTGGTCAATTCCTCAGGGATGTAACATCGTCCCGATCGCGTCATCCCTTGGGCAGCAGAGATTTGCACAATAAATTTCTTTCTTGGAGGGGGAGCGTACACTTGAGTTGGGGTCGTCATCACTATAAATGGGGCTTTCTTGTTGATACTTAAGGCAGCCACAACCTTCTCTATCTTTCCTACCTCTTCCGTTCTTTTGCGCTTTTCAGAGTTCACCTGGTTAATGGTCTTGCTAGATGCCCATTCGCCTTCTACTTCAATCATGTTAACTGTAGATCCCCCATGGTTGGGCAATGGATCTTTTTTAATATTTGGAGTAGGCGCCTGGAGCGTGATGACTTTTGATCGATTAAATCCTGGATCTTGTGTTTCAAGTAGACACAATCCTCTGTACTGTGCCCCGTTGCCCCAGAATGATAAGCACAATGTTGACTTGCATTAAAAAATGAGAGTTGGGATTGATATTCCTTGGCTGTATTGGTTGCAAATGACCAGCGTTCTTCAATCTTTCAAATAATTGGGTGCGACTTTCAGCTAGTGGGGTGAAGTTTCGGGGAGGTTTTTTTTCATCGTTTGGACGTTGGGGGTTATACGGGCTTAGGTTTGTAGGAGGGGGTACTTGGTGATAATTTGGAGGCATTTGGAAATTTGGAGGTGGAACTGGGTATTGGGGAAAGATATTTGGCTGTGGAGCTTGGTATGAGGATTGGATGTTTGGGAGTGGAGTTTGGTATTGGGGATGGGCGTAGAATGCGTGCGGAAGGTTAGGTGACGGCGGAGAAGATAAAACATTTCTAGAATTAAACCTCTTTTTCATTTTCGTAACAGGATTAGCAAAAATCACACCTATATCTTCCTTTTTCTTCTTCTAGAACATGACAGTCCCAGACGACATCGAGGTTTTGGCAATCTTTCCTGTCCGAATATCTTCTTCCAATGATTCTCCTATTTTTACCAAATCTGTAAAAGTTGCCCTGACAGCAGACACCATCCTGGTATAATATTCTCCTTCTTGAGCGCGGTAGAACACGGATACCATTTCCTCCTCGTTCATGGGGGGTTGCACTTTGGCGGTTTCTTTCCTCCAATGAAAAGCATAGTCTCAAAAACTCTCAACATTCCTCTGTTCGATCCGATCTTGTGAATATCTGTCAGGGACTATTTCAATGTTGAATACGAACCAGTCAAGGAAACCCTTGGCTAATGCTTTCCAACCAGTCCACTTTTTCTGCTCCTAAGACATGAACCACTCCAAGGCTTCGCCACTTAAACTTCGACTGAATAGGCGCATCAATAACACCTCATTTTTTCCTATCCCTACCAGGTGCTCACAGTACCTTCTCAGATGGGCCATTGGATTTCCGGTACCGTCAAACATCTCAAACTTAGGGACTTTGTACCCATCTGGTAGGTCTACTCCCGGGTGAACACATAAATCATCATACCCCAAACCGTCGTTGTCCCTGGCTTTATGAGACTCTTTTATCCTTATGATCTCTTCCTTCATAGCTAGTAAATTCTTTTCATGCTGGGTCCTCCACTCTTTCTCCTTCTCCCCGTAATGATCCATCTCGGGGTTAGAAAGGGGTTCATAAATATTAGGGGATATGATGGCTTGAGGGGAACTTGGAAGAGAGGCTTGATTTTGTGGAAGAAAAGAACTTGGTTGGTAAGTGGAGAGGATGTTTTAGAATTTGGAAAGGTTCTGTGGAATTTGTGAGTAATTTGGTGGAATCTGAGAAGGATTTTGCGGATTTGGAAAGGAATTTGGTGGATTCGAGGATAGATTTGATGGATTTTACGGGTTTGGGAATGAATTTTTTTGATTTGAAAATGTGTTTTGGGTATTTGAGAATGGATTCAGAGATGGGTTTTGTGGAGTTAGAGATGGATTTTATGGATGGTAGGCATCTGGGTTATTTTTGCGATTAGTGTTTTGGACAAGTGGAGGTATGTTATTTGGCTGATCCCCGAGAATAGGTGTGCTGAGGGAAAGGATTTGGAGTGGAGTCCCGTGTCCTCCTGGAGAGGGGGCATTGACGGTGATGGCCAAGTTAGCCAAATCTTGAGTGCGATTTATTTGCTCCTAAAGCATTTTTAACTTTCTTGCAAGTTCCGCAATCATTTCATTCTGTTCCGTTATCACATTGTCCTGGATAGTCAGTGCGCTTTCTTCATCATTTCCTGTCATTTTTGAATGATGGTCAGAGGATGGGATTTTGTGCTCTTTCAATTAGGTTAAGTAGGGATGTTCTTCCAGCTTATATCAACACGAAGTAATTTCTATTAGTTGTTAAGTAAAACAACTCAAAGGCAGATGTGTTAGTTTCCGTATATGATAAGTAATGCAAAATATTTAACAGAAAATAACCACATAGAGTTGCTTGAGTCATAGACAAATTCATCCATAGGACATAGTGGATGAACTTTCCTTTGATCCAAACAAACGCACATAAGCACATAAAACAATTATATCACACAAAAACATTATAATAACGTGTATCCTTGCTGGGGTGACCCGTTTTGAGCCAAGGGTTTAGGCTTAATGATTTTTGAAGAAAATATATGCTTCCTCAAAGTCAATCCATTAACCCCCAACTCATATATACACGAAAAAGGGCATAAATGCCTATAAAAGATAACAAAAAAGGGATACAATCTTTAGGGAAAAAGGGAAATAACATGAAAGAAGATAAGTTCCCGCGTAGGGGAAATAAAAAAACTAGCTACTGGAGGCTCCTTCGTCTGCCTTTGCCTTCTTTGCGTTGTTTACCTTCTGTGTTAATTGATACCTATAGATGATAAGATGACTCCTGCATAATTGAGCCTTGCAGTTGTAAGTCATTTTCCCTATACTATCGAGTTAGGAGGCCATGCTATCATCTAAATTAATTAGACATTGTCTGGCACCATCAGCTTCTTGCTTAGCTCTTTTTAACTCTTCCCTCAACATACGTATAGTTAAAGCGTCCTCCATGTGTATCTGCCGGTGCGCGATTTCACTTTTCTGGAACTCATCTTGTAGCCTGTGGAGCCGAATTTGATGCTTGGATTCTACATCCACAACACGAGTGGGCCTATTTGGTCCCGGAATCAATGCTCCGGCGAGACTCTTTTTCAACCACTCCTTGTAAGTATTGCTGACTTCAGGGTCATGCTCTATACGGAAAGTGACTTCCGTCCACCTTCTTCTTCTCCATCCATTTATCATGTCGTCTTTGATTGGAGACTCACTTTCATCGTATTCGGTGAAATACCTAAGCATGGAAACTATTTATGGTGCCTCCTGCTTGATCTCGAATTGCCTAAGAACTCTGCCAGGATTGTAGGACCGGGTCCCCCTGAGATCGAGAAGCACTAGGAAAGGCCACTTGCCCCCTCTAATGGTGTATTTCCCTGAATGAAGAGAGTTAATGGACCATTGCACATCGTCATCTCTTAATTCCCCGAAAGTCTTAAACCAAAATTCGTGAGATGCTTCCCTTTTGAACCTGTGTAGAAACAACCACATGTCGTACGAAGCTAGCATATCCACCCTTGTTTTATGATCAGGTTGTACCGTTCTCGAATCCTTTACCAAATACTTCATCATCCACCATTGTAATATGAGGTTGCAACCTTGAAAGAAATGATTTTCGACTTGACACCTTCCCAAGGTTCGATATATGTCGGCGACAATCATGAGAGGTAAATTGTGGAATACCTTGGTAGAATCGTAATCTACTCCAAAGAAAAGTGCATGGGCCACCGTAACAACCCTTGGATGAATTGTGCCATTTTCCCCCTATGGGAACACCATGGTTTCGAGTAGACCTACCACAAACGCAAAGGCTCTCATCTCCTTCCATTTTGCTTCGGACTCAAATTTATGTCCAAATTTGTGGAAGGCATTGAATCTTCCAAACTGACGATACAACTCCCAAAAAGTGATATTTGCTGCATTACGTTCCCCTAGCCAAGTGTCGTTGTCAGTTAAAAATGCTTCTTTGATTGTTTGACGGTCCCACACGGCAGGAACTGAAATGTTCTTATCAGGTTTTTCCTTTCTCTTGAAACACATTTCAATACTCTAATAGCAAATTAACACTTCTTCGATGGTAGGAGTTAATTCCACATCCCCGAAGAGAAATACCATATTCTGATCATCCCAAAAAGTCGTAAACACGTGGATCATTTCAGGCCAAGCGTCCATTTCGATCAACGAAGGCAGGTGCCCGATGTGTATCCTAACAATTTTTCTCTCATCTAGACCCATGTAATCCCACCACAATTTCAGGTAATCGTCAGGTTTGGTAACCATCTTGAACTTTTCACGCGAATGAAATTGAGCCATATCTACATACAAGAAGACAAAGATAAGCCTTTCCCCGACCCCAAAGGGTAATGGATTGAATTTAGACAAGCATATATTTCTTCAACACATAAGTATGATCCGTCGGTGATTGACTCGGGGTCAATAGACGTAGGGCAAGTTTTCTAATGGTCCCAATACCCCGCTCGGGTATTGGGTCGTTCTAGGCTCATGCCTAAAATAGGGTTTTGGTTTTTTTCTATCCTCGGTGTCTAGAGTGGGTTTGAACACTGGTTCTCAAGCGGACAACTTGAGTTTGAAAATACAAACAACCATGAGACGACTCACGTGCTAATAAACTGTTTGTATTTCCAACACATTTTTGGAATTGATCAATAGGGACCGGGATACCCACGAAACTCCAAAACAGTTTAAATAATGTAGGAATATGCCATGCGATGCGATAATTAAACTCTACAGAATCGAAACACATGAACACATAAACAGTTAATCAAAAGATGAAATCAAGCATTTGGTTAGAACCTAATTAGATGTCCCCAGCAGAGTCGCCATTTCTGTTTTGTGAAAATTTTGACTTATTGAGAAAAGTCGCCACTTAATTTTGAAAAGGAATTAAGAAACCTTTAGAGAGTTACTTAAAACGATTCAAAATAGAAAAATAGTTTAAGTTCAGAAATTCTGAGTAAGCATTTCTTATTAACGTTTTAGGAAGGTGTTAGGCACCTAAAACGTCCGCTAACTTGCGGTTATCCGGACTGTTTGAAAACATCTTTTGACTAACTTCGAAAAAAGTTTATTTCTTGAAAGAAAGCAATTTAGAAATATTTTTGGTGTTTAGGCAAAACTAGTTTTTAGCGACTTGCCTAAGGGATTAACTAGGTTCGCTAAACACATAATACAAGTAAGCACAAAGAAGAGGGAAAAGGGAACGAAGTAAGGAATTTAGGTCATTGGGCCCAAACCAATAAAATTTGTCCTAGACTAATTGGGCCTTCGACCCATTTCACCTGTCCTAGTCTACCTTTCGAGCCTTTGGCTCGAGTATTGCTCCACCTGTATTAAGATACAACTTTGGCTTCGAGGCCCAAATGAATAAAATAAAGATATAAAACGACAAATAAACGAATACATGAGACGACGATAGATAAAAAAAAAGTAAATAAATGAGACTTTAAGTTCTTAGTCGCTTCAGATATGGGACTTCAGTCCATTCCTTCTTCTTTTGGCCCCTCTTATTCATACACCGCAGGGTCACTTTTAGGTCATTGGACTGGACTCAGTAAGATAGGCCTCATTGGCCCGATGAGGGATGCACAGGAGAGAGTCCACTTGGACTCCAAAGTGGATTCATGCAAAACAGGAGAGATAAAGAATGTAAAGACATGATCAACTAAAAAAGGAAAAGGGAATTGAAGAATGTAAACATAAAAATCCGATCAAGGAAATGAATAAGGTACGTAGAGTAGGAGCATCTGAAGAAAGAAGGCATAAAGCGACCAACTTATACTTGATCACCGGAGAAATAAAAAATGTAGGAAAGACTAATTAGAAAGAATTAGGGTGCGTTCATATACTCAAATAGCATGCAAAGTAAATGATATCTTGATGCAAACTTTTATTTGCATTAAGGCATAAATGACATTCTTGGTACCCAAGAGAGTATGATGAGGGACAACATAGATAATGCATAACCTACTATAAGTTTATTTGAGAAATGTCCATGATCAGAATAACCAATGATGCATGTTCGGTCACTCCAACAACACCACTAAAGGAAAACTAATTTCAAAATTCTGTCGAGCTAAACATAATAGTCAGCAGATGGACGAGGTTTTGAAGACATTTACATACTATTCAATTCTATCAAGGAGGTAAACATCAGGAACTCGAAGTATAAAGCACACAACAGTAGCCTGGAGAACGAGATCCCCAATCTTTGACTCATGATTCGCAGCCCTAGCTGAATTCTCACCCTTTCGAAGAAAACCAAATTCCGTCCAATTTTTAGCTTTTTCTGTCACTTAAAATAATAACCTCGACAATGACAACAGATTAATTGCACCTGGCTAAAAAAAAATATTTGAATCTAGAAGAGTGCTTAAGTTACCTGCCGCATTAGGTCCTGGCAACAGGTATTTCAGGATGAAGACAAACAGTTATGATGCGTTGTCCCAGCCCTAATCCTATATTGAATGTAACATAAGTGCAACTTCATCCCTACTTCTTGATTATTGTTGACCAAGAAATATCCTTGGGAATCCTTAGCCTGAACATAAATTATATGCAGTATGATAATAACGAAATTAGGCTACTACCTTAAACAGGACACACTCGAATATCTAGTACCCTAAAATATTACCATGTTTATCCTTCTAATGTGTCTCCCCATAGAGGATGAACCCAAAGGAAGGATGGGAGTCTAAAATTCAAGTTTTAAGATGAGGCAAGAGACATAACCCATTAAACCAAACGGAAACGTGGCAAAGTCTACTATCCTCATCCTCACTCTCTTTTCGACAAACCCAAAAGGATAAGTTTTTGGTAGCCGATATGATCACCGAGGAATCACAGGCTTTTCTAGCCCATCTTGACTAGCTTTCCCATTGTCCTTTTGGCACTGAGAAGCCAAAGAAACTTGAGAGGCATCTTTGCTGGCAATGATACCAGCTGAGTAGGAAAATACACAGTCCAAAACTACGTCAAACAGTCACAACGAACGAGTCAACACATCATCTAATCCTCTCTTTCGATCAAACGACATGGCCGTCGAGAGATCCTCGAATTTTGTATTAAATACTTTAGACTGCAATATCAACGAACGAAACCCAATGATACTTAGATAAATAATAGAACGACCATCAAAGGAGTAACTCTAGATGATAAACCATCAACTCACACAATGGTCACTGTTCTTAATAAGAAACAGGACAAAACTAATCAACAATGTCAAAATAAGCAATAACAGCTAAGGGAAAACCATCATAACCGGACAATACAAACAACATTGCTTTCACCAAACCTACGGCCTTTAAAGATATTTACAACAAACAACACAACCTCATTCATCGATAAATAGACAACTATTACTACAATGAAAGAGGGATGAAGAAGAAATCGATAAGTTAAAAGGGGTAAGAGTATATTTACCTCCTTCGGGGCAGCAAAATAGAACAAACAAGCTATCAGCACAATTATCACTACTGGGATCTTGATGTTGTTGACTCGGGTACTCCCAATTGAGTGACAAGCTTCCAGAAAGAAGGGACGAGAAAATTGCGCGAAATAAACTCTTTGATTTTAGAGTCCCCAACCCGACTTTCGAAAAACCTCCTCTCTCACGGCTCCTATCTTCCCTGAATGAAGGCTCTAGAATTTGCTAAACCAAAATTCAAACCCCCAAAGAAGAGAAGAAAAAAAAAGAACCCTGACCCCCAGGATCTTCAAACTCTGATTTTTGAACTCCAAAAGTCGAAAACCCAATTTCTGACTCCCAGGACTCCAACCCTAAAAGAGACTCTCAAGCTCAAAATGAAAATCCAACCCCCTAAACATTAACTCCCTTGGGTATTTTTATAGGCACTAATTCAAGGTCTTCTTGGGATTTGAGAAAAAGGATATTTTTGAACATCCATTTTTGGATCAGATTTTTCTTCGACATCCGCAATGATTTGGCATTTTCCCCCAATAATCCAAAATAATAGCCAATCAGTGATGAAGGATCAAAATTCCCTCCTGAACCAATAAGAAATCGCCAAAGGCGTACAAATACGTACCATTTATTCCACGATTTACGGGATTAAGACGTTGGAGGGACACCTATGCGTGTTATAGACGATTCCTGAAAACCCCATGGTACAAAACCTCATACTATTCATATGAGGAGTACGTTCAAAGCGAAGGAAAGGGGAAACGAAGGGTTCGTTGGGTCGTAACTGGTCCGAATCGATTTAGGGTTTGGTTTTGACGTCGGGGTCAGATTGAATTGAGGATGACTTCTGTTGATTGCTAGGTTAAGGGGGAAGAGGCGAGATGATTGGGCTGGTTTAGGTGTTTTTGGTTGGGCCGGTACGGAGTGGGCTGATTGTTATGGGCTAATAGGATAGAAGATTAGTACTGAGAATTAAAGAAATGGGCCACTGCTTGTAGTTTAGAAAATAGGACAAAATTGGATTAATTGGGTATTGGGTGCATTATAGAATTGGAGATTTGGCCAATTCATTTAAATCTTGGCCAAATTAAAAATCAATTGGCCAATTGGATCGCAATTACGACCGATTTGATTTCAATAAAGGTCAAATTTATTAAATTGACTAAATCAAATCAAAATTTGATACGAATTAACACCTTGTTTAATATTGAGCTTCTTGATTCAATAAAATTAAATAAATATTTATCCAAATAAATTAATTTTTAGAGAAAATTATATTTAAATCAAGATTTGAACTGTTTGAACTTATTTTCAGAATAATCCTTGATTAAAATTTGATATTCCGTAAAATAATTATTTAAGTAACAAAATTACATAATTTCGTATAATTGAATACGATAATGTATAATCGTTACTCAAAATGATAAATTTGCACAGATGAATATTTTTTGAAAAGTTTCTACAGACGAAACAAATATTTTGATTTTATTAAAAACCGAAGAAGCTCGAAATTAAACTTGGTTGTGGAGGGCAAAAATTAATTGTCAACACCCTGTCCACAGGCTATGGCAGCTACGGTCCAAAATATGGACCTAAAGTTTTCTAGCACTCCTCTCAATATTATTCGGTTGAAAAATATGAAATGGTATATAGTGGACATACTACTCCGATGCCTCCCGAAGAATCTTGGGTTATTCGTGCAGAGCTTTTTCGGAGATTAACACCTCCTCTATATATTGACCCAAGCACTATCAAATAGGGAAGAAGCCATATAAGAGGAGGCGTGGAGTCGGATAATCATTTTCATTAAGAAGAAACAAGTGCTCCGTATGTAAGCGCGCTGGCCACAAAAGAACTACATGCCCGAATCGTAATCCACCATGATCATTGTAGTTGCAAAAACTTGTGTTGTTGTTTGTTAGGGACTTTAATTTATTTAACTCATTGTTGTGAACGTAATGTTATCATTTATTATATATAAAATATCTTTTTTAATAACTTGTACATCAATAAAATGAGGCAAAACATAAATTAAATAATACAACAGACCACAATTATTTTTATTAGATTACCCATCTGTGCCAACAGATGGACATTAGCTGGAAGAACACAACATAGTTTCATCAAACTGGAATATTTTCCTCCAACAAATGATAAATTTATTGCAACAGATGGATAATCTGTTGACAGAGACCCAACTCATGACCAATCTATTCCAACACATGGTCCATCTATTGAAATAACTCAAAAGCCAAAATTGCTATTGCTACTGAATTCAAAATTGCTCCTTGCCTCCAACCATCGACATGTTAACATGTATATATGTTTAGAAAAAATAGACAAAATGAAAATTGAATAAGAATTAAAAAGCTAAAGTCGACTAAAAATAATTTTTTCATTAAACAAAAAATAAAATACATAAGGTATAGATCCGATATAAAAAAATTAAAATACATACGCTAAAATAAAAAAAATATTCTAATTATTATTATCATCATCATCATCATCATTAATGACTGCCGCCTAATCAACTCGCAGTAGAAGGGCCCTTATCAGCCTCTACATCTCTCTAAACATCATCGCTCTCACGGCGACCAACTCCCTTTGCAGGTCATTAATCTGCCTTTGAAGTTCCCACACTATGTCGCGTAGAATAGCAATGTCCCAAACAGGATAAGCCATATCTAGAACACGCATGAATTGACAAATGTAAAGAAAAGATTTCAAATGTAATACAATGTATACTACCAATTGGTAGATTTACACCGAAAAAAACTTACCTCAACGAGAAAGGAATATGCTCTTTGAAGAGAAGTTGAAGATGTCACACGAAAAGAAAAAATACAAGAAATAAATAAAGTTGAGTAAAATGAAGATTAAGGAGGGACCTATTTATAGAGGATTGAATCTGGATGTGTCAGGCCAAAAGGCACAACTGTTCAGCTCTATTGTATTAATTATATTCAAACTGATGGCATTTTGTTTTCTGTGCAAAGTCGTGACCTTTTCTTTTATATTAATACTTCTCACCTTTTCAAAATAGTTTGAGACTTGATAACAACCGTTATTATTGAGTGTTTGCAATACATGGTCCATCTGTCGCAACAGATTTACCATCTGTTACAATAGATAGTCTGTATATACAACAGATGGTCTGTCGAAATGGATTTACCATCTATTGCAACAATGGTTTGTATGTGTAACAGATGAGACATCTGTTGCGACAAATGGACCATTTATTTGAGAATATGTTTTGATTTCTTCTAACAGCTGATTCAACAGTTGCAACAGATGGAGAATATGATTCATCAGTTGTTTTGGATATGTTAGATAAAAATTCACAACTCGTCACCTCTTTTTTAATAGTCATCACATGCGTGCAGATGAATAAACATTGTCTAGTCTATCGCAATAGATTTACCATCTGTTGCAACATCTGTTACTACATATGTATTATCCATTATGATAGATGGACCATCTGTTGGAGGAGTTGTTTTAATTTCTTCTATAAGCTGATTCTTCAGTTGCAATAGATGGAGAATTCGATATGTTAGCTATTTTGAATGTATTAGATAAAAAGTCACGACTTTTTACCTCTTTTTTAATAGTTATCACATCCGTACAGATGAACAAACACTGTCTGACATGTCTTGATGGGGTAGAAAGAATAAGGTGTGTGCAGATGAATGGATCCACATTCATGCGCGGGAGTTATGTATTATTGACCAGGCACACATAATGTACAATGATTTTGTGAATGCAGTTTTTTATCGATTAGACATTGATCCGTCAAACAAGATCCTGCATTTTACAGTTTAGTTTGATAGGTGTGAACTGATAAGGTCGAATGATTCCAAGAAGGTGGTGTTGATTCCCTGTTACAATTTAATGATGGTTTCTGCTCATGTTTTTGTTTCAAGTTTGGGGAAGGGTTCAAGTTTTTAGCGGCAATGTAAATATCCAATAGTCATTGGGCCAATTTTAATGGTGCAATGGACTTCTTGAAAAGCCTCTGAAGCCTCGCACTGCAGCAAACAATGATAGGACCAATAGAAATTCCCCTGGTCTAAATTTATACGAATGGGTTGCTCAAGGAGACTATTATATAGAAGAAGATACTTGGGAGAATAATTGTATGGGAAGGGGGAGGTGGAGAAGACCATATATCATCTCAGACCTTGTTTAAGAGGAAACACAAGTAAGCAAGTAAGGAACTTCTAGTGAATCAAGCCAATGAATTTGATATGATAAATGAAAAAACTGAATGAGCTTCAAATGTGGAAGTGAATCCAAATATAAGAATTCGTCAGTCGTTGAAGAAAAAAAAGAATGGTTAAGAGGACTAGAGCTGGTCACTTTGCCAGAGACTGCAACTAGAGAGTGTGGCCTCAATGAAGACTCACAAAGTGCTAGACCAGAACTTTAAGGAAGAAGCTTCGCGAGCACAGGATATTGGTAAGATTTTCAATCAAGAATGACAGTTGAACCAACAACTGCAGAAGTAAAAATAAAGGAAGCCAAGGCATCAATTTCTGAAGTCTAACTTGCATGCCATGCCTTTTGTTTGTGGCTATGATCAGGTAAATAGAAGTAGAAACAAAAAGGTCTGAAGTTGCGCAAAAATCACATGCCTTGTTGTTTCCACTGCCTTTGACCTGACCAGAGCCAAAAATAGGAGGTATAGGATGCAAGTTTAACTGAAGAAATTGCCACATTGGCTTGATCCCTTATTTTTAATTTAGGAGTAGTTGGTTCAGGTTTCAATTCTGACTGACAATCTTAGCACCTTCTGTCCTCGCGAAACTACTTCCTTAGAGTTCTGGTCCTGCATTTTGTGGGTCTTCATTTAGGCCATGCTAGCTAGTTGCATCCCCCTAACAAAGTGCACAACTCCAGTCCACTTGAGTATTTTTCTTTTTCAAGACCGACTGATGGATTTTCATTTTTTGGATAGACTTTTACATTTGCAGTTCATTTAGTTTTTTTTATTTTCATGTTAATTTCATCAGCCAGTTTTGCTACACTTTTCTTCCTACCCTGTGTTTCTTCTTTAATAAGGTTTGATTTGATATATGGTCTTCTCCACCTCCCCCTTCCTGCATAAGTATTCTTACAATAACCTTCTGTTGTATAATAGTCTCCTCGAGCAACCCATCCATATAAATTTGGACTAGAGCAATAACTATATTCATGTTCATTCTTGTTTGCAGCAGTGCGAGGCTTTGGAGGCCTTTCAAAAGTCCATCGAACCCTTAGAGTCAGTGCAATTGCTATTTGAATGTTTACACTACTACCAAAAACCTTAACCCTTCTCCAAACTTGACATATAAACATTAGCAAACTCTTCATTAAATCGTAACAGGGTATCAATACCACCTAATTGGTCCCTCAGCCTTACCAGTTCGAACCTAACAATCTTAACTGTAAAATGTCATATCTTGTTTGAAGGATTAACACCTAATAGGTAAAGAACCAACATTCACAAAATTATTGTACTGGATGTGTGTTTTCATAATAGGTTGATCAGTAATACATACCTCATACATATGAAGTGGTTCCATCTGCAACCAACTTATTCCTCCAAACCCACCTTTACTCTAGCCTTTAATGCTAGTCGAGCAAAATTTGATCTAGTTTTATTTTCTTTTATCTCCAAACAAGAGAAATACATTTGATGTCAAACAAGAGAAGAACAAAAAGAACATTACAAAAAGATAATACAAAATTAAATAAATTAACAGATGACCAATCTGATGCAACAGATTCCCTATCTGTTCAACTGATGAGGAATCTGTTATAACAGATGGATGACATGTTGCAATACATGGGTCATCTATTGGAATAAATCAAGCCAACCTTGCTACTGGTTTGATTTCTTCAAATAGTTGTTTCGTCTATTCCAACAGCTGATTCATCAGTTGCAACAGTTGAGGAAACTGTTGCACCACCAACAACAATAACATCAATAATAAAGAAACAACACCATATGTTCCAACACCATCAATAACACAAACACCACATGTTCCAACACCACCACCCCCAACAACACCACCACCAAAGTAACAAACAAAAGACATAAAAAAACTATACTAACAACAAGGCTTTTTAAGTTCTCACAACAGATAACTTTATTTTGCATATTTTAATAAAAATAATGATTCATTCATTCAAGACTTAAAAGTCACCTTTCCTACAATTTTCTCAATAAATAGAAAACTGGGAATGGGTA